>OY755245.1:61390438-62745438 GCA_963576725.1 Azorinus chamasolen
TACACCCGCAGCGCGCTCTACTTGCGCATGCGCTTGAAGGAAAACAACATTGGTCATTTCAGTCATTTGAGCGTTGGACATCGAAGAGTATACATGGGAGAACTAGGTACCTGATTTATTTATTTATTTATTAGACGTGCGTGTCTCTAATACATGGTTTGATAAGATATTTGAATAGGCTGGTGCAATGATGGTGAAATACTCTGGCTAAAAATAACTATGACATCATTCTAAAAATAGATATGCGTGATGCGCTTGAAGGAAAACAACATTGGTCATTTCAGTCATTTGAGCGTTGGACGTCGAAGAGTATACATGGGAGAACTAGGTACCTTATTTATGTAATTGTAGTCATACTACTAATAGTAGTAGTAATAGTGTTGTTGTTGTTATCATTATTATGTTTATAGTAGTATTACTAGTGTTGTTGTTGTTATCATCATCAGTAGTGGAAATAGTAGTAGTAGTAGTTATTATTATCTGGTAGGGAGGACCTGACCCTCAATGTCCGCGACTACCTACCAGAGGGTATACAAGTCAGCTCTGTATACCGTGTAGATCCTGGTCCAATAGGACCGCGACTACCTACTAGATATTATACAAAAATACCGTGTAGACCCAGATCCAACATGGCTGCTCCAACATGACCGCCTGCTATCCACGAAAACCCGTGACAAACTATAATCTCCTTATATGCAAATGAGGTATTCTCATGTTACTATAAATAGAAACAAAATGGCCGCGATTACGCAAGATTACGTCATCTTTGTTTTGACTCCAAAGAGGCCCCAATACTACTACTCAACATGGATATGTGTTATCGCCATGGCTCATTCAGTATCCAAACATTTACACTATTATTAATGATTGCCGTAGAAAGCAGTAATTTAGTCCAATATTCATAAAGTTGGTCAAAATATCTATTTAAGGTTTTGGTATGCATCAAAAGCAAGTAAAACTTGGTTGAGCAATCCAGGGCTGTCACATCCATCTTGTTTTTTTTAAATTGATTATCTAAAACACACCCCTCACCATTGTTTGCCGTTTTACTGGGTAATACCTTTGACAGGGGATATCAATTCTATTAATTGGCTTGTTTTAAACTCTATTTTTGTGTAAGTAATTTTATCGTATATCACCATAAAGGAATAGATAGATGTGTATCCTAACCAATATATGTATATTGTGGAGTTTTGACATGTTTAGCGCTTGTAGAGCAAGTTGGACAATTTAGTATAGATAAGTATTTGTTAGTCAGCATTTACAAAATTAAATCCGTCGCGCGCCTTATGTAATATACACACCTGTAACCACCCGTCACATCTTTCATACGAGTATCGTGCGGCAATCGCTTGTATGTACCTGAGATGCGATACATTTCCGACAGCAACACCACAGTTTTCCGAGAATAGCAGTGAATATTCAAGCGAATCATAAATGGAGGATTTTGATTTATTGAAATATGTATGAACCAATACTGTCCAAACATGAGGTCACGGCAACCCAAGTTCTCAATAACCGCTTCAGAATTTCACTAATAAAACCGGTAGGTGATTGCATTGTACATTGCAGAGATTTCCCGTGATTTCGATTGGATTATCAAGAATGTTTATTTATTCATTTTCGTCAATGCACATGTCTACAAATCGTTTAACCCTTTACTTCATATAAACGTGTTTCACACATTTGCAAATGGAGTAGACCAAAGTATCCAAGTTTATTTGTATAAATGCAAACTGAGTTGACCCAGAACAGACGACTTCTATAGGCAGAACTTGGTGTCCCCATCAGCGAAATTGGCAGCAACAGTAGTTTATCAACTCTGATTATATTCGATCAAGAAAACACCGGTCTTAACCATTTCCCTCATATCAACGCTTTTTCGCAAACAGAGTAGACAAAGATCGGACGTCTAATCAGGCTATACTCTATTTCTGTATAAAATTATATAGATCTGATCCTACAGTTTTTGTTTGAACCAAAAGTTCCCTTGAAAAGTTTACATTATTAAACAAATGGGTTATTAATATTCCTGAATTGACCAATTCGTGTATATCTATAAATGTTCCTTAGAGAAAGAGTTAAACACTGCTTCAAACCGGCCTAGCCCCAAATTATAGCTAAAGACTCACAAACCCCCTTTAACAACCAACTCACACATTGTTTAGTAATTCAAATCCCCGCGAGTGTCAAAAACTTTGTTTTCGTTAAGAGACAGCAAAAATGATTACTGATTTTTATTTTAGTTTATTTTTCATTTATTTTCAATGCTAACGTCCAGCATGATGACTTCAAGAGTTATAAATATTCTGAAAATGGGTGATCCTTTGAAAGCAAAAGTAGAAAGAGAAAATTGCAGACTCGGTTTTATTGATTCTGTTCATGAGTAGTAATTAAAAGTGCAACACTACTCACGCCCCCTAGCACCGGCTTAAGCAGTATTCAATTTTCAAAAATAATAACATGAAAACTTATGATCCCAAAGGACCAGAAAATATAACAACACTGAGAATGAAGTACGGGGCGACTTTTAACGGCCGCCACACAAGCACTTAACACCTGCTGTTGTGAAGTACATATATTCTGAAAATCGGTGATCCTTTGAAAGCAAAAGTAGAAATGCAAAAAGAGAAAATTGCAGACTCGGTTTTATTGAGTCTGTTCATGAGTAGTAATTAAAAGTGCAACACTACTCACTCCCCCTAGCACCGGCTTAAGCAGTATTCAATTTTCAAAAATAATAACATGAAAACTTATGATCCCAAATGACCAGAAAATATAACAACACTGAGAATGAAGTACGGGGCGACTTTTTACGGCCGCCACACAAGCACTTAACACCTGCTGTTGTGAAGTACGTATATTCTGAAAATGGGTGATCCTTTGAATGCAGAAAGAGAAAATTGCAGACTCAATTTATTACGTTTTTGGTGATAATTGTGTCATTTTTTGAAATCGTTTCAAAAGCTTGAATCGACATTAACTGCTAAAATAAAGTCGGGAATATCGAGGCGTCATGTTAATTTCGTTCTGAACGCAGGTGCAATATTAAAATAGACCGACTTACTGGGTAAATTGTCACTTACTTCGGTAAATCGACACTTACTAAATAAATGGCCAGTAACGGCTGATTTACTAAAATAAATCGCCCAGAGAATTTGAAAAATACTGCAACGCCAATGGACAAAATATAATTTCAATCACTAAATAAGAGTATCATGCGCCAACTGCTTGTATGTACCTGAGACGCGATACATTTCCGACAGCAACACCACAGTTTCCCGAGAATAGCAGTGGATATTCAAGCGAATTATAAATGGAGGATTTTGATTTATTGAAATATGTATGAATCAATACTGTCCAAACATGAGATCACGGCGACTCAAGTTCTCAATTACCGCTTCAGAATTTCACTAATAAAACCGGTAGGTGATTACATTGTACCTTGCAGAGATTTCCCGTGATTTCGATTGGATTATCCAGAATGATTATTTATTCATTTTCGCCAATGCACATGTCTACAAATCGTTTAACCCTTTACTTCAAATAAAAGCGTTTTCGCAAATTTACAAACGGAGTAGACCCAGAACAGACGATTTCTATAGGCAGAACTTGGTGTCCCCGTCATCTTAATTGGCACCAACAGTAGTTTATCAACTCTGTCTAGATCCAAACGAGGAAACACCGGTCTTAACCATTTCCCTCATATCAACGCTTTTTCGCAAACAGAGTAGACAAAGACCAGACGTCTAATCGGGGTTCGCTCCATTTCCGCATGGAATTATATAGATCTGATCCTAAAGATTTTGTTTGAATAAAAAATCCCCTTGAAAAGTTAACATTATTAAACAAATGGGTTATTAATATTCCTGAATTGATTAATTCGTGTAGATCTATAAATGTTCCTTAGAGAAAGAGTTAAACACTGCTTCAAACCGACCTGGCTCCAAATTATAGCTAAAGACTCACAAATCCCCTTTAACAACCAACTCACACATTGTTTAGTAATTCAAATCCCCTGAGTGTCAAAAACATTGTTTTCGTTAAAATAGACAGCAAAAATGATTATTCGTTTTATGTTAGTTTATTTTTCATTTATGTCCAATGCTAACGTCCAGCATGATGACATCAAGAGTTATATTGTGCTTACGATAAATTCAGTTTAATATTTATTGTGATAATTGTATCATTTGTATCCCCCTTTTTGAAATCATTTCAAAAGATTGAATCCGCATCAGTTGCTGAAAAACTGTCCGGAATATCGAGGCGTCATGCCAATTTCATTTGCTCCAACAGGCTCCAGCCGCTAGCCACTATTGCATCCTGTCCCTGAACTGATTCTGAACGCAGATGCAATATAAAATAGACCGACTTACTGGGTAAATTGTAACTTACTTCGGTAAATCAACACTTACTAAATAAATGATCGGTTAACGGCTGATTTACTAAAATAAATCACTCAGAGAATTTGAAAAACACTGCAACGCCATTGGACAAAATATAATTTCAATCACTAACCTATATTAAGTATTTTTCATTAGAACCAAAACTCAAATCACTTTGACAGCAGCAAACGTGTTACAAATATAAATAAATGTACAGTAAAATGTACAGTAAAACCCCGCTAATGCGACCACCTAAAAGAGGTATAATTATGGGTGCTAGATGCAGGTAGTAGCTTAATGCAGGACAAAAGTAATGCAGAAGGCTCCTAGAGAAGATTTCTGCATTTTGTCATGCATTAAGTAACCACCTGCTTATAAAGACAACCATGTTTATTCATTAAGTGGTCGCATTAGAGGGGTTCTACTGTATTTCATCAGTGGCCCACGCAAAAGGCGTAAATTAAAACAATTTCAAGAGTAGCTCTTTTATCTTTTCTACCAACCCTATGTTGTGATCTTCCTTTAGATTCGTCTGTTCGAAACGATTCTAAAGGGTAGGGCGCCATACAGTTTGATGGAAATATTACAATTCTAGTATTTTGATACACACTTTTATCTTTTATTTCGTTTTCATCAGCGGCTGTAAATTCACGCCAGCTATTAATTTCCTTTCGCGAGTGTTCCTTGAGTGACCATTATAGCTTCTTCTGTCTCTAAGGAGATACAGTATTGGATTCAAGGCAGAATTCATGAATCCGAGCCAGTAAACAGTCTTGTTAATGACATCTGGTAGCCTATATTCCATAATCACATTTATAATGTGGCAAATGTAAAACGGAATCCAGCACAAAAGAAAACAAACTGTTAGAATTGAAATTGTTCGCGTCACGCGTATGTTCCTTGCTCCACCGACGATTCTTCCGCCGGAGGTTGAAGATGACATTTTCTTAGACTGTTGAATACGCATCATTACTGCTATATTGAACCCGACAACAAGCACACAAGGTAAAACTATAGAAACTGTACCACCGATTGTGGCATAATAAACATTTATCACGAAAACACATGTCCTTTTCAACTCTGTAAGGCACTCGGACACGTGCTCCACTCCATAATGGTGAAATCCAGGGAAAATGAGCCCAAATGAATATAATATTGCAAACAACCAACATAATGTGGATAGAAAGATCATTGTTTTTCTGTTGCACACAAATTTATACTGAAATGGTCTACAAATGGCAACACATCGTTCAAAAGAAAGAATAGAAAAATGCACCATTGACGATACTGACCCCATGACGTCGAAACTATTCATCAAGTCACATGTCCTGTTTCCTAGTAACGATCTGGTATCACGAAACATACTGTAAATACTGAAAGGCATAATGGTAATTCCCACTGTTATATCTGCCAATGCGAGCGATATGAGGAAGTGTCTTGTGAAGGCTTTTAGCGTTGGTCTGTTTTTTATCCGTATAATTACAACGACATTAAACACCAGTGTTAACCCATTGATCAACATCATTGCAGCAACCATTGTCCATTTCAAAATTATGCCAAAATTCATATTGTCTAATGACATGTCTGTCATGTTTAAACACGTGTTATTGTATCCAGACATTTTCTCGTCTTTTAACTCCAGTGGATATCTGCATGTTATGATATACATTTTAGAAGATTCCAGAGGTCCAGATAAGATACGTAAATTAAAATATATTAAAGAATAACTTCCTTATTTCTCCACCAAGCCCTATGTTGTGACCCTTAAGAATCTTCGAGATAGGTGACATAGTTTTCTTTATTTCACCAAACCCTATGTTTTGACCACTCTTTAGAATCGTCTCGAATATTCTGAAGAGTAGTCGTAACATATGGTTTGGAGGAGAAATAACGAGTTTAGTATTTGAGTACGCACCTTTATCTATAGCTCTAAAACTTCAAAGCTTCAACCTTAAGCTTGGTAATTCTGCTTCATCCAAATGTGTTTGTAAAACGGGATCATGTTTCTCAAACATGTTATATACACCATCAGACGCGACTGTCATAAATTATCACATTATAATCTACGGCTAAGAGACACGTGCTTTCAGGGAGTGGTACTATGTTTTTCAGCATAAACCTATTGACAATATTGCCCTGTGGGTATAGCTGTCATTTGTAATGGGCCTGCATGGTTTTAACCCTTTTGGTGCCAAATAAATTTCATCTCATCCGCTAAGACTGTCGCCTGCTTCAGATTTCAAAGTGGTGTTTTCTTTAATTATTTATAACTCTATTATCAGCACCAATCAGTTTGAACCACGAGGCGACGTCCAGTGACAAGGCGTCTCCTCTGGATCCAAACTGTTTGCTAAGGTTATCAAAGTTTCGCCGATGGCGTCGAAAGAGTTAACTCTTACCCTGGTTGTAAACATTGTTGCAGTCTGTTGCAAGTTATATATTCTTCAAACTACTGATATGTTATGTCTTTCCATATTTTCCGAGTGACAAACAGTTTGGACCTTCATAAGATGTGAAGTTACAAGGAGTCTCGTCTGGATCAAACCTGTTTGCATATAATATTATCATAAGATCTAGTAAGATAAGTTTTCTGATATGTGTGGGTAGTTTAGCAATGCTTTATTGTTTGTGACCATTAAAAGTTTCCTGACTACTGCTAGATCGTTTCTATAGCAATGTTAAAATTCTGAAGGGATGTACAGATAATATACAATAATGTATATATTTAACCCATTAGTGCCAATTATTCTTTAAAAAGGACATCGGCAAACCGTGTATACCCAGATCAGAGGGTTTCTGAATGAGCCTTCTGATCAGGCTCTGCAAAACCACAAATGCCAGTGGCTTATACCAACAATTATTCTGTTTGCTGTGCCCCCCTCTAAATGAAAAATGGATGAGTTCCAATGTAAGTACTAGACGGGGTTTATTTACATATTATGGGGATGCACAGGTTAAACCGTTGCCACAGTACTGCAGTAGTTGTAAAACCATTAAAGGCTGTAGACACATCACATGTAATGTAACTACAGCAAAAACTCGATACAACGAAATTTTAGTAATGGAGCATTTGTAGGCAGATGGCTGATTAATGCAGGGTGAAAGTCATGCAGAATGCAGTCGGTCAAGGTTCGTGACACAGATCTGTGTGGCCAATTTGTATTGCTCGCCAATCAGCATAAAGAAGGCAGAATTGCCAAAGGCAAACATTTTCTTTAAATAGTATATGCCTCGGCAAATATTTCTTTAATATTAAAATTGTCATTTCATTAACCTTTCGTGACAATTCTAAATAGTGGTCAAGACATAGGGTTTGACGGAAGAATAAAGGAGTAAATATCTAATTCTTGAAATAAAAATCAAGTTAACAGCTTAATGTAATTCTATATGCATGCTGAAAGCTCATGTAGGAGCTGTCAGCATTACTTGTATTGACCTGTATTAAGCTGTTGCATGTGCTTCTAGATATGCGTTGTCATACAATTGAGGGCAATTATGTATTGTAATATTTGTAGAGGACAGCACATATAGTTCGGGTTATAACGAAGTTCTAGTTCTACGAGTTCGATATATCGAGGGTTTACTGTAGATGCCATTCATCAGAGGCCCATAAAATGCGTACATTAACCATTTACCTCATAGGCTATATTTAGATACAACCTCTTTGAATAAATCTACCGGAAAGGAGCACTAACTGGAGAAAAGGAAAATTTTAGAATTTTGTAGTTTCAAACCATTTTTTGATAAATAGAGCATTTGCTCCTATTGGAGCAAATGCTCTATTTATCACAATGGTTTCACAAAGTGACTTTTACAGAGTCGTCAAAAGTCGTCCATATGAGGGAATGGGTTAAAACCAGTTCAATAGAACTCTTTTATCCTTTCAAAAACCCATTGTCGGGACCCCTCTTTAGATTAACTTGTTCGAGACGATTCTAAAGGGGTCATACCATACGGTTTGGTGGAGAAATGACGATTTTAGTATTTGAATACGTATTTTTATCTTTTATTTCTTTTTCATCATTGGTTGTACATTCACAGCAGCTATTTATTTATTTTCGCGAGAGTTCATTGATTGACCATTATAGCGTCTTTTGTCTCTAAGGAGATACAATATTGGGTTCAATGCCGAATTCATGAATCCGAGCCAATAAACAGTCATGTTAATGACGTCTGGTAGCCTATATTCCATTATCACATTTATACTGTGGCAAATGTAAAACGGAATCCAGCACAAAAGAAAACAAACTGTTAGAATTGAAATAGTTCGCGTCACGCGTATGTTCCTTGCTTCACCGACGATTCTTCCGCCGGAGGTTGAAGATGACATTTTCTTAGACTGTTGAATACGCATCATTACTGCTATATTGAAACAGACAACAAGCACACAAGGTAAACCTATAGAAACTGTATCACCGATTGTGGCATAATAAACATTAATCACGAAAACACATGTCCTTTTCAACTCTGTAAGGCACTCGGACACGTGCTCCACTCCATAATGGTGAAATCCAGGGAAAATGAGCCCAAATGAATATAATATTGCAAACAACCAACAGAACGTGGATAGAAAGATCATTGTTTTTCTGTTGCACACAGATTTATACTGAAATGGTCTACAAATGGCAACACATCGTTCAAAAGAAAGAATAGAAAAATGCACCATTGACGATACTGACCCCATGACGTCGAAACTGTTCATCAAGTCACATGTCCTGTTTCCTAGTAACGATCTGGAATCACGAAACATACTGTAAATATTGAAAGGCATAATGGTAATTCCCACAATTATATCAGCCAAGGCGAGCGATATGAGGAAGTGTCTTGTGAAGGCTTTTAGCGTTGGTCTGTTTTTCATCCGTATAATTACAACGACATTAAACACCAGTGTTAAACCATTGATCAAAATCATTGCAGCAACCATTGTCCATTTCAAAAATATGCCCAAATTCATATTGTCTAACGACATGCCTGTCATGTTTAAACACGTGTTGTTGTTTCCAGACATTGTCTCGTCTTTTAACTCCAAAGGATATCTGTCTGTTATGATATACTTTATAGAAGATTCCAGAGGGCCAGATAAGATGCGTTAAGGCCTGGTCACAACCCGCCGTGCGTGTTTTAGCACGTACGTTTTTTAGGGAGGCCACGGCTGCTACGTTTTTCTGAAAACGTGGGGAAGGAGTAGCAAATGCAGGAAGGAATGCACGTCAAAAGCACGGTTGTGCAAGGTTAACGTACGTGGCACGCACTCCAGCCTCGCCCTGGTCGGTTGCGTGCATCGTACGTTGCACACGTGGTAAGTGAGTTGAAAGTACTTACAACGTGCTCACAACGTACGATCTCCGTGCGATTGCCGCATTATCGTACGGAGGCCGTACTTACACGTGCTACTCACGTACGGCCCAGGTGAGTTTTGTCAGTTCATTGGACAGTAGAACTGGGGAAGTGCCGAGTGAGCACAGACCACGTACTTATCACGTGCGCCACAAGCACGTGCTAAGTGCGCCGTCTGTAGAGCAAGCGACTGTGGGGAAAAGATTAAAACACTCACGGAGTCAGTGCGTTGTGCGCACGTTGGATGTAGAAGGCACGTGCGTCACCCGTACGTTGGCGAATCCGTAGCCCGAACGCAGCACGAACGCAGCGAAAGTTTTGCATGCACTAAAAGTGCTACGGCGTGTCTGCGTGCTCCTAAATCCGTACGGAGGCGGTACTCACCACGTACGGATCCCCAAAATTTCCCCACGTTTTTGCACGTAGTCAACACGCACTTGCACGTACGGCGTGTTGTGACCACCGCTTAAATCAAACCATTTGCTCCGAGTGGATTCTTCCATGTTTATATATTGGATTAGTCCTTTTTATCTCAGGGGTGCCTGGCCTAAGTTTTCAATTTCGTTTTGTTTCCTATCAGCAAACAGTGTAGACTCTGATCAGACGCCGCGTTACGCGGCGTCTGATCAGAGACTACACTGTTTGCCTACGTCCCATATATGGGATCGTGGGAGCAAATGGGTTAAAATATATTCAATAATAACTGCCTTATTTCTCCGCCAAGCCCTATGTCGTGACTCTTCAGAATCTTCGAGACGATTCTAACGAGTGGTCACAACATAGGGTTTGGTGAAATAAAGAAACCTATGTTGTGCACCAAACAATATGTTTTGACCACTCTTTAGGATCGTCTCGAATATTCTGAAGAGTAGTCGTAACATATGGTTTAGAGGAGAAATAACGAGTTTAGTATTTGAGTACGCACCTTTATCTATAGCTCTAAAACTTCAAAGCTTCAACCTTAAGCTTGGTAATCCTGCTTCATCCAAATGTGTTTGTAAAACGGTATCATGTTTCTCAAACATGTTATATACACCATCAGACGCGACTGTCATAAATTATCACATTATAATCCACGGCTAAGAGACACGTGCTTTCAGGGAGTGGTACTATGTTTTTCAGCATGAATCTATTGACAATGTTGCTCTGTGGGTATAGCTGTCATTCCTAATGGACTTGAAGGGTTTTAACCCTTTTGGTGCCAAACAAATATCATCATCTGCTAAGAATATCGCCTGCTTCAGATTTCAAAGTAACGTTTTCTTTAATTATTTATAAAAGCATTATCAGCACCAATCAGTTTGAACCATGATGCGAAGCCGTGTTACAAGGAGTCTCCTCCGAGTTCAAACTGTTTGCAAAGGTTATCACAGTTTCGCCGATGGCGCCGAAAGAGTTTGTAAACATTGTTCCAGTCTGCTGCAAGTTATATATTCTTCAAACTACTGATATGTTATTTATTTCCATATTTTCCGATTGATAAACAGTTTGGTCCTTCATAAGGTGTGGAGTTACACGGTGTCTCATCTCGATCCAACCTGTTTGCATATCAAATTATGATAAGAGCTTATTACGATAATTTTGCTGTCATGTGTGGGTAGTTTAGCAATGCTTTATGATTTGTGACCACTAACAGTTTCCTGATAACTGCTTTGTCGTTGCTATAGCAACGTTAAAGATAATATACATGTATATTTAACCCATTGCTGCCCATTGTTCTTTACAAAAGACATAGGCAAACAGTGAAGACCCAGATCAGAGGGTTCCTGAATGAGCCCTCTGATCAGGGCCTGCAAAACCACAAATGCCAGTGGCTTATACCAGCAATTATTTTATTTGCTTTGACCCCTCCACATGAAAAATGGATGGGTTCCAATGTAAGTTCTGGACGGGTTTCCTTCAATAATATGGGGATGAATGGGTTAAACGGTTGTCACAGTTCTGTAGTAGTTAAACGATGCAGAAACATCACATGTAATATAACTACGGTAAAAACACGATACTACGAAATTTTAGTAATGAAGAATTTGTAGGCAGGTGGCTGATTAATGCAGGGTGGAAGTCATACAGAATGCATTCGGTCATGGTTTGTGACGTAGATGTGGCCCATTTTGTTTTGCCAAAGGCAAATATTTTTTTTAATAGTATATGCCTTGGCAACTGTTTCTTTAATATTAAAATTGTCATTGCATTAACTTTTCGTGACAATTCTACAGAGTGGTCAAGACATAGGGTTTGACGGAAAAATGAAGGAGTATATCTAATTCTTGGAATAAACACCAACCTAACTAAAGTGTTGGACTGGAGACTGTTTTGTTTTCTTTTTAGTAACAATAAGCTTGGCATTGACCACAGAACCCCAAATGCATTTTAAAGATTTGTCTAATATACACACTATTCGTATACCAAGTTTTGTTTTATGAATATCGTAACTATAATTATTGTCTGAAAACCGTTTTTTAGTAACAGTGAAATTGACTGAGACAACAGATTCAAAAGCTAGGTCAAGTTTAGTCTCTATGAAAACTATATTTAGTTATTTACGCAAACGTTGGTCACAAATAAGTTTCCGAAAACTGTTATGTTGACATCCACCCGCCCGCGTATTTATGGATTTCTTTTCGAACTATAATTACGATCATTTATCGCAAAGCTGTTGTAACTACAACCAAGATGAACTAGTGACGAACTATGCAAAGTTTGAATCCGGAGGAAACACCGAAAAATTCGGCGTCTCGTCAGGATTGAAACTGATTGATAGTAGTGAAGGAAAACCAACTTTGACAATTTTAGGAAAACAATTATTATGCGTATCCCCTTTCTGCATAAATACGCCTTCCTACACACTTTCAAACACAGTAGACCCAGGCCAGACGGTTCCTACAGGAACCGTTTAATCAGGATCTGCTCTGTTTGCTTATGAAATAATACAGATTTTGCAATGGCAAAATATTCTTGTGTTCATGTGTCCATTACAAAAAAATCTAATTACATGAGTAATATTCATGATGTCATTATTTCCTACGTGAATAGTCATGGAGTAAAGGGTTATTAAAGTTTAAAATTATAGTTACTACAGTAAGGCGCTCAACCTTGTTTAGCTTTCCAGTCTAGTCGAAATCCTTGTGTAAAATCTTAGCAGGTATTGGATGAATTATTATGACAGTACGTTACAAACTGTAGAGTATAGATGAGTTGCCCTATATTGAAGATGGATGTAGATGAGTAACATTATGCTGATTCTGAATTACCCTACACTGAGGGTCAATTCCTCAATAGTGACGCTGAAATAGCCTTTATTGAAAGTGAGTTACCCCATATTGAAAATGAGGTACACTTTGTTGAAAATGAGTTACCCTATATTGAAGATGAGATACCCTTTGTGAAAAGTGACAGTTACCCTATATAGAAGATGAGGTACCCTTTCTTGAAAGTGAGTTACCCTATATTGAACATGAGGTACCCTTTGTTGAAAGTAACAGTTACCCTATTTCTAATCTTGACAATTTGTCAAGTTCACAGCTTAATGTACTTCTATATGCATGCTGAAAGCTCATGTAGGAGCTGTCAGCATTACTTACGACCTGCATTAAGCTGTTGCATGTGCTTCTAGATATGCTTTGTTATACAATTGAAGGCAATTATGTTTTGTAAATTTTATAAAGGATCGAACATATAGTTCTAGAATTGGACATATCGAGGTTCTACCACAGGGGTTAGACACGTTTGAGTCAGTATATGTATATATAGAAAGAAGGGATCCGACTTCAAAAGATCCAAATTGCCCACTCCTCTACTTTAAACCCTTCGTTCTGCAAGAAATTCACCGATTTCGATCAGATAAAAAGCTATTCCGTAAGCAAAGACATTGTTTTATTCGAATATGCAAAGATTTTCCCGGTCAAATAAAGGATAAACTTAACACGGTACCAGAAACATGAGAAAAATGGCCGAAATAAGTTAGTCGGAGACGACCTCGTCCCTGAGTGCGAACCGTCGACAGCCTTGAAACGATTACTTATACGTCAAACACAGTAAACTTTAGCGTTCATATCAGCAATATATTCAATGAAAATTACTTTCCTACAGCTATCTTACACGAAAACGTGGTTTTACTGTCCTTGCGATTTTCAACGTTTGCAGCTGACATCGTTTTCAAGAACTCAAATTTTGTCCACGTGACTATACAACAGCTGCGTTATTTCATTGGACGGGCGCAAAATGGCGATGGTTTTCCGATGGATCACGAACAAGTTTGAATAGTTCGCTTTCGTCAACGGCCAATCAAAACTTGCATAACAAGAAGTCACGTGACATGACTTCGGCGACTTGAAAATGAAAGTAAAAGTTGCTGACATGAGAGGAACGTGTAAACACACAGAAAGGACAGTAAACCTCGTTTTCGTGTAAGATCGCAGTAAGAAAGTTCTTTTTATTGAATATAATGCTGATATTAACGCCAATTTTTATTGTGTTTGACGTATAAGTAATCGTTTCAAGGCTATCAGCGGTTCGCACTAGGGGACGCGGTCGTGTCCGACTAACTTATTTTGGCCATTTTGCTGATGTTTCTGATGCCGTGTTAAGTTTATTCCAAAACTGACCGGGGAAATCTTTGCATATTCGAATAAAATAATGGCTTTGCTTACGGAATAGCTTTTTATCTGATCGAAATCGGTGCATTTCTTGCAGAACGAAGAGTTTAAAGTAGAGGAGTGGGTAATTTGGATCTTTTGAAGTCGGATCCCTTCTTTCTATATATACATATACTGACTCAAACGTGTCTTACCCCTGTGGGTTCTACTGTAAATGTTATACCGAAGTTCTAGTTATCCGACATATCGAGGTTCTGCTGTAAATGCCATTCAACAGAGGCCCACCAACAACAAGCACACAAGGTAAAACAATAGAAACTGTACCACCGAGTGTGGCATAATAAACATTTATCACGAAAACACATGTCATTTTCAACTCTGTAAGGCATTCGGACACGTGCTCCACTCCATAATGGTGAAATCCAGGGATAATATATTATTATTATTATTATACCACATTTATATAGTGCTCTTTTCACACAGGATATGTGCGTTCAAAAGCGCTGCATATGGATGAAATCAATAATCGGGACGAACGGCATGATGATCTATCCAGACAATGAAACATTTACAATAGATATACAATAAATATAAAATCACTAGCCGGAAGGAACCGCATGATCGTCCATCCGGTCAATGAAGGATATACAAAAGATATACAACAGATATGAAATCATAAACCGGAAGGAACCGCATGATCGTCCATCCAGTCAATGAAAGATATGCAATAGATATACAATAAATATAAAACCACTAACCGGTAGGAACCACATGATTATCTACCCAGTCAATGAAAGATATGCAATAAATATACAATATAAAATCACTAACCGGTAGGAACCACATGATTAATCTACCCAGTCATTGACTGATAAGCAATATATATACAATAAATATGATACATAATAAATATAAAATTACTAACCAGTAGGAACCACATGATTAATCTACCCAGTCAATGAATGATAAGTAATAGATATACAATAAATATGATATACAATAAATATAAAATCACTAACCGGTAGGAACCACATGATTAATCTACCCAGTCAATGAATGATAAGCAATATATATACAATAAATATGATATACATAAATATGAAATCGCTAACCGGTAGGAACCACATGATTATCTACCCGGTCAATGAGTTTGATTCCTACAGCATACACCAAGGGCTGCAATGGCGAAGGAATAGTAAGGTATGATAATTGATGATTATAAGCTACTTTTCCTAAACTTTCCTAGTAATATATGTTGAAGAAATGTGTTTTCAGAGATCTTTTGAAACATGCCAGTGAGCTTGCATCTCTAATGCCTGATAGCAGAGCATTCCAGAGTTTCGGAGCTGCATGCATGAAACTTCTCTCACCGTATTTTACCTTACGACGTTTAGGTACAACCAACGAAAGGAACTACTTGCTGACCTTAATTCTCTTCGGGGCCGGTGCACGTCAAGCATGTCGACAATGCACTTGGCGGATTCATTGTGCATGGCTTTATACAAAAGATATACAACAGATATGAAATCATAAACCGGAAGGAACCGCATGATCGTCCATCCAGTCAATGAAAGATCGTCCATCAATATTGTTTTCTTCCTCTTGCAGGAATTACTCTACATTCAATGCGTTTCCTCATGCCTTAACATCGTACTTTGCACTCATGGTGGCTTTGCTACTCACCGACATATTGTGTGACTATTTTAATTCCCTTTTAAGATTTATGCCCTTTGCGTTTTCTCTGGTGTGACTTTACCTTACTCGTTTTTCTTACTTCTTACTTTTTGCCCATTCAATGTTTTCCTTCATATCCTTAGTCTTCTTTATTTTTTGTCGTAACCTCTGGCATGTTTTTATTCTTTGCACAACTTTTCCTTTAGTTACATAGGTATGTCGCTTTTTACGGAGGGTGCTACATTTACTATATAAATTATGAATAGTCTCCCTATACTTAAAATTACAAACTTAAACTTACACTCTGTGTCTTCTGTTCAGATTCCTCATAAACTGGCAAATTGCCAATCATTACAGCCGTCAGTTTGTATTAAACCTCTAAACTTGTCTTCTGCTTCGTACTTTCATGTTCCCTCTTCCGTTATTAGTAACAATTTTCATAATGGACCAAAAATCGTTCTGTCTCCTTTAAAGCAATCTATCCTTCGTTATAGTAAAGCCCATCTAAATTCACATTATTTGAACAAAAGACATAGGGTATATCCAATAATTACTAAGTGCAATAGTAGTGTATGTGTTGCAATTTTATTTCTACTAGATCAACAATTAAATCTCTTGTTTATGGTAGAGTGTTTAGTGTGAAGATTAATTCTGATTTAGACTGAAACTCATCTAATGTTATATATGGTCTTACATGAAATGTGCCACGCTGTGGCATTCAATATGTAAGTCAGACAGGACGTACTTTAAAAACTAGGTTTCGTGAACACAGTTACCATTGCCGGATCAAAAAAGTACGCAATTTTCTTTACCAGCATTTTCGTCATACAGGACATTCTTTCAAATATGTTTCGGTTCAACCAGTAGAACAAATTTATTATGATTCTAAAACTTCTAGCAGTTTAAAATCTAAAGCTCGTTTTATCATAGAGCTAGACTGGATAAAGAAGTTACAAACACCTTTTCCTTTAGGCCTTAATGATAACATTTTCCAAAGCGGCAATATTTTTTAAAGATCCAAACATCGATATTTTCTCTATATTTTCTATTCGAAAACGTAAAAGTAGATCACATGGTAGACGTAGAAATGGTAATATTAAGCATAAATTACGTCGTAATATGTCTACTCGTGATTTACATACCATTCTAAAACAAACTGGCAAACATTCTATGTTATCTTGTTTATCGTCTTTACCCTTTTCCTGTCTCAGGTCCATAGACGAAGAGGCTGATAAAATCTATATGCGTACAGATCCGTTAATTAATACTGCCTCACTTATACAAAGTACTTCGTCCTCGTATTGATAAAGAATCTGAACATAAAAGAAATTTTCTGAAAATTCAGTTCTTAAATAAAGGTATCGATTTTATTGATATTCAAAGCATATTTCGTGATAAGAAAGCAATCGAAACTATTCCCAAATATTTCATCAACTCTGAATCACCTGTCATCTGTTATAAATATAATAAACCTATTAGGAATGTTATTTTTAACTACAATAAAATTGTCTCTGACTTAAATATTGATGTCAATACCCATATTTCTTGAGATTGTAGCATTTCTAGCTTTTGCTATAAACCAGTTGGTCATGTCATTACTGATAATTTTGATATCATTAAGAATAAACGTCCCAGGACCCTCCTAACTAAAGGACCTACATATAGATTACCTTCCCTAATTGATTTTGACGCATGTCGAACTCATATTGCCTAAGCTATTCAAGAATTCTGCATCAAATGGTGTCGACGAGAACATGCTGGTGTTAATGCCCTTTCGGATTGGAACAAATGTATTTTTGATATTATTGATACGCGTATTACTTTTTACAAATCAAATTACCAGCTTTTACCACCTCGACTTATAGTTACATTTCGCTATTTGAAGAAAAACATTTCTAATTTTCATTCAAATTATGTTCTTGTTCCTGCTGTCAAGGCGTCAAATAATGCAATCATTATTTGAAGATTGTATTATGTTGATGTTTTAAAGAAGGAGCTAACTGGTTCACAAACTTATATAACAGTTCAAACACCTGAAAAATATATAGTCTCGGAACATGTAAAAATGTGCAATAATTTTAAGTCTGGTCCTAACATAAAACAACATAACCTTTCTACTTTGTACTGGATTCCGAAACTACATAAAAACCCTTATAAGGCACGTTTTATTGCCAACTCTAGCTGTTGTACCACTACTAAAAAATCCAAACCTTTGACGTCCTGTCTTACTACGATCAAAGAACATGTAAAACGTTACTGTGATAAAATATATGAAAATTCTGGTATTAATGTTTTTTGGTCCATAAAAAATTCAAGTGATGTGAGGTTAGGACGTCCGTAAACCGGTTAAAACCCGGTGGATGGTGGAATAATGAGCCCAAATGAATATCATATTGCATACAACTAACAGAATGTGGATTGAAAGATCATTGCTTTTCTGTTGCACACATATTTATACTGAAATGGTCTACAAATGGCAACAAACACATCGTTCAAAAGAAAGAATAGAAAAATGCACCATTGATGATACTGACCCCATGACGTCGAAACTATTCATCAAGTCACATGCCCTTTTCCTAGTAACGATCTGGAATCACAAAACATACTGTAAATACTGAAAGGCATAATGGTAATTCCCATAATTATATCAGCCAAGGCGAGCGAAATGAGGAAGTGCATTGTGAAGGCTTTTAGCGTTGGTCTGTTTTTATCCGTATAATTACAACGACATTAACACCAGTGTTAACCCATTGATCAACATCATTGCAGCAACTATTGTTCATTTCACAATGATCTCAAAATTCAAATTGTCTAATGACATGTCTGTCATGTTTAAACACGTGTTATTGTTTCCAGACATTTTCTCGTCTTGATTTTTAACCCCAATGAATATCTTCATGTTGTAATATACTTATTAGAAGATTGTTCAACTTCTAAATTTCAAATCTTAAAGCTTGGTATATCCTGCTTCATCCAAATGTATTTGTAAAACGGG
The DNA here is from genome assembly GCA_963576725.1 of Azorinus chamasolen. Taxonomy (NCBI): domain Eukaryota; kingdom Metazoa; phylum Mollusca; class Bivalvia; order Cardiida; family Solecurtidae; genus Azorinus; species Azorinus chamasolen. Next base: position 61,409,425 of record OY755245.1, read on the forward strand.
ATCATGTTTCTCAAACATATTATATACACCACCAGACATGACTGTCATGAAATATCACATTATAATCCACAGCTAAGAGAATATGTGATATCAGGGAGTGATACTATTTATTCAGCATGAAACTACTGACAGTTTTGCCATGTGGGTGTAGCTGTCATTCCTAATGGACTTGAAGGGTTTTAACCTTTTTGGTGCCAAACAAATTTCGTTATCTGCTAAGACTGTCTTCTGCTTCAGATTTCAAAGTAGCGTTTTCTCTAATTATTTATAAAAGCATTATTCCCAGTCAGTTTGAACCATGATGCGACGTCGTGTTACAAGGCCTCTCTTCTGGGTCCAAACTGTTTGCAAAGGTTATCACAGTTTCGCCGATGGCGCCGAAAGAGTTAACTCTTACCCTAGTTGTAAACATTTTTACAGTCTGTTGCAAGTTATATATTCTTCCAACTAGATCTTCTGATATGTTATTTATGTTGCATATTTTCCGAGTAATAAACAGTTTGGACCATCATAAGATTTGGAATTACATGGTGTCTCGTCTGGACCCAACCTGGGTCCATGCTTATAAAGCTTTTAGTTGAGTCTGAGTTTTGTTCTCAAGCTTTTGATTGGTTAGATTTTAGTTCTCAAGCTTTTGATTGGTCAGATTTGAGCCAAAGGCTCAACTCTGACCAATCAAATGCTTGAGAACGTTCTCAGACTCAACTAAAAGTTTTATAAGCATGGACCCAGGTTGCGTGTCAAATTTTGATAAGATCTAGTACGATGGTTTGCTGTCATGTGTGAGTAGTTTAGCAATGCTTTATTATTATTTGTGACCACTAAAAGTTTCCTGATAACTGCTTTGTCGTTTCTATAGCAACGTTAAAGATAATATACATGTATATATAACCCATTAGTGCCCATTGTTCTTTACAAAAGACATAGGCAAACAGTGTAGACCCAGATCAGAGGGTTTGGAATGCATTTGAGGTTCTGAGATGAACTAGTGACGAACTATGCAGACTGTTTGAATCCGGAGTAAACACCGAGAAAGTCCGCGTCTCGCCAGGTCACTTCAATGGTAGTGAAAGATAACCAATTTTGACACTTTTAGGAAAACAATTATTATGCGTATCCCTTTACTCCATTAATATACATTTCTACACCTTTTCAAACAAAGTAGACCCAGGCAGGACGGCTCCTGTAGGAGCCCTCTGATCAGGATCTGCTCTGTTTGCTTATGAAATAATACAGATTTTGACATGACAAAATATGTTTGTGTTCATGTGTCCTTTACAAAAATCTAATTAATATTAATGATGTCATTGTTTTGACGTGAATATTCATGAAGTAAATGGTTATTAAGGTTTAATTATTATATAGTTACTACAATATAGCGCTCAACCTTGTTTAGTTTTCAAGTCTGGTCGAAAGCCTTGTAAACAAACCTTGGCAGGTTTTGAATAAATTGTTATGAGAGCGCGTTACAAATTGTAGAGTATAGATGAGATACCCTGTATTGGAGATAGATGTAGATGCCTAACATTATGTTGACTCTTAATTACCCAACACCGAGTGTCAATTCTTCAATAGTGACGCTGATATAGCCTCTGTTGAAAGTGAGTTACCCTATATTGAGGGCGAGTTGCCCTTTGTTGAAAGTGATTTGAACTATGTTGACACTGAAGGACATCATACAGAGGGTCAATGCATCGATGGTAACACCGATATAACCCCTGTTAAGGGTGAGTTATCCTATGTTGAGGATTAGTTACCCTATGTTGAAGACCAGTTACCCTATGTTGGCGCTGAAGTACCGTATTTAGAGGGTTAGGGACGCAATTATGACGTTGTGATAACCTCTGTTGAGAGCAATTATCACATGTTGACGATGAGTTTCCAAATGTTGAAGATAAGTTACCCTATGTTGACACTGAGTTACCTTGTATAGCGGGTCAATTACGCAATGATGACGCTGTTATAACATGTTGACGATGAGTTGCCCATATTGAAGATGAATTATCCCACGTTGGTGCTGAATTACTCCGCACACGTACAGAGAATGTCAATATACTCAATGATGTCACAGGGTAATACTCTATGTTGAAGATAAATTGCTCAATGTTGATGCTGAGCTAGCTTTCCTTGCAGACGAGTTACCCTATGTTGATGTAAACACACTAGTGTCTGAAAGGTCGACATTTTTTCCCTTCGTCTCATCAGGATATACGTCATTGTAAGATATCTAATACGGTTTCAGATATAAAAGTGCGATGCCATTTGGTAAGATAAAGTGACTAAAACGTTTTGTCATTGCGGCTAATAAAGGCTAATGAATATGTAACAAAACATTTACGGTACGCCGTCGTTATTCTAATGCTGTTCATGGTATTCTAGTGCTGTTCAAGCGAAATTGAACAATTATTGGAGAATGTCATCGCCCAGGCTATTAGTTTCCAGATGAATAAATGTACTGGATGTGGAACGTTCTCATCCAATTAAAACGTGACTGATAGATTGGTTTACTGCAATTAGAAATCCCCCGGAGCTTATACATGACCGAGAATACAGAGTGCACCATACTAGCAGTTCACATGGTTTCTGAGATATGAAAACAATGCAGACTCGACAAATTCTCCATGACGACTAATCTGGATGTACACTGTTTGTTTTGACTCCCATCAATGCATACTGTGTTCTGTAATATTGTACTTGTCGATATTGAGAATACACCATGGTCCATGCTTATAAAACGTTTTAGTTGAGTCTGAGTTCGTTCTCAAGCTTTTGATTGGTCAGATTTGAGTTCTCAAGCTTTTGGTTGGTCAGATTTGAGCAAAAGGCTCAAATCTGACCAATCAAAAACTTGAGAACGAACTCAGACTCAACTAAAAGTTTTATAAGCATGGATACATATCTCTAACATGACGGCTGGTATGGGTTTATAGTAAACCCCTTCTCAACCAGAATTCTAATAGAGACGAATCTTTAGACAGGTGGCTGCTTAATGCAGAATGAAAGTCATGCAGAAAGTTCATACAGGAGTTTTCTGCATCGCTTTCACCCTGCATTAAGCTGCAATCTGTCTCAAAGACAGATGTTTATATTAACTTGAACGTCCGCTTTAGAGGGGTTCTACTGTATACTGCTTGTAAAGTCCAGAGAAACAACTTTTCAGATGATTAGTTCATCTAACCAAAGTTTCTTATTTCTCCGCTGAACCCAGCCTTGTTGGTACTCATTACAATCGCCTCGGAAAAGGGATCCTATTGAATACAAACACACCAACACAATTGCTCTCAGCGGAGAAATGAAAAAAGACTATGTTTGAAATATTTCCTAAACGCTAATCTGATCTACAGAATTGACATTTAACTTTGTTGTGAGGATAACATGTACAGTAGCACCTCTCTAAACCAAATGTTAAACGACATATCAATGCCGGTCTTTGAAAGGAGGATGTTAGCTCAATGCAGGATGAACATCATGCAGAAAGTATTGGAGTATTTCAAGGCAGGTTGGTGCTTAATGCAACAAGAAAGTAGTACATGTATAATTGTCATATGGGAATATTTTAAATATACAATGTATTATTCTACTACCTGTATTTGTGACATACTTCGTTTAAGTACAGTAAAACCTCTGATATTAATGCCCATCTTTTGAACAGGTATATCTTTCACCCAGCATTAAGCAGTCACCATAACCCTTTACAACCCGTGACACGAATGCAAATCATTTACAAACCGTGTAGACCCAGATTAAATGGATCATAGATGAGTCCTCTGATTAGGATCTGCACTGTTTGTCATTCAAAATCCTCTAGCAAGTTTAACCCATTCCCTCATATTGACGACTTTTGACGACTCTGTAGAAGTCACTTTGTGAAACCATTGCGATAAATAGAGCATTTGCTCCTATAGGATCATATGCTCTATTTATCACAATAGTTTCAAACTACAAAATTCTAAACTTTTCCTTTTTTCTAGTTAGTGCTCCTTTTTTGGTAGATTTATTAAAAGAGGTTGTATTTAAAAATAGCCTATGAGGTAATGGGTTAAGCCGTTCATACTGACTGAACTCTGTAGTTAAACTCTGACGGGCTATTCCACCCTGAACATTCATGGTTAAAGGGTTAAAAAGAAATAAATCCTTCTTCACTAAACCTCCGGTTTAACGAGGTTATATTGTAGTTGTCCTAGAGAGTTTTGATATTTTCCTGTTGTAGTTGTCCTAGAGAGATTTGATACTTTCCTGATGTAGTTGTCCTAGAGAGCTTTGAGACTTTCCTGTTGTAGTTGTCCTAGAGAGCTTTGATAATTTCCTGTTGTAGTTGTCCTAGAGAGCTTTGATACTTTCCTGTTGTGCTTGTCCTAGAGAGCTTTGATACTTTCCTGTTGTAGTTGTCCTAGAGAGCTTTGATACGTTCCTGTTGTACGTGTGCTAAAGAACTTTAATATTTTCCTGTTGTAGTTGTCCTAGAGAGCTTTGATACTTTTCTGTTGTACTTGTCCTAGAGAGCTTTGATACTTTCTCTATTGAATATCATAAATAGTTATTAGCTGAATTCTATAACAGCATATAAGTACACATGGTGTTTTGGTATTGGTAGAAACTGTTGTCAGATTATTATTATTATTATTGTTATTTGATAGGCAAACAGATCAGACTATGTTCAGACAGCTTCTACAGAAGCCCTCTGAGCCGAATCTGCTCTGTTTGCAAAGGCTTGAAATGGTGTTTCTATGAAGGAAAGTGTTAACCGTGCATGTGTAATGACCTTTTCCGTCATATAAACGCCTTTCTACGCTTTCCAGGGTCTGCTTATGAAATAACATAAATCTCATTCGACACGTTCCTTGTACACAAAAGGTTTATCAATGTGCAAACTGTCAGTTATTCTTACACGAGTATTCATGAGAGAACGGCTTCAACTGTTAGCCATTTCACCAGATAATGTTCTTCAACTGTTAGCTATTTTACTAGATAATGTGCTTCAACTGTTAGCTATTTCACCAGATAATGTGCTTCAACTGTTAGCTATTTCACCAGATAATGTGCTTCAACTGTTAACTATTTCACCAGATAATGTGCTTCAACTGTTAGCTATTTCGCCAGATAATGTGCTTCAACTGTTAGCCATTTCACCAGATAATGTGCTTTGGAGGATAAGCAAAGACGAACCCTAAATGAAAAATGGATGGGTTGTCAATTTCATTAATTCTAATATGAGAGCCAGAGCAACAGATAACGGAGCGTACTCAAATACCAACATCATTATTTCTCCACCAAACCCTATGTTGGGACCACTCTTTAGAATCATCTCTTCGAGACAATTCTAAAGAGCAGTCACAACGTAAGGAATAAATTATTCTAAAGAGTGGACACAACATAGGATTTGGTGGAGAAATAAATAAGTTATTCTTATAAATGTGTTAATTTACGCATCTCATCTGGAGCTTTGGAGTGTTTAACCGTTATCCCGTAACCCGTCATGAAAACAAAACTATTGTCTGCTCATATTTTGATCTTGTGCAATTTTGGCTACTTCGACGAAGCTCTTGAGAAACGATTACGTTGTAAACAGCTTAGATCCTGTTAAGACACCGGCATCATCGTTGCGTCCAGTAGCCGATGGCGGATTCAAGGATATAAACATACTACAGTTAAATTTCGATTATTCGATTGTTTTTGTATAGAAGAATTTAAACCCTTTTAGGCAGGTGACTGCTTAATGCATAGTGAAAGTCATGCAGAAAGCTCCTCTAGGAGTTTTCTGCATGACTTTGACCATGCATTAAGCTGCCATCTGTCTTACAGATCGATTATGATTACGTATTTTAGTGTTCGAATAATCGAGGTTTTACTGTAGTAATATACTTGATTGCGTGACTGTAATTCCACTGAGATCAAATCAGACATATGCAAATACTCATATTTCAAATGTTAAAAATGGCTGAAATATATATTTTGAATGTCATTGTACAGGACAGGAAATGAAATGCCCAGACGAAATTGCCTATTTCAAACGATACATATTCGTGGACGACCGACTTGCATGGAAAAAAGCAATTTCGATGGATAAGACGCCCAATAGATGGATTGCCAATTATCCAATTATTCCAGAATTATGACAGAATCCTTGGTCCGGTTTTGAGTAATTGCAACACGATGGAACAGGTTCACTCTTTCGCTGCCAAATTTTGTCGACTGCAGACTTTGTCGTCTGCTACAGTTTTCAATTTTTGTCTTCATTTTTGTTTAAAAACAGACACAGCAACAAACAGTTCGGATCCTGATGAGACACCGAGTTACTCGGCATCTTATCTGGATCTAAACTGTTTGCAAAGGTAATCACAGATGCGACATTGGCAGCGAAAGTGTTAATCCTTACAATGCGGGACACGAGTCACTAATGTTCTTTGCAAACAGTGTAGACCCAGATGAGAGGGCTCCTAGAGAAGCCCGCTCATCAGGGTCTGCACTGTTTGTCATGTAACACCTTACTTTAGAAAAATCCCTAATTATTCACCATAAGCTTGACCTGTTTGAATTTTGGAATAGTCCATTTTAAAATTAAGCGTTTTAAGGGTTAAGGACAGAGCTGCAACAACAACACTATAGGGGCGAATTTGTGATAACCTTTGCAAATAGTTTGGATCCATATGAAACCCGTACCGATTTATCATAATCCGCAATTACTTTTGACATCCTGGAATAAATTACGAGCGAAGAACAAATAACAGACGACAGTTTTGTAACTGCTCGTAAAGATGACAGAGTGCAGTAGAATAAGCGTATGGGGGTCACTTATGCAGGAGCTTTGAGATGCCTTTAAGCTCTGTACACGCTAAGTAATCGCGCCAGAAAAAAGAATACCATCTGTTGCAATTCTGATGGTTATCTGGTTATGTTTTCTTTATTTCTCTTAACCCTTATCGTACTGAAAATATTATGTCTGCCAAAACTCTGATCTGTGGCATGTTTTACTAACTTCTGATTCGTAGAGTTTGACAAACTGATGACCGAGTGTCAAACAGCTTGCAGGCTGATGAGACGCCGAGTTACTCGGAATCTCATGTGAATCCAAGCTGATTGCAAATAAGAGTCAGGTGGAACTTAGCATGGTAAGAATTAAAACCACAGAGTGCTGAACAGTTTGGATCCCGATGAGACGCAGGGTAACACGGCTGAAAACAAACTGTTTGCAAACGTTTTGTTAGTTTGTCGCTAGCGTGCAACGAATTAGGCATCCACTATAGAAGGGAGACAAGCCTTTCGAAAGAGTTCAATCGGCCTTAACACTTTCACATTTAAACATCTTTGCACATAGAGTAGACCCAGATCAGGACAGCTCCTGATCAGGGTCTACTCTGTTTGCTTACGGAATAGTATTACATTTGATCTTTCATTGTCGAAATGTCCCTTTTTCATTTTGCCATTATAAAAATCAGCTAATTAATATCCATATATTCATCATGTCTCGAATCAATATTTATGAGAGAAATAGTACATGTAGTTAAAATATCTTGACAACGACCACAAAAATAAGTCTTATTCTGGTTTATTTAAAGCTTTATGCGACAAGAAAACTACATGCATGTATGTATAATGCAAAGCTAATATAAATATTTCAGCATTACTTTTGCGTTGTTTAGCCTATAGATATGCATTGGCAGACTGACAAGTCATAATATGCATTGGCAGACTGAGTAGGCCATTATGAGACAGCTCCAACAGAATGGTATGCTGTGTTTTCCTTTTGGAATAATATAGATCTGATTCTACAGTTCTGCCAAGGTAAAACAATCCCTTGTTAATTATACCACAAGGAAATAAGAGAAATATTTTCTCTTTTTGTGTCATCCTTGATATTGATGTGACTGCATGGTTCATAACACATATAACATTATTATTATTACCTTTTTATTTTGTTATAATTCTAAAATATGTATGTGTTGTTAACTATTTGCCTTGTTGTTCAATATTGAAATCTATCTATCTATCTATACCATTACAAAACAATCAGCAAATTAATATGCATACACTCATTATGTTGACATGAATATCCATATTCATATACACCGTATACATACCTTTATAACACAATGGCTCAGTGAACCATCTATTACGATATTCAGTGTAACGGAATACTCCTTATACTGACATGATTTTTAGAAACAAAACTGTTTTTGGAATATATATCTTAATATGCATTACAATGACATTCGCTTTCTATTAGAACGAACGAGGTCGTTGTAACGAGGACTATGTGATTATATCGTCTATGGCATTGCGAAACATTTCACTTCAGTTAAACTGACTCAAGCTAATACTTATTAATTTCTAATTCGCTTTGCTCAAATGAAATAAAGTATTTATACTCTTAAGAATAATTCAGAGATGTCAAATACAACAAAACAATAAACAGATTTGCTCAATTGCATTAGGGTACATATCTACTATATTCGAATTAAATCAATATTTCAAACTGGTTTCCATGAAAACAGTTTCGTCTATCTCGTATCGTCTCTGTCAGCAAATACTTTTCAGATGGACTTATCTTGTCATGAACAGCGTAGCATATGAATTAGGCAAATGCTATATTTTCAATGATCAATTTTGTATTTAACTGGACTCAGTCACATGAAAGTGTACAAAGTTTTAAATAAATCTTATATACATGCACATGTGCACAATTTTTCTTAAAATTAACCAAATCCTGTGAATAAAATAGATTGAATATTTTATCAACACGTACTGAAAATTACAAATGTTCTAACTGTTCAATTTCTTCTATTCAAAGTTGACCCAAATAAATGCCGATGTGTAATATAATATATATGTAACAAACGGACGGGTGGGTGGGATATCACAATGTCTTCACACCGCAATGCAATTATCTCGAATAATTTGAATGCATCGGAGAAGGCAACATATTGCCTACACAAAATAAACCTTGCACGACAACCAGATGAATTCCACCAGATAATAGTACGTACACCGACACCAATAACCACCTGATGCAGACCTGTCAGACTTATAAATTATAAACTTACATCGTCTATGAAGTTTTTCAGGCATGTGCAAATTGTTGCATGTACAATGTAAATACAGTAAAACCTTTCTAAATCGGACGTTAAATTTAGTATAAATATTAGTCTTGGAAACAGGTTGCAGTTTAATTCAGGGTGAAAGTAATGCAGAAAGCTCCCCGAGGAGCTTTAAGCATATCTTTCACCCAGCAACTATACTGGCGAACAGAAAATTAAATAGCCTCAACCACAGCCTAATAAGAAAAGTGCACGAACACCTCACTTCTTCTAAAATACACTGAGTTAAATTACGGCTTCTAACCGCAACTATTACAACATGTGAAACGAATTAAATAAACGAAATACTTGGCAATAGTGTATTATTCATCGAAAATTAATGTTTGGCGGTTGTCGACGTTATGACAGAAAGCTAATGTGTTGCTCTCTCTGCACACAAAAGTGTAAACAAATTAAAATTAAGGATATGACAGTCGTGTAGACTTTATTCCATAAATATGAATGCAAGAAATGACAGCAGCATGAATATTTATTACATTTCGTATAATGGCATATGAACAAGAGACGTTTTAGTATTGGCAGAAGCTGTAGAATCAGATCTATATTACGTATTCAAAAGCAAACAGAGCAGACCCTGATCAGATGACACTTTCAGGGGCCGTCTGATCTGGATCTACTCTGTTTTCAAAGGCATAAAAAACGAATATATGGATTAAAGAGCTGAGATTTATGTACACTGATTAAAGATAACTTTCATTTGTGAATTACTCCCGATGTATTGAAGAACTTAGAGTAAACAAATGTGTCAAAATGTTCTTTGTGACACGGGACATATGATGTTACATTTTACGTGGAATTTACTTTAAGTTCTTACAGAACATTATGAACAATTCAAACATGAAATTTTCCCATCGACTAGCTTAAATGAACCTTAAAGTATCTGTTTGTTCTAACAGCGATATCATGAAATGAAAATTGAACACATAGGTGTGCCCAATGATCAAATTCTAGTTCATAGCCTTAACCCTTTCACCGCCGAAGTCGCATAAATGCACCACGACAAATAGTGCAGCCCCAGATCAGACGTCGCCGTTTCAAGGCGGCATCTGATCAGGGACTTCACTTTTTGTCTAAACCTCTATTTCTATATATTTGCTTTATTCCTTTGACATTCGCATTTATTTATCTCATTTCCTTATTTTACCAAATGATTTAACAAAAGTGATTTGCAGACGACAATTAGAAATTTGGCCCCGAAAGGGGTAAACACAAGAGCAGGAATATTCTTCAGACCATTTATGTTTTCGAATTAATTAAATCCTAGGCTTAGCAATGTTTATCGTCAGATCTTCAAACCCCAATTTCGATATATATTACCCCGTTAAGTAATCAGCACTATCAGCTCAGCTATTTTGAAAAAGCATTTAGCGAATATATTTACCAAGCTATTTACATATCGCACCGGTCAGCATTTACCATGTCCATTCGGCATTCGATAACTTTGTCATCACATAGAATGTGTCGCGTATGTCTGTTGGGTTTAACGTCCAACTAACAGTATTTCAGTTATATGAGTTTATCAGAAAGAGGGGCCCTGCAAAGTTTGCAAACAAGTTCTGAAAGAAGGAGATCCTTCGGTAAAAGCAGCAATGCAAAAAGAGAAAATCAAATTGCGTACTCTGTTTTATTGAGTCTGTTCATGAGCAGATATTACCACCGTGGTGTGGTAAAGAGTTAATTAGTAAAGTACACGTATTACCTATACAATAAACTTCCACTAAACCGGAATTTTAATGAAAGAAAAGAAGACTTTACGTCTGTTTGGGCAAGTAGTTGCGTAATGCAAGCCGAAGGTCATGCAGAAAGCTCCTGTTGGAGCTTTCTGCATAACTTTCATCCTGCATTAAGCTGCCACCCGTATTAGATACCGATATTGATACAACAATAAACGTCCGGTTTAGAGATGTGCTACTGTATTATTAATATGTACACTTTGTAAGCTTTAAGCAGTTTGACATACATGTATCTCATGCTCAAACACTCTAGCTTTAGTTTCTCCGTTACACTGACATCAGAATTTCTTGAGCCCAGTTGTCACGTTTCCGTTGCTGTTTGCCATGCTGTTATTCAGAAATTTCACGTCCGTCCTCGCTGTGTTTCATGTAACTTTTGTCACATTGTTCTCCACGTTGTTACATATTAGCGTAAGAATTAGGTTTGTCCTCGGTGAATCACATCAATGTGTTCTATGTATTAGTTAGTGAGAGGAAGTCCCTACATTCGACATGTTTCAAAAGTGCCTAAAATATACAAAACTCATTTGTTGATATGCTGAAAAGAAATACATCGCAAGAAAACCAATCGAATAAACAAACTTTCATACGTTTGATATGGTATGTGTCAATGTATTAGTACTTATTACCCTTCAGAGTAAATCCTTGGAATTTGATTGGTCAGTTTGCCAAAAACTGCCGGGGTGTACAGAACCGTATTCGGCGGCTACCATGGAGAATACAGAATTCAAATTTGACACGTGACGTCATTCGTTTTGTTTTTATTGTTAGCGTCGATTCGAAATTTCATATCGCCGTTACTCCATTAATTCTGGACGGATCACTACCAAATAATCGATAATAAACGTAAAAAACTGTTCCTCATATGTTCTTCAATTTGACACTTCTCAGTACAACATGTAACCGTTTTAACTCAAATGTGTACAAGTGAAGTTTGAATTCCTCTTTCGGACTTGCTCTGCGGCGACGTCATATTTGCTCTGTGATGACGTCATGTTTTCCTTGTCATGTTTTCATATAATTTGAAATCCAATGTCAGCAAAAAAAGAGTTGTTCATTTCTAAATTAGGTAAATCGGATCTCTGACGGGTAATAACTTCGTTACACAGTAATTTGGCAGGGTGTACGGACTGGTATGACCGGGTTAGATCACATGTTTCCTTCGGCTAACGCGGATATATACGGGATCTAACCCTGTCATACCAGCCCGTACACCCTGCCAAATTTCCGTGTAACTAATATCATTAGGCTCGCGTTTGAGTTTCGTTAACTGTTCGACCAATAGTTGGGCATTCAACTGAGGAAAATGTGTCGAGCCATGGCATTAAATAGTGGAATTTGACATGCACTGGATATGTAATATTTGATGTCTGAGTAATCAGAAACCGTCCCATGCCACCTGCAATTTTACCATTGTTTCTCTTAATTAGGTCAAAGGTCAACTAAGTGCATATATTATATACGTTATTTGAAAAAATAATTAGATCTTTATCAATTTTAGGTGTAAAATAAGAAACATTGTACCAAAATGAAGGTTAAAACATTTGCCTTTAATTTTCACTTACTTCGTGTAAAATATATTATTTGAATATTCGTACATATTAATGAGAACATGAAGTGGGTGGGGTAAATGAACACCTAAACAAAACTTTCAGTTTTGTTTAAAGTTAATAAATAATTCACTATATTTATATGGATATTTTCTTGGTTGGTACAATTAACACCATCGCAAACACATGTTAATGTGCTTTTTAAAGCTGCTTGTTCAATGCAAGTATCAGGTGTAGTTTGGTACATTTCCAAACCACTTGTAAGGGTTCGGCACCATCGTGCTATGCGTTGGAATCAATAGCATTAATTTCTGTATCCATCAGCTCAGATCCATATACCAGCTTAATAGATTGTTCTTGCAATTTACAGTTCTAGTGCATCATTTGTTGTTTTCTTTACCTTAACCATATTGTTAAATTCGTGCATCATCAATGGGTTCACCATTGATACCATACATCAAACATCAAACGTTTGTGCCTTGTCTGACTGTACACCTCTTTAAATATCTGAAAGCAGATCGGGCATGTAAAATATTTCTTCCAACAGGTCTTCTTTCCCATTCCAGTGAAAGCAAGGGTTGTGTCACATCCAGTTATTGCATGAAACCCCGGCATGTTCCGGCAGACATCTTGAGATAACTTGCGGAAAATACAATTTTGTTTTCTTGTAGGCCCCAGCCATCATTCAGACTTCAGTGTCTAAAGGTCCAAGATGATATATCAGTACACATTACATCAAAATCTTGGTATTTGACATCTATCCCGCTTTGACCCCTTTCTAGCAGCATCCAAGGCATGCAAGATAATCCATGTACCCACCTGGTCATGATTTGATGGCAGATGGGATACTTTATATCTTCAATTGTCTTGAATGACGATATTCAAATGTATCTGTTGAATACTGCAATACTAGTGTACTACATCAACTCTGTGTTTATGTCTTCTACTTCTTCTGTTCTTATTTTGTCGTGCTTGGCCGCCTTAAAGCAGACATACTCGCACCATTGTGATATGCACATATGTGAGGGAGGGTCCAACGTGCAATTTTAAAAAAAGGTTAAAATATTGCAAACAGAAGATGATGTTGACAGCAGGGTGGAAGATATTTTCTTTCAGGAACTTGGTCCTGCAAAACCATGGAACGAATCTTATGGAGTGGCCTCTTGTTGTTGCACCGTGAGGGCGTCAGAAAGTGGGGCGTCAGCTGCAACAGAATCATTCACAAACCTATAGAACATCGCGACCATTACTCGTTTCTGCCTCTGTTTGAGCAAATCGTGTTGAGCATGGCACAAACGCTGCTTCTTTTGCAATAATTCAAAATTACAAATATGGCAGCTCTACGTTGGACCATCTCCACATGTGTTTCACTGCCTTAGTGTGTGGGTCCAAAGCACAGGATGTGTACTCAACCTGCAGACTGATCAGGGGTTTGTAACATGCATCCTTTGTTGACTTTTGGCAGGTTCCAAGGTTCCTGCTTAGAAAGGCTGTGGATCAATTTGCCTTCTTTATGACCATATCGACTCGGGATTTCCAAGACAATGTAGAAGTCAGTAGTTTTCCAAGTTATTTTGCATTCTTTGTTGTCTTCCATCTCTTGCTATGGACAGTAACATTGCTCTCTATGAGTGTCGTGTTGGTGATAAGCAAGTCCTAGGAATTATCTGCATCAAACCCAGTCTCATCCCATTCCTACAGACTGTCGATGTCATTCTTGAAGACGTCTACATCTGCTATTGACCTGCTATTGACTCAGCACAAAAGTGAGGCGTCAGCAAAGAGTCGACAGGAAGAGCTGAGGAATTCCATGTGGTCATCATTGCATGCGAGGGAAAGGAAAGGACTGGGAACAGTACATTGATGAACACCGGGTGTTATCGGTACTGACTCAGTGGAAACACCTTCCAGCTGGACTAGTTGGCTGTTTGATACAATCAAGCATTTTGCAGTACACATCATAGTGATGGAGCTTAGGAAACAGGTAAGACACTTTGTCAAACGTTTTGGAAAAGTCCAGCAAGATTGCGTCAATCTAATGGGACTGGTCCAGACCTGACACAAAGTAATTGACCATGTTGATCAGTTGTGTCTCACAGAAGCGCTGCTTCCTGAGTCCATGCTGGCATGGGCTGATGATGAAATGGTACTAAAAATAACCAGGTAACTGTGTATGATGTATTCCAGGATCTTACATGTGACAGAATTTAGGGACACATGCCAATAGTCTGAAGGGGTTATTCTTGACAATTTTCTTGTAAATAGGGTTAACCTGAAAGTCTTCCAATGGGGACTTTACCCTGATCGTAAAGCCTGGAAGATCAGAGCAAGGGCAGGAGCCAGTGAATGGGCCATCTCTTTCAAGAACCTTTCACACCCTGAATGTTATGGTGATGTGATTTACAAACTTCGTAAGATTATTGGACACACCCGTTTTCTCACTTTGTTCACTTTGTTCATCAAATATGTTAAAATCATTAAAATTTCATTAAAAAGGGATATGATCCTATAGTACTACAACATACTGCATGCCTGGTTGTAAACCCTTATACAAATTATTATCAATCACGCTGGCCTCTTTGCATGTACGCCGACAAGGTTTAGTACTCTATGAAGGCGACCTCTTCAATCCGGAAATGTCGTACCCTTTATTTATTTTCTACAGTTACTCTGATTGCAGCTCAATAATTGAGTATACTAGCGATAGGTGGATACAGGTTGTTTCACTTAAATGTTTTCTTTTGACACGCACTTTACCACTGTATTTGCAATCGCAGTTGTTGTAGATATGTCAGAGAGGGGATAAGTTTATTTACACTGTTTGTCTTTTAGGGTGGGGATGGAATAAGTGTGAGGTTGGGCGCCCTTAAACCGGTTTAACCCCCAGAGATATTTGTCACTGACCGTTCCAAAGCGGTACTTCCATCGTCCCCCTATTGTTTGTTTGTTATGTCTGTGCGTCTCGTTGTGTCTTTTATATACATGTATATTGATGTTTGTCGTTGTGGTGCTGTTTGGGCGGTTGTGTGTTTTGTATGCGGTGCTTCCTTACTTATAAGTCAAACACAGTACAATTTGGCGTTCATATCAGCAATATATTCAATGAAAAGAACTTTCCTACAGCGATCTTACTCGAAAATCTGTTTTACCGCCCTTCTTGCGATTTTCAACGTTTGCAGCTGACACCGTTTTCAAGAATTCAAACATTGGTCACGTGACTATACAACAGCTGCGTTATTTCATTGGGCGGGCGGAAAATGGCCATGATTTTCCGATGGATCACGAACAAGGTTGAATAGTTCGCTTCGTCAACGGCCAATCAAAACGTGCATACCAAGAAGACATGTGACATGACTTCGGCGACTTGAAAATGAAAGTAAAAGCTGTTGACATGCGAGGAACATGTAAACACACAGAAAGGACAGTAAAACCTTGTTTCCGTGTAAGATCGCAGTAAGAAAGTTCTTTTTATTGAATATAATGCTGATATAAACGCCAAGTTTTATTGTACTTGACGTTTAAGTAATCGTTTCAATGCTGTCAGCGGTTCGTACTCAGGGACGCGGTCGTGTCCGACTAACTTATTTTGGAAATTTTGCTCATGTTTCTGATGCCGTGTTAAGTTTATTCCTAATTTGACCGGAATAATCTTTGCATATTCGAATAAAACAATGTCTTTACTTACGGAAGAGCTTTTTATCTGATCGAAATCGGCGCAGTTCTTGCAGAACGTAGGGTTTAAAGTAGAGGAGTGGGTAATTTGGATCTTTTGAAGCCGGATCCCTTCTTTCTATATATACATATACTGACTCAAACGTCTCTTACCCCTGTGCTTCATGACACCGGATTTGAAACGTATTTGACCTATAAGTAACGTTCCTTTACCGACAATAGCGTATTCAACGTGTCTAGCATATGGTGAGGGTAGCGTAACGTATAATTCATACGCTCGTACACGCTGAACTTGTTTTAACAAACATTTTGTTCGGCCTATGCGTATGAGAGCGTACACCGACGCATGGCAGCGTACCTGAAACGTATACGACCTATACCTAACCTACTCCTAGCGTATATCTGCGTACGCGAGCGTATGAGCATTGTTTTCTCATACGCTCGCATATGTTCGTGCCATACGCTCTAGTGTGACACCCCTTTAAGTGTTGATTTAATTATTTTAAATGCCGTAGCGCAGCGAGCGTTAGCGCCGAAATATTCCGGGTCTCATCTAGATCTGGGCTGTTTGTAAATGCGACTTAGGTCACAGTTTGAGGAATTAGAGTTAATGGCATAAAGTCAAGGTCAGTCAGGGTTTCAGTTACACTTCTCCACACACATTGAGGAGAAGATCGGAAACATGTAGCCTAATGAAGGACGAATGTCAGGATGCTTGACTCGTTCTTCATTTAGCGACATCCTGCTTTAAAGTTTGGCTTGGTTTGGGTTTTATCGGGGTTTACATCGCTTTAACAGTATTCAGTCATGTCATGACCTCCAGCTAATTACAGGTGGAGGAAGACCCCAGAGGTTCTTCTGTGTACGGAACAAATTGCAAATCTGCTTTTAAGAAACCAATATTTATTCATTAAATATTCGCTATATAAATGTTCTACTGTAGCTAGGGAATTGGAAATATTTGGTATATCCGTTTACTGTATACATACGCCTTTACATACGCATTTTCAAACAGAGTAGACCCATATCAGACGGCTCCTATAAGAGCTGTCTGATCAGGCTCTGCTCTGTTTGCTTATGAATTAATATAGAACTAATTCTACAGTTTCTGCCAAGGCCAAATCATCACGTGCTATTATAAAATAAATCTAATTAATATTCATGATGTCATTATTTCTTACATGAATATTCATATAAAGTGCTAGACATGTCTCCTGAATGATAAATTCTGACATTGTCAACTTTTAGTATACTAATAACGAATATGCCAACACATTATAAATCAATATGGGACACCGCGTCAAGTATAATCTGGACCCAAACCGTTTGCAAAATTACATTGAATCGGTCCGCACCGCTGCTAAATATTGCATAATGTTTTGTCAGCTACTAATTTCGTTTGTTTCTTATGTAAAACAAATAAAGTATTGTTTCGTTTGGTTCATGATAAAAAAATCAAGCATCTCAGTGACAAAGTCATATTATGAAGGTGAAAAAAGTGTCAAATGTATATTAATGAAATGGATTTCACTTATTTCTAAATCAAATCAGGTAGTTATTCAAATACCACATAGAAGAAGCATTTTTTCATAAAAATGGTTGAATTGCTATACAAAGGAAACTATACATATATATGTATCTCGGACTTAAAGGCACCATACAAATTACTTCTTGATAACTCGAGTTAGGGTCAAACCATTTCTAACTGGGAAACTTTCTCGATGTGAAAACTTAATGCAGGCCGAGCGTAATGCAGAAAGCTCCTATAGGAGTTATCAGCATTACTTATACAACCTGTATCCAGCTGTCGTACATCTTTGTAAATACAGTAAATTCTCTCTATAACCACCACTAAATTGTGTTAGTTATTTGGTATTTAGGACAGGTGGTTGCTTAAAGCAAGGTGACAGTAAAAGAGAACGTTCCTATAGGAGCGTTCTGTTTTACTTTCACATTGCTTTAAGCAGCCACCTGCCTTTAACACAAAATATTTTATGTAATTTAGTGGCCGTTATAGAGAGGGTTTACTGTACGTGCAGTGGAACAGTTCTGTATTACAAATTATGAAAGGGACCGAATTTTAAACTCGAGTTTTATTGCAGTTCGAGTTATCTAAGTTCGGAGATATCCATGTTCCACTTTAGTTTACAAGTTGATGAAAGGTCCATGTAATATGGAGACGTGGCGCCCTGACAGGGTCTGAACTATCTATCAGTCATCAGGATCTGTAATAATTTGTTCTCTATATTTCTATATACAATATATTCTATATATAATCTATATACAACTTGATGAGGCACCTCCACAATGACATGGTGTCTGATCTGGGTCTATACAGTTCGCAACACAATAAGACTTCTCCATTTCTCAAAAGAAAATAGAGAAACACATGCCATGATGTTACTTTGATAAGATATTACATATATTGATGGCCTATCAAAAAACATGAGTTGATATCTAATACACAAATCATGAGAAGTTCGATTTGATAGCTAGTCAGCAAGACAAAAAAGGTCAACATAATAGCTAATAAACAAGACGTACAAAGTCAGATCTAACAGCAAATTGACCAGATATAATATGTCAGAGGTAATAGCTTCTACGCAAAATGTCATAGGTCAACCCTAATAGCTAATACACAAGACACAAGCAGGGTTTTACGCAAACCTAAAATGGCTGCATAACATGTCTTTAAGCAGGATAGAAGAAAAATGGGGAGCAATGGTGTATGACACCAATAATACACATTACGTCACAGATCAATGTTATTCATTTGCTGAAACACACTGACATAGAAACTATTATCACATTAAGTGATGTTCACAAGGCATACAAACTCCCATACTTACAGTCTACATGAAATTATTTGAATGGGTCGACTAAATGCCCATTAACTTTTTCACTTATATTGTCCCCAAATTAAGAACTGGTTAGTATAAGATATACATTTTAAAAATGGAAGCACATTTATGCACAATGGTGAAATATGCAAAACGGTCAACAAAACCACGATAAAAGGTCTCAGCTAAATAACTTTACCAAAGTCAAAATGCAAACAAAGGACTTATATGTTTATGTACGAAATGGTTTTAAACCAAAAGCACGTAAACTAAGGGTGCTAAGAAAACATGAGAGAAAAAGAAATTAAGCTTCCATCGAGGATCGAACCCACGACCTCACATTTTATAAGCCATCGTTATAACCCTTAGACCACACTGACCGCTATGGTTGGGAATGTGATTTTATATCTATTTAACTAGCATTTTCACTGAAATTAGGTGATGGCAGAAAAGAAAGAAATAACCCCGACAAAAAGATGTGCCCTCGCTGAGAAAAATATATGAATCAAAATAAATGAATATACATAAATAAAAACTTGTCTCACAGTAAACTATAATTTTTAAAATGATTGGCTTTCATAGAAACACAGGAACGCAGAAACGCATGGTCAAAATTCAAAGCCGTATGAGATTGGGCTGCTTTCGCGGTTAAACACAATAGATAATAAACAAAACTAATAAGATACATAAGAAGGCAGACTGAAATGACTAATTAGCGAGATACCAAAATGGCAGAAATAATAGCTTATTAACAGAGCATAAGAGGTCAGACCTAACAGCTAACAAACAAAACAAATGATCAGGCCTTATAATATACTATATGTATTATTAATCTATATTAGAGTCTTATCATTGTACCACATTATACATTAAATGCAATAATATATCAAATGAAATAAAGCTGAATTAAATAATACAGGGAATATAAGACAATTAAAATCATGGACTACTAGGAGTATTTGTACAACAAAATGCTTCTTGTTCTTAAAATATACAAGCAGGTTTTCGCAACATGTCTCACTAAAGATTTGGTGGAGAACAAAACACAGATCTTACCATGATTATCTATCTGTGTAAAACGGTTATAGTGATTTATTACTTTAGTAAAGAGATATCGTGTATCAGAACTTCATAAGCTGGACAATGAAGGATAACACGGCGTTCATCTTCAGTAACATAAATACAGAAGGGACACACCCGTTACTCAATTGGCAGGTTCAGATATCGACCGGTTTCAATCTTAAGCTTAAGAAGGCACTTCTGTAAACAAGACATTTAGCTGTTAAATCTATAATAAACGAAATACATGCATACTTTTTTGAAAGCGCTCTCAAACTCAGGGAGTTTTTTTTATAAAAAAGGGAAACAGAATAAGACTTCCATATCATTCACTGTAAGCATCGGCGCAGTTTATGAAAAACAGATGGATTCCAGCTGTGTTGAATCTTATTTCTTTCTTTAAATAGATACATTTTGTGAATGGTAAATAGAAGAAACCGCCGGAGAGAAGGCGACATTAAAAAATATTTACAGTAACATGTATTAAAATACAAGAGTCAAGCAATAAATAGACACGTTGAAATACTTTGGACAGAGGATTGTTCCATGAGGAAATGTAACTGTTGTCTGAAATTGGTGTACCATTTTTCAGATTAAACAAAAGGGTTCAGATTTAACAAAAATGACCCATTGCCAATAAATATACAATACACAATAACTAATACAAATGTCCACAATATTCTTCCGTATTACAGACGATGTATGTGCAGTATTTTCATCCACAGTACAGCGCTACCTATTTCATCAGACAGAGCTAGCACAGGAGGCTGCCAATATGGTCTGGACAATATTGGAGAAAGCAGTTTGAATATGTCAATTGGCTGGAAATTAAATGTACGAATTCTTAATCACATAAAGGAAGCAATGTGTTTGTAACGAAAATGTGGAAACATTCTCAGCCGATAAGACATAGTTGGAGGTATTGGCACATGTGGTTTAATATGTTACATGGATTGTGTGACTGCATATACATTATTTGGAGTTAGTGATACAGCCCTTTACCTTATAAATATTATTTTAAGAAATTATGATATCATGAATATTTTTATATAATTGTATATGAACATAGGGTGTCTTTGGATATGGCAGGAAGTATATAATCGGCTCTATATAATCCCATAAACAAACAGAGCAGACCCTGATCAGACTGATCTGGTTCTACATTGTTTGCTAAGGGGTAAAAAGTGGTCTCTATCAGGTAATGGGTTAATAGGACAATAAAACTATTGTGAAAGGGCGCTTGATAATATAAGAACAGGTGAAAGATCATCTCAGTAATCTTTACATAAATGTTTAATGTACGATTTGAGAGATACTGCTAGTTTTTTGTTGGTGGGAGCAAACGGATGTCGTTGATAATGTTTCTATAACACTGCAGGTGGTTTGCCGATATGTGAACGAGATAAAGGATAAACAAACTACACACACCAAATACTTCCCAAGAATGCTCCTGGTGGCTCGTACCATTACAAACCTGTCTTGAAAGCAGTGTAAGCGTACTGATTAAGGGATAATTTAAAAGGAATGGAATAAATGTCGAAAAATGAAGTATTTCATTCTAATGGAAAATCTCATGTTCGGTTGTATCATGTGAACAAACTGATATCTCGTTTGAACACATACACAAAGAAAATTATAAAGTTTACCTGGAACTGTAGGCGAGCGTTTTGGGTTTGCTTTCAATTTTTCTTTGTATGTAACTGAATCATTGTATTTTAGATACTGTCAGAAATGTGGTACCATTTTGCCATGGTTGTCTAATCAGTGATAATAAAAACAAACTCTAAATTTATTTGTGAACAACGTCTCTCATTCTTTATCGAGGAAATTTGGATACGTGTAAAAATAGTGGAATACGAGGCAGAAATTCTCACAGGGAATTGGAAATAAAGCGCTGCTGGCAACAGGTATGAAATATTACCACTGTCGATATCTCATCACAGTTATTGCTATCCCCACCGCTCGCTGAGCATCTCCGCATTGCCATCAGTTAAATAGCTGGAATATTGCTTATCAAAATTTAAAAAAGTGAACAGCTGATACTGGAGACAGGATAGAGTGCAAAAATGATTACGTCCGGAAATCAGACACTGTGTTCTAACGTGACATACAAAGCAGTGAATATGCGAACCTTCAACCTGCATACCAAGTGGGTGATAGTCTCACTTATGTTGCTAGTTAACATAACGACGGTTTTGTTTAATATGGTCATAATCGTTCGGATATTCTGGAAATCAAAACACAAGACTTTCACTAAATACTTTCTCATATCTCTTGGATGTGCTGATCTATTGGTTGGAGTTACCATTATGCCTTTTAGTATATACAGCATCTTCCAAGACACTCGATTGCTGCTGGGTAGCAAGACATGTGACTTAGCGAACAGTTTCGACGTCATGGCGTCAGTATCGTCCATTATACACCTGTCAATACTTTCGTTTGAACGGTATATTGCTATATGTCGACCTTTTCAGTACAAAACACTGTGCAACAGAAAAACCATGATAATTCTATCAGCTTTTTGTTGGAGTTTTGCAATATCCTTTTCCTTTGGCCTTATATTTCCGGGATATCACCATTATGGAGTGGAACACGTGTCAGAGTGTTTTGCAAATTTAGAAATGACCTGTGTTTTCGTGGTTAATGTTTATTATGCGACAATAGGTTCTACAGTGACAATAGTCTTGCCTGGAATATTTATCGTCGGTTGCAACATTAAAGTAATGAAATTAGTTCAGCAGTACAAGGCTATCAACTGTACAGCGGCGAGTAGAAAACACGGAAGTGAGTCACGGAGCATGCGCGTGGCGAGAACAATCTCAACATTGACAGTGTGCTTTCTAATGTGTTGGGCGCCATTTTTCTTTTGCAATGTTTTCAACGTTCTGATGGAGTATTTCATTCCAGATTACATAATGCTCACAGTGACATGGCTTGGATACATAAACTCGTCGGTAAATCCAATTCTGTACCTCCTGTTAGAGGCCAAAAACTGTATAGGCAGGAGTTAGAGAAAACTATTGGTCGCTATGTCGATGGGTTAGTGCAAAGCTGTTCTAACTACCGTATTGTGTCTACACAGTCTATTACCGCATTGAACATTTAAAAGCGCGATTATATAACTCTTTTCCCCAAACTTGTCTCTTGAGATTCTTTCATTTCTATTTAACCCTTTCCCTCATATAAACGTGTTTTCACGCATTGGCAAACAGAGTAGACCCAGATCAGGCGGCTCCTAAAGGAGCCGTCTGATCAGGGACCGGTCTGTTTGCTAATAGAATTTGATAAATCTGTTTCTTTACTTTCTAAAATGTTCCAACTTCCATATTTATTTATAACTATTTTGTTAATGAATATTCAGTACGTATTGAAATTTAGAATAAACATAGAACGGGGAAAAGGTTAAAATGTGATCTGAGAGTCATACAGTTTTGGTTAGCTCGACGTCTAACCTGAATCTAAACTCTTTAGAAATATCGCGATATTCCTTAGCGCCAATGACATTATATAGTAGAACCTGTCTTAAGCGGCCATTCATTTATTGAACATAGGAGTCTTAAAAATCAGGTTGATGTTTAATGCAGACCAAAGTAATGCAGAAAGCTCCTATAGGAGCTTTCTGCATTACATTTGACCTGAATAAAACTACCGTCTTCCTAACAGATCCATAATTAGACCTCTTTTTGATTGTACGGATCTTAAACCTTTCCCTATGTTTAATTCAGAGTTCAATACCTACTTAATAATCATGAGCAAAATAGTTATAATGAAATATGTAAGGTGGAACATTGTAGGTATTTTAGAAAGTAAAGAAACACATCTTTCACATTTCGGTAGCAAATAGATCAGACCCTGATCTGGGTCTGCTCTGTTTGCGAATGCGTGAGGGAAAGGGTTAAAACAGGTTCTACTAATTAGGTATAACAGTTTTTGCACCTTGCCGTCGATATTCCGAAACACTAACACGCTGCTCAGTTGGCCGAAGATACAAGACAGTTTTTGACATATTTGTCGTGTTTAAGTCATATCACTGTACAACTTTGACCAAGGCCTACATGTACTTACAATATTGTGATATTTTACTTAATCCTTTACCTGGTGAATATTCATGTCAGAAATAATGACCTCATGAATATTAATCAGCTGATTATATATATGAACATATGAATGTTTTGGCCATGCAGAAACTTATAGTCTCATGTCTATGTAATTCAATAAGCAATTGCATCAACCCTGATCAGACGGATCCTACAGGAGCCGTCTGATCTGGGTCTACTGTATTTTCAAAGGTTTAACACATTCTCTCCTAGGCTATTTTAGGCCCAACCTCTTTGAATATATCTACCGAAAAGGAGCATTAAAAACTAGAGAAAATGAAAACGTTAGAATTTTGTAGTTTGAAATCATTGTGATAAATAGAGCATTTGCTCCTATAGGAGCAAATGATCTATTTATCACAATGGTTTCACAAAATGACTTTTATAGATGCGCAAAAATGCGTCACTATGGGATAATGTGTTAAAAGGGCGTCTCTTCCAGGTAGAGGGTTACGATATGTGAAGTTGACCTACCTCAATCACAACGTAGACTATCTATGTAAATTGGCTACATGAATGTACACCATTACACCCATGGTTAATATTCACATTATTTATACTTGAACGCAAGTAATTGGTGTATGGACGATATATATCGATATAAAATAGTACTTAAATGCTTTGATCATTTGTTTATTTCCCTTCCTATTTAAGTCTGAATAGAAAAATCAAACACATTAGTTAAGAGTTATATTTCTTACCGCAGTTTAACCCTTTGCGTTCATAGATACGCTTTTGCAAACAGTGTTACTCAGATCAGACGGTTCCTTCAGGTACCCTCTGATCCTGGTCTACATTGTTTTTCATGCATGGGATTGTTGCCCGAGGTAAATAAGCTAATCTGAACATGCGCCAGGAAACCTATTTAACTCTCTTGCTGCCAAATATTGCTGTCTGCAGAATGTGTTGATTGCTACAATATGTGTTTGTTTGACACTTAGCTCCGTGAATATACATGAACGAAATAAATATCATGAATATTAATTAGATTGCTTGTTATAATGGCACATGGACACATGAGTGTTTGGCCATAGCAGAAACTATAGAAACATATCTGTATCATATCATTAGCAAACAGAGCAGACCCTGATCAGACGGCTCCTACAGGAGCCGTCAGATCTGGGTCTACTTTGTTTGCAAAGGCATAGAAAGGCGTTTTATGGAGTTAAGGTTAATTATCCATTTTGTTTTCAAGAAAAAACAACAACAACAGTACTACATTAACAAAACGTATGGATTTTGATGTGATGCTGAATTACTCGGCGTCTCAACTGGATCCAAACTGCTTGCATAGGTAATCATATATGCAACATTGGTAGCAAAACACTTTGTACTAGTCTGCTATTACTACTCTAACCGGTCAGGCTTAATGCTCTCTTAGCTGTTACAAACAAGCCTCTCAAAAGAGACCACTTAATAAGTAGACATGTAGGAGCTTGCTTAACCATTTCCTTCATACGACGCTTTTTTGCGCCCTTACAAAAAGAGTAGACCATGGTTAGACGACTCCTGTAGGAACTGTTTCATCAGGGTCTGTTCTGTGTGCTTATAAACTTATAATAAACCAGACTTTTCAGTTTCCACCAATACAAACATGCATAATGTGCCATTATTGCTGGAAGAAACAGAAAGAGAGCTTTCTGCATAACCTACGCCATTAATTAAGCTACCACCTGGGTTAAAGGCCCATAGTAAAGTATCTTTGTGATGGTCGCTTTAGGGATGTATTTCTATATATATACAAATGGTATTGTATCCTCGTATAAGAATATTTGGTGGCGTTATTGTTTTAACCCATTCCCCCAACTGACGCATTTTGAAGCCTCTATAAAAGTCATTTTTGAAACTATTGTGATAAATAGAGAATTTGCTCCATAGGAGCTCATGCTCTATTTATCATAATGGTTCCAAAACTACACACTTCTAAATTGTTACTTTTCTCTAGTAAATACTCCTTTTCGGTAGATTTATCTAAAGCGGTTGGGTCTAACGATCGTCCAGGAAGGAATAGATTTAACTATTGATGATTATAAATTCAAACTATTACGCAAGTAGCTCTATGATAGTGTTTTTTTCTGTTTGTAATGGTAATTTGATTGCACTCATTCGTACAAGATTGCACCTTTCCCTCATAAAGATGACCTTTTGCACCTTTTCAAACAGAGACGGTCCAGATCAAACAGCTCATGTAGGAGTTATTTGATCTGGGTTGACACTGTTTGCTTTTTGGATGATATAGATCTGAGTCTCAAGTCTCTCTCACTGCCAAAAATGGTCTTGTTAACCCTTCGCTTGCTGAATTCTAAAATACATGTCTCTTTTTTTACGCATGCCCTGTTGTATATTTACATAATTCTTCACTGTGTACAAGTATATCGCTGTGCAATCACTGCTGTGGAGTGTACTGGTTGCACAAGCAAATTGTAAATAATGCAGACCCTGATGAGACAGCTCCTGCAGAAGCTGTCTCATCTGGGTCTTCACTATTTACAGGTAGGTATATTGACGTGAATAGCAAGCGAAGGGTTAATATGCCATTATTAAACTGAAACTACTACATGTATATATTCATAATTTCAGTATTTCGTTCATAAATTTTCATAAGAGAAAGCATTAAACCTTTGTTTCTTTCGTAAACTATTTTATCACTTTCCTCAAATAAGTACTATATCATATATTTTAACAATTTGATAGATCATTATAAACGGAAGGCGGTTAGGGACATGGCATATTTATTCAGCGCCATTTGGCTGGGATACTAATAGGTGTATCTGTGAATGACACATCTGAACCAATATTATTGACAACAAATACATTTTGTAGAGTATTTCAAGCTCATGTTATTTTCAAAGCCATAGGTGGAGGGACAAATTAATAAACACTTAGCCATTTACTACATAGAACCACCTTTCTGTGTATTTAATAACAGAGTAGACCCAGATCAGACACCTCCTATAGGAGCCATCGGACCAGTGTCTGCTTTGCTTGCTTATGGAATTACAGTAAAACATGTCTTTAGCAGTCATTCATTTATTGAACATAGGCGTCTTAAAAAACAGATGTTTGCTTAATGCGGTGCAAAAGTGATGCAGGAAGCTCCTACAGGAGCTTTCTGTACTACTTTTGACCTGCATTAAACTACCATCTGCCTTACAGACCAATAACCAGACATTCTTTTGGTCGCCGTTTAACCCTTTCGACGTTAAAGTCGCATAAATGCACCACGACAAATAGTGCAGTACCAGATCAGGCGGCGTCTGATCAGGGACTTCATTTTTTGTCTCAAACTCTATTTCTATATAAGTGCTTTATTCCTTTGAAATTTGCATTTATGTATCTTATTTCTTTATTTTACCGAATAATTTAACAAAGTTGGTTTTAGACGACAATTAGAAATTTTGCGCCAATACAGGTTCTGCTGTATATGCACCTACAATGACTCCTAAAGAAAAAAACATTTGTAAACACGTAAAATATATGGAAGAACAGAAAGAGAAAAGGCAAGGGAAAGTGCAAGATTGATGGAATGGAAGAAGAAAAAGAGGAAAATTCTTAGACTTCTCTATTACCAAACTAATGATGATTGACAACGCTAATCATTAAACTATCAGTCACGGATTGAATATTTTTGGCATCATTAATATAGTTCTGTACCTCTGTAAAGAGGAGTACATTATCGGAATCAGACATACTGTTTATGCCGAACAATAACTTATGGCAACTTATGGGGTGATATCTGCGAGTAGACTGAAAAAGTTTATAACGCACATTTAAATATTTTTTAAAACTAAAAAATGTAATGTTCTGTGTCGTCTTTCTCAGCCGTCTGATCTGGGTGTAAACTGTTTACAAAGTCGTGAAAAGGCGTGTGTGTGAAAGAAGGGGTTAAAGCAGTACCTTCATGGAGCTGGTAATCATTTCATAATGTTTTATGCAACTTTCTGGATGCCTAGTTGCGATAAATCATGCTACTGTCTGTTTCCACGTGTTATTTCTATTAAGCTTATCTATATCCATTTGCTTATGCACTATTCGGGGTGATATAGGTGATCCATTTGATAGAGCATATGACACAATGATAATTTCGTCTTCGGAATACGGTCTAATGATACACATATCTATAAGAAAAGAGAAGGTTTAACCCCTATCCCGCTAACCGAGACAATAAACGCATTTGCAAACAGCTTGGATCTAGATGAGACGCCGAGTAACTCGGCGTCTCATCAGGGTCCAAGCTCTTTGACATTTGACCAATAGTTTCTCAAATACTTGCGTCATGGCGTTTTGGACAAATGTTTCTTAAGAGCTTGATCGAATCGTAATCAGTCAAAATCGCACAAGATTCAAATTTAACCCTTCTCTTGCTGAATTTTAAAATACATTTCTCCTTCTTTACCCATGCCCTGTTGTATAATTACATATATCTTCACTGTGTACAAGTAATTCGCTGTGCAATCACAGATGTGGAGTGCACTGGTTGCACAATCAACTCAATCAACTTGTAAATAGTGCAGACCCTGATGAGACAGCTCCTGCAGGAGCTGTCTCATCTGGATCTTCACTATTTACGGGTAGGTATATTGACGTGAATAGCAAGCGAAGGGTTAAACAGACATTATATATGCTTTTACTGTGGGATATGGGTTAAGAGAAAAGAAAACTTGACAATAAATAAAAAAACAATGCACAAAGAAAACAATATGCATTAAGCATTAGCGTTAATGCACAGTGGAATTTTCAAGACCATTGTCTCCGGATCTTGAGGACTAGACTAAGTATTAACTTTGAAAATTCGACGAAACCACTATTCATCGAGGCGGTTATCCATTTTACCCTTTAGTTCTCAGGGGCATCTGCTGACTCCTTCGCAAACAGAGAAGACCCATATCAGACGGATCTGCTTTAAAAGGCGTATAAATGTATGAGGTAAATGGACAGACTGCAAACGAGTTACACTATTTCTTTAATTCCTGTTCAATCTAGCATTTGAGAAGTTATTCCCCAAGTGTCAAACAGCTTGGATCATGATAAGACGCGGAGTTTGTCGGAGTCTCATCAGGACACAAGCTGTTTGCAAGTTTATGCAAGTTGTGTCTTAACCATTCTCTTGCTGAATTTTAAAATACATTTCTCCTTCTTTACCCATGCCCTGTTGTATAATTACATATAAAGTCACTGTGTACAAGTATATCGCTGTGCAATCACTGCTGTGGAGTGCACTGGTTGCACAATCAACTTGCAAATAGTACAGACCCAGATGAGACAGCTCCTACAGGGGCTGTCTCATCTGGGTCTTCACTATTTACAGGTAGGTATATTGACGTGAATAGCAAGCGAAGGGTTAATAACCCATTCACTCATAGGCAAGTTTTAGACCCAGACTCTGTAGATAAATCTACTGAATAGGAGCAATTACTGGAAAAAGAACACTTTACAATTGTGAAGCTATGGAGCTAATGCTGTATTTGTCACAGTGGTTTCAAAAATACTTTAACAGAGGCGTCAAAAGTCGTCAATACGAGGCAATGGGTTACGCGGTTACATTTTTATGCAAAGGAAGCTGTAGTGCTATTAAATTATAAGATGTGTAGTGTAGTAACGTACACTTATGTTAAACCCTAATTGCCAATCTAAGTTAAAATTATTAGAATTTACAAATTTACAAAATTTGATACCCGTCGGTCCTATTACTTGGTTCCTTCCAGTTTGATCGTTGTTCTCTTTGCACTGCAGAAGCAAGGATAACTTTCAATAACTCAGATAAACATTATCAAACAATTATGATATTTACTGCGTTCTTTGTTTTATTACAACTCTATTGAAATGTATAATGTTTAGGGCCATTCTTTAAATCTCAAATCAAATCAAGTGATTGTTTCTTCTTGCAATGCGTTTTTATTACATAAATATTGTGTGTATATGCTGAAAAGAGGTACATTGCAAGAAACACGAATAAGTGCTGAGGAATACAATGTATTAGTATTTATTCGGGTTGTATTTTTATTTTGAATTACATGGTCTTTTTTTCTGCATAAGTTCAAACGATCTTTCATAATAATGATTGAACATAACGAATACCAAGTTTTATAAGGCCATTGGAAAACTGGGTTTATTGTAGGGACCACCACTTTCTGTTGGAAATCGGTCGATAATAAAGCCGCATAGAGGCTTGCGAGTAAATAAACTTCACGGCAAGATGTACACACTAAGGGTATGTCGACACCGGCCTTACTGCAAGCCAACGTGTCCCGGAAGTGCTATTTCATGGAGAATACGCGTGCGTCCGGTAGATCTTTATATTTTAACTGTCCAGGGGCATGACGTTCAAATAAAATCTAATCTACACCTTAGACCGCTTGCAATGAATATATGTGATGTTTTAGATCTAAGTTTGGTATCTTAAGTTTAAAACGAATATAACAGAAAGATATATGGTACAAACGGAGAGACCCCCCCCACTAAAAAATGGAATACATGATATATTTGTATCAAACTTCGACCTAGAGTTACATTTCGCTACTTGAAGAAAAACATTTCTAATTTTCATTCAGATTATGTTCTTGTTCCTGCTGACAAGGCATCAAACAATGTAATCATTATTTGAAGATTGTATTATGTTGATGTTTTAAAGAAGGAGCTAACTGATTCAAAAACTTATATAACAGTTCAAACACCTGAAAAAGATATAGTCTCGGAACATGTAAAAATGTGCAATGATTTTAAGTCTGGTCCTAACATAAAACAACATAAACTTTCTACTTTGTACTGGATTCCGAAACTACATAAAAACCCTTATAAGTCGCGTTTTATTGCCAACTCTAGCTGTTGTACCACTACTAAATTATCTATACTTTTGACGTCCTGTCTTACTACGATCAAAGAACATGTTAAACGCTACTGTGATAAAATATATGAAAATTCTGGTATTAATGTTTTTTGGTCCATAAAAAATTCAAATGATGTTTTAACAAAACTTGAAAATGAACAGTATAACATTTCTTTACTGAGCTCTTATGATTTCTCTACACTCTATACTACTCTACCTCACCATCTTATAAAGGATAGACTTATTAAATTAATAGAAAAAACCTTTGCCAGAGAAAACAAAATGTTCATTGCTTGTAATGTTCAACGTTCATTCTTTTCGAATTCAGAAGTTGAACATTACACAATGTGGACTTGCCTTGATGTTTGTAGATCTCTTACCTTTCTTTTAGATAATATATTTGTGCGTTATGGAGATACCATATATCGTCAAGTTGTTGGTATACCCATGGGTACAAATTGTGCCCCTCTTGTTGCAGATTTGTTTTTGTATTGCTACGAGAGGGATTTTATGCTTAGCTTAAAACCTGATACACAGACCGATATTGTTAATGCTTTTAATAAAACTTCAAGGTATTTAGACGATATTTTGAATTTAGATAATCCTTATTTTGATACTATGGTTTCTTCAATCTACCCAAAAGAACTGTCTTTAAACAAAGCTAATCAATCTGACATTAATGCTTCATTTCTAGATTTGAATCTTTCAATTACAAATGATAAAGTTTCGTCCAAAGTATACGATAAAAGAGAAGATTTTAATTTTAAAATTGTTAATTATCCTTTTCTAGATGGGGATGTGCCACGTTCTACATCTTATGGTGTTTATATTTCTCAACTTATTAGGTTTGCCCGAGCCTGTTCTTTGCTTGAAGATTTTAACAGACGTAATTTAGTTATAACTGATAAACTTCTTAAGCAAGGTTACAGATATCACAAACTTCGGAAAACCTTTTCTAAATTTTATTATCGAAATTTACCTCTCATTAGTAAATATAATTGCAATCTACGGACGTTACTGCGACAAGGCATTTCTCAACCAGAATTTTATGGGGATGTTATCTACAAACTTAGGAAAATTCGGGGTCATATCCATTTTCATGATTTGTTTATAAAACGCATTAAAAAATTTAAAAAGAAAGGTTATGATCCTATTATATTGCAACACACTGCATGTTTGGTTATCGACCCTTTTACAGTCGGTAGCTACGCTTCCCTCTTTGCTTGCGCGATGACAGGCCGAGGGTAGTACTCTATGATGGTATACTCTTAAACTTGGATACAGGAGGAGCTTACCAGACTCATGTATTATTTTTTCCCTGTCGTGCCCTTAACGGCTTACCTGCAGGTGCTCTGACTTCAGCAAAGTCATTGAGTACATATTTGACGGATTGTCACAGTTATTATGCTATGTTTTACATGTTGTCCTGTGTTCACCGTCGTCTATGTTGTGGGTAAGTCCAGCGGGGATACCTTTATTTACAATATTTGTAGAGCTAGGGTGACTTTGAGAGAAGTGTGAGGTTAGGACGTCCGTAAACCGGTTTAAACCCCCAGTGGTGTTTTTGCTGCTGACCGTGCCAAGGCGGTACTCTCTTTGTCACCCTTCCTTTTGTTTGCATTGCGTCTTTGTGCTTGTGGTTTGTTCATGTTGTGGAACGTTTGTCCCTGGTTCTTGTGTGTCTTTTGGTGTTTTCTGTGTTCATTTCGTGTGTGTGTGTGTGTGCGTGTGCGTTTGGGTGTGTAGTTGTGTGTGTGTGTGTCATGCTGTCTATCGGTGTTTTGGTGGTGGTTGCGTCTTGCATGTGGCTTTGCCTGCTTGACTTTACTACTTTTCCATTAACTGCAGTTGTCTATTTTGGTTGGTAGGTTTCATTTGTATGGCTATCAACTACAAGATTAGATAAATGCAGGTTGAATAATAAATGCTAGAGCTGGAAACGTGAGACAGTTCATTTTATTTTGTTGTACAAGATAAAATTATATATATATTCAGCGTTGAAAAAGCGGTTGATTTTGTAGCACAGGGGAAATTTTCGTTTTCTATATTTCATTATAAGATCATAGTTAAACATAACTAACACCATGTTCTATGATTTTATTGACGATGTGCGTTAATTGTAAATACTATCACTTGACATGAAATATCTCATTGAAACACATGGGAAATAACAGTGTAATCCAACTGAAGGGACTTCTCATTTGGTATACCTTTGAATTTATCCGACACGATAGATAATGAGTATACAGCTGAACAATACCCCTCGCTGAAATGTGGAACTCATCATTTCATGTCAGGGATTCCAGCATTAGAAAAATACATGTATATTACTGTTGAAAATTAGACATTAGCTTATAAGACAAATATTACATACCTGGACAGGGCGCGTTCAGGGTCTACACTGTTTGCATATGTCCCGTTTACTGGATTACTGGAGCAAACAGATAATTTGTTTTTGATAATTATCAAATGTTCTAATGCTTTTAACGTTATTTGCATGTAATGTGATTATGTTGCTTAACCAGGAAATGAACTGGTATTATCTGTGTTCTAAACACGAATTGTTTACTAATGCGTGGACAAACTCGGGTAATATAATCTCAAGCATATTTACACTATCATGCTTCGATAAAGTTCGAATTGCATTAAGTTGTTAGGACAAATGTACAATTTATTCAATCTGCATTGTGTGCTTAAGCTGAGATGAAATGGGCATACCCTAATGTAAACTAATTATTCTGGCAAACTAAGGCATACAGTGCAAATTTAGATTAATTCATTCACTCCTAGACTATTTACAGACACAAACTCTTTTAATATAAGTCTATCGAAAAGGAGCATTTATTAGAGAAAATGAAAATTTAAGAAGTGTGTACCTTTGAAACCATTGTGATGAATATAGCATTTGCTCCTATGGAGCAAATGCTCCATTTATCACAATGGTTTAAAACAGTGACAGTTAGGAGGGAATGGGTTAAACTGCTCCTGAAGGAGACAAAATGATACAGTGAGAGACGGTTGCTTTCATTAGATTTTCTTATGCCTGCTCCAGATTCTAGGACCGATATTTTTACGTAGTTTTCTCAATAAATAAACTATTATCATGTTTGATGTTCAACTATGTAAGTATAAGTATAAACTGCATGTTACTCTAAAGAGAATGATAAGATTTCGCATTGGCAAAATGCATTTTGTCTCCTAAATTGGCTACCAGCTGCAAAGATGTTTTACCAAACGATTCTTTATCATATATTTAAGTTAAGTATGAATGATTTTCTAGCTTACGAGATGGATATTTTTCTATGCAAGAGGGAATCATAACTGCCCTGTCATATTTAGGGTGAAACTATATGTCTTCCGTGGCGTTTAATCGTTTAGTGCATAAGTCTGCCTCTTACACTTTTGTAAACGTAGAAAACGTATCAGAAAATCCAGTAAAGTATTGCTAATACATGTACGTTAATTCAAAAGAAGTATAATTCTGGATTGTTTTTAAAGAAGTGGTAATTTAATACAATACCCGTGTTATACAGCAAACTCCTATATGAGTTTTCAGCATCACACCTGTATTAATCAGCCATCTGCTTTTACAGACCCCTATATTAAAATTTAGTGAAACTTTACTATACCATAAAAAATTCACATTTACAGCTTTCCTTAAATGATGTACAGCAAAACCTCTCTATAACGGCCACTAAATTACATCAAGTATTTTGTGTTAAAGGCAGTTGGCTGCTTAAAGCAAGGTGAAAGTAAAACAGAACGCTCCTATAGGAGCGTTCTGTTTTACTTTCACCTTGCTTTAAGCTGCCACCTGCCCTAAATACCAATCATTTAACACGATTTTGTGGCCGTTATAGAGAGGTTTTACTGTATCTACTGTTTACGAGTGTTTAAAATATTTTGCTAAGTTTCGTGATACAATAAAACCCATCAAAATCGGACGTTAAATTTAGTACTGTGTTGGTCTCGGATACAGGTGGCAGCTTAATGCAGGGTGAAAGTCATGCAGAAAGCTCCTCTGTGAGCTTTCTGCACGACGTTCAACCTGCATTAAGCAGCCACCTGCCTCAAAGTATCTAAATTCTTCTCTATTAGAATTTCTGTTTAGAGGGATTTTACTGTATTATCTTACACGCATGTCTTACGCATAAATCTTTGATATTAGTTTACCAGAATTAAGAACGAGGCTTTAAAAATCTTTACATGCCACTTTATGTTAGTTAACGAGTCACCTAATGAAAACTACATGTATTGACCCTTTCTCTCATATAAACGCCCTTTTCATGTATTAATTTTGCAAACAGAGTAGAACCAGATCAGACGGCTCATATAGAGTCGTCAAATCAGGGTCTGCTCTGTTTGCCAATGGAATTCGGTGGACATGTTTCTTTATTTTCTAACTTAGTCACAATGTTCAACCTTCCATATTTCATTATAACTATTTTGTCTATGAATACAGTAGATATTGAAATTAAAATGAACATAGAACAGGGAAACGGTTAACTTAATAACAATATATTAATTAGCCGAATCTTTATCATGATAGCATGTACAATAGGTTTTTGACGTACTGTAGTATAGGAACTGTATTATATTTCATAATTAAACAGAGCAGCTCACGATGAGACCGCTCCTGCAGACTAGGTTTGATCTGGTTCTACTCTGATTGCAATTCAGATACAAAATACCGCTATAAGGTAAAGGGTTAAAGACTATAATGAAACTAAGCTTTTTTTTTAATCCTTCCTTATATAGGACATCCTATTCTTACACTGTTAATGACATAGTATTCGATTATACGTACAATTATACGTATAATTGTATATTTATATGCATTGTCCCAGAAATAAATGTGTTCATCTGTCTACTCAAGAAAGTGTTAGAGCCGGTCTTTAACCCATTTATTCCCATATCATTTAAGGAAAATCCGTCTTACTTAAGGACCCGTCCATGATTCATGTTGAAAGGCGCATTAAACAAAATATTTGCTGGAATTTACATTGACGGGTTCGGTAATTAGTACAGAACCTGACTGATTAGAGTGTTCCTGAAGTGTCCCTCTGATCTGGGTCTATACTGTTTGCCTATGTCTTTTTAAAGGACATTTGGCAGTGATGGGTTCAGATTGGTGGCAGCTTACTGATATGGCGTTTCCTGCATTACCTTCACTGTGCATTAAAACCACCTGCTCTGGATAAGTGTATATACTGACCTTTGCAAACATCGTATACTCAGATCAGAGGCTTCACATAGGATCCCTCTGATTTGGGTCTGAACTGTCTGTACTCAAAATCCTGTATCAAATGTATGAGCTGGACTATGTTTTTAAACCTTTCCCTTTTCTGTATTTAGTCCAAACTTCAAGACCTACTGAATATTCATGGACAAAATAGTTATTATGATATATGGAAGGTAGATCATTGTAGCCATTTTAGAAACTAAAGAAACAGATCTATCAAATTACATTAGCAAACAGAACAGACCCTGATCAGACGGCTCCTATAAGAGCCGGCTGATCTGGGTCTACTCTGTTTGCAAATACATATAAAGGCATTTCTATTAGGGAATGGATAAACAATAATAAACTACTCCACTTATGAAATTCATCATTCCAATAATTAGTTCATTACCCTTTTACTCCATGAATATTCATGCAAGATATAATGATATCATGGTTGTTGATTAACCAAATTGTATAATGGTATATTAACTTGAGATGTTTTGGTTGTTTCAGAAACTGAAGATTCAGATCTTCAAGTATATTATACCATAAGCAAACAGAGTAGACCCAGATCAGTCTGTCTCTATATGAGCCGCCTTATCTGGGTCTGCTCTGCATGCAAAGGCGCTAAAAGGCATATTTATGAAGTAAAGGATTAAGTGGTCGTTTAACTGTTAACTTAACGAATATACACGCAAAATGACATCATGAATATCAATTAACTCAATTCTTAGGGCACAAAAGGCAATAAAATCATGACAGAAGCTGTAGAATTAGATCTAACTTATTTCAAATGCAAACAGAGCAGACCCTGGTCAGACAGTTCCTATATGAACCATCTAATATATGTCTTCTCTGTTTGCCAAAGCGTAGAAAGGCATCAGTACGCCTTTATGTGCGTTTGCAAACATAGTAGACATTGATCAGACGGCTCATGTAGGAGCCGTCTGACCAGTGTCTGCTCTGTTTGCTTATGGTATAATATAAATTCTACCATTTCCAAAACTGTTTTGTACCCATGTCTGTTCATAAACACAATCTAATTATTACTCACGGTGTCATTATTTCTTACACGAATATTCATGGAGAAAATGGTTTAGTGAGATTCATCTGGAAAAAGGTCAGCGACTAACTCTTTGTTACGTCAAATTGTATAATGGTCAAGGCCAATATGCCCAGTATGTTCAATTAAATATGTCTGTCTTTTCAGACATTTCCATTGTAACACAGTTCATTTTATTCCTGTTCAAAGAAGACTGATTTAACCATTTCGGTACCAAGGGCGAAGCTGTGATGACCAATGCAAACAGTTTGGATCCAGATGAGACGCCGAGTAACTCGGCGTCTCATCAGGATTCAAACTGTTTGATGTTGAGATTATGTTTCGGAAACATTTTCGATTTCGAAGAATGTGCAAAAATGAAACTTGTAGCAGAAGACAAATTTTACAGACAATATTAAATGGCAGCGAACAAGTTAATATCTTAGCATTGTCTGAGACGGGCATACTACAGTTTTCGACAAGCTGAAATACTCTAATATTCTGAATAAATACCTTTTAGTAGATGAGACAATTGCATTACGTTTGCTTTCATCTACGTCAAGATTTATTGGTATTGAACGTGTTTAATACTGAACTAGGAATTTAACCTTTTACCTATTGAATATTAATTTTATGTGTGAATATTAATTAGCTGAAGTTTTATAATTGCATTACAGTAAAACCTCTCTATAACGGCCTCAAAATTGTGTTAAATGGTTGGTATTTAGGACAGGTGTCTGCTTAAAGCAAGGTGAAAGTAAAACAGAACGCTCTTATACGAGTGTTCTGTTTTACGTTCACCTTGCTTTAAGCATCAACCTGCCTTTAACACAAGATATTTGATGTAATTTAGTGGCCGTTATAGAGAGGCTTTGCTGTATATATGAACAAAGGGGAGTATGGGCTCTGACAGGCAGCTGTGTCTACTATGTTTGCAAAGTAATCAAAAGACATCTGTGTCGGGTCAAAGGTTAACTCTTTTGGCGCCAAATTTAAAAGTGTCGTCTGCAATAATCATTTCATATTAATTATAATTCTAAACTAAATAATAAAGGTATATTAGTACAACATTTGTTTTTAAAAACCTGTATGCATGTGCTAAAATAATACAGAAATCAGTGTAGTCCCAGGTCAGATGCCACCTTGACAGGCGACAGTGGCGCCGAAAGAGCTAAAGGAATCCGGAGGGGTGGTTGTGGTGGTGGTGGTGGTGGTGGTGGTGGTGGTGGTGGGGGGGGGGGTTGGTTACTTACACTTGTACTTTAATAAAAACTGCTATAGAGCCGTCTGGTCAGAGTCTGTTCTGTTTGCTTTTGGCATGATAAAGATCTGATTATACAGTTTTTTGTCAAAGCAAATAGTTTGCCTGAAAAGTTTACATTAAAAACATTCAGCTAGTATATATTCATGTTGTCATTATATCGTACATAAATAATTCACAGGGAAAGGGTCGATAGTACCCCTGTTATTTATTTACTGTTCACCTCCTGAACATTTAGTTAAAATAATGTCACCATGAATTTGTATAACGGCATTATGACAAAGGGAATACAGTATAACCTCTCTATAACGGCCACTAAATTGTGTTAATTAGTTGGTATTTAGAGCAAGTGGCTGCTTAAAGCAAGGTGAAAGTAAAACAGAACGCTCCTATAGGAGCGTTCTGTTTTACTTTCACCTTGCTTTAAGCATCCACCTGCCTTTAACTCAAAATACTTGATGTAATTTAGTGGCCGTTATAGAGAGGTTTTACTGTATTTCACAGTGTCAGAAACTGTATAAACCACTGACACTTGATTGAAAAAGACTATAGTTTATTTATAGCAACTAGTACATAATACACTATGATATAACTATTATATTACAAAACTATAGTCTGTTTCGATCAAGTGCCAGTGGTATAAACATACCTATATTGTTTCCTAAGCAAACAGAGCAGACCCCGGTCATACGGCTCTTACAGGTGTTCACAAAGGCGTGAAAAAGTGTCCGTCCCTATGGAGTAAAGTGTTGCGCCACCGCTTTAGTCATATAAGTCGCGTTATATCCGTCGTCATCATTTCCCCTTCCGATACCGTGTATACATGTAAGACCGTCTTGCATGTATTAACTCTTCACTTGCTGTTCACGTCAATATACCTACCTGTAAATAGTGAAGACCCAGATGAGACAGCTCCTGCTGTCTCATCAGGGTCTGCACTATTTACAAGTTGATCGTGCAACCAGTGCACTTCACAGCAGTGATTGCACAGCGAAATACTTGTAGATAGTGAAGCTATATGTAATTATACAACAGGGCAAGGGTAAAGAAGGAGAAATGTATTTTAAAATTCAGCAAGAGAAGGGTTAAGAGCGTCTTGCATATATTTCATTAATTTGCGAACGACAGTCATCAATAGGCAATTTTCATTTATCACTGTCGTAACTCTTTGAATACTGACATTTGAAAGCGGAACGGTCCATCATTGTCTTAATACTATTGTGCATTCAGTATAAAAAGTTTACTTTGCTAGATACTTTTAAATGATAAACTATGCATACACTAATCAGAGGGATCCTCTAGGAACCCTCTGATCTGGGTCTACACTGTGTGCAAACACCAGTATACTCGTTTCCCGCAATCAAGGGCTGAATGTCAAATCATGAAAGTGTCTAATATATCAAATTAGACTTGTCTGTTTCCGCAGACACTGAACATATTGATGAACTGTTCCTCCTCCATATTGATTAAATTGCCTGAAACTGAAATATTGCCGAAACAAACAAGTTGCTGATCCAGAGCTCTAGATAACATACGTAAATTTAACCATTTTCAAGAATGGCTCCTTTATTTCTCCACCATGAGACGATTCTAAACAGTGGTCACAGTACAGGATTTGGTGGAGAAATGACGAGTTTAGTGTTAGGGTACCCACCTTTATTTGTAGACTTGGGAACGCATTTGTGTTTGGTTTCCTTCCTTAAAAAGCGACA
Organism: Azorinus chamasolen; assembly: GCA_963576725.1. Classification (NCBI taxonomy): domain Eukaryota; kingdom Metazoa; phylum Mollusca; class Bivalvia; order Cardiida; family Solecurtidae; genus Azorinus; species Azorinus chamasolen. The sequence goes on from OY755245.1 coordinate 61,449,536, forward strand.
ATCACTCGTCAATCAGTGAAGAGCATCTAAATCCGATGGCCCATGACTGCACTGCTGGCTTGACAAAGCTTTTCCAAAGATCGTACTAGCAAAGGATCTATTGCAGACACACCCCTCAAAATGAAAATAAGATTCAATCAAAGTATAAAAGTAAACCACCTCTAAATCGGAATTCTAGGAGAGAAGACTTTACATACTTTTAGGCAGGCAGAAGCTTAATGCAGGGTGAAAGTCATGCAAAAAGCTCATAGAGGAGCTTTCTGCATGACTTTCATCCTGCATTTAGCTGCCATCTGTCTCCAAGACATATATGTGTACGTAATTGAACGCCCGGTTTAGAGAGTTTTTCTGTAATGGAAGATTCCACTAAGAAATACAGGTTTAAATGGGTTAATACATATTTGTTTGTAGAAGAAAGAATGCCATTACTTTTGTTTCCATTAGTGCCAACACGTAATCATACAAAAGAGTTACAACGGATATGTTCATTAACCCTTTACTCCATAAATACGCCTTTTAGCGCATTTGCAAACAGAGCAGACCCATATCAGACGGCTCCTGTAACACTTGTACAAATAAGAATTAACTACAAACTACAACTGAGGGATAATAAATAAACTTTTGCTTTAGCTTTCATTCCAATCCTGAATTTACGCAAACGCATATACATTCATGTTGTAAATAATGAAAAGTAGACATGTTTAAACCAACCCATCACACATTATTTCCTTTTATTAAGGCAATTAATAACCCATCCATTTTCCATGTGGATAGGACACATCAAACGAAACATATGCTGGAATAAGTCATTGGCATTGATGGGTTCAGCAAACAGTGCAGACCCTGATCAGAGGGATCATTCGGGAGTCCTCCAATCTGGATCTACACTGCTTGTCTATGTCCCTTTTATGGGACACTGGGCACTAATGGTTTAATACTCTATCCCATAAATACATGTACGCATTTGTTACGCTTTATAGGAGCCGTCTAATCAGAATTCTGCTCTGTTTGCTTATGGACTTATAAAGATCAGGTTTTAAAAATTTTACCAGAGCATAAACGTTTCTTGTTCATTTGCCATTATACATATCAAGCTAATTAATATCTATAAAATATAAATACATGAATAGGCCTGGAGTAAAGAGATGGTAATGGATAGTGCCATATACCGTTCAATGTCCATACTTGCTACCGTCGGCTATTCTACAAATGTCACCAAGACTCTGCTATATAGACTGACATAGAATAAAACGGGTTTGCACTGAGTGCTCGGAATATAGTTCTGTGACATATCAAGCATATACCAAACATTATATTAAATACGTTTGACGTAAAATGCTAAATCGAAAGAAAATATACCATTTTAGCTGTAAATCCATTAAATGCGGAACATTTATATAAGAAATCAATGTATAATTTTCAAACGATTTTCAAAATCGTCCATCTTTAACATCCTGTAATTATCTTTCTATGTTTGAAAGCCTTTCAAAGTATTTCATAATGCATTTAGAGTTTTAATTACTTTGTCCAAAAGTAGACTGATTTCAACGCCAGAACAACCGATAAAAGTGCGTACTCAAATACCAAAATTGTCATTTCTCAAACAAACTCTATATTGTGACTACTCGTTGGAATCGGCTCGAAGAGACGATTCTAAAGAGTGGTCACAACATAGGGTTTGGTTGAGAAATAAAGAAGTTATTCTTGAAAATGTTTTAATTTATGCATCTTATCTGCACCTCTCTGACGCCATATGAAAGAACATCAAACTGTCGGCATGCCAAATTTGGAAATAAATTAAAGTTCATTTTTCGATTAAATGTGTTATGTTTTGTTTCTTATAAGAATTGCTGTAAACTGCACAAGGTAAAAATATAACAAGACTTGCTTACAAAAGTATTTTGTTTTAATTTACGATGAAACGCCGATAGCTCTCACTCGGATAACGCAAAGTTCGGGATAACTCGAACTAAAAGTTCGCTCCTTCCAAAATTTACAATACAGAATTGGTCTAATATACCACTACGGATATCTAAAAACACGCGCGGCAGCTTAATAGAAGTGACCCTCTCATCAGCGTTTGCACTGTTTATCATGTTACACTTTTCTTTAAAAAACTCCCTAAATATTCACCATAAGCTTGACATGTTTGAATTTTGGAGCAGTTCATTTGAAAATGCAGCGTTGTAAGGGTTGACCGAGTGTCAAACACCGTTGATCCTGATGCGACGCCGATTTAATTTGCGCCTGGTAGAATAATAGTGAACAAGTTTGCACCACTGAACAAGCTCTTGAGTTAACAGCGTTGCGTCTAGTAAATATTGCCTGTTGCATCTAATTTATTGCGTATTTATTAGTGCTGTGAATCATTTAGATGCGAGACATTTGCACTTACCGCCATTTGCCACTAGGGTAAACCCAGATCAGGGGGCCCACAAGAAAGCCATGTGATCAGTGGCTGCATTGTATTTCATTCAGCATCTTCTAGTAAGTTTAAGCCTTTCATACTTATTGAACTCTTTAGTTCAGCACTGATGGGCTGTTCCATTCTGATAAATCAGCGCTCAAAGTGTTAACCCTTACTGTGCAGGACACGAGTCACTAATGTCATCTGCAAACAGTGTAGATCCAGATGAGAGGGCTCCATCAGGATCTTTTGAATTTTGGAATAGTATATTTGAAAAGTCAGCGCCGTAAGGGTTAATGGGTTATGTGGTTGTTACATGCAGCAATAAAGGCAGCTAAACAGAATAAGTAGAATAAAACAGAATGATTCATGGCAAGAGATAAAGGAGAGAGTATTACATTTGCATATTCATGTAAGAAATAATGACTCAACGACTATTTATCGCCTGAAGTTTTATAGTGTAATATGTACGCAGTTTGCTTTGGTATTGGTAGAAACTGTAGAGTCGGATACATGTATATTATAATTTCATAAGCAAACAGAGCAGACCCTGATCAGACAGCCCCTATATGAGCCGACTGATCTACGTCTACTCTATTGGCAAAGGCGTGAAAGGCATTTATATGAAGGGAAGGGTAAACGTAAATATAAACCCCGAGAGCTGAGTGCAAAACGTTAGTAAACTACATTATCTAACCTTTACATGCATTAATTTATAATAATTCTTTTCCTAACCTTGTTGAAGTTTTCTTTGATATTTGTTGCAAAACAAACGAATATAAGCTGCACGAAGACCCGGTGGGTTCTTGCTAAATATTATCTGTGCTAATACCCACGAGTTCTTGCAAAATATAAGATGTACGAATATCCTGCGGATTCTCACGAGTTCTTGCAAAAATGTAGATGCACAAATATCCGTTGAGCGAATGCCCCGTGGGTTCTTGCGAAATCGTAGTTGTACAGATCACCGGTTGTAGGAATACTCTGCGGGTTTTGAGCCCGTTGGTTTTCGCAAAATAGTAGTTGTAAGGATAAACGGTTGTACGAATATCTCGCGGGTTCTTGTGAAATGTCTGCCATCATCTGGAAGCCTCCAGTAACATGCCGTTTATAGATGTACATAAACACATACCCTGGCGTAACAATGCATGTCTGCCCCAAATAAAATCTACTTCAAATTTTACCAAGTTCCAATTGCTTCTATATTTTGACAGTGACTGACTGAGTATAAAACAGTGTGGATCCTGATGAGACGTCGAGTTACTCGGCGTCGCATCTGGATCCAAACTGTTTGTAAATGACATCACGCTCCACAGACTGTTGTTATGATAATTTTGCACTGAACCCTCGATATAGTCTTCGCCATTGTATAATGAGCATTTATTACAGTTGCGGTTGCAGATAAACATCCATGAATATAACCCACGTGCAAAGCGTTATTGGTTGCATTATAGAAATAACAATCTGCAGTAAACCCTCGATTATTCGCACATTAAAATACGTATTATCATCGATCTTTAAGACAGGTAGTAGCTTAATGCATGATGAAAGTCATGCAGAAAGCTCCTCTAGGAGCTTTCTGCATGACTTCCACCATGCATTAAGCAGCCACATACTTGAAAGGGTCTATATTCTTCTATAGAGAAAATTCGAATAATCGATATTTTACCGTCTTATATTAAAGGATTGGCTGTAAAACTAAGAGTAAACAATAATATGTTTGCTTCACCATGTACAACGATAATTGTGATTTTATCATTTTCCTCTCGTAAAGATGGGTGTTTCTTAATATTAAAATAACCAATGCTAATATTACGAATACTTTCTAGTATTTAGCATACCATACTGCATGCCGTTGGCCCTATGTATTGTATATTTGTGTACTGTTGGGCATATGGCCTTATGTATAACTAAACTATCTACTATGCGTTGCCACATGAAATGAATGAACTGCAATGACGACTTAATTTTCGGCCAATCCTCGAACTTTTGCCCTTTCATGCTTCATTCTCATTTGATTGATTGCGTTGTATGTGTTAAATAAATGTAGTACAGTTAACTCGCGGTTATTCGAACTTTAAATAAAGAAGAATTTAGACCCTTATGGGCAGGTGGCTGCTTACAGCTTTCGGCATGACTTCCAACCTGCTTTAAGCTGCCATCTGTCTTGAATATTGATAATGATACGTATTTGAGTGTTCGAATAATCGCGATTGAACTGTATTTCTGATTTAATGTATATGTATAATCCGAATATTTGTTTAAACCTTTACTCCATAGAGATGTCCTTTGGCATATTTGTCAACAAGCTAGACCCATATCAGACGGTTTCTGTAGGAGGCGTCTGATCATGCTCTGTTGTGTTTGATTATTGAATCATATATTTATTTCTAAAATTTCTTGCCATAGCAGCTAATCAATATTCACACAGTCCTCATTTCTGATATAAATATTCATGGAGTAAAGGGGTCAACAAATTATAAGCTCTAGTCGTTACTACTCGTATTTACAAACAGAATAGACCCATACCAGAAGATTCTGGTCTGTTTGCTTATAACATTGTAAAGATAAGATCGTACAGTTTGTCACTAATCCAACAGCCCCAGAGCAACATATAAAGGTGCGTACTCAAATACTAAAATTAACATTTTTCCACCAAACCCTATGTTGTGACCACTCTTTAGAATCGTCTCTTCTCTACTCAAATACTGAAATTGCCATTTCTCCACCAATCCCTATGTTGTGACCACTCTTGAGAATCGTTACAATTCGAGACAATTCTAAAGTGTGGTCACAACAAAGTGTTTGGTGGAGAAATAAAGAAGTTATTCTTGAAAATATTTTTAATTTACGCAACTTATCTGGGACTCTGAACACCTTTCTATTTTTAATATAAAAACTAAGTTTGTGAATATTCGTGAAGTGATAGATTTCATACATAAATGTTCATTGGGGATAAGGGTCAAAATGGAAAGCTTCATATGTTTTAAATTCATGTTCATGTTCTTTCTTGACCATATCGCTTACTTGGTTCGCCGATTACACGTGTTCTTGTGAATATTTCTCATGCACAAAATACTGAATGTCTTATGTTTAACTGTTATTTTCTGATATTATCGTAAACCATTGTACAACGTTTTGCTTCGTTTGTCAGTATAACACCAATAACAAAAACTAACATTTATCTTTGCACGCTAAGTAATTCTTCGTCTGCGACAATTGTCCTCTGCTTCAATCCTAAAAATAAGATTTCTCTCATTTCTTTGCAAAAATATGACCAAAGTGACAGACAGTTTGGATCTAGATGAGACACCGCATAAAGCGCATAATGCGGTTTACATAGGTTATCATGATTTTGCCGCTAGTGTACAAATAGTTCAGTGAACAACACTTTGCCAAAACGTTTAACAGAAACTATTTATATTGATAAATGGTAACCATAGGTGCATTAAGTAATTTTTAGTCTGCAACAGTTGCCATCTGCTTCAGTTTTTAAAATAAAATTTCTTTCATTCCTTTGCAAACATATCGTCAGAGTGTGAAAAAGTTCGGATCCTGATGAGACGCCGCATTATGGATATTGATTAAATGATTTTTTTATGATGGTCACTAAACAATGTTTATAATGAAAGAAACTGTAGAATCAGGTCTACTGTATGTCATATACAAGCAGAGCAGAGCTGCTACAGGACCTTCTGATCTTGGTCTGCTCTGTTTACATAGGCTTAAAAAGGTGTTTATATGAGGGCAAGGGTTAAATGGTCATTCTTGTTTTCAAACAACAGGTGAACAACTTAAAATTGCTAATGTAGAGGGGCGCACGTCGGTCATTTAGTACGTGTTTCTTTGACGGCCTACAACATCTAAACATATTTTCGAAAATGGTGCCACTGTAAATAGACACTGTGACGAAGGGGTCCAACAAAAACATCTTTAATGCAGAGGTCAAATCAAATGTTGACGTCGAATGTCAAGGTCATTTGTTGTAGAAACCTGTTTGAATACCATCTGACATTCAAAATAATACACACAGATGCTTACTAACAGTAACGGATACGTCAATCGAAAGACCTACCCACTTACATCAAAGATCACGTGAGCATTAATCTACATTTGTTCCCATATTATTTAAAGAAATCCCGTCCAGATCGTACTTCGGTTCCCATCCAGTTTTCATGTTGTGGAGACACAGCAAACAAGAGTTGCCGGTAAAGGCCATTGACATAAATGGTTTCAGCAAACAATATAGACCCTGATCGTGGGGTTCCTTCAAGAGTCCTTTGATCTGGGTCTATACTGTTTGCCCATGTCATTTTAAGGGACACTGGGCACACATGACTTAAAATGTCAAAAGTACTAGTCAGATATATATATTTATAAATTTATATGTATAAAACTGACATTTATTGAGATACATATAGTAGTTTAAATGTAATCTTTCTATAATAAAGCGTTTTCTCAGAAATACCTAACAGCCATTGAACTGATTGGCCATTTTATAGACAATTCCCTGAACAATTTCAGTCGTAAATGCATTTGTGAATCAATTAACTATAACAATTTGCATCGCCACACTTAATTTCTTGTTCTTGAATAAAACAAAATTGCGATATCGCGAACACATACAGAACAAATCGGAACACAACGGAGACCAATTGGAATACCATCGAGTAGATACGATAGATGTGGAACAAAAAAGCACAATAATCTTTAACCCTTTCTCCGTTCTATGTTTATTCCGAATTTCAATACCAACGAAATACAAAATTTCTTTCTTCCTCTTTAACCTTTTTTCTTTTTCTTTTTCATTACCTGAATGTTCATGGACAAAATAGTAATAATGGAATTGAAATATGGAAGGTTGTAGCCATTACAGAAACTAAAGAAAACAATATCAAATTCCATAAGCAAACAGAGCAGACCCTTATCAGGCAGTTACTATCTTACTGCCGACTCTACAAAATTGAAACAGTTGGTTTGACTCATAAACTACATTCTACAAAGGAATATGATAATGGATATTTCATATTTTATGTATTCCTTAACCCTTTTCTCAATGAATATTCATATAAGAAATTATAACATCACAAATATTGATTATATTTATTTTTATCAAGGCTTGACACAAACCGTATAACCAGGTCTATATTATTTGGTAAACAAACAGATCAAACACGGATCAAACAACTCCTACAGGATCTACTCTGTTTGCAAATGCGTTTAACCCTTTGCCTCATAGACTAATTTTAGATCCTACCTCTTTAAATAAATATACCGGAAAAGAGCATTAACTAGATAAAAGGAAAATGTTTAGAATTTTGTAGTTTGATATCATTGTGATAAATAAAGCATTTGCTCCTATAGGAGCATATGCTCTTTGTATCACAATGGTTTCACAAAGTGACTTTTAAAGAGTCGTCAAAAGTCGTCAATATGAGGGAATGGTTTAAATGCGTATCTATGGAGTAAAGGGTTAACCCGAGTAGGCTGTGTTTAATTTATATCTATTGGCAGAATTCTATCTGTATTTTAGTTTAATCATTCTCATGCTGAAAAAATAAAGTCTGCTAATATCTGATATGTTACAATGTTTACCGTTATCTGATTCATTCGCATTTGTTAGATACTATAAACTGCTGTAAACAGCTTGAATCATGGCGAGACGCCGAATTAATCTGGATTCAGGTTGTTTCTAAATGCCAGTGAATTTGTGGTCAGCCTTAGGGGATCGAATTTTAATCTTTGGTGCAGTTTGAATTGTTCTAAACACCAATGTTTTGTAGTCCACAGCGGATTAGATTTCGAAATTTGTTTACAAAGTCAAAGTCACAATTAAAGTAATAATCCCTACATGCAGTGCGTATTAAGAATGCCTAAAATTACATGAATCATTTTATATGCTTAAAAGAAGTATATCGCAAGAAAACCAGTCTAATAAACGCTGAAGAAGACAATGTTTGATCCGATGTTATTCGCCAATGTATTAGTATTTATTGTTCGACTTACAATATACGTATCGACGAAAACAGTCTTTTTGTATCACACAGGCATGTCTCGATATTAGTTCCATGAAAATCGTTTGAACATTACTAATACGAAGTTTTACGATTTCATTGAAAATATGCCTTTATTGTAGGTACAGGTTTATAGTTGGTAATGGTTACAATCAGAGCTCCAGATAACTTGCGTAAATTTAACCATTTTCAAGAATAATTCCTTTATTTCTCTACCAAACCCTATACTGTGATCCTCTTTGAGTGCTGACGGTATAAGGTTTGGTGGAGAAATGACACTTTTAGTATTTGGGCACGCATCTTTATCTGTAGCTTTGTTACAATACAGGGTTCGGAAGAGAAATGAGAAATGACGATTTTGAAAAAGACCTTTATATATTGCTCTGATAGCCTCTACATTAGTTCCTGTATCACTGGTGTCAATATCAATATCCGTCGATAATCGCCACAGCTTGACAAAGGCGTCAAAACATAGTCACTATCATCGCTAATACAATCAGGCTCTTTTAGATCAACATTTACATGTTATTCCAAGATAAGTACAATGGTTTTATATCTGAAGCTAGCTGAGCTGGAAAATCAGATCGCTTGTTAGATTCAGGAAATTGATTTTGCCAACAATATTAGCAGCCAAGGTCTCAAATGGTATTGATTTAATACGGTGCTTAATTGAGTTTGCCTTCGAAATAATTCAACGCTCTCTTCTTGTACAGAGAAGAAATTCTGTAACAGACATGTGTTTCCATAGGAAGCAACTTGCCTCAAATTCAAAGTCGTTGACATGTATGTTTTTTTCTTTGTTATCAACGTACAATCACCCCCGAATCTAGTTTAAGCATGTTCATGCTGAACAAATGAAGTCCAATAAACCAATGACCTGTTACCGGTTTTACTTACATCTGGGTCCATGCTTATAAAACTTTTTAGTTGAGTCTGAATTCGTTCTCAAGCTTTTGATTGGTCAGATTTGAGTTCTCAAGCTTTTGATTGGTTAAATTTGAGCCAAAGACTCAAATCTGACCAATCAAAAACTTGAGAACGAACTCAGACTCAACTAAAAGTTTTATAAGCATAGACCCAGATTCATTCACGTTTTAACCGTTTACTCCATGAATATTTATGAAATAAATGATGACATCGTGAATATCAATTCAAATAATATTTAAAATGACATATTAACACTATATCCAATTTTGTCATTTTGAAGTAGAAACTGAAGAATCAGATCTGTATTAGAGCAGAGCAGTACTTATAAGAGCCGTCTGATCTGGATCTACTCTGTTTGCACAGGTGTAGAAAGGCGTATCTATGGAGTAAAAAAATGTATAGGTCGAGCGTCAATAAGCTTGGATCCTGTTGAGATGTCCAGGTACTCGGCGTCTGACCTGAACCTGTTTGCAAGTTCGGATCAGGTTGAGATCAGTAAGAGAAGGGTTAATTATTTGATACAAAGTGTATCGATGATACTTATCTAAATACAGTTAAACCTCTCTATAACGGCCACTAAATTACATCAAGTATTTTGTCCTATAGGAGCGTTCTTTTTTACTTTCAACTTGCTTTAAGCGGCCACATGTCCCAGATACCAATAATTAAAACAAATTAGTGTCCGTTATAGAGAGGGTTTACTGTAGTTATATTTATAAACGTACTCATCACATATTATTATGATAAGACATGTATAATGTTATTTCATTGCTATGTAGGTAACAATCAAACCTGCCATCCTCAACAGCAACGGTCAACATTTTCGACTTTTGTTAGAGTTTGGTTAGAAGGTACTGCGACGCAAGTGGATCATGTAGTACCGATGCGTTTTCGAAGATGAGCAGTGCAAGGAACATTCCTTTGAAGAGAGTGTGTATACGGGTACGCACACATCATTTGTGCTTCTGCAGTTGCTGAGGACTGTCGTATGGCATCTCCAGCTTGACTTCTATCAAACAGAATTATATGGTACATGTTTAATCCTTTACAGCATAAATACGCCTTTCTATGCTTTGGCGAACAGAGTAGACCCAGAGCAGACGGCTCCTATAGGACCCGTCCGATCAGGGTCTGCTCTGTTTGCTCATGATATAACGTAAATAAAATATGATTCAACCATGGCCAACACTGCCTGTGTTCAAGTGTCATTATAAGCATTAAACTAATCAATATTAGTGATGTCAGTATTTCGGACATGAATGTTCAAGGAGTAAACGGTTACAGCTATGTTGATATCTGATGAGAAAACAAAACATATGGCAAATGTCCAGATAACGAAAAAGCTGCTCTATTTATCACAATGGATTCAAACTACAAAATTCTAAATGTTTCCTTTCCTCTAGTTAATGCTCCTTTTCGGTAGATACATTCAAAGAGGTTGGGTCTAAAAATAGCCTAGTAGAGAATGAGTTAATGCAGGTCAAACGTATTTGCAGAAAAATCCTATAAAAGATTTCTGTATAAGGTTTGGTCATGTATTAATCTATCACTTGATTTAAACGTCCAGACCTAGACTTAATTTTGGCTGTCTTATTAGCGAAACCTTACAATAGGTGGTCAAAAGCTCAAACAAATCGTAACTGGTAAAAGTCAGTGCAGATAAGATTTTGAGCATTTGCTTTCTGATGTCAGGGTTAATAAATGTTCATGCAACGTTGTAAACGATACGTCACTGGAGGCCTCCAAACGAATAAACATTTCGAAAGAACCGTTGAGTATTCGAACCGCTCGTAGTATTATAAAAAAAAACTTTACTTCATTTAAACGCGTGTCACGCCTTTGCAGACAGAATAGACCCAATTCAGACGGCTTCTATAGGAACCATATGGTCTTGGTCGGCTCTCTTTGTTTATAGAATTATAATAGACATATCTCTACAGTTTCTGAAAATATCAGGAAAACTAATGCATATATGCCGTTATAAAAAGTCGGCTGATAGATATTCATAATGTCATTATTTCTTACACGATAGGGTTAACATCCTGCTATTTTGTTTTGTGACATGTTTACGCTTTCATCGACGTATTTTACAGCGTTGGTATACAGTAAAACTCCTCTAATGCGAACACCAGGGGCACAATTCACAGTGGCAAAGGCATGTGGTAGATTAATGCAGGACGAAAGTCATGCAGAAAGCTCCTAGAGGAGCTTACTGCAGAACTTTCGTGCTGCATTAAGCAACCACCAGCTTATGAAAACAGTCATGTTTGTTCATTTAGTGGTCGCAATAAAAGGGTTTTACTGTGCTTAGAAGACAGTTGTCTAGAATATTGTGATTCCCGTCACTTATATTATAAAGTACGGTGAGCACTAATGGAAGCTGAAAAGAAGATGTCATGATGGAGATGATAAGGTTAAGACATACGAAGAGAATGTTAAGCATCTCAGTAACAAACGGAAAAAGAAAGAAGACTACATTTGAAGCTGAAATGAAAGCATTTAACCTATTAGTGCCCAATGTCCTTTAACATGACTAATGCAAACACTGTATACCTAGATCAGAGGGTTCCTAAAGGATGATGATTCTGATTAGGGTCTGCACTGTTTGCAGAACCCAAATATTTTGTTTGATGTGCCCCTTAACATGAAAGAGTGGCTGGGTTCCAACGTTAGATCTGGACGAGTGAAATGTAGGAATAAATCGGTTAATATAATTTAACTCTGTCGCTGCCAATATTGTCGTCTGCTACAATTTTCTTTTTCTCCCCTATTTCTTTAAAGAACTTACCGCAGTAACAAACGGTTTGGATCCTGGTGAGACGTCGACCTTTTAGACTAGGTAATTACCCTTGACCTGTTCACTGTCTATGGCAGAAATAACAAGCAAGGTTTTATGCAAGCGTAAAATGGCTGCCTAACATGTCTTTAAGCAGGATAGAAGAAAAAGAGGGAGCATTATTGTTTAGTACTTTTAATTAACAGATACATGGGGAAAACATGACTATAAATTAATAGCAGAAACCGGGGATAGTTTTAATGAGCCATGATGCATACTATTCGTGTATCACACCAATAATACACATTACGTCACAGGTCAATGTTATTCGTTTCTGAAACACACTGACGTAGAAACCATTATCACATTAAGTGGTGTTCACAAGTAAAAATAATGTATGATAAATCACAAAGCTTTTAGCACCATACGAAATTCACCACTAATTCCATCAAACACTTCACATAACTACTGCTAGGTATACTTACAGTCTACTTGAAATTATTCGAATAGGTCAACTCAATGCCTATTAACGTTTTCACTTATATTGCCCCCAAATTAAGACCAGGTTAGAATAAGAGATACATTTAAATGAAAGTAAATTCACGCATAATAGTGAAATATGCAAAACGGTCAACAAGACCACGAGTAAAAGGTCTTAGCTAAATAACATTACCTAAGCCAATATGTAATCAAAGGACTTATATTTTTATGTACAAAATGCAAAAGCACGTAAACGAAGGGTGCTAAGAAAAAATGAGAGAAAAAAATATTCCTGCTTTCGCAGCCCAATAACCCAAGTAATACTAATTAGATTATCTTTTATAATGGCATATACGGTAAAACCTCTCTTTAACGGCCACTAAATTACATCAAATATTTTGTGTTAAAGGTGGCTGCTTATAGCAAGGTGAAAGTAAAACAGAACGCTACTTTCACCTTGCTTTAAGCAGCCACCTGGCCTAAATACCAACTGAATAACACAATTTAGTGGCCGATATAGAGAGGTTTTACTGTAAATGTATGACATTATTACTCAGGCACATATTGTAAACTCAGATCTATATTATACCATAAGCAAACATAGCATGATGAAACCGACACCAGACTATGGTATTGGTGGCCAAATGGTCAATTACAGCAAAGTCTCGCTAATAGGACCACACAATTTACTAACATACAAGACTGTAAAAGCAGATGGTTGCTTAACCCTTTACCTCATAGGCTATTTGCAGATACAACTTCTTTGAAAAAATCTACCAAAAAGGAGCATTAGCTAGAGAAAAGGAAACAATTAGAATTTTGTAGTTTGAAACGATTGTGATAAATAGAGCATTTGCTCCTATAGGAGCAAATGCTCTATTTATCACAATGGTTTCACAAAGTGACTTTTACAGAGTCGTCAAAAGTCGTCAATATGAGGGAATGGGTTAAAGCAGGACCAAAAGGTCCTATAAGAGTTTTCTGTACACCTTTTGTCCTGTATTAAACCATTTGTGCCCACTATCCCTAAAAGATGTATTATGCGCATTTTTCGTATTAATCAATCAACACCAGAAGCTATAAACGTCGACATGCAATGTAAATAATGCTTGCAACTCATTTCCCGAAAGTATGTATTTGTTCAGATAAATATTACCGCTATCCGAATACTGCTAAATTCTTTAAAAGGAGCCTCCTTTTTAGAAACGGGAATTTTGTACGGAAATCAGTAGACATCTTCGGCCAAGTTCTGAATGACTCCGATTCTATTTCGGAACAACGCTTTGAATATTAATTAGGTTGTTGTCACATTTACAATGCCTGACACTGGTTGTTGACCTACATATACATCGAATGATTATTTCCGGTATGTACATTTGAATCTTACGACAGATTCCGGCCAATGGCGAACCAATCCATTTTCTAATTTTTTTCGACACAAACAACCACTAACTAACCGTGCTGTTTAGTGTTAAATAAGTGTTAATTTGCATAGAATCCGATTTTGAAGTCAGTTTGAAACGCAAAACTTGCGGAAATTTGCCCAGCATACATATTTAACCCATTCCCTCATATTGGTGCATTTTTACGCCTCTGTAGAAGTCATTATGTGAAACCACTGTGATAAATAGAGCATAATTATGTTTCATAGGGGCAAATGCTGTATTTATCACAATGGTTTCAAAACTGCAGAATTCTAACAGTTTCCTTTTTTCTAGTACATGCTCCTATTCAGTAGATTATTCAGAGAGGTTGGGTCTAAAATATTCAAGAACAGAATGAGTTAAGTCCATATGGCAGTAGGGTCTCTTAAAGTATTGCCACCATCTTTATAAGTATGTTTTTAGACACCCGCTGTCCAGAAAACGAGCCCTTAGGGCTTAATATTCACAATGAACGTTTCTTTTGTCTCATACGTCATCAGATATATGTATTTAATAATTCTCATGTTGACAAAAATAATGTCTGCTCAATATTTGATTTGCTGAACGTTTCACTGACTTCCGATTCGTTCAAACGTTTGAGAGAGAAAATGACCGTGTTTCAAACAGTCTTGATCCTGATGAGACATTGAGTTACTCGGCGTCTTATCTGGATCCAAGCTGTTTATAAATATCAGTCAATCCGCGCTAGTATGAGAAAGGTTAAGTACGCACTAGAGAGAAAGAATCCCTATCCATATGTCTGTCAAACGGAAAAAACCCTCTGTCTTAGCAATAGTCATCACGAATTATCGAATCATCGTGTTATTTAAAGCTGAAAATAAATATTACAAATTGCACCTTTTTATCGTTACAGGATATCGTAAGACAAACTCTCGATAATAGGATATTGTAAGACAAACGCTCAATACTAGAAGCATATAGATAATTACCCATATATTTCTTACATGAATATTAAACAGGGAAAGGGTTAAATACGCTGGATAGCTATATACACGAGACAGAATAAAAATGCCTATTTTGGAGGCCGTTCAGAACTTTGAACCATATTTTTACAAATAAACTTGATGAAAAGGAAAGTAATTCATAAATGATTGTCATTGGGAATGTATTCTAATCTCTTCATCTGCACCACCTACAAGGCGCCGATGTCTATCATACTGCCTGGTGTAATCCGGAAATTACTTTACAAATATACTACATCGAATCTCTCTCTCTCCCTCCCTCTCTCTCTCTCTCTCTCTCTCTCTCTCGCTCTCTCTCCCTTCCTCTCTCTCTCCTCTCTCTCTCCCTCTCTCTCCCTCCCTTCCCCCTCTCTCTCTCTCTCTATCTCTCTCTCACACGCCTCTCTCCTCTCGCTCTCGCTCTCTCTCTCTCTTTCTCGCTCTCTCTCTCCGTCTCTCTCTCTCTCCGACCCTATATCGCTCTTTAAAACTAATAATATCCTGTTATGTTTGTCCATAAACAAGTATTTGTTGGTGATTAAATCATTTAATAATCTCCATTGTAATCATAAGGGGCGAATCGTTCTTTGCTTTAGCCGTTAATCTTCTAAATGAGCAACATTTTCGCCCCTACCTGAATATCAGTTAAACAAAATATTCTATTAAAGTTTATTACTGAAAATTTGGTTTTGTTAACCGAAACATGCCCCTGTGATACAAAATACAGATTTCATCAATACTTATCATTGTTGTTCTACAACAAAATAGTATCGGCCTTTTCCGTTCAAATTGTCCGTGTTTTGTCGATTATCACACCCGATCCCTCTATTGTTTACGTTATAGCTTTTCTCAGAAGTGGTCAGAGAGACGCGAATAGCGCGAACATATACGAAACTGAAACCCAACCCGAATAAAACTGAAACACCGGGGAATAAAATCGGGATCGTCAATATCAAACACGTACATGTTTTGTCATTTTCAACGTTTATTGGATAGGTTTTCTTGCGATATTCTACTTTTCAGCATATAAACAAATGAGTTTGGTATATTTTAGGTAGTTTTGAAATGCGTCAAATGTAGGGACTTTCCCTTTAACTATTTACTCAATATATACGCCTTTAAACGCATTTGCAAACAGAGTAGACCCTGTTGGAGCTGTTTGATTCGTGTTGGTCTGTTTGTTTATAAAATAATATAGACCTGGTTATACAGTTTCTGTCTAGCCTTGATAAAAATAGATATAATCAATATTTGTGATGTTATAATTCCTTATATGAATATTCATTGAGAAAAGGGTTAAGGTATACATGAAATATGAAATATCTATTATCATATTCCTTTGTAGAATGTAGTTTATGAGTCAAACCAACTGTTTCTTGGTAGGTATTGAAATTTGGAATAAACATTTAAGAGAGAAAGGGTTAAAGATTATTGTGCTTGTTTGTTCCAGAACTATCGTAGCTACTCGGTGGTATTCCAATTGGTCTCCCGATGTGTTCCGATTGGTCTCCCGATGTGTTCCGATTGGTTCTGCATGTGTTCCCGATATCGCAATTTTGTTTTATTCAAGAACAAGAAATTAAGTATTACGACTAAAATTGCTCGGGGAATTTGCTATAAAATGGCATATTAAAATATATTTGTAAATATACTATATATATACCAGACTAGTACTTTTGACATTTTCCCAGTGTCCCTTAAAAGGACGTAGGCAAACAGTGTAGACCCAGACATCACGATCAGGGTATGTACTGTTTGCTGAACCCATTTATGTATATGGCTTTTACCGGCAACTATTTTGTTTGCTGTGCCCCCACAACATGAAAAATGGATGGGTTCCGAAATAAGGTCTTGATGGGATTTCCTTTAATAATATGGGAATAAATGGATTAATATTAAAGTGAGCTGTGCTGTAAGGGGATAGGTCTTCCGTAGAATTTATGCCAGCAGTGGCCCTTCTACGTACCAGAACAGATACAGATGCAGAGAATGACGTATCAGTTGCTGTTGGTAAGCATCTGTGTATATTGTTTTGGATTTCAGATGATATGCAGACAAGTTTCTACAACAAATGACCTTGACATTCGACGTCAACATTGGACCTCTGCGTTACAGGTATTTTTTCTCGGACCCCTGTGTTACAGGTCATTTTGCTTAACATTGTATATTTACGGTGACTCTATGAAATATATTATTCGAAAATATGTTTAGATGTTGTAGGTCGTCAAAGAAACACGGACTAAAAACAGACGGACGCCCCCTACATTAGCAATTTGAAGTTGTTCACCTAGTGTTTGAACACAAGACTGATCACTTAATCATTGCCCTCAGATACACACATTTTTATGCCTATGTAAACAGAGCAGACCAAGATCAGACAGGCCCTGTAACAGCACTGCTCTGCTTGCTTATGACATACAGTAGACCTGATTCTACAGTTTCTTCCATGATAGACATTGTTTAGTGGCCATTATAAAAAAAACCATTTAATCAATATCCATAATGCGGCGTCTCATCAGGATCCGAACTTTTTCACATTCTGACTATATGTTTGCAAAGGAATGAGAGAAATTTTATTTTAAAAATTGAAGCAGACG
This sequence comes from Azorinus chamasolen, assembly GCA_963576725.1. NCBI lineage: Eukaryota > Metazoa > Mollusca > Bivalvia > Cardiida > Solecurtidae > Azorinus > Azorinus chamasolen. The sequence continues at coordinate 61,467,123 of OY755245.1, forward strand.
GCAACTGTTGCAGACTAAAAGTTACTTTAATGCACCTATGCTTACCATTTATCAAATATAAATAGTTTTTGTAAAACATTTGCATAGTGTTGTTCACTTAAGATAAATGTTAGGTTTTGTTATTGGTGTTTTACTGACAAACTAATGCAGTGCTAAAAGGAGACAAAGCAGAGGAAACAAAAAGTTGTACAATGGTTTACGACAATATCAGAAAATAACAGTGAAACAAAAGACATTCAGTAGTTTGTGCCTGAGAAATATTCACAAGAACACGTGTAATCTTCTGGATACGAAATTGAGCCAAGAAACCTCGAGGTCCAGATAACATACGTAAATTAAAATTATTTTCAAGAATCATTTATTTCTCCACCAAACTCTATGCTGTGACAACTCTTTTGACTCGTCTCTTCGATGCGATTCTAAAGAGTGGTCACAACATAGGGATTGGTGGAGAAATGGCGATTTGAGTATTTGAGCAGAGAAGAGAAGAGTATTTGAGTACGCACCTTCATCTGTTGCTCTGGGGGTTGTTGGATTAGTGAAAACTGTAAGATCATATATTTATAATGTTATAAGCAAACAGAGCAGACCATAACCTTCTGATCTGAGTCTGCTCTGTTTGTAAATACGAGTATTAACGACTAGAGCTTATAATTTGCTGATCCCTTTACTCCATGAATATTTATATTAGAAATGAGGACTGTGTGAATATTGATTAGCTGCTATGGCAAGAAATTGTAGAAATACATATATGATATTCAATAATCAAACACATCAGAACATGATCCGACGCCTCCTACATGAACCGTCTGACCTGTGTCTAGTTTGTTGACAAATGTGCCAAAGGACATCTCTATGGAGTAAAGGGTTAAACAAATATTCGAATTATACATATACATTAAATCAGAAATACAGTTAAATCGCGATTATTCGAACACTCAAATACGGATCATTATCGATCTTCAAGACAGGTGGCAGCTTAATGCAGGGTGGAACTCATGCCGAAAGCTTTAACCAGCTACCTGCCCATAAGGGTCTAAATTCTTCTTTATTAACCCTTCTCTTGCTGAATTTAAAACACATTTCTCCTTCTTTACCCATGCCCTGTTGTATAATTACATATATCTTCACTGTGTACAAGTATTTCGCTGTGCAATTACTGCTGTGGAGTGCACTGGTTGCACAATCAACTTGTAAATAGTGCAGACCCTGATGAGACAGCTCCTGCAGGAGCTGTCTCATCTGGATCTTCACTATTTACAGGTAGGTATTGACGTGAATATCAAGCGAAGGGTTAAAATTTCGAATAACCGAGAGTTGAATGTGCTACATTTATTAAACACATATAACACAAACGATCAAATGAGAATGAAGCATGAAAGGGCAACAGATCGAGGATTGGCCAAAAATTAATTCAAGCCATTGCAGTTCAATTCATTTCATGTGAAAACGCATAATAGATAGTTTATTCATACATAAGGCCATAGGCCCAACAGTACACAAACATACAAGTATACAATACATATAGGCAACGGCATGCAATATGGTATGCTAAATACTAGAAATTATTCGTAATATTAGCATTGGTTATTTTAATAATAAGAAACACCCATCTTTACGAGGGGAAAATGATAAAATCACAATTATCATTGTGCATGGTGAAGCAAACATATTATTGTTTACTCCTAGTTTTACAGCCAATCCTTTAATATAATACAGAAAAATCTCGATTATTCGAATTTTCTGTATAGAAGAATATAAACCCTTTCAAGCAGTTGGCTGCTTAATGTATGGTGAAAGTCACGCAGAAAGCTCATAGAGGAGCTTTCTGCATGACTTCCATCAAGCATTAAGCTGCTACCTGTCTTAAAGATCGATGATAATACGTATTTTAGTGTTCGAATAATCGAGGTTTTACTGCAGATTGTTAGTTCTATAATGCAGCCATTAACCCTTTGCACGTGGGTTATATTCATGGATGTTTATCTGCAACCGCACCTGTAATAAATGCTCATCATACAATGGCGAAGTCTATATCGAGGGTGCAGTGCAAACTTGTCATAACATAAACAAAATTTTCTATTAAAGTTTACCACTGAAAATTTGGTTTTGTCAAACAATGTAGACTCTGATCAAAATATTCCCCCGGAAGGCTTTGATCTTGATCTATACTGTGTTTGTAAATGTCTTATATACCTGATTCCTACACATTAAGGGTTAAGGCATCTAGATTTTAACCCTTAGTCTGTTATGAACATGATGTCTGCTTAAGTTCCGATCTTTGCCGTTGTCACTTACGTCTGATTCGTTCAAGTTTTTGAGATACTATTTACAGAGTGACACATCAAGTTACTCGGCGTCTCATCTGGGTCCTAGCTATTTGCAGGTGTGGGTCAGGTCGCGCTGAAGCAGGTTAAGGGTTAAAATAGATCCGCGGTATAGATATGCGTGGCACATTTTGGAACTTGCTTACTTTCCATACTTGACGCAGCAATCTGTTGAGAGAAGCCCCACAAAACCGAAATTTGTTTAAAATTACATTACAGATTCAAATGAAATAAGCGATTATTGACATCCCTACTATAGTGATGTATGTATTTGAGCATGCGTGCATTAGTTTAATTAAACAATTTTATTGCCCAATAGAGCGGCTGCTGAGCGATATCTTAAGAATATGATAACGTGTTACAGAATCTATTGGACAGTATCAGTTGTTTAGCATTGTCATGTCGTATCCAATGTTGACTCAACAGAATATAACACTGGTTACTAACGTGCCTGGTAAATATCATTGACTCACACCGTATCCTGTCGTTTGTAAGGGTCTACACTGATTGCAAATCTATACGGTTGGAAATTCCATAACGGTTATTAATTTATCAATTTGCAAAACGTACATTTATTTGTAAAAAGCTTTAATTAGTTTTGCTTTAACATTTAACAGATAGCAGTTCATCAAAGGCAATTCCCTTTCATATGTCGCATCAGCATTCCGTATTAAACAGATTAATGCACATGGATGTGGTATACAACTTCGATAAGCGTATTCTAAAAGCAGTTCGTTCATTTTATTTTTTGATGATACGTTGTATTGGCCAATACCTTAACCTTATCTTGCAGAAAAAAATAATGTCTGCTCCAACTCTAAAATGAAGCAGGTTTTATTTTTTATGCTAATCGTTTGCGAGATGCTGAGTTACTCGACGACTGATCTGGTCTCTAGCTGGTTGCCAATAACGATTAGGTAGCGACCGACAGGGTAAGGGCTAATAAAACACTTATTGGATTCGCAAACAGCTGCTTCGAATCTACGCTCGTCGCAAAACATAGACCTTTTATAACTTTTACTTACATCTGATCCGTTCAATTTTTAAGAACTTATTATTGACCGTGTGTCAGATAGCTTGAATCCTAATTGGACGCAGAGTTACTCATGTTATAAAGCTTTTTAAAATGGATCTTTAGGATAGGTGGTAGATTGGTGCATGTCAAAGGCAATGCAGGAAGAACATATTAGAGCTTTCTTCTTTAGTTTCACCTTGTATTAAACAGCAACTGCTTTTAAAGACACATGCTGTCAATAAATGAATGGGCGCTTAAGACGGGATATGCTAGACAGGTTTTGCTCAACACGAGAACTTACTTTATTTTCATACTCGTTACAACGTATTACAATGTGTGTTTAAATGCATTTGCAAACTGGATAGATAAAACAAGTTCTGCAGTTGTCAAAACGTCACGTGTTCTAATGTTATAAAACTTCAGATAATTTATATCCATTATGTCATATATTCTTACATGAGTATTCATTAAGGAAAGAAAGGATACATATAAACTGTGTTCAACTAAAAGAAGAAACCTACAAAACATAAATACCTTTAAATATTTAGTACGCCCAAGGAGTTTAAATGAACTGTTAATATATTTTGGGGTGGGTGGTGGGGTAAACCCTTATCATGCTACGCGCGACGTGACTCGCATTTGCAGCCATCTAGGGTTCAGATGGGATGCTAATTCATCAGAATCCAAACTGCTTGACATTTAACACTCGCTCAACACTTTCTAAAGCGATTGTACGAACCGTGCGTAAGTAAAACTTTCACAGATCAGAGTTTTGGCGCACATTTTCAGCACGATAGGTCCTCAATTAAAATGTTAGTCATAGCAATTGTTCTGACGCAAAAAAGTGAACACAGTCACTTGCCTGTACTCGCTACATATATTTTGTTGTCACAGTTTTGTGTGCAGTTTGAAAGTCTCCAGTTTAAAAAGTATTTCAAATACATGTACTGCTAAAAACATTCGATATTATTTTTTTCTGTCTCTGGTGTTCTTCAAGCATTGCATTTGCAAAACAATTTAGAACACGAAACGGCACAAAACATTTCGAAACCTCAAGGAGAATGTAAAACCCTCTAAAACATGACCAGAGTAGTCCTCAACATGTGCTCCGAAAATCCGATAAAGACGTCGATGACCTTTAACACATTTGGATTTGGGGTGACTGCACTGTCTTCAACACTTCACGTGTTAGCTGGAATTGTTTTCGTTACGTTCAGGTGACATAGAACGGCACAATGGGCGAACTTCCTGATGGGATCAATATTTTAGACAAATAAATGTACATGTACGAATAAGATACAGATGATTACAACGCAAATGGTTGAAATCAAGGCAGGACCATTGCATGATAGGGAGGAAGTCGATAGACTATGGGAGGAGTAGGTTTATTTTATCTGGAGGGTCGACTGGGGATGCATTAATCGACATCTAATAATGAACGAGAGTCAACCATCGATCACCAAGTGATCGGAGTCGGTCTGCGTAGTCAAATAATGACCAGAGGGCAATTTGCAACTGGCAGTCAGATTCCGTCTCAAGCTTTTGATTGGTCAGATTTGAGTTCTCAAGCTTTTGATTGGTCAGATTTGAGCCAAAGGCTCAAATCTGACCAATCAAAAACTTGAGAACGAACTCAGACTCAACTAAAAGTTTTATAAGCATGGACCCAGGTCCCGAGAGCATAAATCTGTTTGATGACTGAATTCATTTTCAATAATCTCATTGGTCAGCTTGTGAGCTTGCTCAGACATAGAAGTGCTTTATAACTCCTGAGTCAGCTTCGTTAGGCTTACGACAGGACACGACAGGGTCGGATCACCTGTGACCTCAAACTTTTCATATGAAAATAGTATAAACTGACGGGTGTACGCAAACTGAAACATGCTTCAGGTAAACAGAGCATGGTCATCTGTAATACGATCCTGACACATGGAACTGCCTGAATGAATATCCGAACAGATAGGTTGTCGTTGTCTTGACCTAGAAATGTCAATCATATAAATACATTTTAATTCCAAACAAACAACCCATTAGTTACATGCCATTTCGATTATTGGCTAATTTATAGTACATGTACGTTTGTAATCATTATTATGTATGTGCTATGATTATAATCTCCCAAAAGAGACATTTGAGTGTTTCCTTCCGCATTTTGCTTGCAAAGTTTTTTTTATACCATTTGCAAAAGTCTTTGGGTTTGTCAGAATCTAGAAATGTTTGACACTCTTGTTATATTTCGAACGGAAATTGTAAAACATGCTTACCCTGATATTTTCTAAACACCAGACGTTAAGCAAGAACCATTTCTAAAGGATCAGGTCGTTTGAACAGAAATCTAATGATACTAAATCATTTTAACATATAAAAAAGGCATCAGTGGGTGATGAATCGTTTATATTATAGACTGATAAGAATTCACATTTAGGCAATATAATAAAATAAACATTCGTCATTGACTTGGAAGGAAACACCAAAACAAATCCACGTTTCGCCTGCGACCTGGCTGACTTTGGCAAACAGCTTGGATCCAGATGAGAAACCGAGTATCTAACTGGGTTTTCCATTAGGATCCTAGTTCAGTCATTACTTTCTCAAAGTTATCCAGATGAGACATCGAATATCTAACTGGGTTTTCTATTAGGATCCTAGTTCAGTCAGTACTTTCTCAAAGTTATCCAGATGAGACACCGAGTATCTAACTGGGTTTTCTATTAGGATCCTAGTTCAGGCAATACTTTCTCAAAGTTATCCAGATGAGACACCGAGTATCTAACTGGGTTTTCCATTAGGATCCTAGTTCAGGCAATACTTTCTCAAACGTTTTAATGAATTGGAAGTAGATAAATATTGCAGTTGGCCAGAGTTTGAGTAGACGCCATTTTCAGTATGTCAAAGGTTAAATCATTCCCTCATATTGACGCCTTTTGATCCAATCCCTCATATTGACGCCATTTGAACCACTCCCTCATATTGAAGCCTTTTGACACATTCCCTCATATTGAAGAATTGACGCCTTTTGACCAATTCACTCATATTGACGCCTTTTGAACCATTCCCTCATATTGACGCATTTTTACCCATTCCCTCATAATGAAGCTTTGACGCCTTTTGACAAATTCCCTTATATGGACGCTTTTCGACCCATTCCATCATATTGACGCCTTTTGACTCATTCCTTCACATTAACGCATTTTGATGACTCTGTAAAAAACACTTCTTGAAACCATCCTATAGGAGCAAATGCTCTTTTTATCACAATGGTTTCAGAACTACACAATTCTAAAATGTTTCTTTTCTCTAGTCAATGTTCCTTTTCGTTAGATTTATTCAAAGAGGTTGGATCTAAAAATAGGTGGTTAATAATATGAGGTTATTGGTTAAGGCAAACGTGCAAACGCCATAAACAGTTACAGAACGCCGAATATGTTGAGAATGATATCAAACGCATATGTTGAGAATAATATCAAACGCATATCAGAACGAAATGTTTAACTGAAATAATTAACGAATGAAATGAATCACGACACTGGGACATTTAAATAGGGCTATGGCGCTGCGTCATTTATCCAGTTTGTTGGCTGTTTCTGTTTCGCGGGAGTTTTGAGTACAATAAAATCCTCTTAAGTTACTCTCAAGTGTCTTTAAAAGCAGGTGTCTGATTAATTCAGGAAGAACGTCCAGCAGTTCCTTTCTGCATAACTTTTGCTCTGCTTTAAGCTTCCACCTGACTTTAACCCCAAAAATGCTACCTCTTTTTGGTGATCACTTTAGAGGCATTTATATCATAACGTCTGAGTCTGAATCTGGGATTATTCTCAAGTATCTGATTCGTAAGACTCTGAGCAAGCTCAGAATCTGACCAGTCAGATGCTTGGGAATGGTCTCAGACGCAAGCAAAATGTTTTATTATAACCTCGGGGTCTGTACATATGATAATGTTGCGAGCTTTAGTAGATACCGAATGCCATTTCGTTGTAAAGCAATTACCCTGTGTTCACCAGAAACTGTGGTGATATAGAAAACTGCTATCGCAAACAGAGTAGGAGATAAGGGCGTATTCCCAATGATAACTATTCATGAATTATTTTCCTATTTATCAAGCAAATCATGAAAAAAATGAGTTTAAGGCACTATTTCACTGCAAGCTTATATTGTATTCCATCTTTATTTAAATATATTATGTCAAGATAGCACATTCACTATATTCAGCAGGAAATGATGGTATCATCTCAAACTGTGATCCAGAGCGACTTTCACTTATTTTCGACCCATGCAATCCTTTAACTCTTTGGATGCTAGTGGCGGATTCTCCCACTACTAATGACCTATGCAAACAGTTTGGATCCAGATCAGGCCCCACGTAAATATAGAGTAACCTCCACGATCAGGATATGTCACGTTTAATACATGTATATACAATAAAGTGTTGCTTATGCGACCACATAATATTTACATAGGAATATCTAAAAGCAGATGGTTGCTGAATGCTGGGCAAAAGTAATACAGAAAGCACCTATAGAAGATGTCGGCACTTTTGCCATGCACTGAGTTTTAAAAATCCAGAATTCTACATCTTTCGAGTTGTTGTAGTAGCGAGACTTTACTGTACCAGTGAATGCCAAAGGTTTTCACAAGTATATATGTATTTTACAGGACCCCCTCACTTGAGAAGTGATTAGATTACTATTTTAAATTAATTTTCATCTCACTAAACACGACCAGAATTTAGATCTAGATTAGACGTCGGTTCAGGGTCCAAGGTGTTTGGCAGTCGGTCGGTATTATTTTTCAAAGACTCGAGCAAATGGGAATTAAGTTAATGAGCATCATTTCAAAGTTTTAGTGGATATTTGTTTCAGCACGATTAGGATTATCCAATTACTACAATACAAAACTTCATTCATAATAAAGAAGAAGAGTTGACATTTGTTTTTGTTGATATAGTTTGTATTCGTATCTGTATTTTCACCAAGAGGACCTACTAACTAAACATATATTAAAACATAGTTTCATTCATGACACCCATTACCCCATTCCCTCATATGCCATTTTTGATCCAAACTCGATGAATACATCTACTGAAAAGGAGCATTCACTAGAAAAAGGAAATGATTCTGCAGTTTTGAAACCATTGTGATAAATAGAACATTACTTTTGTTCCTATGGAATAACTTCTCTATTTATCACAATGGTTTCAAAACGTGACCTTTACAGAGGCGTGGCCATCTCTCTCAGGGGAAAAGGTATGGCTGGCTGCAACCTTTCACGAAGCATTCAGGCTATACATTATTTGAACTATTAACCTTTATATACAGTGATTGTATATCCTCTTAAGGGAAATAAACGTTTTTATCATTTTTAATACTGGAAACGAGTACATTGTCATTTGCAAAACACTGATCTGAGGGCTATATAACTAGGTGCGCCATGCTAAAACTACATCAAATGTAGCCATTGAGTTGTCATGGCAAAAAGTTCAGACCCATATAATGCAACACATCTGGGAGCTGTCTCATATGGATCTACACTCTTTTCAAATGCAGCTATGTACACTAATAGCATATTAAATAAAAGTAATAAAACATTCGCAACTAACGTGATGGAGGAAAACGATCTCGCAAAACTTTGAGATAAAACATATACCAGTAGGTATAGGAACATTTCTCCCAAGTGTGTATCTAAATACATGTTACTGTAAATGTATGAGAAAAAAGACACTTGTCATCATAAAAATAAGCTCTAAGGACGGGCTTGTAGGTCAGTGAACGTCTGAAAAGAGACTAATATATTATGTTTCTTGCAATGATTTAAGAGAACAGGATACCATCTGGACTTAACCTGTATCCTGCTAAGTGTGACCTAACAGGCATTTGAAGAAAACAAAGTTTCAAATATATATGAAAGTGTCTTATTAGGATCAAAGCTGTTTGACACACCGGTAATAGTTTCCAAAAATCTTGAACAAAACGGTAGCCAGTTAACAATGTAAATAATCAGAGATTTTGCAGGAAACATATTTGCAGCTTGATAAGAATTAAGAAATGGCTCCGCGTGTCAAAGATTCATATGTTATTTACGCACAGCTGCTGTTATGTTATTTATGTTTATCCAGAGCCAAATACAATGGGGCTAAAATGTCAGATGCTTTTTATTCACCGTATCCTGTGTTGTGTCTAATTTTAGACGATTCTGACGATAGTCACAGTATAAGAATTTATGAAGAAATTAACCCTTTCCCCATACAGACGACTGTGTACATTTGCAAACAAAGCAGACATGTCATGTAAGAGCTCTCTCGTTAGAGTCTACTCTACTCGCTTATGGAATAACATAGATCTGATTCTGAAGTTTCTGTCAAAGGAAGAACATTTCTTATTTATGTGTAATCATAAAAACAGTTCTTGAATATTTATGCAGTAATAAATTATCAAATTGAAATTCAATGAGTTCAATGTTTTCTTCATCAAAACTGTATAATAATCGAATCTTGTCTAAGCTTCTGAGTATCTGAGCCTCTGGTGTACAGTAAAACCTCTCTATAACGGCCACTGAATTACATCAATTATTTGGTGTTAAAGGCAGGTGGCTGCTTAAAGCAAGGTGTAAAGTAAAACATAACGCTCTTACAGGAGCATTCTGTTTCACTTTCACATTGCTTTAAGCAGCCACCTGCCCTAAATACCAACTAATTAACACAATTTAGTGGCCGTTATGGAAAGGTTTTACTGTATATCTAAAACAAAAACGTCACAAGAATTGCAGATATACATTGATTGTTTTGAAGTGCATCTACGAGCATATGTTGAAGTGATATCTCAAGCTAATACCTTTGAGTTTGTAAGACCTTTAACCTCTAGCATACTACAGCTTCTTATCTATTATGTAATGTTATATAGTCTTTGCCAATATCAATATGATCAGTATTGATGTAAATGTAGTAAAGTCAAGCAGGAAAGGTCACACACAAGACGCAACCACCACCAAAACATCTGTAGAAAGCATTTAAACCCAACCCACCCACACAAACAGACGTACAACCACACAAACAAGAGATAAACATTTCAAACATCAACAAATGCACAAGTACAAAGACAAACATAAAAGTAAGGATGACAAAGAGAGTACCGCCTTGGAATGGTCAGTGGCAAAACCACCACTGAGGGCTTAAACCGGTTTACGGACGTACTCAAAGCTTCTAGCTTAACAACAAGTGTAAATAAAGGTATCCCCACAATATCGAAGACGATAAACACAGGGCAAACGGTAAAATATAGCACAAGCGAGGTTTTACGCAAGCGTAAAATGGCTGAGTAAAACATGTTTATGCTGGATAGAAGATAAAACAGATAGCAATATGATTAGTAATTTTGATTAAGAAATTTTTTAAAATGATTGCAGAACGAGGAAAATGCTTTAATAAGATATACTTTTTTATTGAAAACGATATTTGAATCACTTAAACATTTCCCTTAAACAAACGCATTTTACACGCATTTGCAAACAGAGTAGACCCATATCAGACGGCTTATATAGGAAACGTCTGATCAGGGTGTGGTCTGTATTCTAATGGAATTTGATAAATATGTTTGTTTAGTTTCTAAAATGGCTACAATGTTCAACCTTCCATATTTGATTATAACTATTTTGTCCATGAATCTTCAGTAGGTATTGACATTTGGAATAAACATAGAAAAGGGAAAGGGTTAAAGAAGGAAATTTGGAAACCCAGAAATACATAGTTCTCATGTGATGTTTCAGGCACTGATTAGACCTTTGGACAGTCTATGTGGAAGGCGTGAGTTAAAACATGCTTTGAAACGTCTTTTAAAGTGAATAGCTGCGATAAAAAGTAGCTTCTTTTATTTCTGATGCAAAACCTTTCTGTTGATGTGCATTTTTAAAAGAAATGTCATACCAAGTTCTGACAAAGACGATCAGCTGAAATAAACAACTGTTCCTCTAAACATTTATGAGTTTTGTTCCAGCTGCTGTTGCATTGGTTTCAAGCATTTATAATAACTTTTGGAAACAGACTGGATCTAAATGAGACGCAGAGTAACTTGGCACCTCATCAGGGTCCAAACTGTGTCACTATGACATATGTTTTTGAAAAGATATGGAAGAAAAATGTATTTTTGGAATTGTAGCAGACAACAATATTTGCAGACATTAATTTCTCAGAGTGCAAAAGGTATTTGGAGTACATTATGCTGGACAGCAAATGGCCTGAAAATGGCCTGAAAATGACCTGCATAATGTTAACAACGCATCAAACATCAGTGTTATTGGGCATTGGTGAGGTTAAGTGAGAACTCAGAGAATTTTCCTAAGTTTGTAGATAACATTACCATAGAATTCTGGGCGAGAAATACCTTGTTTGCAGTAAAGTCCGTAGATTGCAAAACTATTTACTAATGAGGGGAATTGTGTAAACTGTGAATGCTTCATGGAGAATGAATACTACTTTGTTTAACCCATTACCTCATAGGCTATTTTTAGATACAACCTCTTTGAATAACTCTACCAAAATAGAGCATTAACTACAGAAAAGGAAAATTTTAGAATTTTGTAGTTTGAAACCATTGTGATAAATAGAGCATTTGCTCCTATAGGAGCAAATGCTCTATTTATCACAATGGTTTCACAAAAGTCGTCAATATGAGGGAAAGGGTTAAGTTGTCCTTTATACAGCGATATTCAATTGAAATATATAAAGGAACTATTTGTATCAAATGCAAACTATGAAGAGTTTTGTAGACTTATGTCATCTTCAAATGAAAACATTAAACGTAATCTTGCAATGTATTTGTTTTGTGAATTTGAAGCAAGAACTGAGTTTTTAAATGAAAGAATCTAACATTCAATTTGTACAAATATGTCTTATGTATAATGGTAAAACTGAAGCAAAATGAAATAGGGTCATTATTATGAGTCTAGGTTTAGGACGATCTTATACTCGTGAACTTGAATCTATTGTTTGAACTTTAAACTACAAGTTTGCTTATTATGCCCCCGTAGACAATAGTCAGGGGCATTATGTTTTGCACATGTCCGTTCGCCTGTCCGTCCGTCTGTCCGTCAGTGTCACGCTTTAACGTGCAGTTGGTTGTCACAGTTTTTTCATCGTCTTATGTCTCCCTAACCAATGTAGATATTCGCATGGAATAGGATCTATACTTTCATTGCACACCCAACCCAAGCTGTCCACAAGCCCAATGTCAAGGCCAAATGACTTAAGAATTTTATGTACACTTGGTTGTCACATTTTTTCATTGTATTATATCTCCCTAACCACTGTAGCTATTGCCATGGAAATTTATATACACATTAAACATCATCCATAATTTCATTGCGCACCCAGCCCAGGTTGCCTGCGAGCCCAAGATAAAGGTCAAATGACGTAGGAATTTTACATGCAGCTAGGCACAATGCCCTAGTTGGCATTACATCTCTACTATATGACTGTTTGTTTGTACATGTATTAGCATATGTATTTTGTGTATAGGCCGAAGGCCTGAATATGCAATAAACGATTGAATCGTATTGAATGAAATGTTCATTTCAGTGTCGTTATTTTTTTATAGTCATTCTGGATCAAATGCTTTATTTATCACAATTGTTTCAAAACGTGATCTTTACAGCGGCATCAAAGGTGTAAGTATAAGGGAATAGGTGTAAGCAATATGATAAAAGCGTAAACATATAATAGCATTAGCAGGTTATTAGACATCAGTCGTCTATGAATACCATGAGTGTTGGCTTTACAAATACCACACAGTTTCTTACAACATAATTTATTCGTCTGGAAGCCTTCAGTAATGTTCTGTTTCAAGAACGCATTAAGCCTAATCATACCTTGAAAATTAGTGTCTGATGTGCTGCAAGTTATTCTAACGGTCGATCGAGTGTTATATAGGTTAGGTCTTGATGAGATACCGATTTACTCGACTCACTCGACTTACCCAGCGCCACGTCTGGATCAAAGTTGTTTGCAAAAGTCACACAGGTCACGTTTTGCAAATTAACCTTTTCCCTCTTCTATATCTATTTCCAATTTCGATACTTAGTAAATATTCATGGACAAAATATTCATAATGAAATATGGAAGGCTGGATATTGCAGCCATGTTTGAAATTAAAGAAACATATTTATCAAACTCTGTTAGCAAACAGAGCAGACCCTATAGGAGCCGTCTGATCTGGGTCTGCTCTGTTTGCAAATGCGTGACAACACGTTTATATGAAGGAAAGGGTTATTAGAGATATGGGTTAGATTATGTAAGTGGCAGGTAATGCGTTTAGATTCCACCTTCATCTGCAGTATTAACCCATCGCTTGCTATTCACGTCAATATACCTACCTGTAAATAGTGAAGACACACATCAGGGTCTGCACTATTTACAAGTTGATTGTGCAACCAGTGCACTCCACAGCAGCGATTGCACAGCGAAATACTTGTACACAGTGAAGATATATGTAATTATACAACAGGGCATGGGTAAAGAAGGAGAAATGTATTTTAAAATTCAGCAAGCGAAGGGTTAATAAAGCATTACAATACATATTTGAGACTTAAAAGGATATTCGAATAGGTCCATTTGTTTGGCAACATGTATATCAAAGACCGGAAAGAACATTTATATGGAACAAATGTTCTTTTCAGAATTTAAAAAAATACTTTATTCACAGAAAATGCATACCAAATATTCTAGTTCCGTCAATATTTGTTTACAATAAAGTTTTATGCATGTACAATATCAACTTGTTTAAAGGAAAAGTAGCATACGTTTTAATACCAGCAACAATCATACATTGTCAGTTTAAACCCATTAAAACCCGTATAATGTTGAACATGGTTTTGCTATACTCTTCGTATACTGTAATTATTGTTCGACTGTGAAACAGCTTCAATTCTGGAGAGTTATTCGATGTCTTGTCTGGATTAAAACTGTTTAAAAGTTCCAGTCAGGTCGCGCTTAGCAGAATAAGTGTTAATTCACATCTGATTATCTTGTATCAATACAAATAGTTTCTGTCAAACATTATGAAACAGGATGGATCACCTAATGACTTAAACACAAATATTGATGCATCGATATGAGAGCTTAATGATTATATTACATTATAATACCCTGTACAATGTACACTGACATGCTAATGCGGTAATGAAAGGAGACAACACAAAGAATGCAGATATTTGTAAAATAGTTTACGAGAATACCAGAGTAATGAACAGAACATAAAACGTCTGGTTCAACATAAGTCATCTAGTGATTTAAGTACTGTGTAAGATATATTCGCAGGCATAATTGTTATTGTCTGGATAAGAAATTGAGCCAAGAAACTGTGAGTGATTTATACTCCTGTGCAGAACGCAGATTTCTCGCTTCTCAGTCGTGCTAGATAAGCTGAGTTACTAAAAATAGCCGTACTAGAAATCCTTATCTGGAACACCCCGTGACTAGTGTATTCATACGCGCGATTGGGTAAAATCAATACAAGGGAAGGACTTCTTACAGAATTATACCAACATTTCTATAGGCAACAACCTTATGAATTGAAATTAATATAAGTAATTAGCACGAATATGAAATTATATTTATCATATAAACACTTTAAAAGCCTATTTAATTAACCGAAGACGTTGTTTTGTAGTCACTCAGTCATTTATATTTACGCCAAAACGTAACGTTTGTGGTTATCATAACAAATGACGTCATTAGAGCATTAATACACGTTTTTCGGGCAATAACATCTGCAGTGTCCCGAGGAACTGTTGTTGCCCCTAGCCCGAAGGGCGAGGGTAACAACATTCCCGAGGGACACTGCAGATGTTATTGCCCGAAAACAAACGTGCATTAACACTATTCTTGCATAAAACCAATTTTCTGCTTTCCTGCATCAATTTAATTCTTCAAAATACAAGCAAAACAACGGCAGCAAAACTATACACTTCTTTGACACTTCGTCGATTTATGCTGTTTCCGGGCCACTGTTTTTTTTTCGACGTCAATTCATGATTGTATCAAATACCGTTTACACGGAATTTCATTCAATATGTCTATCACTAAAAACAGTTAATTGTCGGTGTTCCTGGAAATACTCACACCCCGGCAAACACCTAGCTTAGGCCAAAACGCTGTAGCATTCGCGTCCATTGTTTACCTTAAGCCCGTAATAGGTATAATTAAAACCGGTCAACAACAGCGCGTGAGCATGAGAATCGCCGTGTTAATACATGGTCTAGCGGGACTACAACAGCACGTTTTATGCAAGAATTTGGTGTCACGCCTAAAGTTATGCTGCGGTCTGTTGCTATTAGATATGGAAGTCGTATTACGCAATGTAAAGTAGTACTTCACAAAATTCGTTAATTTTCTTGGTTTTAGGGCGTATTTCAGCGAGAAAAATAATCAAGCATGGGATTTGTTAAAGCCGGGGGGTTCTATACCCTCGGTTGGTCTGTTCCTATCGGAAACTCGCTAAAGCTCGTTTCCGACTGGAACAGACCAACCTCGGGTATAGAAACCCCCGTCTTTAACAAAACCCATGCTTGATTCTATTAATCTATCACTCATCATGTAACGACGTATGGTATCCAGGAGGAAACAGACAGTTCTCATACATGCAATGCATTGTTTCACTAACACATATGAACGGTTCTAAACAATTAACCTTGTTCTTCACGAGTTTTCATGTATGTCTTTATGGTTTCATGAATAGTTTGAGTTAGTCAACTATTATTATGTCACTTGTAACAGGGGACTGTTGCCATGGCAGCAAGTGTATAATCAAACATACAATATAATTTAAACAAACAGAGCAGATGCTGATCAGACACCTCATATGGGGAGCCGTCTGATCTGGGTCTTCTCTGTTTGGAAAAGATTACATAGGTTTGAAGTAAAATGTTAAATTATTAATATTTAGCCTCTCTTCCTGTACAGATGAATACGTGACATACACGCGTTTCCATAAATGCATCCTGCACTTACGTCATTGGTGTCAACCCTAATCATTCAATTAATATGACGTTAACCCAATCCATTTATTTGCATATCTAAATTTATTCAGAAAAGCATCGCTAATCCGATCCATAATTTATTAACGTGGGAGTCTGTAAAAGTAGTAGGTGGTTGCTTAATGCAGGGTAAACGTAATGCAGAAATCTCCTATAAGAGTGTTCTTCATAGCCTTTGACCTGTTTTAAAAATCCAGAATTATACTTCTTTTGAGTGACCGTAATAGCGAGACTCGTACATGTAATCATCGAACATTAACTGATATTAAGTTATTTGGGCTACAGTTGACTGTCTTTCCCGACATTGCTGCCCAAAATAACCATATCCTATACAGTATCGTCTTATTATCTCGAACTCTGACAACTCGAACTTCGATATACATGTAAATCTAATTAGAAAATTCGGTCCGAATTGTAATACAGAAGTGTTCTAAATTTCATCACTTCACATATCTATAAAGACATGCGACAGTTTGATGCAGATCGGAAGTAATGCTGAAAGCTCCTATAGGAGCTTTAATCATTACATTCAACCTGCCTTAAGTTGTTACTCCGAGAAAGTTTCCAAGTTTGAAATAGGCTTACTCAAATTCCCATTATGTCGAAGTAATTTTTATGGTCCCTTAAATTTCGAGATATCAAGTTTCCGCAATATTCTTAATAACACAATATCGGTTTCAATGAAGTTTGAATAATTACAATCTATACATTGTTCACCTTTATGCCGCTGCCAAAAAATAGAGTAACGCCCCGATACTTCGAACACTAAAACAAGTACAGTACAACCTCTCTAAACCGGACGTTAAAAGTAATATAAATATCGGTCTTGGAAACAGGTGGCAGCTTAATGCAGGGTAAATGTCGTGCAGAAAGCTGCTCTTTCTGCATGACTTTCACCCTGCTTTAAGCAGCCACCTGCCCAAAAGTATCTAAATTATTCTCTACTAGAATTCCTTTTTAGAGAGGTTCTGCTGTATCATTATCGGTATTTAAGACAGATCGTAGCTTAATGCAGGGGGAAAGTCACGAAGATATAATCGCAAGGAGCTTTCTTCGTGACTTTCAGCCTGCATTAAGCAGTCACCTGCATAAACTGTTCCAATATTTCATTACTAAAGCGTTGAACTATAGAGGTTTTGCTGTATGTCCTTAAATTGTTGATCTGGTGCAATTCTGACTACTTTCGATTCGATCAAGATTTTGAAGAACCAATGACCGTGTGCATATGAATATAATTAATATCGGAAGGCATGCTTGAGTTGGGTTTAGTTCATTTTATAAGGGTTTTATACACTTCGAATGTAAAAGCCAGAAATAATAGATTAACATTTCTATAATGCATTAAGTAATAATTGTAATGATTCTTTGCACCTTCATTTACCATCAGGCAAACTTTCTAATGCATACCAAAACAATTAACGTTATGGATGTTTATTTGCAGAGGCACATTTATCACATCGGTGGTGTAGTGCAAGACTTGTAATTATATTATTTAATCTTTATATGCATTTAGATATCAATTGTTTTCTTAATATTGTTTCACCCATTCCTGCATATCAATCTACTGAAAAGGACCATTGGCAAGAAAAAAAGAAACTGTTAGAATTGTGTAGTTTTGAAACGATTGTATAAATACAGCATTTGTTCCAATGGAGCAAAGGCTGTTGTTATCAAAATGGTTTCAAAAAAGTGACTTTTACTGAGGCGTCAAAAGCAGGAATGGGTTAAACTAATGCTTCTTATAATTATATTGAATACAGTAAAACCTCTCTTAACCGGACATTAAATTTAGTATAAATATCTGTCCTGGAGACAGGTGACAGCTTAATGCAGGATGGAAGTCATGCAAAAAGCTCCTAGAGGAGCTTTCTGCATGACTTTCACCCTGCATTAAGCAGTCACATGCCTGAATTTTCTAAATTCTTCTCTACTAGAATTCCGGTTAAGAGAGGTTTTACTGTAATTCTGTCAGATCGTCAAGCAGTTTGGAATCTATCTGTTGAGACGCCAATGTACTGTGGATCCATACTGTGTGAAAAGATCACGAGTTAGTACCAAATATATTAGTTATAACAGCTTTACAAGTTCATCGTACTGTGTGATAATGGAACTAGTCTTGACGTCTAAGTTATTTCAATAATTTAGTACCCTTTCCCTTGTCTTTCGCCACGAATCAATCTGTTTCATTTCACTTAGTTGTTATCATCGCTGCATTAAATATTGACAGAACTTCTTAAAGTGAGTGTCTCTATAATAAACGCATAGTTTCAAAAGAATCATAAAACACGGTGTTTATCTATATTATCGACATATTTAACCCTTCGCTTGCTATTCACGTCAATATACATGCCTGTAAATAGTGTAGACCCAGATGAGACAGCTCCTGCAGGAGCTCTCTCATCAGGGTCTTCACTATTTACAAGTTGATTGTGCGACCAGTGCACTCCACAGCAGTGATTGCACAGCGAAATACTTGTAGACAGTGAAGATATATGTAATTATACAGCAGGGCATGGGTAAAGAAGGAGAAATGTATTTTAAAATTCAGCAAGAGAAGGGTTAAAGTAAAACGCAACCCGAATACCATTAATTCATCGGTGAATAACATCAAAGTATCCGATAGCAATCACAATGTCAAATTTTGTCCTTCCTCAGCTTTTATTCGACATACTTTTCGGCATATGAACAAATAATTTATGGATTTTTAGGCATTTCTAAAACGCGTTGTACGTAGAGACTATCACTCTATGAACACTGATAAAATGGATTAAGTTAGATGCAGCTTATCTTAATTACTAGGTACGATATTTTAAATTGAGAGATTGTTCATTGGTGCACACCGTATCAAGCGAGACATACAAACAGCTTGGTGCAGCTGAGATGCCGACTTTATCCCAGCAGTTTGAACTCGGTCAATAGATCCAGATAGATTAAATATTTCCAAGTTAAAGCAGGATAATGGTTAATACTTTAACCCTTTAGTCAATGTTTTTTATGTAAGAAATAATGACACCATGAATATTAATTAGAACAATTGTTATAATAGAAAATGGACACAGTAAGATTTGACCATGGCAGAAACGGTAGAATCATATCTATATTGTAGCATAAGCATACAGCGCAGACCCTGATCAGACGGCTCCTATCGGAGCCGTCTGATCTAGGTCTACTCTGTTTGCAAAGGCGTAGAAAGTCATATTTATGGAGCAAATGGTTAAATGAAAAATAAACTAACAGGAGGGGGATCAATATTATACAGCATGGAATCGACGTGACCGGAGAGTCACCTTTTTGATGAGGACAAAATGGTTTGTTACACCGGCTATCATTGAGAATATATAATACCTATCGGCAGAACATAACTGACCAGGCGTATACTCAAGAGAACAATTCGTGGGTCAGGCATGCATTATTCAAGTTTAATTGGTAGAACATAATTCAAACTAATATTGAAAGCAATACATTTGTTCATATTATACACGGTCAATTCTCTCTATAGTGACTTCGTACATAATGACCATGAGTAATCGTTCAAGCAGATGACATTTTAACCCTTCGCTTGCTATTCACGTCAATATACCTACCTGTAAATAGTGAAGACCCAGATGAGACAGCTCCTGCAGGAGCTGTCTCATCAGGGTCTGCACTATTTACAAGTTGATTGTGCAACCAGTGCACTCCAGAGCAGTGATTGCACAGCGAAATACTTGTACACAGTGAAGATATATGTAATTATACAACAGGGCATGGGCAAAGAAGGAGAAATGTATTTTAAATTCAGCAAGAGAAGGGTAAAAGTGACAGTCCCTACAATACACATATATTGTAAATAACATCATAAAACATGGCATTTGTTATGTTCAATCAGTCTTACGAATACTGTTATTTTGAACTTATATCGGAAAATGTCCGTATGGTACTAAATAAACCGATTACGTATAACTACTTATAATACTTTTTGCTGTACAACAAAATATTATTAACCAATGTCTTAACATGAAACTAAAAAACCAGCCGAATTAACACTAGCACACCAGCAAATCTTCGATATCACATAAATTGAAAGTTTGACTTCTCTGGCGTGTTTCGATCATTTTTCTTGATATACTTATAATCAGCATATAAATAAATGAATTATGTAATTTTAGGCATTTTTAAAACGCTTTATTGGAAAGGACAATCACTTTAACCCTGTCCCTCATATTGACGACGTTTGACGACTCTGTAAAAGTCACTTTATAAAACCATTGTGATAAATAGAGCATTTTCTCTTATAGGAGCAAATGCTCTATTTATCACAATGGTTTCAAACTACAAAATTCTAAATTTTCCTTTTCTCTAATTAATGCTCCTTTTCGGTAGATTAATTCAAAGAGGTTGTATCTAAAAATAGCCGATGAGGTAATGGGTTAAAGGAAGCCAAAAGTAATGCAAAATGTTCCTATGGTAGCTTTCTGCAAAACATTCGTCCTCCATTAAAATTTTACATCCGCAATATTCTAGTAAGAAATAATGACATCATGAACATTAATTACCTGTAGTTTTATAAAGTATACTATTCAATGGAAGTTTTCCTTTGACAAAAGCTGGAATCATATCCATATCATGTCATAAAGTAAACACAGCGGCCTCTGAGCAGACAGCTACTACAGGGTTCGTCTGATCTTGGTCTAGTCTGCTTGCATATGCGTGGAAAGCGTTTGTATCAGTGGAAAGGTTACATATAATTATATTCTACTCATATCTTCCAAAACTATGCATAATCTGTGTAACTAGTGAAGGGTTGTCAAAATATGACGGAAATCAACTGAAGTGCAGTGGCCATTCAAAGAAATATGTCGTAAATTGTATATATGTGTACCAGACGTACTAGTCAGGTGCGGATCCAGGATTTCAGATTAGGGGGGTGTAGAAAAAATATGGAGTTGGGCGGGGCGTAGAGTTTTATGTTTGATGACATAAATAAACAGTGTGTTAGTAAAGCATGTTGAAAAAGAGCGTAATTGGGCGAGGGAAATAAAAAAAACTCAGTTTAAATCGATGTTTTATTGATTTTTAGTAGATCTAGATCTAAAATATTACTAAAAAAGTTTGTTCGGGCAATTTTAGGGGGCGCCCGCTCTTAATCCGCGCCTGCTAGTTTGATGTACATGAATGCCATCTATTACATAGTGGACATTCCCTCCCGCGTTGTTTCACTTTCGACTTACTTTAGCAGCCATGTTCGTTGCACATCTGCCTATTCATTGCGTTGTTCAGAAATCAATTGGGAGTGCATCGGATCTGGCCGAGTGTGTCCATTGCATTAAGATATTGCTGATTGTCTAAGGATTTAACAGAATTCACACATTGTCAATATTTAGCTGAATACGATATACGGTATAACTTTTGTCCTGCATTAAGCTACCACCTGCATGTACAGTCCAGAATGTGACCTATTCTTGGTGGTCGTATTAGAGGGATGTTGGTGTCTAATCATTGTCATTGTGGACTGTCATCGACAGTGCATGACCCTCTTTGTGTCGATTTCGTGTGAATAGATAACGTATGTCTATATCTCTAGTTATTTTTTAAGCCATCAACCCTTTACTCCATGAATATTCATAAAGTATAATGATATCATGAATATCAATTAGTTTATTTTTATAATGACACATGAACACAGGAATGTTTGGTCATGGCGGAAACTGTGGAATCACATCTGCATTATTTCATAAGCAAACAGAGCAGAAACTGATCAGATAGCTCTTATATGAGCCCGTCTTATCTGAGTCTTCTTTGTTTGCAAAGGCGTAGATTTGGGTATTCATGGAGTAAAGGGTTAATATTCATCCAAGAAATAATGACTTTATTGTTTAATGTTTATTAGCTTTGTTTTCATGGTATATGAATACCACAGTTTTGAAACTTTCCGATCTCGGCAGATACAGTAAAATCAAAATCTGTATTGTGACCCTTAACCCTTCGCTTGCTGAATTTTGAAATATATTTCTCCTTCTTTACCCATGCCCTATTTCATAAGTACATATATCTTCACTGTGTACAAGTATATCGCTGTGCAATCACTGCTGTGGAGTACACTGGTTGCACAATCAAGTTGTAAATAGTGCAGACCCTGATGAGACAGCTCCTGCAGGAGCTGTCTCATCTGGGTCTTCACTATTTACAGGTAGGTATATTGACGTGAATAGCAAGCGAAGGGTTAAGCAAACAGGACAGTCCCTATAGGAGCCGTCTGAACTGGGTCAACTCTGTTTGCGACGGTGTCAAAAGTCGTAAATGTGGATGAAGGGCTAAAAGTTGCAAATACACGATATCTTATTAACATCCTATACTGTTCATTGAATTACTGAAGTCGTTTGCCTGATATACATTTCCATTTAAATATATCAAATTACCATGCATCATGTATTTTACTAGATCAAGTAGATTGACAGTAAATATTATATGAACAGGTATTCATTGGGAATTATGTTTATCATTCAACGTCTGTGATCAAATGCCATAGTAAATAAACCGTGGTAAGCTTGGACCCACTTATCAATTATTGATTAATTACAGACTATATGCTATGATCTGTAGCTATGCTTTCAGCTTGAACAATATTTGCATTGCACTTTGTGTATGGGTTTTGTTTGAATAGATTTGAAGAATTTCCGGGGCTCGTGCAGGGGAATAGGCGTGATGCTTGACCCAGAAGTCCAGGTAAAATGCATAAAACAAAACATTTTCAAGAATAACTTTTCCCCACCAAACCCTATGTTTCGACCACTCTTTAGAAGAATCATCTCGAAGAGATTCTGATTACAGTTAAACCTCTCTATAACGGCCACCAAATTGTGTTAATTAGTTGGTATCTAGGGCAGGTGGCTGCTGAAAGCAAGGTGAAAGTAAAACAGAACGCTCCTTGCTTTAAGCAGACATCTGCCTTTAACACAAAATATTTGATGTAATTTAGTGGCCGTTATAGAGAGGTTTTATTGTACACAGATTCGGTCATGGTCAACCCTCCGTGTGTTCATATAGCGTTATGAAAAAATATCTAATCGATATCCATAGTGTCATTATTTCTTACTGGAATATTCACGAGGGAAAAGGTTACGAGTCACGCTATAGGTGATGCTCCTTATATGGTTAAAACTGTTGATGAAACTAGAAACTCTTTCCAACAAGAAACTGAAACAATCTGATAGGGGATTCAATGTAAAGCAGCCTACAGCCTGTCTTCAGCGGCCATGAAAAAGAGGCTTAATTATGGGTATTTAAGGCAGGTGGTAGCTTAATGCAGGTCAAACGTAATGCAGAAAACATCTATAGGAGTTTTCTACATTACCTTTGCCCACCATTAACCATTTCACCACCGCAGTCGCATAAATGCACCACGACAAATAGTGCAGTCCCAGATCAGACCTTGAAAAGGCGGCGTCTGATCAGGGACTTCACTTTTTGTCTCAGTCTATAGTTCTATATCTGTGCTTTATTCCCTTGAACTTTGCATTTGTTTATCTCATTTCCTTATTTTACCGAATGATTTAACAAAGTTGGATTGCAGACTACAATTAGACATTTGGTGCCGAAAGGGTTAAGCAACCAAGTGCTTTTTAGACTCCTATATTGAATGGCCGCTTAGGGCAGGTTCTACTGTAGATCCAGTTTCTTTGTCCCACTACTGTTTTGTCTTCACCATCATTGTTATTGTGGTATTTACTCGTTGTAAATAAACCAGTCTAACAAGCTTGCAGATGTTCCAGCTCACTGAATGTCTAATGTAATTAAGTATATACGGTGCAGTAAAACATCTCTTAAGCAACCTTATTGGACAAAATAGTTGTGGTTGCCTAATGCAGGTCACAATTAATACAGAAAGCTCATATAGGAGTTTTCTGCATTACTTTTGACCTGCATTAAGTTACAACCTGCCTTGCAGACACATGATTAGACCTCGTTTTATTGTCGTTTAAGATAAGTTCTAATGTATTATCATTGTTCTAGCCAGAGAGGGGATGAACCTCACCTGGGTACGCCTTTATCAAATACAATATTTTCTCATATCTCAATAGCCGTAGCTATGGTCTGACTGAATTGTATGAAATCAATACATTTATTCTTGTTTCAAATGATAAATATTTAACCTGGAAAACGACGCTTCATTGAAAAATCCGCTTCTACAAAAGGTATATTGCTGTTGATTTTTTTTAAATAACATTCCAATCGCCTTCAATCTAACTATAGCTAGATATGCTTTACATGTATATAACAATAAGTTCTTAATGTTCTGCATAAACGCAGAAATGGAACAGGTTTATAGTTACATTTTCTATTACATGGAAGATAGATGTGCTTTCACTAACAGACATATGAATCAGCGTGATGCAGGGCTATGTCCTCATCCAGACAATAACACATACAGTAAAACCTCTGTTAAATGCTCACTCAAAGGAGGTCTTATTCTGTATAATAAAACAGGTAGTATCTTAATGTATATTAACTCCTATGGAAGCTTTTTGCATTAGTTTTGTTCTGCATTAAACAACCATCTGCTTTTAAAGATCTTTGTTTATTCTAGCGGTCATTGTGTTAATTTAGTTGGTATTTAGGACAGGTGGCTGCTATAGGAGCGTTCTGTTATATTTTCACCTTGCTTTAAGCAACTACCTGCCTTTAACACATAATACGTGTTGTAATTTAGTGGCCGTATTAGAGAGGTTTTACTGTACTATCTGCTCACCGCGTTCCTTTCCGTACGCTAACGTATGCTGTAAAAATTTATTTTTTTATTTTAATATGTTGTCTTTATTTGTATCTGTCGCCATTTTCTCCCGGTGCTTTCGAATTACATGTAAAGTTTTTCAACCTATTTTATGATAAACAATGATTATTCACCCTTGACCTAATGGATATTCATATTGACATATTAATTTTAATGACATTGTGAGCAAAGGTGTTTTACCATGGCAGAAACTTTAGAATCAGACCTGTATTATTCCATAGGCAAACAGGACAGACCCTGGTCTCATCAGATAGTTCCTACACAAGCTCTCTGCACTCGATTTACTCTGCAAAAGCGTAAAAAGGTACACGGTTAGCTTTGAATGAATGTATATAAATAAATACTTGAATTGCTCTGATCTAATAGTTCGACCGCTAAGGGCCTGCAATTCAAGTATTTATGTATTATATTAATTCCGTGTTTTTGGAATATTTTCTCCATTGTGAATGTATATAGTTTTCTGTCTTTTTGCAGGTGGTTGCGTAATCAAAATGAACTTTCTGTATTACTTTCGGCCTGCATTAAGCTACCACCTGCCTCTTAGATCCAGAATAATACTTCTTTTATAACGGTCGCTTAACATTTTCGCCCATATAACCGCTTTATTCGCGCCTTTGAAAACAACAGTAGACCCAGATCAGACAGTTGCTATCTGATACCTCTGATCAGGGTCCGTTCTGTTTGCTTATGGAATCATTCAAAATTCGCTATGACCAAGGAATCCTGTTTTCATATGTCATTTATAAAAAAACCCTGCAAATCCATATTCATAGAGCAATGGAGTTAACACCTCAGAATAATACTATTTTTGATGTTCGCTATAGCCATATATTAGGTGTAGTTATATATACTCAATGTAGCCTTCAACAAAGACAGAAGTTGAATAATGAGCGCCAGTGGTACAGGTAATTTGTAAAGTAAATTCATAAAGTATCGCCTGTTGCTTTATTCAACGTATCTTTATTACCTCTTAGTTTTACGTTTAGACTGCTGTGCAATTTTGTTTGTTTGCTCGAATATTATTTTCATGCACTTTAATTTCTCTTCACCCTTTACTTTATGAATATTCATGTAAGAAACAATGACGTCATTAATATTTATTATATTAATTGTAATAACAGCACATAGCAATGTTTGCCCATTTCAGAAGCAATACGTTCATATCTTTATTGTGTCAGAAGCAAACAGAGCAGACCCTGATCTAACGGCTCATTATAGGAGCCATCTGACTGGGATCTATTTTGTCCGCAATGGCGTAGAAAGGTGTGTTTATGGAGTTAAGGTTAAAAATTACACCAAGAGTTTCAAAAGGTTTCGATCGTTATCTCATACGGATCCAAAATCTCAAAACTGTTTGCAATCGTTATCATAGAACCGTCTACCGCAGGCTAATGTTTCAGCCTTCCCTTGCTGAATTTTAAAACACATTTCTTTTTCTTTACCCATGCCCTGTTGTATAATTACATATATCTTCACTGTGTACAAGTATAGCGCTGTGCAATCACTGCTCAGGAGTGCACTGGTTGCACAATCAACTTGTAAATAGTGCAGACCCAGATGAGACAGCTCCTGCAGGAGCTGTCTCATCTGGGTCTTCACCTGCAGGAGCTGTCTCATCTGGGCCTTCACTATTTACAGGTAGGTATATTGACGTGAACAGCAAGCGAAGGGTTAATATAATGATTACGGTAAATTATTGGAGTCTTCCAGACGAATAATACTTGAGTTATCGTGTTTTGTAGGATTAATAAACTAAAAGCTGTGATGTTTTATATTTTCTCGTTTCCTAATCAAATATACTTTCATGTTCAACTTGTTAATGTTTACGTGTTCAGATGGATTATCCGGTTAAGTTTGACGATGTAGAATACAAAAACAGTAGAACCTTTCTTAAGCGACTTTGAATTTATTAAGCTCAGAAATCTTAAAAGCAGGTGGTCGCTTAATGCAGAACAAAAGGAGCTCTCTGCATTACTTTTGACCTGCATTAAGTTATCACCTGCCTTACAGGCCCACAATTAGACTTCTTTTTGACGGTCGCTTAACCCTTCTCTTGCTGAATTTTAAAATACATTTCTCCTTCTTTACCCATGCCCTATTGTATAATTACATATATCTTCACTGTGTAAAAGTATTTCGCTGTGCACTCACTGCTGTGGAGTGCACTGGTTGCACAATCGACTTGTAAATAGTGCAGACCCTGATGAGACAGCTCCTGCAGGAGTTGTCTCATCTGGGTCTTCACTATTTACAGGTAGGTATATTGACGTGAATAGCAAGCGAAGGGTTAAGACCGGTTCCATAAATACATTATTATGAACATTAGTATCTATAGCATGTGCATATGCAAGTTTGAAAAATGTATGTTACTTTTTTGTATATGACATTTTATAATAAACATATCACTTTTACAATATACAGTAAAACCCCTCTAACGCGACCACTTAATGAATAAACATGGGTGTCTTTATAAGCACGTGGTTGCTTAATACAGGACAAAAGTAATGCAGAAAGCTCCTCTAGGAGCTTTCTGCATTACTTTTGTCCTGCATTAATCTACCACCTGCATCTAGCACCTAGAATTATACCTCTTTTAGGTGGATTACCGGGGTTTCACTTTACATAGGTACTTTACCATATATGCATTGGATTTTACCAAACAAATATAACTTTAGAGAACACATATATGCAAAACTATCACATAATAAAGATAAAATTTTAAAAAGGTAATTAATATAATACATAAATACTTGAATAGCTCTGACCTAACATTTCGACCACTAAGGGCGCTTTTCAATGTCACATTTTTTTATTTACATGCATTCAGCCATAAAATCAAATCTCTTTGAAAAATACCCTTAGTGGTCGAAATATTAGACCAGGGTTATTCAGGTATTTATGTATTACATAATATACAGGAACATGTACATTTATTTAATTTTACGACGTCTGACACGCCATACTCATCCGTCGGTTTTTTATTACTTCATTTTGAAAGTAGTCCATCAAGACGGCGGCCACAATCATGTTTCAGGATGGTTTACATAGAAATATGCGAGATATTCCGATTGCCTATGAATCTGCACATTTATGCATAAAGTGCATGTAAGCTATCACAGAAATAACAAGAAAACTATTGACGCAAGCGTCAAACAAATCGGCCCGAATGGATGTCTGAATGAGAAACCATGTATGTCGTTGATTGGATTGAAAATAACACTACCGATGAGCAACAGAATTGATGTTAAGAATTTTGGGATTGAAGTAAATACATACAAATTGCGTTATTTTCCTCGACTATATGCGATTTTATCTATTAGTCAGTGCAAAATAGCTACTATAAAATAGTGTTCCATCATAGCTGGAATAATTCAAACAAGAAAGTGTTTTGGACTAGTTTCGTAATTGAACCTGTATTTTAGTGAATAACATACAGTTGAACTTCGATACCTCGAACTTCAAGGGACTGTATAAATTAGTTCAAGATAACAGAAGTTCGAGTTATCCGATTTGTAATCTGGACAATTTCTCAAGTTCATAGCTTAATGCAGGTCTACAGTAATGCTGAAAGCTCCTGCAGGAACTTTCAGCATTACTGTAGAACTGCATTAAGCTGTGAAATGTGTTTCTAGATAAGCGTGTGATACATTTTAGAGCACTTCTGTACTGTAAGATTTTGGAAGGACCGAACTTTTAGTTCGAGTTATCCCAAAGTTCGAGTTATCTGAGTTCGAGATATCGAAGTTCAACTGTATATACATGTATTCTCTAAAGCGATCACGAAAACGGTAAGAGATCAAGATAGTAGTTTTATAAATGCAATGCTGTTTTATTGAGGTTTTATTGAAGTGTTAACAAAGTATAGATTTGTTGTCAAACAAATTCACGGAACTACGCCCGATAACAAGCTAGTAGTTAGTAAGGTTAGTCGTTTCGCTTGATCGAGTCAGCACCAGATCCACTTTGAGCAGACATTATTGTTTTACAGCGGGGTAGGGTATCTCATGGCAGTTTATCTCTGTCCAAATCTCTCATGATATATTAGTCTCTAGAGACACACCGTCAAGGTCAAGGAGGTAAATTAAGACGGAAGATGCTTCTGGTCTAACATGTCACCAGAAACATATGTCTAATTATATCAGGGAGAGAAAATAGCTTATACGTATTTGATCTGCTAGAAACTACATTACACAGTAGAAGCACCTGTCTTAGCGACATTAAAAGGAGATCAACATCAGGTGGCAGCTAAACGCAGGTCGAAAGTAATGCAGAAAACTCCAATTAGAGCTTCCAGCATTACAATGGCCTTTCATTAAGCAACCACGTGCTTTATAAGACTGCCAAGTTCAATAAATGAATGGTTGCATAAGACAGGTTTTGCTATAAGTAAAATCTCTCTAAATCAATCAATCAAAATTTATCTCTGGTCCAACGTGTCACCAGAAACATAAATCTATTTATACCACAGGGAGAAAAATCCCAATACGTATTTTAGAACCTGACCGTATGACCAGCTACATATATCTAACTATACCACATAGAGGAAATATCCTATACATATTTGATATGTCAGTAAAACCTATGTAACAGGACCACTCTAAAAATATCTACAGTAAAACCTCTCTGTAACAGCCACTAACTTACTTCAAGTATTTTGTGTTAAAGGCAGGTGGCTGTTTAAAGCAAGGTGAAAGTAAAACAGAACGCTCCTATAGGAGCGTTCTGTTTTACTTTCACCTTGCTTTAAGCAGCCACCTGCCCTAAATACCAACTAATTAACGCAATTTAGTGGCCGTTATAGGGCGGTTTTACTGTATTTGTTTGGAGAGTGAAGGTGTGGAGTCAGACAGATAGTAGCTTAATGCCGGACGACCAGAGTTATGCATAAAACTCCCCCATAAATGTTTTGCAATACTTTCCTCCTGCATTAATTCTTTGCATGCAAAGTTCATTTTCGTCTGCTACAATTGTCGTCTGTTTCAAATTATTAAAATAGTGTTTTTCTCATTTCTTTGTAAAAACATGTTCAAAAGTCAACCAGTCAATGGCAGTACAAAATGTTAATACAAAATGAAAGTACAGTAAAACCCCGCTAATGCGACCACCTAAAAGAGGTATAATTATGGGTGCTATATGCATGTGGTTGCTTAATGCAGGGCAAAAATAATGCAGAAAGGGTTTTCTGTATTACTTTTTGTCCTGCATTAAGCAACCACCTGCTTATAAAGACACCAATGTTTATTTATTAAGTGGTCGCATTAGAGGGGTTTTACTGTAATGCAGAAAACTCTCACATGAGCTTCTAGAATTAGAACTAGAATAACATGTTCTTGTATTATCACCCAGCATAACGACCATACTCCGACTTGTTTTTGGTCGCAGCTGTAAAGAGGCTTTAATTCTTTCGGCGCCAATGTCGCCTTTTGGCACCATTGAAAACAGTGCAGACCCAGATCAGATGCCGCCTTTTCAAGGCGGCATCTGACCTGAGACTTCACTGTTTTCTGTATTATTTTAGCCCAAGCATACAGGTTTTTTTTTTAAAAAAAGAAATGTTTAACTAATATACCTTTATTATTTAGTTTAGAATTATATTTAATATGAAATTATTATTGCAGACGACACTTTTAAATTTGGCGCAAAAGAGTTAATCGTCTCCCAGTATTGAAACGTTGACCGTCATCTAGTACTGAAAATTTGGCAGGGTTTTGTAGGGCTTCATTTTTATATGATCATATTCTTCTCTGGTCTAATCAATCAATGATCATATCAAGGTTCACCTGGGAAGAATATGATATAATGTCACAGGAAACATCTTCATATATCGCGTTATTCTCAGAATCTGAGAATCTCAATTCAGAATATATTGAGATTGAATAAGAATCTGTTGTGATTGGTTTAACCCTTAAGTATGGGACATGGGTCACTGATGTCCATTGCAAAATGTTTAGGCTTAGATGAGATGGCTCCTAGAGGAGCCATCTCATCAGGGTCTGTACTATTTGCCATGCTACACCTTCCTTTAATAAAATCCCTAAATATACACCATAAGCCTGGAAAGTTTGAATTTTGGAATAGTCCATTTGAAAATTAAGCGTTGTAAGGCTTGAGAGCAAGCTTCCATTCGTTTTAAATAAACTCTATAAAAGCTATAAATGTAAATCGCTAGGCAATAGATGAGGTAAAATGTATTTAAAGATATTTAAATAAGAGTTATTAACGATAGATAAAGCTGAAGCTCAGAAACCGTATCCCTTATTCACGTACCTGCAGAGCGCGATCAGATTTCTCAAACAACTTGGATCCCGATGAGACGCCGAGTGACTCGGCGTCTTATCAAGATCCAAGCTGTTTGCCATCCAGTCAAACGTTTCGCAATACGTCTAACGAATCAGAAGTAAGTGAAAAATGTAACAGATTGTTCTTTAACCCCTTCAGTGCCACAAGGAAGGGTCTTTAATAGCGTGTGCAAACAGTTTGGATCGATATGAGACGTTGAGTAACTCAGCGTCACGTCAGGGTCCAAACTGTTTGAACCTGTGTTGATTGTTTCATACAGAAAATGACCACGTGCTCAATCTAAAACTTGAAGCAGACGAAAATGTGTCCAGCAGACGACATTGCTGGCACCGAAATGGTTAAGCAGCTACCATTTTACAGCAGGCAATGGGTTAAGAGATAGGACAACACAAAGATAAGTCCGTGGAATAAAACAGTACTCTAAAGGCACTTCAGATACACGCATTACTTCTATAATAAATGAAAATGCTGTATAAATGTTTGCCATGTGGGAATTCATTCTAATTCTTTCCCCGCTGTACGCAATAATGTCTCCTCAAATTTGAATGTGTTCAATTTGTACAACTACGTCTGATTCGACGAACCATTTGAGAAACTAATGACGGAGTGTCAAACAGCTGGGATCCAGATGAAACGCCGAGTTACTCGGCGTCTCATCTGGATCCAAGCTGTCTGCAAATGTGGCTCGGGTCGCGGATAGCAGGATAAGGATTAACCCTTCGCTTGTTATTCACGTCAATATACCTACCTGCAAATAGCGAAGACCTAGATGAGACAGCTCCTACAGGAGCTGTCTCATCAGGGTCTGCACTATTTATAAGTTGATTGTGCAACCAGTGCACTCCACAGCAGTGATTGCACTGCGAAATACTTGTACACAGTGAAGATATATGTACTTATACAACAGGGCATGGCTAAAGAAGGAGAAATGTATTTTAAAAATCAGCAAGAGAAGGGTTAATATCTTAAGGATTGCGATTTAGCATCAGAAACAAAGTTTGTTCACAATTGAACCTATATTCTTCTTCTGATAAAAAAAAGCAAAAACGAAAATGCAACTTTTAATCGATCAATGAAAAAGCAATGAATGGGATTCAACAAAATCAGAAAATATAAAAAATAATATTTCCGAAATTAACAACAACAGATAATTTTTGATAAAGAATGTGATATGACTTAAAGTGGAATTAGAAACTTGGTATATAGACTTTTCACCTTTACTCTGCTGTGCAAACCCTAGTTTGCACATATTTTCGTCCATTCCAATTTCAGAATGCAATTTTAATGTATGCTCAATTGCACTACAAACACAATCAAATTATTAAAGAGTGTGGAGCCTAATGAGATACCGATATAACCGGTATCTCATCTGGATTCAAAATGTTTGCGAATATTTTCATAAATTAGTTAATTGCAGGCTAAATGTTAAGAGAGGTTTAGTTCGGCATTTAAGCGGTTCTGAATCTGTATAGAAGCCGCCCTATTGGCGAAAGTCCATTTTTCTTCAAAGACTCGCCCATGCCACAAACGATGCATATATTATTTTAACCCATTCCCTCATAGGTTATTTTAGATCCAACCACTTTGAATAAATCTACAGAAAAAGAGCATTAACTAGAGAAAAGGAATTTTTTAGAATGTTGTAGTTTGAAACCATTGTGATAAATAGAGCATTTGCTCCTATAGGAGCAAATGCTCTATTTATCACAATGGTTTCAACAGGTGATTTTAACAGAGGCGTAGAAAGGCGTATTTATGGAGGAAAGGGTTAAACCTTAAAATGAAAGTTTACTAAATAAAGTTTAATGCACCCTTTGAATACTGAGCACTCGGAGTGGAATGCCTCATCAGTCTATTGAGTATAAAAAGCTTAAATTTACGAAATGTGCTGACCCTGATCACATGGTCTCCCTAGTAGCCATCTGATCTGGATCTACACTGTTTGCAAATGACAGTACGCTTGGTTCATGCAGTCAATCCTCATTTTCAAAGTGTACTTGCCGACTAATGTTTTATGGTTCATTCTGTTTCGTTGGAAGGGATATTTATACGCTATTTTGTTTGCAATTTTGACATTTGGTAAAATATACTTACTTGATCTACACCGATTGCATATTGCCCACTCTCCCTTTATAAGGACTCTAGGCGTAACTAAGTTACACTAAGACGTTGTCATCACTTAAAGCAAAACCTCTCTATAACGGCCACTAAATTGTATTAATCATTTGGTATTGAGGGCTCCTAAAAGAGTGTTCTTGTTTTACTTTCACATTGCTTAAAGCAGCCACCTGTCTTAAATACAAAATATATGATGTAATTTAGTGGTCGTTATAGAGAGGTTTTACTGTATTAAGGTTTTTTCCTCATACAAACGCTCTTTCACGACTTTGCAAACAGAGTAGAGTGAGACTGCTCTGTTTGCTTATGTAATGATATAGGTCTGATCCTACAGATTTTGAAATGGCCATACACTCACTTGTTCATTAACCCGTATGCTGATTCAGTTAATGAATATTCATAAGACCACAGATTCTTGTAAAATGTGCATAAGGGAACGGATTAATATATAGATCTTTAATTACAGTGGGCACCTAAAATAATCACTTGGTTTGAAAAGCTGACTCTGGTACGAATCTTCTATGTTTCCAACAGTTTAATCCTTTCTCTGATCAATATTCATATAATAAATAATGACGTCATGAATATTAATAATATGTTTTTATAATGGCATATGAACACATCACATTTTGGCTCAGACAGAAGCTGTAGAATCAGATAGATCAATATTACACCATAAGTAAACAGAGCAGACCCTGATCAGACAGCTCCTATAGGAGCCGTCTGATCTGGGTCTACTCTGTTTGCAGATGCGCGAAAATGCGCTTACATAAAAGAAAGGGTTAAATAGCACATGAGCTTTTATGTGAGTAACGGCCATTGTTGATGCCGATCAAACGCGGGGGTGATTTTGATCTAAAATTTGTTTTGTATAAAGGTTGATTAACAAACATATGTTTGAGAAAGAACTTGGAATCGAGTAGCAAGTTCTACATGTATATCTTCGGGCACAGGACTCGAGTTCGTTGTTGTTTGATCTTAGGACGAAACGATAAAACTAAAAATATACTACGTTACCAATAAATCCCGGAATAAATTGTTATTAAAATGTTAGGTTGATTACAGATATGAGTCAATTACAATGAATTCGTGTTAAATCCTCAACCCTTTCGCTGCCAATATCACATTTGTAATTACCTATGCAAACAGTTTGGATCCAGATGAGACGCCGAGTAACTCGGCGTCTCGTCAGGATCCAAACTGTGTGTTACTGTGACTACATGTATGTTTTTGAAACAAAAATGAAGAAAAGTAAAAAACGAAAATTGTAGCAGACGACAAATGTTGCAGACGACAAAATCTGGCAGCGAAAGGGTTAATGTCTGGGAACCGAGCATATAAAATGTTTGCAAACTGTGTAGACCAAGATCAAAGGGCTCATGAGGGAGCAATTGATCAGGATCTAAACTGTGTGTCATACAAATCATATTTTCTTCAGTGATGAATTTCGATACGACGTTTTGGTTAATCAATATTAAGAAAAGAAGGGACCAGTTTTAATTATTCAACAGATTAGGGGCTAATTCCTTTAAATTAAGTACGGAGCAGATTGGGAAGATAAAACACTTAACACGAGAATATTATCGTCTATTCGATCTCTCATCTGATGAAGTTGATCTTCATTGTATAAGAACCGAGTTTAACCATTGGATTGATAGAGGCACATATTCATGAATTTGTAAACAGGGTAGACACAGATCAGACCGTCCCTGTAGTAGCCGTCTGACCAGGATCTGCTCTATTTGCTTATGGAATAATATAGATCTATTTGTACAGCTTCTTCCATGATCAGCAAATCTCTGGTTTTTATAACATTATATAGCTTTAGCTAAAACCATTATTCATAAAGTAATTATTTCTGACATGAAAAATACATTAATTAAAGGGTTTACCGAGATTCTAAGTACTAGGATCAGAATAAGAGAATGGGTAGCTCTGTGACTGACCTTGACCTAATCTGGGTCCAAGGTTATAAAACTCTGAGCCTGAGTCTGAGATCATTCGCAAGTATCTGATTGGTCAGATTCTGAGCAAGCTCAGAATCTGACCAATCAGATGCTTGAGAATGATCTCAGACTCAGGCAGAAAGCTTTATAACCTCGGAGCCTGTCTGTATTTACGACATGTACAAACCCTTTGAATACGGGAGACGTGCAGTCTTTTGCCAACAGTTTAGCCATAGTTCAGAAGATTCTTAAAGGATCCCTCAAATCAGGATCTACACCAGTTTTCATTCAAAATCATTTAGCAAATTTAAGCATTTCACAACTAATTGATTTTATAGTAAAACACTGAGTGGTCATTTCTATTTGATGATTCACTATGTGAAAGGTTTTCATTCTTTATCTGAACATAAAAAATACCAACATTAAATGTCGGATTTTTATCTACTTTATTGCATTTAATGGGGATTATATGATAGCACAGTTATGTAATAAAAACGTATTTGTTAAGCGTTAAGGTCGTCGAACCAATACATAAATCATAGAGATACTCTTTAATGCTGGAATATTGCGCAGGAAAAGGCCATGAAACCTTTACTATTAATTAGAAATGTGTTTGAAGTTTGGTCAAACATTATTTAAACCATAAATGAAGTGAGTTATCAGCTTTGATAGTTTCTCGAAACAATCGCGTGCTAAATGCACGTGTCAGTAGCTGCTATTGTTTTTCCAAGTTCAGTTTTGAGTGCAAAGTTTGATGGCATGTTTTAACTCATTCTCCCCAAGACTAATTTTAGACCCAGCCTCTTTGAATAAATCTACCGAAAAGGAGCATTAACTAAAGAAAGGGGGAAATGTAGAATTTTGTAGTTTGAAACCATTGTGATAAATAGAGCATTTGCTCCTATAGGAGCAAATACTCTATTTATCACAATGGTTTCACAAAATAAAGTTTACATAGGCGCAATAAGGCGTCAGTAGGAGAAAATGAGTTAAAAGAACTGATAGCTATTCGAGCTTTCATAATGAAAACTATACCCTCACAATGTGAAAATGTATTTTATAAGTCTTGCATTTGACAAATGGCGTCGACCCTGACCAGTTACCTTGACAACTCAGACCTGTCACAGAGTCAGAAATCCAGCCCACGCACGTCATCAGAAAATAAAACCATTCACAATAACAGAGAGCGAGACAAAAACCAAGAATAGTCGCAGCATCAGAGGACTAAAACAGTCACATCGTCAAAGACTCAAGACCAGTCGAAACACCCGAAAACCAAAATGAGTCTCAGCGTATTATACTCAGACCAAGAGAAACCATTAACCCAGTAGGGGTATAAACCCCAGCCAGTTACAGCATCAGAACACCATATCAGTCACATGATCAAAACCCAAGAGCTTTGTCAGAAACAAAGACAAGCCACAGCATCAGACGCATAAAACACATAAGGTTATAAAACTTCTGAGTCTGGGATCATTCTCAAGTGTCCGATTGGTCAGATGATTGAGGGTGATCTCAGACTCAAGCAAATGTTTTATAACCTCTGGGTCATTTGCATCTTCAGAAACACAGATAAATGCCAATATAGACACGTAGACCAGTCGCAGTGTCAGAGACCCCAGCCAGCCGAAGCGCCAAAGGCTCATACTATTCCCAACATCATAGACTGGTCGGTCGCATAGTGACATTACCAAAATCAGCTTCCGAGTCTTCGATCCGGATTTAGTCCCCGCTTTAGAAACCGATACCAGTTGCTGCATTTTCAGAAACGATGTATATTAACTATGCTTCAAATATTCGCATTTTCACACGTTTGCGAACAGAGTAGACTCGGATCAGACGGTTCCTATAGGAGTTGTCTGATCTGGGTCTGCCATGTTTACTTATAAAATATGATAAATATGACTGTACAGTTTCTGACAATACCCTTAAGGCTTAAACGGCTCTCAGTCGAGGCATTCGCCCGGTGTTATAGATTCACTCAAGATAATAAATGCCTCTATGTCGCAGATTGCTCTTCCAGCACAAGCTGTAGGAAGTTTTGCTTTATTGGTCCCCTGTCGACTCTTCAGTTGACAAATTGTACGTTTGGGACCTGTGATACATACAGTAAAACCTCTCTATAACGACCACTAAATTGTCTTAATTAGTTGGTATTTTCGGCAGTTGGTTGCTTAAAGCAAGGTGAAAGTAAAACAGAACCCTCCTATAGGAGCGTTCTGTTTTACTTTCACATTGCTTTAAGCATCCACCTGCCTTTAACACAAAATATTTGATGTAATTTAGTGGTCGTTATAAAGAGGTTTTACTGTATATAAACATACTGACTTCAGAATTTCACAAGTAGAAGTATAAGACGTGTTTGTCATTTTTCTCTCCTTTATCAAGACAGATAGATAGAGAGTATTTATTGACTTAAACTGTATAGAGTTCATCATCATATCAATGAATACAATACAAAAAAAGTAAATAATATTGATCCACGTGACAGAAACGTGTAACAAAAACAGTGCAATACATGTCACACGCGTATAATATCAGTTATCACGAATTGACAATTAATTAAAGTTAAATTAGAGGATGGAATAAAGTCAATTCAATTGGGCAGATTTACGTATTTTATGCGCTTGATTGATGTATTTACTCAAATTGAAAATATTTCTTTTGGATGAATTAAACAATTGCGTATTCTTTTGTTTGGCTTTAGAAACTGTTGTCTACATTTACTTAGTTATGTTTATCTGGAGCAAGGGTAACTATTTTAGAGACAGCAGTTTGGATCTGGACGAGACGTTACCAATGTCATCGTTGTCTCAACAGAATCCAATATGTTTGACACTCTGCCCTTTACCTGTTCAGTATGCACGTAAGAACTAATGGTATCATGAATATTAATTAGATTATTTGTTTAAACGGCATATGGACACAGAAAAGTTTGACTCAGACAGATACTGTAAAGTCAGATTTATTTTCTACCATAAGCAAACGGAGCAGACCCTGATCAGAGCCATATGATCTGAATCTACTCTGTTTGCAGATGCTTGAAAAGGAGTTTATATATGAAGGAAAGGGTTAAAGAAGTAAAAGAGAAGTGTACATTTAGAACTCAAAAGCAGACCTGGTATTTTGGTAGTCTACGTTACTTGATATTTAAAGGTTTAAAAAGTCGACGTTAAATTATTTTGATTGGTCGCTTTTGGAGAGACTTAACAGTATTGACAGCAATACAGTAACCCTTCTCTAAACAGAAATTTTAATAAAGAAGATTGTAGGTCTTTTTAAGCAGATGGATGCTTAATGCAGGATGGAAGTCATACAGAAAGCTACTTTTGGAGCTTTCTGGACGTTCACCCCGCATTAAGTTGCCATCAATCCAAAACACCGGTATTGATACTAATTTGAACGTCCGGATTAGAGAAGTTTTACTGTACATTTTCTTTTATTGAGAGATTCTCAATGTCGCAAAATGAATATCGTTGGCTAAGATTATCGTCTACTTCAGGTTTCAGATTTGAGTTGTCTTCAAACTAATTTCAAAAACATAAACAGAGTGTCAACCACTTTAATACCTGATGAGACTGCACATCTACAGTATAGCCTGTCTTTAGCAATCATTCATTTATTAAACAAATGAGTTTTAAAAAGCAGGTGTTTGCTTAATGCATGACAAAAGTAATGCAGAAAGCTCCTACAGGAGCTTCATACATTACTTTTGACCTGTATTAAGCTATCACATGTCTTATAGGCCCATAATTTTACCTCTTATTGGCAGTTGCTTTAGACTGGTTCTATTGTATTCGCAAAGGTTACAGCTATGACGAAGGAACCAACCATGTAACATGCTTTATATATTCAGGAACACCTCTATATAACGACCACTAAAATGTGTTAATTAGTTGGTATTTAGAGCAGGCAGTTGCTTAAAGCAAGGTGAAAGTAAAACAGAACGCTCCTATAGGAGCGTTCTGTTTTACTTTCAACTTGCTTTAAGCATCAACCTGCCTTTAACACAAAATATTTGATGTAATTTAGTGGCTGTTATAGAGAGGTTTACTGTACCTCTTAATGCTTAACCTTTTCAATGCTGAAGTTTCAAATGTACAATTCCAAACTTCCAAGAGGTCAAGCTTACCGTGAATATTCATCTTTTGAACAGTGTAACATGGCAAACCGTGTCAGTCCTGATAAGAGATACTTCTAAATAAACCTCATCTGAGAACACTCTGTTTGCAACGGCCATTAGGGACTCATTTCCCATATTGTAAAGGTGAATGCAGAGTGAAAGTCGCACAGAGAGCTCTTAGCCCATTCCCTCATAGTGACGACTTTTGGCGACTCTGTAAAAGTCACTTTGTGAAACCATTGTGATAAATAGAGCATTTGCACATATAGGAGCAAATGCTCTATTTATCACAATGGTTTCAATCTACAAAATTCTAAAATTTTCCTTTTCTCTAGTTAATGCTCATTTTCGGTAGATTTATTCAAAGAGGTTGTAT
Source organism: Azorinus chamasolen (assembly GCA_963576725.1). Lineage (NCBI taxonomy): Eukaryota > Metazoa > Mollusca > Bivalvia > Cardiida > Solecurtidae > Azorinus > Azorinus chamasolen. The sequence continues at coordinate 61,507,118 of OY755245.1, forward strand.
CTAAAAATAGCTTATCAGGTAAAGGGTTAAAGAAGCATTCTGCATGACGTTCGTCCTGCATTAACTCTCCTGCAATGTCATTTGCAAACAGTGTACACTCAATTCAGAGGACTCCTAGAGGAACCCTTTTATCAGGGTCTGCAATGTTTGGTATTCAAAATCCTCTATAAAATTTAAATATTTCAAACTGGACGGACTCTATAGTTAAATGCTGATGGTTTATTCCACTCTGATAATTCACTGATGAAAGGGTTAACCCTTTACCTGTTCTATATTTAGTTCAAATTTCAATATCTATTGAATATTCATGGACAAATTTGTTATAATGAAATATGGAAGGTGCAACATTGTAGCCATTTTAGAAAGTAAAGGATTAGATCTTTCAAATTCCACTAGCAAACAGAGCAGACCCTGATCAGACGGCTCCTCTAGGAGCCGTCTGATATGGGTCTACTCTGTTTGCAAATGCGTGAAAACGCGTTTGTATGAGGGAATGGGTTAAACAGCCAAATGTATAAAACATATATAAAATCTTCTTTACTAAAATCTAGTTTAGATGGCTTTCGCATGTTCTGTACTTCCCTTTCAAAACACAATAAAAAGATATATAGCTTGAAGTATGTCTATAGGACACGGATGTGCTACTTTGAAGTGTTATAAAACACTAATAGATTGCCTTGACTGATTCAAGTACCATACATTTCTTAAAAGCTTCATTAGTTGAATTTGCTCCATATCTAAATATAAGCAGACATTGATTTTTTTCTGTGATAAAAAGGCTAAAAATGAAACTCCGATGCACCATTAATATGTGTATCTCTATTATCAGAGGTGCAGTATGCAAACGGGACTTTTGTAACATTAGGACAGTACGGACGGACACACATGCGAACGAACTAGAGAAAGTCTTATAACACCGTCTCTGCACATGAGACATAACGAAATCGGGTAAGTCAAGAAGTAGAATAGTGTTGTTGTTTTTATTCTCCGCGTTAACAAATAAAATAAAACCTCTGACAAAGACGACGCTCCATATAGTCTGTGGAATTGTATTGCCTGTGAGAATCCTTAGGGAAAAACATTCATGTGCACATTTTGCTAAACTTAAATATGTTCTCTCTGTTTTATTCAGAAAGAAGTAAGCGGTTTTTTCTTAACTTTACCCCGATATCAGCAACCTGGTTCGTATTTGCAAACAGCTTCAGTACCAATGAGAAGCCGATTAACTCGCCGTCTCAACAGGGTCTAAGCTGTTTGACATTCGATCAATATTTTCTCAAAAGCTTAATCGAATTGGACGTAGTCAAAAATGAACAGGTCTAAATTTGAACTAACAGTATCACTAGACAGCTGGATAAGTGTTAAAACCTTCGCTTGCTGAATTTTAAAATGCATTTCTCCTTCTTTACCCATGCCCTGTTGTATATTTACATATATCTTCACTGTGTACAAGTATTTCGCTGTACAATCACTGCTGTGGAGTGCACTGGTTGCATAATCAACTTGTAAATAGTGAAGACCCAGATGAGACAGCTCCTGCAGGAGCTGTCTCATCTGGGTCTTCACTATTTACAGGTAGGTATATTGACGTGAACAGCAAGCGAAGGGTTAAAACCATGTTACTGATAAAACATATTTTGTTTATGTCACAAACACATTAAGCAAAGAAAAAACCTCACCACTGAAAAAGTATGTGTCTACAGTGTGTTTCTTTAACGTTAAACTCTTGTCATGCCAAGAGAACCTGATTGGCGTTTAGATATTTTCATATGAGGAAGTCTACCAGCTGGTTTGCGGTAGGTAGAGGGTTCTACCCGGGTGTTCTTTTGTTAATAAAACATTTCAGTTTGTTCGAAGCACGAAAAAACTCTTTGGGGCTTTCCTCCATCTTATACATATTAGTTTGTCGTCGCGATATGACTGAAATTTGCTAAATTGACGTAAAGCGTAGATACAAACAAACATTTTGGATCCAAATGAGGCGCTGGAATATGTTGGGTCTACTTTGTGTCTTCTTATTCCGGCGATTCACTAGGCATATCTCAGATCTGATCGGCCTGACGGGAATAAGACGCGGATTTCCGAAAGCCTCCAATCACATAGCACCACAATACAATTGTTACCAGCTTCTTACACATGCATTAGAATCCGCCTTAAGCGGCTAACAAAAACATGTCTAAGCATGGGTCTGTAAGGCAGGTGGCAGTTTATTGCAGATCAAAAGTAGTGCAGAAAGCTCCTATATGATCTTTCTGCATTACTATTGCCCTGTATCAAGCAACCACCTGCTTTTAGGACTCATGTGTTCAATAAATGAATGGCTGCTTAGGACAGGTTCTACTGTAGATCTAACAGTATGACTTTTATTAACCCTAATCCCACTCTCCGCGATCTGCCTCGCATTTGCAAACAATTTTGACCCCGATTAGACACCGTACAACTCCGTATAACTCTGTTTAAAACAATCAGGATCCAAACTGTACGACACTCGGTCAATAATTTCTCGAAAGCTTGATCGAATCGGAATTAGTGTAGACTTCACCAGATCCAAATATGAGCAGACATAATTGTAGAGTAAGGTCTGTGTAATAGGGTGTCACTTTAACCCATTACCTCATAGGCTATATTTAGATACAACCTCTTTGAATAACTCTACCGAAATGGAGCATTAATTAGAGAAAAGGATTTTTTTAAGAATTTTGTAGTTTGAAACCATTGTGATAAATAGAGCATTTGCTCCTATAGGAGCAAATGCTCTATTTATCACAATGGTTTCACAAAGTGACTTTTACAGAGTCGTCAAAAGTCGTCAATATGAGGGAATGGGTTAAAGTACAATTTACTATAAAAGTAGCAACGGCGCAACACTTTATTGAAATTCTAATTTAACTGAAAAAAAACGCTCTCCGAGAAAAGATGTCTTACATGTATTGCATGGCAAACAGTGTAGATCCAGATCAGAAATCATATGATGTAGTGTCTGATTAAGGCATACGCTGAATGGAGAGACAGAGAACAAATTAACCATTTACTCCATGAATACTCATGTAAAAAATGATGAAATAATGCACTCGGGAGTTTCCGTTAATCATTCCATAAGCAAACAGACCAGACCCTTATCAGACGGCTCCTATAGGAGCGGTCTGATCTGGGTCAACTGTGTTTGCAAATGTGTAAATACGAGTATCTATGGAGGAAATGGTTAAAAACATATTATAATGGGTGACTACCAATGTATACCCTGACCAGACACAGTGTCCGAGACGTTGTGACTAGTCCGGGTCTTCACTGTTTGCAGTGCCATACAACCATCTCCCTCAGAGAGAAACTCAGTTATCAGCCAGCGGAAAGCTCTGCGTAGGCGGCATGTCATATATCATGTTCGTAGATAGTCGGCAATGAGAGAAAGGTTGTGTTCATGTATGACAGCCAGATATTGGAAAATACCTCAAAAATAAATCATCGGAAATGTTCCAAGATTTTGGTTCAAATCCCGGTCTGTCCCGGAAATTTCAGAGACTTTTCAGTGTCTCCTACCCGCACATCCTCTCCACCCAGGGGTTAAAATGGGTACCCGTGAGGGTCACTAGCCGGTACTGCGACTGCATGATTGTGCCATATGTTAGCAGTGCTCAATATTGTAGGCGAATGACTCAATGACCAGGGAAGTAAATGTACAGTCGGCTGAGGGGTCCTTCGGACTGAAAGTAGACTATAACAGGTTCTTTACTTTATATCTATTACAGTTGCGTTTATTTACTATATGTGTATTTCAGTTGCTATACATTATTCGAGGTGACGAGTGGTTTATGTCTAAATATGTTTTAAAATATGCATAGGTGACATTTGTTTTCACAGCGGGGTAACACTTAATAGGATATACGTAAGTTCGTATGTTCGTTTTGGTCACTTAGTCTTTGACTTGATAGGGATCAAGTCGAACCTTCCATATGGGATTGGGGTAGAGATGACCTTCCAAACAAAATGCGTTTTGGAGTTACAGTAAACCGGAATTCGAGTTCAGAAGAATTTAGATACTTTTAGGCAGGTGGCTGCTTAATGCAGGGTGAACGTCATGAAGAAAGCTAATACAAGAGCTTTCTACATGACTTTCACGCTGCATTAAGCTGCCACCTGTCTCCAAGACAGAAACTTATACTAAATTGAACGTTCGGTTTATAGGAGTTTTACTGCAATCAAATATACAACATGAGGTTATCCCTTTGCCTGGTGAATATTCATATGACAAGTAATGCCATCTTGAATATCATTTAGATGATTCTTTATAATGATGTATGAACAAAGAGATAGTTGGACATGGCAAAAGCTGTAGAATCTGGTCTATACTAAATCAAAATTCTATACCGCCGTTAAGTACATGTACTTATGCAAATTATCTAGTCAATGTTGGACCGATTCCAGTAACAATTTGCATACGTACAGATTTAGCACACCTACATAGGATGGGTGGTAAGATTTCATTTCACGCAGAATAAAATATCTGAACATATGCAAATTTTGAACTTAGTAGGTCTAAAGTAGACAGGATACTTTGCATGATTACTTAGCGGCGGTTTAGAAACTTGGTTAACGACAAATTATTCCATAAGCAGACAGAGCGGACCTTGATCAAGCGGCTACTGCGGGGGCCGTTTGGTATGAGTGTGCTCTGTTTGAAAATACATGTATATCAAAAGGCGTCTCTAGCAGGTACATGTTAACGGATAAATGTGATAATATCAGGTATCTATGGCATTTAGCATGATTCTCACAGCGAGCCTTTATTCAGATTGAATGGATGACTTTGTACTGGTAAATGTATGGGTTCGTTATGAGAGTATGCTTATTTTAAGAACATTCCCAACTGGTTGTGGTTCTTTTTAGAAGCAAGCACCAGTAACTAATTGCAAGGTTATGCGAAAACCCATTTACCATTCGCCCCATACATACGCATTTTGACTCTTTGCTTGCTATTCGCGTCAATATACCTACCTGTAAATAGCGAAGACCCAGATGAGACAGCTCCTGCAGGAGCTGTCTCATCAGGGTCTGCACTATTTACAAGTTGATTGTGCAACCAGTGCACTCCACAGCAGTGATTGCACAGCGAAATACTTGTATACAGTGAAGATAATATATGGAATTATACAACAGGGCATGGGTAAAGAAGGAGACATATATTTTAATATTCAGCAAGCGAAGGGTTAACACCTTTACAACCAGATAAGACCTGGCAGGAGTCGTCTGAGCTGGTTATGTTCTGTTTTGCTTATGAAATAATGTAAATCTGATGTTTGTGCAATAGTAAAAAAAACTTCCACTGTTCATAACGCCATTATAAAGCATTCATAGTTGTATTATTTCTTACATTCTTACAGGAATGTTCAACAGGTAAAGTGTTAACATTTAGCGTTGTGAATTGACGAGAAAATAGCGTCCAGATTGGTTCTAACATTAGGGGGTTCTCCATTTTTCCTTCCATACAAATAAACAAAGCATCAGTCAGCTGGAATCATGATGAGAGTTTATAAACATCTCTTCTGTATCACAGCTTGTCCCCATACGTTCTAATTACAAAAACTTTGCGATAAGCACTTCTGAAAGTTTTGAAATATTCACCGGATGGCCCGTGAAAGATAAGCTTGCGCAGCGCCAAGCAATTCTGTCAGAAACACATAGTATCTGTTCATATTATCTGAAAATCAGCAATTAAACGATAATTTTGTAGATACTAAATGGGTTTATCTATGTACAAAGCACCTGTCAAATAGGATAGACGGATATTTATTATCCAAACATTTAAGGTATAAACCTACTCTTTAACTCTATTCACGTCAATATACGTACCTGTAAATAGTGAAGACCCAGATGAGACAGCTCCTGCAGGAGCTGTCTCGTCAGGGTCTGCACTATTTACAAGTTGATTGTGCAACCAGTGCACTCCAGAGCAGTGATTGCACAGCGAAATACTTGTACACAGTGAAGATATATGTAATTATACAACAGGACATGGATAAAGAAGGAGAAATGTATTTTAGAGAGAAGAGAAGGTTTAACATGCAGATATAAATGTACCTGTTTGTCTGTACTTGATGACATTAGAGTCGGTTTGAAGGGACCAAATTATGAATAATAAATATGGAGGTCCATTAGGGCCTATGATTGCTCAATTCAGGGCGAACGCAATGCAGAAAACCCCTTTTGAATGGGTGCTGTAGACTTTTCATAATGAGCTGGACAAATACATGAACACACGCGTCTTATTAACTCTTTACTCCATCAATACGACTTTCGACGCCTTAGCAAACTGAGAAGACCTAGAACAAACGGTTTCTATATGAGCTGTCTGATCAAGGTCTGCTCTGTTTGCCTATAATATAATATAAATATACAGTTTCCTCCATGGCTATATAGTCTTGTGTCCATGTGCTATTGTACAATGTAACAATTAATCTAATTAATATTCCAATGTTATTAGTTCATACATTCATGGAGTGGAGATCAAAAGGTTTAGACATAAAGTATTGCCAGTGTGTTTCTGTGGAGGAATGTAAGTAATCAAGGTTATTAGCTGAATTTTGAAATGCTAACTTTTCATGGAAATGTTTTACTTTGACAAAAACTGCAGAATAAGATCTAGTTTATGTCAAAAGCAAACTACATGTATATGAGCCGTCTGATCTGAGTCTACTCTGTTTGCAAATCCGTGAAAAGATGTTCATATGAGTTAAATCTTTTGAACGAGGGAAACGAGTGCACTGATATTTGCTAACAGCGTAGACCCAGATCAGAGAGCTCATAGGGGATGTATCCGGAAAATGGCGTAGCTTTCTCACAACGTGCTGAGAAAATTGCTACTAGGATGCGAGTAGATACATTTAAGGTATCCGTGATTTTGGAAACTCCGTGCGCTTAATCCCATGTGTCGCTACAACATAATTGACCTAATATCTCGGAGCCCTCCGATTTGAGTCTGCACTATTTGTCATTCAACGTCTTCACGCAGATGTTACCCTCTCATACTGTCTGGACTCTACAAATAAACAGTGATGTGCTATTCCACTCTGAAAAGTCAGGGTTGCAATGGTAAAAGTTTTCATAATTTCTCTTCAATCATTTTCTTGTCAACCAAAGTGCTCATTGTTAAGGTTATTACTAATTCTCACTCGTTTGAGCATTTGCAAAAACAGTAGACCCAGATCGAACGGCTCCTGTAAGTACCATCTGATCAGTTTCTGTTCCGTTCCAATATTAACCCTTTCGCTGCCAAACTCTGTCATCTGCTAACTTTGTCGTCTGCTACAAATTTTAATTCTTTTGATTTTCTTCATTTTTTTTTCAAAAACATAGTAAAAGTAACAGTTTGGATCCTGATGAGACGCCGAGTTACTCGGCGTCTCATCTGGATCCAAACTGTTTGCATAGGTAATCACAGATCCGGCAATGGCAGCGAAAGGGTTAACTAAAAGTGTGGGCTAATCAATATTCGCACAGTCTTTTTGTCTTACATGAATGTTCATTATATTAATGCATAACAATACGTTTTACCAATAATGCAACAAAATACATTTCCCATACCAGACATCTACACTGTAATTGAATTAGTTACGATATATCACGTCTTGTGGCATATATTCGGTTGGGCCCCAAGGCTTTAGCAAACATTAGTTACTTGTACGGTAAGCCCCCTTTAAACGGAATTTCATATTAGTACTAATGCCAAGCTTTATGACAGATGAGGGCTTAATGCGGGGTAAAAGTCATGCAGACATAAAGTTCCCATGGCAGCTTTCTTCAAGACGTTCATCCAGCATTAAGCCGTCACCTACCTAAAAGACTTAACTTCCTCTTTACTAAAATTCCTGTTTCCTATTTTACTGTTAAAGCAATACCTTTACTAATAATTGAGTATTCACTTCTGTTCTTCATAACCCGAAGCCGTTTTACATATGGCGTTTCGGGAATATATGTAACAACGACACACATGTAAAAAACTGGACATAAATGTAACAGAAACGGTACAATTGTAATTCTGAAAAAAGTTTCAGGCATTCGGGTTCCAAAGTAATATACAACCAGCGCCAGATAGGGCTACCACTTATCTTCCCTCCATGCTCGTCCCATTTTGTTTCATGGGTACCAGGGTGTTTGATAGAGTCTGTGGAATGGAAATAACCCCACCCCACCACAACAGTGCAATCCTACAAGGGGTATTTCTACCATATCCATGGTAACCGTTCGTTTGGACAAGATATTCTAGGTGCTGAATCTGGTGTCAAATTGAGGGTAAGACATTGATCCTTAATTAACCCATTTGCGCCCAGTGGATTATTCCATGTTTATATATTGGTTTGTCCATTTTTGATCTAAGGGATGCCTGGCCTAAATTTTCAATTTTGTTTTGTTTAATATTGAAATTCCTATCAGCTAAAAGGGTAGACTCTGATTAGACGCCGCATAATGCGGCGTCTAATCAGAGTCTACACTGATTGTCTGTGTCTATGTCCCATATATGGGATCGTGGGCACAAATGGGTTCAGCATATGTTTTGTTAATTACCTTATTTGCATAATGATGAATATTATTGAAGAAACCAAAAAAAAAAAAAAAGACTAGAAAATGGTGACTCATGCGTGTTGCTCCAAATACACAGAAAAGTGTTCTAATACATAAAACCACCTTAAGGATAGTAATCTAGCTGATACTGTATTTAAGAAATCGTGCATCTTAGTGTTATTTACATTTTTATAGATTATTACAGTTTCCGTAGCAAACGGTCGTCCGGACAGCGCCAGGCATAGAGAAGACAGCCTGGGGGTAAGAAAGAGTATCAGTATATTACCAAAATACAAATGTAATTTTAAAAAAAGCACTGGTCTTTGATTTAAAGTGTCATACTGTTCATCAGCTCATTAGCATATTGATAAACATTGATGAGAAAAATGAAAAATGAACCAAAAAAGGATATTATTAAAAACAAATAGAAATGAATCTAAGTACTCTAAGTATACCGAAATAAGCTCGAGATACACCGAAAGCACTTTCAAGTCGTGGATAAACTTGTTTTGTATCAAAAGAAGAGGTCTCTATCTGTCATTTGCTTTTTCGTATACGGGCGTGAGTGTGTGTCCTTCTGGTATGAATACAAATTAACAATGAAAGTGTAAAGAATTTGTTTCAATTTTCCAAGTGTGATATGAAAATATCTACCACGTTCAAATTAAAACTAGAAGGATTAAGATATATCAAAATCAATCTACTTACTTGTATATTCACAAGTAATGATGATTTGGGCATCGTAAAAGACCGTGGAGTATTTTGATCAGTGGTATTTAGTTATTTATGACAGAATCACACACACATATACATGTAGAACACATAAAATTTGCACACTGCCACTCTTCAGTTGCGTTATAACTTATAAGAGACTACATATACATTCTCAAAACTAACACTTTGTACAGATGACTTGCAGTCTGCAAAAAGTCATCGGCTTAGACCCAAGCAAACTGTTACCTGCAACGGTCCGATTGGACTCAGAACGTCTGAGCCTACAATGTAGTGGACCAGAGATTTTGAACTAAGGTCATTTATTTATTTATTGACATTTAAGGTCAATCAGCATATATACAAACCATGAAAATCACAATTCATAAAAATCACGGTAATAAATAGTTATAAATACGACTACATGTATAAGAATTTAAGTGTAGCTTTAAGCTATTCTTTTCTATATAATACCTTAACATTGTGCATGTGTTAAGTAATAAATGCTTATGGCCTATGGATAACCCATTAAGCTAAAAGCTTATTCCCAATGGGGTCCATGTTACTGCATTAAAATGGACTATTATAAAAAACCACTCAGTCCCGATCCCAGTCACATGCATAGTTGATCAACACGGTCTTAAATTTCACCGGTAACCATCTGACAACTAATACAATCTAACTTACAAAAAATTACATTGCCTCATGGGATAGGCTACTAGATGGAGTTGTAAGCTCGGATTTCATTGGGCGAACAAATCAGACTAGCTAAAGGCATGGTTAGATCTTTAACACGGACACTTATTGACAAAAGAACATAATTCATTAATAAAATAATGTATCAATTACACATGTGTGCTCAAGAAAAACATAAAATAGCTTCTAGTTAACCGTGTTTCACTTGCCCATATTGGTGGACCTTGTGCTATTTCATCTGTCAATTACTGTATATACTCAATGTGTAAACGTACTTTATTCGGTTAACGGTACCATGTGTAGTGGTCAGTGAGTAAATAGGCTCCGCCCATAACAGGGTCCAGCGTATCACGATACAATGAAGGGTTCCAGCCATATCATGTATGTCTGTAGAATGCGGTATGCGTGTACATGTTAGTTGCTAGTAGTATGCGAGAGTAAATAAACGTAGTAAACTTATCCCATTAGGGTCTGTTATAAATACCATCCCTTTAAGGGTCTGATACTCAACACATCATTACATTGGCGACGAGGATAAACTAATTTGGATTATTGAGTGCTAGTGTCTGTCTACAAACATGAGTGGATTAACGCCATTTCCAAAGTTTGACGTATATGCAGGTGAAAACTCACTTGGCATTAGATGGACAAAATATGTGTCAAAGCTAGAAAATCTCTTCATTGGAATGAATATCGAGTCAAAGAAAAGAAGGAAAGCATTGTTGCTTCATTACGCAGGTGACGATGTATACGACATTTATGAAACATTAAATCTTGGAGGCGACGATTCCAACTACGATGATGTAAAACAGAGCCTCACAGAACATTTTCAGCCAAAGAAGAACAAAGAATTCGAGAGATATGAATTTCGAAACATTAGTCAAAACCAACATGAATCAATTGATCAATTTGCCACTAGATTACGACAGAAATCGGAAAACTGTGAATTTGCCGACAAAGAGGGAGAAATCAAAAGTCAAATCATTCAAGGCTGCATTTCTAAGAAATTAAGAATGAAGTGTTTGGAAGAAGATAAGTCACTGACTGATTTGTTAACAATGGCACGGACTATGGAGATAGCATCAAAACAAGCGAAAGCAATGGACAAAAGCTTTGACAAAGAAATACCAGTAAACAAAATCGGACACAAACCAAATCAGCCTACACAGAAATATGGACACTTCAACAAAACTGTGCACTCTACTAAACCAAAGCAAAAATGTAGAAACTGTGGAGGTGAATATCCTCACGAAAAACGCTGTCCCGCAATTGGTGCTAGTTGCAGTTATTGTCACAAACGGAATCACTTCATAGCTGTATGTCGCAAAAGACTAAGAACAAATCCAAGAAAACATTTACGGGAAATTGTAGAAGATGGCAGTGACAGTGAAAATGGAAACAATCAAGAGAAAAATGTGACATTTGGAATTAAAGCTGTAAAGAAAGTCTTAAACAGTAAAGTGCCAAAGGTTGACTTGAAAGTAAACGGGATCTGTGCTAGCTTTCTTGTTGACACCGGAAGTAGCTTAAACGTGATAGACGAAGCAGTGGTCAGAAAAATGAAGCAAACACCTAAATTAAGGCGAACAGATACAAAGGCATATGCGTTTGGCCAAAACAAACCATTGACCATAAAAGGCAAATATATATGCGAAATTGAGTCAGAAACCAAAATAACGACAACAGATTTCCACATCATCCAGGGATCGCCGGAAAATATCATCAGTTATCAGACAGCCGTAGAGATCGGGATCGTACCAGTCATCAAGTCGGTAACAAGTGAAGACAACTACGCGACTATGTGCGACCAGTACAAAACGGTTTTCACCGGTCTAGGGAAACTCAAGGACAGACAAATCAAATTTCATATTGATGAATCCGTAGTTCCAACAACACAACCACCAAGGCGCATTCCATTTCACATTCGCGAAAAATTAGAGCTCGAACTTGACCGCTTGGAGGAGCTTGATGTTATAGAGAAAGTCGAGGGTCCTACACCATGGGTTTCGAACCTAGTGGTTGCACCTAAACCAAAAGCTCCAAATGAAATCAGACTTTGCGTTGACATGAGAAAAGCAAACCAAGCCTTAAAACGAGAACGACACGTCACCCCAACAATAGATGATATCATATTAGAGTTAAACGGGTCTACAGTATTCTCAAAAGTCGATCTGAACAACGGTTTTCATCAGCTTGAGCTATCGGAGGAATCGCGAAACATGACAGTCTTTGCAACGCACGTCGGACTCCGTCGTTATAAAAGGCTCAATTTCGGTGTAAGTGTCGCACCGGAAATATTTCAAAATGAAATCCGCCAGGCGCTTCAAGGACTGAGCAAAACACTCAATATCAGTGACGACATTATTGTGCATGGGACAACTCGCAAAGAGCACGACACAAACCTAAAAGCTCTTCTCTCGAGACTGAGTGAAAGACATCTAACTTTGAACCAAAGGAAGTGTGAATTTGGAAAGACTAAAATTAAGTTCTATGGGTATGTGTTTTCAGAGTCAGGAATTTCTCCCGATCCAGAAAAGGTCAACTGCATTAAAAGCATGGAAAACCCGAAAAATCAAGCCGAAATCAGGAGTTTTCTGGGTATGACAAATTATGTGTCTCGCTTCATTGACAACTACTCAACAATCTCAGAACCATTGAGGCGTCTCACACACCACAATACTCTATTTGAATGGACGGACGAACAAGAAAAGGCATTCAGTCAGCTGAAAAACGCCCTGATCAGTGACACTGTCATGGCGTACTTTGACCCGAAAAAACAATCAGAATTATGGGTTGATGCAAGTCCTGTTGGAATTTCGGCAATTCTAGTTCAAGAAAACAAAATCGTGTCATACGGTAGCCGATCGCTTTCACCAGTTGAGCAAAGATACAGCCAAACAGAGCGCGAAGCTTTAGCCTGTGTGTGGGGATGTCAGCATTTCCACCTATACCTGTTCGGTAAGCCGTTTATCATCATATCTGACCACAAGCCATTGGAGTCAATTTTCAATAACACGAAACAAATTCAGTCAGCACGTCTTGAACGATGGAGGCTCAACTTAACGACCTACAATTACATGGTCAAATACCGTCCAGGAAATATCATGATCTCAGATTATTGCTCAAGGCACCCAGTTAACAAATGCCAGATCGGAACTATCGCCGAAGAATATGTCAAATTTATCGCTAATGCGTCAGTGCCAAATTCCCTTACAATTTCTGACGTAATCAAAGCTGCACAAAAAGACAACATTATGCAATCTGTCATATCCGCTGTGCAAGAAAATGCATGGTGCAAACAGCTTCGGAACAAATGCGACAGTTATCGCTGTTATTACCAAGTCTCAGGTGAATTAACAGTAGTTTACATGGAGGGCAGTCAGGTGTTATTACGCGGCACGCGCCTGTGCATTCCAGAATCGCTGCAGCGCCAGGTCGTTGACCTAGCACACGAAGGTCATCAGGGAAGAGTTAGGTGTAAATCTTTACTGCGCGAAAGTTGCTGGTTTCCATACATAGACAGACTCGTAGATGAAATCTGCAAAAGCTGTATTCCGTGTATGTCAGTATCTCCAACTTCAACTCCAGATCCGATCAAATCTACTCCGTTACCACAGAAACCATGGGCTGAGTTGTCAGTAGACTTTTGTGGTCCTTTTCCGTCTGGAGACTATTTCATGGTCATAATCGATGACTACAGCCGATTCCCAGTGATTGAAAGATTGACAAACATCACCGCGGACAATGTTATTCAGAGGCTAGAATCTGTACTTTCGATTTTCGGAATTCCCGACATCATCAAGAGCGATAATGGCGCCCCATTCAACAGCCACATGTTTGCTGATTTTGCACTTAGATTCGGAGTCAGGCATCGAAAAATCACGCCCTTGCACCCTATGGCTAATGGAACAGTAGAAGCTTTCATGAAACCGTTAGCAAAAGCTATCAAAACTGCCAACGCGCAACGACACAACTACAAAACAGAACTTTCAAAGTTTCTTCTAAATTACAGAAATACTCCACATCCAAGCACCGGCATGTCTCCTGCAGAAATTTTATTTAACCGAAAAATCAAAACTAAACTACCACAGTTCAGAGTAAACAAAAAGGATACGTACATCAGAATGAGAGATAGTAGAGCAAAAGCAAAGAACAAACAATATGCAGACAATCGTCGAAAAACTCAGCAGTGCATTCTGAAACCTGGAGACAGTGTGCTCGTGAAACAAAAACAACACAATAAACTGGATACTCCCTTTCATCCAATGCCCGGGAAAGTGCTATATCGGAAAGGGTCAATGATAACTGCTAAACACAAGGATCGCACGATAACACGTGACGCATCTCACTTTAAATTTGTACCGTCGTACGAACAATGTCAGCAGGCAGTCCGAAACCCAGCCGTTGAGCCAACTCCGCCTGCATTACGACGGTCGCACAGACAACGACATCGTCCTAAACGATATTTGGATTAAAATTGCACACAGGTCATAATAAAACCTGTTACAAGTGTGTGTTTTAATCTATATTCAGTGAATAATATTCATACATTTCGTGTGATTGGATTACCTGTATATTCAGTGGAGCTAGTTATATGTTGAACATGTGTTATACTCAAAGGCTATAATAATGCCTTGTTTTAATTTACATGTATTATTTGAACCAACTGTGCCTACAGCGTTTGACCTCTAGAGCAAAATCACATCTCGGAAATTACCTCTAGTTCTCAATCTGTTATATAGAATCTCAGTCTTGGCTTCCTTTGATCTGAAATATTGATTCACAAGCCATGGTCAAACGGTTGTTCGCACATTTGTGGGATTTCTCATATTTTCTCTATTTTTCTTGGAACTTTATAACCACACCCGGAAATCTATATCACGGCAATCCCGTGTAAAATTCTGTGAAATAGTTTCATTAGTTTTGCGGCAAAGACTCAAAGACACGGATTTATTGACTCTGTCAGTTACAAATTTGCAAACGTGGTATGCTTAGATTACAATCTCTAGATAAAGCGAGTCTTCTCTTCTCGGACTTTGAAACCTTATGGCTGACCGCAGGTTAACATCCATTTGCCTGGGAAGGAACATAGAACAGACTATCAAGTGACTGCTAATTACAGTAACATATTTTCTTTTATGGATTTCAAAGGATTCATATATATGGTGAAGGGGAGTTCTGGCCCACTCGCTCCGCTCGCGTTCCAGAACACGCTTCGCTTCCCCTTCACCATATATATGGCTAGTGCTTAAAATTGCTAAAAAACAGAAAAGTAAAAAAAAGTAAAAAAAGTAAAAAAAAGTAAAAAAAGAGGTACAGAAAAAAAGAGGTACAGAAAAAAAGAGGTACCGTAGCTTCGCTCCGCTCAGGTGAAATCTTTTATTTTCAGGTTTTGAAAAAAGAGGTACAAAATAAAGAGGTACAGTGAAATCTCTTATTTTCAAGTTTTAGAAAAAAAAAAAGAGGTACAGTGGAATCTCTTATTTTCAGGTTTTAGAAAAAAAAGAGGTACAGAAAAAAAGAGGTACCGGGGCTTCGCTCCGCTCAGGTAGACCAAAATCAAAGTGTAAAAAAATATTTTCTCAAAAGAGGTACCGCTTCCGGCTCAGGTGAAACTCTTTTAGTGTGTGAAAAAAATATATATAAGTTAATTTTTACAATAAAAAAATGGAAGAACTTAGAAAAGTTTGTTCTAAATGTAGCGAAAATAAGTTATTAAATGAATATTATAAAGCAAAAGGTAGAAAGATGGGTGTTAGAGGAACATGTAAAGAATGTGAAAAACCATATAGACAAAATCATTACAAAGAAAATAAAGAAAAATATAAAGAAGCGTTTGATTCATTTTTAAAAAGGAACCCAAATTATAGAAAAGATCATCCATCTTATATAAAAAAAATAAAAGTAAAAAATATATGATTGAAATTTAATTGTTAGAAATGTACACACAAAAAACTGAAGAAACTGAATTGGTATTAGTAGATAAACCAAAATGTAATTATTTTAAAGTATATGAAATTGAAGCTAGTAATTATAAAGACCCTAGTATATTGTTTTCTGATAAAAAAAGTATTATAGTTGTACAAATTATACAAGATTTAGACGAATATAATGGTATTAAGTTTTCTATAGGACTATCTCTTGAATTTAAAAAGGATGAACAAAATGGCAATATAAAAATTGTTCCTGCTACAAACCATGGTAAACAAATTGCTGTATTATTTAATGAAAATATTGAAGAATATTATAATGATCAAACAGCTTATTTACAAGTGTGGATTGAGAAATTCACAAATACAGCTTCAGGTCTAGAAATTGAGAAATGTATAAAATTGTATTTGAACATTGCAAAATATGAACCAATTAAAGGTTCATCATACATTGATTTACCACAATATTTAAAAAATAAAAAAGCTATAATCAATGTAAAAAATAAAGATGATGCTTGCTTTTTCTGGTCAATAATTTCAGCTCTTCATCCTACAACTAAACATTCTGATAGACCTTCATCTTATCCAGATTATAAAGAAATTTTTAATATAAAAGGTATTGAAACACCTGTATCAATAAAACAAATAGTAAAGTTTGAAAAACAAAATAATCTTGCAATAAATGTATATGGTTATAAGGAAAAAATAATAAAAGATTTAATAGAAAAGATTGTTGATAAAGTAATATTAAGAAAAAGAAAAATTCCTTTAGCTGATAAAGTAAAAGCAGTTGAAAAACTTATTGAAGATGTTAAAACAGATGAGTATAGAAAAACTTTAGCTATTGCAGCCCTTCCAGCACTTAAAGAACTTGTGGCTGAAGGAGTGCAAAAAGAATATAATATATTCACATATTTTATATCTAATCAACCAAAAGAAATTAAAAGAATAAACTTAATGTTAATTGAAGAAGATGAAACACTTAGAACACATTATTGTTGGATAAAAAATCTTAGCAGACTACTATCTGATCAGACTAAACATCATGGGCAAAAGTTTTTTTGTGAACGTTGTTTACATGGTTTTTCAAAAGAAGATTTATTAACTAATCATAAAGAAGATTGTGAAGGAATAAATACATCTTCAACAAAAATTAATATGCCACCTGAAGGTTCCACAATTAAATTTGAAAATTATTACAAACAAATGCCAGTGCCCTTTGCAATCTATGCTGATTTTGAAAGTATAATAGAACCTGTTTCTATTAAAAAAGGTGAAAAAACAGAAATAATAAATGAACATAAACCATGTGGATTTGGTTATACAGTTGTTAGATATGATGGAAAAACAGAAGAACCAGTAATATATAGAGGAGAAAATACAGTAGAAAAATTTCTTTCATGTATAGAAGAAGAAAAAGAAAAGATTAATAATATATTTAAATATCCTGAAGCAATGATTATGACACCACAAAATGTACAAGATTTTGAAAATGCGAAAAATTGTTGGGTATGTAAAAAAGAATTACTAAGTATTAAAGTCAGAGATCATTGTCATATAACAGGTAAATATAGAGGAGCAGCTCATAAAAGTTGTAATCTTCAATTAAAACTTGTTCCAAAATCAACAAAAATACCAGTAATATTTCATAATTTAAAAGGTTATGATTCTCATTTAATAATGCAAAAAATAAATATTTTAAAAGGAAATATTTCTTGTATAGCTAATAATTCTGAAAAATATATTTCTTTTTCTGTTGGACAATTTAAATTTTTAGATAGTTTTCAATTTATGCCATCATCTTTAGCAAATCTAACAGAAGGAGTAATTGATTCAACTAATGGATGTGTTAAATGTGGATCAGATGAAAAAATAAACATTAATGAAAATTTTAAGTTAAAAGGCGATTGTAAAAAATGTCATAATGTAAGATATAAACAATTAAATAAAGAAAATTTATCAATAACAACAAAATATACAACTAATTCACATCTCCTTACTCGTAAAGGTGTTTATCCATATGAATACATGGATTCATTTAAAAGATTTAATGAAACAGAATTACCACCAATAGAAAAGTTTTATAGTTCTCTAACAGGTAAAAATATTAGTAAAAAAGATTATGAACACGCACAAAACATTTGGAAAACATTTAACTGTAAAACATTAGGAGATTATCATGATCTATATTTAAAAACAGATGTACTATTATTATCGGATGTATTTCAAGCATTCAGAAAAACATGTATGGATAATTATAAACTTGACCCTTTACATTATTTTACAGCCCCTGGATTATCTTGGGATGCATCATTAAAATATACAAAAATAGAATTAGAATTATTATCAGATATTGACATGCATCTTTTCATTGAAAAGGGGATGAGAGGAGGAATATCAATGGTTTCTAAAAGATATTCAAAAGCTAATAATCCATATATAGAAGGTTATAATAAAAATAAAGAAAATAATTACATAATGTATTTTGATGCAAATGCTTTATATTCTTTTGCAATGTTAATGGCATTACCATACTCTGGTTTTAAATGGAGAAATGCATCAGAGATTAAAACATGCGATTGGAAAGAAATTAAACCAAAAGATAAAGGATGGATTTTAGAAGTTGATTTAGAATATCCTAAACATTTACATAAAGATCATAACGATTATCCACTTGCCCCTGAAAGACTTACAGTAAAAGAAGAATGGCTTTCTGATTATCAAAAAGGATTATTAGATAATAAAAGTTTATTTAAAGTAGAAAAACTTGTTCCTAATCTTATGAACAAAGAAAAATATGTTATACATTATAAAAATCTTGAATTATATGAAAAACTAGGTTTAAAACTAACAAAAATTCATAGAATCCTTGAATTCAATGAAAAACCTTGGATGGCTCCATATATACAACTTAATACTGAATTAAGAAAAAAAGCAAAAACAACTTTTGAAAAAGATTTTTTTAAACTAATGAACAATTCTGTATTCGGAAAAACTATGGAAAATCTAAGAAAAAGAGTAGATATAAAATTAGTAAAAACTGATGGAAGTGAAAATAACAAGATTAGAAAATTAATAGCTAAACCAAATTTTAATAGACGTATAAAATTCACTGATGATTTATCAGCAATACATATGAATAAAGTAGAACTAACATTAAACAAACCAACATATGTTGGATTTTCTATTCTAGATTTATCAAAAGAAACTATGTATAAATGGTACTACAATGTATTAAATAAGAAATATGGTGAAAAATGTAAATTATTATATACAGATACTGATTCATTTTTAATTGAATTAGCAACAGAAGACGCTTATAAAGATATGGAAGAAATGAAAGATGAATTTGATTTTTCAAATTATTCAAATGATCATTTTTTACATGATACAACAAATAAAAAAGTTCCTGGGAAATTTAAAGATGAATGTGGTGGAAAATTAATATCTGAATATGTAGGTTTAAAAGCAAAACAATATTCTTTATTAATGTATAATGGTGATTCTATTAAAAGAGCAAAAGGTACAAAAAAGAATATAATTGAAAATGAAATAAATTTTGAAAATTATAAAGATTCATTATTTAATCAAAAAACATATACACATTCAATGAATATGTTAAGATCTATAGCTCATAATATATATGAATTAAAAACAGATAAAAAAACATTAAATCCGTTTGATGACAAAAGATACATACTAGAAGATGGAATTACGACATACGGGTATGGGTATCAGCAGGAACAATAAGAAGTTCTTCTTTAACAAAACCTCTCGTTGGTGCTGGAGATTTCAAATAATAAACTCTTATACCCTGTGTAATAATATGATATTCTATATTATGAATATCAACTGACCATATTGGGTCGGTAGCTCTTCTCTTACCACCTCCTTCTAATTCTCCAGGCTGATATAAATATCTAACGCTCGCGAGTGGACATATTTCAGTATCAACTTTTCTTTTTAAAATTGGAGAAGGTTTTTTTGTCTCATTATTCAAAGCCTTAACGACGTCGGGTAATCTTTTAACCCATTCTCTATTTCTTTTCTGTGTGTCAATCTCCTTTGCATACTGATAACCAAACAATCTTTCAGCCAAAGTTCTATTAAATCTCTCTACAATTCCTTGATCTCTATGTATCTCTCTTCTACCTCTTCTTATTTTAACATTATGTTTAGCCATTAGTTGAGAAACAACACCCATAAATTCTCTTCCAGGGTCAACTTGTAATAGTTTAGGATAGTTCAAATGTCTTTTATAAATCTTTTCAAAAGCGGTGGCAACTTCTTTACTGTCTTTCGATGTCAATGGTACAGCTTCTTTATATCTCGTTCCCACATCTACTAATGTCAATGCATACTTATACGTTTTATTTTTTATTCTATCAAAAGGTAAGAACAGTAAATCAGCTTGATGTACTTCATTTTTTGCAGACACATCAAATTTAGGTCTTATTATTTTCTTTGGTGCAGGCAAATATATCTGCCACACAGCTTGTTTCTTTAGAAATTCTAATGCTTGTTTTTTATTAACTTTAGCTTCTTTTGCTAACTTACTAACAGCTGTCTTACCTTTCCAAAATCCTTTAGGGCTATAGTATATTTCTTCCATTTTCATAGAAAAATTAAATCATAAGCGTGGTAATTATTCTTTTTATTTTTTATACAAGGTTTTAATCCTAATGGTCTAATAAAAAATGGTGGTTCTTTATCTTCTATTTTTGTAGCAAGATGTGAAGGACACCAAACCTTGGTTTCATCTTTTAATTTTAAAACTGTACTTTTTCCAATACTGGTGTCAATTATTGACTTTGAGATAATTTGATAAATTTTATTTATTTCTAATTCACTCCATTTTAAAATTTTATTTTTATTTTGCGCTTTTAACATTTTATCAAATTGTTCTTCTGTGATATCGATTTGCATTTTATCAAATTGTTCTTCTATGATATCGATTTGCATTTGTGCTTTACTTTGCATTTGTGCCATCATCTTTTTTTCTACCCCACTCATTTTTAAATATAGAAAATCAATTTATAATTTTTTTTTTTTTTTTTTTTTTTTTTTTTTTTTTTTTTTAATTTTGAAATTTTCCAAAATTACATTTATTTTATTTGTCTATAAATCTTTATATTTTATATAAATTTCCAAGCAACAAAACCAGTTAATGCCATGCCACCAATAACAAAAGCAATCTCTCTATTTTTCTGGTCTTCTGAGGGTGTATAAAAATCACTTAATTTAGGTTCTGGAGGTAAGCTCTCTATCTCAGTCTTGCCTCCAAGGGGACTCGCTCCCGATGGTCGCTCGCTCGCATAATAATATTCTTTCATAGCTTGGTCAACATCAACAAATGTTTGTTCGGCATGATGTTCTTTTTTCATTTCTTTATTAATATAATCTAATCTTTGAGTTCTTTCCTTTTCCCAATCCGCCTTTGCTGCCTCTAATTGTTCCATAGCTTTATCATGTCTTTCTCTTTCTTTATCCGAATCTTTTCCTAAATGTGAAAATAAATAATTACCACCAGTAAAAGCTAATGCATTTGTAACTGCTCCCCCAATCATCATTATTACTGCACTTGCCATTTTTTTAATTTAAAAAATAAAACTAGGATTCACGTTTACGTCGAATCAAATTAATAATTTCTAAAATAGTTAAACCAATAAAAAAATACTAATACCATTAAATAAATAATCAGGTATATCTTTTTCTTCAATAGGAACGTATTTTGAATAATCTTTTATAACTTCTTCAACATCATCATCTGGTTTTAAAAATAAATAATCATACTTATCACCCAACTTAATTGGTATTACTCTAGACATTTTTAAAAAAAATAAAAATCACTTCATGATATCAGCTGGAATAATACCTTGTTTAACCAACATATCTTTTGTTGCCATTGCAAGCAATATATCAATAGTTAACATTCCAATATCTCCCATATTAAAATCTACTTTAGGTGCTGATCTTTTTAATAGTTTTCTGCCTATTTCCGCATATCCAATTGTTAATACAGTTTCTACTCCTGCATGATATAACATGTTTGCTATTTGTTTTCCATCTGTTGCCATTTTTTAAAGAAAAAATATAGATAAAAGAAAATTAATTAAATTCAAATGGGTTATATTCTTCTTTCTTTATTTCATAAGATATATTTTCTTTTTCTTTTTTGACTTGAATGTTTTTACTTTTTACGAATAAATATACTCCTAATCCAACAACTACGATTGATACATATAATGGTATGTAATTTTTTGAATCTTTTGTTATTTCTAATTTCGAATTAAAACTCCCTCTGGTTGAATTTTGAAAAGCATCATCATCTGAATCTTTTGTTATTTGTCTTGATGTTTTCGAGGTTTCCAAACTCTCTCCGTCTGCGTTCGAAGAAGAACCAAAAGGGGAACTCCTTCCAGTCGTAAGCTTTTCAGTCGAAATTTTTAGTTCCATATTTTCTTTCTTCAAAAGTTCTGCTTCTTTTCTTTTTAATTCTGCTTTTAATTTTCTTGCTTCTGCACCTTTCTTACCAGCAGCTACTCGTTTTGGATTTTTAGGTTTCGAGAGATTACTCCCCCCAAGAGGAACTCCACTATTAATATTTTCTTCATTATTAATATTTTCTTCACTATTCATTTTTTATATCTTTTTTTTGAGAATCATATTCATTATTAGCAAGATTAACATGTTTTGCTGTTGTTAACATTGCAGTAAGAGGTGCTAAATACATTCCATATCTATAGTACAGTTCGCAACATGAACTAGTCAAAGCGTGATTTATAAAAGGATCTTCCTCTAAGTCTTGTATTAGTTTTGGAGGGTTAACATTAAAAAACTTAGAAACACCCATAACATATAAATTAATAAAAGAATTACCTAATGTCTTAGTCATACTAGCTCCTAATCTCGCTTCATATCTACAATATAGTTTTTTTATTTGATCGGAAGTCATTGCGTCAATGTCTGAAAGTTGTAACTCTCTTCCAAGATATTGTTTACTACTACCACCAGCTACAATAGCTGATAATCGTTCACGTTTTTTTTCTTCTTCAACATCTTCTCCCTGAGGCAACCTCAAGGGGACTCGCTCGATTTCGGTTAATAATTCTTCGGCATTCATTTTATATAATTTATTTTTTAGTTTAAAAATAATTATAGTTTTTTTAAACCTTCAGTTCCAATAGCATTTTAATTAGTAATGCTTAATCAATGCTTTAGTAATTCTTTAGTAATGCTTAAACAATGCTTTAGTAATGCTTAAACAATGCTTTAGTAATGCTTTAGTAATGCTTAATTAATGCTTAATCAACTAACCAATAGCCAGTAGGTTGATCCGTTCTCAATATCAATTTACGATGCTTCTTTTTTTTTAGTTCCTCTTTAATTCTTTGTCTTTCTTCCAAAGTAGGAATAACGTCATTTTCTCTTAGACAATTTTCAAAACTATCTCTGTCTTTTGTGTAGAACATACATAACCATTTTGTTTGTTCTCTCAAATCTTTTAAAACAGAATTGTATCTCTGTGAAATAACCCACACCGATTGTTCAGCGTGTCTCCCTGAAAAAGCTAATTCGGAAAGCATATCTCTTTTCTTCGTTAATTCTTTTGTAGCGCTACAATCATCAATAATGTATAACGTTGAATGACCCGCATATTTATTAAAAAACATTCTTAATAATTCTTGTAGTTTCTCTTCTTCATTAACTATAGGATTAACGATTATTATATTTTTGTTTTTAGGTTTCCTGACATCCCCAATCCACTCACGATTTTTATAAGCCTTGTTCCATTGAATAGTAGGACACAATATAACTATATATTTGAATATTTTAGAATATTGATTTTCTAAAAGGTCAAGTACAAACTCGGTCTTTCCACAACCTGTCTGTCCACATATAATAGCGCAATGAGGATATTTAGGAAGCTCCATTTTTTAGGTGAAATTAAAATTCCTTTAATAAACAACTTCTTTAAATCTACCATCTTCAAAATTAATTTGTGCGTCTTGTATAACAAATAGATAAACATTTATTGTTTCATCTTCTCCTGCTTCTTTCGTTATTTGAATTGTAATTCCTTCAGATGCATTCTCAATTCGCCTTCCCGAACCGTGTAATGAGTTATCATCCGCTGTGCGTAAATCAAGCCATAACGCGTAATTACTGGTAAGATATTTTTCTAATGTCGTATTAGTGAAGAACGTATCTTTTAAAACTAAATTTGTTATTTTATTTCGTTTAGAATTCATAGCAAAAAATTTATTAATTTCATCCCATTGTTGATAAGCTTTCATTCCTTGACTATATAATTGATTCGGAACTCCTTCGATGGTAATCTCTACTTTTGTTATTTTAGGATTGAAATAAGTTTCGGTGTTCGTTCTTTCAGGGTCTTCGAACAACATCAGAATTCCTTTCATACTTCTCGCTGGAACATTTAAATTTATATTCCATAAAGTATCAGATTTATTTTTTATTATTTTTCTAAGTCTTAGTATTCTATCGTATAATATTACCATTTTACCAGAAACTTGTTGTCTTATTTGTCTAGCTAATTCAGCGTCTGAAACCATATCAAATTCTAAACAAATATTACTTATTTTATAACTCACATCTTTATCCGTTGAGTTAATAACTTTATTATAATCATTGAATGTAAGTTCATACTCAAGTCTATCACCGAGACCAGACTGATAAAATGGCATATGCGTTTCTAATAGTTCAAAGTCTAACGGAATACAAAATCTATTTTTATACGCGTCAGCTATAGCTTCGTCTTCTTTGTCCGCACCAGCATTTCCCGCTCCAACTCTGTGTTTTAACATGTTTACTTTACCTAAACCTTGATAAGCCATGTTTGCGCGTTCGGTAGGCGTTTTCCATAAATCAACATAACAATGATAAATATCACTATCTCCGATTGACATAACTTCATTTCCACTTATACGAATGGTCATTTTTTTAATTATTGATCTTCCTAAGTTTTGATATATAGTAGAATTTACGTCCTTAGATTTAATTTCAATTTCAAATGCTAATCTAACTGTTCCGGGTACTATAACATCATTATCCCCTAGGTTAGGGAATCTCACTAATAACTGTTGATTCTGATCAATAGTTGAAGGATTATTAGTTATTACGACGCTCTGTCTAATTCCTTTTACACCTCTCGGTTCCCTTATTTTTCTGTAAGGATTTAATTTTTCTCCGTAGGCCGACATTTTTAAGGGTTTTTTTTTTAGTATGATAATTCAATTATCATTGACGCCACTGTATTAACACACGTAGAATTATCTGTTTTAGAAACGAAATTGATTACGTCGAGAGCTTCAATCTGTAGCGGTATAGCGAAACGTGACGCGGCGCTCGGAAAAATACCTAAAGACACACCATATTTCGGTTGTTCAATTCCATTAATAGATACCGCAATGGCTACATTATCATTGTCCGTTCTTTTACTTGATAATCCTAACCCCAATATCAAACCGGTCCTTCCCACCACATAACCAACCCCTTCTTCTCTACCGGCATTACCGAAACTAAATACTTTTCCATCCTTTAATGCACCCTTACTTTCGGCGCATATGCTTATTGTCTTCTTTGTACTAATACTATCCCTCAATTTATTAATTTCTTCTTTCAGCGCTAAATTATCAACGTGTTGTCTATTATATATTTGTGGAACTACGCCCCTAAATTTATTAATTTCTTCTTTCAACGCTAAATTATCAACACGTTGTCTATTTAACAACTCTGGAACTAAAACGTTCCTCACATGATTAATTTCTTTTTTAAGTTCTGAATTATTAGAACTAACACCTTTATATATTATTTTTTTAGTTCCAAATATACTCATTTTATTAGATAGTTTTTGACTCTAAAACGCAATTAACTGGTAGACGATTATTTATTTTTTTATTATTTTCATCTCTTATTTCTAATTTTAATTCAGTTATACAACCATTATTTAACTGTTTGTATTCAGGATTCTCCAGTCTCATCGTTGTTATCTCACCAAATTCTTTATTCTCAACTGGAATAACTGCTAACAAGGTAGTCGGCATACCATCAAGATAATTATGATAAGTACTAACTTGTTCCAAATAAAGATACAAGGATTTATAGATAGCGAAATCTATACTTCTCTCACCGATGTGTATATCATTAGCGGTAAATGTCAGTTTACCAAATCCTAATATAAAGTTCAAATCTTTACTTATTTTAAATTCATTGGTAGAAACTAAAAATGCAATACCATTCGTTTCGTTAACAGTTAATGTAATATTATAAGTTTTTAAAAAATCCGATAATTGTTGAAAACTATAATAACCATCTGGAATTTGAATAGGTCTCTCGCCCACCTTTTGTATACTTTCATTAACAATATTATACCAACCTACACCGTACGTAATACTTTTCAATCCAATATATTTATCTCCATTTCTATTATCAATATATTGTTGTAAGTTAATAGTTTTATCAATATTTGAAATTGTATGATACATTTTTTTTTAGTTTGCTTTTTTTAATGTTTTAAAATGTCAATCCAAAATCCCTTCAAGTACAATAATGAAGCTCAATATATCCATGGAGGTGCGTTTAATAAAAAGATTATTACCCTCACGAAACAATCCATCGTTATTACTTCAGATGGAAAAAGTTAAATGCAAATTTCCTAGATTTATTTAAAAAATACAAATTACCGCATGTAGCATCAGATGTTATAGTACAACGATGGAACACAGACTGGTTTTTATTCTATCAAAATCAACTTAACTTTGCAATATGGTGTGCTACTACGGGTTGTGGTGTAAGTTATGAAGATCATTTATTAAATAAAGATGCATTGATTTCTTCTTTCTTCAATTTTCATGTTTATTATCAAACAAGACGGATACTCTTTGAATTAGGTATCGCTCTACCACAAGACGAAAGCTGGAATGCTTTTAACAATAGTTATGACCGTGAAGCGTATGAACGTATATGTAAAGAATTTAATGTAGATCCTAGCGCAGACTGGCGACAAAAGTTATATCCAAATGGTGATGGTCTCGGAGATGTATATACTAGCGGTCATATAGCCTGGACAAGAACAGATTTTAGGCATGATAATTCTAGTAAACATACTACTGATAATAAAGTGGCTGTTCTTGATTTAACTAAGATGACATTCGGAGCCGAAGTACCGGGGGATAGACATTGTGGTGTTACATCATGTCATTATGACCCTCCTAAGAAAGTTCACATAGATTATCTTCAACAAGATGATGGCGTTAAAGATGCTTGGACTACTTTTATTCTTGATACATCAAAAGGTTTTACACAAGCGGGTGTTCAACGTATAAACGAGTCTATAAGAACCTATTGTTGGGCTATCCTCGGTTCTCAGTCTCAAACGAGAACGAACATACTTGGAACAGGAACTGCTTTTGACGCTCAAAAACAATTTCTAGCGAATGTTGAGGATGCTATCAATAGCCCCATAGATTTACCGAGTCAAATTACGAGATATCAAAACACATTAAAATATGCTAAAAGTAAAGTTGATTTTGTATATGGAATAGACTTGTATATGTCTCCGAGTAATATGGAATTACGAATAGGAACAATTCAAGATTATAATAATGAAATCGTTGTTGCAACGGACCAACAAGAACTTGGTTTAAATAATGACGTTAATATGAAACCTATTCCACCGAGACAAAATGTAGATTTGAAAGGAACAACGACTAAACGACCGACTGCTGTAAGCTCCCTCCAAGGGGACTCGCTCCCGATGGTCGCTCGGTCGCAACCAGCTCAAATTAATTCATATATTAAAAACATCGGGGCAAAGCTAGAGACTAAAGCGGAACATGTTTCTAAATCATCAACTTCCAAAAATATTGAACATGTAGATAATAGAACAGCAATAATAGTAGGAAGTATAGTAGTAGGTCTTACGTTTTTATTTTTTTATCATTAAGATACTCTTTTGCCGCCGTAAATAATAATCCGATAACTAAAACTAATAAAACCCATAGATTATTAGCGAACCAAGTAACGACTTTACCTGTTGCGGATAATAACCATGAAACGATAGCCCCTATTATACCTGGTAATGCCGCTGCCGCTTTACCAGCTAATTTAGCTAATAATTTACCAATATTATCTAATTGTTTTTTTAACCAATCTTTCACACCATCACCTTTTGGTGGTGGTTTTGGTGTTATAGATCCTCCTCCTCCACTGGGTATAACGGTTTCAACAATAAGACCAATAATCATTCCAAAAGCGGTTAAAACGCTAGCGATCGTAATTCCTTGTTCCCTGAATAAAGTTTTTATTCTTTCAGCTAATGTCGTGTCTTCTCTCAATATTTTATTGATGGTTTCTTTTATTCTATTTACTTGACTACGTATTTTTTCTTTATTAATATTAATTGCTTCTAATCTAGCACTTCTCTCACCTTCCAATTCTCTTATTCGATTACTTATCCTTTCTATTTGAAATTCATTATTATTTTCTTTAGCCTGTTCTAATTTTTCTTTTTCTCTTGCTATATGTTTATTTGTTTCATTCAGTTTTGCTAATTGATTTGCAATCTCTTCTTTTGCTGTTGTCATTGCTTTAAGAATACCATCCACTTCTCTTTTTGTTATATCTGTTTGTACTTCTTTAGGTGCAGTTTCTATTTCTTCAACTACTTCTTTCAAAGCAGTTTCTGATCTATTTGTTGTTGTTAATAAATTTTGAACATCTTGTTCTGAAGAAAGATCTTGCATTGGAATTTCTTCGGCCTGAATTTTATTTCTTGTTTCAATTAGTTGTTTTAATTCCTTTCTACCCTTTCTAACTCTAGTACTATGTAGATCATAATCTTTTACTCCTAAAACATTTCTAATAAAATCAACACCATATTTTTTTTTACCTTGAAGTGTGTCAAATAAATAAAATTTCATTTCTTCATTAGGGTTTGTACCCCTGTAATATGATAGGGGGTAATTTTTATTATTATCCTTCACACCAAACAAAGGTCTTCCATATTCATCACGTGTTATATATAATTTGTTCCTATTAATTCTTGGTGGTTCTTGATTTTTGCCAAAAAATTTATTTAAACATTTATTTAACAAAGAATCTGTTTCTCTTTCCAAGTCTAGTCCTGATAGATTATCTAATGCATTATATTGAGTATTCAACATACTTTGAAATTGTCTTTCATCATTAATAAAAGATGTTTCTTCTTCATCATAATCATAATCATCTTTATCAAACATAGGATTTTCAAAATCATATCCGCCTTCAGCCATTTTTATTCGGAATAAATTGGTGGTGAATTTTCATATCTATAATTATTAGTAACATAATTATTATTAATTGTATAAATTATGCTGTTTTTAAACTGTTTAACATATCTTCTTTTATCTTCTCGATCAATTTTTTTTTTTCATCCTCAGTTATTCCTGAACCTGATTTCCCTAGGTCTGATTTTTTTATTGATCTGATTTCTTCTTTAAGTTTAGAATATTTTTCCATTTCAGTTAAAACTAATTTAAATTCTTCAGGACTTATTTCTCCATCTTGAAGAGATTTAGAAATAATATCTTTAATACTATTTAATTTACTTTCTGCTATCATTTTAACATTACAATGTTTTTGTGCTTTTGTCATTAATTTTCTTCTTATTATTTTAACACATACACCAATTCCTCCACATGCTACAGCCGCGATTTGTACCGGTAACAGAACGGGAATAGCTACTCCGATTCCGGCTAAAATAATACTAACTGATATTAGACTGGTGTCAACTCCGTCAGTAATATTTATTCCTCGTTTATATTTTTTTCGTAATGATTTTCTTGTATCTCTTTCATTAATTAATATTCTTTCAATCTCTGATATTTTTTGTAATCTATAATTTTGTCCGTCCTCTACTGGTAATTCAGGATATATCGGTGCCGTTGGTTGCTTCATTTTTAAAGGATTTTTTTTAAAAAAAAAAAATTTCTCGTGGTGGCGGAGGAAAAATTTTTTTTGTTGTGTCCTGAAGTAGTGACATATTGTTTATGCTTAAGTAATGCTTAAGTAAAGCTTAAGTAAAGCTTTAGTAATGCTTAAGTAAAGTGGGGGTTTTAGGGAGGTTTAAAAAAATCCTGATGGGGGTAAAAATATTTTATTTTTTCACACCCTGAAAGAGTTTCATTGTACCTCTTTTTTATTTTTCAAAAACTTGAAAATAAGAGATTCCACCTGAGCGGAGCGAAGCTCCGGTACCTCTTTTTTTCTGTACCTCTTTTTTTACTTTTTTTTTACTTTTTTTACTTTTTTTTTACTTTTCTGTTTTTTAGCAATTTTAAGCACTAGCCATATATATGGTGAAGGGGAAGCGAAGCGTGTTCTGGAACGCGAGCGGAGCGAGTGGGCCAGAACTCCCCTTCACCATATATATGATTCTCATAGTTTTTATCTCAGAATATTTTATCCTTTTCACACTGAACGTTGTTTCATTAGAACTGCTATACACCTGTTTGTACTTACTTATCATTCAGAAAAAAATGGAGGGATGTAGTGGTCAGTGAGTAAATAGGCTCCGCCCATAACAGGGTCCAGCGTATCACGATACAATGAAGGGTTCCAGCCATATCATGTATGTCTGTAGAATGCGGTATGCGTGTACATGTTAGTTGCTAGTAGTATGCGAGAGTAAATAAACGTAGTAAACTTATCCCATTAGGGTCTGTTATAAATACCATCCCTTTAAGGGTCTGATACTCAACACATGTAACAATACAAACATTACACCATGTTATCGACGACTGGGTGTTTGGATACATATGAGTCAATATGGTTGAACACTGATTGTATGCACATTTGGAGAGAAATGGCGAACACATCAGTGTGAGAGTTGCACAATACCCCATCATTGTTTGTAGACAATGACTACTTAACGTGCATAGAAAATATAATATATATATATATTAACTACGGGTTATCTTTCTCTGCCAATGTCGCATCCTTGGCTATCTATGCAAACAGTTGAAATCGAGATGAGAGACCGAGTAACTCGGCGTCTCATCAGAATCCAAACTGTTTGTTACTGTGACTGTTTGTTGAAACCAACATGAAGAATTTGTTTTTAAAAAAATGAAAATTGTAGCAGACGACAAAGTTTGCAGACGGCAAAATTTGCAGCTTAAGAGATTAAGTGCTACTAACATTATGTAAAACAGCTTTCTGATCCTGATACAATGCCGATTAACACATTCCCTCCTAGTGACGCATTTTTGCGCCTCTGTAAAAGGCACTTGTTGAAACCATTATGATAAATAGAACATTTGGTCCATGGGAGCAAATACTCTATTTATCACAATGATTTCCAAACTACACAATTCTGAAATTCTCCTTTTCTATAGTTAATGCTCCTTTTCGGTAGATTTATTCAAAGAGGCTGGGTCTAACAATATAGTCTAGGAGGGAATGAGTTAAGTTGGCGTCTAGTCTTGATACTCCAAACGGTCAATAACTGCCATTCATGTTGTGCTTGTTACGGTAAGAGTTCACTCGAACATGGTGCATTTTAGAAAAATTATGTATTGTACATTTTGGAAGGAACAAATTTGTACTTCGACTTACTCCGAAGATCAAGTTATCCGAGATTGAGATACCGAAGTTCAATTATACATATAAAATGTACCTTAGATATAGTCATCAAATGCATGTATATTCTGCTATTACTACCGTCGATATTATTAGACTAGTGCCCCTTGAAATCTCACTCTTATCATAATGAAAGTGATCCGAAGCAGTCCTGTTTATCATGGGAAGGAAAAGTTAAAGATATATCCTGCGCAAAATTCCGCACATTTTGCGTTTCAAATAGACTTCAGAATCGGAATCTATGTACCTTAACACTCATTTAACACTAAACAGTACGGTTAGTAAATGGTTGTTTGTGTCGAAAAATTAAGAGAAATGTATTGCTACGGAAATCAACGGGACAGCTTTCGCCATTGACCGGAATCTGTCGTAAGATTCAAATTTGCATACCGGAAATAATCATTCGATGTATATGTGGTCAACAACCAGTGTCATCCATTGTACATGTGATAGCAACCTGATTAATATTCAAAGCGTTGTTCCGAAATAGAATCGGAGTAATTCAGAACTTGACCAAAGATGTCCGCTGATTCCCGCACGATTCCCCGTTTCTAAAAAGAGGCTCCTTTTTATTAATTTAGCAGTAGTCAGATAGCGATAATATTTAGCTGAACAAATATATCCTGTCGGAAAATGGGTTGTAAGCATTATTTTCATTGTATGTATACGTACACAGCTTCTGGTGTTAATTGATTAACACGAAAATTGCGCATAATACATCTTTAACTAAACTATTTGAAAACCATTACCAAGACGGGAAGAGAAAAAGAACAAATTATAGCATTGATGCAGTCACGTGAATGACATAATCAAAATGTTTTCAGAACGTCTCACACACGCTTGAATTGACAGACCTTTCATCCAAAATGAAGCGTGTATTTTGTCATATTGATACAATTAATATTTCTTTATATGTCGTCTTTATGTGTTGTCTTATTAGTCTTCCAATATGCTGGACTAAGCACTTTCTACAAGGTGCCACGGATCCCATGTAAATGTTGTTTGTATTGTGTGTCTTCCGGTGCTCGAGTGCCTGTTCAAAATGAAGATGACATTCTCATGACAGAGATAAGATGCAAATATGCTAAATAAGCATTTTATAACCGACATTCTGGAAACCCACCGGAAATTCACCGAGTCGTGGAAAAGACTGACATTGAGATAATGGAAGGTTCGGTATTAGCATATACTGTACATGTACATGTACTGGCAATATGGAAATATTGAAATGCAACTGCTAGATCAATCACAAATTCCATATGTGGTGATTGATCTTGGAAATCTAACGAAGTACACTCTAAAACCAGTACCGTTCAGCGTTGGTACTGCTGACGGCTGCTTAGCAAATCAAAATACAAGTCAAAGGTCATGAAGTACCTAATAGGGGATGTAGAAATGGCAAATGGTTCAACACAATATAAGAAACACATGTAATGGAATATGGGGCTGCTTTGTTTCATTTAATTGGAGACATCCATGGTGACTTCAAACAGAAACCTGAAAGACTTTTCAACATGACGCCTCAAAGAGTTTATGTAATCTTAAGTGCAGGTATGTATCAAGAAAATTCCATCAAAAGTATGGAGGGAATGGGGGAGGGAGTTCAGAAAAGCTACTACATGTAATATGATGGGGTAATACGAAAATCCCTGCTGACTTAATTGATAAACAATGGCATCAAGTGACAGCTTGTTCAGGTTATTTGTAAAGCTTGGAGTAACGACTTATTCGCAAAGAAGAAAGATGTGTAATGTTTATCTGAGAAGGTGAATGTTATCATTTCACTGAACAGATGAAGGAAGAACAACACAATATTTGAACTGATGTTTTGAAGTCAGGACAAGAGAAACGGATACATGGATGTTTTTACAATGCGTACTACAGGGCTACAAGTCTATTCAAGTCAGAGCACCATGCGTCGACATATTCTTCATAATGTTTCATTGCACTGACGGATTTGAAAGTGTCTTATTTGATATGGGCTAAGACAATCACAGAAATTGCTCCATATGTCCGATATTGAAAGAGCTTATACAGAATAATTCACAGCTGTCCTGTTTGAGATTTTATGCTTTTTGCTGTCGTGATTCTACCAGCGCATTTTAGGGAAAAGGGCATGTGACACTAACAGTGAATTTTGAATGAGACCGGGGTTCGTAACTTTGAAACTCTTTGGAGGTTTCGCTGACCTAACCGGTGTATAAGAAGAGTTCACATACGCAATGTACCCAATGTTATTATTAGTTTTTGCGTTTGCTTTGACGGCGTGTTTTACATGGTGTTGCGTTTTTTATTAGAAGAGCGTCATTAAGACACAGTACCTCCGACTTCGGATCTCCTTGCGGCTTATGAGGCACACCCGGTCGGTCACTTTATCCTGACACCGACGAACCAGTCGTATACTAACCCTTAATTCTTGAGTGCCAATGAGGGATGCCACTACTATCGGTTTCAAAGTATTTTATGTGACCCGCCCCCTGGGAATCGAACCCAGGATCTCACTTACTGGAGGCAGACGCTCTACCACTAAGCGAACGCGGTCGGTCGTACCCAATGTTAGACTTGTAGCAGCTGATAGTTGGCTTGGCGCTTTTGAAATTAAAGGAGAAATGTGAAGATAAGCAAATTAATGCTTTGCGTAACATAGACATGAAATCTTTTCCACTGTGTAGAAAGTGCTCAGCCCGGCACATTAAACGGAATATCTATCATGTGCAGTGTTGGAAGAGCTCACATATTGCTGATTCAGAGAAAACTATCCTCGGAAGCATATTGTTGGACCCATGTCAACAGGGTTCCTGAACCGTTATGGGTCTATTGTGTTGCCCCGTACTTCATTCTCAGTATTTTTATATTTTCTGGTCACTTGGGATCATTAGTTTTGATGTTATTAGTTTTGAAAATTGAATACTATTTAAGCCGGTGCTAGGGCGTGAGTAGCGTTGCACTTTAATTACTACTCATGAACATACTCAATAAAACCGAGTCTGTAATTTAACTAATTTTCTATTTTTGCATTTCTACTTTCGCTTTCGAAGGATCAGCCATTTTCAGAATATTGTCTCCACAAGGCATGGTAGACATTATGGAAGAGACTCTTGAAGAAGATGAAGAAGTGGAGGTCTTTGAAGACATTAATATTCGGACTAGTCTTGCAATACGATGAAAACAGTTTTGATGACGGTTGAATGTATCACGCAGAGATGCCTATTTCTGTAAACCGGTAGAGACATTCTTTACAGAATGCGCAACAAAGTAGCTTAAGAATCTGAATCTGTTTGACTTGAAACAAACATATTGCTAAAAGCGAATGGTAAAGAAAAAGTTGTTTGTATCGAAAAACAACAAACAACGAAAACACGGCCGTCATGTAATGTGTCCAGAAATGGACAGAATAGAACTTTTAACCCTTTTCCTGTTCCGTGTTTATTCCAAATTTCAATACCTACTGAATATTCATATACAAAATAGATACATGTATAATGAAATTTGGAAGGTGGAAAATTGTAGCCATTTTAGAAAGTAAAGATACAGAACTATAAAAGTCTGCTATCAAACAGAGCAGACCCTGATCAGACGGCTCCTATAGGAGCCGTGTGATCTGGGTCTACTCTGTTTGCAAATGCGTGAAAACACGTTTATATGAGGGAAAGGATTAAATGCCGAAATTTATTTGAGTGTTCAGATTTTATTATATTTCAATCATCTGTATAGGAGTATGAGAAAGTGCCATGGTGCAGCTGTGCAAAGAAATGGACTTCACATCAATTAGACACAGACAGTTTTTATCCTATGTTTTCTGAGTGAGACTCCAGTGCAGCACTTTGATAAAACTAATTTACTGGAGAATATGATTTTATTAGGATCCCTTGGACTTTGTGTCAAATAATACTTTAATGTGTCTGCTTAAAGCAGCACGGCAGAAAACCCTCAGAATGCTCCCGTGTAAATGTTCAGTGCAACGTTCCCCTGTACATGTATTAACCCTTCGCTTGCTATTCACGTCAATATACCTACCTGTAAATAGTGAAGACCCAGATGAAACAGCTCCCGCAGGAACTGTCTCATCAGGGTCTGCACTATTTACAAGTTGATTGTGCAACCAGTACACTCACAGCAGTGATTGCACAGCGATATACTTGTACACAGTGAAAATATATGTAATTATACAACAGGACATGGGTAAAGAATGAGAAATGTGTTTTAAAATTCAGTAAGCGACGGGTTAACTTTTTACTTCGTGAATATTCACATGTAAGAAATAACGACGTCTTGAACATCGATTAGATTCATCTGTATAACGCTCGGCATATGAAGGAGAGAAGTTCCATGACAGTAACTGCAGAGTCATATCTATATCATTCCATAAGCAAACAGAGCAGATCTTGATCAGATGGTTCCTATAGGAACCGTCTGATCTGGGTCTACTTTGTTTGCAAAAGCGTAGAAAGGCGTAGTTTTTGAGTAAATGGTTACCTTACAGTATTACCTGTCTCGTATATCAATAAGTAGACTTCTTAAGAGTGTCAGAGGCTTTATTTATTTGACTAGCTGGAGAGAGCTTGGTGCGTTAGCATGTTTAACCCTTCGCTTGCTGAATTTTAAAATACATTTCTCCTTCTTTACCCATGCCCTGCTGTACAATTACATATATCTTCGCTGTGTACAGGTATTTCGCTGTGCAATCACTGCTGTGGTGTGCACTGGTTGCACAATCAACTTGTAAATAGTACAGACCCTGATGAGACAGCTCCTGCAGGAGCTGTCTCATCTGGGTCTTCACTATTTACAGGTAGGTATATTGACGTGAATAGCAAGCGAAGGGTTAATAACATACCGACTGTTTTATGTTTATATTGTATACATTCGTTTCTTTTTCTAAGACATTCTTAATTTCTTGCGCGTTTATGTATTACATGTACATACATTAATTAACCAATCTTATTTTACTTTGGAGGAGTTCTGCAATAATTGCAGAGACTATATATAGAGATCGTATGATCATGGTCTTCTCTGTTTGATTATGACATGTGTAGAACTAGTTCTACAGGTTCTACCATGATATAAATGCCTTGTTCAATATGCTATTACAATTACTAGCTAATTAATATTCATACAATCATAATACATGTATTATAGATGGGTATTTATAGCGTAACGGGTTAACCCTTTCCTTCATACAAACGCCTTTTCATGCATCTGCAATCAGAGTAGACCCAGATCAGAGGGCTCCTGTAGGAGCCCTCTGATCAGGGTCTGCTCTGTTTGCTAATAGAATTTGAAAGATGTGTTTGTCTATAAATATTCAGTAGGTATTGAAATTTGGAATACAATACAAAATAGGAAAATGGTTAAGATAATGCCTTAATTATGAAGTGCATGTACATGCATTTTCAATACATATATACATACTATCGGCGCTTTAGATAATTTTCAAAACATATATCTGATTCTCTCCTGGCACTTTAAGTGACATTTAAACCATTTAGACCACCATATTATTCACAACGTAAAGAGTACATTTCAGAAATAGTCAGCTCTTCACAAAGATCTTTTAATGGTGGAGAAGGGAGGGGGTTATTTAGTTCCATCAGGGTACTTTGTTTCCCTAAATAAATCTCTCTAAATACACATTTAATTGCCATTTATCAGATAATTGGAACAGTTTAATCCTTATTCTACCAAACTCGAGTTGGTCACATTTACAAACAGCTTTGATCGAGTAACTCGCCATCTAATCAGGATCAGCACTGTTTGTCACTCAGACCGTCGCTTCCTAAAAGCATTAAATCGATGGGGATTTGAAAAAAGACAGCACGCCAGACTTTGAGTAGGCGGCAAGATAAGGTTTAACTTTTATTAAATGGTGGGTGTATCAACCTCTTACAGTGCGGGACACGAGTCACTAATCTCCTTTGCAAACAGCGTAGACCCTGGTGAGAAGGCTTCTTGAGGAGCCCTCTCATCAGGGTCTGCACTGTTTGTCATGTTACAAAATCCTAAATACCGGTTTTCAACGTACGCTAGACCTGATTGGATTTTGGAATAGTCCATTTGAAAATTCAGCGTTGTAAGGGTTAATGTTACTTTTGCAAACTGTGTGAATTCAGACGATACGCCGAGTAACCCGGTGTCTCATTAGAATCCAAACTATTTCAGACTCAATACATGTTTCAGACAGCATTGAAGACGAATATATTAACGTTGTCTTTTCAACGCTGAATGTTCTAATGGAATATTACAAAATTAAAAAAAGGCAGACTTATGGTAAATATTCAGTGGTTGTTTTATCCCATTCCCTCATATTGACGACTTTTGACGACTCTGTAAAAGTCACGTTGTGAAACCATTGTGATAAATAGAGTATTTGCTCCTATAGGAGCAAATGCTCTATTTATCACAATGGTTTCTCAAACTACAAAATTCTAAAATTTTCCCTTTCTCTAGTTAATGCTCCTTTTCGGTAGATTTATTCAAAGAGGATGCGTCTATAAATAGCCTATGAGGTAATGGGTTAAATAAAAGTGTAGCATGATAAATAGTGTAGACCCATATGAGAGGGCTTTGTTTGCAAATGACACTAGTAATCCGATTCTCGCAATTAAAGAATTAATTCTTTC
Source organism: Azorinus chamasolen (assembly GCA_963576725.1). NCBI lineage: Eukaryota > Metazoa > Mollusca > Bivalvia > Cardiida > Solecurtidae > Azorinus > Azorinus chamasolen. Next base: position 61,545,273 of record OY755245.1, read on the forward strand.
CCTCATATAAACGTATTTTTGCGCATTTGCAAACAGAGTAGACCCAGATCAGACGGCTCCTAGAGGAGCCGTCTGATCAGGGTCTACTCTGTTTGCTAATAGAATTTTAAAAATCTACGTCTTTACTTTCTAAAATGGCTACAATGTTGCACCTTCCATATTTCTATATAATTATTTTGTCCATGAATATTCAGTAGGTATAGAAATTTGGAATGAACATAGAACAGGGAAAGGGTTAAAGTTGAAGCAGAAGATAATTATTTACAGACGAAAGTAGATTAGTTATTATATTGATACAGTAATATTTCGGAAAGATCGAAACTTCTAGGCAGCTTATCTTGTTCCATAACAATTTTAATCACCCATAAAGCTAATTGTATTTTAATGACTGCTCGTAGGCGTATCCTATAAATTATATTACAATTTTATTATTCAGCCAAAATCAAAACGCAATATTTTATGCACTGAGAAAATCTAATAGTTCTTACTCCAATATCAAAGGAAAATTAATTTTAAAAGATAAACATTGGAGTTTAAGGATGCAAAATTACTTACCAAATTAAACAAGCATGGTAAAACAGAGCTACAATGTATTACCGCTTCAACATTTAATGTGCGGGACACGCATGCATTGCCATTGGCAAACAGTGTAGACCCAGATCAGAGGGCTCCTCATAGTCTGCACTGTTGGTCATTCAAAATCTCTAGCGGGTTATACCCATTACCTCATAGGCTATTTTTAGATACCTCTTTGAATAATTCTACCGAAAAGGAGCATTAACTAGAGAAAATATTATTTTTTTTAGAATTGTGTAGTTTGAAACAACTGTGATAAATAGAGCATTTGTTCCTATAGGAGCAAATGCTCTATTTATCACAATGGTTTCATAAAGTGGCTTTTACAGAGTCGTCAATATGAGGGAATGGGTTAAGTCGGTCATACTGAGAGGACTCTACAGTTATAAACAGATGGCCTACTCTACTCTGAAAAGGTTAAATGTGATTTTGAATGGAACATGCTGTATCAGTATCCGATTCTTTTACTTTCGTCTTAACCCTTAGCTTGCTGGAAAAAAAATGTCTGCCCAATCTCTGATCTGCTATAATTGTTGCTGAATTTCGATTCGATCAAGCTTTGCAGAAACTATTGACCGAGTGTCAAACAGCTTGGATCCTGATGAGACGCCGAGTTACTCTGCGTCTCATCTGGATCCAAGCTGTTTGCAAATTCGAGACAGGTCGCGCTTAGCAGGCAAATGGTTAATATAAAGCGTTATAAAGCGTTACTCGGCGTTTCATCTTGATCCAGTCTGTTTCGCAAAAGCTAGTCAGTTCAAGCCTATTAAGCGAGGGGTGAAAATGTTACTTGGTAGTACTGCTTGGTTTTTTTTGCATCTCGTTCAGTTAAAACGTTTCCATGAAGGGAATTTGATAACGCTTTTAAAAGTATAACTCTAATCTAATAGGTCGTTTCAAATAACGATAAAGATAAGCCATATCTACATTTTACGCACGTGAGGCCATAGACACCTCAGAAGAAACGTATCATCTGCTTCGTTCTTTGAAAAGGGTCCAGTAGGGGTCGAAATATTAGATCGATAACTGTGCCTCTAATCTGTATCATGCTGAAAAACTATGCCTGCCAAAACTCTCATCTGTTGCATTTTTACTTACTTCTGATTCGTACAAGCGATTCAGAAAGGGTTGACTGAGTGTCAAACAGCTTGGATCCTGATGAGACGCCGAGTTATAAGGCGTCTTATCTGGTTCCAAGCTGTTTGCAAATGCGAGTCAGGTCGTGTTTAGCATGATTAGGCTAAGATATTGCATCTGTTTTGTAGAAATTAGCCGTTATCAGAGTAAACATGAATCTTACTTTGTACATGTATATCATTTCTTTTCAGCCTATGTATCGATGTATTCCGTTAGGTGTATTATGGACCCATTTGCAGTTATATAATCCCACTTTCTCTCATCTTAATCGTACAATTGTTTTATTTCTAAACATTTTATACATTAAGATCTTGGATCAATTTATTAAATACCGTACGATTAGAATAACATGTAACTCTTTACTCCATGTAAGAAATAATGAGATCGTGAATATTAATTAGATTAATTATTAAAATAGCACATGGACACAGGAATTTTTAGCCACTGTGGAAATTTATATCATTATCATACCATTTGCACAGAGAGCAGGCCCTGATCAAGATCTGGGTCTTCTGTGTTTGCTAAGGCGTAGAAATGCGTACTTATAGAGTGAAGGATTAAGTTCTAAGATAAGACGATTGCTACTTGGTGAAAAGAGGCCATTTGGGCTCAGGTAGAAACTGTTGTTTTTCAGCATAGTAAGGGTTACTTTACAAGATGTTATAATTTTTGACGTCTTTGACGAAAACTTATAGGACGAGTCAGTGGGTGGACTTGGGACATATAGCTGTCTCGGATCCCGACACTAGTCAATCAAACAACTAGTATTGGACACTTAAACTTAAGTGTTGCAATCAAACACTGTGTTACTCCATGACGTATGAAATCTTCTCCGAGTATGAAAACTGTGAAAAATTGCTGTGGTACGTAACTGCTATTCGATTAAGAGAGTTGTCGTTCCTGTTACACTCCAAAATTTGACCTTTATCTTGATGTCTGTCAAAACTACGGTTTGTCTTTCGCTGCCAATGTCGCATCCTTGACTATCTATGCAAATAGTCGGAATCGAGATGAGACACCGAGTAACTCGGCGTCTCATCAGAATCCAAATTGTTTGTTACTGTGGCTGTTTGTTGAAACCAGTATGAAGAAAAAAAATAAAAAATGAAAATTATAGCAGACGACAAAGGTTGCAGACTGCAAAATTGGCAGCTAGAGGGATTAAGCTCTACCGACATTATGTTAACACTTTCCCTCATATAAACGTGTTTTCACGCATTTGCAAACAGAGAAGATCCAGATCAGACGGCTCCTACAGGAGCCGTCTGATCAGGGTCTACTCTGTTTGCTAATATAATTTCAAAGAGCTGTGTCTTTACTTTCTAAAATGGCTACAATGTTCCACCTTCCATATTTCATTTAACTATTTTGTCCATAAATAATCAGCAGGTATTGAAATTCGTAATAAACATAGAACGCGGAAAGGGTTAAACAGCTTTCTGATCCTGATCTAATGCCGATTAACACATTCCCTCCTAGTGACGCATGTTTGCGCCTCTGTAAAGGCACTTTTTGAAACCACTGTGATCTATTTATCACAATGGTTTCCAAACTACACAATTCTGAGATTCTCCTTTTCTATAGTTAATGCTCCTTTTCGGTATAATTATTCAAAGAGGTTGGGTCTAACAATAGTCTAGGAGGGAATAAGTTAAGGTGGCGTCTAGTCTTGATACCCAAAACGGTTTATAACTGCCATTCATGCTGTGCTTGGTACGGTAATAGGAGTTCACTCGAACATGTAACAAGAAAGACAACCCTGTCCAAAAAGTGAAACGGACTCTTCAAATTACCTTCGCCTCTCGTTTTTATCGTCCATTTGTTTCACTTCACTGCTTAATACTGTCATCTGCAGATATTGTTTTCTGCAGAACGTGTCGCCTACTGAAATTTTAGTTTGGTTAAGTTTCTCCCTTGTTTTGGCGTCTCGTCTGGATCCAACTTTTTGCGTAGGTAATCACAGAAGTGACATTTGCAGCGAAGGAGATTCGAATTCTGGACGGCTGTCCGTAAACAAAATACACGTACATTGTAGAAAATATTATCGCCAACCTTTATTACAGTTTAACTTCAATATCTCGAACTTCGAGAGACCATAATTATAAATTACTTCGAGATAAAACAAGTACGAATAATCCGATTTCTAATCTGGGCAATTTATCAGGTTTACAGGTTAATGCAGGTCTAAAGTAATGCTGAAACTCCTGTATGAGCTTTCAGCATTACTTTAGACCTGCATTAATCGTTCACTTGATTGTATTTCTAGATATGCGTAGTGATGCATTTTAGAACAATTATGTATTGTAAATTTTGGAAGGAACGAATTTGTACTTCGACTTACTCCGATGATCAAGTTATCCGAGATCGAGATAACTGAAGATCAGTTATACATATAAAATGTATCTTAGATATATTCATCAAATACATGTATATTCTGCTATAACTATACCGTGGACATTATAAGCCTGGCGGAAGCAAATCGGATTCAACAATCGTATTTATAATAATTATTGTTGTGTACAATGTATTAATGCTCCCATAGGCGGACCCATATGTCTAATCGCATTAGAGAAAGATTTTCAGTACAGAAAAATGTTTGAACCAGAACTGTCGATCCGCCACTGCACTGCGATGTGCCTGCGATTCTAGGTCAAATGCTGAGGAGGAGTTAAGCGGTTAAAAAAACGTGCCCCTGGAAATCTCACTCTTATCATAATGAGAGTGGTCCGAAGCATTCCTGTATATTTTGGGAAGGAAAAGTTAACTAAAATATTTGAAAACCATTACCAAAAAACGGGAAGAGAAAATGAGCAAAATTATAGCATTGATGCGGTCAGGTGAATGACATGATCAAACTGTTTACAGAACGTTTCACACGCGCTTGAATTGGCAGACCTTTCATCAAAAATGAAATGTTTATTTAAGCGTATTGATATAATTTTTAATTCTTTAAATTTCGTCTTTAAGTGTCGTCTTGTTAGTCTCCCACCGGTTACCGGTCTTGGGACTATAGTTTACTCGATTCCGTCTGTCCTGTCCGTCCTGTCCGTCCGTCCGTCTGACCGTCTGTCAGGCTTCGTGTCCGGGCCATTTCTCCCACAAGGGTAGGCTTATTATAACTTCACACATGGAACAACCTTGATGGGACGAAGTGTCATGCACAAGGGCCATAACTCTAGCATCAATATTTTTTAGTTAAATTCTCCTTTTTCATATTTTCCCCTTACAATTGTGATGTGAAATACGACATCAGGCTGACCCAGTTTTCAGTATTGCTCTGTAGATTTTACAGACGTGTATTGTCTGTGTAACTCTGAAATCAGTTTTTAAGTAATGCGATACTGTTTTTAAAAGCGTTCGCTCGGTTACAGATATTTCCAGATAAATATAAGTACGTGTAAGGGCTAGTAACTTTTGCGTTTACGTTTCATATACATGTACTTCTTTTTCTGTGTAATTTTATTGCAAAGTGTGGCATGAAATGCGTTGCAGTTGTCATGCTGATGTTGTAATTTACAGTTGCATAGAAAAAAACATATTTTTGTTTTCTTATTATCATCTCAATTATCACCCATGATTCCAAGGGAGTCAATCCGTCCATCCGTCTGTATGTCTACACGTTCGTCGACACTTGCTTTAACCGACATCTCCTCTGAAACCGCATGGTAGAATGTAACCAAACTTCAGATAAATGATCTTGGTATGAAGCTCTATCAGAATTGCTAAAAAATGTGTATCCATGAAAAACTCTGGTTGCCATGGCAACAAAAAAGAAAATTCTTAAGAAATATTCTCCAAACCCAGGGGTCAGATTTGAATGATACTTAACAGATGTAGTTCTCTGATAAACCTATGCCAAACTTTCTAAAATGATTTTTATATCTCAAAAAAATTACTGGCAGGCGCGGGGCTACTTTCAACGATTTCAGTACTTTGATTCTATTTGTGACACGAGGTGGGACGCTCGGTTCTTTATTCGGTCATTATATCTAAAGCCGTGTTCGCAGCAATATTCGGTCCCAGTTTATGTTAGTATCGTGCCTACATGCGGTGATCAGTGTTGCAGTGCCAAAAAATCGTTTAATGTAATCATTTGGTTTTAAGTTAGAATGATTGGCGGCAAACTAAAAATAGTAGAACACTGAATTCTAGAAGAGAAGAATTTAGATATTTTAGGAAGGTTGCTGCTTAGTGTAGGGTGGAAGTCATGCAGAAAGCTCCTCTGGCTGTCACCTTTCTCCAATACCGATATTTATACTACAGTACAATCCCTCTATAACGGCCACTAAATTTACATCAAGTATTTTGTGTTAAAGGCAGGGGCTGCTTAAAGCAAGGTCAAAGTAAAACAGAACGCTCCTATAGGAGCGTTCTGTTTTACTTTCACCTTGCTTTAAGTAGCTCCTATAGGAGCGTTCTGTTTTACTTTCACCTTGCTTTAAGCAGCCACCTGCCCTAAATACCAAACTAATTAACACAATTTAGTGGTCGTTATAGAGAGGTTACCTACTGTAGTATTGAACGTCTGGTGTAGAGGGTTTTACTCTATTTGTTTTTGTTCAGAGCCAGAACACAAAACACATATGCAGTTGCAATTATAATGTGTTGCAAGGGGCTATATTCCATCACAATATCACCATAGTTGTTCTATATATTGAGATGTTTCCAAACATATAAAACCTTTATTTCTTTTCGCTACTGTCATATTTTTGTATCAGTTCCTTAAGTTGGTGTGTTTTTTTAAGTAAATAATTATACAGGTACATATCAATATTTCGGTCCTTACTGTTTTGCCTCGGTCGTGAATTCATCAGTGGGAAAATTTGGCGGGAAACTAGCAGCTGACTGTGCAATTGTCTATTTTCTTTGTCTTCATTTTCGTTTCAAAAACAGTCACAATAACAAACAGTTTGGAACCTGATGAGACGCCGAGCTACTCGGCTTCTCATATGGATCCAAACTGCATGCATAGGTAATCACAGATGCGACATTGGTAGCAAAAGAGTTTAACTGGCATTAAGAACAAGGGGAGTTTTGATCATGGCAGAAACTGTAGAATCAAATCTATATATAAAATATTTGTTTGTTTGTGTTAAAATGTATCCCATCTGCAAATAGAACAGAACAGAACAGAACAATTATTTTATTTGACTTGTACACAAGATACATCGTCATACATACAATTCAACATCAAATCGATACGTGAAACAATTAGCGTAACCAACTATATGCAGATACAAATACTTTACACATAAGCCGAAATTTTCTTGCTCGGAGAGTGAACAATTTTTAACAAATTTTGTATTAAATTATGCTGATAGAAATCTTAAACAGGGCACAAAGGAACAAATTCTATATTAAATTATGTTGATAGAATTTCTTAAACAGGACAAAACGGAACAGAACGTATTCATGTTTTTTGATTACACCTTACATCAATGCTGAAAACTTGTCGGTGTAACATTAGAAGTGACATCAATCATTCAACAGATTTTAGAAATGTAACAATTAATAATTATATTAAGTCATTAGAATCCACATTCGAGTAAGTGTCAAGTAGACATTCCATAGATGTAACGGCACAATGCAGGATAAAATCATACATAAAGCTCCAATATGGACTTGAATTGGACAGCGTTATGCTATGTGCTATAGAACAGACCCCTATACAGGAGCTGTCTGATTTGAATGTACTCTATTTGCAAAGTCGTCAAAACGTAAATATTCATATTAGAAACACTGACATCATGCATACACAGTATCTGAAGCTTTATAATGACACATGGACGTAAAATGAAAGAATCGGTAGAATCTTATCTATATCATTTCATGAGCAAACAGAGCAGACCCTGATAAGACGGCTCCTACAGGGGCTGTTAGGTCTGAATCATAGTACTTCCTTGATCTCATTCTTCTGATACACAGCCGAATCAGTCCTTGTACTTCCTTCATACTATATAGGTGAGAGCACCTTATTATACTTTGCACGACCCTGCCGAAGGGGTGGTGAGGTAGGTGGCAATCAATCAAACATTTTAATGCGGGAAGCGAGTGCACTGTCATTTGCAAACAGTGCAGACCCAAACCAGACGGCTCATATAGGCGCACTGTTTGCCATTCAATTTCCTTAAACAAAATGTTATGTATTTCATACTGAATTGATATATCATTCAGCACTGATGTGCAATTCCACTTTAAATATTCAGCATTCACAATATAAATAAATACAAAGTTAATAGAATAACAATGCTTTTATAGTCAAAAGAATGTTGAATTAACTATCGAAAAGGTCGTTAATCAATTAAGGGTCATCTTAATGGATATTAACATGTAATGAAAAACATGAATCACTTTCGTCATGGACAATGTTATAAATTATAACCATGTATACATGTATTAGAATAGTGTGACCTCGATTGACATATAGATGTCGATCATTGGTCAATGACACTAAATGATGATGATGATGATGATGATGATGATGATGATGATGATGATGATGATGATGATGATGATGATGATGATGATGATGATGATGATGATGATAGTAATAATAATTCAAGTCATTCAATTCAAATTTTATTGGCAATATCAGCATATACAATACTTTTGGCCAAGTAAATAATACAATATAAAGATAATAATAGTAATAATAATAATGATAATATTCATAATAATAATGATAATAATAAAACATAGTTTTCCTCCTCATCATCATCATCGTCATGACTATCATAGTCATCATAATTATCATCAGCAGCAGCAGCAACAGCAGCAGCAGCTTTAACGTTCGCATATCATTCATCCAAATTAACCTCGTCGTATTCAGGTGTTGTTAAATGTCTGCTGTGATTATGCTCTCAATACCCAACACAAATTATCTTATTAAAACTATAGTCATGTTTATAAACAGTGTACACTTTAGTGTATGTTGTAATGTTCTGTTCTGGTCGCGCGAGAGTAGATATTTTCAGTAGACCATATTGATGGGATAAAGATTATCGCAGTTTATACGATTTTTGGAGAAGGTTTCACATCATGCCACGTTTGTCCGGTGTTTGATTGTCGTTCTTTTCTATTAGTTTTGTCCGCACATCGATGTTTGATTGATCAATTTGGTCTGGCGACCGCTATATTTCCTTAACGTTCCGAAGTCCCGGACTCGGCACAACACACAATCGCCGTTACCTTTTATAGTCAAATCAAACTTGTTACTTTACAATAGGCAAACTGTTACTCCGGCCCGGGTGAACACAATTTAGTCAATATATATTTCAAGAGATTAAAAGTTAATTCCTAGTTGAGTATGTCATGATCTCTCGCCCATTTATATGCATTCGATATCAATTGAAAGAAACACATTTTTGTGACCTGTTGACTTATTTGGACCTTCATTCGGGATCTATATTGTGTTTTAAAGTTCGGTTTATTTTGAAGAATGACAGTTATGACAACGATGAGGTAAATACTTTATCATGAGATTTCATTCTATAGGACATTTTGGCCGACTTTCTTAACAGTAACTAATCAATTATGCTAGATGTGTATATATGTGGATGGACGGACGAATGGAAGGAGAAATGTACACATGTTGAGCGACAGAAAGATAGAGGAAGAGGGGGGGGGGAGAGAGCGATAGACGGTAGACGAGATATAGTGAGTGAAAGAGAGAGATATATATTATATACAGAGAGACAAAGATAGGCAGAGAGAGAGAGAGAGAGAGAGAGAGAGAGAGAGAGAGAGAGAGAGAGAGAGAGAGAAAAAAGACAAGGAGAGACTGAGAGGTCAGAGACAGACAGGCAGAGACAGACAGACAGACAGAGAGACACTCACGCAGATTCCAATTGACTTTATGTACTCTGTGTCAAATGTATATTACATGTTTTGTGACATCCTTATGTTTTTGAATATTACATCTTCCATGAATGGTCATGCAACGTAATTAGTATACAGATCCACATTGGCCGAAATCAGGCAACTGTGTCGCTTATCATACAAGCGAGGTCATTATCACAGTCAAAGAGGAAATGATGGCAATAAAAGTTACAGTAGTTCACCCTTACCCCGCTGGGCAAACATAATGTCTGCTAAAATCTGGATCTGGTACAATTTTTACTGCTTCCGATTTGATCAAACTTCCGAGAAACTATTGACGAATTGTCGAACAGTTTGGATCCTGATGAGACGTCGAGTTACTCGGTCGTTGTTTTAAGTTTTAACCCTTTCCCACATGAACATGTATCTTCTTCTTTGTGACTACTACACTCCCTCATTACATTGAGGATTATGTGTAGGCGCTGGTTTAAAAACATTAAAATATATTTAAAAATACTAAAAGTTTTTAAAAACGACATGTTTCAGAACTGGATAGAACTTTATACATGATAAGAACAACACCAAACATGATAATGCATGAATTGAATGATGCATGAATTGATAACATCGTGACTATTCATTAATTTAATATTCAAAAGTCAAACATTTAAAATGGAATTGTTGGCTTAGACAAAACTGTAGAATCAGATGTATATAATTTCATAAACAAAGCAGACCCTGATCAGACGGCTCCTACATGCAAATAAGCATGACCTGCGTGTCAGACACTTTCTGAATTGTTGTCACATGTGTACGGTGGTAAGGTGGATATCATTTCGGCCATGCAGTGTCATAGTGACACTTGCTAATTTAACACCTAGCCATTTCTTGAATTGTACTCGTTAAAGTTATGCAAGAAATACTTCTTAGTTTGACTTGACTAAAGGCTGCTGTTGGTTGGGTCTGTTTGCTTATGGACTTATTTAGATCTGATTCTACACTTTCCAAAACCCCTCTTGTTCAGAATAGCATATACGAATTCAGTTAACAAATAACCCAGTTGATCCCAGTGGATTCTTCCATGCTTATATATTGGATTAGTCCATTATTTTTTATCTAAGGGGTACCTGGTCAAAATTTTAAATTTCGTTTTTTTAAATGAAATTCCTATCGGCAAACAGTGTAGACTCTGATCAGACGCCGCATAGTGCGGCGTCTGATCAGAGTCTACACTGTTTGCCTAAGTCACATATATTGGATCGTGGGAGCAAATGGGATAATCACAATGCAAATATAACTACTTATTGTTTTCTATTCATTAAAATCAGTACAACAAAAAAAGTTCCTACATTGTATACCATTTGATCTAGATCTACACTATTTATATTTGACATAAATAGGTCAACTTGACATTATGCCAGCGATGATATTGAAAATCAAATTTTATCATTTCTACACTTTATCCCCCTTTAGACCCAGACGTGACTGTGGGAGCCGTCTAATCAGGAGCTACTTTGTTTTGTTATAAATTGTACAAAAATATGATTCTACAGGGTCTGTCACTGACAATTATTCTCTTGTTGATGATGCCGTTATAAAAATCAGCTATTCAATATCCATACACTTTTTTCTTACAAACTATTCATTAGGTAAATGGTAAAATAATCATCAACCGTATAGGATGTATCACTTAATTTAGATTTCTCATTGATTTCCGATTTCTCGTTATTTTTTCTATTTATCGTTTGAGGAAATTGAACCAATAAAGATAGCATAGAATTACTAATTTAACTGATTGTGTAACACCATCAGGTGTTGGTAGTGGTCATATTTTGCCCCAGAATATTGTTTGACACTTAACACGTGATTTTACACCTGATAAATAAAATTGACAATACCCAACCTAATGGACCATCTACTGTGAAAGATCAATTGCAGTAAAAACATAACCTAGGGAGGGGCAGGCACCGTTCAAGGCGGGGAAGTAGGATGTTCAATAAACATATTATCTAAATTGCCAATTATAAGTAATAAGTAGAATATCGCTCCTGGTGCTATTTTGTCTGTATAATACCCAGGCCCCTTGGTCTATAGTCTTCAGTACAGACAACTGACCATAACTGACCACAGCACCACCAGAGACAAAATACCGGTAAATAATGACCATAGTCTTATATTTTAGTAATCGAAGGCTGTTGTTGTTATTTTCAAATAAGCAAATTATAAGAACTCAAACTTGTTGATATATTGTTTAAATTTAAGAAAATATAATTTGAACGTGTCTCTTTTAAAATGAATGTATGCATATTAGACGTAACTTATCTGTTTGCGTGATTGTAACGTATTATTTTTACCTGTTTAACCCATTTGCGCCCATGATCCCATATATGGGACGTAGGCAAACAGTGTAGACTCTGATCAGACGCCGCTTAATAGGAAATAATGACATTATAAATACGAATTCGATTATCTTTTTTATAATGGCAAATGAACACAGGATAATGTCATATGAACACAGTAGTTTTGTTACTGTAGAAACTAGAACCAAGATCTATATCACACCGTAAGCAAACAGTGAGACCCTGATCAGAAGCCGCCCGATCTGGGTATACTTTGTTTGCAAAATCATGAAAAGATGTTTATATGAAGCTGTATAGAAGTAGTAAAAAATGATATAAATATTTCTGGTTTTATAAGCGCTTTATTAGATCTTTTCGCATATTTACACTAGTGTTTCAGTTTGTACGCGCTATTATTTGACCAGATCTTTAAACCTTTGTATGCTCGTATTATTGCATATTATAATACATGTATATAGACGTTTTTCACCAAGCACGTGTAAAAGTTAAGCAGTGTGGGTCAATATAACCAAGCCACAATGGGCTCTCTGACTTGAGCAATAGTTGAGCAGGACTGCTCACACAGCGCGGTTTGTACAGCAAGTGATCGTGTTTTGTCTAGATGGTTTATCATGTGCCTTTAATGCACGCTGTTTAAACAAAAGTAACAATTTCCCATTCTTGTATCTTGGATGATAAAGTTCCAGACATAAGCTATCATCTTCATTATCACCATGATGCAATATATTTGTACAAAAACATGTTCAAAAATGTGAAGATCTTAGTTCATTTGTGCTGTTTGAGTGGAGAGTGAAGGACAATATTTGTGTCTTATTTGTTTTCGCAATAATGTAAGTGTAACAAAAATATCGAGGATTGAGTGCAAACTTTCGTAACTACATGTATGGATCGAACTAATGATAACTTTTGCAAACAGTTTGGATCCAGATACGACGCCGATTTACTAGGAATCTCATCAGGATCAAATCTGTTTTATAATCTGATTGTGAGTTTCAGTTGAAATAAAAGAAAACTCAACTTAGACAGTTTTAGAAACACAATTTCTTTACAACATTTATGAAGTTTAACCCTTTTAGTACGTCAAACGAGTAACTTACATCTTTGCAAACAGTGTAGACCCCAGGTGATAGTGCTCCTAGAGGAGCCCTCTCATCAGGGTCTACACTGTTTGTCACATTACACATTTCATAAACAAATCCCTACATATTCCATTTAAGTTTGACTTGCTTGAATTTTGGAATAGTCCATTTGATAATTTAGCATGCAAAGGGTTAAACGATGTGGGTACTACTGTTTTGCATGCAACCTTCAATATGTTGGTCATATCATGAAAGAAAGGTACTCGGCCACAGGCAAGCAGTGAAGACGCATATCTGTATGAAGTTTTGTACTATTTACAATGTCATTTTTAATCTATAACATTTTTCGTGATTACCCTTGGAAACGGTTTGGATCCAGATGAGATCCAAAGAAATTTGTCGTCTCAACAGGATTCAAACTATTTGACACCGAGATTGTACCTTATAAAAGAGTAGTAGCGACTGATCTGCGTCAACACTGTTTACAAATGTTTTGAATGCGTTTACTGTGATATGACTCGTGAACAGCTATAATGGGTTTGGATCTCTTTGCTTCTGATACATAGCAGAATGTATAGAATCTATATGTATAGATTTTATAATATTTCATAAAAAGTCCTTATAATTCATTAGCAGACCCTGGTCAGACGGCTCCTGTTTGCAAAGGCGTTTTAAGTTTTAACTGTGAAATAATAATAGTTTAAAGGATTAAAAAACACTTTGAAGCACAAGCGATAAAGGCATGGACTATTTCAATTGTTTTATTGTGTCCCTCCCAAACTGTCACAATGTCTTTATTTTTAAGTTTGCAATTAGACAGATCGTTTTATTGTATAAAAAGTTTGAAGTACAAACATGGCCATGTGCTAATATCAAGGTAATAGAAGCTCATTTTGATTGTCTATCAAAATTAATCTGTTTGTGCTTTTGTTGGCAATGTGTTATTTTGTTCGTTGTCTTTTATTCGCAACATCTACAAACATTGGTGATTTACGATTGTAATTATCCAGCAGTGTCCGAGTCATCTGTTTAAAGTATAGCACGGGTGATCAGCCCAAACCGCTTGTCGGTACGTTTGATCAATTAATGGCTATAATCGATTGCTTGGCCTAATTGCTCGGGCCAATAATGCACATGACAACGCCAAAGATAATAAACAGTAGTTGGAGGTGACTGACTGAAACATCAGGGGATTCATTTACCGTTCCATTCATTTTCAGGTCTGCATTTAACACGGACGACTCGAAACGACAGAAGGTGAGTTTTTGTCTTAATTTAATCATTTACTTGTAAATATTTATACATAAATACTTGAATTGCTCTGATCTAATATTTCGACCACTAAGGGCATTTTTTTTTCTTACATGATAATCTTTGAAAAAGGCCTTAGTGGTCGAAATATTAGATCAGAGCAATTCAAGTAATTATGTATTATATTAATTCCCTTTTTGGAATATTTTCTTCATTACATCACGAAGTAAAAAATTTACTTCGTGATTACATAAATCTTTATATCAGAATTAAAGACTTTATGAATACCAATTAGCTGAACTATTTATAATGCTTATTTTATTCCATAGGGAATATATTAAATAGGTAATAATATACACAGATAACTCAGTTTTCAATATTTGTGAAAGACAGTTATCAATATATTCGTAATTCCAGTAATGTTGCAATAACATTATATAGCGCCAAATGACATTTTTAACGCCAAAATACGCCGTCGTTACGCCAAGTGACGTCATAACTTCATGTCATATTAACAATTCCATCATGGTGCTTAAATGCTAAACATGTAGTGAAGTTTTAATTACGTGTTATTTCTTGATAAAGGCTGGGGCAGAAATATTGAAAACTGAGTTATTTGTGTATAGTGTTATTTACAATGACATTCTAAACAATGATCGACCAATACACACGCTGTCGAATCAGGTCTATAGGCCTACTACTTCGTGCGTAAAAAAGAGAAGACCCTTATCAGTCAGCGTCACGATCAAACAAAGTGCTTACCAAAATGTAAACCAAAAACCCATGATGTGGTATAACCGGCAGTTATTATTTCAATGCAGCATTGACTTTCTCTTCTGAAGTGTTCTCCGTTTTATTAACATCCTGTCATATATACCCGTAACCGGTATACAGAAACGGTTATATCTTTAAGTACAGTAAAACCTCTCTATAACGGACACTAAATTACATTAAGTATTTTGTGTTAAAGGCAGGTGGCTGCTCTAAATACCAACTAATCAACACAATTTAGTGCCGTTATAGAGAGGTTTTACTGAATTAGAGAGAAAAGACTTATTTTGTAGTTCATTTTGTAAGAACCTCGGCAAATAATCGATTTTTAGTTAGCGAGTTTAATAAAATTCTGTTTTTCACGTGAAACAGAAACATGCAACTGAAGTAGACTTGCTCTTTTAAGTTGAAAGAAAAACGCGGTAAAATGGCATACACATACATACTAAAGAGTTGAATTTTGTTAAATTCTTAAAATATCGAAGTCAAATATGTTAGTTTTACATCCGATTTACTGAGCCGGGAATCCATATCAATAATAAATGATAAAATACGATTGAAGTGGTGGTTTTATGTAATGGATTTTATTTTACTGTCATTGAATGTTTCCAGATCATCGAGATGTTGAAGTTCACACCGGGTAAGACTGACGACATGCCGTCTATTGACGACATCCTGACGCCACCATCCAAGGGAGACAGCTACTGCTTCTCGGATACCCCACTTACCTCCTGTGCTGCCATGGAGACTGACATGAACGGTTCTTTCACTGGGGTAGGTTAACACTTTACTTAATGCACATATACGACATTATTTTTAGCTGAATTGATAGAATGGTACATGTACACAGGATTATTTTGACTCTCGCAAGTCTATATGACTCTTTAGTCCTTAACTCCATATATACAGTAAAACCCCGCTAATACGACCACCTAAAAGAGGTATAATTCTGGGTGCTAGATGCAGGTGGTAGCTTAATACAGGACAAAAGTAATGCAGAAAGCTCCTAGAGGAGCTTTCTGCATTACTTTTGTCCTGCATTAAGCAACCACCTGCTTATAAAGACACCCATGTTTATTCATTAAGTGGTCGCATTAGCGGGGTTCTACTGTATACGCCTTTTACGTCTTTGCAAACAGAGTAGATCCAGATCAGACAACTCCTATAGGATCCATCTGATCCGAGTTTGCTCTGTTTGCTTATGGAATGATAAATATATGATTCTACAGTTTCTGCAAACTTTCCATGTGTTAATTGGCCATACGTGTATTTTAAAATAAAAAAATCTAATTAATATTCATAATATCATAATTTCTTTCATGATTATTTATGAAGTAAAGGGTTAACCTTTAATTTGCTGCAGGCGAACGAGTGACGACCTATATACAGTTAGACCTCTCTATAACGGCAACTAAATTACAGTAAAACCTCTCTATAACGGCAACTAAATTACATCAAGTATTTTGTGTTAAAGGCAGGTGGCTGCTTAAAACAAGGTGAAAGTAAAACAGAACGCTCCTATGGGAGCGTTCTGTTTTACTTTCACCTTGCTTTAAGCAGCCATCTTCCCTAAATACCAACTAATTAACATACTTTAGTGGCCATTATAGAGAGGTTTTACTGTATATAATTTAGATCAAAATGAGACGCCCAGTTACTCGGTGTCTAATCAGGATCCAAACTATGTAATGAACAAAGATATACACTGTTATACAATGTACAATGCATAAAAAAAATAATATATGTCTCTGGTATGAAGAAATGCAAGATAAATCAAATGTGATCACCGATGTCGATGGCACTTTCTACCAAGTTATTTTCTCAGTGGGTTACATGTTAAGCAACAGAGCAGAACAAGATCAGACGATAGGAGCCGTCTGATCTGGGTCTACCTCTACACAGTTGTGAACGGTCGTCTCTGTCATGTTAACATGTTCTTTCTTTCTCTAGTAGTTCTATTCTATTATTTCCTTCTTAGTTTGTTCTTTCGTTCGATATTTCTTTCTTTTCTAATTGATCCTTTTTTAACCATTTCTATGTTCTATGTTTATTTAATTTTTCAGTACCTACTGCATATTGATTGCCAAAATAGTTATAATGAAATATGGAATGTGGAACATTGTAGCCATTTTCGAAAGTAAAGAAACAGATCTTTCAAATTCCATTAGCAAACAGAGCAGACCCTGATCAGACGGCTCCTATAGGAGCCGTCTGATCTGGGTCTACTCTGTTTGCAAATGCGTGAAAACACGTTTATATGAAGGAAAGGGTTAACGAGAAGAATTAAAGTTTTTTTTCCAGGGATTACATTCTATGCACTAAATAATGGCAACTCTTGTTACGGTTTGGATCCAAACTCCGAAGTACTACATCGACTATTGCAAAATGCTATTGAATACTTACATTACTGTTTCTTTTTCATGATCAGATAAGCAGACGACCTTTGGGAAGATTCCTTTCGTTCGACACCAAGAGAAGCCTGTTTTCTAATAAAAGACATCTCGATGACGCAGACGACGACGAGTCCCCAGTCACCAAGAAACTTCGCGAGACTGAGTCAGCCTTCGGATCGTTTAGCTTAGAGGTGAGTTAGATTTTAATATTCATTGCGTTATCTCATGCATATTCATGTAAACAAATGACATCACGAATATTAACCCTTTCCTTGTTCTATTTTTATTTCAAATTTCAATACCTACTGAATATTCATGTACAAAATTACTATAATGGAATGTTGAACATTGTAGTCATTTTAAAAAGTAAAGAAACGGATGTATCAAATTCCAACAACAAACAGAGCAGACCCTATAGGATCCATCTGATCTTGAGCTACGCTGTTTGTAAATGCGTGAAAACATGTTTATATGAGGGCAAGGGTTGACTAGATGTTATTTTTTACAAGAAAAAAAAGAAGAAAAACGGTGTATGATCACATGTGTGTTTGGCTGTGACAGAACCATTAGATCTATTCTATTCTGCTTTATATTTCACATATAGTTTTTAACTGATTTGGCGCCGAATAATTTTCGTCCGGAAACAGTGTAGCCTGCATTATTTTTCAGGCCATTTTCCTTCAATTTTCTAAAACGCAAGTGATGTATCAAACATTTTGGATCCTGATGAGACGCCGAGTTACTCGGCACTATCTGGATCCAAACTGTTTACAAAGGTAACACAGATTCGTCCATTGCAGTAGGCCATGCTGTCGCTTTCCGTTAACCCTTCGCTTGCTATTCACGTCAATATACCTACCTGTAAATAGTGAAGACCCAGATGAGACAGCTCCTGCAGGAGCTGTCTCATCAGGGTCTGCACTATTTACAAGTTGATTGTTCAACTAGTGCACTCCAAAGCTGTGATTTAACAGCGAAATACTTGTACACAGTGAAGATATATGTAATTATACAACAGGGCATGGCTAAAGAAGGAGAAATGTATTTTAAAATTCAGCAAGAGAAGGGTTAAAACAAGTACAAGTATGAAGAAAAACCACCGGTTTAGTTCTTGAATAAAACTCTTTTAATGGAATATCTAGTAAAAGAATACTAAAATACATGTACTTAAAATTGTTCTTTTCAACCTCATATCTCTTTGATTTATACAGTAAAATTTCTCTAAAGCGATCATCAAAACAATGTCTAATTTTGGTTAACAGAGGCAAGTGGTAGCTTAAATAATGTAGGATGGAAGTTGCGCAAAAAACTCCTATAGGAGCGTTTTCATTACTTCCATCCTTCACTAAGCAACCACCTGTTTTAAATACATCTATATTTATTTTTCATTTAGTTGGCGCTTTAGAGATATTCTATTGTACTTTAACATTGTATGTAAAATAAAATAAGATGTTCCGAAAAAAACCCACCAACAAATATTTTGAAAATATTAATATACGAAAATGAATGTGTAATATGACGTTATATGCTTTGTTTCAGCCACAGACTACCATAGAAGAGACAAATGACATAAAGACCGTTGTAAATCGACTGGCTACCGAAGACAACCTTGTGGCGGATGGTTCCCGCTCCTGCACCCTTCCTACCGTTCCCGGAAGACACCGAGATCTGAAGTCCATTTCCTCCGACACGGTACGTTTAGGCTTACCTATGTAACTGATAATCGCATATTGTCAAACCCCTCTAAACCGGACGTTAAATTTAGTATAAATATCGGTCTTTAAGACAGGCGGCAGCTTAAAAAAATGGGTCCTCTGTGAACGTTCTGCATGACTTTCAGTCTACATTAAGCAGCCACCTGCCTAAACGTATCTAAATCCTTCCCTACTAGAATTCCAGTTTAGAGGGGGTTTACTGTAACCCATTATACATGTAAGTGGATTTGTCAACATGAGTATTTTGTGCGAATCTTATTAAATATTCATGGGTAGAGTAGATTTTATAGGATAAGTGTTTGAAGTGGAAATATGAACGCTAACAGTGCAGACTCTGAACAGGAGCCATCTGTCGCAAGTTTAGTTTGGGTTGCGTTGAATTGTCTTTTTCTGAAAAGTTATGACTCTTATGGCACTGTTAAACGTATGCTTTGCTCAGTCTCTCGTTTGTTGCACAGTGTAACAATTAATAATCCACTTAGTTTTGTTTGTAAACTATATGGATTGAATGGTTAATAGCTTAGATCCAGATCACTCATGAACTCTGACCTGTGTTCTGTGTCTGTTTGTAAATACGCACCAGTGTGTCTCTGTCAAATGTTCATTGTATGCTATAAATCTGTACAGGAACAGGTTGAATAGGAATATGACCTTTACTTTATATATGATTTTCTCTAGATGAAGGACGTCTTAGATGGTTGCTATGACAACGAAATTGACCACGTGACTGTGATTGACTGTAGATACCCATACGAGTTTGAAGGTGGACACATCAAGGTACGTACATGTATATTTCATGGTTAAACTGGGTATATTGAAACAACTGAAACAGTTAACCCATAACCTGATAGAGATTCCCTTTGATGCATTTGCAAACAGAGTAGACCCAGATCAGATGGCTCCTGTAGGAGCCGCTTGACCAGGGTCTGCTGTATATGCTTATGAATAATATAAATCTTATTGTAGTTTCTACCATGATAACGTATGCCACTGTTCATATTTCATAATACTATTATAATAAAAACAGCTGATTAATATTCATGAATATTTGATGTCTCTCTATTGCTGGTTTGGTTGGATAATAAATACTGTGGAAGTAGAAGTATATAAGATAATGCAGAAAATAATTGGAAGCCGAGTTTTATTACACAATGACTGCTATAGGTTTACACTGTTTTCTAAAGAAGGTACAAAATAAAACCTCAATAATGACCCATAAATAAAATGATCTAATTATTGGTATATAGGTAGATGGTAGCTGTGTGCAAAATACAGAAAGCTCTCATAGAATGTCTACGTACTGAAGAGAAGCACAAGAGTGGTACTTTAATAAAGATGATTTAATCAACTTATTTAACCTTTTACTCCATAAATATGACTTTCTACGCCTCTGCAAACTAAGTAGACCCGGATCAGACGGCTCCTATAAGAGCCGTCTGATCAGGGTCTGCTTTGTTCGCTTATGGTATAATATAGGTATAATTATACAGTTTTTGTTCTGACCAGCATTTCCTGCTAACATGCCATTATAAAAAAAAAATTGAATCAAAATTCATGATGCCATTGTTTTACATGAATATTGGAGTAAAAGGTTATATATTACTTCCAGTAATGTCTTTTTTTGTATAAATGCTATACATTGATATTTGCCTTGTTACAGGATGCCCTCAACTTGTACACACATGATGCTGTACTGAACTTCCTTCAACAACATGACTCCGCCAACTCAACTGGACGTCATGTGCTCATCTTTCACTGCGAGTTCTCATCAGAAAGGGGACCCAAAATGTAAGTGGATGAACCAATCAATACAGTAATACCTTTTGTAAAGGTACTGCATAACGAACATGCTTTGGACTATTTAAAAGAAGATAGTACCAGATATATAAAACCCATTATTTGATAATCCCATACTTTTAATTAACGCCTTTGTAACTAGATTAGATGCAGATCAGACAGCTCCTGTAGGGGTTGTCCGATCTGGGTCTTCTCTACGCCTGTTTGCATGTTACAGACCTGACCATTTACTCTATGGCATGGCAAAACATTTCCTTTTTCGCAATTTCATACATTAATTCATTTTACATAATTTAGTACAGGAATGGAATTTATTTATGTTCGTGATAGAGAATGTTATATAGAACTATTTAAGTAAAGGGTTACATTTTGCATCGCGTATTAAAGTCAAAGACAAACGTTTTGTAGTGCGTCATATTCTTCTATGTTTAAAAGAGTAAATTTTTCTCCTTTTGTTTTCAAATATTTTCCAAGGTGGTTCTATAAAGTATGTAATTACAAGATAAGAGTCAATACACCACCGTATATCAATCGAATATTTTTCATAAAAAAAACTATTTTAATCCTTTACTCCATGAATATCATGAATATTCACGCAAGAAATAATGACATACTGGATGTTTATTAGCTGAATATTTATCATGGTATATGAACACAGTACTTGATAGTTATGATGACGGAAACTGTAGTATGAACATCTGTATTATTTGACAAGCAAGCAGTCCCTGATCAAACGATACATATAGGGGTTGTGAGATCTGGGTCTGCTGTGTTTGCAAAATCATTAAAAGGAGTATTTATGGAGGTTATAAAGAATATATCCACATTAAATTGTCTTTTACATAAAACTTTAGTTTATTTTAAGATATGTTATTCTTATAACCCTTTCCTTCATATGCCGTGTAAATGCCTTCCCACGCTTTTGCAACCAGAGTAGACCCAGATCGGAACCGTCTAATCAGGGTCTGTTAGGTTTGCTAATAACATGATGTAGAACTTATTCTACAGTTTTTATCAAAGCAAAATAATTCCTTGTACATTATAAAAATTGAGCTAATAAATATTCATTATTTCCTACATGAATACTGAACAGGGAAAGGGTTAAAACCAGTGCTTAGATTACAACAGCTCTTCCATCAATATACTTATTACCTCCCCTTTTCCAGGTATCGTTTTCTGAGGAACCAGGACCGTGCCTTGAACAAGGAACAGTACCCAGCTCTGTACTTCCCCGAGGTCTACTTATTGGAGGGTGGCTACAAGGCGTTCTTCCACACACACAAGGTACTGCCCTCCTAGAGTTGCTACAAACCCTTTACCTGATGAATATTCATGTAACAAATATAATAACATCATGACTATAAAGTAACCTCATTTTTAAATTAGTATTATGAACAAGGCGTTTTTAACCCTGGCATAAAACTATAGAATCACAACTATATTATTTCATAAGCCAATAGAGCAGACCCTGATAAGACGGTTTCTACGAGAGCCATCTTATCTGTTTTCTACTCTGTAAAGGCATAGCTATCAGGTAAAGGGTTAAACATTATGTGTCAGCAATGTAAGATAAACAGCCGATGATTTAAACTTAAGAGCAAATTACATGGTAATAGTTATTTCATATGGTAGAAAACCAAAGGTAGTTACCAATGTTACAGAGTTGCATTAAATTATAAAACAATAATTCTTAATCGGGAAAAAAACTACAAATACAATATATTAACTCTTTACTCTATAGACATCTTTTAAAATCATAGCAAACTGAGTAGACCCAGATCAGATGTAGAGCCATCTGGTCAGCGTCTGCTCTGTTTACTTATATCATAGATCTGATTCTATACTATTTGGCATAACTATTCACTTGCACTATATATAACAAAATAAAATGGTTAATTAATGTTCATAATGGACTGAGTCTGCCATGAATATCCAGGAAGAAAAGCCTTGAAGCATATTTCCAATTTATGATTCATATCTAATAAATGAATAAAATATTTGGTGTTCCTATCTGCCAGAAAATCCTGCAAATGATACCTAGATTATTCTTAAGTATTTGGACAGCTACACTAAAGCAAATGATGCAGACCCAGAACAAACAGCTACTCTATTCTCTAATTTAAAGTAACTATCATACATGTGAAGTACGAAATATATTCATTTCCGAATACAATGTATTGGTAAAAATTGGCTAACAAATTTCTTTTTTAATTCTTATAGTTTGTGTTGCTTTATTTTCAGGACCACTGTTATCCACCAACCTACATGCCAATGAATCATAAAGACTACGCTGCTGAACTTCGTCACTTTAGGGGAAAGTCTAAATCCTGGACTGCCGGAGAAAGGTCCCAGCTCTCCAGACTCAGCCTACGATTCTAGACATCATTTACCAATCAAATAGAACTGTTTTGCTACTACAATAGATACATTTTTCTGCTGAGCGGCTTCAGAAGGAATTTGTAGTTGGACACCTTAAGATTGTTACAGTACAACCCCTCTAAACCAGACTAAGTAAAAAACGTTAGATACTTTTAGGCAGGTTGATGCTTAATGCAGGATGAAAGTTATGCAGGAATCTCGTATTGGAATTTTTCTGCATGCCTTTCATTCTGCATTAGACTCCCATCTGTTCTTAAAGAAACAATATTGTGAAATTCCGGTTTAGAGGGGTTTTACCTTCGTGCTAGATCAAGAGACAGTTCGGATCTCTGTTAGATCTCAAGAGACACCTACTCGTTATATCTGTGATAGTCAGTTATCTGACCTTATTATTAGTGCATTACTAACTGTAAATATTTCCTGTTTCATTCTTTTTCTTCTCTTTCTATTGCTCTCTTTTTCCTTTCTTGTACTTACTTCTTGTGTAGTCTATATGGTGAAAGCTGCCTATAACCACCACATAATACACTTTGTCTGACTAGGTGGTTTCTAAATGCAGGGCAAATATAATCCAGAAAGATGGAGGAGCTTTCTGCATAACTTTCATCCTGTATTAAGCTACCACCTGTCTTAAAAAGCCTAAACTTAATGAAAGTAAGACTTATTTAGCATGGTCGCTGTAGACAGGTTTTACTGTATATAACAATGGAACTGTTCATTGTCTTGCCAACTCATTACATGCTCAAGTATTTAATCCTTTACTCCATAGACACCTTAATAAACAGAGTAGACTCAGCTCAGACATCTACTGTAGGAGTCATCTGATCAGGGTCTACTCTGTTTGCTTACGAAATAATGCAGATCTGATTCTAGTTTCTGATTTGATCAAACCCTCGTTAATTGTGCCAATACAGAAAGTAATTAATATTAATGATATCATTATTTCTTGTATGAATATTCATGGAGTAAAGGGTTAAAGATATGAAAATATACATCAATAAATAAAAATGAGCCAAATGTATGAGGTTTCAAATCTCTTTTTTTCATGAAGTGATTCAATTTATATTTATGTCAAGCTAATATTTATAAACTGACTATTGTAAAAATCACCATCTTCTTTAATTCTAGAATTAGATTTTTCTTCCTTTTTGTGCTTTCAAACATAATCTAAATCAGAGTTGCATACAAGTTTTATCCTGATGAGATACCAATGTACACCTGGGTCCATGCTTATAAAGCTTTTTAGTTGAGTCTGAGTTTGTTCTCAAGCTTTTGATTGGTCAGATTTGAGCCTAAGGCTCAAATCTGACCAATCAAAAACTTGAGAATGAACTCAGACTCAACTAAAAAGTTTTATAAGCATGGATATTTATCTCAATGTGATGAGACACAAAGTTACTCTGCATCACTATCAGATCTGTACTGTACAGGCAAACAGAGCAGACCCTGATCAGACAGCTCTCATATGAGCTGTCGGATCTGGTTCTACTCTATTATTCAAGGTGTAAAATGGCTGCATTACCAAATATAGGGTGAAAAGTACATATTGTTACGACTCTGTTCTCTAACCTCCCTGTCAATCTACTGTTGTAAATAGTATTTTATTCAAACATGTCTTCTTGATATACATGGAAAAATAAAAACAAAACAAACTGAATTCATTGTTCTTTAATTTGTTTTACTAACCATACATTCAATATAACATATCTAGGGTTGAGTGCGAGCCTGATGTTACATTACTTAGCCTTCATTACAGGCAATTAACCCTTTACTTTGCGAACATTCAGCAAGAAAAAACTCATTTCCTCCTAGACCATTTTTAGACCCAACCTCTTTCAATAAATCTACCGGAAAGGAGCATTTATTTGAGAAAAAGAAAGTTTAAGAATTGTGTAGTTTTGAAACCATTGTGACAAATAGAGCATTTGATTCTACATTTGATTTACAGAGGAGTCGAAATACGTCAGTAGGAGGGAATTGGTTAACCCTTTCCTCACTAAATACGCCTTTCTACACCTCTGTAGAGGTCACTTCCATTGTGGTAAATAGAGCATTTGCTCCATAGAAGCAAATACTCTATCTATCACAATGGTTTCAAAACTACCCGATTCTAAATGCTGCTTCTCGGTAGATTTATGCAAAGAGGTTGGGTCTAAAAATAGCCTATGGAGGAAAGGGATAATATATAATATGTTTTTATAACAATGGCATTACGAACAAGGGAATAATTTACCATGGCAGAAACTGTAGTCATATGTTTTATTATCCCAAGAGCAGACCCTGATCAGATGGCTCCTATAGGAGCTATCAATCTGTGTATACTCTGTTTGCAAAGGTGTGAAAAGACATTTATACAAGGTAAAGGGTTGAAATAATGGTTATAAAATTGTCAAAATTGATTTTACTTTCAAGTGTGTAGAAAATCATAATCAGTGTGTCAAACTGTTTGGATCCTGATGAGAAATCTGGATACTTAAACTCATATGTTGGTTCAAACCAATTATAAAAGTCATCACAACATTGCCCCATGAATTGTAGTTATGACAATATTTTGCTCAACCCTTATATCTATATGATATCAGACACATATACATGTACAACATTTTCCCCTTTTAATCTTATATCTCACACATGCATAAATAACAAAATAGGCTGATGGGTTTTAATTTTTTTTTTGTACAAAAACCCATTGTGATACGAGGACACAAAAACCACCCGTCTACTTCTGCTAATGGAAATAGTCTTCATGTCCATTAACTCTTACAGTGCGGGACACAATTTACTCATTTCCTTTGCAAACAGTGTAGACCCAGATGAGAGGGCTCCTATAGGATTCCTCTCATCAGGGTCTACACTGTTTGTCATGTTACACTTTTCTTTAGAAAAATCCCCAAATATTTACCATAAGCTTGACCTGTTTGAATTTTGGAATAGTCCATTTGAAAATTCAGCATTGTAAAGATTGACCATTAGCTATCTGAAAATAATGATGTCTGCAAAAGCTCTGATCTGTTACAACTTTTGTTAACTTTCAATTCCTAAATACCTTTGTGAAACTATTGACCACAGCTTCGAATTTGATAATACGCCGAGTTATTTGGCTTTTGGCTCTGGATCCAAACTGGTAGCAAATGCCAGTCATGTCGCAGTTAGCAGTTTTAGAGTTAATGGGGATAAAAGCAAGATTGTAGACAATGGCTGTACCTATCATGCAAGGCATCAAAGATGCAAGCTGTGGCCATCTAATTAGAAAGACCTCAGCCTTTTATTTCACCCTTTCCCTGTTCTGTGTTTATTCCAAATTTCAATACAGAGTGGAGGCAGATCAGATGGCTCCTATAGGAGGCGTCTAACTAGGGTCTGCCCTGTTTGCGTTTGAAATATTATAGATCTGATTGTACAGTTTTTGTTAAAGCAAAAATTGCCCTTGGAAAGTTTACCGGACCTGTTTACCCCTTGTATGCTGTATCAGTAGTTTTCAAAGGGACTGTCAGTAGTTTTTGGATGTCCATCCATAGTTTGCCTCATTAAAACACGTGTAGACCTTTTAATCAT
This sequence comes from Azorinus chamasolen, assembly GCA_963576725.1. Taxonomy (NCBI): domain Eukaryota; kingdom Metazoa; phylum Mollusca; class Bivalvia; order Cardiida; family Solecurtidae; genus Azorinus; species Azorinus chamasolen. Next base: position 61,572,104 of record OY755245.1, read on the forward strand.
CTCTTGTTCAGCTAATTTGTTTATACTTATCCTCCTGCATAAGTATAAATATATTCAAAAGAAGAATACAAAGAGTTAAGACACTGCAGAAAAATAAATGATCCATCGCAAATAGTGCTGATCCTGATCAGTTCAGTTCCTGAGGAACCTATCTGATATGGGTCCAGTGGAAATACACTGCTACGTCAACATGTACTCATTATGTGACAAATTCTCAAGTGATATAACTTGAAAATTGAATCCTTTGCTTCATGAATATTATTTTTTTTTAAAAATGTATGCCTTCATGAATATTAACTTAATTCTATATAATGACCTAAGAAACAGGGGATTGTTTTGCCACAATGGTCAGTGCAGAATCAATATGTTGCATTTATTGTCATACATCAGGCATCTAGCAAACAGTAGTTGTCTGATCTGTATCAACTCTTTTTTCAAGAAAGTGTAAAATGGTGTATTTATCAAGCAAATAGTTATGCATTATATACTTATCAAACAAAAACATGGTTCATGCAGAAATCTTAAGCAAATACTTAATGGCTTTTTAAGGCCATATCCCCCAAATGTAAGGTCCAACAAGATCAGTGAATGGTTTTACAGTCTTATCAGATATAGTTTTAATAGTAATATGTTCTGCTGTAACTGTTCTCATAGGTATTTGACCAAAGCATCATATGCATGTCTTTCTCTCTCAAGAAAAAATCTTAAGCAATCTGACCATCAGAAAACATCTTGAACAGTTTTGAAATAGATTTTCATTTGATTTATAGAAATAATGAGAAACTATGGTTTGAATTGTCCATAATAGTTCTACTATCAAGCCTATCAGTAGATCGTTGTTTGGGCAAGACTTGACATTTAGCGACATGGCTCGCATGCATGATGCAGAATTCAACATCGGGCTGGAGGTGGGTGGGGTCAGGGCCGTACCCAGAAATTTCTGGATGGGGGGGGGGGGGGGCCTAGTTGGGGAGAGTACGGGAGGGGTGTCCCCTCCCGGTAGCCGAAAATTTTTTGGTATGTCGCATTGAATGGTGCAATTTCCTGCTATCTGAATCACTCGATCAAGATATAATTAATAAATTAATTTTATGTTAAAATATAGGAAATCGGCTCCTTTTACACCTGGGTTTCAGTGTATAGACTTAAAGCATGATGAATGACCACCAATGTTTCAATGTATTGGACTTCATACAAATTATCCTAACACAAAAGTTGTGATAAAGGCTAAAGTTGTTTTGCCATTGACAGACAGACAGACGGACATGTGTTCATGATTTTTATTCCATTGACAGACAGACGTGATCTTGGTTAAAGTGAGTTTGCCATTGACAGACAGACAGACAGACATGTACTCATGACTAAATATGTGTGCCTAACCATAGCATCAAAATAGTTCTTTCTTCTAAATGTGAAAACAACCCTGATCAAAACTATAAACATAAAATGTTACAGTTTAACAAGAGGGTCATGATGACCCTTAATCGCTCACCTGGTTATAACAGATTTATGTATATAATGAAAAAGATATTCCATTTTACCTTATTTTACAATAACAGTTTCAGGGCTTTTGTTTATGATTTTATAGCCCTTATTCGGCTATATTCTCAATGGCAAAAGGTGTGTTTTTCACACATGTTTTGGAAGAAATTTTCCAATTTCAAGTTACAACCCCCCCCCCCCCCCCCCCCCCCCCCAGAAAAACGTTAACAAACCTCGATTTATTCAGTACAATCGGTCTGGGGACGAATCATTCACACTTTTTTTTTATCATTCGGAATGTTCGGAGTTATTCTTGCATTACTAGTTATTGACCAATGTCAGTAAAACGCTTATCGGTCAAAGTGATACTGCTTTTTGTAGATATGCTATAGCGTCTTGATACGTCACCCCTCGTCTTAATTTTGCGATGTATTGTGGACAACGTAGAAATTTGTATTTTGACACGACTGGTTCCTGAACAATTTATTTGCTAAACTCCAGTACAGCGAAAACAGGAACCAACCCGTGATTACGTAATTCGGGTGTTCTTCGCGGGAGATTCCCCTGATTGGTCCATACCAAAATAGGCCAAGCGTGGATCACAGCATGACAGCATGCTAAAGGTGGCCTGCCTGTGTAGAGAACTAACAGATAATCTCCACCAGGGAGGAAAATATATCGGTCACTAAAAAACGGTAGATTTAGCTAAAAACTAAAAAAGGGCCATTAATAAAAATGGTATTTTGGCAGCCAGCTGTGGGGGGGGGGGGGGGGGGGGGGGGCCGAGCCCCCCCTCCTGGGTACGTGCCTGGGGGTATAGTCATTTCAGCAGTCGGCGGAGAAGAGATCTATTTGGAAATTGGGGTAACTTGAAAAAACGTTTGCCATACCAATTATTGACTTTATCTGTTCCCGGTATTTTTGGAATCTCTGACCGTTCGCATGTGACTTTACTGCGACCGAGTTCGCCCATTTTACACAACTTTCACTTTCAATGGCTTTCTTACATAGCGAGCAGAGGGCTTTGTACTTACTATCCTAACACTCTCTGATCCATGAATACTGCTAAATCCAACCTTGATTGCACTTTCTGGCATGATTAAGTTCATCGAGTGCATCCTATAATATCATGTGTTTGTTCTGTATGTGGTGTTTCCTGCATGACTCATTTCTGTACTTATTTTATTGAAATATTGATGGTTCAACTTCTTCCTCCGCTATTAGTCGCCATGTGCTTGGCAGCAATTCATAAGGAGAAACGGGAAAGCTGCTCGCTGATTGGATAATATTAACCACATCCTATATTTACTTCACAGGTAACCAATGACGCTTTTAATGCCGAAAAAGATGATTTTGCGACATTTTCACAATAAATTGATTAATGATAGAGTGTTCAAATAACTTATAAATACATGTTTGTATTGAGCGGAAAGGTACTTTAATACCGGAAAAGTGCAAAAAAGGAAGAAAATTCCCAAATTGAACAGATCCGTAGCAATTTCGTTCTTAAATCGTAGTGCGTAGTTTTCCATGCCAAAACGTTGAAACTACGGCCAAAACGTAGCAGTAAACAGGTCTGCATAAAAGTTCTGCTAATAAATATTCATGAGGCCTTTTTCTGCTTTCATGAATACATGTATTGAGCTAGGAAATGTTTTAAAATTAACCCTTTACTCCACAAATATGCTTTTCTCTGCCTTTGCAAACAGAGTAGGCTCCTGTAGGAGCTGTCTGATCAGGGTCCACTCTGTTTGCTTATGGTATAATACACCAGTTGATATGATTTTACAGTTTCTGCTAAACTTTCCTGTGTTCATAGGCAATTATAATAAAGTAATCTAATCAATATTCATGTCAAGATTTCTTACACAAATATTGATTGAGTAAAGGGTTAACCCTTTCCTTCACACAAATACCTTTTGATGCAATTGCACATAGAAACGACGTAGAGCTCCCATAGGAGCCATCTGATCAGGGTCTGCAGGGCCTCTGCCCTGTTTGCTTTTGACATGATACAGATCTGATCTACAGTTTTTGTCAAAGTAAAAAAAAAATCATTGAAAGGTTTATTCTATAAAATTTCATCTAATAAATATTTATGATGTCATAATTTCTTACATGAATATTGAACAGGGTAAGGGTTAAGTAAAAGATGTATTATGCGCATTTTTCATATTAATCAATCAACACCAGAAGCTGTACACGTATACATACAATGAAAATAATGCTTACAACCCATTTTCTGACAGGATATATTTGTTCAGCTAAATATTATCACTATCCGAATACTGCTAAATTCTTTAAAAGGAGCCTCCTTTTTAGAGACGGGGATTTTGTACGGAAATCAGCGGCCATCTTCGGCCAAGTTCTGAATGACTCCGATTCTATTTCGGAACAACGCTTTGGATATCAATTAGGTTGTTATCAAATGTACATTGGCTGACACTGGTTTTTGGCCTTCATATATATTGAACGATTATTTTCAGTATGTAAATTTGAATCTTACGACAGATTCCGGCCAATGGCTAACTCTGTTCCGTTGGTTTCTGTAGTAATCCATTTTTCTATTTTTTTTCGACACAAACAACCATTTACTTACCGTGATGTTTAGTGTTAAATAAGTGTTAAGGTACATAGATTCCGATTCTGAAGTCAGTTTGATTCGCAAATTTGCGGGAATTTGCGTATAATACATCTTTAAGTCAATATGACACACTAATCACACACTAATGAATTATACACTTATTCTAGAACTGCCTGCTTTTAACTGAACTATTAGACAACAACTCTTACACATGTCATTCACAAAAAATAGTAATTAACCCTTCTCTTGCTGAATTTAAAAATACATTTCTCCTTCTTTACCCATGCCCTATTGTATAATTACATATATTTTCACTATGTACACGTATTTCGCTGTGCAATCACTGCTGTTGAGTGCATTGGTTGCACAATCAACTTGTAAATAGTGCAGACCTTGATGAGACAGCTCCTGCAGGAGCTGTCTCATCTGGTCTTCACTATTTACAGGTAGGTGTATTGACGCGAATAGCAAGCGAAGGGTTAAAATCTTTAATATTTACTTCATGAATATTCATGTAAGAAATAATGAAATAGTAAATATTTATTAGATTATGTTGTATTTTTTAAAACAGCACACGGACACAGAGATTTTTGGCCATGGCAGAAACAGTAGAATTACATCTATATTATAAGCAAACAGAACAAAATACCATTAAATTTTGTTTTAGAACATTCCAATACAGTATAATCATCTGTTTGCTAACATCTTAATCTTTACTTGATACATACATTGTACATACGTATCACATCTGCAACTAGAGTAGATCTTGGACTGCTAAAGAGCTGTCTGATCAGCCTCTGCTCTGTTTGCTGATGAAATAACATCAATCTGAATGTACAGTTTATGACAAGGCCAAAGTTGACATCCAATTATAAATATCTCTTATATGAACATCAATTAAGTTACAGAGAAAAAATGAGACTGATATTTACATTTTATGAGCCAGTTTTATGTTTCATTTTCAACATGTATGAATTACAACTGATAGAATGCATCAGCAGCCCATACATGATTAAACTTCTTGAAATGTCTTTAGCATTCTGAAAATAAACCATACAGTCCATGACTGGTACTTAACGTAATGGTTTTCGACATTGTTAACCCTTTTGTTCATACCGTATTACTTCTAATAAAAGCTCCTGGGGCGTTACATATTTTTTTAAATAGGAACTTGATGCTTAATTATTCCAGTGAATGCTTTATTGGACGATGGGAGCACAAAATCATACATACATGCTGATATTGTGGCTGAACTCGGACTTGACTCAAATAATGATACCCAAGGAATCACAGTGAATTTACTGAGTGGTAAAAGTGAAAGTTTTGAAAGCAAACCTGTAACTGTCGGAATTGAAAGCTTAAATGGACAGATAAGAAAGAACATTGAGGTACAAACTATAAAGAATGTTACCGGAAACCTACCGGCAGTTGATTGGAATTGCTATGCTAAACAGTACCCTCACTTAAGAGAAATCCAGTTTCCACAAGTCGCTCGAGATCAAAAAGTAGACTTGATGATCGGGATAGACTACCCAGAACTGCACATGTCTCTCAACGAAATCAGCGGGAGACAGGATGAGCCTATTGCCAGATTGACACCCCTTGGTTGGACATGCGTGGGTCCAACTGTCACGGAAAAAACGTCAGCATGTATACATTCTTTCAAAGAGACTCTTGTGAAATAAAAGAATTGAATAAAACCTTGAAAGAATTTTGGGAGATAGAACATGAGACTGTTTCTTCAAACAAACCAGAAATAACTGTTGAAGAACAGCAGGTGTTAAAAAAGACAGAAAAAACTGTGACTTTAAAGAAAGCAGGTATGAAATTGGGATTCCATGGAAAGACAGAGATCTAAAGCTACCAGAAAACTATGACATGGCCTTGAAAAGACTAGAAAATACTGAAAAGAGGCTGAATAGAAACCCTGAACTGGCAAAATCGTATCACGAGACAATTCAGAAGTATGTGGACAAAAGTTATTTAGAAAAAGTGAGTGACAATTGTGGTGAGATACCAGGACAGTGGTTCTTACCGCATTTTCCAGTAATTAAGCCTGATAAAGATACCACAAAGGAGTTTGTACGTATAAATCTATTTCATTTATTACAATTTTGGCAGTAACAATAAATCTTTATTCCCTTTAGAACATATATTAGTTTATTAGAAATTGGAGATAGTGGACTAGTGTTCTATCATTAAAAGTGAACACGTCTGTCAATAGGAAATTAATTACATTTAATTAGTAAATCCATTGAAGGTGTACATTTATTTCTTGTAAATTTGATATTTGAATATTGTTCTGGAACATATCCGAACAATTATTTAAATTCATTTTTTGGAATTTCTTGAGAAATATAACTGACTTTGATATCTTATTGTTCTGGTAAGCTGAACAAATATAGGTATGAATTTTGCATTTGCATGAAATCAGTATTGTTCTCTTGTGAAATAAACTGATGGTTACCTTGCACAATGTCGCGAGTAAAAATCAATTACTGTGGATTCCGTGAATTGACAACATTACCTGGTGTTGGACGAAGACTTGCAGAGCAGATCATAGACCTGAGGGATCTCAATGAGAAACATATTCTAAACATGCCCTACTTACGAGGTGCAGAAGTGCTCGTCCCTATGCTTGACTTTTCTATTTTTGTACCGGGGAGAAGCATGATAGGTCTTATGCAACCCTACACCCACACCAACCAACCAGTGCGGATACAGCTGCAGCGATGGCAACACCATACATGTCCGGCCCACCTTCAATGGCATCGCCACATATGTCATGCCCACCATCAATGGCATCGCCACATATGTCATGCCCACCATCAATGGCATCAACACACGTCTGCCCACCATCGATGGCATTGCCAAATAAATCCGGCCCACCGTCAATGGCATTACCAAATATGTCTGGTCCGACATCAATGACACCACCACCGGTATCTTTTCCACCGACATTTTCAAGATACCCACCGCCGCCAAATCCTTATGCACCCCAGTCGCCACACTATGGTTATGGACCCCAAACTTTGTATAATCCAGGCATGGGTTACGATTATACACAAACTATGAACTGTGCTAGACAACTGCACAAATGACACCCCAAATGGCACCACAATATCCTTGGAAACCAAAACTGGATAAAGTTGTGAATGTGCCAAGAACCATTGCTTTCGACGGCAGTACAAAATGGAAACCCTTCTTTTCTAAATTCACCACGTATGCTGATGAACAAGGGTGGACTGCCAAATTGAGAAGAAATTATCTTTGCTGGAGTTTGGAGGGAAAGGCCAGTAAGTAATACGTGCTAGCACACTGACAGAAAAAGAACCGGATATCGAGCTTTTTGACTTAGTCAAGAAAATGGACAACCAGTTTGAGCTTCAGGAATTACCTGAGACTACCCAGATGCAGTTCCAATTCACAAAGCAGAGAGTAGAAGAAAAAGTAGTGGAATGGGCTGATCGAGTAGTCACCCTGGCGACTACTGCTTTCAAAAACCTGCCGGAAGATTACATTCAGAAGCAGGCAGTGTTTAAGTTCTGTCAAGGCCTAAGTGACAAAGAAGCCGGACTTTACGCCATTAACTCAAAACCGAGAACAGTGGAACAAGCCCTGGACATTATAAAATGACATCAACATAATAACAAAATAATGTTTGTCAGGAATATTCTTAATGCACTGGGGAGTATTCAGTTCGTAGATTCTGATTATCTTAATAACAGGTGGCAGCAGGATTATTAGGTTCTGGCTATGTCAGCTGGAAATAGAAACTGAGCCTCATCACCTCTGCCCAAGGTTAGGTTCACCGACACAAAGTCCGAGTTGGAGAGAAGGACAAAGACTTTGGAAGATGGATTTGCTGATTTAGAGCTGAAAATGAACAGTTTAGATAAGAAGGTGGATGATAAGATAAATGGGCTAGAACAGAATATAGACAGTAAGTTCGGCATGATAGAAGAACTTTTGACGAGAGCTTTGAAGTCTCGTTCTTGTTCACCATCACTATCAAAGGGAAGGATGACCCAAAATAGCATCTGCTTTGAATGTAGTGAAGTTGGCCATTCCACAAGCTTTGAAAATACAGCTTTTGCAATCTGTTAATGATATCCCAATCGCCGGTCATCAAGGGATTGCTAGGACCAAGGTCATGGTTAAAGAAAAATATTTCTGGTACAAAATGTCAAAGGACGTGGCAGATTATGTTAACTCGTGTGAACAGTGCAATCACAATAAGAAGGCATTAAAACATCCTAGATGCCCCATGACAGTTTATCACGCCGGTGTACCAATGGAGAGAGTACATTTAGATTTTCTAGGCCCCCTACCTAAAACTGAGTCTGGTAACATCTACATTTTAATGATGGTCGACCAATTTACGAAGTGGGTTGAATGTATCCCTTTACCCAGTCAAACAGCTGAGAGAACTGCACAAGCAGCAGTTGGTGAGTTTTTCTCTAGATTTGGGTGTCCATTTCAGATCTTCACCGATCAAAGAAGCAACTTTGAGAGCAAACTGTTCGTAAAAATTTGTGATCTTTTGAAAATTCACAAGGCAAGAACTACTGCATATTGTCCTTCGGCGAATGGGCAAGTTGAAAGATATAACGGAACCCTCATGGATGCAGTGCGATGTTATATAGGGTCCAATCAGCATCAGTAGGATAAGAATTTGTCGCAGATTGCTGGAGCTTTGAGATCTGCAGTAAACAGACAAACAGGTTATACCCCAAATAGGTTGATGCTGGGAAGAGAAGTTAATCAACCCGCTGACTTGATGTTTCCTATAAAGGGTGAGGAAACTAAGCAGCTAGCAGACTATGTTACTGAGCTCGAAGAATCTATTAAAACCGCTCATAATACAGCCAGAAATCAACTAAAGACAAACCTTAAACGGATGAAGAGAGATCATGATGTCAAGGTGATACTGAAAACCCATGAAGAAGGTGATGTTATTTGTTTCTTGGATTCTGCCTCAGTGAAGGGAACATGTAAAAAGCTACTTCCAGCCTGGAAGGGGCCGGTGTAATTGTAAAGAAGTTGTCCCATATCTGTACAGGGTTTAGTTGAAAAAAAAGAATGGTTACTTTGAATCATGACAAATTGAAACTTGATAAGACGAGGGATCTACCCAGTTGGATTGTCAAACTAAGAGAGTCTGGAACAATGGCTGAGTATGAGAGACTGGTCTCAGCCGTCCTCGCAAAGACCCAGATTGTCTAGAATTGAGGACCTTACCGTTGTCCTGAGAAGAGAGGAGCGTACGGTGGATTGCACCAGTTCTGGGATTCCCAGAACACGGTCAGCGGAAACTGGTGTGGGTCCAGCTCCACATCCACCCAAGAAGCATAGACGAGTGTGCCCATAAATGAATGTGACCATTCTTCGGCTAAGATGAAATGGCACCTTTATCATCATCTTCCAGCAGCTTTTACCAGTCGGTTGCGGATGATACCGAAGAAGAGAAGAAAGACCCTGGGCGTGTAGCCGGGTTGAACTTCCTTGCAATAACTATATTGGGAGAAGGAGCCACTTTACAAGATTTGGTTAATTTTGTAAACAAAAGATGGCATCTTTATGATGGGCACAACATCCCGCCTGAAATAGAGGAAGCTATGAGGAGGATATTTACATATCTATCAGGCAGAAACGATATAAACCTGGAGTTCACTCTACAATCGGTTAACTCGCCTGCTTGTCTTATTCACTGGAGATGTATTACTTTCCTCTATAATCTCCTCTCACCTGAGCAACAGAAAGCTTTCCAAGTACATTGTGATGCTCACACCGAAGCTGTGAAACCTGAAGAAGGATCTATTGTTCCACCAGCACAGTACGAGTCTCTGGGGCGATTCAGTTCTGGACAACGGAGACGATTGCTGCCCTTGGAACCGGTGTTTGAGGAAGATGAGTTTGCTCAACAGTACCCACCAGCACAGTATGAGTCTCTGGAACCAGAGGGACAATTCAGATCTGGACAACCGAGACGACTGTTGCCCTTGGAACCAGTGTTCGAGGAGGATGAGTTTGAGATGGAGTCTGGTATTCCTATGATGGTTTTCACCTCCATGGTGAGGGCAGTAGACCCAGAGCCCGTGTCTTGCCCGGCCACATCAGAGGTGCCTGAAAATGTAGCGACTCCATCCATAGAGGAGTCGGCAATGGCGATAGATGCCGTTCCTCCTACTCCAATGGTGGAACCAGCGGTGGGCCAAGATATTGAAACTCAACCTGACCCAGTGGTTATTAGCTCCTTGGAGAAATCCCCATTAGCTTCGGGAGTGATCCTAGATGATAGCTGGACTACAGTAACCAGGAGCAAAAAGAAGTATTATGCCGCCGCCGCCCGGGAACCAGCATTCACTGTGCAACCTCCCCAAGACCCAACCGCCAAATAGAAGTGGATTCATCCTACTCAACAGCCTTTGACAGTCATTTCCACCTCAAAAGGCTGAACTGGCAACAGACCGGGAGCCCGTAGAAACACCAGCTGGGTGTTTGCCAACTCATAGAGTGGGAGTTACAGGTGGGGTTGTCATCTATTGGGACCCTGAAGAGTTTGCTGAGGTCAAATTGCCCGAAAACCCGAACTGGAGAGTAGCCGTTGGGGTACACCCTAAGAAAGCAGGGCAATTCAGTGAGCTGCAATGGAAGCAAATGCAAGGCCTATTGGCAGACCCAGGAGTAGCAGCGCTGGGAGAAGTTGGACTGGACCAAACCGTCTCTGAAAGAAACTGGCCAGAGCAGGAGAAACTTTTGGAAACGGTTCTGCCCATTTGTGGTCTTGGAAGAGTACTGGTCTTACATGTAAGAGGCCATAGAAACAAGGATCCGATTGGAACTCGAGCATACACCAGGTGACAACTGGTTAAGAAGCACTGCTCACCTTACCAGCGGATACACCTTCACTGCTTTAATGGGAATACAGCCACCTATAAAGCATGGAGTAGTGCATTCAACAACTGCTACTTTGGCTTTACTGGTCTGAGATGTCATTTCAACGTCGACCAGAGAAATGCACTGAATAGAGTCCCACTAGATAGACTCCTTATTGAAACGGACTCGCCATATTTGCCTGTTCACTCCGATCAGGTGATCAATACCCCTGCGTTCATCGGTGACATTGCTGCAAAGGTGGCATACATCAGGATGATGTCGATAGAGCCAGTATTGAGGGCCACAGAACAGAACGGCCTTAAATTATACGGATGTCATACCGTATAAATATGACCTGTAGGCTCTCTAGAAACAGCTGAGAACAAGTATTATAATAGCTAAGAGCTGAAACGGGTAGATTATAGTTTCCCTAGTGAAAGCTGAGAGCTATTAACAGGATATTTAATATTCTCTAGTTTTAGCTGAGAATTATGTTGGATTTCTAGATTGACCTGAAATCCTTGCAGAAGAATAGCTGTCACTTTGGACGTAAGCAACTCTCCTGTAAAACGGGAGGAATGTGGTGAAACCGAGATCTATTAGAGGTTCTGGTGAATAGGAAGACCGACGAGACTGGGGGTAACGTGACCACGATTCGACTTCCAGCCAGGAGACTATTACCAGAACTGATACATAGAAGACGTGTAATGATTGAGCTCTGACTGTTTGTTATTTTGACCATGTGCCAGGCCGCTGGGAGCGACTTTGGACTCTGTTGAGTTGTAATTTCACGATAGTTATATATGGTTTTAGATGCTTCACTGAACATTAGTTTCTTGCCAGAAGTAAGTTTTTTTTTTATTAGAGTGGGGACACTAAACAGGGAGAATACCATATAGAAGTAGACCCAGATCCTGTAGGAGCTGTCTGATCTGGATCTGCTGTTCCCTTATGACATGATATAGACCAGATTTTACAATATATGTCAAAGCAAAAAAATCCTGTGAAAATCTTACATTGTAGAAAATCATCTAGTAAACGTTCACGATGCCATTATTTCTTACATAAAAATTGAACAGGTAAAGGTAAAGGGTTAACAGGTAAAGGTAAAGGGTTAACAGGTAAAGGGTTAACAGGTAAAGGGTTAACAGGTAAAGGGTTAACAGGTAAAGGGTTAACAGGTAAAGGGTTAACTGTGGTACATACCAACCCCTCTGCAGTTCATGTTATACACTTGCTATAAATAAAAAAATATCATTATACAGTAAGACCTCTCTATAATGGACAAAAAAATCGTGTTAATTAGTTGGTATTTAGGGCAGGTGGCTGCTTAAAGCAAGGTGAAAGTAAAACAGAACACTCCTATAGGAGTGTTCTGTTTTACTTTCACCTTGCTTTAAGCAGCCACATGCCTGTAACACAAAATACTTGATGTAATTTAGTGGTCGTTATAGAGGGGTTTACTGTACATGAAGTCCCTAAAGGTTGTTTGGCAAAAGGTATAATAAAAATAATGTACCCTTCACCTATCACAGAAATACAGAATACATGTAATTATAACAAGGGAGTAACTTGCACTGTGTCGTACAGAGCATCTATCTAATAGCAATATGGTACCAACATATGTGAAAGTTGGAGCTGGTATATATGTGTATATGCAAATATGCTTACATGTACAACAATCTAAAAATAATAATTGGGAATCCAAAATGAGAAATGGTCAGTTTAAAACTGTTTCTCACTGCACAAAGTCCGAGTTCTGAGGTTATAAAACATCTGAGTCTGAGTTCATTTTCAAGTACATGTATTTGACTTAAGTCAGATTTTGTGAGCCTGCTCAAAACCTGACCAATTAAGATACTAGAGAATGAACTCAGGCTCAAGTAAAAAGTTTTATAACCACAGGGTCCGGACCTTGTTCAACATAAGTTTGAGATCATATGTGACATGGCCTAGCACATATTTACAAGACCATCTGGGTCTCCAAAAGAAAAATTCAGTTTTATAATCTATCAAAATATCACTGAGGAAGAATTTATGCAATCCTGCATATTACATTTAAATACTTTATAATTCATATGTCATATTTCTAATAAGGTTCCACCTCTAAAAAGGGGCTGTACCAGGAAAGGTTAAAAGAAGGAATTTCTCTCTTGATTATAAGTTCCGTCATATTTCAACCCTAATTACACTATAAACAAATTTGTGATGACCTTTGTCAACAGTTTGGATAAAGATGACATGTCAAGTTACTTGGCACAGCTGGTGTATCATCAGTATCCAAACTTAAAACTGATTTTTTATAAGAAATAGAAGGGAAAACAAGAGTGTTCGGAGGAACACGTGTGTCACCTGCTCGCAGCTGACACAAAAACTTATTTTTAATATGAAAAAGGGGAATAACTAAAACAATATTGATGCTAGAGTTGTGGCATTTGTGCACGAAACTTCCTCTCATCATGCTTGTTCCATGTGTGAAATTTGAAAGCTTAGAAATGACAGCCAAAAAAAGAAAGTGTGACGGACAGACAGACAGACGGACGGACAGACTGGCAACGGAAAAGTGATCCCTAAGTGACACACTGCCTCTCGGCAGGTGACACAAAAACCTTTTGAATTGTTGCAAACAACTCTACATACAAATTTTACAGACAAGACATTTTAGTGTTGAAAGAGTCACACAGAGACACCTTTTTAATACCTTTGCAAACACACTAGACTCAGATCAGACTGATCCTGTAGAAGCCATCTGATCAGGGTCTGCTGTGTTTGCTTATAAAATACTACAAATCTGATTTCTTCAGTTTCAGCCAAGTTAAAAATTCCCACCTTCACAACGCCATTTATAAACTTCAGCTAATTGGTATTCATGATGTCATTATTTCTGCCATGAATATTTATCAGGTACAGGTCTCAGTTCACCAGCCATTAAAGAAATGCTTCATACAGAAATGTCAGCAGTTGACTTACTATACGATAGTCTTGCTAAAGAGACCACATAATTTATTAACACTGAGGTCTTTAAAAGCAGGTGGTTGCTTTATGCAGGGCAAATGCCAGGGTCTCCTATAGGAGCTTTCTGCATCCATTTTGTCCAGCATTAACCCTTTCCCTCATATAGACACATTTTCACGCATTTGCAAACAGGGTAGACCCGGATCAGACTGCTCCTATAGGAGCCGTTTGATCAGGGTCTGCTCTGTTTGCTTATGGAGATGTTTCTTTACTTTCTATAATGGCTACAATATCTAACCTTCCATATTGCTTTATAAGTATTTTGGCCATGAATATTCAGTAAGTATTGAAAGTTAGAATAAATATAGAACAGGGAAAGGGTTAACCCTTTCCCTGTTCTGTGTTTATTCCAAATTTCAATACCTACTGAATATTCATAGATAAAATGATTATAACGAAATATGGAAGATGGAAAATTGTAGCCATTTTAGAAAGTAAAGACACAGACCTCTTTAACCCTTTACCTGTTCTGTATTTAGGCCAAATTTCAACACCTACTGAATATTCATGGACAAAATAGTTACAATGAAATATGAAAGGTGGAACATTGTAGCCATTTTAGAAACTAAAGGAACAGATCTATCAAATTCCACAAGCAAACAGAGTACACCCTGATCAGACGGCTCCTATAGGAGCCGTCTGATCTGGGTGTACTCTGTTTGCAAATGCGTGAAAACACGTTTTTATGAGGGAAAGGGTTAAATTCTATTAGCAAACAGAGTAGACCCTGATCAGACGGCTCCTCTAGGAGCCGTCTGATCTGGGTCTACTCTGTTTGCAAATGCGTGAAAACACGTTTATATGAGGGAAAGGGTTAAGCTACCACTTGTCCTAGAGGAGCCGTCTGATCAGGGTCTACTCTGTTTGCAAATGCGTGAAAACACGTTTATATGAGGGAAAGGGTTAAATTCTATTAGCAAACAGAGTAGACCCTGATCAGACGGCTCCTCTAGGAGCTGTCTGATCTGGGTCTACTCTGTTTGCAAATGCGTGAAAACACGTTTATATGAGAGAAAGGGTTAAGCTACCACCTGTTTAAAAAGTCCAGAGTTAGACTTTTTTCAGTGGTCATATTAGCGAGACTTTACTGTATCTATTACTAGCTAGACTTTGCTGTATCTATTAATAGCTAGACTTTGCTGTATCTATTAATAGCTGACTAATCTATAATAACCATTGCAAACAGTCTGGACCCATAGAGAAAATTGGCTTCTCATTAGAATCCAAACTGTTGAGGTTGAAACTTTATTAGACCGGCCTGAGGTTATGAAACTTTTTGCTTGAGTCTGAGATCATTCTCAAGGATCTGATTGGTTAGATTTTGAGGTTGCTCAGAATCTGACAAATCAGATACTTAAGAATGATCTCAGACTCAGAAGATTTATAACCTCGGACCCTAAATTCAGATGAGACTCCCAATATTTTGATCAATGATATATTTCATTAGAATCCAAACTGTTTAACATCAAGTTTGAAACTGAATTAGACTAATGGTCCATTAGAAAACATATTCTATTAAGGATATAATATTCATGATAGAAAGGTTTTAAACATATTAATGACTAATCCAGGATTTCATTGTGAATTGTTTAAATTAAGGTGAATTACACTAACACTGATTGCAGTTTGAACTTGTCTAACGCTTTCATTAAAACAAAATCATATTCTTGGTCTTTAACCCTTTACTCCATAAATATGCCTTTATGCACCTTTGCTAAACAGAGTAGACCCACATCAGATGGCTCCTACAGGACTCGTCTGTTCAGCGTCTGCTCTGTTTTGCTTATGAAATAATAAAGCTATGATTCTACATTTTCTGCCATGGCGAAAAACTAGTGTTAATTTGTCATTATAAAAATTAAACTAATTAATATGCATGATATAATTATTTCTTACATTAATATTCATAGAGTAAAGCATTATGGTTGGTTAATGCAGGAAAAAAGTAATGCAAAAATACCCCAAAGGATGCTGACCACAAATGAATTTAACCCTTTTCTCTATGAATATTCTTGTAAGAAATAATGACATCATGAATAGCAATTAGATGCTTTTTTATAAGGGAATGTGAACACAGGAAAGTTTGGTCATGGTAGAAACCAATTTGAAATCAGATTTGAGTTCTCAAGCTTTTGATTGGTCAGATTTGAGTTCTCAAGCTTTTGATTGGTCAGATTTGAGCCAAAGGCTCAAATCTGACCAATCAAAAACTTGAGAACGAAAAGTTTTAAAAAGTTTTATAAGCATGGACCCAGGTCTGTATCTTCCATTTGCAAAGAGAGCAGACACTGTTGGAGCCGTCTGATTGTTTGTAAAGGTGTTACATGGATCATGAAGTAAAAAGGTCAAGGCTTAAATTGAAGCTAACCAGAGGTTACACTCTTGTTCAAATCCTTTTTCACAGAATTATCATGTTAGGTTAAACAAAAGCTCAGCATCTTTTAATGCATCTTCCACTCCCTCACAGCACAGCTGCCAGGACCACGGAATCATCTCTACGCCGAAATACGCCCCTGCAATGGCTCCTGCCATGGTGGCTATTGTGTCGGTGTCCCCACCAAGAGATATTGCATAAATAATTGTCCTTTCAAATTCATTGAACTTCTGAAACAGACAAATACCAATATGTAAGAAGCAAATTTGAGCAGCGGTGATAAAAGTAATTTCTTAACCCATTACCTCATAGGCTATTTTTAAATCCTACCTGTGTGAATAAATCTATCAAAAAGGAGCATTATCTAGAGAAAAGGAAAATATCAGAATTGTGTAGTTTTGAAACCATTGTGATAAATAGAGCATTTGCTCCTGTGGAGCAAATGCTCTATTTATCACAATGGTTTCAGAAAGTGACTTTTACAGAGGCGTCAAAAGGCGTTAATACGCGGGAATAGGTTAACTGTTATAATGCTAAACATTACCTGAATGACATTTGCAAACAGCTTGGTGCCAGATGAGATGCCAAGTAACTCGAGTCTCATCAGGATCCAAGCTATTTAACAAAGTCAAACGTTTGTAAAAAGTTGCTTAAAAGCTAGAGCAATTGGAAGTACATTGTAAGTAAAAGTTGCTTCAGATAAGAGTTCGATAAGGTTGTTGTTCCTTTTCTTTCAAGGTATAGCAAAATAATTGAACAAGGGTCTAGCAGCTTGAGTCCTGGGTCACCCTTTATCAGATAGAGATTCATTTTGATGCCTCTGCAAACAGAGTAGACTCCTGTACACGCTGTCTAATCAGGGTTTACTGTTATTAAAACATACATTTGTACATTATAAACAAGCAACCACATGAATGATTTTTAAAAAAAACATGTCAATCAACATTATATGCCAAGGATGACACAACAAGAGCACCGCAAGCGGGTGCCAACGCTTGTCTGTCTTAAGATGAACATGCATACCAAAAATGAAGGTTGTAAATGAAAAATTGAAGAAGTTATGGTCAATGTTAAGATTTCGGACGACGACGACAACGATGACGCGGGAGTTACGACAATAGCTTGTGATTTCTTTGAAACAGACGAGCTAAAATAGAGTAATAGATGCTCTTATTTCCATTGTGAGTTGTTCGACCAGAGTCTGCTCTGTTTTCTTCATACATGTATGAAATAATACAAATCTTGTTCATATTGCCATTATAGAAAATCAGCTATATAATATTCATAGTCATTGTTTCTTACCAGAATATTCATGAGATAAAGAGGTAGGAATTGTCTGAGCAGGATCTGCTCTTTATCTGTTACTGACCTGATTCTCTACTGCAATGATAATAAACTTCCTCATTGTCTAATTTTAACCCTTTCCCTGTCCAATATTCATGAAAAAGATAATGGTATTTATTAGATCAGTTTTTGTAGTAGTGCATTTACACATGAATGTTTAGTATTTTTACAAACCGTAGAGTCAGATCTATTACAATTTCATAAGCAAACAGAACAGACCCTGATCAAACTATACAAGCCATCTGGTCTGGATCTAATCTGTTTGCAAATCCGTGAAAAAGTGTTTAAATGAAGGAAAGGGTTAACCCTTTCCTCCATAAATACGCCTTTCTATGCCTCTGTAAAAGTCACTTTTTGAAACCATTGGGATAAATAGAGCATTTCGAGGGCCCTCGATTTGCTCCTATAAAGGAGCAAATGCTCTATTTGTCACAATGGTTTCAGAACTACAAAATTCTAAAATTTTCCTTTTCTCTATTTAATGCTCCTTTTTGGTAGATTTATTCAAAGAGGTTGGATCTAAAAATAGCATATGGAGGAAAGGGTTAAAAGAGGTTGTACTCATATAATAGTTCACATGACACAGCTAAGCAGACATAGTATACGTTACCTACCTTATCAACTCCATCGATGTCCTTCAACGATCGCAGAAAACAGTACAAGGCTGTAGGTGCAGATCTCAGGGCGGATATGTCAGTACCTAGCATTAAAAAAAGGTAGAATAAATCTAAGCAAACCAGCTGATCAAAGGATCTAACAATATCAGCCAACAAAATTAAAGAAATTTAGTTAGCAAGCTCACATTCCCCACGATGCAACATTGTCAGAAAACAAGAGGGACAGAATGGCCCTGAAGCGCTCACCAGACAATCAGAGGAGAAGATTTTCAAAGTTTTCACTATTTGTTTCTATAGAAACTAGCCTCCCCTGGGGAGGGCTAATTTTGACCCAAGAGGCACAATTTATATAACTTTTGTAGAGGACCTGAACATGATGCTATATGCCAAATATGAAAGCTGAGAACATTCCAGTTTCAGAGGAGAAGATTTTCAAAGATTTCACTATTTGTTTCTATTGAAAATTGCCCACCCCTGGGGCAGGGCCAATTTTGACCCTGGGGCCATAAATAATATAACTTTTGTAGAGGACCTGAACATGATGCTATGCACCAAATATGAAAGCTGAGAGCCTTCCAGTTTCAGAGGAGAAGATTTTCAAAGATTTCACTATATGTTTCTATTGAAAACTGCCCACCCCTGGGACGGGGCCAATTTTGACCCCGGGGCCATAATTTATATAACTTTTGTAGAGAACCTGAACATGATGCTATGTGCTAAATATGAATGCTGAGAGCCTTCCAGTTTCAGAGGAGAAGATTTTCAAAGATTTCACTATTTGTTTCTATTGAAAACTGCCCACCCCTGGGGCGGGGCCAATTTTGACCCCAGGGCCATAAATAATATAACTTTTGTAGAGGACCTGAACATGATGCTATGTGCCAAATATGAAAGCTGAGAGCCTTCCATTTTCAGAGGAGAAGATTTTCAAAATTTCACTATTTGTTTCTATTGAAAACTGCCTACCCCTGGGGCAGGGCCAATTTTGACCCTGGGGCCATAATTTATATAACTTTTGTAGAGGACCTAAACATGATGCTATGTGCCAAATATGAAAGCTGAGAGCCTTCCAGTTTCAGAGGAGAAGATTTTCAAAGATTTCACTATTTGTTTCTATTGAAAACTGCCCACCCCTGGGGCGGGGCCAATTTTGACCCCGGAGCCATAATTTATATAACTTTTGTAGAGGACCTGAATATGATGCTATGTGCCAAAGATGAAAGTTGAGATCCCTGTAGATTCAGAGGAGAAGATTTTTAAAGGTTCAAATTGTTGACGACGGACGACGAACGACGGACGACGCACGCCGACGGACAACAGGCGATCACAAAAGCTCACCCTGAGCACTTTGTGCTCTGGTGAGCTAAAAAGTGGCCCCCCCCATGACAGATTCCTCTGAAAATCAATCTCATTAAAGCTTTTAAAGACAATGCTTAAAGAAAATTTGAGATAAATTTGTGAAGAAATCAAAGTGCTAGATGAGCAACAATGTATTATGATAACTGACGGATGGACGGGACAAAAACTATAAACCCCGAGCAAACCGGACATTAAATTTGATACAAATGTCAGTATTGGAGACAGGCAGCAGCTTAATGCAGGGTGAAATTCAAGCAGAAAGCTCATCTAGGAGCTTTCTGCATGACTTTCACCCTGAATTAAGAAGTCACCTGCATGAAAGTATCTGAATTCTTCTCTACTAGAATTCCAGTTTTTAGGGGTTTCACTGTATATATCTTTTTCCACCCTTCTGCATCAGAATATCTGTCTGCTTGGATCACAAAGAGATATCAATTTTCTTTGAGTATCATCTGGACCAAAACTGCTTGCAATGGTAACTGCATAGAGAATAGCTTCTTTGGGAATGATGACTACACATAATTCATCATAGCTCCTCATTTCGCTTGTCTGAATAAAAACTGTTTGAATACCATAACCCTTTAACCCTTTCCCTGTTCTATATTTATTACTAATTTCAATACCTACTGAATATTCATGGAAAAATAGCTATAATGAAATATGGATTGTGGAACATTGTATACATTTTAGAAAGCAAAGAACCAGATCTATCAAATTCTAATAGCAAACAGAGCAGACCCTGATCAGACGGCTCCTCTAGGAGCCGTCTGATCTGGGTCTACTCTGTTTGCAAATGTGTTAAAAAAAATAAATGTTTATATGAGGGAAAGGGTTAACTAACAGACATGCAAACAGAGCAGACCCACATCAGACAGCTGTAGCAGTCATCTTATCAGTCTGCTCAATATGTTTATCGCTTTACTCCATAAATATCCATGTAAGAAATAGTGACAAAATGAATACTAATTAGATTAATTGCTATAATGAGCATGCATACATATACAGGATCTTTTTGTATTGGTAGAAACTGAAGGGTTATATCTATCATAATTTCATAAGCAAACAGAGCAGACCCTGATAGACGGCTCATCTCTGTTTGCAAAGGTGTACACAAGGGCATATTAACCCTTTCCTCCATAAATACGCCTTTCTACGCCTTTGTAAAAGTCACTTTATGAAACCATTGTGATAAATAGAGAATTTGCTCCTATAGAAGCAAATGCTCTATTTATCACAATGGTTTCAAACTACAGTAAAGATTTGATAGAACGTTCTAGGTTAATACGTTTCCTTTGATAGAACGTTTAGATTGGCGAGTCCCGGCCAAATGCCTTCTTTATCTATATTGCAAAAAAATCAGATATAACGTTCTACCTTTGAACGTATTCCTTGTTTTGTACGTACGAGTGAGCTCGTCCCAAAGCGCTAATAGCTGTAATTATAACGTTTTCCCCTAATGTAGCGATGACAACAGGTCATTCGTGGGAATCAATTAACCGTGAAAAGTGCCCCAAAGGTGTATTTGCAAACACTTTAGCGAATACGCAAACTTAGAGTCATTACTTGACACCTAATTGTACGGCATATTTCGTTTAACATTGGGTAAATATGTTTGTACAGGATCAATTAAAATAAAGAATTAATACGAGTAGCCGCGAATTGCTGCTTCAATTTAAACCATTCACTTTCTGTTGAGATTTGGTCTGAGTTTTATCATTACCGCACCGTTGAAATTGATCTGTCAAAACTCTAGTCTGATTTGTGGTTACTTTCGAGCAATTCTTAATCTGTATCCTGTTAAAACTATGACTGTTTGGAACCTGATCTCGACCCAATTTTATAATACGACATCAAGTTCTAAGAGCTTTATTAACACTCTGAAAAAATCGGAAGTTCCATTTGACATCATTCGTCTGCCATTTGCAATTTGAAAAGATGTTTACAATAGGGAAATATTTATTTTAACATGTAATTATGGGAAACACGGACACAGAGTTCCTAAAAACAAAACATTGATTTAAACTTTATCTCAATACGGTAAGAAAAAGAAACAAATAGATCTATCGATTCAAAAGAAGTAACGGAAGTGTGTGAAAGGCTCAGTGGACACAGGTAGCTTGTTGCTCAGAATGAAAGATAAAATATTAATATAACGTTTCTCTGTTACAATGTTTTCTTTACCACAGTCCCTTGCAATATGTTATAAGCAATCTTTACTAAAATTCTAAATTTTTTCCTTTCTCTAATTAATGCTCCTTTTCAGTAGATTTATTCAAAGAGATTGTATCTAAAAATAGCCTATG
The DNA here is from genome assembly GCA_963576725.1 of Azorinus chamasolen. NCBI lineage: Eukaryota > Metazoa > Mollusca > Bivalvia > Cardiida > Solecurtidae > Azorinus > Azorinus chamasolen. The sequence goes on from OY755245.1 coordinate 61,594,061, forward strand.
AGGTAAAGGGTTAATGGAGTAAAGGATTAAAGAACAGTTTTTGCCAAGGCCAACCATTCTGTTGTTCATATGCCATTATCAAATTGATCAATTAATATTCATTCAGTCATTTCTGCTTAACCCTTTCCCTCATATAAACATGCCTTTGCAGATAAGACGGATCCTATAAATAGGAAACAGGTGATCAAGGTCTACTCTGTTCGCTTATGAAATTATTATAGATCTCACTACAGTTTCTATAAATACAAAAAAATACTGTGTACATATGCCATTACAAAGCTTCAGCTAATAAATATGCAAGATGTTATTATTTCTTACATGAATATTCAACAGGGAAAGGGGTACATTAATATTAATTAAGTAAGGGGTTAAGAAGATATTCACTGCATACATTAGAATACAGTAAAAACTTGATACTAAGAAATTATAGTTATGAATATTCCATAATTTATGTCTTTGTAGACAGGTGGCTGCTTAATGCAGGGTTGAAGTCATACAGAAAAACTCCTCTAGGAACTTTCTGCAGGACTTTCACCCTGCTTGAAGCTGCCATTTGTGTTACAGATCAATAATGGTATGTATCTGAGTGTTCATAGTATCGAGTTTTTACTATACTAAGTACTCTCAGAACATAATACAGTAGTCTACTAAAGTGACCACATATTTATTAACACAGGAGACTGTAAAGACAGGTTGTTGCTTAACCCTCACTGTCCCTGTTCTATGTTTATTACAAATTTAACTACTGAATATTCATGGAAAAAACAGCTAAAATGAAATATAGAAGGTGATACATTGCAGCCATTTTATAAAGTAAAGAAACAGATCTATCAAATTCTATAAGCAAAGAGAGTAGACCCAGATCAGACAGCTCCTCCTCTAGGAGCCGTCTGATCTGGGTCTACTCTGTTTACAAATGCATGAAAACATGTTTACATGAGGGAAAGGGTTAATGCTGGGCAAAAGTAATACAGAAAGCTCATATATTCCTTTTGTTTTACCCGCAGTAAGAATTAAGACTTCTTTTGAGTGGTTATATTAGTGAGACTTTACTGTTCTATGAGTTAATGTACAGAAACTCCAGCTAACCCCAAATGTAGCAGACAAACACACACATTCCCACAAAAAACTAACCCAGGACTTTGTTGATTTCATCATTTGAAGGTTGTTTATCCTGCTTGGCAAATTTTCGTATTTGTTCCAGCTTAAGTGCATAGGTCTCTCCTTTTTCACAGTAATCATCAGCTTTTACAGCTTGGTTCTCAGCACTGTACATTCATAGAGAAATAAAAGAATAATGTTGAACCCCATTTCCTCATATACATATATATTTGTACAGGATTTACAGTTGAACTTTGATACCTCGAACTCGGATAACTCCAACTTCGGGATAACTCGAACATTCCAAAACTTACAACACAGAATTGCTCTTAAATTTAACGCTACAGGTAACTAGAAACACATTTGACAGCTTAATACAGGTCTAAAGTAAAGTATTTAAGATCTGTATTAAGCTGTGGCCTTGAAAACTTGTTCAGATTAGAAATCGGATGACTTAAACTTCTGTTATCTCCAACTAATGTGTATGGTCTTGAAGTTCAACAATTATAGCAAACACCACTTAATGCAGACAATAGTCACATAACCCCTTCCCTGTTGAATATTCATGTAAGAAATAATGACATCATGCATATTTATTAGCTCAGTTTTCATGGTAATATATGTATGTACACAGGAGTGTTTGGTAATTTTAGAAACTGTAGATTCAGATCTATTACAATTTCATAAGCAAACAGAGCAGACCCTGATCAGTCGACTCCTATGGGAGCCATCTGATCTTTGTCTTCTCTGTAAATGCAAATCTTTAAAAAGGCATTTATATGAAGGAAAAGGCTAAGTCTTCACGTGCAAAAAGTTAAAAGTGGGCGGTGCCTTAATTCAAAATGAAATGTATGTTGGATGCACTAACCCTTTGCTCCATGAATATTCATGTCAGAAAAATTTCAAGGATGCATACAAGTTTTATCATTTTTTAAAATAAAAAATGGCATCATGATCAAGAGGGTGGGTGGGGGGAAGAAACTTTTATTTTATGAGTAAACAGAGCAAACTCTGATCAGATGGCTCCTTCTGGAGCCACCTGATCTTGGTCTTCTCTGTTGCAAAAGTGCCAAGCACTAAACTTTCAATGGTAAAGGGTTTACCAGACAGAACTAGACTGTTGCAGGACAGCAAAGCTCGCCTATTGTAGACCTTGTCTACAAAGATGAAGTCTTAACACTTACCCCCAAACTTTAACCTTGAGATTTCAGTCCAAAAAGCTAAGTTCAAAACAGGTGGAATTTTGGATAATATTCAATTTTATTTTAAATTTTAACTACCGGTACACTACACCAATGTTCAACACACAGAGAACCTCCATTCCAAATATCAGCTTTCTAGGGCAAATATTTCAGGTAGTATTAGTGCATTTCAACACTTACCCCAAAACTTTAACCTTCGTATTTCAGCCGAAAAACCTAAGTCCAAAACAAATGAACTTTTGACTAAAATTTAAACACAGGGAACATCCATTCCAAATATCAGCTTTCTAGGGCAAACATTTCATGTTGTATACTGTATTAGTGCATTTCAACACTGCCGGGGTGATTACATAAGCCCCCCTTTTCTTTGAATAGGCGAGCTAAAAAGCCTATTTCTTGGTTGGCCATATGAGAGAGAGATTTTGTTGTACTTCAGCCATCAGAGTCACAGATACAATGGTGCATTTCCAATTTTTCCAACAAACCCCATGTTGTGACTACTCTACAGAGAAAATTCTAAAGTGTGGTCACAACATAAGGTTTGGCGGAGAAATAGAGGAGCTACTGGATAACCTTGAAAAAAGTCACTTTTTGAAACCATTGTGATAAATAGAGCATTATCCTTTTCTCTAGTAAATGCTCCTTTTCAGTAGATTTATTCAAAGACGTTAGGTCTATAAATACCGGTAGCCTATGAAGGCATCTTATGTATACTGCTGAGACATGAAACTTTCATACCTTGTATTGGTCTCATCAACTTCATCACTGGAAGACTGTACATTCAGCCAAGTCTCCTCCAAAGGTTTGATTTCTTTCAGTAGTTCATCTATGAAGGAATCCACATCCACTTTATCTGTTCTCAAGGCCAGAGATACAGCATAACATTGTAGGATGGACCCGAGAATGGCATCTTTATGCGAGTGAGTCACCATCGTAATCTTCTGAACAAGGTCCTGCGAAATGATGTTTTTTTGTTAAAATAAACAAATTACAGTAAAATCTTAAATGTTCGAACACTCAAATATGTATTGTCATTGATCTTTAAGACAGGTGGCAGCCTAATTGCAAGATGAAAGTCAGGCAGAAAGCTCCTCTTTAAGCAACCACCTGCCTGAAGTATCTAAATTCTTCTATATTCAAATTTCGAATTATTGAGAGTTTACAGGAGCTTCACATGCTTAACAAAAAAAAAAAGATGTCTTGCACATTCACTAATCTTGGTTATCGTGTATACTGAATATAAATTCAAAAACTTTCAAACTGAAGGGGGAGTTTGTGGTTTGTGACTCTACATGCATCCATGTTACATGCCCAAATGACAAAAAATACTCAAAGTTCAAAGGGAGATAATTCTGCAATGCCTTCCACTAAACACATGAATATAGCGTCTTGCACATCTATTATTCATGGTTATAGTGTATGCAGGAGTTTGGTACACCAACTACCCATGTTTCATGGACAAATGACAACAATTACTCTGACAAGATAAACGGGTAATAATTCTGAAATGCCCTTCCCTAACCACATAAAAATTGCACCTTGCACATCTACTATTCGAGGTTATTATGTATGCCAAATATAAATTCAATAACTTTCAAATTAAAGGAGGAGTTAGCGACAGTGACTACCACTGTTTAAATGTGAACGGATGGAACACTCACCCGTCCAACCGGCCATCAGTGTGATTCCAGTATACCCCCTCAAGCTTTATTTGCTGGGGTATAATGGCACTATGGAAATTAATAAGCTGAGTTTTCATAAAGTCATATGAACATTAACCCATTCCTCCATAGGCCATTTTTAGACCCAACCTCTTTGATTAAATCTACCGAAAAGGAGCATTTACTAGAGAAAAGGAAAATTTTAGAATTGTGTAGTTTTGAAACAAATGTGATAAATAGAGCATTCGCTCCATAGGAGCAAATGTTCTATTTATCACAATGGTTTCAAAAAGTGACTTTTACTGAGGCGTCAAAAGGGGTCAGTATGAGGAAATGGGTTAAAAGTTTTGGCCATGGCAGAAACTGCAGAATAAGGCCTATATCATTGAATAGCAAACAGAGCAGACCTTGATCAGATGGCTGTCAGAGCTGGGTTTACTCTACTTAAAAAGACAGTAGAAAGTGTTTCTATAAAGTAAAGTGTTAATTAATGTTACCACAGGTATTGAAATGGGAATTCAATGACACCCACCTGTAGCTGTGAGAAGTTCATTTGTTTTTTGTGAACATATAAACCAGCAGGTCCTATTCTCATTGCTCCTCCGTTACCATAGGAACCCTGTCCATCAAACTGCCGTCTAGATGGGCCAAAAACATCAGAGTATTCATTTTCTGCAAGCTGGCTGAACACTGAAATAACTCCACCTCCATAGCCTCGGAAAGGATTCTCAAAATATTCTGTGGTAAATCTGAAAGATAGGAAAAGATTGGGTCTTTCGGCATTCTTTGGATAAAAAAATGTGCTAATTCCTGCACCCTTTAATTAGGCCAATTTTCAGTACCAACTGAATATTCATTAACAAAATAGTTCTAAAGAATTCTTGAAGGTGGAACATTGTAGACATTTTAGAAGGTAAAGGAACAGTTCTATCAAATTCTAATAGTAAACAGAGTAGACCCTGATCAGACGGCTCCTCTAGGAGCCATCTGATCTTGGTCTACTCTGTTTGCAAAATGTGTGAAAACACGTTTGTATGAGGGAAAGGGTTAACTGATAAATATGTCTTTCCACATCTTAACAAATAGAGTAAACCCAGATCAAAATGTTCTGTTTGCTTATGGAATTTTAAAAACCTGATTCTATTATTTCTGCCATTACCAAAAATCCTATTTTCATCATAAAAAGTCAGCTTATAAATATTCATGATGTCATTCTGTCAAATTTATTATTTTATTAACATGAATTAAATCTTTATTTAAAGTGTACATACTGATATACATATACATTAGAAATAAGTTGTAAAACTTAATGGGTTATCCTGTGCAATATATACGTCTCAAATTCATGGCTTAATAGTAAACTGAAACTTAGCTGTGTTATCCGTAATCATAAGCAATGTGATATTTTGATAATTGTATTTATAGACATAACTGCTTGATTCTGTGATATTGTATTAATGTAATAGTTTAATCTGTGATATATATTTGTTTTAACCTTGACATATATATTCAGAAATAAATCTATCTATCAATCTATCTCAGAAATAATGACTATGACTTATATATAATCAACTGACTTTTTAGAATTGTATTATAAACATGATATTATAAACAAGTTATTTTTTACCACTATACATGTAGTAGAAATGTAGAAAATGGATCTAAAAATTCATGCAAATGCAGCAGACTCTGATTAAATGATGTCATGAATATCAACTCATAGAGCTGTGTGATCTGGGTCCAAAACCTCTCTATAATGACCATTAATTACATTAATTATTTTGAGTTAAAGGCAGGTGGCTGCTTCAAGCAAGGTGAAAGTAAATCAGAATGGGAGCATTCTGTTTTACTTTCACCTTACTTTAAGCAGCCATCTGCTCTAAATATCAACTAATTAACACAACTTAGTGGTCATTATAGAGGGGTTCTACTGTACTCTGTATTTAAAAGTGTACATACTGATATACATGAAGTACAGAGGTTAATCTTTGTATGCTATACAGTGAGGGATCTTGTTTAGTAATCTCCCTTGAATATTCTCCTAAAAGATTCAGGTCCTACTAACTACTAGAGTACAGTAGAACCCTAACTCTCTAGGTTTGTTCTGATCTTGTATAGGTTATGAAGGTCATAAATGTTCTCTGTTAATCCTTCATGCCATGAATATTCATGTAAGAAATAACCATATCATCAATATTTATTAGATTAATATTTAAGCAAATGAAGCAGACTCTGATGATCTGATCAGACAGCTCATACAGGAGCTGAATTATATGGGTCCACATGTACTTTGTTTGAAAAGGCATACATGTACATGTATTTATAGAGTAAAGGGTTAACATGTCATTCTGAAATTCACAGTATGACGACTGTATCATCTAACTTTGCAAACAAAGTAGCCTCAGATCAGATGACTCATATAAGAGTCATCTGATCAGGGTCTGCTCTGACTGCTTAATATGAGATTATAATGGATCTTTCTTCCACTACCAAACTATACTGTGTACATATATCACAAGCAAACGGAGCATACCCTGGTCAGATGGGTCCTATAGGAGCCTTCTAATCTGGGTCTATTCTGCTTGCAAAAAAGTGTTGAAATGCATTTCTATGAGGTAAAGGGTTAATACCTTTTGGCAATATCTTTCACAATGAGGCTGTTGTTTGATATTAGAGATTTTGCTACGCTCCGTGCCATAGCTGTATCATCAGTAAACGTCCATTCATATTTGCTCTTCTTATGGGCAGATTCATCACCACTTAATTTTTTGTTTTTCTCCGCTCCTGAAATATAAAAAGATACTGTCATAATCAAACTGGTTTGGTTGACTGTACCTACTCATGGAGCAATATACTGTATTTAAGCCTTTCCCTGTTCTACAATTATTCCAAATTTCAATAGCTACTGAATACTCATGGACAAAATGGTTACAATGAAATATGGAAGTTGGAACATTGTGGACATTTTAGAAAGTAAAGAAAATGATCTTTCAAATTCCATTAAGCAAACAGAACAGACCTTGATCAGACGGCTCCTATAGGAGTCATCTGATCTGGGTCTAGTCTGTTTGCAAATGCATGAAAAAGCTTGGAGACTGGATAAATAGAGAATAATAGGTTAGTGCCGTAGATAGGAAGCCTTTAAATGAAAGCATTTATATGAATGAAAGGGTGAAACTATATCTGATTCTACAGTTTCTGCCAATATCAGAATAACCTGTAAAGGTATGCGATTATAAACATTCAGCTAATTGATATTCATGATGTCATTATTTCTTACATGAATATTCAACAGTGAAAGGCATAACTCTTTATCTGTTGAATATTATTAGTCTTATTACTACCCCACACGCTCACTACTTTGTGCATTATGATATTTATCCTACAAACTAAGTGCAGGGGTGGTGCATGTTTATCAGAATACAATGTACATGTATTATGATTACCTTTTTACCATAATTCCTTTTCCCTGAAAGTAACACCTTTTCACACCGCCAACAGAAAAGACTCAGATCAGATAGGTCCTTCTGGAGATGTCTGACCAGAATCTGCTCCGTTTCCTTTTATGTAATTTTATAGATTGATTGATTCTGATTTTTAGTTTCCACCATGGTTAAAAAATAATCCTGTTCCATTTTATTGATTCTGTCAATGAATATTATCCCTTTCCTCCATGAATATTCATTTAAAAATAATGACACTATGAAAATTATTTTGGTTAATTTGTTATATATAATAGAACACAGACACAGGAAGTTTTAACCCTTCGCTTGCTGAATTTTAAAATACATTTCTCCTTCTTTACCCATGCCTTGTTGTATAATTACATATATCTTCTCTGAGTACAAGTATTTCGCTGTGCAATCACTGCTGTGGAGTGCACTGGTTGCACAACCAACTTGTAAATAGTGCAGACCCTGATGAGACAGCTCCTGCAGGAGCTGTCTCATCTGGGTCTTCACTATTTACAGGTAGGTAAATTGACGTGAATAGCAAGCGAAGGGTTAACAATGACAGAAACTGTAGAATCATATCTATATTATATCATAAGCAAACAGAGCAGACCTTGATCAGACGGCTCCTATTCTTGTTCCGAATGATGATATTATAGATATATTTTAAACAAACATATTTATAAGTGTTACACCAAATATAAAATTTGATTAATGTTTGTAATTAGTAAATAGATATGGGTAATTAAAAGTGTTACATACATGTATTTGAAATTCATTTAGAAATGATTTATTTCGATAATGACACCGCATCTTTGAACAAGACTATATGTTGTTTATATTAAAGACACTCGTGTTTGAGCTTAAATCCAGATTAGATGATTAATTAAGTTGTGACATTATTTGAATTGAGTGGACAATCCACAATAATCAAGTCTCAAAAGGGACAAGTGCAATCAATCCCGAAGGGGATAAATCTTCGGAATGTACTAGTAGTCATTTTGTACAAACTCAAAAACATATTTTGAGAAAGATAATAAGAGAACCTCTGACACCTGCAATATCCTTTTGTACAAAATGACTACGAGCATCATATTCTTTTTATCAACCAAAAAATGTATACACAGGTCCTACACAATATAAATACAAAATAACGCATTAGAGGTTTCTATGACACTATATCAAATAAAAGGGAACGCTATTCAATCAATAAAACATGGATATTTAGGGTGCCCAACGTTTCAGTAAATGACTGTTTCGGTAAATTGATTTTATATAGTATCTCGTTCCGATGTTTCGGTAAAAAGGTAATTATATAGTACTTATGGTGTATATTTTTAAAATGTCTTAATGAAAACATTATTTTTCAGGATTTATGTCATTGTTCTTATTAATAGTATGAGTATTACCATTGTTAAATCAGTTTACTGTTACATTAACTGCCACACGTTTAATGGTAGACTAGTACGTACCGGTTTGCACCAATCAGGCACGCGCCTTTGATAATTGTTATTTGATGATCACACTCTTCTTTAAAGTCATAATAAGTTGAATATACTTTAATTATTAAACAAACATCACAGTAATTAAATAATTGGTAATAAACGGTAGTACCAGTTCGCACCCGCTGACAGTATGCCCTTTGATAATTGTTATGCTGAAGATTACATACAGATAATTTTATCTGTAGTATAGACTATACGCCGCTTGCACCCAGATCACAATGAGCTACAATGGTGTCCCAAACCTCCAACACCATGATAATGCCATATAATGCATGAATGGAAGGTGTGAAATACCTGTGTGTATAACTACTATATAATCACGTTTTTACCAAAATGTCAATTCTGTTTAGTATACAAATTCAATTTACCAAACTGGTCATATACCGAAACGTGCGTAAATCGATATTTATATAGCGACCGGGTGACCTTCGTTGTGGAACTGGGCCGTTTTGACCCGTCACCATTCATTTCTGGTACGTTTTCAACTACAACTACGTTACTGCTATGCTACACATGTTTGGCGCGTGCTGACCCCAATCCCTCCCACCTAACCCCCATCCCCCTCTACAAAAAAAAAAAAAATTAATAAAAGACACTAAAACACACTTACATATGGTCAACTCATCATAACTTAGCGTAACAATCAGTTTTTGACAAACACCCCTTGGTGTCAATGTATATCATAGGAAGGTAGACATGAAAACCCGAATGAAATTCCGTACTTGCTCTAAATTCTGTAACTTGGCTAAATCTTGACCATTGTTAACAACTTATGGCTTTTTTCTTGGTAAAGATGCCTCTATTAAAATGAAAACCACCATAACCACTGCCCTTCAAATACAATAGCTACGCCTTTTCAAACAACAAACACACTTTGGTCGGACAAGATCTGATAGAGTCGAGATCACCATTAACGTCAGCCAGGTGCTTGTTGTGTAATGCGGGCATTGAAGTCAAGCGCATCCGGTGATACAGATCAGTGGCTGTCATTGTTGTTATATACGAAAATCTAAATTTATTGGCAGTTTCACGACTGTTAGACATCGAGGCATGAACTTCATGGTGGTGAGTGCATCATAATACCCCCCTGTGTTGATATAGATAGATAAATCGTTAGTCTATATCGAATTTACACAGTTTTCCCCTTGTGCTCTCGAATCTATCAGATCTTGTCAGACCAACTCGTGTTTGGTTTTAAAGAGACACAGCTAGTGTATTGGAAGGACAGTGGTTATTGTTGGTTGTTATTTCAATAGAGGCATCTTTTCCACGAAAAAAAGAGCCATAAGCTGTTAAGATTGATCAAGATCTAGCCAAGTTACAGACTCTAGAGCAAGCACGGTGGTGATTTCCATTGGGTTTTCATGTCTACCTTCCTATGATATACTTTGACACTGAGGGGTGTTTGTCAGAAAATGGTTGTTATGCTAATAGCCTATGTTATGATGATTTGACCATATGTATGCATGTTTTAGTGTCTTTTATTCAGTTTTTTGGGTTGTAGTGAGGGTGGGGGCGTGGGGGTTAGCACGCGCCGAAAACCTGTGCTATGTTACAGTTGATAATGAACTCACTGAAGTGTCAATTTTTTTTTAAATGAGGTATCATCAGTTCTATCATAAACATGAAAGCACGTGCTGACTGAAAGTCGTCGAAATTGGTCAGTCAAAGCAACAGGACAGTCAGTAAAGTGAAAGTAGTGGTGAATTTGGTGAAACTGATCAACTTTAATGAATTACCCGAATCAATATTTTTTATCTCCTTAAGAACTTTTGCTGTTCCTATTATCAGACCCCACTCTCCTTCAAACACAGAACCAATGCAATCCCCAACAACTCCACCAACCATGGACCCTTTGAATCGTGATAACTTGGGCGCAGCCATATTGTTTGTTGCCTGGGTAGGTATAAAACAATGCTATCACAGAAATCTGAAACATACAGTAGGCTAATACTGCGGAATAAATTCAACATTTGACGCAAAATGCTTAGAACTATGTTATTCATTGTATTTTCAATAATTTGCTTCAAATTATATATGAGCATTTCAGAGCCATTGTAAACGGAGTAGACCCAGATTAGACCACAGGAGTAAGGCTCATGAAATATGTCTACAATAAGTTAAAATGCCCCGAAATTGACGTTTTGTAACATTTAGAATATACGAAATTTCAGCTTTGTCTCAAAACGCCCCTAGCTTTATTTTTTCGGCTCCAAATGTTAGAAAACGTCAATTTAGGGACATTTTAACTTATTTTAGACATATCATGAGCCTAACGCCTGTAGTGGATTAGACGGAATACTAAAACTTTTGTTGTCATTCATACATAGAGCTCTATATGATTTCTTACATTAATATTAAAGATAATTTAAAGCATTTATAATTGACCACATTTCTATAAGTCCGTAGGAAAACATAGCAAACCCTGACCAGACGGTTCCTATAGGAACCGTTTGATCTGGCTCTAATCTAGCTGTTTGCAAAGGCGTTCAAACTTTCCGATTCAAAGGGGTATTTAATTCATGTAAGAAATAACAATATATCAATTAGCTGACTTTTTTTTATCATGGCATTATTTTGAGGGAGATAACTGACCATGTCAGAATCAGATCTGCGTTGTTTCATAAGCAACAGAGCCATCTGGTCTGAGCCTCCTCTGTTTGCAAAGGGATTAAACGAATCTCTAACATTCTATTAATTAACCCGCCTCTGTAAACCCCATTTACTGAAACGATTGTGATATATAGAGCAAATGCTTTATTTATCTAAATTGTTTAAAAACTATTCAATTATAAATTTCTCATTTTCTATAGTTAATGCTCCATTTCGGATGATTAATTCAAAGAGTGTTAGTCTAAAATAGTCTAGGAGGGATCGAATGAGTTAAATGCTTAATGTCTCTTTAACCCTTTACTCAATGAACAGTAATGTAAGAAATAATGACATCATAATAATTCAATGCAATTTTTTTTATAATGGCACACGGGCACCGTAAATGTTGCCTATGGCAGAAAGTGTAGATGCAGATCTACAATCTTGCAAACAGAACATACCCTGATCAGACGCCTCCTATAGGAGCCTTATGATCTGGGTCTTCTCTGTTTTGAAAAGGGCTAAAAGAGTCTATAATATTCTATCAGATAAATGGTTAGATCTACTCTATGAATATTGACGTAAGAAATAACGGTATCATGATAATTCAATACATGATTTTTTTTATCATGGCACACGAATTCAGTAAATTTCGGCCATGGCAGAAAGTGTAGATCCAGATCTACATTCTTCTTTAAGCAAACAGAGGAGATCCTGATTAGACGGCTCCTATAGAAGCCGTCTGATCTGGGTCTGTTCTGTTTGCAAATACGTTAAAAGGTGTATAAATTAGTGGCCTTCACACCGCATGCAGAACGCGTGTTCTGAGTGACATGCACGAACGTAATTGTTTGGTAAAGTTTAGAAACTAAACCCTTTGCGTGATCGATATTGATTGGTAATATGGCGAAGAACTACACACGTGTGTATATGGGTGTATTCACTGTATTGACAGCTATAGGTAAACCGCTTTAATTATAGACCTTATCGTGCTGTGCAGCTCAAACACTAGTATGGCTGCAGTATTTACTTCTCCGATATATACAGTAAAACCTTTCTATAACGGCCACTAAATTACATTAAGTATTTTGTTTTAAAGGCAGGTGGCTGCTTAAAGCAATGTGAAAGTAAAACAGAACGCTCCTATAGGAGCGTTCTGTTTTACTTCCACCTTGCTTTAAGCAGCCGCCTGTCCTAAATACCAACTAATTAACACAATTTAGTGGCCGTTATAGAGAGGTTTTACTGTATTCAGGCTTTGGAGAATATACTGACCGATAGTCATACAGCTTGGATCCTGATGAGATGTCGAGTTACTCGGCGTCTCTTCTGGATTCAAACTGTTTGCAGATGCTAGTTTGTTCGCGACTAGCTGGGTACAATTCGCTGTACAACGTATAGAAAATTTCGGTGTTTTATTGTACGTTGAAGTAGCATTAATTTTGTCATTCCTTTAACACTAAGTAGCATGGCGAACTCTTCGTTAAACGTTTTGTTGAAAAGTACTTTACAGACCTATACCATTTACAATAAAACCTCTCGAAATCTGAACGTTTCATAAATACTTTGAGAATTTTAGGCAGGTGGCTGCTTAATGCACGATGAAACTAACACAGAAAGCTACCATTTGAGCTTCTTGCATGAATTTCACCCTGCATTAAGCTTCCATAGGTCTGATCTCATTTACTCTATAAATACACCTTTCTACATATTTCCAAACAGAGTAGACCCAGATCAGACGGCTCATACAGGAGCCGTCTGATCAGGATCTGATCGGATTGCTTATGAAATAATATAGATCCTATTCTACACTTTCTACTTTGGTTAAACACTTTATGTATTAATATGCCATTTTAAATATTAATCTAATTAATACTGATGATGTCAGAATTTTCTTACATGAATTTTCATGGAGTGAAGGGTTAAAGATCGACAGTGATTAACCATGATTTACTGTATAGATGTCAACATTCCTAGTTAATACATACATGTACGACTTTACTGTATGAATTGTATTCAATCACGAATAGTAACTAATCAGATGATGACTGTTTGTGTGAATGATAAATTATTATAGTTAGTTCAGTTTCCATTAATAACGTATTTAGCCATTTACTCCATGTATATTAATGTAAGAAAAAAATGACACTATGAATATAACAAGATTAATTTTGTAAATGGCATCATGAAGAAGTGAATAGTTGGTCATGATAGAAACTGTCGAATTAAGTCTATACCATTTCATCAAGCTAACCCCGTCTTGGTCTATTGTGTTTGCAAAGGCGCTAAATGTAGTATCAGTAGAGTAAAGGGTTAAAGCACATGTATCGATTTGTGTGAGATATGTGTCAAAAGCAGGAGACTGAAACGAACTGGATCAAATGACAAAAACACTATAGTCTGTCAATAAACTCCACTATTTGCTTGTCATTCGCAGGCAAACTGAATACAGATATCGGATCCAGATTAATTCGTCGCTCGACTGATATTTAAGAGAAACAATAAAACAAAACAAAAATCAGCAAAGAATCAAACAGAAAAAAAACGCCAAGACAAACACACAATCATGAAACAATGGTAAGACAGTTTAAAACAAGATGCAGACGAGAGTTAGAGCAGACGACATTTTCATGCAAAGCTGTAAAGGACAAACACCCGATTGAAAGACTTTATCGTAATCGAACACATAACACATATTGAACAGTGGACTTTACAAATCGGCGTGACTAGTATAAGGACTAGAACTTTGTGTGATTTATTCCAATCTTAAACATATACTGTGCAGCCATGGATTTAAGTGTTGGACTAGTATTTGTAATTGCTTTTCTTGTTGCATATTATCTGTTCAAGACACCAACAAAATTGCCACCCGGCCCGTTATGTCTACCTGTCGTGGGTAGTATGTTTTTCCTTCAAAGGAATAAAAACAAACGCAGACATGAGGTGTTTAGTATGGCTGCCAAAGAGTATGGTAGCATTATGGCTATACAGCTCGGAAGCAGGCTAGCGGTGGTGCTCGATGGCTACGACATGATACACGAAGCTTTCGTAAAGAATGCAGATGTCTTTAGTGATCGACCTAAACAAGTTGGGATATTTGACCAAGTACTGACAGACATTCCTGGTCGAGGTAATACTGCGTGGTACTTATGAGACACACAACTGATACTAATACAACATAACCCCTGCCTTAAGCGGCCATTCATTTATAAAACATATATGAGTCTTACAGAAACAGGTGATTGCTTAATTCAGGGCAAAGGTGACACAGAAAGCTCCTATATCAGCTTTCTGCATTACTTTTGACCTGCATTAAGCTACCACCTGACTTACAGATCTATAATTAGACCTCTTCTTGATGACCGCTTAATTAAGACATATTCTACTGTAGATCTAATCATTCACTCACTCATTTGCATTAATTTAACACATTCCCGCTCTGGTATATATTCATACATTTACACACAGAGTAGACCCGGATCAGATATCACCTAAATGAGCTGTATGATCATAGTCTGCACAGTTTGTTTGTGATATTTATACATAACTGATTCTGAATTTCTGTCAATGCATTATACCCTTTTATATATTCAAGTTGCATTTTAAATATTTTATGAATATTAACGATATGAATTCATTAATTAATGTTCACTAGGGAAATGAGTAACCGCTTATTAGGTAACAGGGAATCTATATTTTAAAGATATATTATACAATGATTATTGCAGGGCATGGCTAGAGGACTTTAAGACCGATGTCTACACACGTCGACAGATGGTTTGATATCACTGATCCCTTAATATTGCTATCTATATATGCTTGTTTACCTTTTTTCCTGTTTGAATATTCATGTAAGAAATAACGACGTAATGAATATACATTAGCTAATGTTTTATAATGGCATATGTATACATATTATGTAGCAACTGTAGAGTCAGCTCTATTATAATTTCATCAGCAAACAGAGCAGACCTTGACCAGTCGGCTTCACTGGGTCTACTTTTGTTTACAGATGCATGGAACTGTGTTTTTGTCTGAAGGAAGGGGTTTATGATACTCCTACCAGAAACAGTGATGTATTAGGGTTGTTATGTATGCAGTAAATCGGATGGAATTTTTTCTCTATCACCATATATAGATGTTCCAGAGTGATTTTATACATTCATAAACATCACAAAGTAATTTCGGTATCGCGTCCGGGAATCTATCCAATGTTCCGTTCATATCAATCAAAGGAATACAGTTAAACCTCTATAAACCGGCATTCTAGTAGTGAATAAGTTAGATACTTTTACACAGATGGCTGCTTAATGCAGGATGAAAGCCACACATAAAGCTCATAGAGGAGCTTACTGCATGACTTTCACTTGCATTCAGCTGCCACAGGTCTCCAAGGCCGATATTTATACCAAATTTAACGTCCGGTTTAGAGAGGTTTTACTGTATATGTATATATATTTGCAGGTGGGTTACGACACTAGTTGTACACATACACACACCCTCTCTCTATGTATGGCGTATATATATTAATAAAACCTCGCCCACTTTAAAGGCAAACTTTCAGTAAGACAGAATTGGAGACGTTTTAGGCTAGCTAGTTGGCCATTTAGTGCAGGACGACAGTCACACAGAACGCTCCCAGAAGACCTTTCTGCATGTCTGTCACCCTGCATTAAGCAGCCACTTGTCTTAAGAAACCCGTTCTGGACAACGATTATATAATACAGTTTGTATCAATTATTAGATATAGAAATATGTCCTTAATGAGACACCAATAGCTTTAGGAATTTCCAGTGAAAATATCCCCTATTGAACAGTTAAATCTCCCCTGAGCTAACGCTCGTATGTAGTCTTTTGGAAAGTCTCTTTGACAGGGGATACTCCTACATGGTTAGGAAAAATCTGCATTACTTTTGCCCTGAATAAAGTAGTCACCTGTTTTTCCAATTCATGTACATCTACTTTATTTAACCCGTTGGCCACCAGTGTCCCTTAAAATGGTCATAGGCAAACAGTGAAGAACCAGATCATACGACTCCGGAAGGAATCTTCTCATCATTGTTTGCACCGTTTGCTGAACACACCGGCGACAATGTTTTATACCAGCAACACTTTTGGGTTTTAACACCCCGCCATCATATAAATTGGATGACTTTTGCAGGTGTCCTTTGGCATCCCTATGGCAACTCGTGGCGTATGCTAAGAAAATTCACCGTTCAGGCGCTGAGGGATTTTGGCGTCGGTAAAACCTCCATTGAACAAAAGATCTTTGCTGAAGTCGAAGCTATTACCAAATGTCTTGACGATTCTAAAGGAAATCCAGTGATATTGAACCCATTGCTTCAGAAAGCGATAGGGAACGTACTCTATGGGATCGTGTTTGGAAGAAGGTTGGAGTCAGTCTTACACACAGACTTGCGTGAAACGTTTTGTTTTATCATGATGGACCCTGCTGAAATAAAAAAAATCCATGCGACGCGATTTTGATAACCTCTTTCGATTTACTATACACTGTATATGTATATACTTCAAATGAATCTAATTGAGTAGGCTATAGTGTATACCCTGATCAAAATACTCATTCACGAGCAGTTTGATCTGGAACTACATTGTTTACCCCTTTTCCTGTTCTGTAGTTAGTCCAATTTTCAATACCTACTGAATATTCATGAACAAAATACAGTTGAACTTCGATAATTTCTCAAGGCCACAGCTTAATACAGGTCTAAAGTAATGCTGAAAGCTCCTGTAGAAGCTTTCAGCATTACTTTATACCTGTATTAAGTTGTCACATGTGTTTCTATATCTGTAGAGATACATTATTGGGGCAATTCTGTATTGTAAGTTTTGGAAGGACTGAACTGTTCGTTCGAGTTATCCAGAAGTTCGAGTTATCTGAGTTCGAGATATCGAAGTTCAACTGTAGTTATTCTGAAATATGGAAGGTGGAACATTCACACTGTAGCCATTTCAGAAAGTAAAGAAACATATCTATCAAATTCCAATAGGAAACAGAACAGACCCTGATCAGACGGCTCCTACAGAAGCCGTTTGATCTGGGTCTACTATGTTTGCAAAATCGCGAAAAAGCGTTCATATGAAGGGACGGGTTACCTAAGTCTTAGTAAACTTGTTAGGAGCATTACTGCAATAGCATTATTCATAGTTGTTTTTTCTCAAGACAATTATATGTATTTTGGTTGGGTCTAAATTAAAATTCATGAATAATCCAATGAATTGAAATTGTATTTCGTTCACTATTATTGAAACGATTCACCATTATACTTCAAAGTAAGACATGTGTTGACTCGATATTTTGCATATCAGTATGCTTTAAAATGTTTTAATTATTTAACACCATGTATTTGCGTAAGTGTATTGTGATATGACACACTTTAACTATTTGCGTCAAATGTACGCATATTAACTTCTTGGGAAACAAAGTAGACCCAGACCAGGTTGCTACAGTAGGAGTCTAATCATGGCCTGCTCTGTTTGCTGATAATATAACGTATATATAATTCTACAGTTTCTATCATGGCCAAAAAATCCCGTTATAAACCATTATAAAAGTTGTCTAATTAATATTGATGTTGTCATTATTTCTTACATTAATTACCACGAGATAAATAGTTATATAATACCGTCGGAGTTAATGTCAACATACATGTAAGAGAACTACCAAGCATTGTTTTCTATTAGACATACATTGGTCCATGATAGCATACTACGGACAAATCAAGACCAGAATTCTGAGTACTTTTATCGAATCCTCAAGTGTTTCAATGTTCTTGTTTATTCTAGATACGATTATGATGATCCTGAATTTGAGAAGATTCGACAACTTAGTACCATTATTATCAGTGGACAAGGTCTGTTCTCTCCAAGCGCCATCTTGCCTAGATGTATAGCAAAACACATTTGCAGAAAGGTAACCGAAGTTGCTATATGAAACGAATTAACCCTTTCCCTAATATAAACGTGTCTTCACGCATTTACATACAGAGTAGACCCAGATCAGACGGCTCCTGGAGGAGCCGTCTGATCAGGGTCTGCTGGGTTTGCTAATCTATTTTGATAGATCAGTTTCATTGCTTTCTAAAATGTCTACAATGTTGCACCTTCCACATTTCTTTATAACTATTTTGTTAATGAATATTCAGTAGGCATTGAAATTTGGAATAAACATAGAACAGGGAAAGGGTTAAGCTTTATCTGTTACGCGCGACACAACTTGTATTTCGAGAATCATGGATCCAGATGAGACGCCGAGTAACTCATTCAGCTAGATCCAAGCTTTTGACACTCGGTAAATACTTTCTCAAAAGCTTGGTCAAATAGGAAGCAGTCAAAATTGCATCAGATATAAATTTGAGTAGACATTTGTTTTTGTTGATAGGCGTTATTTTTTTGGTTTTCATTTAAGGAAGTCGAAACTCAAGACGAACGTGTTAAGAGTGTCATGTCGGTAAAGGACTACGTGTTTCAACAGATAGATGACCACGAGGCGACCTTTGACCCAGCTAATATACGTGACTTCATAGATATCTACCTGCAGACACGAGAGGATTCGGCATCAGATAAGGACCAAATAACAAGTACAATAAACCCCCTCTAATACGACCACCTAAAAGAGGTATAATTATGGGTGCTAGATGCAGATGGTAGCTTAATGCAGGACAAAAGTACTGCAGAGGAGCTTTCTGCATTACTCTTGTCCTGCATTAAGCAACCACCTGCTTATAAAGACAGTTATGGTTATTCTTTAAGTGGTCGCATTTGAGGGGTTCTACTGTATATCAAAATTTGAGCAGTCATTATTTTTCGCAGCGGAGTAAGAGTAAATACGTATCAACTCATTTCCTTCTGAGTGCGACCTGACTTTCATTTGCTAACAGCTTGGATCGAAGTAAAACTGATTCTTGATCAGCGTTAAAGTACGTGAATATGTCACAGTAAAATTTGCGATTCAGGACAACTGTCGATTCTCCTAGGACAAATTGCGATCGCAGTCTCTCCTAGGACAGACTCCGATCAAATTAAGTACTGGTAGTTTGGATCCAGAAGGGTTAGGCTCATTTGCTTGAATGTTTCCTATGTATCCTGTTTCTTGCTGCATTTATCTTCCATCAGGGAATATTCACAATGTTATAAATTCTTTCATGATTGTCTATCAGAGAATGGGTTAATATGTGAATTTATACATAATGCACTTATTAAACTAAGTTAAACTTGGATCCCTGATCATTTGTAGTGAAATTCTGAGTAAAGAGGTGGTTTGTAAGAATATTGATATTGTTCCCATAATCTTAAAGCATATTAGTCTTAACTAGTAGAATGGCCAATTATCCTAGAGGATTAGGATCGGAGTCTGTCCTAGGAGAGATTGCGATTGCAACCTGTCCTAGGAGAATCGGCGATCGTCCTGAATCGCAATTTCTACTGTAACATATATATCAGTTTTACATCAGGGTAATAGAACAAAACGCGACATCAATTTGGCCCTCTAGAGTACCAACAAGAGTCCATTCTGTTGCGCCACGGAGTACTCGTAGATCGAAGTTAGATGTCACACCAATACAATGGTTTGTCGAGCCTGGTTTTGTTGTTGATTTTCATGTGGCTTTTCCTGCCTGAATTCTGTTCTATTTTTGTAACCATTTGTAACTACCGATAGAAATAAGTAAATCCCACTAAACAGACACTCTAGTTGAGAAGAACTTTGATACTAATTGTAAATGCGTCTTACCAGTTGATCCGTATGGCTGCCTGTTCGGTCAGTCTCTTTTCCGTCACTGCCTGTCACACCCGTCACTTTCTGTGATACGTCGACCAATCGAGTATTTGACGGGCAAAAACTGTTGTATCTGTTTTATTATACAGTATGGATCCTGATTAGACAACATCGAGTAACTAAGTATTTTACCTAATTTATCGGGACAGTCTTACAGTATCAAATAATCGCCCACTTGAACGGTTTTACAATAGTTCTGCACTGACCCTGATATATCGTCAGAAGACGAACACCAGTTACTAATAGTTAGAGACGTCTCTGTACTCTTAGTTGTATAAAAGAAATATAATTAATGTAAACAATTCCATCGCTACAACTTACAGCAAATATATCTGATGCGACCATTCAGAAAACCCAAATTCTGAATTGTTTTGAGGCAGGTGGCAGAACGAAAGTGATGCAGAAAGCTCCCATAGGAACCTGCTTCATTACTTTCGGCCTGCATTAAGCAGACATCTGCCTTTAAAGAATCCCGTTCTAATTAACTCATTCCCTCCTAGTGACACATTTTGACGCCTCTGTAAAATACATTTTTGAAACCGTTGTGATAAATATTTATATTTATCACAATGGTTTCCAAAATTCACAATTTTAAATTTTCCCCTTTTCTGTAGTACAGTTAAACCTCTCTATAACGGCCACTAAATTATGTTAATTAGTTGGTATTTAGGGCAGATGGCTGCTTAAAGCAAGGTGAAAGTAAGACAGAACGTTCCTATAGGAGCGTTCTGTTCCTATAGGAGCGTTCTGTTTTACTTTTACCTTGCTTTAAGTAGCCACGTGCCTTTAACTCAAACTATTTGATGTAAATTAGTGGCTGTTACAGAGAGGTTTTACTGTAAATGCTCCTTTTCGGTATATATATTCAAAGAGGAAGGTTCCAAAAATAGTCTAGGCGGGAATGAGTTAATTAATCCTAATCCTATCCACGACGTGATTCGCATTTGCGAACAGTTTGGATCCAGATGTGATGCCGAGTAAGACGGCGTCTCATCAGAATCCTCGCTATTTGACACTCGATTAATAGTTTCTCGAAAATTTGATCGTATCGGAAATAGTCAAAATTGTACCAGATCCAAATTTGAGCAGACATTATTTTTTTCACAGCCGGGTAAAGGTTAAGTGATTTATTAGGGAGGTTCTATTGTACATGCCACATCACATCTATGTATGAATAACACTTGCTCTGTTCGTTCTAGAGGGTTCTATGCTTCGTGTGATATTGGACATGTTTCTAGCTGGATCGGAAACCACCTCTACCACCCTTGACTGGTCATTCTTGTACATGATCGAATTTCCGGAAGTGCAAAACAGGTGCCAGAAGGAAATTGATGAGGTAAATTGAGTATTCCCCTGTTCAGGGTCTGCACTGTTTATCAATCCGAATCCTCTAGTAGATTTAAGCCTTGTAAAAAGACAATAAAACCTCTCTATAACGACCAGTAAATTGTGCTAATAAGTTGGTCTTTAGGGCAAGGGGCTGCTTAAAGCAAGGTGAAAGTAATTCTGTTTTACTTTCACCTTGCTTTAAGCAGCCACCTGCTTGTCACACAAATTACTTGATGTAATTTAGTGGCCGTTATAGGGAGGTTTTACTGTATGTACAGTTATACACTAAAGGCTTGGCTGATTCAACTTCGTATCTTCAGCGATCCAATGGTTAAAACTGAGCATGCGCAAAATATTGCATATAGTCAAGTATACGGTATTTTTGTGTTGACTTTACAGGTCGTTGGACAGAAGCCCATTGAATACAAGGACCTTCAGAAACTGCCGTATGTGGCTGCCACTTTACAGGAAATACAAAGGGTATCTACTGTTGGTAGGTCTATCTTGTCAGCGACACTATCCAAATGATCATAAGTCCTTGTCCAATATTTAACAATCAGTTGTGCTATTAGAACGCATGCGAAACAATTCTTAAACGGGAGAATTTTAAGAGCGGGTTGCAACTTAAGACAGGAACAAAAGATCCTTTACTATATAAATAACAATCACTTAACCCTTTCCTTCATATAAATACCTTTTTCACGCATCTGCAAACAGAGTAGACATATAGTCTACTGGAATTTGATAGATTTGTTGCGTTAGTTTCTTAAATGGCTACAATGTTCCATCTTCCATATTAGTACTATAACTACATTTTTGTATTTTGTCCATGAATAATCGGAAAGTATTGAAATTTGGAATAAATATAGAACAGGGAAAGGGTTAACTGTTTAAGATAATTTCTAATCAGCACTCATAGTAATGAAGATGTAGTCATCAACATTTAATATTAGCATGCACAGAGTTAAATTCTATGCTTGATAAATATTCATGTACGACTCCATCACTCATAAATATCAATTACTTTAACTGGTGCATTAGAAATAAAACATAAGAACATTTATTGTCATAGCAAACGCTTGAACACCAGATCTGGTACAATTGAGCACACAGACAATTCCCTGATCGGGTAGCTTCTACAGGATATGTATGATCTGGGTTAACTATGTGTGCAAAAGTCTTTTTAATACCCAATCTAACTTAAATGAAGATGCGTGGCTGGAATTATACCGTCGTTGCTTTGTCTCGATCGGGAAACTTTCAAGTCACGGATCTATTTATAGTAATTAATTTACCGCTAACTGATCTTAGTCACAATTGCGAACAACTTGGATCCAGATAAGACGCCGAGTAACTCGGCATCTCATTAGGATGTAAGCTTGTTGACACCTGGTCAATAATTTCTCAAAAGCTTGTGTTATGACACTTGATCAATATGATCTCTAAAGCTTGATCGAATTGGAAGTACATGTATTCAAAATTGAACATATTCAACTTTTAGCTGACATAATGTTTTCACAGCGGGTTAATGGTTAAAACCGTTATAAACAAAACCAGGTAGAATTTTAAATTTCGCCATTAGCCCCTTCCATCATGAATATTAATGTTAAGATCTGTCATGTCATAAATATTCATTAGCTGAAGTTTTGTAATGTCGCCTTAACAAGGAAATATTGGCCATGAATGGGAACGTAGAATGAGTTCAATAACATTCACAAGCAAACACGGCATACTCTGGTTAGCCGGCTTCTATAGAAGCCGTCTGATCTGGGTTTACTCCGTTTGCAGATACGATAAATGCGCTTATACGAAGTAAATAGTTAGGACAGGTTGTAGGTGGATGCACAATGTACATGTACTTATATCTTATATTGACAGTATCCATTGCCCCTCCTCATCAAACTATGAAGGACACTACCCTTGGAGGATACAACATTCCGACAGGCACAATGGTCCTCGCCAACCTATACTCCGTCAGCTTTGATCCTAAGCAATGGGACGACCCAAAGCAATTCAACCCTAGCAGGTTTATAGATGAATCTGGAAAATACGTGAAACGTGCAGCGAACATACCCTTTTCAGAAGGTATTGCATCATACGATCATTAATGTATTTTTGTATGACATTTCTGACAATACACATTCTAGAGTGATAACAGTATTGCTAATAAAAGTGAATGTGATAACCTGTCTGATTTATATAATTGTGGTGTATTGATTTAAACCAAACTGTTAATATAAATAAACCAGTGAAACGGACTTATTTTGAATGAAGACAGCAAACACATAAACATCACAAGGTGTATCTTGTTATCAGTGAATTTACCATATTGTAATTTTGTATTCTATTTGATTTCGACGCATTTTAGATGAATGTGGAGTTAAGTGGCCAAGGACAGAAGTTCTTAAAAGCGGGGAAGGGGGTTGAACTCAATCCCCAGTGTCTTTGAAATAACATGTTCAATAACTGACATGATTTAGAACTCCGTTCTCAATCCATATTAAAAAGCACAATGTTCACTGCTTTTCTATAACTATGCCGAAAGAATATACATCGTGCTACCATAGTCGTTGAATTAATATGTGAAAAAGTTGAAGAGTTTCATTTTCAAATTCGCATTGCATGCCCTCAATTACGAGACAAATCAGCGAACATATGTAGCAGAGTGATTGATAACGGTTGCATAACAGTTGCAAATACTATATCTGTACCAAAACTGCAATGCTGAGACCACTCCTTAGAATCGTCTCGAAGAGACAACATAGGGTTTGGTAAGAGATGAAGAAGCTTTTCGATATTTGGTTTCAATTTACGCATCATATCAAAGCTTCTGTATCTTACTTTCGTACGGCTGAAATTCGATATCTCGAACTTCAAGTGAGTATATAAATCAGTTCGAGATAAAAAAGGTTCGAGTCATCCGATTTATAATCTGATCAATATCCACAGCTTAATGCGGATCTAAACTTATGTTTAAACCCCTATGTAGGAGCGTTCAGCGTTACTTTCGACCTGTATTAAGCTGTCACATGTGTTTCTAGATATGTGTAGTGATACATTTTAGAACAATTATGTATTGTAAATTTTGGAAGGACCGAACATTTAGTTCGATGTGTCCCGAAGTTCGAATTTCTGAGTTCGACAGAACGAAGTTTAACTGCATCTGATATGGAAAGCAAACTACGGGACTTAGAAAAGAAGGTGGTATTGGCTGCATGGGTCATTTACATGCATGTATTCGCTATTTAACTGAGATATTCAGTAGCCATTGTATACACTTTAATTAACATATTTGTATATAACTAACTTGAACAAAGCGTTATTACTACTATATTACTCTACTAGTATCGTCTGATTCTAGCAGTATCCAATGTACAGTAAACCTCTCTAAACCGGAATTCTAGTAGAGAACAATTTTGATGCTGCATAATGCAGGGTGAAAGTCATGTTGAAAGCTCCTAGAGGAGCTTTTTGCACGACTTTCATGCTGCTTTAAGCTGCCACCTGACCCCAAGACCGACGTTTATACTAAATTTAACATCCCAATTTGAGGAGTTTTACTGTACATGTAGTTTGAAACGAAACTCAACCTTTAGCCTGCTTAGCAAACTTTTGTTAGTAGAAAATGTACCGTTGTCTATTTGCTTTATCTTGCTATCAAGCCTCGCATCTGGATCCAAAATGTCTGTACAGGTAATCATTCGCCCGATCGGAGCAGGCTAAAGGTTATTGTACAGTAAAACCTCTCTATAACGGTCACTAAATAACATCGAGTATTTTGCATTAAAGGCAGGTGGCTGCTTAAAGCAAGGTGAAAGTAAAACAGAACGCTCCCATAGGAGCGTTCTGTATTACTTTCACCTTGCTTTAAGCAGCCACCTGTCCTAGATACAAACTAATTAATACAATTTAGTGGCCGTTATAAAGAGGGTTTTACTGTAATTTTAAGATAGTAGCCGCGGCCTCTGGATTGATTTATTGCTATTACCATTACCTTTTTTGTAGGACCGAGGGTTTGTCTAGGGGAGCCGTTGGCTAGGATGAAGCTGTTTGTTGTGTTTGCAAACCTTCTACAGCGATTTGAGTTCAGAAGAGAGAGTGACTCCGGGAAAACGCCTCTCGAGCCAAAGCTCACTCAACTTACAAATTGTCCCAACTCATACAAAGTGAGAGTTTCTCGACGGTTGTGAACTATAGACAGTGTATGGGATATTTAAACGGACTAGAGAAAGGAAAAACCGGATAAGACTTCAACAATGTGACATTTTCATTGCTCTTACGACTTTTTACAACTACTATCAGGTCAAATGTATTTTGATAACGTTACTTACCTTGAGACAAATTTTGACAGGGAAGTCAAATGAAAGGCTTAACGTGCTCAACCCATTTGCTCCCAGTGGATTATTCCATGTTTTATATATTGGATTAGTCCATTTTTTATCTAAGGGGTGCCTGGCCCAAATTTTCAATTTCGTTTTGTTTTATATTGCAATTCCTATCAGCAAACAGTGTAGACTCTGATCAGACGCCGCATTATGCGGCGGCTGACCAGAGTCTACACTGTTTGCCTACGTCCCATATATGGGATCGTGGGAGCAAATGGGTTAATATTTTTAAAGCTACCTCTCTAAAACATAAGTCCAATTTGGTATAAATATCGGTTTTGGAGACAGATGGCAGCTTAATGCAGAGTGAAAGTCACTTTCACCCTACATTAACCCATTCCCTCCTATTGATGCCTTTTGACGCCTCTGTAAAATTCACTTTGTGAAACCATTGTGATAAATAGGAGCAAATGCTCTATTTATCACAATGGTTTAAAAACAACACTATTCTAAAATTTTACTTTTCTCTGATTAATGCTCCTGTTTGGTAGATTTATTCCAAGAGGTTGGGTATGAAAATAGCCTATGAGGGAATGGTATAAGCAGCCATTTGCCTAATTAAAGTATCTGAATTCTTCTCTACTATAATTCCGGTTTAGAGTGGTTTTGTTGCTTTATTACACTAGGAGTTCAAATAAAATTGAACTATGTTTCAAGCGTCTCGAACAGTATGCTAACTTGACAATTATTATGTTATATAACTGGCATTTTTATTGTTTTGATACTTTTTATCATCTGATATACATATATTATGATAGTCTGTGACAAACTAGGTCATTAGCTATATATCTAAAATAGAATGTGCATTCAATTAAGTATTTCTTGTATGATACAAGAAAATGATAGCTCAAAAATATATATTCCCTGTTTGTTAAGACGGGATCCACTGAAGTTGTTTTCATGCATTTATGGTGAGTGGCCTAGGTAGTGTTTAGCGAAAACATTTGGTTCATAAAATTCCCAATGCTGTTTCTATCCGTTGTTTCATGTCAAAAGATCTCAGATTGTATGTGTGTAATATATTCAAATTTAATTTAAATCTTCAACCAGAGCTGTACATACTATTTGAATATGTTGGTTAATGCCAGCTGATGCTGGATAAATGTTAGGTGTCAACACTCGTTATCAAGTGAAACACTTGTAATTATCATTGCACCAAAAAGGCAATGCAGTCGAAATTCGATAACTCGAACTTCAAGCGACCACACAAATTAGTTCTAGATAACAGAAGTGTGAGTCATCTGATTTCTAATCTAAATAATTTCGTTAGGCCACAGCTTAATACAGGTCTAAAGTAATGCTGAAAGCTCCTGTAGGAGCTTTCAACATTTAATTTAGACATGTATTAAGCTGTTACATATGTTGCTAGATAGCTGTAGCGATACATTTTAGAGCAGTTTTGTATTGTAAGTGTTGGAAGTACTTAACGTTTTGTTCGAGTTATCTCGAGGTTCGAGTTATCCGAGTTCGAGATATCGAAGTTCAACTGTGGATGTTTTAACGCATTGTGTTGTTTTTCTCTAGGAAAGAATATTATACGTGTAAGATTTAACCGTTTGAATGTTGAATATTACAAGTGGAATGGCCTATCAATGTCTTACTAAAGGGCACATTCAGTATGAACAGCTTAATTTTGCTAGATGATTTTGAATAACAGACAGTGCATATCTTGATCAAATGGCTCCGATAGAAACCTTCTGATCATGGTCTACACTAAACAACTCAGCGTCTTATCACGATCCGAAGTGTTTGATGCAGTGATTATATTGTTTTAAAGAAAGGGAAACCATTAAACAATGAAGCTTCTATATGAGGACATAATTTGCTGACGACAATGTATGACAGCGAGACAGTTTAATAAACCGTTTAAACTTGCCGCCAGCGACTGTATACTCAAACTGCATGAGGTAGAAGTACATGTATCTTACTATTTACTTAATGAATATTAATAAAAGCAAGAATGACATCATGAATATTAATTAACTGAATGTTTATTCATTTATTAATAATGGCACTGTAAACAATGACTTTTTCATCAAGAGATAAACTGTAGAACCACGGTCCATGCTTATAAAACTTTAAGTTGAGTCTGAGTTCGTTCTCAAGTTTTTGATTGGTCAGATTTGAGCCTTTGGCTCAAATCTGACCAATCAAAAGCTTGAGAACTCAAATCTGACCAATCAAAAGCTTGAGAACAAACTCAGACTCAACTAAAAAGCTTTATAAGCATGGACCCAGGTCTATATTATATCATAAGCAACCAGAGCAGACTTTTATCAGATAACTCCTGCAAGCGATATCTGACCTGGGTATAAAGAGCGTACTTAACGATTTAAGGGTTAAGAGCTGTGATGCATAATAAAAGCGCTCTTAACACTTAATATGCGCCAACCGAGTATATAATACCTTTGAAAGCAGACTAGAACCAGATCAAAGGATTCATCAGTAGTCTTATGGTCAGGATATGCACAGTTTCTCACACAGTTTATTTTCTGCAGCGATAAATTGGACGCAAACTTCAATTAATATTAAGAAAAAGGGAACCAGATATAATTATTCAGCAGATTAAGGTTATCCTACAGAAACCACAGGGGTCTGGACCGCTTCATGGGGGTCTATATGTACTATATAATAACAAGGGTTCCAACTACATGTAGCAGAACGGACATCCGTGTACCACAAGTACAAATATAAACTCTTGCAATTTCAATGATAATTTTGTAATTCTTTCGGCTATTGAAAGCCAATATATTTTACTATCAAATAAATATAATCTTCTGACGGTAACTTTTTAATCTAAATATGATTTTCTAAAACATTCACGTGTTTTCTGGGTCATCGACAAACGTTCGTTCACCCCGGTTTCACTATATCACAGCCATAACCTGGCGATTTTCAGTTCAAAAGATGGCGTGGTTCAATAAAACAACCCAATTATATCACCAATCTCCATTTGTTTTGTCCTCTAAATAAGTAAGCAACTAGCAACAGCAGCCTTTCCGTCTGTCGTTATGTTTCTATTTCGGATGGTGCCATTTTGCAACAAATTTGAATGGAGCCATTTGATTGGATGAGCGAAGGAAAAATTGGAAAATCCGTGACGTCACGTACAATGGCTTCTTCCTCGACGATTTGAAGCAAACTGACAAAACTTGCTAGTTTTACACCATCTTTTGATGCTGGGGACTAAAAATTGGAGGTGGGTGATATAATTGATTCGTTTTATTGAACCACGTCATTTTTTAACTGCAAATTGCCAAGTTATTGCTGTGATATAGTGAAACCGGGGTGAACGAACGTTTGTCAATGACCCCAAAACACATGACATTTTGAGAAAATCATTGTTGAATAGATACTTGTTCATAAGTTACCGTTATAAGATTATATTCATTTGATAGAAAAATATTTTGGCTTTCAACAGCCGAAAGACGAAATTTTCATTTAAATTGTAAGAATTACAGTCATATTTGTACTCTATAATATAGTACATATAGACCCCCGTGAAGCGACCCAGACTCCTGTGACTGAAACATCGAAAATACACAATTTCTACACGTTCCCGAAGATGTGTTTTGTTACCAATATGTATTTCGACTGTTCCCATCATCAGACTAATAGAATGGTTATTCTGGCGATTGATGGACACCATTAGAAATTAAATTAAATTACATATAACTTGTTATCTTTCACGTGCTACCTGAAATCGTTTTGGATTTTATTGTTAAAACTTACAGAATGATTACAATCTATGCTCTATATATTGACATATACATGTAGAACAGGCGATTAGTATTCTTACTAGTGACAATCTATTATATAACAGCTTCTGATCAATATCCAAAATGTATTGTTTGTTTCTTCTTTTTGTATGGTTTGTTTTTGTTTGCTGAAATTGGACAGTCAAACTTTAATTGCAGAAGTAAAATGAAATATTAATAAAGCTAAAGTTTTTTTTCAATTGTGATATATGTCAAGTAGATACTACTGTTCCCTGATTGATTGGATTTCCGGTTTAGCCCCCTTCTCCTCCCAATTTTTTTTTTTATAACTTTTCGATTTTATCAACCCTTCACTCTATGAATATAAATGTAAGAAATAAAGTGATCATGAATATCAATTAAAATAGTTTTATAATGATATATTAACACAGGAAATTCGGGGCATAGCAGAAACTGTGGAATCATATCTATAATGTATCATGAGCAAACAGAGCAGATCCTGATTAGACGGTTCCTTGAGGATCTGTCTGATCGGGGTCTACTCTGTTTGCAAAGGCATTAAAAGGCATAATATCTGTTAAATGATATAATAAAGACATTTTAACATTTAAGTAGCAGTCTGAAATAACGTCATGTATTTCTGTCGGTTTCTTAGGTTTAGGGTAAACTACATTTTTTTTTAAAGAAAAGTGTAAAATAATACAAAAATAAAACTTGAAAATGCAAACAATATATTTCCATATCCTTCGTTATTCTCGATTTTATAAAAAACTTTGTGTTATCAAAGTGAAAACAATCAATAATGGATAACAAATGAGTGACATAGGACCAGAGATATACATATATGTCTCTGAAAGGATCTACTCGGTGGCAGCGCCACCTGGCTGGACAGGGGCAGATAACAGACAAAAGACGCCCATTGAAGTCATGGTTATCTTCGCTAAGCGATGGACGAACATCATGCTTTGTATCATCATCACACAAATAAACACAATAACCAAAACCAAGTGAAACATTATTCCGCTGTTAAACGTTTGGCCAGAACTTGATGAATATTAAGGACGTTGGTAGAAAAGGCGTAACAATTGTATAATTTCAAATGCACGAATTCTCAAATGGGAAACAATACTATGGACTTATCAACTGGAATAAAGTACACTCTGTCTTATTTCAAGAACAAACAAACAATATATGTGATGTTATCTAAGCAGAATTAATTTAACTTTCGGCGACACTGGACCAAAATAAATAAATATCAATACATAATACAAGTACGACGCCATAGTTCACTATAGGAATCAAATGTATAGGCATTTCTGTCAAAATAACAAAGGGGTTTAGTTTATAAAGAGGAATCAAGAATCAAACAGTAGATACCCTCTTCCTGATTAGCTTTGCAATACAACGTGGAAGAACCAGGCTGGATGATAACAGACCTCGTCCACTGGCAATAACGGTGCTAAGTTGACGGATCTTCTCAAATTCGGGATCATCGTGGTCGTATCTAAAACACAATGGCGAAAGAAATTACCAAAATAACCCTTACAGTGCGTGACACGAGTCACTAATTTCATTTGCAAACAGTGTATACCAAAATGAAAAGGAAAGCTTGACCTGTTTGAATTTTGGAATAGTTCATTTGAAAATTCAGCATTGTAAGAGTTAAGCACTATTTAAATACATATTTATATTGCGGGCTCGAGGAATATAGTTGATTGTTAACCATAATAGGACCTTGCTTCTCAATGTAATGTGCTAATATACACACATACCAATCACGATATTCTAACAATATAGTTAGTGCCAAACTCATTGTACTGAACCCAAAAAGTAGGAGCAGCTGTACAACATCAAAGTTCTTCCATCAAGGCATAACAATCACATTTCGTGTCTGTTCGAGCACTGTTCACAAGGAACGCGGCCCTTTCAATGCACCAGTTTCCTATGCGAAATCACTATACAATGTACCTGTATTGGAGTTTGACACTGCAAACATTTATAAAGCATGGTAATAGTTTCAAAATCGAATCCGCTTTTTGAATCAAAACGACGTTTTTGCATTGACAGATGATCGGAGTAATGGGATTGTCTACAAAATAATGTCTTCGGGCAATGGCATCAAAAGTTGTATCTATCAAATACAAGATTATTGCATTACATTCCTTAAACAACGCTATATTTTTCCCATTCCAATTTTATTCGACGGATTTGCGAAAACTAACTGCTCTACAAAATTCTCTTTGAAAATGATTGCTTTATGAAACATGTAGTGGGACATTATAGCAAATACAAATGTACCTTCTTCCAATTATAACTCCATAGATTACATGTCCTATCGCACTCTGGAATAATTAGTTCATAGATATTGGCTTTGCTTTGGCATCGTCAATGCATCTATAAACGGTTTCTATTTCAACAAATATCTTTTCTTCAATGGAGGTTTTGCCGACGCCAAAATATCGCAGTGCTTGCAATGTGAATCGTCCCAACATGCGCCGTGAGTCACCATACAGATTAATTATACCTTAGACAAACATGTACCCGCTATAGAAAAAAAAACGATCCTTAGTATGGTGACCTTTAAAGTTATATTCTCTACTTGCGACGCGTTTTATAAAGTCTAAAATTACATAAATCATTTGTTGATATGCCGAGGAGAATATTACGAAATACCGATCGAATAAACGCCAAAATAGTCAAAACTTTCACATGTTTGATTGCGAAGATCCATAGTTATTCGTCAATGTTTTAGTATTTATTTGACTTGCCTTGTAGTTTCGTAACAGTTAACATAGGCCGGCAATACTTTATTGTACAATAAGTATCAACGAAAACGATTTCGTTTGTATCACCGGGGCATATAAGTTCATATTGACAATCTTCATAATAATGACTGAAAATATGCGTTTATTGCAGGGTACTCTCTTTGTCACCCTTTCTTTTGTTTGCCTTGCGTCTTTGTGCTTGTGATTTGTTCATGTGTGGAACGTTTGTCCCTGGTTCTTGTGTGTCTTTTGGTTTTTCTGTGTTCATTTCGTGCGTGTGTGTGTGCGTTTGGGTGTGTGGTTGTGTGTGTGTGTGTGTCATGCTGTCTATCGGTGTTTTGGTGGTGGTTGCGTCTTGCATGTGGCTTTGCCTGCTTGACTTTACTACTTTTCCATTTATCACTTTAGTACTCGTGATTATAATGGCTCGAGATTTTGACTTGGTCGACAATTAAGAAGTTAATTAAGAAGTTATCAAGGGAATCTATTCTTTGAATAATATTGGTAGGTGGAAAACAGTGTATTTAATGACCTTTAATGAATAAAGATTTATTAAATTATTGTTATCGGCACTACAACGCAAAACGTTGTTAAAACAAAGCATGTATTCGATAGTTGAGCCAACCAACATTACAGCATAATAGAATTAGGCCAATCACCGCGTGTAAAACACGATGTCTGAACAGAGTTTACGCTATTTGTAACCCATTACAGAATATACCATATTTCAGATTTATGTGACAAACTGTGTGAAACTTTATTAGACACCATTGCAACAGGGTAAAGGTTGATTGCCGTATAACAGGGCACATCGGCATTCGTTCACCCGATTTACTCCAGGAAAAATGTTTTACTGCTTCATGTAGCCCAGCAATAGATTAGCCCTTTACTGCATAATTGCGCCTTTCTAGGTCTTTGCAAACAGTATACCTAGTAGATCCCGAAGGACTCGTCATCATGACCAAAACTTCAATTATCCAGGTGCTATTATAACAATTAATCTAACTGATAGTCAGGAAGTTATTATTTCGTACACGAATATTCATGAAATAAAGGGTTAAGCGAGGCAATTTTATTTTGCAAACTTAGATTTAAATAATATATTCTGCTCACTTGTCGTATACATACATTAACTCCCAAAGTTGTACACATATTCATATCACGAAAATAATGTTTATGACCCATATTTCACGGTATATATTACCAATATCTGGTAGTTTACTTCAGATTCCAGTGAATGGTGAGTTTCTGCTAGTTATGGTTTTGGTAATTGTCTTTTCGGTATAAACAATTATTTCCTTACCATGCTCGTTAGCGCTAAGTTAGATGACAGTCACACTTATTCAGGCTCTGAAGTAATTCTATTACGCAAAAATTTGAAAACAAAAAGCAGTCTCTACTTGCAACGTATCTTAAATTGCTTAACTCATTCTCTCCTAAGCTATTTTTAGACCAAACCTTTTTGAATCAATCTACCGAAAAAGGAGCACCAAATAGAGAAAAGGAAAAAAATAGAATTTTATAATTTTATAGTTTGAAACCATTGTGATAAATAGTGCATTTGCTCCTATAGGAGCAAAAGCTCTATTTATCACAATGATTTCATGATGTGAATTTTAAAGAGGCGCAAAATTGCGTCACTAGGGGGTAATGTGTTAAAATAACATGTAATTTGTTCATATGTTGAAAAGAAGTATATCTCAAGACAACCCATCGAAGAAATGCTCCAGAAGACAAAAGGTCTGTATATTGATATCCACAACCTCATTGGTATTCGGCGATGTATTTGGTATTTATTCTTTTCTTTTCATTTCGTAACTGTTCGAACTAGGTCAATACTCAAATAAACAATAAAAACAAAGAACATTGTTGCTGATTATTGCTATATAAACATTCGCTTTGAGGTAGATTTGCTAAATGTTAGTTTTTAATAGTTAACATTGGTTATTTGAATAAATAAACGATTGTTTCGAAAACAAGAGCGTTAAAATACTGTTAAAATAACTATCGCTATTACTTTTAAATTACACCCTGAAAACTGAGTTACAATTCAAAGAAAGGACGATCTTAGTCTTTAGCATGTATTACTCCAGCATTATCGCCGGCTGGTTTACTTTGTAAATACTGGCTTCATGCATCTTTTATTAACATTCATCGTAAATACACGTCTGTGGCTTTGTGTTTGAAAAAAAGTGTTGTATACCTTACCTTGGCCTGGTATGTCTTTCAGTACATTCTCAAGTATACCAGTAATCTTCAACCGATCGCTAAACACGTCTGCTTGCTTTGCCGGTCGAGCAAAGTTACCGTAGCAGATATAGCGTAGTTTTCTAGAGTAAACGATGTGAGCTAGACGAAGGTCAGAACCAAAGTGAAAAGGGCGGATAAACGAAGAGTGCAAAGTTAGTTTCGTGTCACGTGATACATATCGAGTCTCGCACGCACACCACGATCTCATACTCAACTCACTCACTCACGCTGACATGTACATGTATATCGGAATCCACCGACGTTATAAATAGAATACATAAATATCGCAAGAGTCGTGGCACGTGAAACAGGGAACTAAACCAGGGTTACACATACATATTACTTCGAGATAACAAAAGTTCAAGTCATTGATTTTTGACCATTTTCTCACGTTCATAGCTTAAGTCAGGTTTAAAGTATTGCTAAAAGCTCCTTATTTCGACTGCATTAAGCTGTCATATGTGGTTCTAGATATGCGTAATGATATATTTTAAAACAATTCTGTATTGTAAAGTGTTTACTTCGAGTTATCCAGAAGTTCAAATTATTTTGAAGTGATATGAACGCATTCTATACTTTCCATTGGGGTCATATGTAATTATTAAACCGTTTCACTTCAACATTATGGTACCTAGAGTAGGCATTGAGAACATAACTTGATTTCATTTGAATATTTATTTACATGTGTAGCCGGGTAGAGATTATGGTGAAATAAGTTGATAGGCTTTACTGTGTGGCTTGGTAGCTCAGTCGGTAGAGTGTTGGCATGGGAAGCCAGAGGCCCTGGGTTCGAGTCCCAGTCGAGTCACAACTATTTCACCATGTTACATTTGGCGCCCAACGTAAATAACCCATAAGGTGATTTATATGAAGATTATAGGAAGATAATGTGTAATAATAAGAAACTCGTGGAGTGTTCTTTGAGTAAGAATTCGGGACGAATTCTTGTGTAGAGGGGGTGTGTGTAGCCGGGTAGAGATTATGGTGAAATAAGTTGATAGGCTTTACTGTGTGGCTTGGTAGCTCAGTCGGTAGAGTGTTGGCATGGGAAGCCAGAGGCCCTGGGTTCGAGTCCCAGTCGAGTCACAACTATTTCACCATGTTACACATGAATAAGAGGGCTAATATGTTTCTGGACAGCGACGGCTTCAAACCTGCTTATGAAATAAGGTGTTAATGCAGTTTTGTAATCAAAGTTCTGTTCGGCGCTACGCAAATCAATACACATATACAGTAAAATCACCTATACAATATTTCACTTAAGATGAGGCTAAATTGTAACAGTTACATATACACTATTAGGTTTTGCGGTCAATTAAATGAACATCTTTCAACTCTAATAAAAACGGAAAGCACAATAGCAAGAAACACTTAGCAATGGAATTACAATTAAACCTGCACAGCAGAAACACTGGTGATATACGTCATGCTACATAAAACAAAACAGAATTAAGTCACTCATAATCCTTTGCATAATTTCATATTGGTTACTAATTTACCCTTACTGTGCAGAAATTCGAGTCACTAATGTCCTTTGCAAACAGTGTAGACGAATCTAAGAGGGCTCCTGGATAATCCCTAAATATTCTCAATAAGCTTGAACTGTTTGAATTTTAGAAGAGTCCATTTGAAAACTCAGCGTTGTAAGGGTTACTGATTAAGATTCACCATCATGCAATAACAACTTATAGTCATAGACCTCTGTTGCCCAAGGACGGTGTCATTGTGGATTTACAACACAGAACACAACAATTAATAAATATGCATATGCACAACACGTTTACGAATATTAAGTACAGTTAAACCTCTCTTGTCAACAACAAGGTGTCATTAAAGAGGGCGTGTATTGCACATGATGATAATAATACAAACATAATAAGCATAATCATGGTCACGGCATATGGTTTCTGATTTAATTCCTTTATAGTATTATGCGTAACAACAAAAGGGAACCAAATGTGGCTACAGTATAAACATTGATCGGATTATTATAAACGTAAACTGTTTTGACTGTCGTTTAAGTAAAATGTTGACTTCTTAAATCCGGAAACGGCAGGAGGACGTCGGATATTTGTGCTCTTCCGTTTTTGTCGTGCACTTTATTACCTTTCTACAGTTACTCTGTTTGCATCTCAATTCACTTTTAAAAATGTTTTCGTTTTACATGCATTTAACCACGGTATTTGCCATCACGGTTACTGTAGTTAAGTCCGAGAGGGGATACGTTTATTTACACTGTTTGCCGTTTAGGGTAGGGAAGGAATAAGTGTGAGGTCGGGCTTTTCAAGATGCCAGCCAGAAAGGGCTGATATTGGTAACATTTAAATGTGATATAGGTTTTTTCGTCACATAGATAGTGTTATATAGTCACAAGTAAAATATCTTTATGCAAATGTACATTGTACGTATGAGGATTACTAGAGTGGGTTATCCTTCTAAATTATCAAAGGCTGAATCATATAGACAGTCTCCGGTTAACCCTGACTTATCAGAATGGAATAGCCCGTTAACCCTCTCAGTATAAAAGGCCTATAGGAGCCCTCTGATCTGGGTGTACTCTATTTTAAATTCTAAATTCCTTGTTTGAAAGGGTTAACTAAGACAGTACCTAAACGACAGTCAATTAAACACTAAGTTTAAATGTTTGAAACATTATTATCAGATATAGCAGTTATCTTTGACTCTGGTCGGATTTACACAATTGTATTGAATATCAATATGATGAATGGAAGGATTTTGTTTCTCAATACTATTTAATACACTGTTCCTGTGGAATTTTGCTAATCGGGAACTCGTATATACATTTCAATGACAACATCATTCCGATTTAGACATTTAGTTCATTAAAACATGGAATGGTCTGATTTAAGAATGAAATCGTTATGTCAAACAGTATACGAGTATAGCAAATAAAACACATGTCAAATGTTCAGACAATAATGTGTTTTGAAAATGTGTGTTTAAAGATTATGTTGGAATATTGAGCATATACTCATACATGAAATTTAAGAACTGCTCATGAACAGATCCAATAAATCCGAGTCCAAATGGAGTTTAAATCATAGGACGCTCAGGCAGAGGGGTAGAGCAAATGGTGTGCACAGACAGCGCTATTTTGAGCTAGGGGATGTATGTAATCCTTGGGCTATCAAGTGGTGCACTGGTAGCGACTCGGGGGGAAGGAGTACGGTAGCGCTCTGGTGAAGCTCAGAGGGTCTGCGGTTATGGCCGCCAAGGTCGCTCAGAGTGAGTTGGGCTCTTACACAGGCGGGCATCTGAGGGATAGAGCTTACCGGGCACCCACTTTCTAACTAATTTGACCAATTTAGATCTGAATAAACATTCAGGAACTCACTAAGATTCAACCCGACTGTATATTATGGAAGAAAGGAAGAAAACAAAATTGAAGTCTGTAATAGGCGGCAGTTTTTGCAGACGACACTTAGCGCGCAAATTAAACAAACTATGTATATTCACTAAGTGATCTCTTCAAAGTGGCTCTACTGGACGTTTAACTATATCCCGAATTGTACATTTACAACAATCGCACGTTCCTTTAGCTAATATTCGTTCACATGATTGTTTTCACACAGGACCATCGACTCTTTCATTGCGGGTGCATTGTTGCAAAACTTGTCGTCTGCCAAACTTTCCATTGTTTTGGTTTTTCCAAACGGCGTAATCACAGTAACAAGCAGTTTGGGGTCTGATGAGACACTGAACATTTCGGCCTCTCATTTGGATCAAAGCTGTTTGCCAACGACAGTTATGTCACGGGCGGTGGGATAAGTGTAATTCAATATACACTCTTGTCGTCTTCAAACTGTCGTCTGCTACAATTTTTATTTTATATATTTTTCTTCAGTTTTGTTTAAAAAACAGTCACAGTAATACACTGTTTGATCCTGATGAGACGCCTATTTATACCGCGTCTAATCTGGATCAAAACCATTTGCATAGGTGATATGACATTGGCAGCGAAAGTGTTAAGGGCAGGATAAATCGTTAGCTATGTAATCAAGAAAAAGCAAGAGAGTCATACATGTTTATATAATATTTAATTCTTATGTTTCATACATCATTTATGAAAATACATATCCAATAATGTGTTACTACTCATTTATATTCAGTATCCATAACACGGACACACAGAAAACCAGGATGGACCCATTCTAAAGCAGCCATCTAATCAGGACCTGTATCGTTTGCCTCTCTTATAATTTTCCAAGCAGCAACCAGTACAGCCTGTCCTAAGCGGCCATTCGTTTATTGAACATAGAAGGCATAAAAAGCAGGTTGTTGCTTAATGCAGGACACAAGTAATGCAGAAATCGCCATTACTTTTGACCTGCTTTAAACCACATACCTTTTTAATAAGTCTACGTAAGACCGCTATCAGAGTATCAAACTGTTTGAAAACTGGTGGGGATATTCATTATCCAGGATATGTTCAACTGAAATAATGTCTGTACGGCTTCAAATAATATATGTCACCAACACAGGTGTGATTGATCGGTTGGTTTACTGGTTTTTATTTAGGATAAAACACACACTAATACATTTAACATGGTATGGTAAATTACATGTGCTATTAATCACGCATTAAATCGAAATAATACTAATATAACAAATTACGACAGCTGGAATAACTATACAAATTTTGGAAACTCAAATAACAGAGCTACAGATAAAGGGGCGTACTCAAATACCCAAACGCTAAACTGCTACAAACTTTACTTATTTCGTTCAGATACATTTTTGAGAAACTGTCGTTCGAGTGCAAAATAGCTTGGAAACAGACAATGCGCCGAGTTACTCGGCTTCTCATCTGGATTCAGGCTGTTTGGAAATGGCAGTCATCACACGCTTAGCAGGAAATAGTTAACATCAGATGTGTCAATTATACATACAGTAACAATAAAAATATCACATTAGGTAGGGCCAATATAGGCGACCGTAACATACGCCTAAACTATCACACTATATACTTCAAACTATGTTTAATTGAACAACATAAATCAACTAATGCACCAAGTGTAACATTCCAGGTGCATTTCTCCGAATACCATGTTCACCGAATCATTTGCTTATAACATATCATTTAAACGCTGTTGTAAATTATATAAAAACATTAACAAATTGTACACTTGTCTAAGTACACATTATACTGGTCCATACTGATATAAATGTTGTTAGGATAGGGACGTTCAGTATACCCCCGTAAGCTTCCATAACATATATCTAAACGTCTATATTAAACACTTCAAACCATCTCTGATTATAGAATAAAATAATCTTATACACACACTGCACACCCGTCCAGGTTTCTTCACGATATTACACGTTCCTTGATTTCCGTATTCATCATATATTATATATACGCTTTTGTAAATTATATAGAGATTGTAATGAATTACTCTTGTCCAGTTGTCTGAGTATAAAATATTATTTAATAAATAGAATTCTGAAAGTAGGAGATCCTTCGAAAGCAAAAGTAGCAATGCGCAGAGAAAATTGCAGACTCGGTTTTATTGAGTCTGTTCATGAGTTAAACAGTAAAACATTGCTGAAGAGTAAAAATGAAAAATCGTACGCATTCATTAAAAAGATAGTAGCATAACCATTTCCTTCATATAAACGTGTTTTCACGCATCTGCAAAGAGAGTAGTCCCACATCAGACGGTTCTTATAGGAGTCATCTCATCAGGGTTTGCTCTATTTGCTTATGGAATTTGATAGATAAAAACTTTGGAAGGATCACCCACATTCAGAATACATATATAAAGGGTTAAAGGCATACACGAGAGTGCAACATTACTTAACATATTACATTCCCGAAACACCTAAGCATGCTAAAACATTACAATCACACAAGCAATTCTATTATTGAAGCTTTATACTAATATACGTTTCAATAGTTAACTCAATTCTTTGAGTTCAATCGCAGGGAAATCTGGTGGAAACTCTCAGCTGACTGTATAAGCCATGGGCTAGTTTCACCCCTAATTTTCTGCCTTTGAATAGTTTTGCGCTAAATAGAATAGTTGGCCGAGAAAAACATGAAAGGGTCAAACGCTGATGTTGTAAATATAATAAAGTCTTAGATTTAATATTGAAAGTTTAATCTTTTATCATATTGTTTAAGCACGCCGATGCCTTTAAAGTTTTATCGCAATGTTTTAGCATGCTGATGCAATTCATAAATATAATATACAGTAGAACCCCAGTAAAGCGACCAGTTAATGAATAAACATGGTTGTCTTTATAAGCAGGTGGTTGCTTAATGCAAGACAAAAGTAATGCAAAAAGCTCCTCTAGGAGCTTTCTGCATTACTTTTGTCATGCATTAAGCTACCACCTGCATTATACTACCACCTGCATCTAGCACCCAGAATCATACTTCTTTTAGGTGTTCACATTAGCGGGGTTTTCCTGTATTGAATAGTTTTGGAAGCCCAAACTCCGATTTTCCCCCGTAATATAGGTCAGATATAAAGCTTAATAATGCGTCTTTAGCGTGACTGTTGCGCTGCATTATGCTTCTTTGCTGTTTATGTTTTAACTCCTATGTTTTAAAATCAGTTCATGGTCGTGTAAACCGGTCCTGACCTTTGACAGAATGAACTTGCAAATGAAGTTGTCCTAGATCAGACGGGCCTTACAGGAGCCGTTTGCTCAGGGTCTGCCCCATGCCCTGTTTTTGTATGGAATAATAATAATAATATTAATAGATCTGACTACCAATTTTAAAACATCCCGTGTACATCTGATATTATTAAAATGCAGCTTATAAGTATTCACGAGATCATTATTTCTGGATATTCAACGAGTAGCAGACTGGTAGTTGCTTAATACAGATCGAACGTTTTACCTTTAGGCGCATATAAAACAATTGTTTGCCTAAAATTTTCAAATTCATTTTTCCATTTTCTTGAAAAAATAAACCTCCACAGTGTGTCTACTGGTTTGGATCCTAATTGGAACTAGTTACTCGGCATATCATGTGAATACAAACTATTTATTACAAGGGTCACCATGTATGTTAGTTACGGTATTTTTGTGCTAAATCGTCAGTTTATGACGCATTACATCTTCCTTCAGATGAAACTATTTCTGTTGTTTGTAATTCTAGAAGCCGAGTGGGTTGTCGTTTCGAAATTTGCAGAAGGAACTCCTACCGACGTCTGTAAAATATGTACACAAGTATAGACATAAATCTACTGTCTGGTAAGTAAATCGCAGCCATTTCGAAATTGTGCCGGTCGGCAGAATATCTGCTTTATACATGTCGATGCAAAATTTTACCAAATACATTTTAGTCGTAAGTAAAACGCAACATTCAAATTTAAAATCTTCTCAATACCACAGAAAACCATTTAACTGTATAAAATAGCAAATCATCCTAAGTGAAGTAGTAATATAACAAAATGGTCATGTATCACACTCCAATTTAGAATTCGCGGACTTGTGTACTTTATTAAATAAACAGTTTCATAAATGTATTTGACAAGGGACATGAGTCCGAAAATTAGAAATTAGAGTATGGTTCATTAAAACAAATGTTTATTTGGTAAAATACATGAGAGCCATTTACAACTATTGCGCCATTTAATTGTATTTAATATGTAAATTACAAACATATGAATTCATATTATATGTATTAATATATCATCATAGTTATGACAGATAGTTATATAATTAAGTAGGTACAGCCCATTCGGTCGGGGGAAAGCTTTGTTGGTGTTGATTAATTTCAGTTCAGTCTAGGAAAAGTAAATTCTACCACTTGAATACAGTTTGATATTATTGGCACAGTTAGCGATATCTTGACCAGTTTTCCTAAGTATAGATTGGCACTAGGAAGCTCCAGGAAAGGGACTGCTTTGATGCACCAAACCCATATTTGTAGCTGCTTTTTAGAATTGTCCATTTGGGACGATTCTGAACAAACAGTTACAATTATGAGTTTGATGGAGAAAATGCTCGCTTCACCTGCTAAGCCCGAACCGAAGTCCTATATGCAAACATCTCTCATCTGGATCACAGAAAGCATGTAAAACCTGTAGCATGCCTCATTTTCAGCGGTCTAAAGGTTCATAAAAAGGCCAAACTAGTTAGTTATTCCCTTACTATCTGGAACCCTGGACTGTCACCGTCACTATGGTGCGTACTAAAATTGTTATTTCTCCACCAAACCCTATGGTGTTAACACTCTTTAGAATCGACTATTCGAGACGACTCTAATGAGTGGTCACAACATCGTGTTTGGTGGA
Organism: Azorinus chamasolen; assembly: GCA_963576725.1. Taxonomy (NCBI): domain Eukaryota; kingdom Metazoa; phylum Mollusca; class Bivalvia; order Cardiida; family Solecurtidae; genus Azorinus; species Azorinus chamasolen. The sequence goes on from OY755245.1 coordinate 61,637,089, forward strand.
GAAATAAAGTTATTACGAATTATTTCATGCATCATATCTTGGCCTTACGCATCCCTATATATGTCGAATGGTATTGGACTGACAATCGCTTAGCCCCTCACCGCCGTGGGTTCGAATCCTGGTCTAGGCATTTGGACGTTTCATGTGAGGAAGCCTTCATGCTGGCTTGCGGTAGGTCGGTGGTTCTAATTGGATGTTCTGTGCACGAAACAATACAATATTTTCCGTGTACAGGAGAGCCTTTGGGGTCTTCCTCCACCTGTAATTAGCATGACTGAAATACTATTAAATCGACGTAACTCCCGATAAAACCCCTCCCCCGAAAAACCAAAACCAAACTGGACCTCGGAAGTAGTGGGTTTTAAATTATCTTTTATCACGGAGTGGCTAACTGAAAGTGATAATTGAATATCGCTCATCCCTACCATATATTAATTTTAAAGTTTACCCTCATACATTTTAAAATCTCCTTGAAACTCTCAGTTTGTACGGCTTTGGGCTGTTTATGACATTGTTAAGTTTTGGCTTGAGTGAATTTGGTACATTTTTGTTCTCTCTCGTGAAGTCAAAACGTTGTAGAAGGTTTGCGAACATAACAAACAGTTCCATCCTGGCCAATGGCTCGCCGAGGCAAACACGTGGACCTTGGAATATAAATATCCATTGTATTAAAGTTAGTTATTACAACTATAATTATATACCTTTCGAGATAAATACATGTATACAAACTACTTCACTATATTCAACATCAAATAAACATATGTTTAAAAGTATTATTTTCAATTTAAATGCACAATATACAAAAAATGTTAACAAGTATTTACATTTAACAAGAGAAAACGACAATGCTCTTCCACGCTCATGAATACATTTTACAATACTGTCTACATACAAGGGGGAGAAAATTATATAAAATGCTTTTTATATACCATGATAAAATGGTTTGATTTTGCGGATGCTATTTGTTTGTGTTATGAATATATTACCTTCTGAAAAAGGAATATTGGCTTCGCGTTTCACACATTTCCCTGATTTATCAATGAATCTGCTCGGGTTGAACTTTTCTGGTTCGTCCCAATACTTAGGATCAATGCTGGCCGAATAGAGGTTTGCAAGAACAATAGTACCGGCTGGAATGTTGTAACCCTTCAAGGTGGTGTCCTTCATCGCACAATGGGATACGCCAAGCGGAGCTGTTGATTTGCAATACTAAATCCCTATTTGGAACATTCAAACATGGAGCAGCATCGGGTGTCAAGACAGATAGCAGCTTAATACAGAGTAGAAGTGATACAGAAAGGTCCTCTGCATTAAGCTGAATTCGTCTTTATTTAGAGAGATTATAGAGTATATATATTAACGAACAATGTCTGATATAAATAAAACTACTAGCTGAATGTTTACAAGACTATTTAAATCAAACTTTCTACCCAGAGTCCATTGGATTTTCCGCTTCACATCTATCAAAGACACGTTTTGTAACAATCCTAAACAAAGCCTGTCCTTGCATTTGTGTTATTATGTTGCTATTAAGAAATAGTATGCATGTAATCAAGAGAAAGGTAACAAAATATTTGTAAACATAAAAAAAACCTTGACGGAACTGAGTGAATACAATTAACGACATTTTGGGGATATATTTTATTACTCTGCGTCTACAACCACTACGTCAGCTTTAAATACTCGAATTATGACGTACGTAGTCAGTGCTAGTGGTGAATGCTTTGAGCTGGGGTGCATGGTTTGCTTTAATAATAGGAACTGTAAAATCGAAATAAACTCACCTATCATCGAACATCTTTGTATTTCCTGTATGGTGGCAGCAACATATGGCAGTTTAACAAGGTCGGTATATTCAATGGGCTTCTGGCCAACAACCTGTAGCAACAGGGTCCAAGCGCATGTTGATGACATAGTGAACTTAAACCTTTTACTCTACAACTTTTGTCACTGACCGTTCCAAGGCGGTACTACCATCTTCCCCCCTATTGTATGTTTGTTTTGTCTTTGTGCGTCTCTTGATGATTTTATAGTAATGTACATTTGTTTCCGTGTGTTGCTGTTCGGGCGGCTGTTTGTTCTGTATGTGGTGTTACCTGCATGACTCATTTTTGTACAATTCGTATTTGAATACCATGCAAACAGAGAGTACATCCAGATAAGATAACCAATTAGGGAACTGCCTGATCAGCACATGCTCTGTTGGCAAGCATGTTACAGATATGATGATCTATCATCATGACAGTATACTTTCTTATTTTGAACTATCAAAACATCATTGTGACGGTGCCCTGTATAAATAACTACATGTATTGTGCATATAAAATAGTACATGGGCTATAAACAGAACGAAGCCGATGCCTATACTTATACAAATACGAGAAAAGAAAAAAAGAGAAAACCTTTTTTTGGTAATAGGTGGATTTCGAACATACGCCTGATCATACAAAGGATAAACTTGAATACTAATTCCCAACGCCTTAGTCCACTCGAACACTGTGCGATCGATATAAATAGCGCTGATTTTATTAGTTTTATTAACTTAATCCACCGCTGGAGAAATGCGGTTTAATAAGAATCAAGTCGGGAAGCAAGGATCAATGGATAAAAAGTACATGTTTCCTTTCTACTGGCTTACGTCGCCTTCATGGAGTACTAAACCTTTCTTGCCGGCGTACAAGCAAAGAGGGCGTTCCGACTTTCCGAAATGATATATTGGATATGAATAACATAAGCAGTCGAGGTGTTCCATATTTATATACAGCAGGAACTGTCCTAAACGTCCATCAAAAAGGTCTAATTATGGGTCTTAAAGGCAGGTTGTCGCCTAAGCAGTTCAGTGCAATGCATAAAGATCCTAAAGGCGATTTCTGCATTACGTTGGCCCTGCATCTAGCAATCACCTGCCTTTTAAGACATCTATATTCAATAAACAAAAGGCCGCTAAGGAAAGGTTCCACTGCATACTAAAATTATTCAGATTACCTCGTCAATCTCTTTCTGACACTTGTGCTGCACATATGGAAATTCGGACATATATAAGAACGACCAGTCAAGTGTGGTAGAGGTTGTTTCCAACCCAGCTATGAACAAATCAATTATCACACGAAACATTGAACCCCCTGAAAAGAAAACAAGAAATAATCACTATGCATGACCAGAGCTGGACTGGTCTGCCATTTTCTTGCTTTGTATCCAGGATCACAAATGACTATGATTATCAGTTGGTTCTATAGGAAATGTGTTTTCTTTTGTGTAAAAATAAATATTGGATTATTGATGAAATAACGGATGGCAAGACAGGGTCCAAAGTTATATAAGAGTCTGAGTGTGAGATCATTAGCATTGGTAATTCTGAAGTATCGGATTGGTCAGATGCTTGAGAATGATCTCAGACTCCAGCAAATTTTATAGTTTTATAACACGGACTAGGTCGAAAATTAACATGCGTTGTATACATCGGTACGTAGTATGACGTAGATACAGGTGCTGTTATAGTTGGAGATCTCATTTTAACTTACTGGTTAATTGTTCTTTCTCAGATTCTCTGCTCGTCTGTATGTAGATGTCTATGAAGTCTCGGATGTTTTCGGGGTCAAATGTCGCTTCGTGTTCATCTATTTGCTGGAACACATAGCGCTTCATCGACACCACACTATTCATACGTTCATCCATGTTATCCACATCCTTAAAAGATGTAAACAACAATTTGATAATGGAAAGAAAATGGTAGATTTACATCGAAAGACCTCTAGAGGGTATATCACTCAATATACTGCACAGGTCTGCACTATAGGTGTGGTATGTATTTAATCGGAGAGAAATTGAAAGTGTTATTTTAATATATTAACATTTTTACGTCATAAATACGCTGTTATATGCCTGTGAAAAAGAGTAGACCATGAGCAGACGGCTCCTATAAGAATAGTTTGATCAAGGTCTGCTCTGTTTGCTTATGAAATAATATAAATATTTATAGTTTCTAGCAGTGCCAAAAATACCTATGTTTATATGTCATTATTAACAATAAACTAATTAATATTCACGACGTCATTATTTCGTATACGAATATTCATGGAGTAAAGGGTTAAAGTTGCACCACACATACAACAAACGCGTCGTAAAGGTTTATCCTTCCAGGACAGACTGGTTTAACCAAACATTAGACAGGACAATGTGTCTATATGCTGGTTAATATATCATCATATGTAATTTTATACATTGATTGGACAATGAATATACTTTCTATAAACCTTACATCAATCAGATTGGTGCCCTAAATCACTATAACATGCACCATTCAATGTTGGTGTCACATACAACTTAAACGTTCACCAATCAATGGCGGTACATCATCAAACAATTATCCAATTTCAAAACCAAGAAACAAACTCTTACGCTGTTAAGCATTTGACTGAACCTTGTTGAATTGTTAATGAAGAGCAACAATGGTTACGCTGTCAACTGATGTCGTCTGCAAATTTTGTTATCTGCTACAATTTTCATTTGTTTACTTATTTCACATTTTCCCTCAAAATATTACTACAGTGACAGACGTTTTGGATTCTGAGGTCCTTATCTCGGTCCAAACAGTTTTCATAGGTAGTCACAGATACTTATATCGCATAAAACAGACGGGCCTTAAATATTTCTACCCCTTCCTATACGGTGTTTGGTCAATGTGTCTCTATGTTAGGTTTAAATCTCACATGTAAATGTGTAAATAGACTGAACCATAATTTGCTCTCTATACCACTAACATGCTCACAGTTTAGCTTAATACCTTACGCAAATAAAACGTGCACACGCCCATGTTGGTGCCCTACACAACTAAAACGTGCACATATGTTGGTGCAGCAGCAAAAATAACCAAGTTCAAAACAAAAGACGGAAGCTCATCCTTTCTGAATATAAAATAAACTAACAATTCACGTATTACCTTTTCTCTGTCGTGCCCTAAATGACTTCCCTGCAGTTGCTCTGTCTTCAGCAAAGTCATTGAGTACATATTTGACGGACTTTCACAGTTATGCTATGTTTTACATTTTGTACTGTCTTCTATGTTGTGGGGAAGTCCTGCGGGGATACCTTTATTTACAATGTTTGTTTAGCTAGGGTGACTTTGAGATAAATGTAATGTTAAGACGTCCGTAAACCGGTTTAAACCCCCAGTGGAGATTTTGCTACTGACCGTGCCAAGGCGGTTCTCTATTTGTCACCCTTACTTTTGTTTGTCTTGTGTCTTTGTGCTTGTGTTTTGATCATGTTTGTCTCTGGTGCTTGTGTATTTGTTGGAGTTTTCCGTGTTCTTCTCGTGTGTTTGCGTGTGTTTGGATGTGTGTGTGACATGCTGTCTATCGATGTGTTGGTGGTGATTGCGTCTTGTGTGTGACTTTCTACTGTATGTGTTTGTTCGTGTTTGTGTATGAGTATAAATTGCTATATAAATTGCCTTCTGTAGGTGTTTTGGTGATGGTGGCGTTTTGTGTGTGGCTTTTCCTGCTTGACTTTATAGTTGGGCATCCAACTGAGGAAAATGTGTCGAGCCATGGCATTAAATAGTAGAATTTGGCATGCACTGGATATGTAATCTTTGATGTCTGAGTAATCAGAAACTGCCCCATGCCACCTGAAAATTTGCCCTTGTTTCTCTTAATTGGGTCAAAGGTCAACTAAGTGCATATTTTATATACCTTATTTGAGAAATCATTATATCTTTATCAATTTTAGGTGTAAAATAACAAACATGGTACCAAAATGAAGGTTAAACATTGGCCTTTAATTTGCACTTACTTTGAGTAAATTATATTATTTGAATATTCATGAATATTAATGAGAACATCAAAAAACCAGTAAAAATCATTAAAACCAACATATAACAATGATACATGATGTCATGTCTTCGTCATTATTGCTATTTAACAAAAATAAATTACGTTAAAATAAAGGTCAGACTGACTGCTACTGAAAACAAACTGTATACATTAATACCAGCTATATATTATGCACACATACTTCTTAAAGTAAAGTGGGTGGGGTAAATAAACACCTAAACAAAACTTTCAGTTCTGTTTAAAGTAACTAATGAATTCACTATATTTTAATGGATATTTTCTTGGTTGGTACAATTAACACCACCGCAAAAGATATATAATGTTTGATGTCTGAGTAATCAGAAATTGCGCCATGCCACCTGAAAAGTTGCCCTTGTTTCTCTTAATTAGGTCAAAGGTCAACTAAGTGCATATTTTTTATACGTTATTTGAGATATTAATATATCTTTATAAATTTTAGGTGTAAAATAACAAACATGGTATCAAAATGAAGGTTGAACACCGGCCTTTAATTTGCACTAACGTTTTGTAAAATAAATTGTTTGAATATTCATGAATATTAATGAGAACATCAAAAAACCAGTAAAAATCATTAAAAGCAACATATAACGATGATACATGTCATGTCTTCATCATTATTTCTATTTAACAAATATAAATTACGTTAAAATAAAGGTTAGACAGACTGCTACTGAAAAATACTGTATGCAGTCATACCAGCTATATATTATGCACACATACTTCTTAAAGTAAAGTGGGTGGGGTAAATGAACACCTAAACAAAATGTTCAGTTCTGTTTAAAGTAACTAATTAATTCACTATATTTTTTATGGATATTTTCTTGGTTGGTACAATTAACACCATCGCAAACACATGTTAGTGTGTTTTGAAACTACTTTGAAGCATTTACAGCGAATAGATTTGCACTTGATTTTGCACCCATATCTTGTTCAATGCAAGCATCAAGTGCAGTTGGTACATTTCCAAACCACTTATAAAGGTTAAACACCATCGTGCTATGTGTTAGTATCAATAACATTAATGTATGTATCCATTAGCTCAGATCCATATAGCAGCTTAATAGTTTGATCTTGAAAGTTTCAGTTCTAGTACATCCTTTGTTGGTGGAACCAGTTCAAGTGTTTTCTCTACCTTAACCATATTGTGAAATTCTTGTATCATCTATGGGTTCTCCGTTCAGACACCATACATCAAACATCAAACGTTTGTGCCTTGTCTGACCGTGCATCTCTTAAAATATCTGAAAGCAGATCGGACATGTAAAATATTTCTTCCAACAGGCCTTCTTTCCGATTCTAGAGAAAGCAAGGGTTATGTTACATCGAGTTATTTCATGATACCCTGGCATGTTCCGGCAGACATCTTGAGATAACTTGCGGAAAATACAATGTTGTTTTTCCCAGCCATTATTCAGACTTCGGTACCTAAAGGTCCAAGATGGTATACATGTATCAGTACAAGCAGTACATCAAAATCTTGGCATTTGACAACTATCCAGCATTGGCCCCTTTCAAGAAGGCATCCAAGCCATGTATCCACCTCGTCATGATTTGATGGCAGATGGGACAATTCATGTATGCACTTGTCTTGAATGACGATATTCAAGCGTATCTGTTGAATACTGCAATACTAGTATACTACATCAACACTGTGTTTGTGTCTTCTGCTTCTTATTTTGTCATGCTTTGCCGCTTTAAAGCAGGCATACTCGCACCATTGTGATTTGCACATGGGTGAGGGAGGGTCCAACGTGCAAGTTAAAATAACAGGTTAAAACATTGCAAACAGAAGAAGAGTACATGACATCTAAAATCTTAACCTGGACAGTTGGGAGCTATCACTTGATGTTATGGTAGCTTATTCCAGATGATGTTGACAGCAGAGTGGAAGAAATATTCCCTCAGGAAAATGGTCCTGCAAAACCTTGGAACGAATCATAAGGAATGACATCTTGTAGGTGCACCGTAAGGGAGTCAGAAGGTGGGGCGTCAGCTGCAACAAAATCATTTACAAACCTATAGAACATCACGGTCTTTACTTGTATCTGCCTCTGTTTGAGCAAATCGTGTTGAACATGGCACCAATGCTGAGCACTTGTTTTGCAACAATGCAAAATTACAAATATGGTAGCTCTACGTTGGATCATCTCCACATGCATTGTCATGGCCTTGGTGTGTTGATCCAAAACAAAAGATGTGCACTCAACCTGCAGACTGATCAGGAGTTTGTAACATGCCTCCTTGGTTGACTTTTTGGAGGCTCCAAGGTTCCTGCTTAGAACGGATGTGGATCAATTTATCTCCTTTATGACCATATCGACTCGGGATGTTCAAGACAATTTCAAAGACAGTTATGTCCCAAGTTATTTTGCCATCTTTGTAGTCTTCCGTTTCATGCTATGGACAGTATAACTAGTCTCTATGTTGTTGGTGATAAGCAGGACCTAGCACTTCTCTGCATTGAGCCCAGTCTCGTCCCTTTTCTACAGACTGCCGAAGTCATTCTGGAAGACGTCTGCATCTTCTATTGACTCGGCACAAAATTGAGGCATCAGCAAAGAGTCGACATGAAGAGTGTGGTCATCATTGCATTCAAGGGAAAAGAAAAGACTGAGAACAGCACATTGATGAACACTTGATGCTATCGGTACTGACTCAGAGGAAACACCCTCCAGCGTGATTTGTTGGCTGTTGGATACAATCAAGCATTTTGCATTACACATCATAGTGTTGGAGCTTAAGAAGAAGGTATCTGTAAGATACTTTGTAAAACGTTTGCGTCAATCTGATAGGATTGGTCCAGACCTGACCCAAGATCATTGACCATGTTGGTTGATTAGTTGTGTCTCACAGACGCGCTGCAGTTAATGCTGGTATGGGTTGATGATGTAATGGTAAAACCAGGTTACTGTGTATGATGTATTCTAGAATCTTACATGTGACAGAATTTAGGGACACAGGCCAATAGTTTGAAGGGGTTATTCTTGACCATTGTCTTGTATATATGATTAACACGAAATCTTCCAGTCACTGGGGACTTTATCCTGGTCGTAAGGCCTGGAAGATCAGAACAAGAGCAGGGGCCAGTGAATGTGCCATCTCTTTCAAGAATCTTGATAAGATGGTGTCTGGACAGGTAGCTTTGTGGAGATTAAGGTCATTAAAAAGCTTGCAGACATGAATAGGAAAGGCATTCGAATAAGGATACTCTCAAACGACACAAATGAGAGATAGGACCTCATGTGTAAAGACAGAAAATTACTGGTTCAGTATTTTAACTTTGATTTGTGTATCAACATTGTTAATGGCAACATTTTTCAAAGGTGCTATTCCCGAGCTGTCACACTTCTTGCCTTGCTCCTAACAAAAGTGTAAAGCTTCTTAAAGCTGGTATCTGTCACTAAGTCAATCACATACCCATCATGAGCTTGAGCTTCCTTGCACTTCTATGCAAGTTTTCTGTAGCTCCTTGTATATGCGCCAGTCCTTCTGTACATTGGTCCTCAGCACTATTTGTACGCACATTTCTTCTTTCGTGAGAAACTGCGGGTGATTGAGTTGCATCATGGCTGGCTGAACCTGGTGGATGTCAACTCAGAAGGGACCACTGAATATAGCACATAGAGTACTGATTCGTAAAGGGACTGATTTTCCAAGTGTGCTGCAAACTCAGTCATTTTGATGGCCATAAAACATGTATTAGCCTCTTTCGAAGGGTGGACAAGATGTGGGGTAGGCTTCCTTCGTGAAGGCAAGATATGTTTGTCAGAACTCTGACATACTCACTTATTCCAGGTAATGAGGTATATCTGATAACTAGTGATTGCTTGTGGCAATAACATATAGATTGTCGTCATCACGGATAGGGAAGGTTACTCATAGCTAGCGGCACTGAATATGCCTATGAGTTCATTGTTGAGTTAGAGTGGGTACATATGGTCAGTAACTGTTAAAATGGCCAATCAATATTCGGGATATTCATGTCCCCACAAATGTAGAAAGGGTTTTGTCATGGGTACTGCTGGTGTAGGTAAAATATTTAAATTCATTATGTAAAAACATCGCCATACTCAACATGAGCTATGGTGTTTCAATCGCTAATGATACAAACAGCTAATATTAGACATAGTGTACAATAAAACATACCAATATTACACTGAGATTATGGCAATAAGAGACTAATCTTCTGGCGTTTCATTATCATCTCTAAATGATATATCTGCGTGAAGAGGTACTATAACTTGCACAGATTTGCATCAAAGTTTATATTGTATGATAATGTACCGTACATGTATTTAAAACGATATTTCCCGAACTTGCAATCATCACAGGTCACTCAAAACTTTCTGAAATGCACCATAAATAGTTCTATACTTACTGTGGAGACATTGCTAAGAAATTAAATGCAAAAAAGTATTGAAATTGTCAAAATTACGGCTATGTTATACTATATAGAGATTTTATTACATTTTTGCACTCATTTGACCTTTGACCTAGTTTCTGACCTTCAAAGAGGGTTTTGGCAGTGGCATGGGCCAAAACCATAAATGATTAGTATCTGGCAACACAATTATGGTATTCAAACATTTCTACTAAAAAATGCCATGGACCTCGAAAAATAAGCGACTTTTTGCACATCGGATTGCCAACTATTACTACTTTTTCATTGTTTCATATTTCATTAATGGAAAAATGTTTTGTATCACAAACAGTGTCGACCCTGATCAAAGGACTCTCGGATGTCCTTTGAAAGGGGTTGACAATATTTGCAAATCTCTTATGTACTCGGTTCTCGCGCATTAAGAGTAAATGAAAAATATTAAATGTTCTCCCATGTTTGGTAGATATTGAAAGAAAAAGACATATTATATTATTTTAGATGTATTGATTCGATGATGAGAAACAGATACACAAATCTAGCAACTGTCTTATCTTTGCGATTAAACAACAAATACTGTATCATTCGATGTTATCATAGCAGAGCTGAGTTAATTTTCAAACTAATGAATATCTATAAAACGCTACAAGATAAACGCCATGTTTTACTAATATGAAACAAATTTATAGGACTTTCTATCAAAATAACAAAGACTTTACACAAAGTTGAAACAAAAAACATCGGTTACCTGCTTGCTAATTAACTTTGCTATACATCTTGGAAGAATAAAGCTGGGTGAGAACAGACCTCGTCCACTGACAGCAACCGTGCTAAGTTGGCGGATCGTCTCAAATTCGGGATCATCATATTCGTATCTAAAACACCATAGCGAAATAAATGATAAACACACTACTAAATGACCATCAAATATGAAAACAAACACAAATGTCTATAAATATCGGGCTTGAGAAATATTTACAATGGTAAACAATAATTGTACCTAGTTTCACAATGTAAAATACCAATGGACATTCATCGAATAACGGTATATTCAGTGCAATGCTAATTTCACTAAACCAAAACATAGGAGCAGTCATAGTTGGACGCTGCAAAAGTTAAATTGAATGTCAGTGTAATTCCAAATTGCTCCCCCTTGATTCAGGACGAGTAGTATGTACGGTGAGTAACAGGTGTAAGAATTTATATGATCTTATTGAAAAAATTGATTAAATCTTACTGTGCGGGACACGAGTTATTAGTGTCCAATGCAAACTGTGTAGACCTAGAGTAGACTCCAAGAGGAGCCCTCTCATCAGGGTATGCACTCCATGTAATGCTACGCCTTTCTTTAGAAAAATCCTAAATATTTACCATAAGCTCGACCTGTTTGAATATCGAAATAGTCCATTTGAAAAGTCAGTGCTGTAAGAGTTAATTTGATATCGTTCAGGAATATTTAAATGGGTTGTTCGAAAACATCAATGCAGTACATGATGTTTTCCTAACAACCATTTACATATTGAATATTCATTGCAGACTTATTATGGATATTAAATTACTGCCTTATACCTATTATATTGTTGTACTTAATCAATGAATACATTGTTATAACAAATAGCATGAAAGATATTCTACAAACAGAGCATGCCCCGACCAAACGGCTCCTATTGGATCTATGGTGTTTTCAAAGACGTCCAAATGCGCCTTCATCAAATAAAGGCTTAATGCATTGCTTATCTGTATAAAAGCGCTGTGTTATTTCTTATTTAAAACATTTTCGAAGTCTTTGTTTTTAAAACGAACATCCATATAGCGTTTACCCTTAAAATAAAGGTTTCCTTTATTAAACAGGTAGATATATATCTTAAGAAATACCTTCTTCCAAATATAATTCCATAGATTACATTTCCTATCGCACTCTGGAATAGTTGGTTCATAGATACCGGCTTTCCTTTGACATCGTCAAGACATTTAGAAACGGCTTCCACTTCCACAAAAGTATTTTCTTCGATGGAAGTTTTGCCGACGCCAAAATCTCTCAGTGCTTGCAAGGTGAATCTTCTCAACATGCGCCACGAGTCGCCATAATGGTGCCCAACAACACCTGAAATGCATGTGCTCTAAAGACAACATTCTTATAAAATTGACTTTTAATAACTGGTTCGAAGATTTCGACTGGTTTTCATGTGATAAACCTCTGTTCAGCATATACACAAATGATTTATGTAATTGTGAGGCATTTTCAAAACACGTTGCAAGTAGAGACTATCATTTAAACACTAAGCGCTGAAGGTACCGTTATCGTGATCATGCTGGAATTCAGTGACTCATCTGTATGATGAAGATTCATATGTCGTAGGATAGCATGTATTACTCCTGCAGTTTAATCGTATGGGTCAAAAATAAAATAAAGGTCAGGCAGTTAATTTGGAAATTACACACGAAAGTAAACGGCAACAACAGAAACAACAAATGAGCTCTCACATACACACACGCGCACGCACGCACACACGCACCCCCACTCACACCCACACCCACACCGCCCACACACACGTGCGACCATCTTATTCGCAGTGCCCTAAAACAATACTTATTAAATTACCTTACAAAGCATTTGCTTGAATCTGATATCTTTTTCATCTGTCCGGTCATATTTTGAGTAAACGTCGCCATCCGACCAATAGGATTATTGACACTGATTTCAGACCGAAGCTCTCAATAGTGTTATTACCTATGACCAAGTTTTATTGTGACCTCATCAACTATCTGTTATTGTCAGCAGTGTTGTGATATATTGTTTGTGTCTTATTTCTGCTAGAAGCAAAGTGTTTTACATATTACCTTGGCCTGGTATGTCTTTCAACGCATCTTCAAAAGCACCACCAAGCTTCGCTCGGTCGCTAAACACGTCAGCTTTCTTAACTAAGACTTCGTGTATAGTGTCGTAGCCATCAAGGACAACCGTCAGCCTATTCCCGATTTGCATGGACATAACGCTGCCATATTCCTTGGCTGCTTTGTGAAAAGCTTCATGTCTGTATTTATTCTGTAACTTTTGAAAGAAAAACATGCTACCGATAAAAGGCAGACGCAGTGGACCAGGTGGCAAATTCTTTTGTCTCGTGTAAAGGATGTATGTAACAATAAAAACAGTTACAAACACGAGTCCAATATTTAAATCCATACCTCCTAAATAAACATATACCAAATGCAGATATAGTAGCGGGTCTCAATGTTGAATTCAAGTCCTTTCGAATCACTAGTGACAGTGCACTGTGTCGGTGTCTCTTGATTATTGTATTTTAAACGTGTGTTAAGGTTATTATACAGATCATGTAACAATAGATATGGCACGATTTAATACGACTGTGATTATACATTTACATAGCATGGTAACCTTAAGCATGGTACGATGGGAGCATTTGTACGAGGGTCGAGACAGTTTGACTCCAAATGAGACGCCGGATAAACCCCGTGTCTTTAAAGGATTCAATCTGTTTTACACCCTGATACATTTTTGTAAGACATTTATATATCAGTTCATTAATGTATAAATTTTAACTGAGAAAAACAGTGGACATAAATGTGTGCAACACATTTTTTCCACGTGCTAAAGGATACACTTGTTTCTGTTTTTTCTGCCTGTGATGTCTTACACAGAGAATATTGAAGAAGTGCTAGGAAATAATATCAAAATTCCATTCTATGACACCTATTTCGACAACACCTCTCTGTTAGGTCCATTTGTAATAATGGACCATATCACGCCAGTGATATCGAAAAATTAGGCATTCATATCTTAGATATTTTCTTATCATATTAATTTACACAGTTAAGGGATGATGTCATTATTCGGAACATAAACGTTTTTAGTGACGAAGTAATCTCATGGGGTCAAAATATAACGTTAATCCGTTGGATGCGGGACACGCATGCTCTGGTATTTGACAACAATGTAGACCCATACGAGAGGGCTCCTAGTGTAGTCATGTGACAAGCGTCTGCATTGTACATAATTCAAATCTGCTCGCTAAGGCTACACTGTCACACTGTATAGGTTCTACCAATAAACAATTGTGAACTAATCCATTCGGAAATTCTAGAGTTGGAAGGGTTAATCCTTTCCCTGTTCAAAATTAATGTAAGAAGTTATGACATCATGTGTGTGCTAGCTGAGGTTGTAATGAAATTGCTTGCTTGGACAAAACTGCAGAATCAAATCTGTATAATGTCAAAAGCAAACAGAGCAGACCCTGATCACACGGCTCCTATATGGGCCATCTGGTCTAGGTCTGCTCTGTTTGCAAATGCATGAAAAGGCGTATATAGAAAGGATATGCTTTAACCCATTTCCGCATATTGACAACTTTTGACGACTCTGTAGAAGTCACTTTGTGAAACCATTGTGACAGATACTGGTAGAACATTTGCTCCTATAGGAGTAAATGCTGTTAGTATCACAATGGTTTCAAACTACACGATTCTAAAAACATATTTTCTCTAGTTAAAGCTCCTTTTTGGTAGATTTAATCAAAGAGGTTGTATCTAAAAATAGCTTATGAGGTAATGGGTTAACAAGCACATAAAACCACATATATTAATATGTTTCTGATAGGCTTATAATGCAATTATGGGTGACTTTGAGAGAAGGTTGAGGTCAGGACGTCCGTTAACCGGTTTAAAACCCCAGTGGTGTTTTTGCTACTGACCGTGCCAAGGCGGTACTCTCTTTGTCACCCTTCCTTCTGTTTGCCTTGCGTCTTTGTATTTGTGATTTCGTTCATGTGTGGAGTGTTTGTCTCTGGTTCTTGTGTGTCTGTTGGTGTTTTCTGTGTTCATCTCGCGCGCGTGTGTATGTGTGTGATGCTGTCTACCGGTGTTTTGGTTGTGGTTGCGTCTTGTATGTGGCTTTGCCTGCTTGACTTTACTACTTTTTCATTTATACTCAGTGTAGTAAGTTCTATCAACGTGTTATTCAGTAAATGGTTCACGACGAAAACGTTTTCAAGAAGTTTCAAGTATTGACATATTTTAGTACACCTACTAGCATACATTTCACTATGATTAATATAAGAATATGTGATGTATGTTTTGATTGAAAAACGAAGTATAACAGACTATATACAGTGATTCTAGAAGTTCCAGTCTCATACCGTATATTAGCTTTCACGATCAATTCATGACAATCTTCTACTTTTACCGAAACGACAAGAACACACAATTCTGACACTTTGTAATTAAGCTTGCTTGGCATGGCGGTTACGTTGAATAGTTTTAATGGCTTCAACGCTACATTATCAAGGTGGAATAGCCCATCTAAATACAAAAGGCTTAAATGGTCTTGACTGACAATCATTGTAGACTCTGGACATTATTATTACTCTTATTACTACTACTACTATTGCTACAATAATAATAACCTGGGTCAGGTAACTGTGAATGGTTGGGTAATGCTACACAAAACGAAACAGCTTTAAGTCACCCTTAAACCTTTCGTATTAGTTACTAATTAGAATTCATCATCATGCCCTGACAACTTATAGTCATAGACCCTAGTTACACATATACGGTATCGTTGTGGATTTATATCGCCGACCATATCGATTAATTTAATATGCATATGCACACCACGTTTACGAATATTAAGTACAGCAAAATCTCTCTAAAGTCAACAACAAGTTGTCACTATAGATAAGGTTTATTGTACATAATATATAATCATATACATTCTAATGCAAAAGTACGTTGTACGTATACTGATTCCTAGAGTGGTTTATCCTATTAAATTATGAAAGGTATATCCTTCTAAATTATCACAGGCTAAACATATAGACACTCACCAGTTAACCCTTTCAGCCCTTAATGATCAGAATGGAATAACCCGTTAGTGTTTACATATAGTCCACTCACTATGAAAGGCTTAAACTTTCAAGAGGAATTTGAATGACAAACAGTGCAGACCCTGATAAGAAGACTAATCTAGGATCCCTGTGATCTGGATGAACACTGATTTTTAATGCCGATGCGTGCGTGCCCCTGGTTGAAATGATTGTCTAAGACAATACCTACACATTACTTAGTCAATTATACAATGCACTTTAATGTTTGGGATTAAGCAGGTACTTATCGGGAACGCGTATATACTTTTCACGGACAACATCATTCCGATTTAGATAACTCGTTAATCAAAACATGGAATGGTCTGATTTCAGAATGAAATCTTAAGGTCAAACGATATATAGCAAATAAAACACATGTCAAATGTTCAGACAATAATGTGTTTTGAAAATGTGTGTGTGTAAAGATTATGTTGGCATAATGAGCTTATACTCATATTTTGTGAACTTCAATAGCTGCTCATGCACAGATGAACGAAATCCAAGTCCAAAGGGAGTGTGACTAATAGGACGCCCATGCGGAGGGATAGAGCAGTATTAATGGTATGCCCATATAGCTCTCTGTTGAGCCAGGTGATGTGAGTCATCATAGGGCTCTCAAGTTAATAAATAGTATTTCCACTATGGACTTTACTCAGGTAAAGGGTACTGATGTACAACCCCAGTGCTTTAAAATAGATTCTTGAAACAAACCTGGTACATATATGGGTCATGTATATATTTTAATGTAACATGTATGATATATTTCCATATTAAAATTAAAATGATAATTATTTAACCCCGCCTCTTAAACGACAAATAAAAAATTCTGGATTTCAGATACACAGACAAATGTTGCTCAGAAAGCTCTATATGAGCGTTAGGCATTCCCACTGTCCGGCATCCATGAGCTTTTAAAGACTTCATTAATAATAAAGTATGTAGTTGCTTAAGAGGAAAGTTACGCAGATAAGATTTTATGCATGAAAATGGTTAAAAAACGTATAATGGTATGGTATGGTATTTTACCTTCTGAAAATGGAATGTTTGCCTCACGTTTGACGTATTTGCCACTTTCATCTAAGAACCTTTCTGGGTTGAACCTTTCCGGTTCGTTTCAGTATTTAGGGTCAACACTGGCAGAATATATATTGGCGAGAACATAGTGTCTGCTGGAATATTGTATCCGCACAATGTGGTGTTCTTGGACGCATTATGAAATATCGGAAAAGGGACTGAAAAAATGATAAAAAATATTATGCTGAAAAATAAGGTCTACTAAGACTATAATATACAGAGTAAAACCTCTCTAATGCGACCAGGAAAAAGGGCATTATTTACAGTGGCAAAGGCAGGTGGTAGCTTAATGCAGGACGAACGTTTTGCAGAATTCGGCTTTTGGCGCTTACAAATATAGAATGTCGACCACGTTCACCATATAGCATGTTAAATGGTGTACTTTTGCGTAATTTACAAATTTTACGAAGAAACTCATTATGCACTTTTTCAATACTGTCCAATGTTTCATAACCCCAGATTTCACAACCGTGTATAAGACTAGGTAAAATAGGTCAACGACACGAATTGGCACACTTTGAACATCTCGTTTTGACGAATTTGGCGATGTAAGGCTTGCAAAATCAAAGGCTTCTTTGAAGGATCAGCTACAGATGCAAGAAACACTAGGGGTAATTGACGCACATGTAATAGACAGATCGGTGCTACTTTGGATAATACCATACCCTGCAGTCTGCTTAGTCAAATAATGCTTAAATAATGATAAAGTGTACATAGTAGATAATTCTGACATGCACTTGATCTTTCACAGATACTTTGACTACAGTTCGGAAAGTACAGGTTGTACAAGAGTCACAGGAGGGATTCCGCTGTACCAATTACGTACCGACACGAAGTTGCCTCCTATTAAAACTCTGCTCTATATAACGGACACGAATATACAGATCATACAGCTGATTTGTCAAATGGATTCTTCCATGCTTATATATTGGATAAGTCTATATTTTATCTAAGGATATATGGGATCATGGGAGCTAATGAGTTAATGTTAGATGTGTGTTTAAATTTAACGGCGTTCTTTCTTAATGCGTTTTGATAAGGTTTACGCTGAATCCGTTGTGAATGCAAAGTCTCCCTAATTAGATATATGGATAGGCATTGTCGTAATAAGACCAGTGTTTTCCATTAAAACTATGATTTATTTCTTAATAGGCTCGGTGAATCTTTCCATTGACAATATATATACAGTAAACGCCGGCCGAACTGGATTTGAGGTTATGACCAGCACGCGTATTTCATGTATTTGAAAGTGTTATTTCGGATGAATGTTCTGTCGCCATAATAAACTGTAGAACCTGTCTTCAACGGCCATCAAAATAGGTTTAATTATGGATCTGTAAGGCAGGTGGTAGCTTAATGCAAGTCAAAGGTAATACAGAAAGCTCCTACAGCTTTCTGCATTTTCCCGGCAGTAGGAAACCACCTGTTTTAAGATTCCTGCGATCAATTAATGAATAAATACTTAGTGCAGGTTCTACTATCGTGTTTGTTTGTGTTTGTGTTGATTAACGTTTGTTTCTGCTCACTATGGGCTAATCGGATGCCCAAGAGAGAGGGGAGAGGATACAGAGAAACCCGGGCGCGATGCCCTACTCTTAATATCGACTGAGTTTCTTTGGTTCTTTTAGTTGCCAAGTGTAAAGCACTGATACATCGGAACTCGGTTTATAGTCTCGTCCGAAGGACTTTGTCCGGCGGGGGATCGAACCGGCGACCCCTGGTATTGCAGTCGAGCGCGTTAGCCACACGACCACGTCCGCCGGTCTCTCCACTATAGTGTATGTCAATGTGTATATATATATAAAGTCTCAGTTAAGACCATGAGGGATGTTGGCTATTCAGAAGAGACTATTCGCCTTCCATATAAAGAGTCACAGAAAAGGTGCGTACCCAAATACTAAAATCGTCAATTCCCCCGCCAAACCTTATATTGTGACTACTCTTTAGTATCGTCTCGGTGTGATCATAAAGAGTGGTCATAGTATATGGTTTGGTGGAGAAATAAAGGGGCTATTTTAGATAGCTAATTAAATAGTAATTTGGTGAAATAAAAATATTCCACTTGTCAGGAAGAACCGACAACAATTGCCAACCAGAAAAGGATCAAATTGCACATGTTTCGATATGTGCGCGTCTGTAACAGGACAACTGTCCGACCGTGACTTAAACCCAGAGTATCTGACTAACCTCGTCAGCACTCTAACCACTGAGTTACCGAGCCACACGGCCCATTAAGTATGTTTTTTCCAACCAGTTATATTACCGTTTCCTGACCTAATTCAACCCCGCTACACTTTACTCCTTTTCATTGAGGAAGACAATATACGAATCATGTATTCTGTCCGAAGTTTCGCTGTGTATTAAATGTAACAGAGAAGCAGGCTCCTCCAGGATTCGAATCTAATGAATATGGCTTGTTATCATCGTTATTTATTCATAACCTAGGTTTGCCATTAGTCCTTCATATAAAATGGTTTTACTGCGACATGGCATTTCTCAACCAGAATTTTATGGGGATGTTATTTACAAACTTCGGGGTCATATCCATTTTCATGATTTGTTTATAAAACGCATTAAAACATTTAAAAAGAAGGTTATGATCCTATTATATTGCAACGCACTGCATGTTTGGTTATCGACCCTTTTACAGTCGGTAGCTACGCTTCCCTCTTTGCTTCCGCGATGACAGGCCGAGGGTAGAACTCTATGATGGTATACTCTTAAACTTGGATACAGGATGAGCTTACCAGACTCATGTATTACTTTTTCCCTGTCGTGCCCTTAACGGCTTACCTGCAGGTGCTCCGACTTCAGCAAAGTCATTGAGTACATATTTGACGGATTGTCACAGTTATAATGCTATGTATTACATGTTGTCCTGTGTTCACCGTCGTCTATGTTGTGGTTAAGTCCAGCGCGGATACTTTTATTTACACTATTTGTAAAGCTAGGGTGACTTTGAGAGAAGTGTGAGGTTAGGACGTCCGTAAACCGGTTTAAACCCCCAGTGGTGTTTTTGCTACTGACCGTGCCAAGGCGGTACTCTCTTTGTCACCCTTCCTTGTGTTTGCCTTGCGTCTTTGTGCTTGTGATTTTGTTCATGCGTGGAACGTTTGTCTCTGTTTCTTGTGTGTCTTTTGGTGTTTTCTGTGTTCATTTCGTGTGCGTCTGGGTGTGTGGTTGTGTGTGTGTGTCATGCTGTCTATCGGTGTTTTGGTGGTGGTTGCGTCTTGTATGTGGCTTTGCCTGCTTGACTTTACTACTTTTCCATTTATCATATTATTTTACCTAGTCTTATATACGGTTGTGAATTCTGGGGTTATGAAACATTGGATAGTATTGAAAAAGTGCATAATGAGTTTCTTCGTAAAATTTGTAAATTACGCAAACGTACACCATTTAACATGCTATATGGTGAACGTGGTCGACATCCTATATGTGTAAGCGTCAAAAGCCGAATTCTGCAAGTCTTTCGTCCTGCGTTAAGCTACCACCTGCCTTTGCCACTGTAAATTATGCCCGTTTTGCTAGTCGCATTAGAGAGGTTTTACTCTGAATATTATAGTCTTAGTAGACGTTATTTTTTAGCATAAAATTTTGTCATTTTAGTCCCTTTTTCGATATTTCATAATGCGTCCAAGAAGAACACCACGTTGCGCGGATACACTATTCCAGCAGGTACTATAGTTCTCGCCAATATATATTCTGCCAGTGTTGACCCTAAATACTGGAACGAACCGGAAAGGTTCAACTCAGAAAGGTTCTTAGATGAAAGTGGCAAATGCGTCAAACGTGAGGCAAACATTCCATTTTCAGAAGGTAAAATACCGAATGTCTTTTCCATACCATTATACGTTTTTTAATCATTTTCATGCATTTTGTGCATTACTTTCGTTCTGTAATAAACGTTTTGTGGTGGTGGCTTGGCCTAGAGGTTGAGCGTTGAGCTGTGGTCCGTGGTTCGAATAACGGCTTGACCAGCTAGAAATTTCAGAGAAGCTTTTCAGTGTTTCCCATTCGCATGAGGTTGCCTAGGGGTTAAAAATGGGTACATGTGAGAGTCACTAGCCCGTTCTGCGGCTGCGTAATTACGCCATATGCTGGCAGTGTTCAATATTGTAGGCGAATTGCTTAATGACCAGAGTAAATGTACAGTCGGCTGAGCTAATCATTTTGGAAACAGCTTGGATCCAGATGAATTGCCTAGAAACCGAGTGTCTCGCCATGTTGCAAGCTGTTTGACACTTGGTCAATAGTTTCTCAAAAGCTTGTGCTATGATACCAAGTAAATGCTATTTTTAAAACCGGATCGAATCAGAAGTAGTTTAAACTGCACCAGATCAAAATTTCTGCAGACATTTGTTATAGCTAGATGACGGTTATATCCGTTTCCGTTCCGTTATTTCTGTTTATTCAGTCTAACCTGTTAAATGATACTTGTGTGTATTTGTCAGTATCATACCTATACTAAATGCGTCATTTACATATATTGTGACTACTGATTAATTCGTCTCGAAGATTTCTGAAGAATAGTCAAAGCGAATGTTTGGGTGGAGAAATCATGGAACGTTTCTCAAACAAATATTTAACCTTTAGCCTGCTATGCGCGGATGAGTGAATACATGTGTAAACGGTTTCGACCCAGATGAGACGCCGAGTAACTCAGGATCCATTTTGGTAGACACATTAATTATATCTTGGATTTTGAAAACTTCCGTAAAAATAATTTGCTCAGCAGGCTAAAGAATATTTAGCAAAGGGGGTCATCTGTCCTCAGTTTGTACTGTTTGTTTTAGGGACTGTAGTCATAAAGAGGTCAAATGCAGTGTGCTATCAATAACTACAACCTTTGAATACTTGGGTAGATAGTATATTTACAGCAGAACCTGTCTTAAGCGGCCATCAAAAAGAGGACTAATGATTGGTCTGTTAGGCATGTGATATCTTTATGCAGGTCAGAGGTAATACAGAGAGCTCCTATAGATGCGTTCTGCATTACATTCACCCTACATTAATCAACCACCTGCTTTTTAAGACTCCTATGTTCAATAAATAAACTGCTGCTCAAGACAGGTGTTTCCTGTATACCGTATACATATTTTAACCTGTATCAATTAAGTGTGACGCACACCCAGAATGTCATTTGATGATGGTCTGCATTTTCAGACCCGTCCCAGAAAATAACATCTACCAAATGGGCTTATAAGAACTGCGTTCTCAGTTGTATCAGCTACAACACAGGTTAAGAGATTTGCAAATACACACGAGTGTCCTACAAACTAGTATTTGTATATTGGTTGTAAACATTACATTCAAGTATGGATTATAGTGTCGGACTTGTATTTTTGGTTGTATTTCTGGTGACTTACTATGTTTTCAAACGGACAAAGAATCTTCCACCTGGACCTCTCTGTCTGCCTATTATCGGAAGCATGTTTTTCTTCCAACAGTTTTACACAGAAAACGCCAACAAACACACAATAACTTTGCTGTCGTCCTGCATGGGTACGATGTTATACATGAAGCCTTTGTAAAGAAAGCCGATGTTTTCAGCGATAGACCGGTTACTAAAGGAATATTTCAAGCGGTGTTGAAGGACATACCTGGCAAGGGTAAGTCCTATCTAATAATCTGGTAGTCCAGAAGCATACCATAGTTCTTCTGCTGTAATAGTTGTGTTTAGTTCCGTCTACAATACCGCTGCATGTATGAATGTTTGTCTTTCACATTTTGCTTTATGTGTTTACCTACTGTCCATTTATCTGTGCATCTAAATGTATAGTTTAAGCTTATTGTACTCATAATATACCTATATCAATGTCAGTTGAAATGCTCCTGATTGAAACATAGCATGACATTATATGTCAGTATATTGTCGAGGATGGTATGAGAGGCAGTGAAAGCCCTCCTATGCTCTGGTTCTTTGGCACGACAAGTGTAATGAAATTATATAACTATGCTCATGTCAAACTGTAGGACATCGGGTGAAACAGTCCTAGCAATACCTTGATAGCTATGTAGCAACGCATTTTGAAATAAGGTTGCACTTTAAAATAATAATTTCAAAACGGGTTTAAGTTATTTCAATGTGCGATTTTCGATGCCAACACGTTTGAAAACAAATGGAAAAGTAGTAAAGTCAAACAGGCAAAGCCACATACAAGACGCAACCACTACCAAAACACTGATAGATAGCATGACGCACGCACGCACGCACGCACACACGCACACACACAACTACACACCCAAACGCACACACACACACACACACGCACGCACGCACGCACGCACACACACACACGAGATGAACACAGAAAACGCCAACAAACACACAATAACTTGAGGCAAACATTCCACACATAAAGAAAAGCACAAGCACAAGCACAAAGACGCAAGACAAACAAAAGGAAGGGTGACGACAAAGAGAGTACCGCCTTGGCACGGTCACTAGCAAAAACACCACTGGGGGTTTAAACCTGTTTACGGAGGTCCTAACCTCACACTTCTCTCAAAGTCACCCTAGCTTTACAAATAGTGTAAATAAAGGAATCCCCACCGGACTTACCCACAACATAGAAGACGGTAAACACATAACAATATGTAAAACATAGCATAACTGTGACACTCCTTCAAATATGTACTCACTGACTTTGCTGAAGTCAGAGCACCTGCAGGAAAGCCGTTAAGAGCAAGGCAGGGGACAAGTAATACATGAGTCTGGTAAGCTCATCCCGTATCTGAGTTTAAGAGTATACCATCACAGAGTACTACCTTCGGCCTGCCATCGCGCAAGCAAAGAGGGAAGCGTAGCTACCGACTTTAAAAGGGTCGATGACCAAACATGCAGTGCGTTGCAATATAAATGGACCATAATCTTTCTTCTTAAATGTCTAAATGCGTTTTATAAACTAATCATGAAAATGGATATGACCCCGAATTTTGCTAAGTTTGTAGATAACATCCCCATAAAAGTCTTGTTGAGAATTGCCTTGTTGCAGTAACGTCCGTAGATTGCAATTATATTTATTAATGAGTGGTAAATTTCGATAATAAAATTTAGATAACGTTTTCTGAAGTTCGTGATATATGTAACCTTACTTTAGAAGTTTATCAGTTATAAGTAAATTACGACTGTTAAAATATTCTAGCAAACAACAGGCTCGGGCAAACCGAATAAGTGGAGAAATATAAACCCGATAAGATGTAGAACGGGGCACATCTCCATCTAGAAAAGGATAATTAATAATTTCAAAATTAAAATCTTCCCTTTTATCGTATAATTTGGACGAAACTTTATTATTGGTAATTGAAAGATTCAAATCTAAATCTGAAGCTATGTCAGATTGATTCGCTTTGTTTAAAGACAGTTCGTTTGGGTAAATTGAAGAATTAATAGTTTCAAAATAAGGATTATCCAAATTCAAAATATCGTCTAAATACTTTGAAGTTTTATTAAAAGCATGAACAATATCGGCCTATGTATCAGGTTTTAAGCTACGTTGCACTTTCCAAATAATAATTATTTCAAAACGGGTAGCAGATTATTTCAACGTGCGCTTTCCGATATCAACCCGTTTTGAAATAAAATTGCAAGTTGAAATAAAAATGACTAAAGTACTATTCACTGCAAAGAAATGGTAAAAACAGAATACATTCACAATCATATACACTCACGGTTTTTTCCCAGTGTCTATAGACTCATGGCGTCAAGTCGGTGTCATATGACGTCATGGACTTAAATGCATATTTTACTACAATGAAAAAATAGGAAATTCAAGTAGGAAAAGACACACACAAAACGCAACCAACACCAAAAGAGAAAGCAAGCAACACATCCACACAACCACACATTCGCACGCACTCACAAACACACGAGACGAAAACATCAAATACGAACACAAGCACAAACAGAAAGACACCCAACAAACATATAAGCAAGGATGACAAAGAGAGTATCGCCATGAAACGGTCAGTTGCCAAACCACCACTGGGCGTTTAAACCGGTTCACGGATGTCCTAACCTCACACGTATCTCAAAGTCACTCTAGCTTAATAAATAGTGAAAATAAAGGTATCCCCGTCAGACTTCCCCCACAACATAGAATATGGTATAACATAGCATGACAACAACTGTGAAAGTCCGTCAGATATGTTCTCAATGACTTAGATGAAGTAAAAGCAACAGCATGGAAGCCAAAAAAAAAATTCAATATCAAATTGTAATCAATGAAAGGTCAAAATGCGTTAGCACGTCACCTGTGCGTCACATGTTGGCAATACCTTTATCCTCGTGTTTCACAACAAAATGCATAGACATGTAAATGTAGTTTAAAACAAAATAGAAGTTTTCAAAATCGTATTCATCCATCCTGTAAGAGTAAATTCCGAATAATTTGTTTTGCTATGAATTATATTTCCATGCGATTTGTAGTGAAACATTAATAAAAAGGAATGTGACGCCCAAGTGACGCCATGACTAATTTTGGATTTTCAAGGATTAAAAAATGATATTGAACGCTTTTTGTAGTAAACTATGCATTTTAAGTCAATGCCGTCATGTGACGACGACATGAGGTCATTAATCTACAGACACTAGTAACACACCACGAGTGCATATGAGTTTGAATGTATTCTGTGTTTACCATTTCCTTTCAGTGAAAAGTACTTTAGTAATTTTTACTTCAATTTGCAATTTTATTTCAAAACGGGTTGCTACATAGCTTAGCTTTAATGAAATGAGCCGCTAGTACCATTGTTAAAAGGTTAGGTGTGATCCGACCAAGGATTGAACCAGCGACCTACTGGTCTGAATGCCGGTTAAAGCCGACCCTTTCACGTCAAAGTTAAAGTATTCCATATTTGTTAAATGGTTCAATGATTCAGTTTCATTCTACATTCTGAAATCGGTAAATATACAGTAAAACACCACGGTTCGATTGAAGTGCTGCGTATACATGCACATTTCCTTGTGTCATAAGATGAATTGATAAATACGCGATAATAGTGATTAGTTCATTTTCAAACAAATATAATTATACAAAAATGTATTCATCATTTGTACAACATTTCAGCCAGAGTATAAATAGCGTAGCTCCTGATTTGACCATGAGTCATATACAAAAGTCTACAATATTCTATATGTTCCTACTGTACAATTTTAGGTTTTATTTTTAACAACAATACAACAATATGTACTGAATGTTGTAAATACGTGATGTGTATTGGCACGCACGCACACACGTACATACAGAAGTACAGTAAACATCTCTATAACGACCACTAAATTATATTAATTAGTTGGTATTGTGGACAGGTGGCTGCTTTAAGCAAGGTGACAGTAAAACAGAACGCTCCTGTAGGAGCGTTCTGTTTTACTTTCATCTCGTTTTAAGCATCCACCTGCTTTTAACACAAAATACTTGATGTAACTTTTTGGTCGTTATAGAGAGGTTTTACTGTAAGTTAACCGGATTTAGCCGTCTGATCAGGGTCCGCTCTGTTTGCTAATGAAATTTAATAAATCTGTTCCTTTACTTTCGAAAATGGCTACACAGTTCCACCTTCCATATTTTGATGTAACTATTTTTCTATGAATATTCAGTAGGTATTGAAATTTGTAATCAATGTAGAACAGGGAAAGAGTTAAACGAATGTCACATAGCCCGGAAGCTGATTACGCGGATAGCGGGATAAGGGTTGACTTATCGGCACGTGCAGTATTTCATTATCCAACTTGAACTACAGTAGAACCTGGCCTAAGCGACCATAAAAAAAGATGTCTGTTTATACGTCTGTAAGGCAGGTGGTAGCTTAATACAGGCCAAAAGTAATAGAGAAATCTCCTATAGGAAGAGAAAGCTCCTATTGGAGCTTTCTCTATTATTTGTGCCCTGTATTAAGCAATCATCTGCTTTTTAAGATTCCTGTGTCCAATTAATATAAGTTCACTTAAGACAGGTAAGGACTACTGTACAATACAGATCCCGTAACTTTGGTCTACATCATTTTGCATTAGATAGCAACACCATTTTGTATGAATCAGGTCAGTTGCTTTCAGGTATTGTACATAACAATGGCGATTCATGGCGCATGTTGAGAAGATTCACTCTCCAGGCCTTGAGAGATTTTGGCGTCGGTAAAACATCTATCGAAGAGAAGATCTTTGTTGAGGTGGAGGCCATGAGTAAATGCCTCGACGAAGCCAAAGGAAACCCCACATCCATGACTCCGTTTGTACAGAGTGCGATAGGGAATATAATCTATGGAATTATATTTGGCAGGAGGTTTGTTTTAGCTACTTTAGACGTTTGTGAAAAGATAAAGGTTTTGCAATGTTCCTATTATCAAGATGATATATTAAACGTACAATGAAAATATTTCTTTCATTTATTATTTGAATGCTGGAATGGATTGTACCTGCCAATTATAAACTTTGTAGATCCAGATCATGTGGCTTCTAGAGGAGCCCACTGACCAGGGTCTGAATTGCTTGTCATTTGTAATCATCCCGCAAATGTTACGCTATCATACTGTATGGACTCTACCAACAAATAATGGTGGACTATTCCACTCTGAACATTTATCGATGATTAATCCGTAGCAAGTATGACATCTTTTCGTTGGCAGAAAATATGTATATTATCAATTTTCAGTAAATTGTTGTTAGCCCTTTATCTGTTTATTATTCATGTCAGAAATAATGACACCAGTAGAATCTGTACACACGCAGACATACATTATACAATAAGCAAAAGAGCAAGTCATGGTTAGATGGCTCAAAGAGGAGAGCCGTCTGATTTGTGTCTACTCTGTTTGCAAAGGCGCGGAAAGCGTTTATAATATGATGGAAATTATTAAAATAACATGAGTATTGTGTCTCAATTATTAATTTGGGATCAAACTGCTTGCAAGATCAATCACGGGACCGGCCTTAGCATGTCCAGTTAAACTCTGTTTAAATGAAAGAGCTCATATGCAAACTTCTTTCTTAACAATTTATATGAAATGAGGAATAAAATATTGAAATAGATACAGTACCGATTGATATTTGCTGTATAATATTCGTTAAATTAGATTGGAGAACATTTTGCTTCAGGTACGACTATGACGAGCCAGAATTTGAGCAGATCCGTCAGCTAAGTTCTATCGCTTTCACGCGTCAAGAAACATTTTCTCCAAGCTCATTCCTACCGAAATTCGTAGCCAAATTCATCAGTAAGAAGGTAATATTAGCGATATTCATCAGAACTATAGACAAGAGGCGTATATATGTAGGAAATTAGATAAGCCATTGTCTATATTTCTCGACCAAACCCTAATTTGAGGCTACACATTAGAATCACGTATTCGAGTAGCAGCAAGATAGGGGATGTGCTGACAAATAAGAGAATGTGGCTCATGCAGCATCCAGCAAATAACCAAAGCGTTGCAGACACTGCAGTATTCTTTGCATGGGAACAATGTTTTGAAAATCAAATTTCTGATATGTGGCATATAATAGCGGGTCTAGAAGGGAAAGTATTAGATCTAACACTCTTTCTAGTGAGTGATTCAGTTGCAGCTGACAGTTCGGCCGTTTACCGCTATGCTTATCGAACTGACCACTCGGAGTTGCTTTCGAAGTTATAGGTGTGATAACCTAATCGCTTACATAAGGTCATCCGATGCGCACGTCATTGTTCATTGGGTATCCTCTGGCAGAATAATTTCATTCATATTATGGTCACGTGATTTCGCCTTGAGCCTAATATTTGTATATTCGTGCGCACTCCTTACACATGGCTATATTTCGTAGACTTGATTACACATACTAAACCAAAGCTAAGGCTACGAAGCCTTTTCATGTCAGAAATAGTATATCTTGACTGTTTCCGGATGTCATGTTAATAAACGCCTTTTGAATCTATCAAATGCATGTCAATAATGTGTACTAGACTGCCATGCGGTTGTCCGGTCGGAGATAGTAGCATGTGGCCGACGCGAGAATACACCTATAACTTTGTATTAATTTGCTCACGCATAGAATACAAAATCGCTTATTTGAAACTTTAAATAACTTGCACATAATGAAGATTAATCTAATAAAATGTACCTTTATATGAAGAGTATTAGAGCATTGTAATGTGTTATATAATATATCTATGACAGAACGTAGATAACCATGACGCCCGATGCAGAGTGTGAGATCAATGAAGGACTACGTACTGCAGCAGATAGATGAGCACGAGGCGACGTTTGACCCAGACAATATCCGAGATTTCATAGATATCTACATACAGACACAAAGGGAGTCCGTACTAGATGAAAAACAATTGACAAGTATGTATAAGTTTCAATAATTAACAGGACAAGCACACTGTAATCGAAAGAAGCCATCTTAGAATTCAGATTTCGAATCAAGCTTCTTATTAGTATTGGTTTAATCCTATACTCCATGTATACGCATTTCCTACGCATTTGCAAACCCAGATCAGGGTCTGCTCTGTTTGCTTTTGATACAATATAGATATGATTCTGCAAAGTCTGTCATGGGTCAAAGAATAAATCTAATTAATATTCATGATACAAGAAAATGATGGCTCAAAGATATAAATTCCCTGTTTGTTAAGACGGGATCCACTGAAGTTGTTTTCATGCATTTTAAGGGTGGAGAGGTGGTCTAGTGGTAACACGCTTGACTGTCAATCCGGAGGTCCGGGGTTCAAATCCTGTTCCGGTCGGAAAATTTCAAAGATGCTTTTCTGTGTCTCCCACCTACACGGAGTCTGAGAAAAACTGTCTGTGAAGCTTGAAGTGCCCGAAAAGTAGTCAGCAGCCCATATTGACTTGTGACACGGCTTGTCACTATGAGTCCGAATGTGCATAGCCCGATTGAAAAAGAGCTGTGTATGTGCGATAAAGTGCAGATTCCACAAGCATATGAAGAGACAGTCTATCCGAACATGGGTGCGACAGCACTCGGAGAACCATGACTAGGATTGACAACTCGGAGAGGAAACCGTGGAGACGAAATCACGAGTAACCATATACAACGCTGAGTACGAGGAGGCAAGAAACGAGTACGATGCATAGTGGTGTGCCAGCGGAAGTGATTGTGGGCGATGGGCGAAACTCGGGCATGAATACGCCGCAGACAAGGAAAAAAAATATTCATGACATCATTATTTCTTGCATGAATATTCATGGAATAAAGGGTTAAATGAGGTGCTTGACGTCTCAGCTTGTTCCAGACTATGAAGGTGTAACAGGTGAGAATAGCATCGTCCGTATGGCGTCGAACTATATTGGTTTGACGTAGGTAGTTCCTTGGAGAAGTTAGATTGTTTATGGAAGACTATGCTTTGTTTTTGGAAGATTACGTATGCTGCAATTGAGTTATGTTGTTTTATGAGGAACGAAGTTAGATGTTTTGTATGAAATATAAAATACGTTTCTTTTTTTTTTTTTTTTTTGGGGGGGGGGGGGTGGGGGTGGGTATTGTACGAGTTAGGTTGTTATTCCTTAACACTTTACATGGTAATTACGTCTTTTCACGCATTTGCAAACAGTGTAGACCCAGATCAGACGGCTCCTATAGGAGCTGTCTGATCAGGGTCTGCTCTGTTTGCCTATGACATGATATAGATATGATTCTACAGTTTCTGCCATGTATATCCATGTGCTATTGTGGCAAAAATTCTAGTTAATATTCATGATGTGATTATTTCTAACGTGAATATTCATGATGTTAAGTGTTAACCCGTTACATGCTAACTATTTAATTAGAGAGAATGACCGTATAGTCACCAATTAACTGATTTAATACATTATGAACAAGAAAATATTTTACCATGACATAAACTGTACGAATATTATATTACTTCATGAACAACCAAAGCGGTACCTGATCAGAGGGCCCCTGCGGGAACCGTCTGATCTGTGTCTTCTATGTTTGCCGCGAGGTTTAAGGTAAATTATTAAGCTACCACACGCTTCAAAGAACCAGGAATAGACTTATGTTGGAGTGGCATTGTAGGGACAAATAAAGTTATAACAAAACGTACACTTAGATTTGAAACAGTGTAGATATAGAACACTTGTATCTGATTAAATTCTGATCCTGTGCAATAATTGTCTGCTTTCGGATTCAATCAGACTTTTGCGAAACTATTGATCAAGTGTCAAATAGCTTGGATCCTGATGAGAAGTCTCAACAAGATCCCAGCTGTTTATAAATACGAGGCAGTTCGTCCTTAGTGGCATATGGGTGAAAGGTCCTTTTACACAGTCTGCTCCGTTTGCAAACTGTATCACACTTGGCCCGTTTATCTAACGATCTAACGACTACTATAATCGTACATCTTACTTTACGACATTCGCTACTACTCGAATTGCATATATTATCGCATATTCCAATGTACATGTAGCACTATTAAAGGTTAACTTCGAAAAACAGAAATTGTCGAAGATTCCAACATGCGACGATTGCAAGTTCTAGTGGCAATCATTATACCGGTATGTTATTACCAAAGAGAATTTCATTGGTACGATCTTCAGTAAAACGGATCCCTGGTAATTATTAGAATTGCATCCGATACACGATACATGAGTACAAACAAGATCTGTTTGGTGGACACATATAGTACATATAAATAAAAGTTCTCTTCACGTCTAAATAACTGTGAAGCTGATTATAAAAGGCAATACAGATTCTTATCAAACGCGTTCTTGCAGACTGACTGAAACTGGTCTGCACGTTTTACTTGTACTAAAGTGATCACTCCCATTATACATGTATTATACTGTTTAACCCTTACCCGGCTGTAAACATAGTGTCTATTCAAATTATCATCTGGTACAATTTTTGCTTCTTCAAATGTGATTAAACATTTGAGAAACTGTTGACCGAATGCCAAACAGATTGGATCCTGATAGGGTGCCGAGTTATTCGGCGTCTCATCAGGATCCAAATTGCTCGCAATTGCGAGTCAGGTCGCGAATAGTGGGATAATGGTGAACTTGAGGCAGGTGAAAAGTGTTACATGTACAAATGACAGTAGATTTTATCCTAAAGCAAGACAAGCAGAAGTTCACATTTGTTTACTTAGCTGTTTATATAGTCGTGCATCTGGGTGCTGAATATTCAAAGTGGAATCAAAGTCCAACGCTGTTTTTAATATGGAGTCAATTTTGTGTAGAAAATATAAATTTGCTGAAATGTTTTGAACAGGGAAGACGCCGATCAGAGAGTTTCTTTAGGAACACTCATACTATTTTATCTACACTGTTTGCAAAGGGTAATAGACTCATTTCTCCCATCCAAAGGACTAAAGTACAGGAAATATGTTATTATTCACTGAATCACTGATTTATGTGTTGATTTCAGAATGGTTGCTTTAGAGGACTTAGTGACAAACAATCGCCTTTTCCCCATTTTACTATCGATCAAAACTCAGATAGCTGTAGGTTTTAACCACAGTCCGAGTGTCAAACAGTTTGGCTTCTGATGAGACTCCGAGTGTGATTGCAAATGACATTTAGGTCAAGGTCATCAGGATAAGATTTGTTTTTCAAAGGGAGTTACGAAAGCATTGTCTTCTTCAAATACGAAAGTACAAAATTCTTCAGTTCCAGAAGTAAAAGTGCAAACGTATTGTCTTCATCAATTTATAAAAGTAGAAAAGTATCGTCATCATCAATTATAATGAAACACTTTCGCCAATTTATTATTAAAAATACGACCAGAGACAAAGGCAAGACACTGATGAGACTTTTTATACTGAGTTGCATCCGGATCAAAACTACTTACAAATATTATTTTGAGGTCCTTCGCCGAATGAGGGCACACCAGTGTTGCACGAATCCCCGATATCATCATACTGTTCAATTTGCGGGATATGTGCAGACAGTGTAGACTGAAATCAGAGCACTCCTAGAATAGTTTTTGATGGTCGCTTAAGAGAGGGTTTACTGTATACTAAACGTACCCCCTGTGTTAACCCTTTACGTCTTTATATACACATATGTACACCTTTATAAACAGAGTATACCCAGATCAAAGAACCGTTAGAACTGTCTGATCAGGGTATATTCTGGTTGCTTATGACGTTATATAGCTTTGTGTCTACAGTTTGTGCCATGGTCAAACTTCCCTTGTAAACAATACCAATATTAACCTTTAGCCTGCTGAGCAAATTTTCACCTACTACATTTCAAAATTTAAACTATAATCAATATATCTACAAAAATGGATTCAGGGTGTCAAACAGTTTGGCTCCTGATGAGACGCCGAGTGTCTCATCTGGATCCAAACTGTTTACATATAGGTATAGACTCATCCGCCCATAGCAGGCTAAACGTTGAACAGTCATTTGATAAAGCTTCATAGTGAGAATTCATTCAAATATTACTTCGTATGATCTGATTTCATTTACGAATTTTGCCCATGTACTTGTTCAGAGGGCACCTTGTTCCGAGTGATAATTGATCTTTTCGTTGCTGGGTCGGAAACAACTTCAACCACACTGGAATGGGCGCTCTTGTATATGTCCGAATTTCCAGAGGTCCAACGCAAATGCCAAAGGGAAATCGACGAGGTACACAACTTCATCAACCACCATTACTTAACTTTCCGTGCTATATAACGAGTACATTTGACTGCACAAATTAATTTAGCAGATATTTAAGAACAACTTGGTGGTGGGGTTAGTGTTCGAAGCGGAATGACAGGAGTTTCGAGCATCGACCCAGTCATATCAAAGATTTTAAAAATTGTACATGCGACTTTCTCACTTTCTAAATTAAGGTTGTGTAAGATCTTGTTGACTCGATTTAAGGTAATGTGACTGTTTGTTCATTATTGCTATAATTTAATTTATTATTGCCATCACTGTTAACCATGGACGTACCCAACCAATCAGGATCAGACACCAGTTGTCAATGATACGTATGACGTTTGACATTTAGATTGTATTGAAGTTAATTTTTAACCTGTTGTGAAAAAATATATCTGCTCAAAGTTGGATTTTGTGCCATTTGGACTATTTCCGGTTCAAACAAGCCATCTAGAAATTCTTGACCGAGGATCAAACAGCTTGGATCCTGATGAGCCGCCGAGTTACTCAGAATCTCATCTGGATTTAAACTGTTTGCAAATGTCAGTCAAGCCGTACATAGTGGGAGAAGAATTAATGATGATGTTGCGTTATAACAAATTGTAGGACGTCACATTTTGGAACACCAACATCTTAGCGGTTTCTTTATCGTTTCATGCGCAGAACTGGTAATCTCTTTCAATTCGGAAAGTTGTATTTGTCTTTCGTTTCATTTCATCATGTTGAACCGTATGAATGCTGTCTAGGAAGAATATTGATATTTCCAAATCTCTTAAAATCCCTGGTAAACCCTAATAAATACCAGCATATATGTTTGGGGGAAGAAATGAAAAATAAATTATCTAGATTTCACAAATATTCGGAGCTCTGGGCCCAGGGTTATAAAACGTCTGAGTCTGAGATCATTCTCAAGTATTTGATAGGTCAGATGCATGTTTAAGAATGATCTCAGACTCAATCAACCTTTTTTTTTATAACCGCGGAGCCTGGTAATGTCACAACTGATTTGAACGCAAGGAGTATTATTGTTAGTCGATGTAAATTCACATTCCCGTGTGCATCGTTAACCCTTTACTCCCTGGAGACGGATATAACGACAGAGCAGATCCTGATCAAATAGCTGCCTCAGTAACCGTCTGATCAGAGATTGATCTGTTTACTCACTGAAATAATACTGGTCTGATTCTGCAGTTTCTTCCATGAGCACTTCATCATAGTGTATTCATAAAAATATTATTAATCTAATTATTGCTCATGGCGTCATTTGTCTTTGTTATATTACATTCATTACGTTCTAAGTATAATAATGCTATACGTGTACTTTCCACGGTTGATAACTTATATCATATTTGCAGGTCGTTGGGCATAAAGCCGTTGAATATGCCGACCAGGTGAAGATGCCTTATGTTGCTGCTACTGTTCAGGAAATACAAAGATATGCTTCCATCGGTGAGATATTTTTAACATACTACGGATGAATTAGTGGAAACATTTTTAAAAAATGCGGGTCTTACCGATACGCCGAGTAAATCGGCGATTTACAGGATCCATACAATTTGAAACTACAAAGAAAGCGTTAGTATGCAGACGATGGTTGCTACGCTTTCTTGATTATGTGATATATACGGTTCATCTATTGCAGCTACATAGTACAGTAACGTCTTGCTAATGCCACCTCATATTTCATTAGCATAGGACGTTTTATAAGCACATGATTGCTTTATGCAAGGCAAAACTAATACAGAGAGCTCCTATAGCAATTAGTTCCTGTACATGCTGTACAGACCAACAGATAAACGTGCGTAGTCAAGTACTAAAATTGACTTTGCTCCACAAAACCCTATTCTGCGACCACTCTTTAGAATTGTCTCTTCAACAAATAGGGTCTTCGTTCCGATTCTAACGAGTGATCATAATATAGGGTTTCGTTTAGACATAAAGAAGTTATTCTTGAACATGTTTAAATTTACGCATCTCATCTGCATGGACTCATGTCATACATATATCATTTTTGTTGAATGTCGAGACTGGTGTCATATAAGTCCCAGCAAGACCGGTTTGGTATAGGGTTAGTTATTTCTTTCTGAAATTAGTTACACGTTCCTGTCAAATACTCACGCTAGAACCTCTATCAACCCTACTCATGCTTAACGCGACCAGACTTGCATTAGCAAACAAATTGGATCTAGATGCGACTTCGAGTAACTCGGTGTCTCACTAAAATCGAAACTGGCTGATACTTGATCAATGGTTTCTTAAAAGATTGAACACATCGGATGGAAGAAACCATTGCAATAGATCAGAGTTTTAGCAGACCTTATTTTGAAGCATAACAGCTTTTTTTATCATTCACAGCCCCTTTTGCGATAGTCCATAGTCCGTCCAAGGACACAACATTGCGCGGATACAACATTCCAGCAGGTGCT
Organism: Azorinus chamasolen; assembly: GCA_963576725.1. Classification (NCBI taxonomy): domain Eukaryota; kingdom Metazoa; phylum Mollusca; class Bivalvia; order Cardiida; family Solecurtidae; genus Azorinus; species Azorinus chamasolen. The sequence goes on from OY755245.1 coordinate 61,673,293, forward strand.
ATAGTTATGGCCAATCTCTATTCTGCCAGTGTTGATCCTAAATACTGGAAAGAACCGGAAAAGTTCAAACCGGAAAGATTCTTAAACGAAACTGGGAAATGCGTCAAACGTGAGGCACACATTCCATTCTCAGCAAGTATATAAGGTTATATGTTTTTAAACATACACATGCATAAATACACTCTGAACAGCTTAATGTTTTTAATGAATTCTGACTTCAGATTGGTTCAAGCTTTTGAGAAATTACTTATCGGATGTCATATAGTTTGGATCATGATAAGTAACCCGGCGTCTCATCTGAACCAAAGCTGTTTTTAATGCATGTCAGATAGCTCCCAGCATGAGATGGTTTAATTGAACTTTACCGGGGCATCAGCTGTTACATCATTCTTGAACCTCCATTTTTACCCTTTCCCTTATGTAGGCGCATTTTACGCATCTACAAACAGAGCAGACCCAGATCAGACGGCTCCTATAGGAGCCGTCTGATCAGTGTCTGCTCTGTTTGCTTATGGTGTAATATAGATCTGATTCTACAGCTTCTGTCTGTACCAAAATGTCCTTTGTTTATATGCCATTATAAACAATAATCTAATTAACATTCATGACGTCATTATTTCTTACATGAATATTCATCAGGGAAAGGGTTAATCGATTAGCAGTAATTGACTGTTGACAGTTTTAGGCTTACAATAATACATTCTATAACAACTACAAGAAAGATATCCAAGTACATGTATATGCATTTAATACATAATACAGTTGATAGTGTAACCTTTTGCCTCATGAATATTCATGTAAGACATGTTGACATCTTGAATACCTATTAGCTGACATTTTATATTACAGTGAAACCTCTCTATAACGGCCACTAAATTGTGTTAATTAGTTGGTATTTAGGGCAGGTGGTTGCTTAAAGCAAGGTGGAAGTAAAACAGAACGCTCCTATAGGAGCGTTCTGTTTTACTTTCACCTTGCTTTAAGCAGCCACCCGCCTTTGACGCAAACTACTTGATGTAATTTAGTGGTCGTTATAGAGAGGTTTTACTGTATATGAAAACAGAAAGGTTTGGCTTTGGCAGAAACTATAGAATCAGACCTATATAATTCCATAAGCAAACTGAGCATACCTTGATCAGACGACTCCTACAGGGTCTATTCTGTTTGTAAAATCGCTAAATATGCATGTATGGAGTAACAGGTTAATGCAAGACATAAATTACGCGGAAAGGTGCCATAACGGATTGGAGTTTTGTGCATAATTATCATTCTATGTGAATCACCTAGAGGTATTTAACCCTTTCCTTTATATAAACGCCTTTTCACACATTTGCAAACAGAGTAAACCCAAATCAAAAGACTCCTACTATGACTTCAGTAGGCGCCTTCTGGCCAGGGTCTGCACCGTTTGCTTATGGTATAATATAGATCTGATTCTACAGTTTCTGTCTGAGCCAAAACATCATGTATACACATATATGTCATCATAAAACTTCAGGTAATAAATATTCAAAAATCTTTGTTTATTCTCAGGACCTCGTATATGTCTAGGAGAGACCCTGGCCAGAATGGAGCTGTTTGTGATGCTTGCCAACCTTATGCAGCGCTTCGAATTCAAAAGGGAAATTGACAATGTGAAGTCATCCCTTGAACCCAAGTTGTTCTATATTACGAACGCACCTCAGTCATACAAATTGAGAGTGTCTAGAAGATTATAATTCAAAGTGCGTTTTGTCGAAATGGTGTCGGAGAGATATCGGTAAAATCAATGACTGTTCATCGAAGTCAGTCTTTATGATAATATGTATTTACCATTGACGTTTCATTACATTCAACCAAAACAGAAGTACTTGGAAATATAGTTGAACAATGATGTTACTATATACATACTACACACAAACATATATGCCATAAGCATGCGATAAGACTGATATTTAGTTTCAGTGCATTCTAGCCAGTATCAGTATTTCACTTAATTGCAGCTAGTGATTGTTTAAGAATAGCATTAGGAAAAAAACACACAGTACAGTTAAATATCTCTAACCGGATTTTTCAAACTAGTATCAATTATCAATATCTGTCCTCAACGCAGGTGGCAGTTTAATTTAGAGAAACTTTCGCCATGACTTTCACCCAGCATTAAGCAGTCACCTGACATGAACAAAAACTACTTTTTCTTGACTATAGTTTTGTTTAGGTGATTTTACTGTAGATATATAATTGAATATCCATTGAAAACTGCATACAAAATACATTTCAAATGTCATTACAAGCCGTCGAGCAAATAAGAAAATATAAGACGGGCTAGATTTTCTTGTGATATATATATATATATTTCAGAAAAGAAAAAGCAAAGATCACACGTACAATATGGGAGATAGTGCAATAATGAAATGTTGCTGAGGTTTTGCCTTTCTATATATTATACAATAACAGGATGTTGCCGTGTTATTGTGTTTGCACATGTATTACTATAATGAGATATTGCTAGGTTATTGTATTTGTACATATAATACTATAATGGGATGTTGTTGGGTTATTGCCTTTGTGCATATAATACTATAATGGGGTGTTGTTGGATAATAGTATTTGTACATTTATAAAACAATGAAATGTTGCTGGTTAATTATACCCCACGCAAAGAAGTTGCACGGGGTATATAGGTTTTGACCGCTCCGCCCGTCAGTCCATCTGTCAGTCCGTGTATCATAATACATTGTTACTGATCAAACACTTTCATTTCTTGACCAATCTTTTCAGATTTGCATTACGAATTGTCATGAGTACAAGCTTGGATGATTTAGATTTTAAGAGGAATCTGTCATGGGGAACCACTTTTATCTATGACAATGTGGCGGCGTGGGATAATTTTATGCGAGTTCTTTAATTGCCTTTGTACGCATAATGAAATAATTGAATTTTGCCGAGTTGCGGGCAACTATGAGGAAATTCAACGTAAGTGAGAATCTAGTTAAGGCCATTCAACAGCTGTATAAAAATGCTTGCAGTTAAGTGCTAATCAATGACAATCTAGGCGAGTGGTTCAGAAATACGGTTAGCGTTAGGCAAGGTTGAAATGTGTCACTAATCCGCTTCATCATCTTTTTGGATAGAACAATGTCTGAGGTTTTGGATGAATATGAGGGAACTGCCAGTATTGGATGTAGAAACATCACGAACCTCTGCTTTGCAGATGATATTGATGGACTGACAGGATATTCACAGAAACACAATGACTCAGTGCAGTGCACCAAGTTTGGTACAGAAATAAGTGATGGGAAACCCAATCTCATGAGGCACACCACAGAAGACATTTGAGATGATGTATAGATCAATAGACAAAGGCTCGAGACAGTATACCTTCAGGTACCCAGGATCTATCGTACCATAGCTACAACTTTGAGGATCTATAAAGCTGTTATATTTCCTTACAAGGCGTGTTGTTGATGCGCAGTAGGGAGAGAATACGATGACGGATACAACCCGATTAAGATTTCAACCTGTTGTCGACAGGTTATCTCCTAACGCCTTATTGAAACTTGTTGTCGACACGTTGTAAGGGGTCTACGGATAGACGAATTTAGACCTTCCATTTCTTTGTTCAGAGACATATTAGTCCTATAAACAAAATATTGACTGTAAGGTTTCTTATTTGACAACTTGATTCACCTAGGTCGGAAGGAAACCAAGTGTCGAACCAAAATGAGAGTAGCCGCTCCCTCGGTCCAACCACTCGATTTGGCTACAAATGCACTAATGGAATGTTGTCCCGGGGAATGGGGAAGGGGTTCTGAACACCACCTAACTTAAATTCGCAAACAACTTGAATCTAGATGAAACGGTGAGTTACTCGGCGTCTCATCAGCATCCAAGCTATTTGATATTCGGTTAAATTACTCAAATGTCTAAACGAACCAGAAGTACACAAAAGCCTCTCTAAAGTGACCACTGAAACTAGACCTACTTCTGGATCTTAGAACCACGTGGTACATTTATGTAGGACTAACGTCATATAGAAAGCCTTGCATCAAGCAACCACCTGCTTTTAAAGATATCAGTATCTGCTGACACAGTAGTTAGCTACTGTATTTTGCAATACAATTGCAATGCAGTAAACCTCTCTATAACGGCCTCTAAATTACATCAAGTAGTTTGTGCTAAAGGCAGGTGACTGCTTCAGGTAAGGTGAAAGTAAAACAGAACGGTCCCATAGGACAGCACGCGGGTAGATCCAACATAATTTAGCACTTTCGTTGTAACCTATAATTTAGCACTTTCGTTGTAACCTATATTTGTCTGCATATTTACCGTCTTATTCATTTTTTAGGTTTGCAGTTTTGTTTATAATGACAGAATCAAACAGTTTGGATCCGATAAGACACCGAGTTGTTGACCGCACTGGATGAAACAGTATTCACGGAAATCGCCGAAACTGACTAAATATTAACCATTCACCCTCATGGATACTAATAGTGCCTATAACAAATGTTTAAAGCTTTGCTGTTTATTTAATGTATAAAGTCTCTGTTAATCAGTTTATCTCAACTCTGATTTGAGGTAATAATCGTTTATTAAAGACAATTTTGTAGCATGGCTTGTTTAGCCCGTTTTCTGTACTCAGTTTTTATGTGGTTTTTGTGTGTTCTAATTTAAGTGGTTCTTATACAAGCAGGCATGCGTACTTATAATTGTGCCGGTGTCGTGTTTGTCAGATTAAAAGAGGCTATGTACTTTTTAATTATTGTATAGATCAAGTGCAATAAGTATGGAATTATGTGATAATGGTATAGTCTCTTATAATTCAGATTTGAATGGCATGGTGTCTTTGTAGATATAGTGATGACATTTTATTATTGTACCATGAGGAGACTCTAATAAAGAATAAAATGACAATACTAATTATGAATTTACTACTTATGCATATTCATAGACTACAATTTTCTAATTACACATTAACAATGAAATGTTTGACTGTGACCGACATTCCAGAGTCAGATATATCTGATTTCATAAGCACACTGGAGCACACTGGAGTTGTCTGGTCGCTCTATTTGCTAATGTAATTTGATAGATCTGTTTCTTTAGTTTATAAAATGGCAACAATGTTGCGCCTTCCATATTTCATTGTAACTATTTTGTCTATGACTATTCAGTAGGTATTGAACTTTGGAATAAATATACATCAGGGAAAGGGTTAAATCCTTACTTCATGAATATTCATTAAGCAAATTATGAATGTATTGATATGACGTGGTCGCTTTTGGATAATGGTACCATAAACAAGAGAATTGTTTTATCATGGCACACACTGAGGAAATATAGTTATGTCATTCCATAAGCAAACACGCATAGCAGACCCTGATCAGACGGCAGCAGCTGTCTGATCTGGCTATACTCAGTTTGCAAATCCGTTAAATGCGCATCTATGTGGTAACGGTTGAACGAGATTGAACGATATCGGAACACAAAGTCATACTGATGAAAGTACAAGAATGAGTCATGCAGGAAACACCACATCCAGAAAAAACGGCCGCCCGAACAGCAACACAAGGAACAGCAAATGTACATAACTATAAAAACACCAAGAGACGCACAAAGACAAAACAAACATACAACAGGGGGAGATGATGGAAGTACCGCCTTGGGACGGTAAGTGACAAAAGTCACTGGGGGATTAACCGGTTTTTGGGCGCCCAACCTCACACTTATTCCATCCCCACCCTAAAGGACAAACAGTGTAAATAAACGTATCCCCTCTCCGACTATATACAACAACCGCGATGGCAAATACAGTGGTAAAGTGCATGTATAACGAACACATTTAAGTGAACAAACTGTATCCACCTATCGCGAAGTTAACTCATGAATTTATATAGAAATCATAGGAAAACATTGCAGTGTCACTAAAGTAAGTGTAACCCTTACTTTTTTGTGAAAAAAGGACAACATGTTCGATACTGACATTATTCTTGCGTACCAAATGTTGATAGTTCAAGTGCTTATGATATGATTTACGTTAATCTTTTATCCTTTACATTTATGCATGAATTGAGCACTTTATGGATATTCATTAACTTAACCCTTTCACTTATGTAAGCGCATTTTGACGCATCTGCAAACAGAGTAGACCCAGCTCAGACTGATTCTACAGTTTTTGCCTGAGCCAAAATGTCCAGTGTTCATTTGCCATTATAAAAATAATCTAATACATGACGTCATTATTTCCTACATGAATATTCATCAGGGAAAGGGTTAAGTGTTACAATGTAATCTATTTCGTGATCCTACATTTTGGCATAGTAGACAAAAACTGTAGGACCACGTTTATATAATTTCATATCTGGGTCTACTCTGTTTGCAAAGGTAAAGAGTGGTCACAACATAGGAGTTGTTACAGTTGGTAGACCTTGGCCTTTGGACTTCTCTCTTTGAAAAGGCGTTAAAAGGCATTGCTATGAAGAAAATGGTTATAGTTTCAAATGTTTATTATGCTATTGTGTATATTAGGATCGTGTACATATCATGCTGCCTGCAGATATGTGTGTATGTATTGCATATATAATAATATGTTAATAAATATTATATAGTGAACTCGTATTTATCACTTGCCTAAACATTCCTTTTGTTTTCCTAGAAGTACTCTAGTTTAGCAGGGTTTAGTGTACTAACTTGATCGAACCTAAATACAGTAACACCTCGTTAATTCGAACACTCAAATAGGTATTAATATCGCTTTTAAAGATAGGCTGCAGCTTAATGCAGCGTGAAAGTCGTGCTGAAAGCTCTACAGAAATTGTAGAGACAAAATTACATGTCAGCTGTGAACAGTGATGACACAGTTCAGCCGCCGCCTCAATGAGGCAGTTTCTGATCAATGGCGTCTCTGTATACATAATCAATAAGGCTCAACCATGTATTCAGAGTAGAGAATTGTTTGTACACAAAATATAGCCATGTAAGCACTACACAAATAGAACACATGTCAGATGTTAACAGTGATGACACCGATCAGTTGCCGCCTCAATGAGTCAGCTCCTAATCAATGACGTCACTGTATACATAATTAATATGCATTAAACTACATTGTAGAGACCACGTTATACGTCAGCTCTCAACAGTGTTTCACAGATCAGCTGCCGCCTCAATGAGACAGTTTCTGATCAATCACGTCGCTGTATACATACTTAATAAGCAATAAACGTGTAATCAGAGTAGAGGTTTGCTTGAACATAATGTATAGCCATGCTAGCACTACACACATTGTAGAGGGAGCATTGTACACGTAAAACGGGTATTAGATCTTATATACGCTTAAAGGTAGGGACACATGTGGGATTGAAATTTGTTTGAAACATTACTTTGAGGAATTCTCCTGGTTAGGTCAAACCATCTCTATTTCTGGACATGACGAATGTATGTATTTCTCACGCTCAATTCTAAAACGCGGACATGTAAATAGATAGTGGGTCTCGTCATCAACGGAATCTAAGTTGCATGTTCTACAGTTTCTGTTTTCTGTCGGAATATAACTTCCAAATTCGACAGCTTTTTATTCTAAAACATATGGTATTGTCTCAATTGACACATCTTCCGATTTTGTTTAGATTGATCAATTAAAGTGTGCTGTACTAATGTATTAATGCGTTTACTATTCATGGTATTTTGGAAAATAAACAGGCCCGGTCTGTCTATGTTCGACAAAGTTTCTCTTGTATTGTTAAGTCGTTTAAACTTTATTATTATGGTTTAATCATCCCTTCAGAATTTATAATCTTCACAACAGCAGGTGTTAAGTGCTTGTGTGGCGGCCGTAAAACGTCGCCCCGTACCTCATTCTCAGTGTTGTTATACCTTCTGGTCCTTCGAGATCATGAATTTCAGTACTTCTTGTTTTGAAAATGGAATGCCGCTTAAGCCGGTGCTAGGGGGCGTGAGCAGTGTTGCACTTTCAATTACTGTTCATGAACAGACTCAATAAAACCGAGTCTGCAATTTTCTCTTTTTGTGTTGCAATTTTTGCTATCGGGGAATCACCTCCCTTCGGAATTTATAATCTTCACAACAGCAGGTGTTAAGTGCTTGTGTGGCGGCCGTAATACGTCGCCCCGTACTTCCATCTCAGTGTTGTTATACCTTCTGGTCCTTCGAAATCATGAATTTCAGTACTTCTTGGTTTGAAAATTGAATACCGCTTAAGCCGGTGCTAGGGGGCGTGAGCAGTGTTGCACTTTCAATTACTGTTCATGAACAGACTCAATAAAACCGAGTCTGCAATTTTCTCTTTTTGTGTTGCAATTTTTGCTATCGGGGGATCACCTCCCTTCAGAATTTGTAATATCGACTGGTGTATTAAAAAGCTATTTAAAATAACTCCTTTATTTTTCCAACAAACCCTATACTGTGACCACTCTTTAGGATCACCTGGAGACGATTCTAAGCAGTGGCCACATTATAAGGCTTGGCGGAGAAGTGACGATTTTAGTATTTGGGTACGCACCTTTGTCTGTAGCTCTTTATATGGAAAGCGAACAGTCTCATCTGAATAGCCATCACCCCCAATTGCCTTAACTTAGACTTTATAAACATACACATTGACATACACTATAGTAGAATCTGTCCTAAGTGTTCATTCATTAATGTATCGTAGGAGTCTTAAAACAGGTGGTTGCTTATTGTCGGGTAAAAGTAATGCAGAAAGATATATGAGCTTTCTGTATTACTTTTGATGTGTATTAAGGTACCACCTGCCTTACAAATCCATGATTAAACCTATTTTTGATGGCCGTTGAAGACAAGTTCTACAGTTTATTATAGCGACAGAACGTTCATCCGAAATAACACATTAAAATACATGAAATACGTGTGATAGTCATTAACCCACATCCATTTAGGCCTGCAAATACTGTATATCTATTGTCAATGGAAAGATTCACTGAGCCTATTAAGGTATTTCCATCAATGGCCATTTGTTTACCTCTATTCAATTTGACCTTCATATTAAAAATTGATTAAATCTATATTTGTAACACTTTTTCAGCAATTATTTTAATACAGTTATTAAGTAAATATCCTAGTGTAGTTCATAAATGTTAAACAACACTTTTAAGAGTTAAATAAAAACATTATGTTTTACCTGAAAATATGCAAAAAGAGGTGTCATATAACTCACTTTTCCAGATTTGTTTTAAAAAAAATATTTCAAAAGAATCATTCCAAATATCTTCTTTAGTCCTGTTGATGTATTAATAAGTCCTTATTATATGATAAATGTTCCAAATTAACTTTTTCCCAACACCATTATATTTCAATCAGAGCAACCATACGAGGGTTATTCAGTATGTTATGAAACTAGCGCTCGATTTTCCTTGCATTGCACGTGGCCGCTAATCCCTTTATATACACGCTCAATTCACTATCTACCCTTTACACTGATACCAAATATGTGTAGGTCGGTTATATAAATATTGCTAAAAGTATAATTGAACAGCCCTATTATCCTCCCAATTTGACCTGAGACTCGATTAAGTTTCGGCGTGTTTGTCGGGATTGTTCGTCATACTCTGTGATAAAAAATAGCAAACCAAAAGCCGGTAATAATCATGTTCCACGAGGATTGTATTCTTACAGCGCATTCTTATACCTTCGAAGAATTATCCGAAGATTACCGACGATAATACACGGAATATGCACGAGTCTCAGGTCAAATTGGGAGGATAATACTCGTATGCACTGCGTTCAAAATGGTTAGAAAACGATCTCAAGAAAGCGTTAAAATTCGGAATCCATTTGTTTGTTTCTTAAATAAACCATCAGTGGCATTACATACTGAATGTCCCTCGTATGATTTGCTATGATTGAAAACAGTGGTGCTGGGAAAAAATTGGAACATTTATCATATAAAAAGGACTTATTGATATACCAACAGGACTAAAGAAGATATTTAGAAGGAAACGTGATATTTTAAAAAAAAAATATCTGGAAAAGTGAGTTATATGACACATCTTTTTTGCCTATTTTCAGGTAAAAAATAAAGTTTTTATTTAATTCTTAAAAAAACTTTGTTTAATATTTATGAACTACACTAGGACCTTTACTTAATAACTGTATTAAAATAATAGCTGAAAAATTGTTAAAAATATAGATTTAATCAATTTTTGATATGAGGGCCAAATTGAAAGAAAGTTAACAAACGGCCATTGCCGGAAATACCTTAAGAAATAAATCATAATTTCAATCGGAAACACTGATCTTATTCCGACAAGGCGTATCCATGTATCTAATTAGGGAGATTTTGCATTCACAGCGGATTAATCCTAAACCTTAACAACACGCACTCAGAAAAAGGAAAACACTTTAAAAAAGTACACACACATATATCTAACATTAAGACAAAATATATTCTTATTTTCATTTTTACGAGTTATTTTCTTAGCCCATTCTCTCCTATTGACGCCTTTTTGCGCCTCTGTAAAACTTATTTTTGAAACTATTCTATAGTCAATGCTCCTTTTTGGTAGATTAATTCAAAGAATATTAATTAAACAAAAAACTGTTTTGAATTTAACACTATAAAGCTTAAATTATTTCATTTTACATGCACTTAACCACTGTGGTCCAAACGAATCACTTTTCTTTATATGAATGCTAGTCTGTTATATCCGGGATTAGTTTGTATGATTTATAAGAGCATGTAATTGCATTTCATTTCATATATTTTATACATAGTTAACAATCGCTTTTCTTCATTAGAGGGTTAATACACGGTTTTTCGTGCAATAACATCTGCAGTGTTCCGAGGGACTGTTGTTGGCCCGAGCCCGAAAACAAACGTGTATTAATGCTATTCTTGCACAAAACCTATTTCTGTTTTCCTGCACCAAATACAAGCAAAACTACCGCAGCAAAACTATACACATCTTTGACACTTCGTTCGATTTATGCTGTTTCCGGGCCCCTGTTTTCTTTCTAACGTCAATTCATGATTGTATCAAATACCGATTACACAGAATTTAATTCAACATGTATATCACTAAAAACAGTTCATTGTCGATGCCCCTGAAATAGTCGCACCGTTCACCTAGCTTAGGCCAAAACGCTACAGCATTCAAGTCCATTGTTTACCTTATGCCCCGAATAGGTATAATTAAAACCGGTCAACAACAGCGCGTCAGAACGAGAATCGCCTTGTTAATACATGGTCTAGCGGGACTACAACAGCACGTTTTGTGCAAGAATATGTTATAATAATCATGTGCCATCTCTTCTATCTTTTTGTGTTCACTTACATATGTTATATCTGTTTATCTCTTCTGTATTGGTTTGGCCATTAACAAATGTATTGTCCTACTTTGTACATAATTTGTTTTGTAAATGTATCATCTATATGTACACATGTAAGTTATCTTGGCTCTCCTGTAATGTAGGAAATAAAGATTGTTCATTTAAATGTTTTCGTTATACATGCACTTTACCACTGTATTTGCCGTCGCGGTTGTTGTAGCTTAGTCGGAGAGGGGATACGTTTATTTACACTGTTTGTCTTTTAGGGTGGGGATGGAATAAGTGTGAGGTTGGGCGCCCATAAACCGGTTTAACCCCCAGTGACTTTTGTCACTGACCGTTCCAAGGCGGTACTTCCATCTTCCTCCTATTGTATGTTTGTTTTATCTTTGTGCGTCTCTTGTTGTTTTTATAGTTATGTACATTTGCTGTTTCCTTGTGTTGCTATTCGGGCGACTGTTTGTTCTGTATGTGATGTTTCCTGCATGACTCATTTTGTACTTTTATTATTATTATACACCAATTCTGGTGGAGAAGTATTATAATTAATATGTTCCGGACACGGACAAAATGTACACGTTTACACGCGCTTTACTATTAGATAGGTCACTAGCCAATGTCAATAACACAGTGACTTGAAAAGGGTACTAGTCAAATGAAGTATTCCTATCTAAAGTAAAATAGGAGATACGCTCCGGACATGGTTTCTATAGCTGAGGTGAGAGGTCAAGGTCAAAGTAACAGTGACCTGAAAAGGATACGCGACACTTCACCATCCCAATATGCACTCACTCGCCAATCTTTGCATTCCTACTTTAGGTAAAAAAGAAAATATGTTCCGGACATAGACAAGGTGTAAATGAATATACAAATGAAGACCTGTACAATTCGATTACCATATGTCTCCAAAACCTTGCACTGGAGGAATTAAAATTACAAGAAACTCAACCATTGGAGAACAGTTTACAATTTCTTTGTACTAACTAGACTCTTATCCTAATCATTGATACCTTTGTGCAGAAAATACCGTTATAGATTTACTTCGAAGACCGTGTGTGTTTATTTATTATATCATTCTTCAGTAGGATTTAATTTTGCAATTACCACGTGTCATTTATGTTTTATGTTTTATTACTAATGAGGTATATAGGAATGGTCCTTATTGATGATAAATAGAAGCTACATCGATAAAGGCAGGGTATAAGAAGGAAATGTCAAGTGGTGCCTTTAACCATTTTACTTCATGAATCTTTATGTACTAATATTCTGAAAATGGGTGATCCTACGAAAGCAAAAGTAGAAATGCAAAACGAGAAAATTGCAGACTCGATTTTATTGAGTCTGTTCATGAGTAGTAATTAAAAGTGCAACACTACTCACGCCCCCTAGCACCGGCTTAAGCAGTATTCAATTTTCAAAATGATCAACATCAAAACTAAAGATCCCGAAGGACCAGAAATGAATGGCATCTTGAATATTGGTTAGATTACTTTTATAGTTACACATACGAACATAAGAACTTGAACATGATCAGAGTTTATTCAGCAGCCGTTTGATATGTGTCTACTCTGTTTGGTAAAGGCGTACCTATGTGGTAAATGGTTAATTACCAGCAGAATCAGGTCCGATAAAGTCAATGTCATATAATCATTCATTAGTCAATAGCATTATCATCAGCTGTTTGCGAGAGATTATCTATTCACTGTCGAATCCTATTAATCATGCACCATTCATTTTATCTTATCAGTCCACCAGTCTATCAATACGCCGGTTCATCAATACATGCATCCAACCATTCATTTATTCATCGATACGTTCCTCCGTTCACCCGTCCGTATGAGATTTTATAAAAGTGAAATTGTTCATAACACACTGCCCATAGTAATATACTGCACTCTCCTTCTTTCAAATCTCTAATTATTACTCGCTGACTACGCTTGTTAAGCTCAGCTTTTTCGTGACACTCTCACTTTGTACGGCTTTGGACAGTTAGTTATTTGGTTTAGTTTCGGTTCCAGGGAATTTTTCACAGAGTCGGTCTCCCTCATGAACGTAAAGCGCTGTAACAGATTAGCGATCACAAGTGGCTCTCCAAGGCAAATGCGTGGACCTAAAAACAAAAGTGTTCACTGATACAGTAACATTATCACTAATTATCTATGAACCAAGTTTCACTGGGGTTGGTCAGGAAAACTACAAGATTTCCAGGCTAAAATATCCGATAACCGCCATTTATGTCACAAAAAGCAATCTCATATTAAAACGAAAGTGAGGTACCTTCATTATAATACTCATATCTTTAAAACCAATGCATATTTCAAGAAAGAGTCATTAGGCAGAAATATGTATAACTGATATATCTACAACACTATGTATTTATATTCAAAATGATCCATGTACATAAGTTAAAATACACATTCGAACCCGGGTTCGGTTTTTGGGCAACATGTAGTTAGTGGCGTTATAAACAATATTCACATAAATATAGGAGCGTTCTGTTTTTCTTTTACCTTCCTTTAAGCAGCCACCTGCCTTTGACACAAACTACTTGATGTAATTTAGTGGCCATTATAGAGAGGTTTTACTGTACATAGTATTTTTCTGCAAATCAATGAATACTTTGACGTCAAGTACAATATATAAACATATGTTGATGTAAAAATATACAATGCAATGTCAAAATATGTCTATAGGGAATCAATGGCACCATTCTTCTAGAAAAGTGGTAATAGTGTGAGGTTGGGCGCCCATAAACCGGTTTAAACCCCCGGTGACTTTTGTCACTGACCGTTCCAAGGCGGTACTTCCATCTTCCTCCTATTGAATGTTTGTTTTGTCTTTGTGCGTCTCTTGTTGTTTTTTCTACCCATGTACATTTGCTGTTTCCTTGTGTTGCTGTTCGGGCGAGTGTTTGTTCTGTATGTGGTATTTCCTGCATGACTCATTTTTGTACTTTGAAAAGGTTTCTGTTGCGAAATAACGCAAACACCTCATGGATTAATATGGATTTTGTAAAAACCAATTGGCTGCTCAATTAACAACCCAGATCAAAAGGCTCATGTAGGAGCAATACAGAGCTCGTTGTATAGTTGTTTCCAGGTTCGGTAAAATCCCTTGTACAAAATACCATAATAATCATTCGTCTAATTAGATAACTCAGTTAATGTTGTGAGATCCAGCGGTAACGTGTGTTAAAGTCCGTCAATTACTCGTAATTCTTAAATTCTGTGGTTGTTTCTAAGAGATGTTATTGTATAACGCTAAGGGTTCGGGTTATGCATGTACAGTAAAACCCCACTAAAACAACGACTATTTAATGAATAAACAGAAGGCGACTGCCTAACCCTTTAAGATATGACGGCAACATGGATATTAATTAGATTATGTTATTAAAAGGAATATTTACACATGAATTATTTGCCAAAACAAAGTATCAGATATTATAACATTACAGAAGCAAACAGAGCAGATGCTGACCAGACAACTCCTACAAGATCTACTACTGGGAAACTGGGATCCTATTGGATCTACTCTGTTTGCAAATGCGTAGAAATGTGTATTTATGGAGTAAATAGTTAAAACAGGACGAAAGTAACCAGTTCCTTCAAAAAGCTGGATAAAGACAATACAGAACTTGGAAATATTGTAACTCGTTCTTTGAAAAAATATTACACCGTCCAAAAGAGCCCAATCTCTATCTAAATGTTCAATAGAACACCTGAGAAGCGACCGCCTACTGACAGAATAATGGCAACGTAAAACAATTACATGGTACTTAATCTAGAACGAAATCTTTTTTGTATAACTTTTGTCCTGCATTAAGCTGCCGCCTGCATCCATGACCCAGAAGGAGACCTGGTCGCATTGGGGATGTTTTACTTTATGTCTATACATTTCTCCAATAACATATAAGCATTGATATATTACCTGTGGAAAATGGTATATTCGCCTCGCGTTTCACACATTTCCCGGATTTATCAATGAATCTGCTCGGGTTGAACTGTTCCGGGTTGTCCCAATGTTTAGGATCAATATTGGCAGAATAGAGGTTTGCAAGAACCATGGTACCTGCTGGAATGTTGTAACCCTTCAAGGTGGTGTCCTTCATCGCACAATGGGATACGCCAAGTGGAGCTGTTGATTTACAATACTTAATCACTATCTGGAATGCTCAAATATAGATCAGCATAGGGTATTAAGAAAGATAGCAGCTTAACACAAAGTGGAAGTTATACTGAAAGCTGTTGTGGGGGAGCTGTTTCAATCAGTTTAGCCTGCTGCAAGCCGATGAGTGATTATATTTGCAAACAGTTTGGACCCAGATTAGACAAACAACTGATAATATCAAGAATTTAGAATTGTTTTGGGTGAAAATGGTCTTCGTAAACATAAGTACCAATCATGCCACAATGTAGTGTGTAGAATTTGTAGAACTAGATGATACAAGGGGAGGGAGTGCTATGATCGGATAACGAAACAGGTATATATATAAAACAGTAGCACGCCATATTTTAACTGAAGAGGCGAAGGTAATGGTGATAACTTACATTAAAAGTAACTTACCAACATTTGAAAATCTTTGTACTTCTTGAACGGTGGCAGCCACGTATGGCAGCTTCGCTAGGTCGGCGTATACAATTGGCTTCTGTCCCATGACCTATAAAACAGCAAATGGTGTTAGTTACTTTGTACTTCAGGAATTGGTTTGCCCGATATATTGAAGAACATGTGCCATATACACACATATGACAGCCTGGACCAATATTCTGTATTGAGATTAACTCCCTCCTGAGCTTATAATTTATTTCAGGTGTCAATGTGGACAATCAAAGATTCATATGTTTATTAATCCTTTCCCTGATCTATGTTTATTCCAAAATTTAACACCTACTGAATATGAAATGAAAAAATAGTTGTCATGAAATATGGAAGGTGGAACATTGTAGTCATTGTAGAAACCAAAGAAACAGATCTATCAATTTTAATTATCAAACAGAGAAGACCTTGATCAGACGGCTCATACAGGAGCCATCTAAATCTGGATCTACTCTGTTTGCAGATGTGAGGAGAGAATGAAAAGGTTTAAGGGTCACTATTGTTCATGACAACTTTACGTAGAATGATGACCACCAAACTGGTCTAGGGTTCATCATTTGACTTTGAATAAACCCTTTACACCATGAATATTTATGTAAGAACTAATGACGCCAGGAATATTGAATAGTTTGACTTTTATAATGACACATGAACCTATGAATTATTGATCATGGTAGAAACTTTAGAATCATGCATATATTATTTCATTAGCAAACAGAGCAAACCCTGATCAGATGGCTCCTATTGGAGCTATCTGATCTGGTTTTACTCTGTTTGCAGAGGTGTAAAGGATTAATACCCCGGGACATATTTAGGTAAGAATATGGATATGGGTCAACATATGTATATGGAATATTACTATCCTTCATTACTAGTCTCATACTTATTTTTAAATATTGGTGCGTCGTTTGTAGTATCAGAGTGGACTTTCTTTATATTTCTCTCAAATAGTTTGCAACCAGGCGAGAGGTCGAGTTTCTCAAAGTCTCACCTGTATGCAAACTGTTTACAAAGGCAGTCACAGACAACCGCATTGGAGCAAACAACAAACAATGTGGATCACCTTCAGCTGACCGCGGTTGTGAATGAGTTAACATAATAAAACAAAATATGTAGTAACTAAATGCAAGACAAAAGGTTGAAGGAATTTCCAATGAAAACTTGCATTACTATTTCATTTCTGTATCGTCTAAATACTATTGTTTGCAATTGTCCAAATGCCGTTATTTCACTACTGCTTAAGTGACATTGTTTCCTATTGTCTTAGCACCGTGACTTGATATCGCCAAAGTGCCATTATTGCTCATTGTCTTGGTGCTGTGTAATCGCCCAAGTATCATTGTTTACCATTGTCTTAGTAGCGTGTTATTTTCCAAGTGACATTATTGCCCACTGTCTTTGTACCGAGTTATCGTCCACATGCCATTATTGCACATTGCCTTAGTATCGTGTTATCGTCCAAGTGACATTGTTTCCCACTGTCTTAATACCATGACTTGCTAACTGCCAAATGTCATTGATAGCAACTGCAAATCGAATCACGAAACGCGAATGTGCTTTCAGTATAGACGTTGACGAACTGTCACATCTTTTACGCGATAGCTAATGGTAAACATGATTATCAAAAAGTGTAGAGTTTAACCTTTTACTCCAATAATACAAATTTCCTCGCAATTGCAAACAGAGAATACCCAGATTTGGAGCCGTCTAATCAGGATCTGCTCTGTTTGCTTAAGATATGATATACATATGATTTTACAATTTCTGACATGGCTTAAACTTCATGTGTCCATGTGCTATTATAACAAATTATTCTAAATAATATACATGACGTCATAACTTCTTTGAAGAAATGGTTAAAGAGATGCTCTTTGACACGGCAGCTGTTTGTGATTACAAATAAGTGCATATCTCATATCACCAAAGGCATCCTTTTAACACATGGTTTAAATACAAAAGAAAACATTCACTATTAAGGAGCGAACAACGCAGGTAAAACTTTCTCACATATTCAGGTGTATTATATACAAAACAACATTTATAATAATATATATTTACATTCGCCCTGCAACGTCCTTATATAACCTTATTCTAAAAAGAAAGTTGCATTTTCCCATGAACGTTCATTTCAATACCGGTTTGAGTCGGTTCTCCTTTTCCCAGAAATCCGCTGGACAATTTACTGATTAAAATCTTGTATTCATTCTATATTTATAATATGTGTTTGGGACTATTTTTAATACCATATATAGAGATCCTTGTCTATATGGGACGGGAATAGATGACACGTCTTCTTCTTTCACACTTTACTTCTCTCAATTCTCTCTTTGCGTACTACATTCAAACTCTATTAATCAACGTCTGTTCCCAAGCGACGTAACGTCACTTCTGTGTTATGTACACGTGACGTAAGGAGCGTTATCTCCAACAATCCTACTACGTTAGAAACGAACCTGGCAACGACCTAGATAGCGGCTATTACGTGACCGGTATATAATATTTAAAAACAATCCGTTGAAATATAAGAAATACAATGGAATATAAATATAAGAAATAAATGACGTGCTCCCGGTGTTCATGATGTTATGCAACGCATAGCTTTACGAGCAAAGATTCACGTGAAGCCCTTCGGGCTTCACTAACTTTGCTCGTAAAGCTATGCGTTGCATAACCTCATGAACACCGGGAGCGCGTCATTCATTTCATAAATATAACAATTAAGTCATCCATTGCTTTGATTTTGTGTATATTTTACGTTATGGTCTCCCTATTCCTCTCCTACTCGAGTATGTACAGTTTACCTCATCAATCTCTCTCTGACACTTGCGTTGCACTTCAGGAAATTCGATCATGTACAAAAACGTCCAGTCCAGTGTGGTAGAGGTAGTTTCCAACCCCGCAATAAATAAGTCCAATATCACACGAAACATAGAACCCTCTACAAAGAAAATAGTATAGATGTTTCTGTGAACTGGAAGCGATATGCGCTAAGTTAACCCTTTCCCTGACGAATATTCATATAGGAAATAATGACATCATAAATATCAATAAGATTAGTTTTTATAATGGCTTGTGAACACAAGACATTTTGGTTCAGGAAGAAGCTGTAGAAGCAGATTTATATTACAACATAAGCAAACAGAGCAGACCCTGATCAGACGGCTGCTATAGGAGCCGTCTGATCTGGATCTACTTTTTTGCAGATGCGTCAACATCCGCTTGCATAATGGAAAGGGTTAAGGCAAGTTACATTACAGCTTGTAAGAGTTTTCTCTGAACGGTTAGTTGCTGAACCGCTCTGAGAAAACACGTTGAGAGCTGTTTAATCATTTACTACATTCATACGCATTTTTACGCCTTTGTGTAGACAATGTAGACGCACATCAAATGATTCCTGTTTCTCGATTTTTGTTCGTGAATAAGAAATTACAAGATGCGATGTAAACTGTTATTGTTGATTCACAAATAAGGTTAACGATTTGTTTTTGCTCAGGGATTGTTTCTTACAATGGCGCAAACAGTATATATTTTAACTGTTATGAGGTATCTTTAAATACACGTTATTTATTGATATATTACTTTCATGAATCGACTAATTACATTTATCATACTGATTAAGAGTGATCACATCATAGGGTTTGGTAGAGGTCTGAGAAATGTACGTTTGAAAATATTTGAATTGACGCATGTTATCTAGATCTCTAATTTTTTTCTGTATAGTCTACAAGAATACCAAAATAACATCGACGCTTCATTTTGTGTTAACCATTTCAATGCGGATAATAAGTGTACATACGCTTGCGAACAGTATACACGCATTTCAGTCTTTGGAAAAATCATACGCGAGTGGGTGATTGCCTATATAATTATAAAGGTTTGATTTACATAAAATACCGAATCACTTTGGGTCTCATTTGGATAAAAGATAACTTTCAAATACAGTGTGTCTAATCTATGAAAGATGCATTTTCAAAGTGGAATAGTTCATGATTGTTTAAGCAGCAAAGTCAATTGAGTGTGAAATGGTATAGTTCGCGAGAGTCCTCTGATAGGAGACTACATTTCTTGCAAACTCCATTACATTCGTTTACTTAAGTAGTTAAGACTGTTAAATTATTATTCTAATAAATGAGTCGAGCCATTATGAAATAGTATCTTCCCGGATCTGCAAACAGCGTATACGTATCCATCGGGTCACGGACGCTGCATCTGAGTAAGTTTTGCACTGGTTTGAAAAAAAAATAAACGCGTTATATGTACTCTTTTGCTATATACTATTCTTATGAGTCGCAAACAGTGCAGGAAATAAAAGTCACAATTAATGAGTCACAAACAGTGCAGGAAATAAAAGTCACAATTAACGAGTCGCAAACAGTGCAGGAAATAATGGTTGCAAACAGTGCATAAATAATTGTCGCAAACAGTGCAGGAAATAATTGTTGCAAACTCTGCTGGGATGCCACGTCGTGACCATATCGTGGGTGTGGGTTTACATTATATGCACATTGTCTGCTCAGTTTACTTGTTATGTTTTCCTTGTCCGAGTCCTTGCATGTTTGTAGGTAGATATCAACAAAGTCTCTGATATTGTCGGGGTCAAAAGTCGCCTCATGTTCGTCAATCTGTTGTATCACGTTGTTCTTTATAGATATCACGCTCTGTATACGCCTGTCTAAAGCATCAACGTCCTGCAATACAGTAAAGCATACTGTATTTTTTTCTGCCCACACTCAAACAGCTTGGATACTGATCAAACTCTAAGGTACAGTAGAGCCTGTCTTAAGCGACCATCACAATTAGGTATAATTATGGGTCTGTAAGGCAGGTGGTAGCTTAGTGTATGTCAAAGTAATGCAGAGAGCTCCTATGGGAGCTTTCTGCATTACTGTTACCCTGGATTAAGCAACCACCTGCTTTTTAAGAGTCCAATGTCCAATCAATATAAGGTCGCTTTACATATTCCTCCATAGGCTATTTTTAGACCCAACCTCTTTGAATGAGTCTACCGAAAAGAGGCATTTACTAGAGAAAAGGAAACTGTTAGAAATGTGTAGTATTGAAACCATTGTGATAAATAGAGCATTTGCTCCTGTAGGAACAAATGCTCTATTTATCACAATGATTTCAAGAAGTTACCTTTACAGAAGCATAGAAAGGCGTATTTATGGAGGAAAGGGTTAATACAGGTTCTATTGTACTCGGTGTATAATATTGACCTGACCGTTTGCAAATACTAGTATGGTCGCTCTTAGCATGATTAGAGTTAAATCAGATGTAGTTGACCCTTTACTTGATAAAGGCGCGTTTTCGTATTTTTTTGCAAACGGAGTAGACCCGTTTTATCAATGTATATTCGTTTTATTTATGAAATAATATAGAAATGAATGTACATGATGCCATTACTTCATATATGAATATCCATGTTGGCCAGAGTTCAATGAATGTATAAAATAAACACAATTACAACGGCCACTGCGAAGAAATGTACTCATTTACTTCATGAGTATCCAAGCAAGAATCTGCTCATTGTGAATATTAAAATACTGTAATTATTGTAAAAATCTTCTCAAAAATACAAATAACGACAACTTATTGCCATGACAAATAGTAGAGAACATTTAATATAAACAGAAATAATTAGAGCAGACTCTGACAAGACAGTTCATACAGGAGCTGTTTGATCCGGATCTGCTCTGTTTGCAAATACATTTGTACGTAAAAGGCGGACTTATGTAGTACAGGGTTCAGACAGGTGGTAATTTGTTTTACTTTCATTTTGCATTACACTAAAACCTGTCCTACGCAGCGGCCAGTCATTTATGGTAAATAGGAGTCTTGAAAAAAGGTCGTTCCTATCGGGCTTTTCTTCGTCACTTTTGATCTGCGTTACGCTACTATTACAGACTCATAAATAAATAGGCCGCTTAGGACATGTCCTGTTATAAATAGTTATATGTGTTAATACATGCATATATTTGGTTTAGGAACCATCTGATATAGGTCGGCTTTTTTGCTGATGGACTAATATAATTTCCGTACTATCCAAATCTTCCTGTGAATATGTGTCACTGGTAAAATCTCATCCTATTATGAATATCAATAATGCCAGTAGTTACATTCGATATTTGAAGGGAAAGTTTTCGAATGTTCATCAAACTATGTTCATGCTCCTACTGACAAGGCATCAAATAGTGTAATCATTATTTGAAGATTGTACATGTTGATGTTTTAAAGAAGGAGTTAACTGGTTCATAAACATATATTATAGTTCAGACCCCTGAAAAATATAGTCTCGGGACATAGTAAAATGTGCAATACTGTTAAGTCCGATCATAAACGTTCGACGTCGTGTCTTACCGTACTACTTACTACCAAAGAACATCTAAATCGTTACTGTGATGAAATATATGACAATTCTGGTATTAATGTTCCATAAATAATCAAATGATATTTAAATAAACTTGAAAATGAACAGTAAATTTCTTCATTGAGCTCTTATGATTTCTCTACACTCTATACCACTCTACCTCACCATCTTATAAAGGATAAATTAAACAAATTATTAGACAAAACCTTTGCCGGAGAAAGTTAAATGTGTCTTGCTTATAACGTTCAAAGTTCATTCTTTTCGAATTCAGAAGTTAAACATTACACAATGGGGATTTGCCTTGATGTTTGTAGATCTCTAACTTTTCTTTTAGATTACATATTTTTGCGCTATGGAGGTACCACATATCATCAAGTTATTGGTATACCTATAGGTACAAATTGTGCCCCTCTTGTTGCAGATTTGTTTTTGAATTGCTATCAGGTATTTTATGCTAAGCTTAAAACCTGAGACACAAGCTGAGATTGTTAATGCTTTTAGGTATTTAGACCATAATTTGAATTCGGATACGTTTTATTTTGAAACTATGGTTCCTTCTATTTACCCAAAAGAACTTACTTTAAACAAAGCGAATGGATCCGACATTATGGTTGCCTTTTTAGATTTGAAAGTTTCGTCCAAAATATACGATAAACGGGAAGATTTTTATTTCAAAATTGTTAATTATCCTTTTCTAGATGTGCGCCGTTCTACATATTATGGGACTTACATTTCTCAACGTATTCGCTTTGCCCGAGTGTGTTCATTGCTAGAAGACGTTAATAAGTCGTAATTTAGTTATAACTCATACACTTCCTAAGCAAGGTTACAGCTATAAAAAAAATTGGGACACTTTTTACGGACGTTAGTGCAACAAGGTGTTTCTAACTCAGAAATCTATGGCGATGTTATCTACAACCCCTGGATGTTCGAGATTATAATCCATTTGAATGAGTTAAACGCATCTAGAATTTTAGGAAGTAAGGTTATGACCCCGTTATATTGCAACACACTGCATGTTTGGTTATTGACCCTTTTACAGTCGATAGCCACCCTTCCCTCTTTGCTTGCGCGATGGCAGGCCGAGGGTAGTACTCTATGATGGTATACTCTTAACCCCAGGAATTAGATGAGCTTACCAGACTCTTGTATTTTCTTTTCCCTGCCGTGTCCTAAACGGCTTCCCTGCAGTTTCAACAAAGTCATTGGGTACATATTTGACCGACGTTCACGGTTACCGGTATTATTCTATGGTTTACATTTTGTCCTGTGTTTACCGTCTTCTATTTTGCAGGGAAGTGCGGCGGTGATTCCATTATTTACAATGTTTGTTAAGCTAGGGTGACTTTGAGATAAGTGTGAGGTTAAGACGCTCGTAAGCCGGTTTAAACACCCAGTGGCAGTTTTGCCACTGACCATTCCAAGGCGGTACTCTCTTTGTCACCTTTACTTTTATGGTTGGCTGGTCTCTTTGTACTTGTGTGGTCGTTGTACTTGTGTGTTTGTTTATGTTTAATATTTTCATATCGTGTGTGCACGCGTATGTGTGTGTGCTTGTGTATGTGTGTTACTTGCTTTCTGTCGATGTTTGGTAGTGGTTGGGTCTTGTGTGTGAATTTTCCTGCTTGACCTTACTTCCTTTTCATTTACACAAATATTCTCGAAGTAAAGATTAAGTACAAACTGTCATTTAGTTGTGTAAATAATTTTCCCCTTATATTAATGACATGTTTAAGAAAGGAATATAATACGCTTAAAACTATTTATATAGATAATCCTAAGACTTTACATCTACATGTAGTTTAAAAGGATATGTAATAATGAAAGTGAAAGCATAAATAACCCTGAAACCTTCAATTTCGCCGAGTACCACTTGCTGCATGAGAAGAACTATAACAATATACACACATACATAAATGTATTTCAGCTAAGGTACTTTAAGTATGCAGTCGTCTTGAAATGCATAGAAATACAAGACAAGTCCAGCGTCCTTTGTCACAAATAGCAAATACGTTACGTGATATTGCATTCGAAAATGTGTACATTCCCTTGTTCTATATTTATACAGTATTTTGTCAGTACCTACTGAATATTCTTGGACAAAATAGCTAAAATAAAATATAGAAGGTGGAACACTATAGCCATGTTAGAAACAAAGGACAGAAACACATCAAATTCCATTAGCAAACAGAGCAGACCCTGATCAGACGGTCCCTATAGGAGCCATCTGATCGGGATCTACTTTGTTTGCAGATGCGTCAGAAGACGTTTATATAAAAAAAACGTGTTAGTAAATGACATGTTTTAAACCACACAGTCAAACAAATATTTGCTCTATTTCTCTGCGAAATGAAAGTACGCACATCTCCAAAACCACTCTACCACATGTCTCAAGAACATTTACTCTATTTCTTAGTTTTACTGCTCATGAACAAACTCAATAATGAAACCGAGTCTACAATTTTCTCTTTTTGCATTGCTACTTTTGCTTTCGAAGGATCTCCCACTTTCAGACTATATTTAACACTTCCCCGTGTTATATCATGACACTACTTGTTCGTTATTTGCAGTTTTGATACGTTTGCTCTAGAATTATTTAGCCCATTGCCTCAAAGGTTATTTTTAGACCCAACATCTTTGAATAAAGCTTTGGTCATGGCAATCAATGCAGAATCAGGTATGACTAAACTGGGTACATGCTGTTTTCAAAGACGTTATAAGACGTATTTACGAAGTAAATAGTTAAATATATTAAGCTGTATCAAATGCCTCTTTTATATGAGGACAGAAACGCTAAGGCAACCAATTACCTTCTGACTGATGAGTCTTGCGATAGACCTAGGCAAGAAATAAGTGACTGAAGTTTCTCCTCGTCCACTGACAAACTTATTGGTAAACTGACGAATCTTCTCAAATTCTTGATCGTCATACTCGTATCTAAAAAGTAAAATACCTAGTTATAGTCTACTTTCAGTCCGAATGACCGCTCGGCCGACTGTACATTTATTCCCCTGGTCATAGTTTCATTCGCCTACAATATTGACACTATAAAACCCAATGATTGTGATACAAAAATATACCCACTACGTTTTCCTTTAGGATACTATCGGACAGGTTAACACTGTAGAAGGGTTGTTTTAACCTGCGACACTCTTCTGGCGGCTTGTGATATCATTTGCAAACAATTTGGATCCAGATGAAACACCAAGTAACTCTGAGTCTCAGCAGGATCAAATTTGTTTGTCTATCTAGAATTGTGTTTTGGAGAGAAGTGGAAGAAAATTATAGTTTTAAAATTGTGCAGCCGATAATATTTGCAGATGACAATTGCACATAATGCAGAAGGTTAAAGTTGTTGTATGATTTGTCTTTGAGAAAAATAGGATTACTTCATTGCAAATAGGGAATATCCTGGCCACGTCTCTGACGAGGCCATTGGTCATGACATGCACTGTTGGTCACGCCTCAGAATGTAAAGTTATGTATTTTGTAGCCTTCTATACAGAATAAAAATTGATCAGACGGAGTAGTTAGCTCGTCGCAGACATGGTGTCAGACATAGGTTTACATAAGACCATTTTTCTCAAATAATAAACTCCCTCTAGAGCGAACATATTTGAATAAACATAAGTGTCTTACACGAAATTAGACCTATATTTGCTGGTCTCTTTAACTGTATGCTATTTGGCTTCAAAAGTAATCCATACATATTTTGTTCCAATTGCATTATTCGTGTGCAAGTGAGAATGAAATAATGTTGAAACTTTCCAAAGCGTTCACTCAAAATCAGTCTAAGTTTGGATTTGTAAGACACATGGTAGCTTAATGCAGGAAAATGATTAATGGTCAAGGTTTGAAAATGTTGATTTACTGATTACTGATTTACCAAAGGTCATATCAGCACGAACGGTTTAGTTAATATATATTTACAGTGCACTCAGATGAATGCGTAAGTTAACTGATATAGCTACCAACAAACAATAGGTCAAACTTGGCATTCGTACAAGTAAATGAATTTAAATGTAAATGAAAATGAAAGTGTGATATTTTATATCCCCGCCCCGACAATCGAATGAATCGAGGATGTGATGATGATAGTAATCAATACTAATTAGCCACATTTATATTTATGTCTGGTACTAACCTCAATACAAAGTCATTAATTGTTGACAAATAAACTTTTATATTGCTACGCCGTTAGAAAACAATATACAAGACATATTACTACTCCGATAGAAAAAAAACACATGCAGTTTTAGAATATCTAAACACTTTTGAAAACCAATATCAACGGCAACACCTGAGGTCATTTCTTGGCATTTTTATTGAATTCGTTGGTTAAATCTCAAATGTTTGCGTCTTATTACATTATTCAGTTTGTTGAATAAGAAATAAATATTCATGAAACACTCTCTATATTGCACATACAGTACAGATGTCTAATGCAACCACCAGAGGTGTCAAATAATGGGTCTTAATGGCAGGTAATAAACGTTTGAAACTCTTTGCCTCAAGATATTAAAACTCTAGATCCGTTAACAACTTCAAACATTCATTTAACTAATGCAAACCGCAGAGGCCACCTTCATTTTATAACACCGGAAGTCCAAAAGGGCAGGTAATACACATCTGCTTGCGAACAAACTACGATCGCCCAACCTTGCTCAACCTCCAGAAAAAAACAACTAGTAGATTCTCCTCTTTGTTGTTGCGGTTTTGTCGAAAGTACTAAACATTATCTGCGTTCGTCTCCACTGTACAACGAGTTTCGGGTTGACCTGATTAATAACATCAGTGCTATTTGTAGACCAGACTCGTAACATAATGTAATTCGGAGATCTTAGACTTTCATTTAAAAGAAATGCTCAAATCGTTTTAGCTGTTCAGCAATACATTGTAAAAACTAAAAGGTTCATGTCTTCATTCAATTATTATGAATCAGATCGTCAAGTATACTTATATAGACCTGTATCTACTCAGCTGAACAATGCAACGTTTTATTGAAACGACTTGGTATGTATCCGCCACAGATTTTCACCTAGATTTTCACTTTTTGTTCCAAACATACCATTCTGTTTCGTTTCATCTGTATTTCGCTATTCTTTCCCGATTCAACAGATATTTGAGCTGTTCATTATATATTAAACAGTTCGTAACTTTTATGAACAACTGCTTTTGTGAAGCGTTATCTGCCAAGTAGAGGAAATTAATAAGCTCACATCTTTCATTCTAATCCTTCGTAGAAGCTATGTGCATTTATGCATGTTGTATATTGCAGAAATAAGATATGTTTAAAGCAATACAGGACGAAAGTTATGCAGAAAGCAAATTCAGGAGGTCATTCTGCATTTCACAATCACATGCTATTAAAGGCACTTGTGGCAATAATAAAGTTACCCCTAAGATGCGGTTTATTGTATTTGTAACACCCACCTTTTCCCAAATATGATGCCAAATATTACATTTCCTACAGCACTCTGCATCAAATGATTCATGAGTACTGGATTTTCTTTAGATTCGTCAAGACATTTGGTAATGGCATCCACTTCAGTAAAAATCTTCTCTTCGATAGAAGTTTTACCAACGCCAAAATCTCTCAGAGCTTGGAGAGTGAATCTTCTCAACATGCGCCAAGAGTTGCCATATGGATGAACAATAACACCTGAAATGTTTCATGAAAGATTGTACATTGTATTACCATTAGCGTTGTAAATTCTACCATAAAACGAATCGTCTTATACTAGAATTGACGTTAATCCATGTTGTGTGACGTTAGCCTAAATCTTTTGCGATACTTTCGTTCATGTTAAAAGTTATAATTGTCGTACATTAGGACTTATGATGTTTTTGATCTCGATATATTTGTGTCTGGTTAACCCCGGTCGTGACCAACCATAACACGTTTGCGATACCTTTGACCAGATCCATTACGCTATCTGATATTCACGCGGTCAGTAGTCTCTAATGAATTTAAACGAATTGGACATCCAAATGCCCCAGATCAGCATTTAACACTATACGTCAAAGGAACACATTTTCACGTCTTTGCAAACACAGTAGACCACCACTGCTGTGTTTGCTTATGGAACAATATTTATCTGATTTGACAGTTTCTGCCATGACCAAAATATGTTGTGTTCGTAGGCACTCATATCAACTATTTAATATTCATGATTTCAGTTTTCTTACAGGAATATTCACGAGGTACAGGACTAGTTTTAGACCAGTTAATAGTTAACGATAAGGTCAAGTATTCAAACATATTGCACTAACCTACCTTGGCCTGGGAAATCTTCCAATGCTTTCTTAAAGGGACTGACGGCATTTGGTCGGTCGCTGAAAACATCTGCTTTCTTTACGAAAGCTTCGTGTATCACGTCAAAGCCGTCGAGAACAACTGAAAGTGTGTTTCCTATTTGTATGGTCATAACACTGCCGTACTTTTTGGCAGCCTGATGAAACACTACGTGCCTGTGTTTAGTTTTAAACTTTTGAAAGAAGAACATACTACCTACGAAAGGTAGGCGTAACGGGCCAGGTGGCAAATTCTTCGAACTAGCGAATACATAGTAGGTAACCAGAAAAACGGCAAGAAATACCAGTCCAACACTTAAATCCATCACTGCAAACTATTCTAGGATCAGACCGATTTAACTAAACGTTAATGGTGTATGTTCTCTGTCCACCGAATTACAATGTTCTCTACCTGCTTCCTTAAACTACGTAAATATATAATTGAGATTTGATATTCAGCACACTCAAATGGAGATTTAACATGCTATACCTACATGGATGATCTGGGTTATCTTTAAAATACAGGACATTTATGTATAAGTTCACAGTGCATCATACAATGTAGGTTATATTCTATCTACCAATTTATTTATAACCACACACTTCGTAGTCTTTGCAAAATAGCAGATCCAAATAAGTGACCCCCTCTAGGAGCTTCGCTGCAACATATCCGCCGGATTTATACTGTTTGTAGTAGTAAATCTGTCTTAACCCTTCGCTTGCTAATCGCGTCAATATACGTACCTGTAAATAGTGAAGACCCAGATGAGACAGCTCCTGCAGGAGCTGTCTCATCAGGGTCTGCACTATTTACAAATTGATAGTGCAACTAGTGCACTCCACAGCAGTGATTGTACAGCGAAATACTTATAAACAGTGACCATATATGTAATTATACAACAGGGCATGGGTAAAGAAGGGGAAATGTATTTTAAAATTCAGCAAGCGAAGGGTTAATTGCATATATCCAATACGAATTGATTTAACCATTTTCTTCATTAATATGCCTTTCTACGCCTTTGCAAACAGAGTAGACCCTGATCAGACAACTCCTACAGGAGCTGTCTGATCAGGGTCTGCTCTGTTTGCTTATGGGATAACATATTTATAATAATTCTGCCGATTCGGATAAAAAACCCTGATCATAGTGCCATTATTAAAAATCAGTTAATTAATATTCATGACCTAATTATTTATTGCATAAATATTCATGAAGTAAATGGTTAACCGACACTCATAATGGCCAGGGTCTGTCATGCATACTAATCAAGTAAAATGCAAATGTAGAACAAGACAGTTCAATAAGGAACATATATACCAGGCTAAAAGTAGTATTCATATATAAGTTGATTCAGTAAAGATCGTTATAGTGAACATTAGCAGATTTAGATGTTGTCTGCAATACTCTCCTCCTGTAATAACCTACTGTTCTTAAAGAGGAGTAGAATATGTCATAAACTGTTATATATTTATTGAACACAGGAGTCTTAAAAACAGGCGGTTGTTTAATGCAGGGAAAAGTTAATAGGGAAAACTCTTGCATTTCTTTTGACTAATATTAAGCTACAACCTTCCTTACAGATCCATAATTAGACCTTCTTTTGAATACTGTTTACGGCAGGTTCTACTGTATACATATTAATTCACGAAATAGTTGCTATAGTATTAAGAGGTTCTATTGTACGTTGACAGCCTTATTAGACATATTGAATGTCAGTTATCTTTTATTATCTCCATTAGTAGCTGACCTTCATTAAACACAGGCACATCCGGCGTCAGTTGCGTTGAAACTAGATTGAGTAGCAAAGAAGCAGAGACAAATCTCCCCTATAGATCTATACAAAAGTTTCTGGTCAAGTTCCGACTGTCTGTCAGTGGTTAACTGGGTTCCATATCAGAGGGATAAGCACACGCTTGGACTAAACATACTTTAACGAGTAGTCACAACCAGAAACATAAATAGGATATGCGTGCATTAACCCCTTTCGGCGCCAAATTTCTAAGTGTCTTACATCTTTCGGTAGCATAAGGAAATGAGATAAATAAATGCAAATTTCAAAGAAATAAGGAACATATATAGAAAAAGAGTTGGAGACAATTGTGAAGTACCTGATCAGACGCTACCTTTTCAAGGCGGCGTCTGATCTGAGACTGTACTATTTGCCGTGGTGCATGTTTGCGACATTGGCGGTGAAACGGTTAAATCCTTTTTAAAAAGTTTCTTTTACTCCTATATTACTTATGGGAAACCGTCCAGATCTTAGTTTTGGATCAGTCCTTTGTCATGAGAAGGGAGCACAGCAACATATTTTGCAAACAGTATATACCCTGATCAGAGTGACATTCAGAAGCCCTCTGAACTAGACTTACACTGTTTGCCTATGTCCTTTTAAGGGACGCCTAACACTAATGGGATCTTGTCCACAATGCCTTATTTATGAATAATCTTCGGTGAACAGCTTGTCCTTGTTGGCTTCAAGATCTTAACCATTTCCTCTAATGTTCTCGACGGCCATGTAATAATTCACTGGGTCTTCTCTGAGTTTACGTAAATAGCGTATATTAAGCAATTGGCTCACATGGTTATGTCTTTCCGCTGCAGGGATAGAGTGACAACTGTTGGGAATACAGCTTAAATTCTGTAACTACAACTTCAAGGGACCATACAACTGAGTTCAAGATAACAAGTTCGAGTCAACCCATTTCAAATCTGAACAGTTTCTCTAAACCACAGCTTAATACAGGTCTTAAGTAATGCTGAAAGCTCCTACATTAGATATGTATTAAGCTGACACATGCATTTCTGTATTATAAGTTTGAGAGGACTGGACTTTTTGTTCGAATTTAGTCGAAGTTCGAGTCATCCGAGTTCGATAAATCGAAGTTCAACTGTAGATTGTATCCACATGAGGCATCCACATTGTTTAAATGGTGTGTAACGGGAGAACGTATTTGGGTGAAAAATGAAGCCGACACTTAATCTTTTCCTTAATGAATATTTATGCATGACTTGATGGCGTGATGAATATGCATAAGATTAACGTTTATAAAATAATTATTGCAAGAGAATTGTCGGGGTAAAAAAAATGTTGGTTCAGGTATCTATGCCTGATCCCATAAGCAAACAAAAAAGACACCCGGTGTCTCATCAGGGTCTGTCCATGTGGTCATGTGACATAAACTTTCAGCTTATACAGTAAGTGTTCATGATTTCATGATGTATTACATGAATACTGAGCCAGTAAATGGATACTATACAGTGTATTCATTATATAGTTCATCATTCGTTGATTCCTCTGCAAACAGTTTGGATTAAGATGAGACGACGAGTAACTCAGCGTCTCATCAGGATCAAAACTGTTTGTTACAGTGACTATGTTTTTGAAACAAAAAAATGAAGAAAATTGTTACAGACGACAAAGTTAGCAGACGACAATATATTGCTTGTAGCATGCTTGAGTAAACATTTCTGATTAACTCTTTGCACGCTAGCGGTGAAACTGGGATTTACTATGCAAACAGTGTGGACCCAGATGAGACGCCTCAGGATCCAAACTGTTTGTCATCTGGGCCATATTTTTGCAAAGAAATGAGAGAAAGTTTATTTTAAGAATTGAAGCCGACGACAATTGTTGCAGACGAAAAAGTATTTAACGTGCAAAGAGTTAATAGATGATTAATATTTTACTACTATAAAGGTATCCAAACACATACCATCTATAACCCTTTATTTACATAACATGTTTAGTACGCATAGGTGTACTGAAAACAAAGAAAAATACTTGTTAATCGTACATTAAATACCCAATGCTTATCGCTAACGTATAGTTGGCAATGACATTCGTTGAAGACCCAGATCAGAGAGAGAGAGAGTTCACACGGTAATTTAACCCAATACCGCCAGCTATATAAAATACATAGAAAATCCAGCACATTGTCGAGTGTGAACACGGTTTTGTTAATTTGATATAAGCACGTTCCCTGCTTTACTAAATAACAACGTGTATAACCCATTACATCATAAGCTCTTTGAATAAATATACCGAAAAGGAGCATTTACTAAAGAAAAGCAAAATGTTAGAATTGTGCAGTATTGAAACCATTGTGGTAAATAGGACACTTGTACTATGGAGCAAACGCTCTATTTATCACAATTGTTTCAAGAAGTGACTATTACAGAGGCGTAGAAAGGCGTATTTATGGATGAAACGTTGAAAGCAGTGTCATTCACACAAACAGACTACGACTCGGTATCATTTTCAACCGTGATTTGAAGTACAAGTGTTGTTTGTTTGATTTTTTAAGTGGTAACAAAATATTACCTGGAATATGCTATTGGTATTGCTTTGATTCTGCAGACAGTGCAGACCCTGATCTGATCTTTGTTTACACAGTTTGCCTATGTCCAGTTTGACCCATTACCTCATAGGCTATTTTTAGATGTAACCTGTTTGAATAAATCTACTGAAAAGGAACATTAAATAAAGAAAAATGTAGTTTGTAGTTTGAAACCATTGTGATAAATAGAGCATTTGCTCCTATAGGAGCAAATGCTCTGTTTATCACAATGGTTTCACAAAGTAACTTGAACAGAGTCGTCAAAAGTTGTCAATATGAGGGAATGGGTTAAGGGGCACTGGACGCTAATGGGTTAACCATTAACCTAACGAATCGCATATTTGATGCCTTTGCAGACAAAGTAGACACTGATTACACGGCACATGAAGTCTGATCAGGATCTGCTCTGTTTGTATTCAGTTTAATATTTCATGTACCGGGATTGTATTATAATCATCCCACTGAATCCATAACCCTTATCTCGCTAACTGCGACACTTGCAAACTGCTTGAATCATGATGAGATGTCGGGTAACCTGGCATCTCATCAGAACCCAAGCTGGTTGACATTTGGTTAATAGTTTCGCAATAACGTACATCATGCATCATGGCACTCAATAGTTTGATTGAATCGGAAGTAGTCAAAACTGCACATGGTCCGCATTGAGCAGATATTTCCTTCACAACGGTGTAAAAGTTACTATTTCGCAACAAAACAATGTTTGTTCCGTGTGAGTAAACTTGTATTCAAGCGTCATTTTATATATTGGATAATTGTAAAGCATCAGTACAATTTCTGTCAAATAGTTGCATTCATGATTCATTTAACCCTTTCCATTTTCTATATATATATATATACGCCATTGTAACGCATTCACAAACAAAACAGACACATGTCAAAAATAATCTATAGGAACCGTCTTAACCCTTCTCTTGCTGAATTTTAAAATACATTTCTCCTTCTTTACCCATGCCCTGTTGTATAATTACATATATCTTCACTGTGTACAAGTATTTCGCTGTGCATTCACTGCTGTGGAGTGCACTGGTTGCACAATCAACTTGTAAATAGTGCAGACCCTGATGAGACAGCTCCTGCAGGAGCTGTCTCATCTGGGTCTTCACTATTTACAGGTAGGTATATTGGCGTGAATAGCAAGCGAAGGGTTAAAACTTTAATAAGTAAATTGTACGCTGTTCAGTATCGTTGGCATCCCCTAAGTTATTATGTATTGCCCATCTGAAGTTGGCTAATTTCGTTTGAACACTCGCAATTTATAAGGACTTGGTGTGTTTGTTATCTGGTATGACTTTGACTCAAAGGAGTGCTTGATCGACTCGTTCTCTCTCTTGAACGTAAACCGTTGAAGAAGATTTGTGAACACCAAAAACAGCTCCATCTTAGCCAGAGGTTCGCCCAGACAGATTCGCGGTCCTGGAAGTAAAACAATATGCTGATCATTTGTTTCTCATTTGATTGGAAAAAATATATGAATTATGCATGTAGCTCTATGTACCCTGGAAAACACGGTAACCTATATCTGGACTGTATTTATGTCACACCGGTAAAGCACATATTTACCGAATTTTGTCGTCTTCAAACTTAATTGTCTGCTGCAATTTTCATTTTTTAATTTCTTATTTTTTATATAACAAACAGCCACAGTAACATACAGTTTGGATCCTGATGAGACGCCGAGTTACTGTTTGCATAAGAAATCATAGATATGACATTGGCAGCAAAAGAGTTAAATTAAGATTGGTTCATGTACGTGTGTGGGCAAATACAGCTAGAACTTGATACTTGGTCCTTAAACACCCATGATCCCATACTAGGGACAAAGGCAAACATCGTAGACAAAGAACAGAAGGTTCCTCAAAGAGCTTTCTAACCAATCAGTGTAAAAGGTTGTCATCAGGACATTTTAGTTTTGCAAGACGAGTTTACCTAGTATAATTAGGACAAAAGACATTAAAATAATTCCATTTGCGTTGAAATGGATGCAAATCTTTAAGGAATAAGAATGTGGATATAACGTTTTACTAAATTGAACGTCCGGTTTAGATGTGTTAAACTGTATCTGATGAATATTCATGTAAGAAATGATGCCATTGTGAATATAAAGTAGCTGATCTCTATAGTGGTATATGAACCACGGAAGAAACTGTAGAATCAGATGTATATTATTCCATAAGCAAACAGAGCATACTCTGGTCAAATAGCTCTAGCCGGAGCTGTCCGATATGGTTAGTCATGTGTGCACAGCGTCAAAGGGCATGTCTGTGCAATAACGAGCTTAGGGACAACAGTATATAAATCGGCGATAATTACCTGTCGAGAAAGGGATGAATGCCTCTTGTTTCTTTAGCTTGCCATGTTCGTTGAGAAATCTTTCAGGTTCGAACCTTTCGGGCCTGTTCCAGTATTTTGTGTCATTACTAACGGCATACAGATTTGGGATAACCAG
Source organism: Azorinus chamasolen (assembly GCA_963576725.1). Lineage (NCBI taxonomy): Eukaryota > Metazoa > Mollusca > Bivalvia > Cardiida > Solecurtidae > Azorinus > Azorinus chamasolen. Next base: position 61,708,635 of record OY755245.1, read on the forward strand.
GGCATCGGCCGGGATGTTGTATCCAAGCAGTGTTGTATCTTTCATCGTGCGATGGGGCACTGATAGTGGCACTGAAGATGAATGATTCTACATTGACCGTTTATCTGATTTGTTGACATATAGAGCGATGATACATCTCCCGTCTTCAGTTTTAAAATCCGACTTTCTTCCATTTCCATGTTATGATATCAAACAGTTCCAATCCCGACGAAAGGTCGAATATCATCAGGATCAAAACTGTTGGTAAAGGCTACCACTAATTCGACATTAGTGTGCTTAAAAGAACGGAAACGAAAGTAATACAAAGTGCGAAACATCACGGTTCAACGTACATAACCCACACAATATGATATTATGTAGAAAAAATCACTGCAGCAGCTTAAAAGTACTTTACAGCCGATTAAATATGTTGTTCCTGTACCAAAACAAAGCTAGGTTTAATTTAGTTTATATCTGCTTATAAACCAAGTAACAATGTTTGAATGCTGGGTCCATGCTTATAAATTTTTAGCTCAGTCTGAGTTCGTTCTCAAGTTTTTGATTGGTCAGATTTGAGCCTTTGGCTCAAATCTGACCAATCAAAAGCTTTAGAACTCAAATCTGACCAATCAAAAGCTTGAGAACAAAACTCAGACTCAACTAAAAGCTTTATAAGCATGGACGCTGATTTCGTTAAAGTGGAATGACCCATATATGTTTAACAGCAGAGTTAAGGTACAAAAATGAAATATTTATTCTAATTAACGTAGAAGATAACGTTAATAAGTTGCGGAACCCTTTTACTACAAGGAAATTAATCAAAAACTATGGTGGCATATATCTGACATCACTTACCCCATAGCTTTTACAAAATGTCTAGTTGATATCTAAATAATTATCTAATAAGTGGAAAGTGGATTTTTTCATGAAACCCTGATAATTATCTTAACGCGTCAAAATGACCTGTTAGTTCTATATACTGTCACCACTGTTCTCGAAAACCTTCTCAATTTATCTAAAAACAGATGTTCTATGTCCTTGCACATTAATTGGCCACTGCCACAGTCATCCGAATTCAATTTTCTATTCTTAGATAGATGGTAACATAGCATATTTCTAGTTAATAATAATTATCTGTTTTCGTGAGAAATAACTAGTTATGACAAATTAATTAAAAGATGGCAGTTTAAAGCAGTATCGTGACAAAATTCGTTTTAATAAATTTATCTGGTTATCGTGAAAAGTTTTTAGGTTCCACTTTTCAGATAAATCATCTGAAATATAATGCGAAAGATTTCGTTAAAACTAATTCGTTAAGTATTTATTTGAGATATTAATAGTAAGTTGCAATGATAATTAATCGGTTAAGGCGTGCCAGAAATATGCCACCACAATAATCATATTAATTTAACCATTCCCAGCGTATTAGAGTACGCATCTGCATTTGCAAACACTGTACACCTATATGAGACAGTCACTAGAGGAATTGCTTCATTCGGGTCTGTAGTATTTACCATAATAACCCAGGGGGTATATTTGATCCATCTTTAGAATAATTTAACTAACTAATTGGAGAGACCCTCATGTCTCTCCTCAGTGTTGGAATTGGATGTCGGCGTATTCTGGGATGGTTTACAATTTATCTCAAGGAGTTTTGATTTGGGATAGTAAAAAGAATATCGACGTCTACCCGGAACGAGTTGTGGCTATTCGCATGCGCGAGGTTTGGTTATATAAAAAATACGCAGTCAAACTATCACTAACCAAATGTGATTGAATTTGAACAATAGGATCAGTTGAATACAGATTGTCGATATCTTAATTCAAATAGACATGATTATTTTATCCCAGAACAAAGTGCAATCATTTTTGCATTCCGTATAAAATTCGAGTAACGGTCGGCTCAGTTTCTACTTTTAGATTGACCTCGATGGAGCTGAACATATTATTTAGGTCTATGTCATTTCCAGCACCTTTAAGAGCTTCTTAATCTAATTAGCATGCGAGTAGAATGGAAACATGTACTTTTTATCCATTAATCTTTGCTTTCTGACTTGATTCTTATTAAAACGCGTGTACTCCAGCGGTGGATTTAAGTCGGTATGACTAAACACCGGATATGATTCGCAGCCTAAAATCGGCCACTAAAGCATTAATTTCTATTAGAAAAACATTTTATCGAGCTGATTGAGTTAATAAAACTGATAAATCGTAACCAATTTAACCAAAAAAATGTTTTTCTCTGTTTTTTGTCTATTTTCTTATTTGTATATTTCTATTGGTGATTTTCCCGTTATTCCATCAACATACATGTATGCATATTTACAGAAAATTGAAATACATGTACTTACATTGTTAAGGATCATTATGCCTTAGAAACGGCTAGTATTATCACTAACCTAATAAACGTTCTAGATACTATCGGAAGAAAACTAATATGAGGATCTAGCTTACTTGGAAGTGCTTGCCAGATGCATAAACCAATGTTTTGACTGGTGTGTCCATATGTGCATTAGAACTTCACGAGGAAGCAAGATGAATAAAATGTATTGTTGTTTATACGTGATTTACCAATTTGTGCCTAAGATATGATACACATGCTTTAGTTTCATGTCAATTATGTTAATCATAAATATTTTAGTATTCATTCATTTGTAAGCCGAGAGAGTTCATGGTTGGTAAATACAACCTGTTCTAATATATATTCTATTCTGTTCTAAGAAACCTAAGTTTATCCGCATCCCTTTATTACGTCACTAGAGAAGCTTGCTGACTGGATAAATTCCAATTCAACGAATTGTTTTCAAAGAACTACATGTACTTGCAACGATTAAAGCATTATATATCTCCTAAGCAGTTCGTTCTAATTATAACGCACGTACTACTTGATATGCACAATAGTTATTTATAGAAACCTATTTACGATCCGGTGCCAACACATTGTCAAACGGCCCCTGTATATAGCAAATGTCAGATAAAAAACACTGCTGCAGGTCTCTCCTTGGCTTCCTTTTAGAAGGGAGCCAACTTGTATTCATAGTGGATAAATTTACATTTGAATATTTAGGATAAGAAGGGTGAAGAAGCCTCCTAGAAGATTTGAAAAATAAGTTACTGTATTTGGAAAGATTGTCAGGCATTTCTTTCAAAACGGCTTATATGTGATAGGATCATGTTTATAAATGACCATTACTTATTATTTTATGATATTTTTTATAAATATATCCAACCTATGGTAGATATTCTCTGGACTTCTTGAAGTGTCGCCTCCAGGAAAGGCATCTTCCCTCGGTCTGAATATTGAACAGGCTTGTCGCCGAAAACCTACAATTGAGTGATAATAACAACATGAATACTAACCAAGGCGTGGCAGGAAAACAAACGTCTTTGTAGTAATTATGGAACCACTTTAGCGAACACTAGGGGCTGTTTGTTCAGGATCAACATTGTTTGAAGCGTTAGATATAGACATTTTACTGTGCGTAGATTTGTCAAACAGTCTATAGCGTATGATCCTTTAATAGAAACGTAAAGATATACCGATTAGTGGACTAATGTATAACCCTAAAAAATTGGCACGCGTTGTATGCCATACACACAAAAGAAGTCGGTGCTATTAATGAAACAGTGATTCGTTGAATATGTGTATTTGAACCAGTCTACTGAACTATACGGGTAGTAGGGTATGATAGACCACATGTTTAGCGGTTCTATGTGTACAGAACCTGAAGACTATCTTCAAAAATCAAAATTTAGAAATATGCGTTTACCGGGGTATATGAACACTTTACTCGATGAAAATTCATTTAAGATGTAATGACATCATGCATATCCATTGGATATATTTCTTAAATAACACATGGACACATAAATATTTGAAGACAGAAAGTAAACAATTAGATCTATATTACGTGGTAAGCAAATAGAGTAGACCCTTATCAGACAGTTCTTAGAGGAGCCGTCTGATCTTGGTATATACTGTTGCTAAAGGCGTAGAAAAGCGAATTTATGACGCAAATGGTAAAAAACAAAACCATGAAATCAACTTTATATAACATAAGAGTAAGAATAAAATCAAATCACAGCTTTAACCCTTTGGATGAGTGGGAATATTGCACTTTCCTTGTAAAAAGTGTAGGCCAATATCATAGGGTTGATAGAGTACCCTTATTATCAGAGTCATCACTATTTATCATTCGAAAATCCACTAGCCATAATGAATGCCATTTGTAGAGATATACTGTTGGACCAATCCAATGTGATATTGAGCGTTCAAAGGGTTAATTTGTTCGATGGAAGTGATGGTTAATAATGTGTTACGTTACATAGTATGATTAACCCGTTCCCTCATATTGACGCCTTTTGACGCCTCTGTATCGGTACATTTTGAAACCATTGCGATAAATAGAGCATTTGCTCCACAGGAGCAAATGTTCTATTTATCACAATGGTTTCAGACCTACACAGTTCTAGTATTGTCCTTTCTCTAATAAATGCTCATTTTCAGTAGATGTATTCAAAGTGGTTTGGTATAAAACAGACAATGAGGGAAGGGGTTAACATTTAACATACTGACTTCATGTCAGAAACTATTTTTTTCCCTTTCAAATAATGTAAGTTCTTGTAAATATGTACGGGAGTTACTCGGTGTATGATCTGAATCTGAACTCTTTAAAACGACATACACTAACAGAGCTACAGATAAACGTGCGTACAAAATACTAAACTTATCATTTATCTACCAAACACATGCACTGTGACTACTTTTTAAAAGATGTATAGTTCTAAGTGGGGGGGGGGGGTAAGTGATTGCTTAATGCAGGTGTAACAGACATCAATGTTTATTCATTAAACGGGTGCAGTAGAGGGATTTTATTGCATGTAAATGTTTAAACCTACCTCTTGTATTTCTTGCTGACATTTTGTCTGTATAGCAGGATATTCTGACATGTACAGCAGGGACCAGTCCAGGGTTGTATACGTAGTCTCCGATCCAGCTATGAACAGGTCCAGAATCACCCGGAACATGTTAGGCACTAGACAAATCAAGTGAACTTCGTGGGTATTCATTATCTGAATTTATATATTGGGCGATGAAAAAATGGATGTTTGTACCATTTCAGAAACTATAGAATCAGATCTTGCTGCTAATCATTAGCAGGAATATAGGGTTTGACAGTAACATAAAAAATGTTTTACTTAGGTTTCTATTTTTAGACCAAACCTCTTTGAATAAATCTACCGAAAAGGAGCATTAACTAGAGAACAGGAAAATTGTGGAATGGTGTGGTTTCGAAACCAATGTAATCAGTAGAGCATTTGCTCCTATGGAGCAAATGCCCTCTTTATCACAATGGTTTCAAACAATGACTTTTACAGAGGCTACAAAAGGTGCCAGTAGGAGATAATGGATTGATACGCCCTCTATCTACATTCCTAGATAGTTATACAGAAAGCCATTTCGCTCTGTATTAATCTACCACTTGCCTACAACGTACAGGGTTAGACTTATTCATGATATGCTTGAGACATTTTACTTGAAAAATATAAATATCTTCTATCTCACTGTAGGAAAAGTTTAAATAGTGAGGAGATGCTTTATTTCAACAAAATGCAACGGTATTTACAGAAGTCGTTCGTTACTCAGAAAGGATTAGACGAATAAGGCGCTTACTATCTATGTAGGAATTATCCTGTTTCCCGTCCTCCTTGGTTTGCAAATAAATGTCCAGAAAGTCTCTTATATTGTTCCTGTCATAGGTCGCCTCGTGTTCGTCTATTTCACCCTGTATGTACTGAAGCACATCCTTTATTGTGTTGGCTCGTCTTTCATTCAGTTGGGAATCCTAATGTTAAACGAAGAGGAATGTTTTAGAGCGAGAGACACAGACAAAAATGTGAATAAATATTTTATTGAATATATTATTACAAGTTACACAGAAATCATGATTAAAAATCTGTTGTATATGAACGTTTACAGTACATTGTATATCTGAACTAAAGAGAAAACAGAAGATAGCCAAGCAAGAATATATGATTTGTCTTAACTCTTTCCCTGTTGCATACTAAAGTGTATTAATTAGTTGGTGTTTGGGACAGATGGCTGCTAATAGCTCCTGTAGGAACGTTCTGCTTTACTTTCACCTTGCTTTAAGCGGCCACCTGCCTTTAGCACATAATACTTGATGTAATTCAGTGGCCGTTATAGAGAGGATTTACTGCATTCATGCAAGAACTAATGACATCATGAATATTTATTAGCTAAGCTCTTCAAATGGCACATCAACACATATTTTTTTTGTTTCCGAAAGAAATCGTAGAATCAGACCCTGAATGTCTATAGGAGCCGTCTGATCTGGGTCTACTCTTTCTGCAAAGGCCTGAGAAGGTTTTTATATGAAGGATATAATAAAAGTAATAGAAAGCCATAGTAACAGAAAACTGGTCGCATGTCGAATGCTTGTTCATCCATTATAACATATGTACATCAAGCCTGTTCATCTGCAAAAGGGCGTTTATTTCTCGTGCAATAATACCTTACTTGTACTTATATTTATATCATGTGTGTTGTATGTGGGTTTTTTTTTCTCTATATTCTTTCTTCTTTATGCTATTTTCTTCTGTGATGCAATATCATTTTCCTATTTTCTTTTCATACCCTTTCTAGATTTTTATACATAACATTTAGACTGTGTAACATTTTTGTGACCATGACGATGTTGACACTCAGTAACTTGTAGGAGAGGACAAAGCTAATGTTGTGAGAAGGTGTACTACTATCTCTGAACATTTAAAGTTTGCATGCCCCGTCCTACGTTAGGACAAGACCAATGCTGTATTCTCATTTCGTCTTTAGACAATATGACTTGTTAGAAAGTGAACAAAATAAACATGCTTATTTTTCTTCACCCTTTGCGTTAAGCATTTACACATAAGAAGTATAGGGTTAAGTATCCCCGCTCGTCACGTGGGAGACCGGAGTAGATCTACGTTACAATGACGGGGAACATCAAATTACATAGGCGGTTATTAGAGCGCTGCAGAACATGTATTATTACTGTAATCCTCCGACTTGAACATATTACTTGACTTGAATTGATCATGAATATAAGTTAGAGGAGTTTTAATTATAACGTATGAACACACACGAATTTGTGGCATTATCCGACACTGTAGTCATTCCATAAAAACAGAACATACCCTGTATAGACTGCTTCTACAGGAGCAGTCTGAATTGGGTCTACTCTGTTTACAATATCAACATGCGTCTCTATCAGGTGAATGGTTAACCCTTTCGGCGCCGAATTTCTAATTGTCGTCTGCAACCCAATTTTTGTTATATTATTCGGTACAATAAGGATACATAAATGAAAATTTCAAATGAGTAAAGAACATATATAGAAATAGAGATTGAGACAAAAAGTGAAGTTCCTGATCAGACGCCGCCTTGAAAAGGCGGCGTCTGATCTGGGACTGCACTATTTGTCGTGGTGCATTTATCCGACATTGGCGGTGAAAGGGTTAACAAGTGAACAAACCTGCTTGTTGACAAGTTTTGCCAGGAATCGAGGAAGAAAATTGGTGACGCTTAATAACCCTGTCCCGCTTATAATCGTGGTCAACATCTGTCGAATCATGTTGAACTGTGGATCATCGTAGTCGTATCTGAAGAAAGAAAGTTTGAAAAAGAAACACCATGATCCCTCTATCCGTGACCTGCGTCGCGTAGGCAAACAACTTGGATCTTGATTAAAGGCCGAATAACTAATCAGAATCAAAGCTGTTTAACACTTGGTCAATATTGTGTGTTGATCATTATAGTCGTATCTGGATCAAGGAGTTAAAATTTTGATAATTATTTGACTACGTTTATCTCTTACGTGAAAAAGGAGACTACCCAGAGCAACCGATAAACGTGCGTACTAAAATCGTCATTTCTCCACCAAACCTTATGTTGTGACTACTCTTTTGAATAGTCTCTTCGAGACAACTCTAAACTGTTGTCACAATATATGGTGAAGGAATAAAGATAGTTATTATTGAAAATGTTTTAATTTACGCATCTTATCTGGACCTCTGCTATTCAAACTCTGATTTGCTATACATGTATGTTTTATCGAGTGGCATACGGCTTTGATCCTGATGTGAAGCTGGATTATTCGGCGTCTCATCTGGGTCTAAGCTGTTTGCAATTGCCTAGCGGGTAACTGTTAATGCATTTGTTAAAATACAGTAAAACCTCTCTATAACGGCCACTAAATTATGTTAATTAGTTAGTATTTGTTTTGCTGTCGTGCTTTATAATGTACCATGGATATTTCTTTTGTGTATACATAGTGAGGTCTTTTTACTTGTTATTTGACATCACCTTTATAGCATGGGGTTTGAAATGGTGTTGAAACCCACTAGAATATATTCTGCCTTTGCAGAGAAATAAGAAAAGTTTGTAAATACAATGCCCTAAATACAGTAAAAGCTCAATACATCAGGGTCCATGCTTATAAAACTTTTAGTTGAGTCTGAGTTCGTTCTCAAGTTTTTGATTTGTCAGATTTGAGCCTCTGGCTCAAATCTGACCAATCAAAAGCCTAAGAACGAAATTCTGACCAATCAAAAGCTTGAGAACGAACTCAGACTCAACTAAAAAGCTTTATAAGCATGGACCCGAATTTTAATAATGAAATATTGATTACATTTTATGCAGATGGCTGTTTAATGCAGAATGAAAGTCATACAGAAAGCTCCAGTAGGAGCTTTCCGCATGACTTCCAAACTGCATTAAGATACCACCTGTTCTGAAGATCTTTAATGATACCTGTTTTAGTGTTATGTGTTACTGTACTCCTGTTTCCTATTCACATATAAGACAATGAATGTAAAAGCCATAACACCTTTTACCAATTTACCTTTTACCGAACACGATTCCAAACAGAACATTGCCAATCAATTTCTGTAAATAGTCACTTGTGTAAAAAGGGCGACCCTCAGATTCTTGAAAAGCTTTAGTAACGACATCAAGTTCAACGAAAATCTTCTCCTCAATGGAGGTTTTACCAACACCAAAGTCCCTGAGAGACTGAAGAGTGAATCGTCTCATTGCTCGCCAAGAATCGCCGAACCCATGGTTAAGAATACCTGGAAAACATCATGTTCCCCTGATTTTTCGTTATCCTTCTACAAGCAGCCTGACTCTTATTTCCAAACAGCTTGTGTTCAGAGATCCAAGTTGTGTGATACTCGGTTAATAAGTTTTCTAAAGTGTTCATCAAATCAGAAGCAATCAAAATTACACCTGTGTCCAAGGTTAAAAAACCTCGGACTCTAAGTCTAAGATCATTCTCAAGTATCGGGTTGTTCAGATGCTTGAGAATAATCTCAGACACAAGCTCATAATTTAATAACCTCGGGGCCTGATCCTAATGTGAGACGACATTACGTTTTTACAGCGGATGTATGGTTAATACTCTAGTATAATCACCGTGTTCTAGATCTCCCTAAGCATTGACTGGTAGTAGTATGTTACTAATGTTACTAGGATGCCAATCGCTCGCTGCCTCATATGAATCCAAACAGTTGAACTCTCAGAGGATATTTATTTTGAAGGAAATAATTGTTGCAGACGACACATTTTGCAGACGAAAATTACATAACATGATAAAGATTAATCTTTAACATGCTACCAGTTGTTAATTTGTTTTGTTTACAAAAATATGCTATCTGCTGCAGTTCTGTAGACGAAATGCAGTTTTTATTACCAATCAATACACTTTATTATAATTATAAAGCTTATATCGATTCATGCTTTTCTTATAATATAATGACTGAAGGTTTTTTCTGTCATTATACGAAACGTCTGAAAAAATCAGACATTTCGTGCAATCCACAAGTCACAACGTTTGTATTACCAAAAATTACAATGTAATACATAAAGCTTAAGTAGATTCAGTCATTTCGTGAAATGACTGGAGGAGTCTTTTAGCCATTTCATGAGATGACAGAACAGTTTAGGCATTTTGTGAAATGACCAAGTAAAACAGTAATTTCACAAAATAACTGTTATTTTCAGTCATTTCATGAAATGACTGAATACACAGATTGACTGTAACATATATACGGACATATACAGGTTTTGTATTATCTAGCTCGACCTACTTATACAATGATTCTTCAATGCATCAGGGTCAAGCATGTTTTTTACATGTTCAGTAACACCCTTCTAATGCGACTACCAAAAAGGGTCATAATTCTGGGTGACAGAGGCAGGTGATAGCTTAATGCAGGACGAAAGTTATACAGAAAGCTACTATAGGAGCTTTCTGTATACCTTTCGTCCTGCATTAAGCAGCCACCTGCTTATAAAGGCAGCGATTTTTAGTCATTAAGGGGTCGCATTAGTTGGGTTCTACTGTACCCGTATATACATTAGACAATTTGACACAGCAAAAGTTCGATTTTGACCCGTGAGCTGTGACTTTTAGGACCAGTCCACCCGTAGAGGTAAAACCCGTCTCAAACCATGTGTTTGTTCCGGAGTTACCTGTGGTTATACAGACAAGTAATAAGCACATACAGTAAAACCTCTGTATAACGGCCATTAAATTGTGTCAATTAGTTGGTATTTAGGGCAGGTGGCTGTTTTAAGCAATGTGAAAGTAAAACAGAACGCTCCTATAGGAGCGTTCTGTTTTACTTTCATCTTGCTTTAAGCAGCCACATGCATTCAACACAAAATACGTGATGTAATTTAATGGCCGTTATAGAGAGGTTTTACTGTATATAATAATACTACACGATTACTACGAGCTTCTTGTGACAGCCATTGTCCACTTACCCATAAATTAGAATGGTTGCAACTTCTATAAATAGAACAGTGCAGTCAGGGCTCAGCACCCGAAATCGAACTATAGTGTATACGATTTATGCTAAACAAAACTGTGAGTACAATATTTGAAACACGTGGGAAATACAGTTAAGTCTCGCTTATCTCGCCATATCATCATTATGCGAATCTGCGTCCTGTATTAAGCTACAAACTGATTTAAAATTCCAGAATTATACATATTTATTATGGACGTGTTAGCGAGACTTTACTGTAGAAGATTATCAAACAAACCTTTTCCAGAGAGGTCACTTATACTGAATGCAGCTGTCTTGTTATCAGATCGTTCTCTAAATAATGGGTTGGTTAATCTGTCGCTGAACACGTCCGCTTGCTTCACGAGCGCCTCATGCACTGCGTCAAAGCCGCTAAGCACCAACAAGTACCGCTTGCCAACGTAAAAGCCCATCACGTTGCCATATTTCTTTGCTTCCTCGAACAGAACTTTATGAGCCCTCTGTTTCCGGAACTTGCCGAGCATCAAAGCGCTACCAATTATAGGAAACCCAACAGGCCCCGGTGGCAGATTCTTTTGTCTTGAGAAAATGTAATACGAAACAAGGAAAACGATGACAAAAACAATTCCTACTGTAAGATCCATGTTTGTGACACTGCGAAATGAGCACAGCATGTATCTCTCGGTGATGTTTAACTGTATATATACCCCTTATCAATGTACACAAAGGTATTTGTGCTGCAGGTAAAATTTAGGACAGATTATATACAGTAGAACGTGTCTTAAGCGGTCATCTTGAATATGTCTAAGTGTGGGGTTTGTAAGGCAGGTGGTAGATTAATGCAGGTCAAAAGGGATGTAGAACATCCCTATTTGAGTTTTCTGTATTACTTTTGCCCTGCATTAAGCAATCGCCTCCTTTTTAAGATTCTAATGTTCAATAAATGGATATCCGATAAAGACAGGAGCTACTGAAGACAAACACGTCACGGTTGAAACCGCCGGGTTTCAATGTAAACGTTGAGATTTCAAATACGGGCACTGAACTTTAGTATAGACAGATAGAAAACAGTGTCTTGCTTAATAGATTACACTTTCAAACCTATGTATTTTCATCTGCAAAATGTGTCCGACTTACTCGGAGCCACAAACTGTTTGAAACGGTCAATGAACATTGCTGTTGAAATAGTTATAGATCGTTATATCATCGTCCACTGCTAGACAGCAATTGAATAAAACCCGTACCATGTATAATAACGTAAACTATTTAGCCCGAATATCTCACTGGACTGGTCAATGTGTGTGGTTTTGAGTATCGGATAGATATTATGAGATATTACATTGCAAATATGAAGCCAACAGTGCATACTTGATCAGGGTCCATGCTTATAAAACTTTTCGTTGAGTCTGAGAACGTTCTCAAGCTTTTGATTGGTCAGATTTGAGCCTCTGGCTCAAATCTGACCAATCAAAAGCTTGAGAACTTAAATCTGACCATTCAAAAGCTTGAGAACGAAACTCAGACTCAACTAAAAGCTTTATAAGCATGGACCCAGATCTTTGTCTACACCATGTGTATATATCCACTTTAACCCATATTTTCCACTCTCTGCGACTTGACTTTCATTTGCAAACGGCTTGGATCCAGTCTCAGAAGGATCCATGCTGTTTAACACTCGGTCAACAGTTTCTAAACAGCTTGATAGAATCAGCAGTGGTCTAAAGTGCATCAAATCCAATTTGGAGCAGACATCATTTTTTCACAGCGGGATAACTGTTGAATCAGTTGTTTCTATACAGGTAATCATTCTGTTATGTCGAGCTCTATTTTGCGCTCTTATTGGCAACCATCTGTGAAAGTGAAAAGGGGCTCCACAGCATTGCAAACAGTGAAGACCAAAATCAGCTACCGGAACTTTGAAATGGTATCTGGTCAATGTCTGCACAGTTTGTCTCTCATCAGTTTGTTTCTATTTGTTCATACAGGATAAGGTTGCCCATTTACCCCATATAATACATGATATCCTGTTTACAATGCAAATAATCCTGTACTCATTTAGTACGCTTTTCTACGCCTATGCAAACAAGGTAGACCCAGATCAGACAGGAGCCGTCTGACCAGGGTCTGATCTGTTTGCTTGTGGAATATTATAGATCCGATAGTGGAGTTTTAAACTTAATCTAATTTATATTCATGGTGTCATCATGTATTTCATGAATATGTATGGAGTAAAGGGTTAAAGAGAGTGTCATATTGTCCTATAAATAACTGCTGTCGTATCTTCAAGGTTATGTGATGTCGTGTTGTTTACCTTTTAGCTTACTGCACAGTATCGTCGGTAGATCGTATAGTGAAAACATTAACACGAAGTTTTAGTTAGTGTCTTAGAGGCTAGTGGTAGCTTAATGCTGGTTAAAAGTAACATGGATATTTCCTACAGGAACTCCTGCAGGAGCTGTCTCATCAGGGTCTGCACTATTTACAAGTTGATAGTGCAACCAGTGCACTCCACATCAGTGATTGCACAGCGAAATACTTGTACACAGTGAAGATATATGTAATTATACAACAGGGCAAAGGTAAAGAAGGAGACATGCATTTTAAAATTCAGCAAGCGAAGAGTTAAACAACAACATGCGTTTTGTAACTTCTATGTTACATAAATAAATAGTCGCTTCAGACATGCTATACTTTATATGCTGCATCTATTACCGATGGAATGTTTCATAGATACGTCTTTTAGCGTCGTCTTTGCAAACAGGGTAGATTCAGATCATAGGCTCCTATAGAAGCCGCCTGTCCAGGGTCCACTCTGTGTGTTTATAACCTTAAATAGATCTGATTGTTCAGTTTCTGCCATGGCGAAAACTTCCTATGTTCACGTGTCATTATAAAACTTAGTCCAACGAATGGCATTGGCGTTATTTTTCTTACACAGATATTCATGGAGTAGAGGGTTAACATTTCATTTCTTTTCTTAGTGTCATGTGATCCTGTCTACAACGTATATTTATGCGGCTTAACCATTTCGTACAATACACATTGCATTAGGTAAGAGTTATTTCCCGTGCACATTAACCCTTTCGCTGCCAAACTCTGTCGTCTGCTAACTTTGTCGTCTGCTATAAAATTTCATTTTTTTATTTTCTTCATTTTTGTTTCAAAAACATAGTAACAGTAACAAACAGTTTGGATCCTTATGAGACGCCGAGTTACTCGGCGTCTCATCTGGATCCAAACTGTTTGCATAGGTAATCACATATCCGGCATTGGCAGCGAAAGGGTAAAAACCTCGATAGTTCGCATTTTAAACTATAAGACAGGTGGCTGCTTTTTGCAGAGTGGAAATGGATCATCCAATTTGTTATTATAAAAGATGTGCCTGACCTAAATGTTGAATGTGTATGAGGGAAAGTTCTCATGTTTTTGTATATAAATGCAAACTGAGAAAATAAAGAGTATTTGAATTTGAATTTCAATTTGAAAGTCGTGCAGAACGTTCTCGGAGGAGCTTTTAGCACGACCTTCATGCTACATCAAGCTGCAGCCTATCTTAAAAAAACGTTTTTTAGAAAACGTTTTTTGTTTTAGAATCATAAATGGTCAGAACTATTTACATAAAACTTCAGATTTTAAATATAGCTTATATGTATTGTTTTCAATATGCTAAACTTTGTCCTATATTTACAAGCTGTTTTGTTTTAGAGTGTTAATGCTTAATGTTACTACAGTCGGCAAATAGCTTCTGATATAGCTAATGTTTGTAAACCCGACTGAAAATAAAGCTTCTTGTATCTTGTAACGAGGTGTTACTGTATTTAGGCTCGGTCAAGTTAGTACATTACACCCTGCTAAACTAGAGTACTTTTAGGAAAAGAAAAGGAATGTTTAAGCAGGTGACTGCTAAATTCGAGTTCATTAAGCTGCCACTTGTCTTAACCCTTTCGCTGCCAAACTCTGTCGTCTGCTAACTTTGTCGTCTGCTACAAAATTTCATTCTTTTGATTTTCTTCATTTTTGTTTCAAAAACATAGTAACAGTAACAAACAGTTTGGATCCTGATGATACGCCAAGTTACTCGGCGTCTCATCTGGATCCAAACTGTTTGCATAGGTAATCACAGATCCGGCATTGGCAGCGAAAGGGTTAAAGACAAAAATTGATACTAATTTGAAGGTCTAGTTTAAAGAAGTTTAGCTGCATTATAGGCCTATATCACGGTAATAAAACGACCTTATATATTGCAGTATATATACACATATCTGCAGGCAGCATGATATGTACACAATCCTAATATAAACAATAGCGCCATAAACATTTGAAACTTTAACCATTTCCTTCATAGCAGTGTATTTAACGCCTTTTCAAAGAGAGCAGTCCAAAATGTATCAAGGTCTACCAATTCTACCAAACCCTATGCTGTGACCACTCTTTACCTTTGCAAACAGAGTAGATCCAGATAAGACAACCCTTGTAGGAGTTTATGAAGTTATATCGACGTGATCCTACAGTTTTTTCTACTACGCCAAAATGCCTACGAAATAGATTACGTTGTAACACTTAACCCTTTCCCTGATGATTATTCATGTAGGAAATAATGACGTCATGGACTAGATTATATTTTATAATGGCATATGAACACTGAACATTTTGGCTCAGGCAAAAGCTGTAAAATCATATCTATATTACACCATAAGCAAACGGAACAAACTCTGATCAGACGGCTCCTATAGGAGCCGTCTGATCTGGGTCTACTCTGTTTGCAGATGCGTCAACATGCGTTTACATAAAGGGAAAGGGTTAAGTCAATAAATATTCATGAAGTGCTCAATTTATACATAAATGCAAAGGATTAAAGGTTAACGTAAATGATATCATACGCACTTGAACTATCAACATTTGGCACGCAAGAAAAATGTCAGTTTAGAACATGCTGTCCGTTTTCACAAAAGAGTAAGGGTTAGTATTTAATGACACTGTAATATGTGTTACTTGTAATAAAGGTTTTCCTACGATTGCTATATAAACTCATGAGTTAACCTAATCAGTATGAATTTGCAATCCGGTATCGTTCAATTTCCTTCAACATTTACCACATAGATGCGCATTAAACGGGTTTGCAAACTGAGTATAGCCAGATCAGACAGCTCCTGTCGTCTGATCAGGGTCTGCTATGCGTGTTTGCTTATGGAATGACATAACTATATTTCCTCAGTTTGTGCCATGATAAAACAATTCTCTTGTTTATGGTGCCATTATCCAAAAGCGACCACGTCATATCAATACATTCATAATTTGCTTAATGAATATTCATGAAGTAAGGATTTAACCCTTTCCCTGATCTATATTTATTCCAAAGTTCAATACCTACTGAATAGTCATGGACAAAATAGTTACAATGAAATATGGAAGGTACAACATTGTTGCCATTTTAGAAACTAAAGAAACAGATCTATCAAATTACATTAGCAAACAGAGCGATCAGATAGCACCGATGTGCTTATGAAATCAGATATATCTGACTCTGGAGTGTCAATCACAGTCAAACATTTCTTTGTTAATGTGTAATTAGAAATTTGTAGTCTATGAATATGCATACAGTAGTACATTCTTAGATTAGTATTCTTATTTAATTCTTTCTTAGAGTCTCCCCATGGCATAATAATACAATGTCATCACTATAACTACTAAGACACCATGCCATTCAAATCTGAATTATAAGAGACTATACAATTATCACATAATTCCATACTTATTGCACTAGGGATATACAATAATTAAAACGTACATAGCATCTGTTAATCTGACAAATACGACACCTGCAGAAATTATAAGGACATATGCCTGCTTGTATAAGAACCACTTAAATTAGAAGGCACGTAAAAACCGAGTACAGGAAACCGGCCAAACAAGCCATGTTACAAAATATTCTTTAAAAACCGATTATTACCTCAAATCAGATTTGAGATAAACTGGTTAACAGACTTTATACATTAAATAAACAGCAAAGCTTTAAACATTTGTTATAGGCATTATTAGTATCCATGAGGGTGAATGGTTAATATCCAGTCAGTTTCGGCGATTTCAGTGAATACTGTTTCATCCAGTGTGGTCAACAACTCGGTGTCTCATCGGATCCAAACTGTTTGATTCCGTCATTATAAACAAAACTGCAAACCTAAAAATATGAATAAGACGGCAAATATGCAGACAATTATAGGTTACAACGAAAGTGCTAAATTATATTGGATCTACCCGAGTACTGTCCTATAGGAGCGTTCTGTTTTACTTTCACCTTGCCTGAAGCAGTCACCTGCCTTTAGCACAACTACTTGATGTAATTTAGTGGCCGTTATAGAAAGGTTTTACTGCATTGCAATTGTATTGCAAAATACAGTAGCTAACTACTGTGTCAGTAGATATTGATTTCTTTAAAGCAGGTGGTTGCTTAATACAAGGCTTTCTAATAACGTGAGTCCTACATTGATATACCACTTGGTTTTAAGATCCAGAATTATGTCTAGTTTCAGTGGTCGCTTTAGAGACGAGTAACTCAGCGTTTCATCTTGAGATAGATTCAAGTTGTTTGAAAATTTCAGTTAGGTGGCGCTTAGAACCCCTTCCCCCTTCCCCGGGACAACATTCCATTAGTGCATTTGTAGCCAAATCGAGGGAGCGGCTACTCTCCTTTTGGTTCGACACTTGGCTTCCTTCCGACCTGAGGGAATCAAGTTGTCGAGTAAGAAAACTTACAGTCAATATTTTGTTTATAGAGCTAAACTGTCTCTGAACAAAGAAATGGAGCTAAGGTCTAACGTTGTCTATTCGTAATTCTCGTACTACGTGTCGACAACAAGTTTCAATAAGGAGTTAGGAGATAACCTGTCGACAACAGGATGAACTCTTCGTCGGGTTGGATCCGATATCGTCTTCTCTCCTTACTGCGCATCAACAACACGCATTGTAAGGAATTATAATAGCTTCATAGATCCTCAAAGTTGTAGCTATGGTACGATAGATCTTGGGTACGTGAAGATATTGTCCCGGGCCTTTGTCCATTGATCTCTATATCATCTCAAATGTCTTCTGTGGTGTGCCTCATGCGATTGGGCTTCCCATCACTTATTTTTGAGTTTTTGTGAATTTCCTGTCAGTCCATCAATATCATCTGCAAAGCGGAGGGTCGTGGTGTTTCTACTTCCAATACTGGCAGTTCCCTCATATCCATCCAGCCTCAGACATTTTTCGATCCAAGAAGACGCTGAGGCGGATTAGGGACACATTTCAACCTTGCCCATATTGTCAGAGAAAAATGTGGTTTCCCATGACAGATTCCTCTTAAAATCGAAATCATCCAAGCTTGTACTCATGACAATTCGTAAAGCAAATTTTGAGAAAATGTGGACAAGAAATGAGGGTTATTTCAGTAACAGTGTATTATGATACACGGACGGACAGATGGACTGACGGGCGGAGGGGTCTAAACCTATATACCCCGTGGAACGTCTTTGCGTGGGGTATAATTAACCAGCAACATTATGTTGTTGTAGTATGTGCACAAAGGTAATAAACCGGAAACATTCCTTTATTGTACTATGTTTACAACGACAATCACCCAGCAGTATACCATTATAGTATCATAATGTACAGAGACTATATAACCCCAAAACATCCCATTATAATATTTTATGCACGAAGAAAATAACCTAGCAATATATCATTATAGCAATACATGTGCAAACACAATAACACGGCAACATCCTGTTATTGTATTATATATAGAATGGCAAACCCTCAGCAACATTTCAATATTGCTTTTTCTTTTCTGAAATCTTGTATATATAGTCCGTCTTATATTTTCTTATTTGCCCGACGGCTAATAATGACATTTAAAATGCACATATTGTATGCAGTTTTCAATGGATATTCAAGTATTTGTATACAGTAAAATCTTCTAAACCGAAATATAGTCAAGAAAAAGTAGTTTTTTTTTTCATGTCAGGTGACTGCTTAATGCTGGGTGAAAGTCATGCCGAAAGTTTCCCTGAATTAAACTGCCACCTGTGTTGAGAACAGATATTGATAATAGTTTGAAAATTCCGGTTAGAGATATTTAACTGTACTGTGCGTTTTTTTCTAATGCTATTTTTAAGCAATCACTGGCTACAAATAAGTGGAATGCTGACGCTGGCTAGAATGCATTGAAACTAAAAATCTTATCGCAAGCTTATGGCATATATATTTGTGTGTAACATGTACATAGTAACATCATTGTTCACACTATCTTTCCAAGTACCTCCACTTTGTTTGAATGTAATGAAACGTCAATGGTAAATACATATTATCATAAAGATTGACTTCGATGAACAACCATTGGTTTTACCGATATCTCTCCGACACCATTTCGACAAAACGCACGTTGAATTATAATCTTCTAGACACTCTCAATTTGTATGGTTGAGGTGCGTTTGTAATATAGAACAACTTGGGTTCAAGGGATGCCTTCACATTGTCAATTTCCCTTTTGAATTCGAAGCGCTGCAGAAGGTTGGCAAGAATCACAAACAGCTCCATTCTGGCCAGGGTCTCTCCTAGACATATACGAGGTCCTGAGAATATAAAAAGATTTCTTGACTTTTACCCCTCACATAATAGAAACGCATTTTCACCCTTTTGCAACTAGACTAGACCCAGGTTAGATGGCTTCTGAAAGAGCTATCTGATCAGGGTCTGCTCTAATTACTGATAGAATTCTACAGATCTGATTTTACAACTCAGCGAATAAATAAGCATGATGTTATTATTTGCAACATGGGTATTCATCATGTTAAGGGTTAAATATCATATTTCTTGTACATATTCCTAGAGCTTTGAAACAGATCCCTAAAATACAACCTGGTTTATGTACGGTATGTATTTAAATCGAAGCTGTATTGGGTATGTGCATGTTGAAATTAAAATGATAATTCCTTAAATTCTTAACATAAACGACAATTTATTTTACATATACAGGTGGATTCTCAATGCATGAAAAATATAACACAGATCGCTCCTATATGACATTTATAATTCATTATCATTGCGCTGCATTGAGCAACCATCAGCTCTTAAAAGCTCGTTTGTTAATCAATCACGTGGTCAATTTAGAGAGTTTCTACTGTACTATATGTTACACTTATAACATTTACAAACAATGTGGATGCAGGAACAGCAGTTCATCTATATTTCAATTGTTTAACACCCACGTCGATTTTTTAGGGTTTCGGCTTTTGCCGAAATCCTTATAAAATGGATTGCGACTCAAACTATGGCGGAAAACCCTATTGCACGAGCGCTACCTAGCGGGAATCCCCCTAAGAGAATACGCGCATGTGCAGTGCTTGGCTTACAATCCGGTTCCGGAATCTTACAAAATATTTATAATGAAATATGGAAGGTGGATCCATTAGCAAACAGAGCAGACCCTGAATCTATGGGAGCGAGCTGTCTGATCTGGGTCGAATCTATTTGCAGATGCATGAAAACAAGTTTATATGGGGAAATTAAGGGTTAAATAGACTTCATCTGTTCAGTACGTCCTTTACGGTATAAAGGTTACAGCGCACTGGTGGTCAGTAGTGCAGGGCAACTGTTACATCATGCTAAAATCTCTAGAGCTCATACGCTTAACTCTTTGCACGCTAGCGGCGAAACTGTGATTACCTATGCAAACAGTTTGGATCCAGATGAGAGGCCACATAATTCTGCGTCCCATCAGGATCCAAACTGTTTGTCATCTTGATCATATTTTTGCATAAAATGAAAGAAAGTTTATTGAAGAATTGAAGCAGACGTCAATTGTTGCAAACGAAACATCACTCAGCATTATAAGGATTAAGCAAGCTGTAGAAATCTGTAATGTCGTCTGCTTCAGGTTTGTCATCATTTGAATTTCTAAAAGATCAGTTTTAGGCAGTTTGACCTAAGGCAAAATTGTCACAAGTTGTAAACAGTTTAGACAGTTACTTGGTATTAGATCAGAATCCAAACAGGGTGTCCCACTTTGCCAGCCTTTATTGTTTAAGTAGCTTGGATGGTAGTATTAACAATTACTATTAAAAGGAAACAAGGGTTTTTGTATCCTTTATATTATTAAAAAATCATTAAAATGAAAAAAAGGAGAAAGGCAAACAAAATGAGACAAAGCACTTTCTTATCTTTTAATTTATATACATTTCATCATTTATTGATTTACGTGTCAGGCTTATAGTATCTTATAGTGTCTTATAGTATCTTATAGTAATGTATGTAATTTATTTCTAATTCATATCATTTATTTCTATGACGCCGGTTACTGATCAGGGTCTGTAGTATTTACTACAGCACTAACTGTAATTTGCATGTATGACTATAATTTATTTTTAATTATATCATTTATTGATATACTTGTTACATGTATGATGCTGCAAATAGCAAAGACCCTGGCCAGTTGTGGTAACTGATCGGGGTATGTATTGTTTGCAGCACAGACTCACAAATTGACCCTGAACAGACTCACACTCACAGTCTCCTCAGGAAGAAGTAAGAAAATACAGCACAGTCACACAAAAAGACAAGGTATAGGCATGGATAAACTATTAAGGGTCTTTTCTGTTTGCAAAAGCACAGAAAGGCTTATTTTGCTCAGACAAATTGTACCCGATATGGAACCCTGAACTCGTCTTCACTATATAATATAAAGTGAAACAATATTATGTGTCTAACAACCCATATACCAATGGGAGGTTTTACTTCAAATTTTCACCCATGATAAGCTGTCAACCTTAATGAGAAGATTTTCTTAAAGAATGTAATTATTGCTCTGACCATTTTACCAGAGTTATGGGACTCTGAAATTTTCTTCACTGTATAACACATAGTCAAAAGTGCTTGATATAGAGACACTATTGTTAGGGGGGGGGGGGGGTTGCATCAGAAACAATTTTCTAGTTAATTTTATTTTCCCTGTTGTATCCTGCCATGCTAAGTTGAAATATATTTGTTACTTTATAATTTGTCATATTGTTAATATCACCCCACAGTATATTTGGCAATTATTGTGTAGGGTATTTAGAATCATAAGGAATATGTCTAAAATTGGTGGAAGTGTATATATGGATAAGTGAATGATGCTTGCTAATTACTGTTATGGTCCACCAGATAGTAGCAGAAGTATGACCCTTACTTTCAAATAATGCAGTGATGGCTCTATACTACATTAAACATCAATTTTGGCTATATTGGCACAAAGTGGCAAGTTGAGCTATTGGAATCGCACTGTGTGTGACATGTTCATAAAACAATGCTTTAAATGTCTTCCAAACTACTGACATGATTTTCAAAAATATCCACAGCAAACAATCAATATAATAAATATATAGTATGTCCGAAACCTTCAGTACTGTCAGTACTTTGATTTTAATTTGAAATTGAAGACAAGGGTAAATGTAACTCGTTATCTATACCCCTTTCCCTGTTTTATGTTCATGAAAGGGTTAGGGTTAACCTTATGGATATTTATTACCTGGGGTTTTATGATGACATATATGTATACACAGGATGTTTTGGCTCAGGCAGTAACTGTTGAATCAGATCTATAGTATGCCATAAGCAAAAAGAGCAGACCCTGATCAGACTTCTTCTATACAGATACGTAAAATGCGCCTAAATAAGGAAAAGTGTAAAAGTGACGGTTCAAGAATGATGTAACAGTTTTTAATACACGTGTCCCGGTAAAGTTCAATCAAACCACCTCATGCTGAGAGCTATCTGACTTGCATTTGAAAACAGCTTTGATTCAGATGAGACGCTGAGTTACTTATCATGATCCAAACTGTATGACATCCGATAAATAGTTTCTCAAATGAAGTCAGAAATCAGTAAAAACCTTTAAGCTGGTCAGAGCGTGAGCAGACATTTTCTCTATACATGAGTATGATTAAAAACTTATAACATTATATACCTGCTGAGAATGGAATGTTTGCCTCACGTTTGACGCATTTCCCAGTTTCGTCTAAGAATCTTTCCGGTTGGAACTTTTCCGGTTCTTTCCAGTATTTAGGATCAACACCGGCAGAATAGAGATTGGCCATAACAATAGAGCCTGCTGGAATGTTGTATCCGCGCAATGTTGTGTCCTTGGACGCACTATGGACTACCGCAAAAGGAGCTGTGAATGATAAAAAAAGCTTTTATGCTTACAAATAAGGTCTGCTAAAACTCTGATCTATTGCAATGATTCCTTCCATTCGATTTGTTCAATCTTATAAGAAACTATTGATCAAGTATCAGCCAGTTTAGATTGTAGTGAGACACCGAATTACTCGAAGTCGCATCTAGATCCAATTTGTTTGCTAATGCAAGTCTGGTCGCGTTAAGTATGAGTAGGGTTAATAGAGGTTCTAGCGTGTGTATTTGGCAGGAACTTGTAATCAATTTCAGAAAGAAATAACTAAACCTATATCAAACCGGTCTTGCTGGGACTTATATGACACCAGTATCGACATTCAACAAAAATAATAGATGCATGACAGTGGTCCATGCAGATAAGATGTGTAAATTTAAACATTTTCAAGAATAACTTCTTTATTTCTAAATGAAACCCTATATTATGACCACTCTTTAGAATCGGCTCGAATACCCCTATGTTTTGAAGAGACAATTCTAAAGAGTGGCAGCAGTATAGGATTTCGTAGAGCAAAGTCAATTTTAGCACTTGACTACGCACGTTTATCTGTTGGTCTGTACAGCATGTACAGGAAATTATTGCTATAGGAGCTCTCTGTATTATTTTTGCCTTGCATAAAGCAATCATGTGCTTATAAAAAGTTCTATGTTAACGAAATATGAGTTGACATTAGCGAGATGTTACTGTACTATGTAGTAACAATAGATGGACCGTATATACCACATAAACAAGAAAGCGTAGCAAACATCACCCGCATACTAACGCTTTCTTTGCTTTGTAGTTTCAAATTGTTTGTATCCTGTTTATCGCCGATGTAATCGGCGTATCGGTTAGACCCACATTGTTTGAAAATGTTTCCACTAATTCATCCGTAGTATGTTAAAATATCTCACCGATGGAAGCATATCTTTGTATCTCCTGAACAGTAGCAGCAACATAAGGCATCTTCACCTGGTCGGCATATTCAATCGATTTCTGTCCAACGACCTGCATATATGATATGAGTTATAAACCGTGGAAAGTACTCGTATAGCAGTATCATGCTTATAACGTTATGAATGTAATATAACGAAAATAAATGACGCTATGAATATGAATTAGATTATTAACCCTTCTCTTGCTGAATTTTAAAACACATGTCTCATTCTTTACCCACGCCCTGTTGTATAATTACATATCTCTTCACTGTGTACAAGTATTTCGCTGTGCAATCACCCCTGTGGAATGCACTGGTTGCACAATCAACTTGTAAATAGTACAGACCCTGGTGAGACAGCTCCTGCATCTGGGTCTTTTCTATTTACAGGTAGGTATATTGACGTGAATAGCAAGAGAAGGGTTAATATGTTTTATGAATACAGGATGAAGTGGTCATTGAATAAACTGTAGAATCAGACCAGGGTCCATGCTTATAAACCTTTTTAGTTGACTGAGTCTGAGATCATTCTCAAACATGCATCTGACCTATCAGGTAATTGAGAATGAGCGCAGAGCTCCGAGTATTTGTGAAATCTAGATGATGTATTTTTCATTTCTTCCCCAAACATATATGCTGGTATTTATTAGAGTTTCCTCTCAGACGCATATCTATTTAGTACAAAAAAGATAGGGTTTACCAGGGATTTTAAGAGATTTGGATATATCAATATTCTTCCTAGACATCGTTCAAACGGTTCAACGCGATGAAATGAAACCAAAGACAAATACAAAGATCCGAATTGAAAGAGATTACCAGTTCTGCGCATGAAACGGTAAAGAAAACGCTAATATTGTTCTAAAATGTGGTGTCCTGAAATCTGTTATAACGCAACATCATCATTAATTCTTCTCCCACTATGTACGGCTTGACTGACATTTGCAAACAGTTTGGATCCAGATGAGATGCCGAGTAACTTGGCGTCTCATCAGGATCCAAGCTGTTTGATCCTCGGTCAAGAATTTCTAGATGGCTTGGTTGAACCGGAAATAGTCCAAATTGCACCAGATCCAACTTTAAGCGATATATTTTTTTCACAACAGGTTAAAATTTAACTTCAATACTATCTAAATGTCAAACGTCATACGTATTATTGACATCTGGTGTCTGATCCTGGTTGGTTGGGTTTACTTGTACGTCCATGGTTAGCCGTGATGTCTAAAGGGACGACCAGAGGGTGGAGTGGTTTATGTTTCTATCTTGTAGCAATAATGAACGGACAGTCACATTACCTTGATATCGAATCAACAAGTTCTTACACAACCTCAGTATACAAAGTATACCATTTCTAAAATCTTTGATATGACTGGGTCGATGCCCGAAACCCCTGTCATTCCGCTTCAAACACTAACTCTGTGTTAGTGGGGGCCAAGTTGTTCTTAAATATTTGCTAAATTAATTTGTGCAGGCAAATATACTCGTTATATAGCACGGAAAGTTGTTAAGTATTGGTGGTTGATGAAGGTGTGTACCTCGTCGATTTCCTTTTGGCATTTGCGTTGGACCTCTGGAAATTCGGACATATACAGGAGCGCCCAGTCCAGTGTCGTTGAAGTTGTTTCCGACCCAGCAATGAAAATATCAATTATCACTCGGAACATGGTGCCCTCTGAACAAGTACATGGGCAAAAATTATAAATGAAATCAGATCATACGAAGTAATATTTGAATAAATTAATGTGCCACAATTCTCACTATGGATCTTTATCAAATGAATATTCAACCTTTAGCCTGCTATGGGCGGATGAGTGTATACCTATGCAAACAGTTTGGATCCAGATGAGACGCCTAGTAACTCGACGTCTCATCAGGATTCAAACTGTTTGACACCATGATTCCATTTTCGTAGATATATTGATTATATTTTAATTTTTTGTAGAAATAATTTGCTCAGCAGGCTAAATGTTAATAATGGCATTTTAGACAAGGGAAGTTTGACCACGCACAAACTGTAGACTCAAAGCTATATAGTGTCATAAGCAAACAGAATATACCCTGATCAGACAGTTCTAAAAATCTTTGATCTGGGTCTACTCTGTTTATAAAGGTGTACATATGTACATATAAAGACGTAAAGGGTTAACACAGTGGGTGCGTGTTGTATACAGTAGAACCTGTCTTAAGCGACCATCAACACTCCTCTAGGAGTGCTCTGATTTGGGTCTACACTGTCTGCACATATCCCGCACTTAAGAAGTTTAAGCAGTATGGTGATATCGGTGATTCGTGCAACACTGGTGTGCCTTCAGTCGGCGAAGGACCTCGAAATAATCTTTGTAGGAATTTTGGTCAGGATGCAGCTCAATATAAAAAGTCTCATCAATGTCTTGCCTTAGTCTCTGGTCGCATCTTTAATAATAAATTGGCGAAAGTATTTCTTTATATTAGATGATGACATTATTTTTATGCCCCCAAAGCTAGGCTTTGGCGGCATATAGTGATCGCACCGTGCGTGGGTGTGTGTGTGTGTGGGTGTGTGTGTGTGTGTGTGTGTGGGTGGGTGTGTGGGTGTGTGTACCTTTTGTCCGGAGTATATTTCCTTTGTCACATCAGCTACGGATACCAAATTTGGTGTGTGAGTTCATCTTGGGATGGCGGAGTGTCGCGTACCATTTTCATGTCACTGTGACCTTGACCTTGACCTTTGACCTCGATTTAAAAAAAAGCTTATACCTTACCAGCTACAAAAAGCTTGTCCGGAGTATATCAACTATACCTTACCAGCTAAGGATTCCAAATTTGGCGTGTGAGTTCATAATTGGGATGGAGGAGTGTAGCGTACCATTTTCAGATCACTGTGACCTTGACCTTGACCTTTGACCGATTTTACAAAAAAGCTTGTCCAGAGCATATCTCCTATACCTTACCAGATACGGATTCCAAATTTGGTGTGTGAGATCACCTTGAGATGGCGGAGTGTCGCATACCATTTTCAGGTCACCGTGACCTTGACCTTTGACCTCGATTTTACACAAAGCTTGTCCGGAGCATTTCTCCTATACCTTACCAGCTACGGATTCCAAATTTGGTTTGTGAGTTCATCTTGGGATGGCGGAGAGTCGTGTACCATTTTCAGATCACTGACCTTGACCTTTGACCTCAATTTTACAGTCCGGAGCATATCTCCTATACCTTACCAGATACAAAAAGCTTGTTCAGAGCATGTCTCCTATATCTTACCAGCTACGGATTCCAAATTTGGTGTGTGAGTTCATCTTGGGATGGCTGAGTGTCTCGTACCATTTTCAGGTCAATGTGCCCTTCACCTTTGACCTTGATTTTACTAAAGGCTTGTCCGGAGCATATCTCCTATACCTTATCAGTTACAGATTCCAAATTTGTAATTTGTAAGTATTGGACAGGTATGCTTAGGCAAACAGTGTATGTTTTTAATGTTAAGGATCGACATAGGGTCTTTCTTAAGCGTTAAGAATCAACTTAACAGTAACAATCAACACAGTATGTTTTTTTTATTTAATATTGAAATTTGACCCCGTGTCTTTTTTTTTAAAACTTTAAGAATTTACCCAGGATCTGTTTTTAACGTTGACAATCAACCCAGGGTCATTTTTAACGTTGAGAATGACTTAGGGTCCTTTTTAATTAAGTTTTGACCCTTGGCTCTTTTCTTAGCTATCATAATCGTCAAAGGTTCTGTTTCTAATGTTAAGAACTGACTCCTGTGTCATTTTTAACAGCATCAAAATTTCATGTTACACCTGCATTACATTATATTGTTTTTCCGCCAAAATGCATTCGGTGTCAAACACTTTGGGGGCATTTGTCACCCGTGACGACTCTCTTGTTGTACTTTTATAATTGATGAAGACCATACGTTTGCACTTTTCCTTCTAGAACTGAATAATTTTATATTTTCGTATTTGAAGAAGACAATGCTTTCGTAACTCCCTTTGAAAAATAAACCGTATCCTGCTGACCTTGACATGACTCTCATCATAATACAAGCTGTTTGACACTCGGACTGTGGTTAAAACATAGAGCGATCTGAGTTTTGATCAATAGTAAAAGGGGGTAAAAGGCGATTGTTTCTCACTAAGCCCTCTAAATCAACCATTCTGAAATCAACACATAAATCAGTGAATAAGAAGATTTTCCCTGTACTTGAGTCCTTTGAATGGGAGAAATGAGTCTGTTAACCTTTGCAAACAGTGTAGATAAAAATAGTATGAGTGCTCCTAAAGATCATTTCAGCAAATTTATATTTTCTACACAAACTTGACTTTATATTAAAAACAGCGTTGGACTGTGATTCCACTTTGAATATCCAGCACCCTGAAGCACGACTATGTAAACAGCTAAAGTAAACAAATGTGAACTATTCGATGTAATGCAGTAGTCGTTATAGAGAGGTTTTACTGTACATTAGAATCAGCGATAATATCTGCTATTCGAGTGGTAGCGAATGCCGTTAATTAAGATGTACGATCATATTGGTCGTAAGATCGTTAGATAAACGGCCCCAGTGTGATAAGTTTTGCAAACGGAGCAGACTGTGTAAAAGGACATTTCATCCATATGCCACTAAGGACGAACTGCCTCGTATTTATAAAAAGTTGGGATCTTGTTGAGACTTCTCATCAGGATCCAAGCTATTTGACACTTGATCAATAGTTTCGTAAAAGCCTGATTGAATCCGAAAGTAGGCAATTATTGCACAGGATCAGAATTTAATCAGATACAAGTGTTCTATATTTACACTGTTTCAAATCTAAGTGTACGTTTTGTTATAACTTTATTTGTCCCTACAATGCCACTCCAACATAAGTCTATCACTGGTTCTTTGAAGCGTGTGGTAGCTTAATAATTTACCTTTAACCACGCGGCAAACAGAGTAGACCCAGATCAGACGGTTCCCGCAGGGGCCCTCTGATCAGGTACCGCTTTGGTTGTTCATGAAGTAATATAAAAGTACAAAAATGAGGCATGCAGGAAACACCACATACAGAACAAACACTCGCCCGAACAGCAACACAAGGAAACAGCAAATGTACATAAGTAGAAAAAACAACAAGAGACGCACAAAACAAACATACAATAGGAGGAAGATGGAAGTACCGACTTGGAACGGTCAGTGACAAAAGTCACTGGGGGGGTTAAACCGGTTTATGGGCGCCCAACCTCACACTTATTCCATCCTCATCATAAAAGACAAACAGTGTAAATAAACGTATCCCCTCTCCGACTAATCTACAACAACCGCGACAGCAAATACAGTGGTAAAGTGCATGTATAACGAAAAAACATTTAAGTGAACATACTGTATCCACCTATCGCTAGTGTACTCAATGATTGAGCTGCAAACAGAGTAACTGTAGAAAAGTAATAAAGGGTACGACAAAAATGAAATAGTACAGATATCCGACGTTCTCCTTCCATTTCTGGATTTAAGAGGTCGCCTTCATAGAGTACTAAACCTTTCTTGTCGGCGTACATGCAAAGAGGCCAGCGTGATTGCCAACTGTAAAAGGGTTCACAACCAAACATGCAGTATGTTGTAGTACTACAGGATCATATCCCTTTTTAATGAATTGTTTTATATATTTGATGAACAAAGTGAGAAAATGGGTATGTCCAATAATTTTACGAAGTTTGTAAATCACATCACCATAAAATTCAGGATGTGAAATACGTGTCGCAGAAGCACCTTGAGATTACATTTGTACTTGCCAATAAGCGAGAGATTTCGATAGTAAAATTTAGAGAAAGTTTTTCTTAGTTTATGGTATCTATATCCTTGCTTAAGCAGTTTTTCAGTTAAAATGAGATTTCGACTGTTAAAATCGTCAATAGATGAACAAGCTCTAGCAAAACGAATAAGTTGAGATATATAAACCCCGTAAGATGGAGCACGGGGAACATCCCCGTCAAGATGAGGAAAATTTACAATATTAAAATCAAAATCATCTCTTTTGTCATATATTTTAGAAGAAATCATTCCATTATTAATTTTAAGGTCTAGATCAAGAAACGCTGCATAATTGTCGGACGGGTTAGCTTTATTCAATTTGAGTTCTTTAGGATAAATTGTAGGAATCAGAGCATCGAAGAAAGGGTTATCTAAGTTAAAATATCATCCAAATGTTCGTACAGTTTATGTCATGGTAAAATATTTTCTTGTTCATAATGTATTAAATCAGTTAATTAGTGACTATACGGTAATTATCTC
This sequence comes from Azorinus chamasolen, assembly GCA_963576725.1. Taxonomy (NCBI): domain Eukaryota; kingdom Metazoa; phylum Mollusca; class Bivalvia; order Cardiida; family Solecurtidae; genus Azorinus; species Azorinus chamasolen. Next base: position 61,738,818 of record OY755245.1, read on the forward strand.
TAATTAAATAGTTAGCATGTAACGGATTAACACTTAACGTCATGAATATTCACGTAAGAAATAATCAAATCATGAATATTAACTAGGCTTTATTGCCATAATATCATATGGATATACATGGCAGAAACTGTAGAATCATATTTATATCATGTCATAACCAAACAGAACAGACCCTGATCAGACGGCTCCTATACTACTCTGTTTGCAAATGCGCAGAAAAGATGAAGATGTAATTATCATGTACAGCGTTAAGGAATATTCCTTATTAACTTCCGAGATATTTCCGCAAAGAAAAACAACCTAACTCGTTCAATATTCCCCCCAAACAACATATTTCATAGTTCATACAAAACACCTAACTTCTACATGGTTCCTCATAAAACAACATAACTCAATTGCAGCATAGTCTTCCATAAACAAACTAACTTCTCTAAGGAACTACCTACTTCAAACCAATATAGTTCGACGTCATACGGACGATGCTATTCTCACCTGTTACACCTTCATAGTCTGGAACAAGATGAGACGTCAGTCACCTCATTTAACCCTTTACTCCATGAATATTCATGCAAGAAATAATGATTTCATGAATATTAATTAGATTAATTCTTTGACACAGGAAGAAATTTTGCCCATGACAGACTTTGCAGAATCATGTCTATATTATATCAAAAGCAAACATAGCAGACCCTGATCTGGAATTACTCTGCAAATGCGTAGGAAATGCGTATGCATGGAGTAAAGGGTTAAACCAGAACTAATTAGGAAGCTTGATTCGAAATCTGAATTCTAAGGTTCTGCAGATTACAGTGTGCTTGTCCTGTTAACTTATACATACTTGTCAATTGTATTTCATCTAGTACAGATTCCTTTTGCGTCTGTATGTAGATATCTATGAAATCTCGGATATTTTCTGGGTCAAACGTCGCCTCGTGCTCATCTATCTGCTGCAGTATGTAGTCCTTTATTGATCTCACACTCTGCAACCGGGCGTTATGGTTATCTACGTTCTGTCATGTATATATATATAGAACACATTACAATCCTCTAATACTATTCATTTTTTGTAAAACTAATTAATACACAATTTTGATTACCCTAGCCCTTCTTATCGTATTTGTTATTCGGTAGAAAAACGTAGAGTCATATTATGTATATTATTATATATTCATAAGCAAACAGAACAGATCTTGATCAGACGTCTCGTATAGGAACAGTCTTATCTGGGTTTACTAAAGAGGCATGAAAAGCGTTTGTTTGAAAGAGCATATTTTCAATAATATCATGAAACTTGACGTTTGTTATGTTCAATCATTATTATGAATAATGTCAATTTAAACTTCTACCACAAAATGCCCATGTGATACAAAATAAACCGTTTTCACCGATACTTATTGTGTTTGTTCTACAACAAAATATTATCGACATTGGTCGAACAAAACTAAAACGCGAGCCGAATAAATACTTACATATTATACACATTAAAGAGGAAGTCCCTAAAATGAACGCAACTTTTCAACAATGTCATAAAACTGGGTATTTGTTATGCTCAATCATTATTATGAAGACAATCAATTTGAATTTATATCGAAAAAAGCCCCTGTGATACAAAATAAACCGATTTTATCAATACGTACAATTTTTGTTCAACAACAAAGTATTATCGGCCTTTTTCGTTCAAACGTTCCGCGTTTTACCGATGATCACCCAATCCCTCCATTGTTTACGTATCAGCTTTCCTTTGAAGTGGTCGGAGAGACGCGATTAGCACGAACATATACGAAACTAAAACACGACCCAAATAAAACTGAAACATCGGGGAATAAAATCGGGATGGTCGATATCAAACACATAGATGTTTTCAACGTTTATTTGATAGATTTTCTTGCAGTATTCTACTTTTCAGCATATAAACAAATGAGTTTTGTATATTTTAGGAATTTTTGAAACGTGTCGAATGTAGGGACTTCCCCTTTAAGGTTGTGTCTCTTCGGTGCTTATTCGACTGGTTTTCTTGGATATACTTCTCCGCAGCATATAACAAATGATTAATGTAATTGTTAGGCATTGTTAAAACACGTCTCAAGTAGAGAATACTACTTATCTGGGTTCTAAATAGTGTATGTTCTGATCCAACCACTACACCATCAGTAATAGTTTTGGTATGCACTATATGTCTTAGTTTGTCTGTACGAATAACAAAACCCTTTCATTTTATGAAAATACTCAGTATGAAAACCTTAAATTTATCAGATTATTTTGAATGACAAACAATGCGAACACTGATTAGAGGGCTGACAGTGCAGGCATGTGTCGCATTCAAAAGGTTACAACAGTCAATAACATTTAAAGTAACAAAGTATGTCCATAGTTTTCTACAGTTCTTGTGAGTGTTTCATATCTTACCCTTAAAGGATAGCACAGTTCTTGTAAATGTTTTATGTATTAAATAATATTATTGTATAAAATGTGCTGTTGTAGTCCCGATTAACCATTATTAACAAGGCGATTCACGCACTCTCGCGCTATGGTGGGCCGGTTTTAATTTTACCTTTGCGGGGCCTTATTTCAACAGTAGACGCGACGACTACAGCATTGTCATTGAACACAGGAAAGCAGAAAAAAAGGTTTTATGCAAGAATAGCGATAATACACGTTTGCTTCGGGCAATAACATATGCAGTGTCCCTTGGGGAAGTTGTTGCCCTCGCCCTTCGGGTTCAGGACAACAACAGCCCCTCGGGACACTGCAGATGTTATTGCCCAAAAACAAAGTGTATTAACCCTCTATCACAGTTTTTGGAGATGTTCCGTATAAAGGTACATTTTATTAGATTAGTCTTCATTATGTGCAAGTTATTTAAAGTTTCAAATACCGTTTTTATTTGCTCTATGCTGCATGAACCACATTCTCGTATTTGACAGCACACCCCCTATATTGCTGCTTCTCGAAGAAGCGATTCTAATGTGTATCCACAAGTAAGGGTTTGGCCGAGAAATATAGACAATGGCTTATCTAATTTCCTACATATATATGCCTCTTATCTATAGTTCTGATAAATATCGTTAACATTACCTTCTTACTGATGAATTTGGCTATGAATTTCGGTAGGAATGAGCTGGGAGAAAATATTCCCTGACCTGTGAAAGCGATAGAACTTAGCTGACGGATCTGCTCAAATTCTGGCTCGTCATAGTCGTACCTGAAGCAAAATGTTCTCCAATCTAATTTAAGGAATATTAAACAGCAAATGTCAATCGGTACTGTATCTATTTCAATATTTTATACCTTATTTCATATAAATTGGTAAGGAAGAAGCATGCATATGAACTCTTTCATTTAAACAGATTTTAACTGTGACATGTTAAGGCCGATGCCGTGATTGACCTTGCAAACAATTATATCCCAAATTAATATTTGAGACACAATGATCGTGTTATTCTAAATATTTCCATCATATTATAAACGTTTTCCGCGCCTTTGCAAACAGAATAGACACAATTCAGACGGCTCTCCTCTTTGAGCCATCTTACTATGACATACTCTATTGCATATTGTATAATGTATGTCTGCGTGTACTGTTTCTGGGCCAAAATGAATGTCCTGTGGCCATATGTCAAAATAATCTAAACGATTTTACTGGTGTCATTATTTCTTACATGAATAATAAACAGATAAAGGGTTAAAAGAAATGTCTTTACTGAAAATTGATAATATATACTTTATAATTTCTGCCAACGAAAAGATGTCAAACTTGTTACGGATGAACCCTTTCCTCGATAAATTTTCAGAGTGGAATAATCCATCATTGTTTTTTGGTAGAGTCCATACAGTATGAAAGCGTAAACTTTGCGGGATGATTATAAATGACAAGCAATGCAGACTCTGGTCAGTGGGCTCCTCTAGAAGCCATATGATCTGGATCTACAAAGTTTATAACTGGCAGGTACAATCCATTCCAGCATTCAAATAGTAAATGAAAGAAATATTTTCATTGGACGTTTACTATATCATCTTGATAATAGGAACATTGCAAAACTTTAATTTTTTCAAACGTCTAAAGTAGCTAAAACAAACCTCCTGCCAAATATAATTCCATAGATTATATTCCCTATCGCACTCTGTACTAACGGAGTCATAGATGTGGGGTTTCCTTTGACTTCGTCAAGGCATTTACTCATGGCCTCCACTTCAACAAAGATTTTCTCTTCGATAGATGTTTTACCGACGCCAAAATCTCTCAAGGCCTGGAGAGTGAATCTTCTCAACATGCGCCATGAATCGCCATATTGATGTCCAATGATACCTGATTCATACAAAAAGGTGTTGCTATCTAATGCAAAATGATGCAGACCAGAGTTATGGGATCGGTAGTGTACAGTAAAACCTGTCTTAAGTGCCCTTATATTAATTGGACACAGGACTCTTAAAAAAGCATAGTTGCTTAATGCAGGGCGCAATTTTGATAGAGAAAGCTCCAATAGGACTTTAATTTATTACCCTTTGCCTGTATTAAGCTACCACCTGCCTTACGGACATATAAACAGGCATCTTTATTATGGTCGCTTAGGCCAGGTTCTACTGTAGTTCAAGTTGGATAATGAAATACTGCATGTGCCGATAAGTCAACCCTTATCCCGCTATCCGCGTAATCAGCTTCCGGGTTATATGACATTCGGTTAACTCTTTCCCAGTTCTACATTGATTCCAAATTTCAATACCTACTGAATATTCATAGAAAAATAGTTACATCAAAACATGGAAGGTGGAACTGTGCAGCCATTTTCGGAAGTAAATGAACAGATCTATCAAATTTAATTAGCAAATAGAGCTGACCCTGATTAGACGGCTAAATCCCGTTAACCTACAGTAAAACCTCTCTATAACGTCTGTTTTACTTTCACCTTGCTTTAAGCAGCCGCCTGTCCACAATACAAACTAATCAACACAATTTAGTGGTCGTTATAGAGAGGTTTTACTGTACGTCGGTATGTGCATGTGTGCGTACATGCCAATACACATCACGTACGTACAACATTCAGTACATATTGTTGTATTTTTGTTAAAAATGAAACCTAAAATTGTACAGTAGGAACATAAAATTATAGAATATTGTAGACTTTAGCATATGACTCATCGTCAAATCAGGAGCTACGCTGTTTATACTCTGGCTGAAATGTTGTATAAATGATGAATACATTTTTGTATATATTTGTATATATTTATAAAATGAATTAATCACTATTATCGCGTATTAAATCATCTTATGACACAAGGAAATGTGCATGTATACGCAGCACTTCAATCGAATCGTGGTGTTTTACTATGTATTTATCGATTTCAGAATGCAGAATGAAACTGAATAATTGCACAATAACCAATTAATAAATATGGAATACTTTTAATTTGACGTGAAAGGGTCAGCTTTAACCGGCATTCAGATAAGTAGGTCGCTGGTTCAATCCTTGGTCGGACCACACCTACCTTTTAACAATGGTACTAGTGGCTCCTTTCATTAAAGCTAAGGTATGTAGCAACCCGTTTTGAAATAAAGTTGCAAATTGAAGTAAAAATGACGAAAGTACTTTTCGCTGAAAGGAAATGGTAAACACAGAATACATCCAAACTCATATGCACTGGTGGTATGTTTCTAGTGTCTGTAGATTAATGGCCTTATGTCGTTGTCACATGACGCCATTTACTTCAAATACATAGTTTACTACAAAAAGCGATCAATGTCAATTTTTAACCCTTGAAAATTTAAAATTAGTCACGACGTCACTTGGGCGTCACATACCTTAATACTCATGTTTCACTACAAAACGCATGGGAATAGAATTCATAGCAAAATAAATGATTCGGAATGTACTCTTTCAGGATGGATGAATACGATTTTGAAAACTTCTATTTTTTTAAAATACATGTCTATGCATTTTGCTGTGAAACACGAGGATAAAGGTATTGCCAACATGTGACGCAAAAGTGACGTGCTGACTCATTTTTACCTTTCATGGATTACAGTTTGATATTGAATATTTTTTGGCTTCCCTGCAGTTGCTTTGACTTCAGCAAATTCATTGAGTACATATTTGACGGACTTTCACAGTTGTTGCCATGCTATGTTATACATATTGTCATGCGTTTACCATATTCTATGTTATGTCTTTACCATATTCTATGTTGTGGGGGAAGTCTGGCGGGGGTACCTTTATTTTCACTATTTATTAAGCTAGAGTGACTTTGAGATAGGTGTGAGGTTAGGTCGTCCGTGAACCGGTTTAAACCCCCAGTGGTGGTTTGGCCACTGACCGTTCCAAGGCGGTACTCTCTTTGTCACCCTTGCTTTTATGTTTGTTGGGTGTCTTTGTGCTTGTGTTCGTGTTTGATGTTTTCGTCTCGTGTGTTTGTGAGTGCGCACGAGTGTGTGGTTGTGTAGATGTGTTGCTTGCTTTATGTTTTGGTGTTGGTTGCGTTTTATGTGTGTCTTGTCCATGACGTCATATGACACCGACTTGACGCCATGAGTCTACAGACAATGGGAACAAACCGTTAGTGTATATGAGTTTGAACGTATTCTGTTCTACCAGCTCCGTGCAGTGAATAGTACCTAATCGCACGTTGAAATAAACTGCAACCCGTTTTGAAATAACTCTTTGAAAGTGCAACTTTATTTCAAAATGGGTTGGCTTCGAAAAACACACAATAAACTTCAATCCGTTTTGAAATATTTATTTCAAAGTGTAATCTTATTTCAAAACGCGTTGCTACAAATCTATCACGGTATTGCTAGAACTGTTTCATCCGATGTCCTACGATTTGACATGAGCATAGTTACTATATTGTACATAATGTCATTACACTTGTCGTGCCAAAGAACCAGTGCATAGGAGGGTTTCCACTGCCTCTCGTCCCATCCTCCACAATGTACTGACATATATGTCATGTTTCAAGCAGGAGCATTTCGTTATTATCAACTGACATTCACATAGGTAAATTATGTGCATAATAAATTTAAACTGTACATTTAGATTCACTGATAAACGAACAGTAGGTGAACACATAAAAGCAAAATGACAAAGACAAACATTTATACATGCAGCAGTATTGTAGATGGAACCAAAAACTACGATTACAGCAGATGAACTATGGTATGCTTCTGGACTACCAGATTATTGGACAGGACTTACCCTTGCCAGGTATGTCCTTCAACACCGCTTGAAATATTCCTTTAGCAACCGGTCTATCGCTGAAAACATCGGCTTTCTTTACAAAGGCTTCATGTATAACATCGTACCCGTGCAGGACGACAGCAAGACGAGAACCAATTCGTACAGACATCACGTTGCCATATGCCTTAGCAGCTTCGAGGAAAACCTTATGCCTTCGCTTTTTGTAAAACTTTTGAAAGAATAACATACTTCCAATAATAGGCAGACAGAGAGGTCCAGGTGGAAGATTCTTTGTCCGTTTGAAAACATAGTAAGTCACCAGAAATACAACTAAAAATACAAGTCCGACACTATAATCCATACTTGTACTGTTTACAACCAATATACAAATATTAGTTTGTAGGTCACTCGTGTGTATTTGCAAACATCTTAATCCGTGTTGTAACTGATAAACTGAGAACGCAGTTCTTATAAGCCCATTTGGTAGATATTATTTTCTGGGACGGGTCTGAAAATGCAGACCATCATCAAATGACAAGCTGAGTGTGCGTCACACTTAATTGATACAGGTTAAACTATGTATACAGGAATACCTGTCTTGAGCGGCAATTCATTTATTGAACTTAGGAGTCTTAAACAGCAGGTGGTTGATTAATGCAGGGTGAAAGTAATGCAGAACGCATCTATAGGAGCTCTCTGTATTACCTCTGACCTGCATTAAGATATCACATGCCTAACAGACCAATCATTAGTCCTCTTTTTGATGGCCGCTTAAGACAGGTTCTGTTGTATGTATACTATCTACCCAAGTATTCAAAGGTTGTAGTTATTAATAGTACACGGCATTTGACCTCTTTATGACTACTGTTCCTAAAACAAACAGTACAAACTGAGGACAGATAACTACCTTTGCTAAATATGCTTAAAGTTTCTTTAGCCTACTGAGCAAATTATTTTTACAGAAGTTTTCAAAATTCAAGATATAATTAATGTGTCGACCAAAATGCAATCAGGATATCAAACAGTTTGGATCATGATCAGACATAGAGTTACTCGACGTCTCAGCTGGATCAAAACTGTTTGCATAGGTATTCATAGCAGGCTAAATGTTAAATATTTGTTTGAGAAACGTTTCATGATTTCTCCACCAAAACCTTCACTTTGACTATTTTTCAGAATTTAATCAGTAGTCACAATGTATGTAAATGACGAATTTGGTATAGGTATGATACTGACAATACACACAAGTATTATTTAACCTTTTGCCTGCAATGGGCGGATGAGTGAATACTTATAAAAACAGTTTGGATCCAGATGAGACGCCGAGTAACTCCGCGTCTCATCAGGATCCAAACTGTTTGACACTCTGATTGCATTTTAGTAAAAAAAAAATAGTATAGCTTGGATTTTAATACTGTAATATGTGAAGCATTCTGTAAAAATAATTTGCTCAGCAGGCTAAAGTTTAACAGGTTAACCCTTTACCCAATAGCCTGTTTCTAGTTTTGAAGACATATGACCACTTAAAGCAGGTTGAAAGTAAAGCAGAATGCGCCTTAAGGCACATTCTGCTTTACTTTCAGCCTGCTTTAAGCTACCACCTACTAGAATATAGAAAATATTTATTATGCAATATGTTCATGACTGTATGAATTTGAACTATTTTCTTCAGCGGAGGAATAAATCAAACACGCTAAAAGCCGCTTCTATCAGGTAAAGGGTTAAATTGAATAACAGAAATAATATTCTTAGCAAAGGAAACGGATATAACCGTCATCTAGCTATAACTAATGTCTGCACAAGTTTTGATCTGGTGCAGTTTAAACTACTTCTGATTCGATCCGGTTTTACAAATAGCATTGACTTGGTGTCATAGCACAAGCTTTTGAGAAACTATTGACCAAGTGTCAAACAGCTTGCAACATGCCGAGACACTCGGTTTCTAGGCAATTTATCTGGATCCAAGCTGTTTGCAATATGATTAGACGCAGTTATGGGGTTTAAGGGTTAAAGCCACAACCAATACAGTCTCTCTACAACGGCCCCATGATAAATGAGCATGGTTGCCCCAAAACAAGAATTTAGTGTCTGTCTTATAAAAGACATTTAAAGCAACTAGTTTTAATTTACTTTCAGTCCGAATGACCGCTCAACCGACTGTACATTTACTCCCCTGGTCATTGAGCCATTTGCCTATACTATTGAGCACTGCTAACATATGGCGTGATTACACAGCCGCAGTACCGACTAGAGACTCTCACAGGTACCCATTTTAACCACAGGGGTAAGACACGTTTGAGTCAGTATTAAAGGGGGTGTCCCTACATTTGACGCGTTTCATAAACACTTAAAATGTACAGAACTCATTTGTTTATATGCTGAAAAGTAGTATATCGCAAAAAGCCCCATCCAATTACCGTTTATAATGACAAAACATCCATGTGTTTGATATCGTCGATCCCGGTTTTACTCCCCGATGTTTCAGTTTTATTCGGGTTGGGTTTTAGTTTCGTAACTGTTCGCCCTATTCGCGATTCTCCGACCACTTCCGAGAAAGCTATTACGTAAACAATGGAGGGATCGGGTGATCATCGACAAAACGCGGAAGAATTTAACGGAAAAGGCCGATAATATTGTGTTGTAGAACAAAAATTATCAGTATTGATGAAATCGGTTTATTTGTATCACAGGGGCATTTTTCGATATAAGTTCAAATTAGGAACATTCATAATAATGGTAGAGCATAACAAATACCAAGTTTTATGATATTATTGAAAATATTCGATCATTGTAGGGACTTCCTCTTTAATGTATATATAGAAAGAAGGGATCCGACTTCACAAGATCCAAATTACCCACTCCTCTACTTTAAACCCTTCGTTCTGCAAGAAATGCACCGATTTCGATCAGATAAAAAGCTATTCCGTAAGCAAAGACATGATTTTATTCGAATATGCAAAGATGTCCCCGGTCAAATTTGGAATAAACTTAACACGGCATCAGAAACATGAGCAAAATGGCCAAAATAAGTTAGTCGGACACGACCGCGTCCCCGAGTGCGAACCGCTCACAGCCTTGAAACGATTACTTATACGTCAAACACAATACAATTTGGCGTTCATATCAGCATTATATTCAATAAAAAGAACTTTCTTACTGCGATCTTACACGAAAACTTTGCTTACGGAATAGCTTTTTATCTGATCGAAATCAGTGCATTTCTTGCAGAACGAAGGGTTTAAAGTAGAGGAGTGTGTAATTTGGATCTTTTGAAGTCGGACCCCTTCTTTCTATATATACATATACTGACTCAAACGTGTCTTACCCCTGTGAGTTTAACCCCTAGGCAAGCTCATGCGAGTGGGAAACATTGAAGTTCGAGCTGGTCAAGCCGGTATTCGAACCACGGTCCCCCCCCCCGGGTTATCAGCTCAACACTCAACCTCTAGGCCAAGCCATCACCACAAAACGTTTTATACAGAACGAAAGTAATGCACAAAACTATTGTGGGCGTGGTCGCTCATAATTCAGATTTGAACGGAGAACAGGGAGGGTAATGGAGTCGTCTGATCAGTGCATGCTCTGTTTACTTCACATATTATCTTGAACTATGTACAAAACATAAGAAAACTACACGTTCATGATCTGTTTATGTAAAGAAACCGAGTATATGTAACCCGAAGAATCCCTTTGATCAGGGTTTCCATTGTTTGTCAGATTAAACAATTTTATTCAGTGATTGATTTTGACACAATGTTTTGTTGAATTAATTATTCAATAGGCCAAGGAATAAAAGTTGATTTATTACCTGGTTTTCAGGACTGAAGTGGTTTATGATTATATTGTGTCCACTAGGAATAGCACGGATGTGTTCTAAACATATTCGAAAGTAGTTGATAAAATACAATTACCAATGTTTCCGTTTCATAACGCGCGTGTGACCAGTGTAATTCAGTGTTGGTAATGTTGTATTCCTCTGTCAGTCTGCATGTATGTTTGTTTGTCTATGTGTATGTCTTTTTCACTCTTTGCCTATCTGTCTGTCTGTATTTTTGCATGACCGTCTATGGTATTTATTCTTAAAGTACATGCATGAGTTATACAGGAAACATCGTATACATAACACACAGTCAACCGGACAGCACCATTAAAAAAACAGTAAATGTACAAAAGACACAAAGAGACGCAACCAACATAACAGACACACGATAGGGGAAATATGGAAGTGCCACATTGGAACGGTCAGTGACAACTGTCACTGGGAGTTTAAACCTATTTACGGGCGCCCAACCTAACAGTTATTCCATCCCCACCGTAAAAGACAAGGGTAAATAAACATACCCCCCCCCCCTCCGACTAATCTACAACAACCGCAATGGCAACTACAGTGGTATCTTGCAGGTAAAAGGAAAACATATTTAAGTGAAACAAACTGTATCCACCTAAAGCCAGTGTACTCAATGATTGAGCTGCAGCTGTAAAAACGTAACAAAGAGTGCGACAAAAACGATATCCGAAGTACGATTTCATGCCGTTATATTTCACTCTCCACTTCGTAAATATACCTTTCTATGCCCATACGACAGAGTAGCAGCCATCTGATTAGGTTCTGTTCTGTTTGCTTATGATTGTACAGTTTCTGTCATCATTTAAAATGCCTGTGCTTTTGAATTGTGTTATATCCACACATAACATTCAACAAGACAGTAACTCGTCAAATTTCTATTATTGCATTATATGTAAAAAGACAAAACCCTAGCACTATTCCATTACTAACATTATATGTACAAAGGAAATAACCCGGCAACATTTCCTTAATAGCATTATATGTAGAAATGAAATAACCGGCAAAATTCCTTTATTTTATTATATGTACGAGGACAATAATCCGGCAACATTCCGTCATTGTATTATAGGTGCATAGAAAATGACCCAGCAATAGTTCATTAATAGCATTATATGTATAAAAATAATAACCCGGCAACGTTCAATTATTGTCTTATATGTGCAAATGCATTTGTATCTCTTATCACATGTGTACACTTTGCTTTCACCTTTGTCTTACGTGCTGTGTATATATAATTCATAAGAGATCAGTTTATATTAATTAACTGAAACTAAATACCAATCAACATTATCAGAAGTTTATAGCAATATGATATGTATACTTATATGCAACATGTATATAGCATTGTCCTTGTTCGCCCCATTTTCCAAGGACTACCATTTGGTTTGAAATTTGTTTGAATCTGATGGTATATTATCATAATGGCTGACCCCGACAGGCATCTACTGGATTTCTACGCTGAGGATGGAACAGCTTGGGTTCCAGAGATGGTTTGACACTGCCATTTTCTCTTTTGAATTCGAAACGTTGCAGAAGGTTGGCAAGAATCACGAACAGCTGCATTCTGGCTAGGAGCTCTCCTAGACATATACGATGTCATAATAATAAGCAAGAAATATTGATCGTTAACCCCTTACTTGAATCATAGAAGCGCGTGCATGTATTTCATAAAAGAGTAGACCCATATCAGGCGGCTCCTGTAGGAGCTATCTAATCAGGGTTTGCTCTGTATGCTTATGGGATTTTACAGCTTCTGCCATGACCAGATTACTCTCTTGTTCAAATACCATTATACAATCAAGTTAATAAATTGTATTTCCACCATGGTCATTCATCAGGTTAAGGGTACCGATGTACAATCTTGGTGCTTTAAAATAGATTCTTGAAACAAACCTGGTACATATATGGTACATGTATACATTTTAATGTAACATTTATGATATATTTCCATATTAAAATTAAAATGATAATTCTTTAACACCGCCTCTTAAACGACAAATACAAAAATCTGGATTTTAAATACATGTACACAGACAAATGTTGCTCAGAAAGCTCTATAAGCTCTATAAGCTTTTAAAGACTTTCTTGATAATAAAGTATGCAGTTACTTTAGAGAAACGTTACGCAGATATCATTTTATGCATGTAAGTTGTAAAAAACGTATAATGGTATGGAACTGATATTCGATATTTTACCTTCTGAAAATGGAATGTTTGCCTCTCGTTTGACGCATTTGCCACTTTCATATAAGAACCTTTCCGGGTTCAACATTTCCGGTTCGTTCCAGTATTTAGGGTCAACACTGGCAGAATATATATTGGCGAGAACTATAGTGTCTGTCTGGAATAGTGTATCCGCGCAACGCGGTGTTCTTGAATGCATTATGAAATAACGGAAAAGGGACTGAACAAATGATAAAAAATATTATTCTGAAAAATAAGGTCTACTAATACTATAATATACAGTAAAACCCCTCTAATGCGATGAGCAAAAAGGGGCATAATTCACAGTGACAAAGGCAGGTGGTAGATTAATACAGGTCCGGAGCTTTCTGCATAACTTTCGTCCTGCATTAAGCAACCACCTGCTTATAAAGAGAGTCATGTTTGTTCATTAAGTTGTCGCATTAGAGGGGTTTTACTGTATTGCAATGTTTTCTTCCGTCCGATTCGTTATATCTTTTAAGGAACTGTTGATCAAGTATCAGATAGCTTAAATTGTAGTGAGATACCGAGTTACTCGGCGTCTTATCTGGACCCAATTTGTTTGCAAATGAAGATATGGCTGCGTTTAGCATGAGAAGGGTTGACAGAGAGTCTAACATGAATGGTTGACAGGAAATTGTAAGCAATTTCAGAACTAACTAACTAACGCAATATCAAACCAGTCTTGGTGAGTCTTATATGACATCAGTCTCCGAGGTCATCAAACACACTATATGTATATACAGGAAATTAACGCTATAGAATATCTCTGCATTACTTTTGCATTGCATATACTTGCTTTTACATATTCCAATGATAAATACTGAGGTCACATTAGTGCGATTTTACTGTACTATGTAGTGGCAATAGATAAACACAAACGAGAGATTATATTTAGTACATAAAAAGGGAAAGCATACACAACGCAGTCTGCATAATAACAATGTCTTTGTAGTTTCGAATTGTTTTGATAATATTGAGTCGTCGCGTATTATTGAGACCCCCACTGTTTTCAAATGTTTCCGCAAATTCGTTCGTAGTATGTTAAAGGTGTCTCACCGATGGAAGCATATCTTTGTATTTCCTGAAAAGTGGCAGCAACATAAGACATCTTAACTTGGTCCGCATATTCAATCGCTTTCTGTTATTACCGATAACACACACGCGCGCGCACACACACACACGCGCGCACACACGCACACACGCACGCACACACGCACACACACACACACGCACGCACGCACGCACGCACGCACGCACGCACACACACACATACACAAAAACACACGCACGCACACACACACACACACACACACACGATATGAACACAGAAAACACCAACAAACACGCAGGGACCAGAGATAAACATTCCACACATGAAAAAAGCACAATTACAAAGACACAAGACAAACAAAAGCAAGGGTGACAAAGAGAGTACCGCCTTGGCACGGTCAGTAGCAAAATCACCACTGGGGAGTTTAAACCGGTTTACGGACGTCCTAGCCTCACACTTCCCTCAAAGTCACCCTAGCTTTACAAATAGTGTAAATAAGGGTATCCCCGCCGGACTTACCCACAACATAGAAGACGGTAAACACACGACAATATGTAAAACATAGCATAATAACTGTGAAAATCCCTCAAATATGTACTCAACGACTTTGCTGAAGTCAGAGCACCTGCGGGGAAGCCGCTAAGGGCACGACAGGGAAAACGTAATACATGAGTCTGGTAAGCTCATCCCGTATCAGATTTTAAGAGTATACCATCATAGTGTACTACCCTCGGCCTGTCATCGCAAAAGCAAAGAGGGACGCGTAGCTACCGACTGTAAAAGGGTCGATAACCAAATATGCAGTGCGTTGCAATATAATGGGATCATAATCTTTCTTCTTAAATGTTTTAATGCGTTTTATAAACAAATAATGAAAATGGATATGACTCCGAATTTTCCTAAGTTTGTAGATAACATCCCCATAAAATTTTGGTTGAGAAATGCCTAGTTGCAGTAACGTCCGTAGATTGCAATTGAATTTACTAATGAGTGGTACATTTCGATAATAAAATTTAGAGAACGTTTTCCGAAGTTTGTGATGTCTGTAACCGTGCTTAAGAAGTTATAACTAAATTACGACTGTTAAAATATTCTAGCAAATAACAGGCTCGGGCAAACCGAATACGTTGAGAAATATAAACCCCATAAGATGTAGAACGGGCACATCTCCATCTAGAAAAGGATGATTAATAATTTTAAATTTCAAATTTTCCCTTTAATCGTATATGTTGAACGAAATATTATCATTTGTGATTGAAAGATTTTAATCTAAAAATGAAGCTATAATGTCGGATTGGTTCGCTTTGTTTAAAGACAGTTTTTTGGGTAAATTGAAGACATCATAGTTTCAAATTAAGGATTATCCAAATTCAACATATCGTCTAAACACCCTGAAGTTTTATTAAAGAGCATTAACAATATCAGCCTGTATATCAGGTTTTAAGCTAAGCATAAAATCCCTCTCATAGCAATACAAAAATCTGCAACAAGAGGGGCACAATTTGTACCCATGGGTATACCGACAACTTAACGATATATGGTATCCCCATAACGCAAAAATGTATTATCTAAAAGAAAGGTAAGAGAACTACAAACATCAAGGCAAGTCCACATTGTGTTATGTTCAACTTCTGAATTCGAAAAGAATGAACGTTGAACATTACAAGCAAAGAAAATTTAATTTCTCTGGCAAAGGTTTTTTCTATTACTTTAATCAGTTTATCCCTAATAAGATGGTAAGGAAGAGTAGTATAGAGTGTAGAGAAATCATATTAAGAGCTCAGTGAAATCCAGTTTGGAGCAGACATAATTTTTTTCACAGCAGGATAATTATTGATTCAGTTGTAACTATATGATAATCATTCTGTTCTGCCGAGATCTATTTTGCGCTCTTATTAGCAACCATCTGTGAAAGTGAAAAGGGGCTTCACATCATTGCAAACAGTGAAGACCAAAATCAGCTACAGGACCTCTGACATAATACCTGGTCAGGATCTGCACTGTTTGTTTCTAATCATAGTTTGTTTGTCATTTGTTCATACAGGATAACGTTGTTCAGTTACCCCATAGTAGACATGATATCCTCTTTACAATGCAAGTAACCATGTACTCCATAAGTACGCTTTTCTACGACTATGAAAACAGAGTGGACCCGGATGAGACGGCTCCTATACTGACTAGGGTCTGATCTGTTGGCTTATGTAATATTATAGATCCGATTGTAGAGTTTTAAACTTAATCTAAGTAATATTCATGGTGCCATCATGTATTTCACGAATATTACTGGAGTAAAGGGTTAAAAGGAGTGTCATATTGTCCTATAAATAACCGCTGTCGCATCTTCAAGGTTATGTGATATCGTGTTGTTTACCTTTTAGCTTACTGCACAGTTTCGTCGGTAGATCGTATAGTGAAAACATTAACACGAAGTTTTAGTTAGTGTCTTAGAGGCTAGTGGTAGCCAAATGCTGGTTAAAAGTAACACGGACATTTCCTGCAGAATTTTCTGCATTACTTTGAACCTGCTTTAAACAATAACAAGCTTTTTGTAACTTCTATCTTAAATAAATAAGTAGTCGCTTCAGACATGCTATACTTTATAGTCTGCATTTATTATCGATGGAATGTTTCATAGATACGTCTTTTAGCGTCGTCTTTGCAAACAGAGCAGATTCAAAGGCACGTGAGTATAGGAAGGTTTGGCCATGGCAGAAACTGAACAATCAGATTTATTTAAGGTTATAAGTACACAAAACAGACCCTGATCAGGCGGCTTCTGTAGGAGCCGTCTGAGCAGGGCCTACTCTATTTGCAGATGCGCCAAAATGCGCTTACATAAGGGAAAGGGTTAAGTCAATAAATATTCAGAAAGTGCTCTATTCATGCATTAATACAAAGGATTAAAGGTTAACGTAAATGATATCATACGCACTTGAACTATGAACATTTGGCACGCAAGAATAATTTCAGTTTAGAACATGTAGTCGGTTTGCACAAAGCAGTAAGGGTTAATATTTAATGACACTGCAATGTGTGTTACTTGTAATTGAAGGTTTTCCTACGATTCCTATATAAACTCATAAGTTAACTGGTAAAGTATCAGTATGACTTCGCAAAACATTTATATTCCGGTGTCGTTCAATCTCGTTCAACCGTTACCACATAGATGCGCATTAACGGGTTTGCAAACAGAGTATAGCCAGATCAGGTAGCTCCTGTAGAAGCCGTCTGATCAGGGTCTGCTATACGTGTATGCTTATGGAATGACATAACTATATTTCCTCAGTTTGTGCCATGATAAAACAATTCTGTTGTTTGTGATGCCATTATCGAAATGCGACCACAATGCAATATGGAAGGTGGAACATTGTTGCCATTTTAGAAACTAACGAAACAGATCTATCAAATTACACTAGCAAAAAGAGCGACCAGACAGCTCCAGTGTGCTAATGAAATCAGATATATCTGACTCTGGAATGGCAATCACAGTCAAACACTTCATTGTTAATGTGTAATTAGAAAATTGTAGTCTATGATAGTAAATTCTAGGTAGTAAATTCTTAAATTAGTATTCTCATTTTATTCTTTATTAGAGTCTCCTCATGGTACAATAATACAAGGTCATCACTATATCTACAAAGACACCATGCCATTCAAATCTGAATTATAAGAGACTATACAATTATCACATAATTCCATACTTATTGCACTAGATATATACAATAATTAAAAAGTACATAGCCTCTGTTAATCTGACAAACACGACACCTGCACACATTATAAGTACATATGCCTGCTTGTATAAGAACCATTTAAAGTAGAAGGCACATAAAACTTGAGTACAGAAAACCGGCCAAACAAGCCATGTTACAAAATAGTCTTTAAAAAACGATTTTACCACAAATCAGATTTGAGATAAACTGATTAACAGAGACTTTATACATTAAATAAACAACAAAGCTTTAACCCATTACCTCATAGGCTATTTTTAGATAAAACCTCTTTGAATAAATCCTCCGAAAAGGAGCATTAACTAGAGAAATGGAAAATTTTAGATTTTTGTAGTTTGAAACCATTGTGGTAAATAGAGCATTTGCTCCTATAGGAGCAAATGCTCTATTTATCACAATGGTTTCACAAAGTAACTTTTACAGAGTCGTCAAAAGTCGTCAATATGAGGGAAGGGGTTAAACATTTGTTATAGGCATTATTAGTATTCATGGGGGTGAATGGTTAATATTTAGTCAGTTTCGGCGATTTCATTGAATACTGTTTCATCCAGTTTGGTAAAAAACTCGGTGTCTCATCGGATCCAAACTGTTTGATTCCGTGATTATAAACAAAACAGCAACCCTAGAAATATGAATAAGACGGCAAATATGCAGACAATTATAGGTGACAACGAAAGTGCTAAATTATATTGGATCTACCCGAGTGCGGTCATATATGAGCGTTATGTTTTACTTTCACCTTGCCTGAAGCAGTCACCTGCCTTTAGCACAAACTACTTGATGTAATTTAGATGCCGTTATAGAGAGGTTTTACTGCATTGCAATTGTATTGCAAAATACAGTAGCTAACTAGCTGTCAGCAGATATTGATATCTTTAAAAGCAGGCGGTTGCTTAATGCAAGGCTTTCTACATAGCGTTAGTCCTACATTGATATACCACATGATTCTGAGATCCAGAATTATGTCTAGTTTCAGTGGTCACTTTAGAGAGGCTTTTGCGTACTTCCGGTTCGTTCATACATTTTAGTAATTGAACCGAATATCAAATAGCTCGGATGCTGGTGAGACGCCGAGTAACTCAGCGGTTCATCTAGATTCAACTTGTTTGCAAATTTTAGTTAGGTGGCGCTTAGAACCCCTTCCCCATTCCCCGGGACAACATTCAATTAGTGCATTTGTAGCCAAATCGAGTGGTTGCTCCCGAGGGAGCGACTACTCTCCTTTCGGTT
Source organism: Azorinus chamasolen (assembly GCA_963576725.1). NCBI lineage: Eukaryota > Metazoa > Mollusca > Bivalvia > Cardiida > Solecurtidae > Azorinus > Azorinus chamasolen. Next base: position 61,758,053 of record OY755245.1, read on the forward strand.
CGACACATGGTTTCTTTCCGACCTGAGGGAATGAAGTTGTCAAGTAAGAAAACTTACAGTGAATATTTTGTTTAAAGAGCTAAATTGTCTCTGAACAAAGAAATGGACCTTACTGACGAAGGTATAATTTCGTCTATCCGTAGACCCCTTACAACGTGTCGACAACAAGTTTCAATAAGGAGATAGGAGATAACCTGTCGACAACAGGTTGAACTCTTCGTCGGGTTGGATCCGTCGTCGTCTTCTCTCCTTACTGCGTATCAACAACATGCCTTGTGAGGAATTATAACAGCTCTATAGAATTTGTTCAAAGTTCATAGTTGTAGCTATGGTACGATAGATCCTGGATACCTGAAGGTATACTATCTTGAGCCTTTGTCCATTGATCTCTTTATCATCTCAAATGTCTTCTGCGGTGTGCCTCATGAGATTTGGCTTCCCGTCACTTTTTTCTGTTCCAAACTTAGTGCACTGTACCGAGTCATTGTGTTTCTGTAAATTTTCTGTCAGTCCATCATTATCATCTGCAAAGCGGAGCATCGTGGTGTTTCTACTTCCAGTAGTGGCAATTCCCTCATATTCACCCAAAGCCTCAGACAATTTTCGATCCAAAAAGATGCTGAAGCGGATTAGCGGATTGCCTAACGCCAACCGTGTTTCTGAACCATTCGCCTAGATTGTCATTGATTAACACTTAACTGCAAGCATTTTCATACAGTTGTTGAATGGCATTTACTAGATTCTCACTTACGTTGTATTTCCTCATAGTTGCCCGCAACTCGGCAACATTCAATTATTTCATTATGCGTACAAGGGCAATTAAAGAACTCACATAACATTATCCCACGCCGCCACATTGTCAGAGACAAAATTAGTTCCCCATGACAGAATCTTCTTAAAATGTATTATGATACACGGACGGACAGATGAACTGACGGGCGGACGTGTCGAAACCTATATACCCCGTGCAACGTCTTTGCGTGGGGTATAATTAACCAGCAACATTCCATTGTTGTACTATGTGCACAACGCTAATAACCCGGAAACGTTCCTTTGTTGTATTATGTGTACAAGCAATATACCATTATAGTATCATAATGTAGAAAGACTATAACCCAAAAACATTCCATTTTAGTACTACAGTAAAACCCCGCTAATGCGACCACTTAATAAACAGCCACTGATGTCGTTTAATGCAGGTGGTTGCTTTATGCAGGACGAAAGTTATGCAGAAAGCTCCTAGAGGAGCTTTCTGCATAACTTTCGTCCTGCATTAAGCTACCACCTGCCTCTGCCACCCAGAATTATGCCCCTTTTTGGTGGTCGCATTAGCGGAGTTTTACTGTATATGCACAAAGACAAAACCCCAGCAATATCCCATATTGATACTAGTTTGAAAATTCCGGTTGGAAATATTCAACTGTACGGTGCGTTTTTTCTAATGCTATTGTTAAACAATCACTAGCTGCAATTAAGTGAAATGCTAACACTGGCTAGAATGCACTGAAAGCAAAAACTCAGTCTTATCGCAAGCTTTTGGCATATGTTTGTGTGTAGCATTTATAGTAACATCATTGTTCACACTATCTTTCCAAGTACTTCTATGTTGTTTGAATGTAATGAAACGTCATTGGTAAATATTATCATAAAGATTGACTTCGATGAACAACCATTGATTTTACTGATATCTTTCCAACACCTTTTCGACAAAACGCACTTTGAATTATAATCTTCTAGACACTCTCAATTTGTATGGCTGAGGTGCGTTTGTAATATAGAACAACTTGGGTTCAAGGGATGACGTCACATTGTCAATTTCCCTTTTGAATTCGAAGCGCTGCAGAAGGTTGGCAAGAACCACAAACAGCTCCATTCTGGCCAGGGTCTCTCCTAGACATATACGAGGTCCTGAGAATAAACAAAGATTTCTTGACCTTTAACCCTTACATAATAGAAACGCATTTTCACGCTTTTGCAAACAGACTAGACCCAGGTCAGATGGCTTCTTAAAGAGCTCTCTGAATTATATAGGTCTGATCCCATAGTTTCTACCAAAGCCAACCCCTTCTGTTTTCATATAATATAAAATGTCAGCTAATATGTATTCATGATGTCAACATTTCTGACATGAATATTCATGAGGCAAATAGTTGCACTATCAGCTGTATTATGTCTACCTTCTGATCCTTCGAGATCATGAATTTCAGTACTTCTTGTTCTGAAAATTGAATACCGCTTAAGCAAAAGGTTGCACTATCAGCTGTCTTATGTCTTAAATGCATATATAGTAGAACCCCTCTAATATGACCACCTAATGAATAAACATGGGTGTCTTTATAAGCAGGTGGTTGCTTAATGCAGGGCAAAGGTAATGCATATTCTCTAGGAGCTTTCTGCATTATTTTTGTCCTGTATTAGGCTACCACCTGAATCTACCATCCATAATTATATAATATTATTTAAGTGGTCGCATTAGCGGGGTTTTACTGTACTTGGATATATTTCTTGTAGTTGTTATAGAAGGTATTAGTGTAGGCCTAAAATTGGCAACAGTCAAGTACTGCTAATCGATTAACCATTTCCCTGATGAATTATCATGTATGAAATAATGACGTCATGAATATTAATTAGATTATGTTTTTATAATGGCATATGGACAAAGGACATTTTGGTTCAGGCAGACTGTAGAATCAGATCTATATTACACCATAAGCAAACAGAGCAGACCCTGATCAGACGGCTCCTATAGGTCTACTCTGTTTGCAGATGCGTAAAATGCGCCTAAATAAGGGAAAGGGTAACCGTGACGGTTCAAGAATGATGTGACAGTTTTTACTACACGTTACCCGGTAAAGTTCAATTAAACCACCTCATGCTGAGAGCTATCTGACTTATATGACATCCTATAAGTAGTTTCTCAAAAGCTTGAACGAATCTGAAGTCAGAAATCATTAACAACGTTAAGCTGTTCAGAGTGTGAGCAGACAGTATCTTTATGCATGTGTATGTTTAAAAACTTATAACTTATATACCTGCTGAGAATGGAATGTGTGCATCACGTTTGACGCATTTCCCAGTTTCGTCTAAGAATCTTTCCGGTTGGAACTTTTCCGGTTCTTTCCAGTATTCAGGATCAACACCGGCAGAATAGAGATTGGCGAGAATCATAGCGCCTGCTGGAATGTTGTATCCGCGCAATGTTGTGTCCTTGGACGCACTATGGGCTATCGCAAAAGGAGCTGTGAATGATAAAAAAAGGTTTTTATGCTTAAAAATAAGGTAATCCAAAACTCTGATCTATTGCAATGGTTTTTCCATCCGGTGTGTTCAATCTTTTAAGAAATTATTGATCAAGTATCAGCCAGTTTAGATTGTAGTGAGACACCGAGTCACTCGGAGTCGTATCTAGATCCAATGTGTTTGCTAATGCAATACTGGTCGCGTTAAGCATGAGTAGGATTGATAGAGGTTCTAGCGTGAGTATATGACAGGAACGTCTAACCAATTTCAGAAGGAAATAACTAACCCTATATCAAACCGGTCTTGCTGGAAATTATATGACACCAGTCACGACATTCAACAAAAATAATATATGTATGACAGGGGTCCATGCAGATACGATGCTTTATTTCTAAACGAGCCCCTATATTATGACCACTCTTTAGAATCGGCTCGAATACCCTATGTTTGGAAAAGACGACCCTAAAGAGCGGTCGCAGAAAAGGGTTTCGTGGAGCAAAGTCGATTTTAATACTTGACTACGCACGTTTATATGTTGCCCTTTACATCATCTACAGAAAATTATCGCTATAGGATCTCTCTGCATTATTTTGCCTTGCATTATGAGTTCTCTGCTTATTGAATATGAGGTGACATTAGCGAGACGTTACTTACTATGTAGTAACAATAGATGAACCGTATATATCACATAAACAAGAAAGCATAGCAAACATCGTATGCATACTAACGCTTTCTTTGTAGTTTCAAATTGTTTGGATCCTGTTAAACGCCGATTTACTCGACGTATCGGTTAGACCCACATTGATTGAAAATGTTTCCACTAATTCATCCGTAGTATGTTAAAAATATCTAACCGATGGAAGAATATCTTTGTATTTCCTGAACAGTAGCAGCAACATAAGGCATCGTCACCTGGTCGGCATATTCAGTCGATTTCTGTCCAACGACCTGCAGATATGATATCAGTTATCAACCGTGGAAAGTACTCGTATAGCAGTATCATACTTATAACGTTATGAATGTAATATAACACAAAATAATGACGCCATGAGCAATTATTAGATTATTAATATGTTAATGAATGCAGGATGAAGTGGTCATTGAAGAAACTGTAGAACCAGACCAGTATTATTTCAGTGAGTGAAAAGACCAAACTCAGACGGTTACTGAGGCAGCTATTTGATCATGGTCTACTCTGTCAATATGGAAAAATCACGTTAAATGTCATATATTTGGAGAGAGCTGTAAAACTTCACATGCAAACATAATAGACAATGATGAAACGATCCCTATAGAGGGCAGCTGATCTGGGTCTACTCTGTAAACATTTTAAAATGCACCTCTATTGAGAGTAGGATCTCGGGCTACTCGTTTTGCGCTTATATGCGTCTCTAGGGAGTAAATGATTAATGATGCATACGGGAATGTGAATTTACACCGACTAACAATGATACTTCGTGCGTTCAAATGAGTTGTGACATTACCAGGCTATACCAGGTTATACAAAAGGTTTGGTTGAGTCTGAGATCATTCTTGAGAATGAGCGCAGACTCAGGCGTTATATAATCCTAAGCCCAGAGCTCCGAATGTTTGTGAATCCTGGATAATTTATTTTTCATTTCTTCCCCCAAACCTATATGCTGGTATTTATTAGAGTTTCCTCTCAGACGCATATCTATATAGAATTTATAATCTTTACACCAGCAGGTGTTAAGAGCTTGTGTGGCGGCCGTAAAACGTCGCCCCGTACTTCATTCTCAGTGTTGTTATACCTTCTGATCCTTCGAGATCATTAATTTCAGTACTTCTTGTTCTGGAAATTGAATACCGCTTAAGCCGGTGCTAGGGGGCGTGAGTAGTGTTGCACTTTCAATAACTGCTCAACCGAGTCTGCAATTTTCTCTTTTTGTGTTGCAATTTTTGCTTTCGGGGAATCACCGCCCTTCGGAATTTACCAGGGATTGTAAGAAATTTGGATATATCAATATTCTTCCTAGACATCATTCAAATGGTTCAACATGATAAAACGAAAGACAAATACAACTTTCCGAATTGAGAGAGATTACCAGTTCTGCCTATGAAACGGTAAGGAAAACGCTTAGATTTTGGTGTTCTAAAATGTGGCGTCCTGAAATTTGTTATAACGCAATTCTTCTCCTACTGTGTACGACTTGACTGACATGCAAACAAGTTAAATCCAAATGAGATGCGTAAATACTGAAGGCATTTTGTTTTCAATTCTCCCAGAAAAAGGATTAAGGATGTAATAAGTAGATTTGACAAAAGCCATTAACACAAATGTAAGTATTATTCTGGGTACAAAAACGAGTTATATTGGTTATCCGCTAACAATATATTTTCAACATGGTAAATGTGTGACGAAAATCCAATATCTGGGAAAAGTGAAAACAGGGTGCCTTCAGTATTTATTCAATATCTCAAAATCTATAGAAGCATTTGAACTGTAATTCTTAACAAATGTGGACAACTAAAATATCTAACAACTAGCATATCAAACTGTTCAATCGGTTAAATATATTCAGAGTAATAAGGAAATGAAAATGGGTTGCATTTTTTCTGGGACACCCTGCAGTTATATAGCATGGAAAGTTGTTTTGTAATGGTGGTTGATGAAGTTGTGTACCTCGTCGATTTCCCTTTGGCATTTGCATTGGACCTCTGGAAATTCGGACATATACAAGAGCGCCCATTCCAGTGTGGTTGAAGTTGTTTCCGTCCCAGCAACGAAAAGATCAATTATCACTCGGAACATGGTGCCCTCTGAACAAGTACATGGGCAAAAATTATAAATGAAATCAGATCATACGAAGTAATATTTGAATGAATTAATGTGCAACAGTTCTCACTACGAATCTTTATCAAATGATTGTTTAATTACTGACAAGGGAAGTTCGACCATGACACAAACTGTAGACTCAAAACTATATAGTGTCATAAGCAAACAGAATATACCCTGATCAGATAGTTCTAATAGGAGTTCTTTGATCTAGGTCTACTCTGTTTATAAAGGTGTACAGATATGTACATAAAGACGTGAAGGAGTGCTCTGATTTGGGTCTACACTGTCTGCACAAATTCCGCAATTAAGAAGATTAAGCAGTATGGTGATATCGGTGATTCACCATACCAGCCGTCGAGGGACATCGAACTAATATTTTTAAGCTGTTTTGATCAGGATGTAATTCAGTATAAAAAGTCTCATCAATGTATTGCCTTAGGCTCTGGTCGCATCTTTAATAATAAATTGGCGAAACTATTTCTTTATAATTGATGATGACGATACGTCTGTACTTTTATAATTGATGAAGACAATACATTTGCACTTTTACTTCTGGAACTGAATAAGTTTGTACTTTCGTATTTGAAGAAGACAATGCTTTCGTAACTGCCTGTGAAATATAAACCGTACCCTGCTAACCCTGACCTGAATGTTATTTGCAATCAGACTCGGAGTCTCATCAGAATCCAAGCTGTTTGACACTCGGGGCTTTGGTTAAAACATAATTATAGCGATCTGAGTTTTGATCGATAGTAAAGGGGGAGGGGGTAAAGGCGATTGTTTGTCCTCTAAATCAACCATTCTGAAACAACACATAAATCAGTGAATAAGAAGATTTTTCCTGTACTTTAGTCCTTTTGAATGGGAGAAATGAGTATATTACCCTTTGCAAACAGTGTAGATCCAGATAGTATGAGTGTTCCTAAAGAAACCCACTGGTCGGTGTCTTCCCTGTTCAAAACTATTCAGCTTTGGGTAACCGAACAGAACAGACGTTTTCATTTAAATTCGTTAATCCTTTCCACGTGTAATGGAAGAAGAACCAAGGTCAGGACCACGTGTAGTAGACATTGACTCTCAGTTGCGTTTAGTTTTGTCTGAGGTTCGTCAACAGAGGCAGGAGGTATTAGCTTTGCGAGAGGAGGGGCAGTCTAATAGCTTTACGGTGAATACGGAGGTGATGAATTTGCGTACCAACACGGACTTGGCTTGGCGTTATCAAGGTAACAAGTTACCTCCATGTTATGGTCTCATGATCTTATTTTCGCTTGAATATTTCGAGTATGTCGTTGAAAGATGGTTAACGCTTTTCAGATTATTCCAGTTTGTTAACTTGGGCTATTGCATTGATGTATTGTGGTACAATGTGAAGTGTATGTGAAAACAGGAACATTTACAGAAGTAGAAGACGTAATGTTGAGACCATTATCTCATGTATATGTATGTATCTATGTATTAGCTTGTATAATGTCAGCTATGAGTGGTGTGGTAACATAGTACACGCTTGCGAAATTGATTTTTATTGTGATTAAGTAGTTATGGTCCATTATCATTTCACATGTGGGAGTGGTGGTCCAGTGGTAGGACGTTAGACTTGGGATCGAAGGGTCCCCAGTTCGAATCCGGCCATCGGACTATCAGAATTTTTCTGAGCAAAAAATGCATCCCACGTTTGCTCCTCTCTACCCAGGTGTATAAATGGGTACCTGTGAGGGAAATAAGCCAATGTGCTATGGCTGCCTTGAGCGCCGAGTGTTAATGGCCGACTTATAACCCAGTGATCAGGGGGTAAATTGTGAAGTCGGGAGAATATGTACATTGTATGTAGTTCCAGACTATAAACCTCACCTTTACTTTTTTACTTTTTTTACACATGTAGCCTGTTTTTTACATATACGTATTGTTTTAGAGATTCTTTCGGCGTATTCAGTTGTTTAAATTTTCGAACAGCTTATTTTGGACAAGTTTGAGTTACACTTCGTGTGAATGGAGTCAACAACATGCGCATATATAGTGTACCACAAGAACTTAATTAAAATACATGGACCGTAAACCAAATTTATGGTTATAGATTGACTATGAGGCAGAGTTTAGGGTGTTTTTCTTTTGAAGAATGGTCGTTACAGTATTAGGTATAAACTCGACGTACAGAGTCTGTTCTCAGCTCGGTTTGCCCAAGTGCTCGCTACAAATACAATTATTAATTGTATTCTTGGTGTTGAGTTTTCTGTTCTTAAGGCAGTTGGGAGTTTGAAGGGAATTATAGCGATCTGAGTTTTGATCGATAGTAAAGGGGAGGGGGTAAAGGCGATTGTTTGTCACAAATTCCTCTAAATCAACCATTCTGAAATCAACATATAAATCAGTGAATAAGAAGAGTTTTCCTGTTCTTTAGTCCTTTGAATGGGAGAAATAAGTCTATTACCCTTTGCAAACAGTGTAGATCCAGATAGTATGAGTGTTCCTAAAGAAACCCACTGGTCGGTGTCTTCCCTGTTCAAAACTGTTCAGCAAATTCATATTTTCTACACCGAATGGATTTTATATTTAAAACAACATTTGACTTTGATTCCACTTTGAATATCCAGCACCCTGAAGCACGACTATGTAAACAACTAAAGTAAACAAATGTTAACTTCTACTTGTCTTGCTTTAGGATCAACTCTACTGTCATTTGTAACACTTGTCGTCTGCCTCAAGTTCACCATTATCCCGCTATGCGTGACCTGACTCGCATTTGCAAACAACTTGGAGCCAGATGAGACGCCGAGTAGCTCGGCACCCTATCAGGATCCAAGCTGTTTGGCATTCGGTCAACAGTTTCTCAAAAGTTTAATCACATTTGAAGAGGTTAAATCGCACCAGATGCACATTTGAATAGACACTATGTTTTACAGCCGGATAAGGGTTAAATAGTATAATACATGTACAATGGGAGTGATCACTTTAGTATAAGTAAAAAGTGCTGACCAGTTTCAGTGTGCAAGAATGCGTTTGATAAGAATCTGTATTGTTCACCTTGCCTTTTATAATCAGACTCACAGTTATTTAGACGTGAAGAGAACTTTTGTTTATATGTACTATATGTGTCCACCAAACATATCTTGTTTGTATTCGTGTATCGTGTATCGGATGCAATTCTAATAATTACCAGGGGTCCGTTTTACTGAAGATCGTACCAATAAAATTTTCGTTAGCAATAACATATGATGATTGCCACTAGAACTTGCAATCGTCGTATGTTAGAATCTATGACACTTTCTATTTTTCGAAGTTAACCTTTAATAGTGCTACAGTTAAACCTCTCTATAACGGCCACTAAATTGTGTTAATTATTTGGTATTTAGGACAGGTGGCTGCTTAAAGCAAGGTGAAAGTAAAATAGAACGCTCCTATAGGAACCAGTGTGATAGGGTTTGCAAACGGAGCAGACTGTGTAAAAGGACCTTTCATCCATATGCCACTAAGGACGAACTGCCTCGTATTTATATACAGCTGGGATCTTGTTGAGACTTCTCATCAGGATCCAAGCTACTTGCCACTTGATCAATAGTTTCGTAAAAGCCTGATTGAATCCTAAAGTATGCAATTATTGCACAGGATCGGAATTTAATCAGATATTAAAGGCTACGTTACAAGTGTTCTATATCTACACTGTTTCAAATCTAAGTGTACGTTTTGTTATAACTTTATTTGTCCCTACAATGCCACTCCTACAGAAGTCTATTCCTGGTTCTTTGAAGCGTGTGGTAGCTTAATAATTTACCTTTAACCTCGCGGCAAACAGAGTAGACCCAGATCAGACGGTTTCCGCAGGGGCCGTCTGATCTGGTACCACTTTGGTTGTTCATGAAGTAATATAATGTTCGTACAGTTTATGTCATGGTAAAATATTTTCTTGTTCATAATGTATTAAATCAGTTAATTAGTGACTATACGGTCATTCTCTCTAATTAAATAGTTAGCATGTAACGGGTTAACACTTAACGTCATGAATATTCACGTTAGAAATAATCACATTGTGAATATTAACTAGGTTTTATTACCATAATATCACATGGATATGCATGGATATACATGGCAGAAACTGTAGAATCATATCTATAGCATGTCATAGGAAAACATGAGCCGTTTGATCTGGGTCTACACTGTTTGCAAATGCGTAGAAAGACGTAATTATCACGTAAAGCGTTAAGGAATATTCCTTATTAACTTCCGAGATATTTCATAAAAGAAAAACAACCTAACTCGTACAATATTACTCCAAAATAACCTATTTCATAGTTCATACAAAACATCTAAGTTCTACATAGTTCTTCATAAAACAACACAATTCAATTGCAGCATAGTCTTCCATAAACAAAGCAAAGTCTTCCATCAACAAACTAACTTCTCCAAGGAACTACCTACTTCAAACCAATATAGTTCGACGCCATACGGACGATGCTATTCTCACCTGTTACACTTTCATAGTCTGGAACAAGCTGAGACGTCAATCACCCCATTTAACCCTTTACTCCAATAATATTGATCCAAGAAATAATGATGTCATGAATATTAATTAGATCAAAGTTTTGACACAGGCTTTTTTGCCTATGACATACTTTGCAGACTCATATCTATATTATATCAAAAGCAAACAGAGCAGACCCTGATCTGGGTTTACTCTGTTTGCAAATGCGTAGGAAATGCGTATGCATGGGATATAGGATTAAACCAATACTAATTAGGAAGCTTGCTTCGAAATCTGAATTATAAGATGGTTTCTGTCAATTACAGTGTGCTTGTCCTGTTAATTAATGATACTTATGCATACTTGTCAATTGTTCTTCATCTAGTACGGACCCCCTTTGTGTCTGTATGTAGATATCTATGAAATCTCGGATATTTTCTGGGTCAAACGTCGCCTCGTGCTCATCTATCTGCTGCAGTATGTAGTCCTTTATTGATCTCATACTCTGCAACCGGGCGGCATGGTTATCTACGTTCTGCCATGGATATATATAGAACACATTACAATGATCTAATACTCTTCAGTGTTTGTAAAACTAAATAATACACAATTTTTATTACCCGAGCCCTTCTCCTGTTGAATGTTCATATAAGTCATAATGAAAGCATCGATAGTATTTGCTATTCGGTAGAAAAATGTTCTATTATATATTCATAAGCAAACAGCAGACCTTGATCAGACGTCTCCTATATGAACAGTCTTATCTGGGTTTACTCAAAAAGGCCTGAAAAGCGTTTGTTTGACAGCATATTTTCAATAATATCATGAAGCTGGACGTTTGTTATGTTCAATCATTATTATGAATAATGTCAATTTAAACTCTTCAAAATATATGTACTTCACAACAGCAGGTGTTAAGTGCTTGTGTGGCGGCCGTAAAAAGTCGCCCCGTACTTCATTCTCAGTGTCGTTATATTTTCTGGTCCTTCGGGATCATTAGTTTTCATGTTATCAGTTTTGAAAATTGAATACTGCTTAAGCCGGTGCTAGGGGGCGTGAGTAGTGTTGCACTTTTAATTACCACTCATGAACAGACTCAATAAAACCGAGTCTGCAATTTTCTCGTTTTGCATTTCTACTTTTGCTTTCGAGGGATCACCCATTTTCAGAATATATGTACTTCACAACAGCAGGTGTTAAGTGCTTGTGTGGCGGCCGTAAAAAGTCGCCCCGTACTTCATTCTCAGTGTTATTATATTTTCTGGTCCTTCGGGATCATTAGTTTTCATGTTATCAGTTTTGAAAATTGAATACTGCTTAAGCCGGTGCTAGGGGCGTGAGTAGTGTTGCACTTTTAATTACTACTCATGAACAGACTCAATAAAACCGAGTCTGCAATTTTCTCTTTTTGCATTTCTACTTTTGCTTTCGAGGGATCACCCATTTTCAGAATATTTCTACAGAAAAATGCCCATGTGATACAAAATAAACCGTTTTCACCGATACTTATAAGGGTTGTTCTACAACACAATATTATCGACATTGGTCGAACGAAACTAAAACGCGAGCCGAATAAATACTAATACATTGCCGAGAAACATATTAAACACATTAAGGTTGTGTCTTCGTCGGTGTTTATTCGTCCGGGTTTCTTTTGATATACTTCTTCACAGCATATAAACAAATGCTTAATGTAATTGTTAGGCATTGTTAAAACACGTTGCAAATAGATAATATCACTTATCTGGGTTCTAAATAGTGTAGATTCTGAGCCAATTACTACACCATCAGTAGTATGAAAATACTCAGCATGAAAACCTTAAATTTATCAGATTATTTTGAATGGAAAATAATGCGAACACTGATCAGAGGGCTGACAGTGCAGGCATGTATCGCATTCAGAGGGTTAAAACAGTCAATAACATTAAAAGTACTATACTAACAAAGTATGTCCTTATTTTTCCACAGTTCTTGTAAATGTTTCATATCTTACCCTTAAAGGATAGCACAGTTCTTAGAAATGTTTTATGTATTAAATAATATTCTTGTATAATTCGTGCTGTTGTAGTCTCGATTACCCATGTATTAACAAGGCGATTCAGGCACTCACGCGCTATGGTGGGCCGGTTTTAATTATACCTTTGCGGGGCCTTATATCAACAGTAGACGCAAGTACTACAGCATTTTCATTGAACACAGGAAAGTAGAAAAATGGTTTTATGCAGAATAGTGATAATACAAGTTTGTTTCGGGCAATAACATATGCAGTGTTCCTTGGGACAGTTGTTGCCCTCGCCCTTCGGATTCGGAACAAAAACAGCCCCTCGGGACACTGTAGATGTTATTGCCCGAAAACAAAGTGTATTAACCCTCAATCACAGTTTTTTGAGATGTTCCGTATAAAGGTACATTTTATTAGATTAGTCTTCATTATGTGCAAGTTATTTAAAGTTTCAAATACCGTGTTTGTATTCTATGCCTTAGCAAATGAATACAAAGTTATAGGTGTATTCCCGCGTCGGCCACATGATACTGTCGCTGACCCGACAACCGTCATTCCGCATGGCAGTCTAGTACACATTATTGACGTGTATTCGATAGATTCAAAAGGCTTTTATTAACATGACATCGGGAAACAGTCAAGGTATACTATTTCTGACATGAAAAGGCTTCGTAGCCTTAGCTTTGGTTTAGTATGTGTAATCAAGGCCATAAAATACAAATGTATAGCCATGTGTAAGGAGTGCGCACGAATATACAAATATTAGGCTCAAGGCGAAATCAAGTGACCATAATATGAATGAAATAATTCCGCCAGAGGATACCCAATGAACAATGAAGTGCGCATCGGATTACCTTATGCAAGCGATTAGGTAATCACACCATTAACGTCGAAAGCAACTCCGAGTGGTCAGCTTGATAAGCATAGCGGGAAACGGCCGAAATGTCAGCTGCAACTGAATCACTCACTAGAATACTTTCCCTTCAAGACCCGCTATTATATGCCACATATCAGAAATATGATTTTCAAAACATTGTTCCCATGCAAAGAATACTGCAGTGCCTGCAACGCTTTGATTATTTGCTGTATGCTGCATGAACCACATTCTCTTATTTGTCAGCACATCCCTTATCTTGCTTGTACTCGAAGACGCGATTCTAATATGTAGCCTGTAGTTAGAGTTTGGTCGCGAAATGTAGACAATGGCTTATCTAATGTCCTACATATATATGCCTCTTGTCTATAGTTCTGATGAATATCGTTGATATTACCTTCTTACTGATGAATTTGGCCATGAATTTCGGTAGGAATGAGCTTGGAGAAAATATTCCCTGACCTGTGAAAGCGATAGAACTTAGCTGACGGATCTGCTCAAATTCTGGCTCGTCATAGTCGTACCTGAAGCAAAATGTTCTCACATCTAATTTAACGAATATTAAACAGCAAATGTCAATCGGTAATGTATTTATTTCAATATTTTATTCCTCATTTCATATAAATTGGTAAGAAAAAAGTACGCATATGAACTCTTTCATTTAAACAGAATTTAACTGTGACATGCTAAGGCCGGTCCCGTGATTGACCTTGCACGCAATTTGATCCCAAATTAATAATTGAGACACAATACTCGTCTTATTTTAATTATTTCCATCTTATTATAAACCCCTTCCGCGCCTTTGCAAACAGAGTAGACACAAATCAGACGGCTCTCCTCTTTGAGCCATCTAACCATGTTTCTGGGCCAAAATGAATGTCCTATGGCCATATGCCAAAACAATCTAGATGAGTTTACCGTTGGCATCATTTCTTACATGAATAATAAACAGATAAAGGGTTAAAAGAAATGTCTTTACTGAAAATTGATAATATATATATATTCTGCAAACGAAAAGATGTCAAACTTGCTGCAAACTTGATTAACCCTTACATCGATAAATGTTCAGAGTGGAATAGTCTACCATTGTTTATTGGTACTGTATGCAGTATGAAAGCGTAAAGTTTGTGGGATGATTATAAATGACAAGCAATGCTGACCCTGGCCTGTGGGCTCCTCTAGAAGCCCTATGATCTGGATCTACAAAGTTTATAACTGGCAGGTACAATCCATTCCAGTATTCAAATAGTAAATGAAAGAAATATTTTCATTGGACGTTTACTATATCATCTTGATAATAGGAACATTGCAAAACCTTTATCTTTTCACAAACGTCTAAAGTAGCTAAAACAAACCTCCTGCCAAATATAATTCCATAGATTATATTCCCAATCGCACTCTGTACTAACGGAGTCATAGATGTGGGGTTTCCTTTGACTTCGTCAAGGCATTTACTCATGGCCTCCACCTCAACAAAGATCTTCTCTTCGATAGATGTTTTACCGACGCCAAAATCTCTCAAGGCCTGGAGAGTGAATCTTCTCAACATGCGCCATGATTCGCCATAGTTATGTACAATACCTGAAAGCAATTGACCTGATTCATACAAAAACGCGTTGCTATCTAATGCAAAATTATGCAGACTAAAGTTACGGGATCGGTATTGTACAAAAGAACCTGTCTTAAGTGACCAAATACTAATTGGACACAGTCATCTTAAAAAGCAGATGGTTGCTTAACAGGGCAAAAATGATAGAGAAAGCTACTATAGGAGCTTTCTCTTCCTATAGGAGCTTTCTCTATTACTTTTTGCCTGTATTAAGCTACCACCTGCCTTACAGACGTATAAACAAACATCCTTTTGATGGTCGCTTAGGACAGGTTCTACTGTATTTCAAGTTGGATTCTAAAATACTGCATGTGCCGATAAGTCAACCATTATCCCGCTATCCGCATAATCAGCATTCGGGCTATGTGACATTCGCTTAACTCTGTCCCTGTTCAAGATTGATTCCAAATTTCAATACCTACTGAATATACATAGAAAAATAGTTACATCAAAATATGGAAGGTAGAACTTTGTAGCCATTTTCGAAAGTAAAGGAAAAGATTAACTTTAAGTAAAACCTCTCTATAACGACCAAAACGTTACATAAAGTATTTTGTATTAAAAGTAGGTGGATGCTTAAAGCAAGGTGACAGTAAAACAGAACGCTCCAGTAGGAGCGTTCTGTTTTACTTTTACCTTGCTTTAAGCAGCCACCTGCCCACATTACCAGCTAATTAACACAATATAATGGTCGTTATAGAGAGGTTTTACTGTACTTCCGTATGTACGTGTGTGCGTGCGTGCCAATACACATCATGCATATACAACATTCAGTACATATTGTTGTATTATTGTTAAAAATAAAACCTAAAAGTGAACAGTAGGAACATATAGAATATTGTAGACTTTTGCATATGACTCATCGTCAAATCAGGAGCTACGCTTTTTATACTCTGGCTGAAATGTACAAGTGATGAATACATTTTTGTATATATTTGTTTGAAAATGAACTAATCGCTATTATTGCGTATTAATTCATCTTATGACACAAGGAAATGTGCATGTATACGGAGCACTTCAATCGAACCGTGGTGTTTTACTGTGTTTTTGCCGATTTCAGAATGTAGAATGGAACTGAATCATTACACTATAACCAACTAACACATATGGAATACTTTTACATTTGACGGGAAAGGGTCAACCTTAACCGGCATTCAGATCAGTAGGTCGCTGGTTCAATCCATGGTCGGATCACACCTAACTTTTTAACAATGGTGGCT
The DNA here is from genome assembly GCA_963576725.1 of Azorinus chamasolen. Classification (NCBI taxonomy): domain Eukaryota; kingdom Metazoa; phylum Mollusca; class Bivalvia; order Cardiida; family Solecurtidae; genus Azorinus; species Azorinus chamasolen. The sequence goes on from OY755245.1 coordinate 61,774,251, forward strand.
CCTTTCATTAAAGCTAAGGTATGTAGCAACCCGTTTTGAAATAAAGTTGCAAATTGAAGTAAAATGACTAAAGTAATTTTCACTGAAAGGAAATGGTAATCACAGAATACATCCAAACTCATATGCACTCGTGGTGTGTTTCTAGTGTCTGTAGATTAATGGCCTCATGTCGTCGTCACATGACGTCATTGACTTAAAATGCATAGTATACTACAAAAAAGATCAATGCCATTTTTAACCCTTGGAAATCCAAAATTAATCATGACGTCACTTTGGCGTCACATACCTTTATACTAATGTTTCACTACAAAACGCACGGGAATATACTTCATAGCAAAATAAATGATTCGAAATTTACTCTTGCAGGATGGATGAATACGATTTTGAAAACTTCTATTTTGTTTTAAACTACATTTACATGTCTATGCATTTTGTTGTGAAACATGAGGATAAAGGTATTGCCAACATGTGACGCCCAAGTGACATGCTGACTCATTTTGACCTTTCAATGGTTACAATTTGATATTGAATGTTTTTTTGTCTTCCCTGCTGTTGTTTTGACTTCAGCAAAGTCATTGAGTACATATCTGACAGACTTTCATAGTTGTTGTTATGCTATGTTATACATATTGTCATGTGTTTACCATATTCTGTGTTGTGTGGGAAGTCTAGCGGGGATACCTTTATTTTCACTATTTATTAAGCTAGAGTGACTTTGAGATAGGTGTGAGGTTAGGACGTCCGTGAACCGGTTTAAACCCCAGTTGTGGTTTCGCCACTGACCGTTCCAAGGCGGTACTCTCTTTGTCACCCTTGCTTTTATGTTTGTTGGGTGTCTTTGTGCTTGTGTTCTTGTTTGAAGTTTTCGTCTCGTGTGTTTGTGAGTGCGCGCGAGTGTGGTTGTGTAGATGTGTTGCTTGCTTTTTGTTTTGGTGTTGGTTGCGTTTTGTGTGTGTCTTCTCCTGCTTGAATTTACTACTTTTCCATTGTAGTAAAATATGTATTTGAATCCATGACGTCATATGACACCGACTTGACGCCATGGGTCTACAGACACTGGGAACAAACCGTGAGTTTGAATATATTGTTTTTACCATCTCCATGCAGTGAATAGTACTTTAATCATTTTTTTTCAATTTGGAACTTTATTTTAAAACGGGTTGATATCGAAATTCGCACGTTGAAATAAACTGCAACCCGTTTTGAAAAAATTATTTCAAAGTGCAACGTTATTTCAAATGGGTTGGCTTCAAAAAATACACATTGAAATAAACTCCAATCCGTTTTGAAATATTTATTTCAAAGTGCAACCTTAATTCAAAACGCGTTGCTACAAAGCTATCACGGTATTGATAGGACTGTTTCACCCGATGTCCTATAGTTTGACATGAGCATAGCTACTATACTATACATAATTTCATTACACTTGGCGTGCCAAAGAACCAGACCATAGGAGGGTTTCCACTGCCTCTCATCCCATCCTCGACAATGTGCCGACATATAATGTCATGCTATGTTTCAATCAGGAGCATTTCGTCATTGTCAACTGACATTGATATAGGTAAATTATGTGCACAATAAACTTCAACTGTACATTCAGATACACAGATAAACGGACAGTAGGTAAACACATAAAAGCAAAATGACAAAGACAAACATTCATACATGCAGCGGTATTGTAGACGGTACCAAACACAACTATTACAGCAGAAGAACTATGGTATGCTTCTGGACTACCAGATTATTGGATAGGACTTACCCTTGCCAGGCAAGTCCTTCAACACCGCTTTAAATACTCCTTTACCAACCGGTCTATCGCTGAAAACATCGGCTTTCTTTACAAAGGCTTCATGTATAACATCGTACCCATGCAGGACGACAGCAAGCCGAGAACCAATTCTTACAGACATCACGTTGCCATATGCCTTAGCAGCCTCGAGGAAAACCTTATGCCTTCGCTTTTTGTAAAACGTTTGGAAGAAAAACATGCTTCCGAGAATAGGCAGACAGAGAGGTCCAGGTGGAAGATTCTTTGTCCGTTTGAAAACATAGTAAGTCACCAGAAATACAACTAAAAATACAAGTCCGACACTATAATCCATATTTGAATGCAATGTGTACAACCAATATACAAATACTAGTTTGTGGGACACTCGTGTGTATTTGCAAATATCTTAACCCGTGTTGTAGCTGATAAAACTGCGAACACAGTTCTTATAAGCCCATTTGGTAGATGTTATTTTCTGGGACGGGTCTGAAAATGCAGACCATCATCAAATGACATTCTGAGTGTGCGTCACACTTAATTGATACAGGTTAAAATATGTATACGGTATTCAGGAAAACCTGTCTTGAGTGGCAATTAATTTATTGAATATAGGAATCTTAAAAAGCAGGTGGTTGATTAATGCAGGGTGAAAGTAATGCAGAAATCATCTATGGGAGCTCTCTGTATTACCTTTGACCTGCATTAAGCTAGCACATGCCTAACAGACCAATCATTAGTCCTTTTTGATGGCCGCTTAAGACAGGTTCTGTTGTAGATATACTATCTACCCAAGTATTCAAAGGTTGTTGCTATTAATAGCACAGGGCATTTGACATCTTTATGACTACAGTCTCCAAATCAAACAGTACAAACTGAGGACAGATGACTCCCTTTAGTGTCTGTTTTATAAAGGTAATTTAAAGTACCTGGTTTTAATTTACTTTCAGTCCGAATAACCGCTCAGCCGACTGTACATTTACTCCCCTGGTCATTGGGCCATTCGCCTACAATATTGAACACTGCTAACATATGGCGTGATTACGTAGCCGCAGTACCGGCTAGTGACCCTCACAGGTACCCATTTAACCCCTAGGCAACCTCATGCAAGTGGGTAAAAATGATCAGATTCTCTGACATTCCGAGCTGGTCAAGCCGGTATTCGAACCACGGTCCCTCGCGTTAAACTCTTACAGGGGCGGTGATAGTCATAAACCTAAATATAGCCTGTTCAGTTCCATCGATTTCTGAGTGACGTTAGGTAGAATCTAAAAATAGAAACCGAGACTACGTAACTCGAATTTGACCAAAGAATATAGATCATGTCTGTTTGAAATAACTTATCGACCCTCGATTCAAATCATCTTATTTTTCAAATTCAACCACGTTTCCCTTCTAGTAATACAAGTATCGAAACTATATTCCTCTGTGGTAGCTCATTAGATCTATTTACGTCTAAATGGAAGTGAAAAGGGAGGGATCCGTTGATCGAAAAACTGCATTTTCAATGTAAATTATTTCAAGAGTGTTATGAGTCTATAAAAAAGACATTTAACTATATTGACTGGATAAATCGAATAATAGGTTAGTGTCGTAGATGGGACGCCTTTATCCGACTCGGAGAGAAAACAGTTGAGGCTCGGCAAGCCTCGCCTCAACGTTTTCTCCCCTCGTCGGATAAAGCGTCCCATCTACGACACTAACCTATTATTCTCTATATCACTGTCCGAATACTGCTAAATACTTTAAAAGGAGCCTCCTTTTTAGAACTGGGATTTTGTACGGAAATCAGCGGACACCTTCGGCCAATTTCTGGATGAATCCAATTCTATTTCGGAACAACGCTTTGAATATTAATTGGGTTGTTATCACATGTACAATGGCTGTGACTGGTTGTTGGACCACATATACATCGAATGATTATTTCCGGTATATAAATTGGAAATTTTCGAAAGATTCCGGCCAATGGCGAACGGCGTTCCGTTGATTTCCGTAGCAATCCAGTTTTCTATTTTTTTTCGACACAAACTATTTACTAACCGTGCTGTTTAGTGTTAACAAATGTTAAGGTACATAGATTCCGGTTCTAAAGTCAGTTTGAAACGCAAATTTTCGGAAATTTGAGCATTATACATCTTTAAGTGAAAAAAACTGGATCCACCTATAGCTAGTGTACTCAATGATTGATCTGCAACTGTAAAAAAGTAAAAAAGAGGACGACAATAACGAGATCCGAAGTACGATTTCATGCCGTTATGATTCACTCTCCACTCCGTAAATATGTCTTTATATGCCCATACGACAGAGTAGCATCTATCTGACTAGGTTCTGCTTTGTTTGATTATGATTGTACAGTTTCTGTCATCGTTTAAAATGCCTGTGCTTTCGAATTGTGTTATATCCATACATAACATTCAACAAATGTATTGTATGTACAAAGACAATAACTCGTCAAATTTCTATTATTGTAATATATGTAAAAAGACAAAACCCCAGCAATATTCCATTAATAGCAATATATATTCAAAGAAAATAACCCGGCAACATTCCTTTTATAGCATTATATGTAGAAATAAAATAACCCGGCAACATTACTTTATTGTATTATATATCCGAGGACAATAACCCAGCAACATTCCTTCATTGTATTATATGTACAAAGAAAATAACCCAGCAGTATTTCATTAATAGCAATATATGTACAAAGAGAATAACCCAGCAATATTTCATTAATAACATTATATGTATAATGATAATAACCCGGCAACATTCAATTAATGTCTTATATGTGCAAATGCATTTGTATCTCTTATCACATGTGTACACTTTGCTTTCGCCTTTGTCTTACGTGCTGTGTATATATAATTCACAAGAGAACAGTTTATGTTAATTAACTGAAACTAAATACCAATCAACAATATCAGAAGTTTAAAGCAATATACCTTTTTTACCTTTTATATGTATACGTATATGCAACATGTATATAGAAATGCCATTGTTCGCCCCATCTTCAAAGAACTACTATTTTGTTTGAATTTTGTTTAAATCTGATGGTATATTATCATAATGGTTGGCCCCGAGAGGCATCTGCTGGATTTCGCTGGTACGTCTTGTTACACACCCTCCTCTCCCCGCCATGACATATACGCTGAATATCTACGCATGTAGTTGACGACAACTCTGTTGACAATACGCACTTCTAGGGAGATTTAAAACCTTCTTGACACTCTCAATTTGTACGGCTGAGGTGCATTTGTCAGATAGAATAGCTTGGGTTCCAGAGATGGTTTGACACTGTCATTTTCTCTTTTGAATTCCAAACGTTGCAGAAGGTTGGCAAGAATCACGAACAGCTGCATTCTGGCTAGGGACTCTCCTAGACATATGCGAGGTCCTAATAATAAACAAGACATATTGACCGTTAACACCTTACCTGATAGAAGCGCCTGCATGTATTTAAAAAAAGAGTAGACCTATATCAGGAGGCTCCTGTAGGAGCTATCTGATCAGGGTCTGTTCTGAATGCTTATGGGATTTTACAGCTTTTGCCATGACCAGATTAATCTCTTGTTCAAATACCATTATACAATCAAGTTAATAAATAGTATTTCCACCATCGACATTCACCAGGTTAAGGGTACTGATGTACAATTCTGGTGTTTTAAACAAACCTGGTATATATATGGTACATGTATATACAATGTATTTTAATGTAACATGTATGATATATTTCCATATTAAAATTAAAATGATAATTCGTTAACGACTTAAACGACAAATAAACGACCAATTAAAAACTTCTGGAGTTTAGATACACAGACAAATGTTGCTCAGAAAGCTCTATATGAGCGTTAGGCATTCCCATTGCCTGACATCCATCAGCTTTTAAAGACTTCTTTGATAATAAAGTATGCAGTTGCTTCAGAGAAACTTTACGCAGATATCATTTTATGCATGAAAGTATAATGGTATGGAACTGATATTCGATATTTTACCTTCTGAAAATGGAATGTTTGCCTCTCGTTTGACGCATTTGCCACTTTCATTTAAGAACCTTTCCGGGTTGAACCTTTCCGGTTCGTTCCAGTATTTAGGGTCAACACTGGCAGAATATAAACTGGCGAGAATTATAGTGTCTGCTGGAATATTGTATCCGCGCAACGTGGTGTTCTTGGACGCATTATGAAATATCGGAAAAGGGACTGAAAAAATAATTAAAAAAATAAGGTCTATTAAGGCATGAGACGGGTTAACAGAGAGTCTAACACGAATGGTTGACAGGAAAATGTAAGCAATTTCATAAATAAATTAATACACAATAAATTAACTAACGCTATATCAAACCAGTTTTGTTGGGTCTTATATGACATCAGTATCCGAGGTATTCAAGCACACTATATGTACCTACTGACAATTAACGCTATAGAATATCTCTGCATTACTTTGGCATTGCATATATGTGCTTTTACAGTGTCCAATGATAATAAATACTGAGGTCACATTAGCGAGATGTTACTGTACTATATAGTGACAATAGATGAACACAAACGAGAGAATCTATTTACTACATAAACAAGAAAGCATACAAAACAGACTGAATAATAACAATCTCTTTGTTGTTTCGAATTGTTTTGATAATGTTGAGTCGTCGCGTATTATTAGACCCACTCTGTTTGCAAATGTTTCCACAAATTCGTCCGTAGCATGTTAAAGGTGTCTCACCGATGGAAGCATATCGTTGTATTTCCTGAATAGTGGCAGCAACATAAGGCATCTTAACTTGGTCCGCATATTCAATCGCTTTCTGTCCAACGACCTGCAGATATGAGTTATTAACGAAAATATAACAGTAACTACGTTTAACAATTTACTTAATGAATGATATCTTAGAAAAATAAATATTAGTGACGCTATGAATATTAGTAAGATTATTAATTTATTATTATTATTATTTAATGAAACCATCGAAGAAACTGCAGAATCAGATCAGTACTATTTCATTGAGTGAACAGATCAAACTCTGATCAGACTGTTACTACGGCATGTCGGGCTTACTCTGTTAACGCATTGAATGGCATACATGTACTCTGTTAACGCGTTGAATGGCATACTCTATTAACGCGTTAAATGGCATATTCTGTAAACGCGTTAAATGATCTACTCTGTTAACGCGTTAAATGGTATACTCTGTTAATTCGTTCTCTACCCTATTGACGCATTAAATGCCTTATCCTTGGAGTAAAATGCTAAATCTGCTGAATAGACAATGATGAATCGATTCTCAAAGAGATCTTCCGAGCTGGTTTTACTCCATTTTAAAAGACGTGTCTATTCGATAAAGGAAGAGACGACTCCTTCCGGGACCGTTTGATATGGGTCTACTCAGTTAGCAAACACGTCACATGCTTCTCTATGGAGTAAAGAATTAAAGATACAAATGGTCAGGTAAATTTAAAGTGGCTACAAATGTTAATGCATGAGTTCACGCGAATAATTATGACGGTACCAAAGCTCTGGATAAGAGGAGTAAAATCCCTCTAAACTGGAATTCTAGTAAATAAGAATTTAGATACTTTAAGGCAATTGTCTGCTAATGCAGGGTGAATGTCATGCAAAATGCTCATAGAGGAGCTTTCTGCATGACTTTCACCCTGTATTAAGCTCTCAACTGTCTCCAAGATCGGTATTTATACTCAAATTCACGTCCGGTTTAGAGGGGTTTTACAGTATTTCGGAAAGCTTGATAACTTATATTTACATGTCTTTCTCTCCCCGCCAAAAACTTGCATACTGGTATTCATTAAAGTATCCCCTTAGACGCAATTCGTTTGAGTACTATTAAGATGTATGATTATTTAGATATATCAATAACATTTGTATGTAGCATTCAAACGGTTTAACACGATGAAAAGAAACGTAAGACAAATAGTTTTCAGAATTGAAGCAGATTGCAAGTTGTGCGGATGAAATGGATAGGCACAAGCCTAGATGTTGATGTCCTGAAAGTTGGTGTCCTGAAATTTGTTATAACGAAGCATCATCATTAGTTCATCTCTAGCTGTGCGCGACCTGAAAAACTAATCAGGATCCAAGCTGTTTGACACTCGGTCAACACATTGTAGATAGCTTGATTGAATCGGGAGTAGTCAAACTTGCACTAGATTCATATGAGAGCAGACATTATTATCCAAAACGGAGCAACTTCAACTTATCGAAGCATGAACGATCATACGTATTATTGACAGGTGGTGTCTGATCCTGTTTGGTTGGTGTTGTTTATTAGAACGTCAACAGTTAGCCATGATTGCCTAAGGGACGACAGGAGGATGGGCTTGATTACGTTTTTAGTGTATAGCTATAATGCACACAGTGTGTTCATTTTTGTGCAATTTTGAACGGGATGCATTAATATTTGAACACTATGTTGAACACCCGGCGTTAAATATCAGAACACCAAATGAACACGATGACGCGTTCAGATGCGTTCAATATATGTTGCAATATTGCGTTCAATTCATGTTCAAGTTTTTAACACTTGAATTTACAGTGTAGTGTATAGCTATAATGCACATCTAGTCAGATTTTCCTGATATCGAGTCATAAAGTTTTGACACTACCTTTATTTAGTAGAATCTGTCTTAAACGATCAACAGCAAGTGGTCTGTTTATGGGTCCGTAAGACAGATGGTATAAGCTTAAGGCAGGTCAAACGTAATACAGAAAACTCCTATTACTTTTGCCATGCATTAAGCAGCCATCTGTTTTTCAAGACTACTATGTTCAATAAGTGATTGGCCACTTAAGACAAATTCTACTTATACAAAGTTAAACCACCGCATGTACCACCTATAATCTCTTGGATATGACTCGGTCGAGAATCGTAACTCGAACTATTCCGCTTCGAAAGCGAGTTAGTGTGAATCAAACTGTTCAAAAATATATGTTACGGTCGTTTGTGCAGACAAATGTACAAGTAATATGGCACGGGAAAGTATTTGGTAAATAGTGGTTGACGACGAATTTGTGTACCTCGTCGATTTCCCTTTGGCATTTGCGTTGGACCTCTAGGAATTCGGACATATACAAGAACGACCAATCCAGTGTGATTGAAGTTGTTTCCAACCCAGCAACGAAAAGATCAATTATCACTCGGAACATGGTGCCCTCTAAATGAGAACATGTACAAAACTCATAAATGACATTAGACCATACGCAGCTACACTTAAATGAATTACTGTACTATAACTGTCTCTGTAATCATCCCTCAAATAAAGTATCATTCTTATCACTCAATTCAGTATATACTTACTTACGAAACTGAATGAATTCATTGCTTAATAACGGTATAATTAATTACAAGGCAATGTTGAGCATGGTAGAAACTGTAGACTCATAGTTATATAATTTCATATGCAACCGATACATGCCCTGATCAGACAGTTCTAATAGCAGTTATTTGAGTTGGGTCTACATTGTTTATAAAGGTGTAAATATGTGTATATAAAGACATATAGGGTTAACACAGGGGGCACGTGTAGTATACAGTAGAACCTCCCTTAAAGGCATTTCGAAAGGAATGTTGACCCATTAACCCTATGCTGTGTATTTTTGGTGCTGACTCTCTGGCATCTAATACACAAACTGATAAGGCGGGCGTATCACAGAGGATCAAGGTAAAATTGAATAATTTTATCTCTTGTGGCCATTGACCCTGACTGGACACCGCAGGAGCACTCCATGGAATCAATAATCAGCACAACTGGACACTGTGTATCGGGGGAGGGGGTTTCACTTATGAAGAAGCTTTGAGATGCCTTTAAACGACCATCAACAACAATTTAATTATGGGTTTTAAGGAAGGTGGTTGCTAAATGCAGGTCAAATGTAATGCAAAAAGCTCCTATAGGAGCTTTCCGCATTACTTTTGCTATGTAGTAAACAAACACCTGCTTATTAAGACTCCTATGTTCACTAAATGAATAACTACCTAGGACAGATTCTACTGTAATGCAAGACGAAACTCCCACTGAAGCTTTCTGAATTGCTTTCAGTCTGCATATACGCAACCATCGGCTCGTATAGATTCACTATGTTAATTTAACCGTTACCCTGGAAACAATGTTTTCTGCTCAAACGCTCGTCCGATTCGTTAAAATATTTAAGAAAATATTGATCGAGTGTCAAACAGCATGGATCGAAACTTTTTGCAAATGCCAGCCATGTCGCACATAACACCTAAGTGTTAACCCTTTCGGTGCCAAATTTATAATTGTCGTCTGCAATCCAAGTTTGTTAAATCATTCAGTAAAATAAGGAAATGAGATAAATAAATGCAAATTTCAAAGGAATAAAGCACCTATAGAAATAGAGATTGAGACAAATAGTGAAGTCCCTGATCAGACGCCGCCCTTTTGATCTTGGACTTCACTATTTGTCGTGGTGCATTCATACGACTGCGGTGGTGAAAGGGTTAAAACATAGTCGCCACAGGAAGGTTAGACTATGCATAACGATAGTAATCAAACAACAGATTGCAGTGTGTTCTCTTCACTTCTACTGTCCACTAACGCTTTCAACGCTGATTGTCAGAGTGGAATAACTAAAATGTGCTTTACTATAAAACCAACTCAGCATGAAAGGATGATTTTGAATGACAAACAGGACAAACCCTATGAGATTACTCCTCTAGTAGTCCTCTGATCTGAGTCTACTCTGTCTGCACATATCCCGCTATTGAAAGGTTAAGTAGTATGATTATATCGGTAACTCGTGCAACACTATTGTGCCCTCAGATGGCGTGAGAACTCGAAATAATCTTTATAAGTAGTTTTGATCCGGATGCAACTCAATATAAAAAAGGTCTCGTGGTGTCCTGCATTGGCTACTGGTCGCATCTTTAAAATAAATTGGCGAAAATGTTTCTTTAGAATCGAAGAAGACAATATGAATTATTTTATAATTGAAGAAGACAATACAACTTTGTAATGTTACTTTTAGTATTGAAGAATACAATAATTTATACTTTCATATTTGAAGAATGCTCTTGTAACTGCCTGTGAAAACAAACCGTATCCTGCTGACCTTGACCTGAATGTCATTTGCAATCAGACTCGGAGTCTCATCAGAATCCAAGCTGTTTGACACTCGGACTGTGGTTAAAACATATAACAGGTCTGATATTTGATCGACAGTAAAAGGGTAAAAGGCGATTGTTTGTCACAAAGAACACTTTTCCTTTCTTTAACCCTTCGCTTGCTATTCACGCCAATATACGTACCTGTAAATAGTGAAGACCCAGATGAGACAGCTCCTGCAGGAGCTGTCTCATCAGGGTCTGCACTATTTACAAGTTAATTGTGCAACCAGTGTACTCCACAGCAGTGACTGCACAGCGAAATACGTGTACACAGTGAAGATATATGTAAATATACAACAGGACATGGGTAAAGAAGGAGAAATGCGTTTTAAAATTCAGCAAGAGAAGGGTTGATCCTTTACATGTGAGAAAGGATTCTATTGCCCTTTGCGAACAGTGTAGATCAAGATAAGAGTGTTTCTAAAGAAGCCCTCTGATCAGGGCATGTTCTGTTTGCTGTTCAAATGGATCCAGATGAGACGCCGAGTAACTCGGCGTCTCATTAGGATTCAAGCTGTATGACACACAATAAACAGTTTTTTCAAAAGTTAGATAATGTCGGAAGTAGTAAATAATCGCCCAAGATCCACATTTGAGCGGACACTATGTTTTACATCCGGCTCCTGGTTAAAAAAGTACAATACAAGGAGAGTGGTCTCTTTAGTATCAGTAAACAGTGCAGAAAACATTCAGTCAGCATGCACGAAAATGCATGATAAAGGACTGCATTGTTCATATTGCCTTTTTATAATCAACTTCACAGTTATTTAGATGTAATGAGAGTTTTGATTTATATGTACGATATTTATCCAGCAAACATGTCTTGTTTGTACCGAAATGAATCGCGTATCCGATGCGATTCTAACACGTACCGGAGGTCCGTTGTACTAAGGAACGTGCTAATGAAATTATCGCGTTCCTGGAAGAAACATTAGAAAATGCGATAATATCAGAGTACTAGGGAACACCATGAATTTAAGATCTACGATTACTAGTATATTGGTCGTAAGTTTTAGAAAAACGGGTCCCAGTACGATAGGATTTAGCTAAGATGTAGAGAATAATTCTCCCCTAATCTACAGTATAAAAGGTCTATACTGCTACTGCGAGCAGAAAGTAATTAAACACGGAGTTAAAAAGACCATTCACCTATATCCAACTACCAACGATCTGACTCGTATTTACAATTAACCCATCCTCTCCTAGGCTATTTTTAAATCCAACCTGTTTTAATTAATCTACCAAAAAGGAGCATTAACTAGAGAAAGGGAACATTTTAGAAGTTTGAAACCATTGTGATAAATACATGTAAAGCTTTTGATCCTATAGGAGCTAATGCTCTATTTATCAGAATGGTTTCACAAAGTGAATTTTATAGAGGCGCAAAATGCGTCACTAGGGGATAATGTGTTTAACCGGGATCTAGTTGCAGCATCTCACCAAGATCCTACCCAGTGTACATTTTGTTATAACATCCATTCCAGCAGATGTCTCATTCTGGTTCTGTGAAGTGTGTGATAGCTTAATTCTCTACCCTTTACCCCTTGGCAAATAGAAATACCCAGCTCGGACGGTCATTGTAGGAGCCGGCTGAACAGGTACCGCTTCGTTTGTTTATGAAGTAATATAGTGATCCTACAGATTCTATCATTGTAAAATATTTTCTTGTTCATAATGCTTTAAATTAGTTAATTAGTATTTAAACGGTAATTATGTCTAATTTGAAAATTTAGCATGTAACGGGTTAGCTTTTTACTCAATTAATAATCATGTAAGAAATAATCATATCATATACATATTAATTAGATTTGATTGTTATAATATCATATGGATACATGGCAGAAACTGTAGAATCATATCTACATTATGTCAAGGGCAAACAGAGCAAACACTGATCAGACGGTTACAATAGGAGCTGTCTGATCTGGGTCTACTCTTTTTGCAAAGGCGTAGATTTGTACAATATTTCTCCCAAAACAATCTATTTTATAGTTTCATACAAAACACGTAACTTCTACATAGTTCCTCATAAAACAACATAACTCACTTGCTGGATAGTCTTCCATAAACAAACTACCGGTACCTACCTCAAACCAATATAGTTCGACGCCATACGGACTTTGCCATTCTCACCTGTTTCTCATTCATAGTCTGGAACACGCTGGGATATCAAGCATCTCAATAAATCCTTTACTCCATGAATATTCATGTAAGAAATGATGATGTTATAAATATTAATTAGATTGGTTTGTTTTAATAGCACTTTGACACAGGCATGTTTGGTCATGACCATACATATATACATATATCACATCATCAGCAAACAGAGCAGACCCTGATCTGGGCTTACTCTGTTTGCAAATGCGTAGGAAAGGCTTATGCATGGAGTATAGGGTTAAACCAGAACTAATTAGGAAGCTTGATTCGAAATCTGAATTCTAAGATGGTTTCTGTCGATTACAGTGTGCTTTTCCTGTTAATTAATGAAACGTATACATACTTGTCAATTGTTCTTCATCTAGTACGGACTCCCTTTGTGTCTGTATGTAGATGTCTATGAAATCTCGGATATTGTCTGCGTCAAACGTCGCCTCGTGCTCATCTATCTGCTGCAGTACATAGTCCTTTATTGATCTCACACTCTGCAGCCGGGCGTCGTAGTTATCTACGTTCTGTCATGGATATCATTATAATACTCTAAAACTCTTCGTTGTTTGTAACATTAAATAAGACACATGTATTATCCTAATCCTTCTGCTGAATATTCATGTAAGAAATATTGGCATCATGGCTTGGTTTTGTTATTCGGTAAAACAGTGTAGAGTCAGTTCTATTATAGTTTCATAAACCAACAGAGCAGACTCTGAGATAGATAGATAGATAGATAGATAGGTTTATTTAGCATCTAAATGTGCATACAATTTACGAGATATTAATACATAAAATGACATATTTATAAATATGGTACAATCAAAATTGTAATGATTTCCATATAAATATTTAAATGTTACATAGAAGCATTTTTCTATCAGTTATATTGAAATGTTACTGTAGTGTAGTTCGACTCAATAATATATCGTATATATATAAATATAAATAAGTTTATCGCATAATCTGCTTTATGGGAGTGCAGTAACAGAGTGCCGTAAATCGCAAAAATGCACTAGTGCATTTGTTATGCAAATTAGCAATCGTTAGTCAATCGTAGCGCTAATTTAAGCGTTGGCTAATCGTAGCATTCAATGTGTGTCGTCTCTTGTATTACTATGCTGTTTGTAAGCAATAGCCGAAACAGCCGTTAGCTATAGTCTGTTTCATTTTCCTGTACATTTTTAAGGCTTATGTGATAAAAAGTGTCTTACATTCGTGTTCGTAACACATTGTTTTCATGGAATTCGTTTACTATAATGAATATGACACTTGCTAAACTTCATATCATTTCATTATAAATATTGTTTTATCATAAAAACAATTTGTATAATATGTTAAAAATGGTGATTATAAAAATAGATTTAAGTTGACTTTGATAATGGCTTGGAAGGGTATGCCAATGCTAGGAAAGCCCAGAAAAGTCCGACGTCTTTTTTCCACTGGAGTCCCGAAATTAGAAGAAATACGTATAATATCTTCGAAAACATTAATGTAAATATGGTTCAATTGAAAAATAAAATTCATTTGAAATAAAGGATGTTCTTTTTCAGAGATTATAAATGCCTATTTTATAGCATTTGGTCAATATTAATATTAATATAGTCTAAAATCAGGTATGAACATCTGATACTGGTCCATGTAAAACTGTTCAACTTCTTTTTTGAACTTTTTGTGGTTTTTAACAAACTGTACATTCTCTAGCAATGAATTCCAAATGTTCTTGCTGTTAAAGTAGAGAGGTGAGGATAATGAGGAAGTCTCTACAATGAACGCATATTTTCAATAATATCATAAAGCTTGACATTTATTATGTTAAATCATTTTCATGAATAATGCCAATTTAAACTTATTTCGAAAAATGTCCATGTGATACAAAATAAACCGTTTCTTTGATACTTATGATTTTCGTTCTACAACAAAATATTATCGACCTTGGTCGAACAGTTAACGGAACTAAAACGCGAGCCGAATAAATACTAATACATTGCCGAGTAACATATTAAACACATTAAGGTTGTGTCATCTTCGGTGTTTATTCGACTGGTTTTCTTTCGATATACATCTTTTCAGCATATAAACAACTGATTAATGTAACTGTTAGGCATTGTTAAAGCACGTTGCAAGTAGAGACTATCATTCCAAATCAGACCGACATAGGAAATAGTGTATATTCTGATCCCATCACTACAACCATCAGTTGTAGTTTGATATGGATATGCGCTATATGTCTTAGTTTGTCTGTACGAATAATACGATTAACAAAATCATTTCATTTTATGAAAAAACTCAGTATGAAAAGCTTCAATTTTCAGAATATTTTGAATGATAAACAATGCAAACACTGACCAGATGTCTTCTATAAGAGAAACTGTAAAGTGTGTGTCAATAAAGCATCTGTCTATCTATCTATCTATCTAATATGGGTATCCACCGTTTGCAATTGAAAGGGCATGTTTATGTAGCATTCAGAGGATTAAAACAGTCAGTGGCATTTAAAGTACTATACGAACAAAGTATGTCCTGATCTCACCACAGTTTTTAGAAATGTTTCATATCTTAACTTAAGGTGTATCACAGGTTTTGGAAATTGTTCATGTTTTATCTTAAATGATAGCACAGTAAGTTCATGGAGGTATTTCATATCTTACCTTAACGATTATCAAATTCCTTGGCCGTGTTTTATATCTTACTTTTAAGGATAGTACAGTTCTTGGAGGTGTTTCGTGTTTTCACGTTAAATGTGTTCCATATTATGACACATTTTATCAGATTAGTCTTCATTATGTGCAAGTAGTTTAATGCTTCAACCTACTCAGACCATTTGTTGTGGGTTTCCTAAATATACCTCCAGTCTATTGTTCAGATGAGTATTGTAATATTACCTTGTTACTAAAGATTTTGGCTATGAAATTCGGCATGAATAACCTTGGGGGAAATATTCCATGACCACTCAAAGCGATTGAACTCAGCTGAAGGATCTGTTCAAATTCTGGCTCGTCATAGTCGTACCTGAAGCAAAATGTTGTCCAAATTTAGTTTAATAAATATAAGTTATGAATGCAAACACCAGTTGTCAATCGGTACATGTAATATATTTTTTTCAATGGTTTGTTGTTTCATACAAATTGTTAAGAAAAAATATGCATATAAACTTTAACTGTGGCATGCTAAGGACGACCCCGTTATTATGTTTGCAAACAATTTGAACCGAAATGAATAACGCGATCTGTTTTCAGAATCCAAACATTGTGACTCCCTACTTGTGTTATTTTAACTATTTCTCTCATATAAAGGTTTTGCATGCCTTTGCAAACAGAGTAGACCCAGATAAGACGGCGTCCCGTGGAACCGTCCAATTATGGTCTATCCTTATCATAAAATTATGGTCTATGCTTCTCATAAAAAGTATATCTGAGTGTACAGTTTCTGGGCCAAAATGTCAGGTGGTCATAATGCCCAAACAATTTAATTAATATTAGTAATGTCATTATTTCTTCTAGTAACAGATAAAGGGTTAAAAGAAATGTATTTACTGAAAATTGATAACAAAAGATGTTAAGCTTGCTACGAATAAACCTTTTCATCGCTAAATATATTCTGAAAGTGGGGGATCCTTCGAAAGCAAAATAATTAATGCGAAAAGAGAAACTTGCAAACTCGGTTTTATTGAGTCTATTCATGAGTAACTGTTGTAATTAAAAGTGCAACACTACTCACCCCCCCCCCCCCCCCCCTAGCACCGGTTTAAGCAGTATTAAATTTTCAAAACTAATAACATCAAAACTAATGATCCCGAAGGACAAGAAAATATAACAATACTGAGAATGAAGAACGGGGCTAAAACAAACCTCCTGCCAAATATAATTCCATAGATTATATTCCCAATCGCACTCTGTACTAACGGAGTCATAGATGTGGGTGTTCCTTTGACTTCGTCAAGGCATTTACTCATGGCCTCCACTTCAACAAAGATTTTCTCTTCGATAGATGTTTTACCGACGCCAAAATCTCTCAAAGCTTGGACAGTGAATCTTCTCAACATGCGCCATGAGTCACCACAGTTACGCATAGCGATACCTGAAAGCAAATGAGCTAAGTCATACAAATCGTAGTAATATTTAATGCAAAATGTTGCAGACCAGAGTTACATGATAAGCATTTCCAGTTTGATACTAAAATGCTGCATGTGGCGATACCTCAACCCTCATCCCGCTATCCGCGACCCGACTCGCCTTAGCAAAAGGCATGTATCCAGATGAGATGCGGAGTAATAAGCATTCAAGACATTTGACATTTGCGGAAACATTTCTGCAAAGATTGATCGATTGCACCAGAGCCATACCCGAGCAACCTTTATATTGCTTGTTTCATAGCAGGATAAGATGTGAATGTTTTAAGTATGATTTAGGCAAATTGTGTATTACTGCTACATGTGTGATCGGTGACATCAAATACAGATTACCGGTATTGTTTAATCCGGTTTTTATTTATTACGCTTAAATTAACCCGTATCCCACTAGTGTGCATGCGTGAGTGCGTGTACATGTACAAGCGCACCACGTACGTACAACGTACAGTAAATCTACAAATTGTTATATGTTTCGTTAAAACTAAAACCTAAACATGTAAAGCAAGCACTTATAGCACAAGGGAAAAGTTCATGTATATGATGCACTTCAACTGACCCGTGGCATTTAACAGTGTATTTACCGATTTCAGACATTAGAACCTTTGTCGGATCACACCTAACTATTGTACTAGTGACTCCTGTGCTCAAAGCTAAGCTATCCGGGTAGTGCTGATACCTTTTGGCTCGATGTATATAGTTTTATTTGATGTGTAACATACTACATTGTACCCCATTTCTTGACACTATCTTGGTGTGCCAAATGACCAGGTAATAGGAGGGTTGTCCCTATCTCTCAATCGCCAATGTGCTAACACATATGTTTTGCTATGTTTCAATCGAGAGCATTTCGTCAGTGTTGCCACTGATATATGTTGTACAAAATACATTTACAATATACACTTAAATACACACAGATAGACGGACATTAGGCAAACATATAAAAAGCAAAAATGACAAATACATATATTTATACATGCAGAAGAATTGTAGGCAGAAAACAACAAAACGTTTACAGATGAAGAAAAATGCTTTGCTTTTAGACAACCAGATTATTTGATGATACTTACCTTTGCCAGGTATGTCCTTCAATGCCTCTTCAAACACCCCTTTAGCAACCGGCCTGCCGCTGAATACATCGGCTTTCTTTACAAAGGCTTCATGTATAACATCGTACCCATGCAGGACGACAGCGAGCCGAGAACCAATTCTTATAGACATCACGTTGCCATACGTTCTAGAAGCCTCGAGGAAAACCTCGTGCCTTCGCTTTTTGTTAAACTTTCGGAAAAATAAAATGCTCCCGATAACAGGCAGACAGAGAGGTCCAGGGGGAAGATTCTTTGTCCGTTTGAAAACATAGTAAGTCACCAGAAATACAACTAAAAATACAAGTCCGACGCTAAAATCCATATTTGAATGTAATGCTTATAATCAATGTTAATATTAGTATGTTGGTTCCCACTGATACGTTGATCGGATAATGTAACACGACACTCGTGTATATTTTCAAATATCTTTACCTGTGTTGTAGCTGATAAACTGCAAGACGGGAAAGCAATTATAGGATAAAAGAGAAGTCGCTTTAGAATTCATAACACGTGTTTTAGTTGTTTAATATCGACCAATATTGTCCATGCAAGCTCATTTCATAGATGACATTTTCTGGAACGCGTGTGAAAATGCAGAACATTATAAAACGACAATCTAAGTATGAGACACACTTATTACAGGTTATAATAGGTATATACAGTAGAACATGTCTTAATGGGACATTCACTAATTGAACAGAGGCGCCTTAAAAAGCAATGCATCCTATAGGTTCCTATAGCAGTTTTCCGAATTACGTTTTTAATCTACCATTTACCTTACAGATTCACGATTAGGCCTCTTTTTAATGGCAGCTTAAGACAACTTCTACTGTAGATATATTCTATACACATGTATTCAAAGGAGGGTATGGTTACCAACAGCACATACCGTTTTACCTATTTATGCCTTATATCCCTAAAATGTGTATATGCAAACAGTGTAGTCTAAAACCAGGCGATTCCCTTTGATAAACACAAGAACATTGGTTCGAGTTCCTTGATTTCTCCACCAAACCCTACGATATAACCACTCTTCAAACTTATTCGAGACGAGTTTTAAGAGTACAGTGTATTTACAATATAGGTTTTGTTAGAGAAATGACGAATTTAGTATAGTAATGATAATGACAAATTATCAAGAAACATATATAATATCATGTAACAGGTCAATATTTAATACACAGCAAAGGACACAGATATAGCAGTCATCCAGCTATAACCAATGTTTGCAGACAATTTATATCTGGTGCAATTTAAACTACTTCCAGTCTGATCCGGTTTTCGAAATACTATTTATATGGTGTCGAAACACAAGCTTTCGAGAAACTATTGACCTAGTGTTAATTTGTCAAACAGCTTGAATCATGCCGAGAAATTGAGTTACTATGCGTCTTATCTGGATCCAAGTCTCAGTTGGATCCAATTTGTTTGTAAATGCGACTCATATCGCAGTAAACGGTTTAATGGTTAGGGTCATTTCGACTGGTTTATTCAAACCACTCAGTAGAGCCTTTAAACAACGACTCCTTGATAAATAAGCAAGGGTGCCCTGAAACAAGTGGCTGCTCTATACAGAATGAAAGTAATGCAGAAAACACTTATGTGAGTAGTCGCTCATAACACAACTGGGAACAGGAACATAGATGAAGCCTTCCGATCAATGCATGCTCCATTCGTTTCACAGATCGTCTTGAAATATCGACAAAAGCATAAGATAATTACAGCATATGTTGATGCTCCGTTTATGTGCGGTATATGTAGACTTTTCAACCAGCTTTTCAAACGGCTCTCGAGGAGGCTCCTTGGTCAGAATTTCCGCTGTTTGACAGAATATCAGCATTTACTCAGTGATTAATTTTGATACAATATTTTGTTGAATTAATCATGCAGTAGGCTAAGGAATAAACGTCAGGTTTACCAGGTTTTCAGGACGGTGTTGGTTTTATGTTTATATATTATGTCCACTCGGAATATCTCGGCTATATTCTAGGACAGTCATCCGAAAGTAGTTGATCAGTTACAATTACCGATGTTTCTATGTTCTAAGTGTGTGTCAGTTTCAGTCAGTGTGGTTAATTTTGTTCTCCTTTGTCAGTCTGTCTGTCTGTTTGTCTGTCTGTCTGTATGTCTTTTTATGTGTCTGTCTGTCTCCCTGTTTGACTGTCTATGTTATCTAATCTAAATACAATTTTACACCTTCATGATTAACCCTTCGCTTGCTATTCACGTCAATATACCTACCTGTAAATAGTGAAGACCCAGATGAGACAGCTCCTGAAGGATCTGAAGGGTCTGCACTATTTACAAGTTGATTGTGCAACCAGTGCACTCCACAGCAGTGATTGCACAGCGAAATGCTTGTACAAAGTGAAGATATATGTAATTATACAACAGGGCATGGGTAAAGAAGGAGAAATGTATTTTAAAATTCAGCAAGCGAAGGGTTAACCCTGTATCCGTAAGTGCGCCTTTCTACGCGTACATGCAACAGGATAGAAGCCATTTGACCAGGTTCTGTTCCGTTTGCTTATGGTTTGATACAGGTATGATTCTACAGTATCTGCCATTGCAAAAATGTCTGTGTTATTGAATTATATTATATGCACGAGTATATAAAAAGTACATTTCTAACTCGACAACATTCCATTCCATTATTGTGTTATATGTATAAAGGCAATAACTCGGCAAAATTTAATAAGTGTGTGATATGTATAAAGACATTCTATAATTGTATTATATGAACAAAGACAGTAACCCAGGCAACATTCCATTATTGTAGTATATATATAAAGACAATAACTCGGCAACATTGCATTCTAGTGTTATATGTACAAAGGCAAGTAATCCAACAACATTCCAATATTTTATTATATGTAAAAAGACAATACATGACAATTTTATTATTGTATTGTATGTACAAATAGAATAACCCGGCACCAATATATTATCGTATTTATGTTTAAAGAAAATATCCAGGCGAAATTCAATTATTGTATTATATGTTCAAAGGCAAATTACCCGGAAACATTCCGTTATTGTATTATATGTACAACGAAAAGAACCAGGAAAACTTTCCATTATTGTATTATATGTTCTATGCTCTACCGCCAGCTCACTAATTATCAATCATAACGACTGCTGTCTTAGTCACAGAGGATCGATCCTGCCACTCTCTTGTGATTGTCGGGAAAATTTCGAATCCTTCTCCCTTTCGAACATTTGCTACTGGCAAACTATTGATCGAGGAATCTCCTATCAAGTATTTAGTTGGGCACTGTTTGTAGACAATTTATGTGAGTGTCGCATCGTGCAAGGTGTGGGATCTTGATGGTAGGGATAACCCATCATCTCTTTGAAACCACCGGGTTTGCGACACCTCGGGACAGCATTGTGTGTCTCATTCAGTATCAAATTATCTGATATTAATGTACTCCTTTGCCAATTTTATATATTGGGTGAATACTTATATTGGTGGTCTGTTGCATTTTTTTGTATTGCATTGTGTAGTTTATATGCATTAGCTACAAAACTGATCTATTCTGTTAACCCATTGTCCTACATATGTAAGGAAATATTCTATGTACAGTGTTGTATGCCATACATAAATCCAAGCTAGGTGGATCTGGGTCTTAACTTTATGACGTACTGACACTGTACATACAATGCTACATCTGAGTTCTGATGTCATGGGTGGCATTACACAATAGAGTCAAAGTGTGCGTCCGTTTCGCTTGATTAACCCTTTCGCTGCCAAAGTCTGTCGTCTGCTAACTTTGTCGTCTGCTACAATTTTTTTGATTTTCTTCATTTTTGTTTCAAAAACGTAGTAACAGTAACAAACAGTTTGGATCCTGATGAGACGCCGAGTTACTCGGCGTCTCATCTGGATCCAAATTGTTTGCATAGGTATTCACAGATCCGGCATTGGCAGCGAAAGGGTTAATGGACATATACACGTACAGGAAAGGACGAGTTTGTTTTATCTTTGATTCTTCAATTAATTCTATTTGCAATACTCTTATCGATATCTCCGTCCTAAATTTTATTTGTTTCAACTATTCTATACGCATTTTATATACTCAGTTTTGTACATGCAATTTATTCATATAAAGTGCTTTTGAACGCACATAATCCTGTGTGAAAAGAAAGCTATATAAATGTGGTATAATAATAATAACAAGCAAGTTCACAGAATTGATATCCCCTGCCAAAGGTTTTACCTAGTAAAACGACAAACAAAGGGGGGTCTTTAAATAATTACATTTAAAATAAGAGGGCTATGATAGTCATGGATCACCCAAACAGATTTTACTTGCCTTAGATGCATTACAAAACCTTAAATAGATAGTTTGACCAACTTACTGCTTTCTATGGCAATCTTTAATAAAAATGTACATGTGTCGATACTGAATGAGCTAGAGCAAGGGGACATGCCTTATTGTAATACAAAAATATAGACCTAGAGTGGCTGTCATGTCTCCGCTGCCGCATCTGATCCAGTCTACTACCTTTTGCAATAGATGTAGTTTCTGTACAGTGTATTCTGATTTAGTGAATCATTACATATCCAGATTGGGTGTTACATTGATGACGCGGTTGCTGATCTGTTTCTGAACTGTTTGAATCATAAGGTCCATTTTACCTTGACACTACTTGAATATGAAAGTTGTAAAAAGCATATTCAAGTACTTAGTGCAAAACAGTATTGAATGCAATACAGTATTCCTCTGTAAGGGCAATAAATATATGATTTTGGGGTATCAAAGGGGAATAACTCCTAAAAGCAGTACGCCATCATTATACATGGGTATAATGCCACGACAATAACACATATTCATGTGGAGTTTCAATGAATTCTGTCGATCCGTTACATAGATATAGCATTGGACGAAACAAATGTGATTTTTGCAAATCAAAGGACAATATCTCCTAAATGCCGCAAGTGATTGTAAAAAGTAATGCATGGGAACAATGCCCCTGTGATAACAACTATTCCCGTCGAGTTTATTGAAATCTGTCATTCCGTTACAGAGATATGGCATCCGACGGAAAATGTGATTTTTGTGTATAAAAGGGCAATAACTAGTAAATGTCGCAAGCAACCAGGATAAGTAATACAACTGAACGATGCCCAAGTGACAACAAATATTCATGTCGAGTTTCATTGAATTATGTCAACAGAGATATGGCATCCGAAGGGAAAATGTGATTTTTGCGAATAAAAGGGCAATGACTCCTAAATATCACAAACGATCTGGAAAAGTAATACATGGGAACGCTGCCCCAGTGATAACAAATATTCATGTCAAGTGTCATTGAATTCTGTCAATCTTTTACACGGATATGGCATCGGACAGAAACCGAACGGATGGAAAGACGGATGGAAAGACGGACGGAAAGATGAATGGGAATATAGAGGGGCGGAAGGGCGGAAGGTCGTCGGACGGACAAACCCAAAACAATATCCGTCTGCCTTTGGTAGGGGATACTACTACTACTACTACTAATAATAATAATAATATATACAAAGACAATAACCCGGCAATATTCAGTTATTGTCTTTTATGTACAAAGAAAAATAACACGGCAATATTCCATTATTGCATTATATTAACGAAGGCATTTGTATTATCTTCCTTATCATAACTGTGCCCTTTTCATTATTCTTTGTCTTAAATGCTGTGTATATATAATTCATAAGAGAATAGTGTATGTTAACTAACTGAAACTAAAGATCAATCAACAATATCAGAAGTTATAGCAATATGATATGTATACTTATATGCAACATGTATATAGAAATGCCCTTATTCGCCCCATTTTCAAAGGACTACTATTTTGTTTGAATTGTGTTTAAATCTGATGGCATGTTATCACAAGAGTGCCAAAATGCCACAATATACGCCCGTCAAATGTATTGAAGTTGAAAGGCCATTATTCCACATCAGGTGGCATAACGTAAGGGGAAATAATTGTGGAATGTCAAGGGCAATCTTGCTATCTATCGAACGTGACTGATACATTATGGTAATATACATGCTGATCAAATTCGAAAATGATTGGATTACGATTGTTTGAGGTAGAGAGCGGACAAGCAAAAGTACACGGAAATTCATAAAGTAAGGGGAGATACTTCTTGTGTGTCAGAGACAATCTTGTTTGCTATCAAACTTGACTGAGGTATTATAATAATAGTCATGCTGGTCAAATTTGAAAAGGAATGGATTACAAATTTTGAGTTAGAGAGCGGACAAGCAAAAATTCACGCCAATTCATAAAGTAAGGAGGGATAATTCTGGAGCGTCTGAGGCAATCTTACTTTTTATCGAACTTGACTGAGACATTATGGCAATATATTTGCTAACAAAATTTGAAAAGGATCAAATTACATTTGTTTGAGTTAGAGAGCGGAAAAGCAAAAAATCACGGAAATTCATTAAGAAGGGGAGATAATTCCGGAGCGTCTGAGGTAATTTGGCTGGTTATCGAACTTGATCGAGATATTATAGTAATATACATGATGACAACATTTGAAAAGAATTGGATTACATTTGTTTGAGTTAGAGAGCGGACAAGCAAAGGTTCACAGACGGACGGACAGACGGACTTTCTAACGGACTGGGTGTGTGTGGCTATTCTTTTGTACGAAATAGTCACATAAACTGAAAATAAACCACATAAAACCGACGAGAACAAAATATCTTTTGTTCTCAAATAATTATTTAGTCACATAAACAGGAATTGTTAGCGCGGACAGACGGATGGACGGACAGCGCCACGACATAATACGTCCCGTCTGAAGACGGGCGTATAATAACGGTTGACTTCGAGAGGCATCTACTGGATTTCGCTGACATGTCTTGTTTCTTTGGGAAACAGGCATATACGCTGAATGTCTACGCAAGTAGAAGACGACACCTCTGTAGTTAACACGCATTTTAAGTGAGAATTATGATATGGAAGCCGGTGCGCCATGCTAAATGCGAAATGCTAAATGAGAAATGCGAAATACCTGTGCTCTCGCCTTCCAAATTGACTTATCCAGTTCAACCATTCAGTACAATGTGATTAGCAATTAGTATTTAGAAGTCCCCAAATAGCAATTGGCATTTGTCATTTAGCACTTGTCATTAAGCATTTCGTATTTTGCATTTCGCAAATCGCATTAAGCATTTCGGATTTAGCATGGCACACCGGCCTTCCATAGAATTAAAATCTTCTTGAAACTCTTAGTTTGTACGCCTGAGGTGAATTTGTCAGAAAGAACATCCTGGGTTCAAGAGATGGCTTTACATTGTCAATTTCCCTTTTGAATTCGAAACGTTGTAGAAGGTTCGCAAGGATCACGAATAACTCCATTCTGGCCAGGGGCTCTCCTAGACATACGCGAGGTCCTGAAAATAAACAAGGAAATTACGGTTGTAAAAGAACGCCTTTAACGTATTTGATCCAGATCAGATGGCTTCTGAAGTGCATTCCTATCACGGTCTACACTGTTTCCATTTAAAATCATTATATATCTGACTTTACAGATTCTGCCAAAGCCAAAATAAACTTATTTTCGTATATGATAAAACGCTAGCTATTACATTATGTCAGTATTTCTTCCTTGAAAAGTCATAAGGTAAAAGGTTATGTTATCAGCTGTCTTAACCCATTCCCTCGTACTGACGACTTTTGACGACTCTGTAAAAGTCACATTGTGAAATTATTGTGATAAATAGAGCATTTGCTCCTATAGGAGCATATGCTTTATTTATCACAATGGTTTCAAACTACAAAATTCTAAATATTCCTTTTCTCTTGATAATGCTCATTTTCGGTAGATCTATTCAAAGACATTGTATCTGAAAATAGCCCACGAGGTAATGGATTAAAGTTAAAGATGTGGACGTTTTTCTAGTGGCCGTGATAGAGAGATTTTAATGAAAAAGAATGTCGAAAAAAGACGTAATGATAGCTTTGCGCGTGTCACGGCAAGGTTAATTAACAATTCTCGTGAGGAACACGATTTGACTTGCAGAAGTCCAGATAAGCTGTATGAATTAACCCTTCGCTTGCTGAATTTTTAAATACATTTCTCCTTCTTTACCCATGCCCTGTTGTATAATTACATATTTCTTCATTGTGTACAAGTATTTCGCTGTGCAATCACCGCTGTGGAGTGCATTGGTTGCACAATCAAGTTGTAAATAGTGCAGACCCTGATGAGACAGCTCCTGCAGGAGCTGTCTCATCTGGGTATTCACTATTAACGGTAGGTATATTGACGTGAATAGCAAGCGAAGGGTTAAAACATTGTCAACAATAACCTCTATGTGTCTCGACCAAACCCTATGTTGTGACCACTCTTTAGAATCGTCTCTTCGAGCAATATGATTCTAAAGAGTGGTCTTCACACAGGGTTTCGTCGAGAAATGACGATTTTAGTATTTGAGTACGCATCTTTATCTGTTGCTCTGGAAAACAGCTTTGCTTCAGATGAGACACCGAATGAGTCAGTGTGTCATCAGTATCCAAGTTGTTTGACACTCGTTTGGTGGCTTCTCACAAGTTTGAACGAATGGGAGGTTAGTAAAAACTCCAGTTGTTCAGAATTTGATCAAACATGATTTTTTCAGCGGCAATAACCTCATATTTTACCTTCTGAGAATGGAATGTTTGCCTCGCGTTTGACGCATTTCCCAGATTCGTCTAAGAACCTTTCCGGGTTGAATTTTTCCGGTTCGTCCCAGTACTTAGGGTCAATACTGACAGAATAAAGGCTAGCGAGAACTATAGCACCCGCTGGAATGTTGTATCCGCGCAATGTGGTGTCTTTGGACGCCATATGAACCACCGCAAAAGGGGCTGTAGATGAAACAAACAACACATTGTTTCAGGCTGGCTGACAAATAATGTCTGCTTAACCCATAACCTGCCAGTCACAACTATTGTTGCATTTGCAAACAGTGTAGACCCAGATGACAGAGCTGTTTGCTATGGAAAATCCATGCGTGCATGCTCTATCATTTTGCCTAGGCAATCAGTTCAATATAACCCTGAATATTTCTGTAAAGATTTTCCTAATCAATATTCATAGAGGGTAGAATGATAAAAATATGCGACAGGCTAATGGTTAATCTCCTATCTGTTTATTAGATCTAAGATCAAGCATCAGCTTAGACCGTGATAAGGCACCAAGTTTCTCCACTTCTCATTTGGACCCAGTCTGTTTGCAAATGCAAGCATGGTCGCAATTAGCATGAACACGGTTAACAGAGACTCTAGCAAGAGTATTTGGCAAGCTTTATAATCGTGTTTTAAACGAATTAACTTATTTATTTTATAGCACACTAGTCTGCTGCATAACATCAGCTTTGTCAGTTAACGCCATTAAAAATTCTGAAGAGAGGTGATCCCCCGAGAGCAAAAATTGCAACACAAAAAGAGAAAATTGCGGACTCGGTTTTACTGAGTCTGTTCATGAACAGTAATTGAAAGTGCAACACTGCTCACGCCCCCTAGCACCGGCTTAAGCGGTATTCAATTTTCAGAACAAGAAGTACTAAAATTCATGATCTCGAAGGATCAGAAACCCATTTATGCCCACGATCCCATATATGGGATATAGGCAAACAGTGTAGACTCTGATCACACGCCGCATTATGTGGTGTCTGATCAGAGTCTACACTGTTTGTTGATGAAAAATCAAATATAAAACAAAACGAAAATGAAAAATTAGAACAGGCATCCCTTAGATATAAGTTGGACTAATCCAATATATAAGCATGAAAGAATCCACTGGGACCAAATAGGTTAATTCTTTCGCTGCCAAATTTTGTCGTCTGCAAACTTTGTCGTCTGCTACAATTTTCAAGATTTATTTTTCTACATTTTTGTTTCATAAAATAGTGACAGTAACAAACAGTTAGGAACCTAATGAGAAACCGAGTTACTCGGCGTCTCATCTGGATACAAACTGTTTGCATGGGTAATTACATATGTGCCATTGACAGTGAAAGACTTAACCCTTCGCTTGCTGAATTTTGAAATACATTACCCATGCCCTGTTGTATAATTACATATATCTTCACTGTGTACAAGTATATCGCTGTGCAATCACTGCTCTGGAGTGCATTAGTTGCACAATCAACTTGTAAATAATGCAGACCCTGATGAGACAGCTCCTGCAGGAGCTGTCTCATCTGGGTCTTCACTATTTACAGGTACGTATATTGACGTGAATAGCAAGCGAAGGGTTAATGCTTGTATGTGCAGGAAAGTCTTGTTTATTCGACCTCTCAAAATATGTATAATTATTGGTGTTTAAAGCAGATGAAATTTTCTGTGTAGTTTCAAATTATTTGAATCATGTTGAGTCACCGATTTACTCGGGTATCGTTCAGACACACATTATTTGAAAATGTTTCCATAAATTCGTTCGTAGTATGTTAAAGGTGTCTCACCGATGGAAGCATATCTTTGTATTTCCTGAACAGTGGCAGCAACATAAGGCATCTTCACCTGGTCGGCATATTCAATCGCTTTCTGTCCAACGACCTGTAGATATGATATGAGTTATAAACTGTAGAAAGTTTAGCAGTACAGTAAACCCCCGCTAATTCGACCACCCAAAGAGATATAATTATGGGTGCTAGATGCAGGTGGTAGTTTAATGCAGGACAAAAGTAATGAAGAAAGCTCATAGAGGAGTTTTCTGCATTACTTTTGCCCTGCATTAAGCAACCACATGCTTATAAAGGCACCAATGTTTATTCATTAAGTGGTCGCATTAGAGTGGTTCTACTGTGTATAGTTGCTAACTCTTTGTTTCATTATATTTCTGTATGAAGACATGCCACCGTAATATTGCTTAGATTAATATTTATAACGACATATGAACACAGGACATTATTATATTCATATTACACCACAAGCGCACAGAGTAGACCGTGAAAAGACGGTTCACACAGGTTATCTGATCAGGGTGTAACCTACTATGTTTGCAAACGCACAAGAAGGCATAACTTCGGAGTAAATGGTCACATATGCACATGCAAATAGAGAGTCCCTGGTCAGACAGGTTCTTCAGTAGCCGTCTGATCTGGATCTATTCTGTTAGCAAACGCATTAAAAGGCGCGTCGATGGAGAAGCGCTAAAGATGCGCATGTGCATGTAGATTTACGATTGCTAAGCATAATAATTGAAATACGTATGTTTAAATACGGGAAAACAAACGAGCACACATACACCGACATTTACAAACAGTGTAGAACATGATATCTTAGTTGGTTAAATAATGAAACAATTTTTCAGAATGCTCGATTTCCGACCACATTTCAAGGAGATCCCTTCCTGCAAAAGAGTTAGCTTCTTGAATGCGTGAAACGGGTGCACTGGTATTAGCAAACAGTGTATACCCAGATCAAATAGCTCCTGGTTGTCAGTCAAAATCCTCTAGAAATGTCAAGCCTTTCATATATTCTGAAAGTGGATGATCCTTCAAATACCGAAAAAAGACTACATGCCTCTAATATAGTTAAAAGTATGTACAATATAGAAAGCAGGAAATGACACACGACTGTCTTCAGCACCAGAAGCACAAATGAAATGCGCGCTTACACACGACCTTCATAGAACTGTTAACCCTTTCCACCACAAATATGCATGTCTACGCCTCTTTTAAAAAATAACCTTTTGAAACCATTGTGTTAAATAGAGCATTTGCTCCTTTAGGAGCAAATGCTCTATTTATCACAATGGTTTCAAAGTACAAAATTCTTAAATTTTCATTTTCTCTAGTTAATGCTCCTTTTCGGTAGATTTATTCAGTGGTTGATCTAAAAATAGCCTATGAGGGAATGGGTCAAATTGCCTGTTCTACAACGACAGCATTTACGGCACTGCGACACTAAAAAGACCACGTAGTGCGTGTCAAAGGAGGTTGAACATAAAATAACTCGACAAGCACCACACTCATCGGATATCAGTATTCAAAGGATACAAGAATACCATTTTAAATACGATGGACCATTCTTGATTACTTTAAACATTTGCTAACACTTTGGATTCATATCAGAGTAAATTGGCGTCTCACCAGCATTTAAATCTGTTTGATATACTAAATTGATATGTAGGACAAATACAGTTTCACAACTGAAATAGACAAGTGTGCAGTAGAGACGTTAAAAACCTAATTGTTGGTCTCCTGAAATTTGGTATCCTGAAATTTGTTATAAAGCAACTTCATCATTTATTATTCTCTTTGCAAACAGTTTGAACCGAGATAAGACGCCGAGTAGCTCGGTATCTCATCGAGATATAGTAAAACCTCTCTATAACGACCACTAATTTGTGTTAATTATTTGGTATTTACTTTCACCTTGCTTTAAGCAGCCACCTACCTATAACACAAAATACTTGATGTAATTTAGTGGCCGTTATAGAGAGGTTTTACTGTAATTTAGTGGCCGTTATAGAGAGGTTTTACTGTAATTTAGTGGCCGTTATAGAGATGTTTTACTGTAATTTAGAGGCCGTTATAGAGATGTTTTACTGTAATTAAGTGGTCGTTATAGAGAGGTTTTACTGCACAAGCCGTTTTACACTTGGGCAACAGTCTATCGAAAGCTTGATAGATCGAAAGTAGCCAAAACTGCACTATGTCCAAATCCGAGTATACATAGTTGTTTTCACAACGGTTAGTCGTTAATTTCAATATCATCTTAGTGTCAACTGTTTGGTGTGTTATTGCCAAGTGGTGTCTTGGTTGGTTAGTCTTTTCATTTGTATGTCCGGCGTTTGTCATCTTGGTTCAAGGGACTCGTTTACGATTCTGGTGAATTGCAATAATATATGGACAGTCATGTTATCCTGTTACATCGGGTCAACCTAACAATACACCTATATGCAAAATGAGGAAGCCGCTTGTGTCATTTTTGAAACATTCGTTATGAATCGATTTGGATCAGAAGCCCGTGACCTTCTGCTTCGAACAAGAAATAAGATAAGAGCTGTTACGATCTACTAATACTATGGTAAGGGAAATTGTTTAATAATAATGCTGATGGTTTTGTGTACCTCGTCGATTTCCTTTTGGCATTTGCGTTGGACCTCTGGAAATTCGGACATATACAAGAGCGCCCATTCCAGTGTGGTTGAAGTTGTTTCCGACCCAGCAACGAAAAGATCAATTATCACTCGGAACAAGGTGCCCTCTAAATGAGAATATGGTCACGATTCGTAAATGAAATCAGCCAGTATTTATCAATAACTACCATACAATAAAACTCCCTGTAACAAAAACAAATAATTAATTGATTTCATAACGGCATTAACCATTTCGGTGCCAATTTTTCTAATTGTCGTCTGTAATCCAGTTTTGTTAAATCATTCTGTAAAATAAGGAAATAAGATAATATATGCAAAATCCAAAGGAATAAAGCACATATGTAGAAATAGGGTTTGAGACAAAAAAGTGAAGTCCTTGATCAGACGCCGCCTTGAAAAGGCGGCGCCTGATCTGGGACAGCACTATTTGTCGTGGTGCATTTGTGCGACATTGGCGGTAAAAGTGTTAACGGATATTTTTAAAATGGCGGCAACTGCAGAATCTGATATTTATTATTTAAAAAACCCAGAGCAGACCCTTAATCGACAACTCATTAAACTGTTGTTTAATCTGGGTCTACTATGTTTGCAAAGAAGTAAAATGTATATACATGTAGGCTTAGTAAAGGGTTAAGACAACCAATATATGTAATACAATGCATGATGAAACTGCCACATGGGCTTCCTTCATTATAACAGAGTCTCGCTTGTGCGATCATGTAAGTTATCGTCATATGTTTGTAAAAACAGGTGGTTGCGTACTGAAGAGCAACGGTAATTCAGATAGACATTTTCCTCATAAGTTTTGTCCTGCATTAAGCTACCACCTCTTCCGAATATCCTGAATTAGACTTCATTTAAATGGTGGTTATAACGAGACTCTATTGTACGTCTGTACTACATACAGCAACCACCTGGTCTTATATACCCTATGCCGATGTATCCCTTAACCCTTTGCCCTAAGTAAGTGCATTTTGACGCATCTGCAAACAGAGTAGACCCAGATCAGACGGCTCCTATAGGAGCCGTCTGATCAGGGTCTGCTCTGTTTGCTTATGGTGTAATATGCTTTTGTCCGAGCTGAAATACCCTGTGTTCATATGTCATTATAAACAATAATCTTATTAATATTCATGACGTCATTATTTAACTGCATGAATATTCACCAGGGAAAGGGTTAACTTGTTGACACAATGCTTTCTGCTCAAACTCTGATCTGCCACAAGGTTTAAGATATAAATATCAACCAAATGTCAAACAGATTGGATCTAGATGAGGGATTGAGTTACTCAGTATCTCGTCTGGATCCAACCTGGGTCCGAGGTTATAAAACTTCTGATTCTGAGTCTGAGATCATGTTCAAGTATCTTATTGGTCAGATTCTGAGCAAGCTAAAAATCTGAACAATCAAATGCTTGAAAATGATCTCAGACTCAAGCAAACAAAAACAAATATAATATCGGGGCTTGTTTGTAAATGCATGTCGCGCTAAGTAGGAGAAATGTTCACAAGTGTTCGCTATACGATATAGATTTAATCAATTTTCTGCAGGGAGTTGTCTTCATTTCACTACTGGTCATTAACTACGCTAAATCTGGACATGATAGTATACAACGCACATCCCTGATCAGAGTGTTCCTTAAGCAGTTCTTTGGTCTGGGTCTACACTGTTTGCAAATGACAGAACGTGCGTGTTTCCCATTAACATAGTTAAGTAGTATGACAATAGCATGGCATTGCTGTGGCCTAGCCAAGCGAGCGGCCTTCAAATTATCTTTGCACATAGTCTGATCTTAATGAAACTGAAGCGTAAAGAGGTCTCACCAGTGTCTCGACCTGCTTTAGTCTCTGGTCGTGTCTTCAACTTTTAGAATTAAAGTTGACAATACTGTAGTCCTTAGACAATTGAAGAAGACAATACATTTGTCACTGGCTATGAAAGTGCACCCGTGTCCTGCTGACCTCCGCCTGATTAATATTTAGCCTGCTATGATGGGTGAATACCTTTGCAAACAGTTTGGATCCAGATGAGACGCCGAGTAACTCGGCGTCTCATCTGGATCCAAACTGTTTGCCACCCTGATTGCACTTTGGTAGCAAATTGATTATAGCTTCAATTTTGAAAATGTAGTGGGTAAATCATTCTGCAAAAATGATTTGCTCAGCGGGCCAAAGGTTATCATACTCTCATCATGAAACTCTCATCATGATAGCAGTATGACACTCAGACTAACGCCTGCACAAATCGGAAGGAAGTAAAACACACAGCAGATTAGTGCTTTATCAGGCATGATATACAGTTGAGTCCCTATATCTCGAACTCGGATAACATGGAGTTCGGGATAACTCGAAGTAAAAGGTCGGTCCTTCCTAAATGTTCAGTACAGAATTGTTCTAAAATGTATCAATACCTATATCCAGAAACAGTTGTGACAGCTTAATGATGGTCGAAAGTAATGCAGAAAGATTTTACAGGAGCTTTTCACATTACTTTAGCTTTGCATTAAACTGTGAACTTGAGAAATTGGATAACTCGAAGTACAGTAAAACTCGATGCTACGAACTTTTAGCAATGAAGCATTTATGTTTTCGTATGCAAGTGGTTGCTTAATGCAGGGTGAAAGTCATGCAGAATGCTCCTGGAGGAGCTTTCTGCATGACTTTCAACCTGCATTAAGCTGCAGCCTGACTTAAAAATTAATAATGCTACTATTTAGTGTTCGAATTATCGATGTTTCATTGTAATTTGTATGGTCCCTTAACCCTTCTCTTGTTGAATTTTAAAATACATTTCTCCTACTTCACCCATGCCCTGTTGTATAATTACATATATCGTCACTGTATACAAGTATTTCGCTGTGCAATCATTGCTGTGGAGTGCACTGGTTGCACAATCAACTTGTAAATAGTGCAGACCCTGATGGGACAGCTCCTTCACTATTTACAGGTAGGTATATTGACGTGAATAGCAAGCGAATGGTTAAAGTTGGAGATGTTGAAGATCAACTGTAATTTGTGTGACCTGATAAGGGTTAAGGACAATGGCTGTGGTTCAAAGCCCTCGAGATCAACCATTGTCTATCGATTGATATGCCGCTGAAGAAGTACACGTTTCCTGTAATTCAATTCTTTAAATGTGTGAAATGAGTATATGACTTTTGCAAACAGTGTAGACCCTGAACAGAGGGATTCTCAATGAGTCCTCTGGTCAGTGAATGCACTGTCCTTTGGAAGATTTACACGTTCCATACTCAATTGATTATATAGTTAAACAACGATGGACTTTGATTCCTCTTTGAATATCATGCATTCAAATGGTGAAATATATCATCTGAAGCACACAGATGTAAACAACTGAAGTGAACACTTGTCCTGGTTTGCGGTTAGCTCTTTCAACACAAAGTCATTTGTTATCTGCTTCAAGTTAAATCCTTATTCCGCTATTTGCAAACAGCTTGGCTCCAGAGTGAGACGCCGAGACACTCGGGATATAATCAGTATACAAACTGTGTGACTCACGACCAATACTTTCTCAAACGTTATATCAAACCGGAAGTAGTTAAATAATTTGAGCAGACATGCAGCGATAGGGTTAAAAGTACAATAAAGTAGACTCTGTCTTAACCCTTCGCTTGCTGAATTTTAAAATATATTTCTCCTTCTTTACCCATGCCCTGTTGTATAATTACATATATCTTCACTGTGTACAAGTATTTCGCTGTGCAATCACTGCTGTGGAGTGCACTGGTTGCACAATCAACTTGTAAATAGTGCAGACTCTGATGAGACAGCTCCTGCAGGAGCTGTCTCATCTGGGTCTTCTCTATTTACAGGTAGGTATACTGACGTGAACAGCAAGCGACGGGTTAACATTTCATTCAATAGATATCCATGTGAAAAATAATGAAACAATGATATTTATGAAAGGACATGGACACGGAGAGTTTTGGTAATGGTAGGACGTAGTATTATATCTATATTATATCATAAGCAAAGAGAGCAGACCCTATTCAGACGGTTCCTACAAGGACCGTCTGATCTTGGTGGATTTTGTTTGTAAATGCGTAGAATGTCGTTTTTTATGGAGTAAAAGGTTTTTAGTGGCCATCATGTCTAGTTATTAGTCTATAAGACAGGTGGTAGCTTAATGCAGGTCAAAAGTAATACAAACAACCCATATAGGAGCTTTTTGTATTTCAGTTGTCCTGCATTAAGCAACAACATGTTTTAAGACGCCTGTGTTCAAAAGAAGTCTAACTGTATTTCCAAAACAGATGATAGCTAAATGCAGGACAAAAGTGAAACAGAAAGCTCCTAGATATTCTTTCGGTATCGCTTTTGCCCTGCATTAAACAGCCATGTGCTTTTTAAGACTCCTAGGTTCAATAAATAAATGATCGCTAAGATCTGTTCTGCTGTAAAAGTAAAAGTGTTCACGTGAGTAAACAGTGCAGACCAGTATGCAAGAAAACGTCTAATCACGGTCTGTATTGTTCACATTTTCTTATGTAACCAGCCTCACAGTGACAACTTAGGTTTGTATGTACCATATTTGTCCGCAAACCATAATGTTGTTAGTAACCATTATGACGACATATCCGGTACAATTCCAATATCTACTTATATGATATGGTTTGGTTCATTTACTCCATGAATATTCATGTAAGAAATAATGACATCATGAATATTAATCAGATATAATGGCACATGAACACAGGAATTGTTTTGGCAATGGCAGAAATTGTTGAATCATATCTATATTATTTCATAAGCAAACAGAGCAGGCCATGATCAGACGGCTCCTGTAGAACACTCCTATACATTTGCTGACAAAGCAACATAACTGCTACATATCTCCTCACAAAAACGAGCCCCTATATATTTCCTTACAAATCAACATAACTCGTTTCATTTCCTCACAAAACAACCGAACTCCTATATATTTCCTCACAAAACATCTACCTCGTCATAAGTGTTCCCGTGGATACCTACAAAAATTCTGTTTCAATGTGAGACGACTAGAACTGGATTTAAACTAGGATTAAGAAAGCTTGATTCGACGACAGACATATTCTATCGACGACGGGTTGCTTATCTGTTAATTAGATGGCTGTTTTACATACTTGTAAATTGTTCATCTGAAGTAGACTCCCTTTGTGTCTGTATGTAAATATCTATGAAATCTCGGATATTGTTTGCGTCAAATGTCGCCTCGTGCTCATCTATCTGCTGCAGTACGTAGTCCTTTATAGATATCACACTCTGCAGCCGTTTGTCGTAGTTATCTTCGTTCTGTCATGGATAAATAAAAGTTATTATATACCTTTTTATCGCCTCTCTCTGCTTGGTGTGAAAGCTGAATAATACATTATTTTGATAACTGTATTCCTTTCCCATTTAAATATGCATGTAAGAAATAATAACGTAATGAATACGTTGTAGCTGTATTTTTGTGGTAGAAAATGTAGAGGCAGGCCTATAATAATTTCAAAAGCCAACAGGACAGACTCTGATCAAACGATTTCTACAGGATCCGTCTAATCGGATTAAACTCTTTTGGTGCCAATTTCTAATTGTCGTCTGTGATCCTGTTTTTCTTAATTCGTTTGGTACAATAAGTAAATGAGATAAATAAATGCAAATTTCGAAGTAATAAAGCAGATATATAGAAATAGAGATTGAGACAAAAAGTGAAGTGCCTGATCAGACGCCGCCTTGAAAAGGCGGCGTCTGATCTGGGACTGCACTATTTGCACATGTTTAAATGAATGCAGTTAAATCTATTTATATTTCTTGTAGGAAGATTTTTGACAGAAATGTACAGAAACTTAAGCGTCTGCATTGGTTTGATTTTCAAAAGAAATTGCTAAATGATATGACAGACAATTCTAAAGAATTCTGCAAGACTATTGGTACATTTGGAATAGGACAGTTTGATAGAAAGCGAGGGATACCTATGGAAGTGGTTTTAGATGATGGATCCGTTGTAAAAGATATACCCGTTGTTTTAAGTAAATGGAAAAATGACGTCAGTCCACGTTTTACAGTACATAGTCTAGATTCAAACATTGATAGCAATACTTCATTACATGCTAGAGAGATGGATACATTTGTTAATGAAATCATAACTGTATTTGGAGTTCAAAAAGCAGTGTTACATGCCGAGAAAGGTAAAGCTTGTGGAGTTATATCTTGTGCAATGAACAGAGTATCTTTTTTTGCACGCACTTTTGAACGCTTGTTTTGAGCAGGGGTGTATTCCCGAAGCTTTGGGTAAGGGTATTATTAATACTGTCCTGAAGTCAAGTACTACAGACCCTAGAGATCATTTATCCTATAGAGGCATTACATTAGCGAACTGTATGTATAGATTGTATTATTTTATATTGAATGATATGCTTACAAGGTGGGTTAAGAATAATAATAGTTGATGAACAGAATGTTTATCGTAAACAGAGAAGCACTATTGATCATGTATCTACGTTGGCTAATATTACAGATTCCAGAAAGGAATCGAGGTTGTCAACAGTTTGTGCTTTCACTGATTTAAAGAATTTTTAAATAGAGTTTAGGCTGAATTGTATCTGAGGAAATTCCTACCAAAGAAACACAGATCTGCTTTTGGTAAATTTAGTTGTGTTGTCGCCCCACTGAGAACAGAAACATGTCGTTTTGAGAACATCCCGTTAGCTGAAACTGTGTTGAAGAGGAGACCAATACCTTTCTGATATGTCCCATTTATAATGACCTTGGAAATCCTTTATTTGAGTTGGCAGAGGGTATTAACGCTGAATTGTATCTGAGGAAATTCCTATCAAAGAAACACAGATCTGCTTTTGGTAAATTTAGTTGTGTTGTCGCCCCACTGAGAACAGAAACATGTCGTTTTGAGAACATCCCGTTAGCTGAAACTGTGTTGAAGAGGAGACCGATACCTTTCTGATATGTCCCATTTATAATGACCTTGGAAATCCTTTATTTGAGTTGGCAGAGAGTGTTAACGCTGATTTTAACAATTTGGAGTCGGTAGATCAGTTAATATTTCTGTTTGCATCAGAGGTACTAGTTCGTTTATGTGCTAAAACCGGCTTTTTAATATTACATCGTAGACAAGATATGTTGTACATATCGTCGTTAGCGAAGATACAGGTTAGGTTAACTGTCATATACTTTACGTATATCTATATGTCGACTTTTAATCCTTTCTTATCTTAGTATGTAGTTAGTTACGGATCTTAGACTGTGTATCTATTTTATTGTAAATAATGTCTGTAACAGATGTTTAAGTACTTGCCTTTTATATCAAGTATAAAGTCTCTGTTAATCAGTTTATCTCAAATCTGATTTGATGTAATATTGTGCGTTTGGTTTATTTTTGTACGTCTCTTTTTGTGTTTCGATAGACATGTACAATTGCTGTACTTTCTTGTCAAAGTACTGTTCATGCGGCTGTGTGTTTTATATGTGGTGGTTCCTGCATTTGATATTGGTATGCACTATTTGCCTGAATGTGCCTGTCCGCGTAATACGATTATTTAGTGTACATTTAAATAACCTATTGGAAACGGTTCCTGTTTGGTCGATGGTTTGGGCTCAATAGAAAACATTAACAAATCTTAATACTGATAGTTTTACACAGTAACAGAATAAATATTCCAAAATTAATCTTGACACTTTCAACACTGAATTTTCAGCATTAAATAACCCATCACTGCTTAATCAATCTATATGAATAACAAACAGTGCAGGTCCTGATCAGAGGGCCCCTACATATGTAGAACCTCTGACCCAAATCTACGTTGTTTACTACTAGCAGTGCATGCGTGTCCCGCATTTAAAGGGCTATAAAATAGATAGCATGTAAAGTACTTTACGAACGAAGTATGTCCTTTTCTAAAAGGATAGCACTGTTCCTGGGTGTGCTTCATATAAAAGTACATTTCATCAGATTAGACATCGTTATGCGATTTAACATTTCAGAGACCATTATCTATTTACTGTATTCTGTATGAATCACAAATGTGCTGACCTATCAATATCTCTGATGTGTAAACAGTCCCTATCTTGCTGCAACTCGAAAACCAGATTCTAATGAGTATCCCCAAGATAGGGTTTGGTGGAGTAATATAAAAAGTAGCTTATCTAGATTCCTAAATGTGTCTCTCAGAGCAACAGATAAATGTGCGTACTCAGGTACTAAAATTGTCATTTCCCCACCAAACCCTATGTTGTGACCACTCTTTAAAAATCGTCTCGAAGAGACAATTCTAAAGAGTGGTCACAACATAGGGTTTTGTGGAGAACTAAATGAGTTATTCTTGAAAATAGTATAATTGATTCATCTTATTTGGACCCCTGTCTCTTTTCTATAGTTCCGATGAATAGTGTTAGTATTACCTTGTTACTGATGAGGTTGGCTATGAATTTCGGCAGAAATGTGATTGGAGAAAATATTCCCTGACCAGTGAAAGCGATTGAACTTAGCTGGCGGATTTGTTCAAATTCTGACTCGTCATATTCGTACCTGAAGCAAAAAGTTGTTCAGTCAATTTAACAAAAAAGACATCGACACATACAGCAGGTGTCAATGGTTAATGCATTTATTTTAATCTCGCTTCATACAAATTGGTAAGAAGTATGCATATAAAGATTTTTCCTTTAACCTTTTCTTCCATAAATACGCCTTTCTACGCCTTTTCAAACATAGTAGAACCAGTTTTGACGACTCCTATAGGAACCGTCAGATCAGGGTCTGCTCTGTTTGCTGAATACATAATATAGATCTGAGTCTACATATTACGCCATAATCCACACAGTTTGCGCATATGCCATTAAAAAATAAATCTTATTAGTTTTCATGGTGTCGTTATTTCTAACAGGAATATTCATAGAAGAAAGAATTAAACACATTTTAACCCTTCGCTTGTTATTCACGTCAATATACCTACCTGTAAATAGTGAAGACCCAGATGAGACACTCCTCCAGGAGCTGTCTCATCAGGGTCTGCACTATTTACAAGTTGATTTTGCAACCAGTGCACTCCACAACAGTGATTGCACAGCGAAATACGTGTACACAGTGAACATATATGTAATTATACAACAGGGCATGGGTAAAGAAGGAGAAATGTATTTTAAAATTCAGCAAGAGAAGGGTTAAATTACGGCATGCTGGGGACGATCCTGTGATTAATTTTGCAAATAGTTTGTATTCAAAAGTGAAACTCGGACTCTTTTCCGAATACATGCTTTTTGACACTTTGGGTCATGTTAATTTAATCCTTTCCCTCAAACAAATGCTTTTCTTGTCTTTGCAAACAGAGTAAACCCAGTTCAGCCATCTGATCAAGGTCTGTCCTGTTTACTTACGCTTTAATATATATTTGAATGCACAGTTTTTTCTGGACCTAAATGCTATGCGTTTATATGACATTGTAAAACATATTATAATATATCTGGTGCCATACTTTTTGATATGAATAATTAACAGATATTAGGTTAAAACAAATGGAATAAAATGTCTACACTGAGGACTGATAACGAATATATTTTCCTGCCAATAAATGCATGAGAGCGAGCTACAGATCTACCCTTTCAGAGCTGAAGTTTCTGAGTAGAATAATCCATCACTGTTTATTGGTAGAGTCCGTGCAGTATGAAAGGGTAAAATTGCGAGATAATATACAATAACATACAGTGCACATCATAATGGGCTCCTCTAGGAGCCATCTGATCTGTGTCTACAAAGATTGCAAATGAGAGTGCACCTTTTCTGCATTCAAAGGATTCAAGAAGGAAGTATTTTCATTATACATTTGACACCTAAATTTAAAGATAGGTTCATTGGAAAACTTATATCTAAAACAAACCTCCTGCCAAATATAATTCCATAGATTATATTCCCTATCGCACTCTGTACTAACGGAGTCATAGATGTGGGGTTTCCTTTGACTTCGTCAAGGCATTTACTCATGGCCTCCACCTCAACAAAGATCTTCTCTTCGATAGAGGTTTTACCAACGCCAAAATCTCTCAAGGCTTGGAGGGTGAATCTTCTCAACATGCGCCATGAGTCGCCATAGTTATGTAAAATGATACCTGAAAGCAAATGAGTTGACACAAACGGACATCGTTGGATATTAAAATATTGCATTCGCCGGAAGTCAACCCTTATCCAGCAATATAAGTAAGTGAAAGAGAAAGATTGTGGAGGAGGTATGTGTGTTTGCGTGCGCGCGCGTGTGTGTATGTTTGCGTATGTGTACGTGCGTGCGTGTGCGCGTGCGTGTGTGTGTGTGTGTGTGTGTGTGTGTGCGCGCACGCTTGTGTGTGTGCGTAAGTGCGTATGTGTGTGTTTGTGTGAAAGTGTGTGTTGTGTGTGTGGAAGTGTGTGTATGAGTGCGTGTGTGGATGTACGCAGACTGCTTGATCTGATATCCAGATAGTTTGAATGGATGCGGGTCAAATCTACACCGTACATAATTCATTTACGCTTGACAGCCCAAAGAACTGAACTGTTAAATTCAAAAGAGGGACCAACCAACCCCTTAGTAATATACTTACATATATATGTTATGCTACGTTTCTTTTGGGAACCATTTAACCAGTGCTGCCGTTGATGTAGATAAATTGTGTATACAATAAACTAAAATTGTACAAACAAAGCTGTATAAGCAAACACATGACAGTACAATGACTAACACAGAATGAAGAATAATTGTGGACGGACACAAACTAAAAGTTTACGGGAAAAGAACACATGTTATGCTTTTGGACTACCAGGTTATTTATGCGACTTACCTCTGCCAGGTATGTCATTCAACGCCTCTTGAAATATTCCTTTAGTAATCGGCCTATCGCTCAACGTATCTGCTTTCTTTACAAAGGCTTCATGTATAACATCGTACCCATGCAGAACGACAGTAACCCGAGAACCAATCTTTACAGACATCACGTTGCCATACGTTTCAGCAGCCTCGATGAAAACCTCATGCCTTCGCCTTTTCTTAAATTTTTGGAAGAATAACATGCTTCCAATAATAGGCAGACACAGTGGTCCAGGTGGAAGATTTTTTGGTCGTTTGAAAACATAGTAAGTCACCAGAAAAACAACCACAAATACGAGTCCGACGCTATAATCCATACTTGAATGAATGTTTACAGCCAATGTACTGATATTGGTATGTTGGTTTCCGCCGATATGTTGATCTGATCGTGTAACCAGGACCCTCGTGTGTATCACTGGTGAGGGTTTAAAATATATATACCTGTGTTGTCGCTGATGACGCTATTTGAAAAGCGGGAATGCAGTCATGTGTTACAGTCAGTCTACTACAGTAGAACCTGTCTTAACCCTTTCCCTGTTTTGTGTTTATTTCAACTTTCTAAATCTTCTGAATATTCATTGACAAAATAGGTATATTAATGCAAGTTGAATATTGTAACCATTTTAGAACTAAAGAAACATGTCTATCAAATTCCATAAGCAAACAGAGCAGACCCTAATCAGACGGCTCCTCTAGGAGCCGTCTGATCTGGGTCTACTCTGTTTGCAAATGCGTGAAAACACGTTAATATGAGGGAAAGGGTTAACATTTATTTATTGAACATAGGATTATTAAAAAGCAGGTGGTTGCTGAATGCATGGCAAAAGTTTTAATCTAGGCACCACGTTCCGTATAGGTCCACAATTATAACTCTTTTTGATGGTCGCTTAAGACACGTTTTTGCTCTATATATTTATATAACGTATGATTTAGTTCTGAGATATCGAGCCACGTTTTCTTTGCATGCCCATTTGGAATTCTATTTTCCGGGACGCGTGAAAAAATAAAGTACATTATCAAAGGACAACAGCGTACGTCACACCTAGGTGTACGTCACGCTTAATGGGTACAGGGTTAAAATGGTTACACGCTCTACTTAAATGATCAAAGGGTATACATGTATTTATCAATAACTTATCACATTAACCTATTAGTATCCCTAAAATGAGTATATTCAAATGGCGCCGACTAAGACCAGTGGATTCCCAACCTTGTCTAAACACATGAGCATAGCTGAAATGTGTAAATTAAATATCTGTTTGAGAAAATGTTCGATATTTCTCCGCCAAACCCTACGCTGTGGCCACCCTTTAAAAACATTATTCGATACTATTTTATATAGTGGCTACAATGTAGAGTTACGATTTTAATATATAGTATCTAACTTCTTTTTTGATGGTCGATTAAGA
This sequence comes from Azorinus chamasolen, assembly GCA_963576725.1. Classification (NCBI taxonomy): domain Eukaryota; kingdom Metazoa; phylum Mollusca; class Bivalvia; order Cardiida; family Solecurtidae; genus Azorinus; species Azorinus chamasolen. Next base: position 61,817,848 of record OY755245.1, read on the forward strand.
CAGGTTCTACTGTAGCTATACAAATGTAATACTGACACAAATAAAATACACGCGTAGTATCATGTAACAGGTCACTAACTAAATACAGTAAACCCAATCTAAGGCGACCACCAAAAAGGGGCATAATTCACAGTGGCAAAGGCATTTGGTAACTTATTGCAGGACGAAAGTTATGCAGAAAGCTCCTAGAGGAGCTTTCTGCATAACTTTCGTCCTGCAATAAGCAATCACCTACTTATGAAGACCACCATGTGTGTTCATAAGTGGTCGCATTATAGGGGGTTTACTGTGGAATAAAATAAACCTAGCAAAGTCAACATACTTAACCCCTTTCCCCGCTGTAAGATGTCTTCTGCTGTACATAATTTGTACTACTTTTAACCCTTACAATGCTGACATTTCGAATGGACTATTCCAAAATTCAAACAGGTCAAGCTTATGGTGAATATTTAGGGATTCTTATAAAGAAAAGTATAACATGACAAACAGTGCATACCCTGGAGAGTAGGAGCCCTCTCATCTGGGTATTAATGTTTGCAAAGGACAGTAGTGACGCATACCCCGCACAGTAAGGTTTAATGGTTTATAACTTTTTAACTTTTTTGTCGTCAGCAAACTTTGTCGTCTGCTACAATTTTCATTAGTGTCATGACACAAGCCTTTGAGAAACTATTGACCAAGTGACAAACAGCTTGGATCCTGATGAGACGTCTCATATGTATCGAAGCTGTGTGCAAATGCGAGTCAGGTTGCTAATAGTGGGTTAACCCTTTCCTCCATAAATACGCCTTTCTACGCCTTTTGCAAACAGAGAAGACCAAGATCAGACGGCTCCTGTAGGAGCCATCTGATCAGGGTCTGCTCGTTTGTTAATGAAATAATATAGATATGATTCTACAGTTTCTACTTTATCCAAAAGCTCCTGTGTTCATGTGTCGTTATCAAAATAATCTAATTAATATTGGTGACGTCATTTCTTTCATAAATATTCATGGAGTAAAGGGTTAAGGGTTAAAGTCATCTCGGTAATTTATTAACCCTTCGCTTGCTATTCACGTCAATATACCTACCTGTAAATAGTGAAACCCCGATGAGACAGCTCCTGCAGGAGCTGTCTCATCAGGGTCTGCACTATTTACAAATCGATTGTGCAACCAGTGCACTCCACAGCAGTGATTGCACAGCGAAATGCTTGTACACAGTGAAGATATATGTACTTATACAACAGGACATGGGTAAAGGAGAAATGTATTTTAAAATTCAGTAAGCGAAGGGTTAAAACTGTCCAGTAAAACCTATCTACAAAGACTCCTTGAAAACCCTTTAGCCTGCGATTGGCGGATGAGTGAATACCCATGCACACGGTTTGGATCCAGATGAGACGCCGAGTAACTCGGCGTCTCATCCGGATCCAAACCGTTTGCTATCCTGGTTGCATGTTGGTAGACAAATTGATTATAGCTTGAATTTTGAAAATGTAGTTGGTGAACAATTCTGTAAAAATAATTTGCCCAGCAGGTTAAAAGTTAATACATATGAGTATCCCGATAGTAAGTTGCTGCTTAATGTAGAATGAAAGGGATGCAGAAAATCACGCGGAAGTGAGTACTCGCTCATAATTCAGTGTACAACTGGGGACAGTGAACAGTGACAGTGATGAGGTAGTCTGGTCAGTGTGTGCTGTCACATATCATATTCAACTCTTTCGCTGCCAAATTTTGTCTTCTGCAAACTTTGTTCTCTGCTACATTTTTCTCGTTTTTTTTCAGTTTTCTTTAATTTTGATGCAAATACATAATCCATAATCGGCGTCTCATCTGGACCCGAACTGTTCGCATTACCGATGCGACAATGGCAGCGAAAGAGTGAAAGACGAATAAAAGATTCTTGGCATGTCCATTTGGAATTCTATTTCCGGGAAAACTATTGCATTTACCTGCTATATAAGAGATTTGCATTTGTAATAATTTGATCGGGGTCTGCACCGTTTGAAATCAAAATGTTTTCTTTTCAGTGATAAAGTTTATGCAAATTTTTAAATAGTATTAAGAAATAGATTCAGGGTTCAACATTGAAATCAGGTTTTTAGAGCTAACGTTCATCCAACTATCTATCCATATAATCACTGGCCAGAATTACGTCCATGATAGATAACACATTTATTTCGAGGGCTTGGTGCAAAACTATTGTAACTCCTTCACTTTGTTAAGGAGTTACAATAGTTTTGCACCAAGTCCTCGATTTGTGCATTTGTCTTTTCGCTCTGTCGACATTTCCCTTATATTATATCATAATAATGCTTTGTGATATTGCATACATCAAGCTCTATGGTATCAGAATATTGACAAATAATTTTATGGAATCGCCGATATACACTGGCCACGGTTAGAGGTTTACGGCATTTAGTTGTTCATTTCTTAACGCTGCTGTCTCTATCTCTGTTCAAGTATGGACACGAACAATGTTTTCCTAGTGCTAAAGCAAAGTATCGCCAGTAACACTTCCACTCTTTGCAAACATGTCATTATAAAAATCAGCTAATAGATGTTAATGACGTCATTACTTACATGAATATTCAACAGGGGACAGGTTAATCACTATCGTGATACTTTGTATTCAGCTCAGAAAAGCAATGAGTGACAACACAATGACATTCATTATAATCAACGGATGGGTATAAAGGTTATTCCGATTTACAATTTGAATACAAGTCAGACACGTATGATAAAATTATGTGATGACATACTAAATGGAATGTCCACTTTGAGTGTTGTCTTCCTCACTTTGGTGATCAAAGCTGGCGATGATCGTACAGTCGATAAAATACAGTGTATATATAGAGACTTAAACGCTTTGATAATATCGAGAGTTACCATTGCTAAGTCCCTTGGATCAATTCTTTTTAATAACAATGAATTAGCAATACATTTCGACAACTTTATATTTAGTCCAAAGTAACACTAGCCCAGTCTGTAACACGTCTAATTAAGAAATATAAATCAACCCTAGGCAACAACGCAAAAGTTTGATAAATACTCTGTCAGATTATACTTTAACCTTTAGCCTGCTAAGCTATTTATTTTTACAGAATGTTTCACCTACTACGTTTTCAAAATTCAAGCTATAATCAATTTGTCTACTAAAATGCAAAAATGGTGTCAAACAGTTTGGATTCTGATGAGACGCCGACTTACTCGGCGTCTCATCTGGATCCAAACTGTTTGCGTAGGTAGTCACTCATCCGCCCATAGCAGGCTAAAAGTTAATTCTACATCGAACACTCCCTTTCCTCCATAGGCTATTTTTAGATCCAACCTCTTTCAATGAATCTACCAACAAAGAGCATTAACTAGAGAAAAGGGAAATTTGAGAATTTTGTAGTTTGAAACCATTGTGATAAATAGCAAATGCTCTATTTATCACAAAGGTTTCAAAAGATGACTTTTACAGAGGCGTAGAAAGGCATATTTATGGAGGAAAGGGTTAAGACAGGTTCTATTGTATACTGCTTTGCAATATTCTACTACAATGTAGTTTTCGAAAAGCCCGAAAAAGCGGACACAAGTAAAACTTGCAACAGACCAGATGTTTGCAGTGTGCGAAGTAAGCGTCAAAAAAGGTAGAATGCGCTCAATACCCAATAGTCCTGACTCGCACATACTTGGATCTACTGTCCATTTCAATTTACTTTGTCACTGAATTTTAGTCGATATTTTTTTTCATTTCGAGTCAGACTGACCTTAGATATACTTCATTTGATCGCATCGTTTTTCACGAACTCCCATGCTAAATATCCGTTAATATCATGCAGTAACAAGGAATAAAATGCCGAAAATGCATTTTCTACATGCTAATTCGATCAGCTGTTTCTTTGCAAATGGCCGCCGTATGTATGGATCGTGGAGCGTATCATTTTTCAACAGGGGTGAATTGCATACAAATATGAAATAAATGACGTAATTTCGTGTATGACGTCATCTTTTAAGAGCTAAAATTACCCGTAGATAAATTCGAACGTTCCACTCGACGTCAGTCGTCCGCCATTTGCAATTTGAAATGAATGTGTTTACAATGGGAAAACATTGTTTTTATGCCTAAAATCTTTATTTAAAGATTGATTAAAGGGAAACTCGGACACAGAGTTCGTGAAAAACGATGACACAAGTGGTTTAAATTTAATCTCGATCTGGTAAGAAATGAAAAAAATTCTCGATTCAAATTCAGTGACAAAGTAAATTGAAATGGACAGTAGGTGAGATGCTGAGTTACTCAGCCTCTTATCGGGTTCCAAGCTGCTCGATACCCGGTCAATAGTTTCTTTGACTATGCATAAAATAAAACATTTTCAGGAACAACGCCTTTATTTCTCTATCAAACTCTATGTTGTGACCACTCTTTAGAATCGTCTCGAAGATATAGAGTTTGACGGAGAGATGACAATTTTAGTATTTGCGTACGCACCTTTATCTGTTGCTCTGAGTCCAGATCCAACTTTAAGCATTATCATTTCACAGCCCCCTGTGACATTAAACCATACAGGTGATTGCCAGGTGGTCTAACGAGTTCTTTATTTGTCTGTTTGTTTGTTTTGTATCGCGGTTTTAGATCAGGATTTTACGCTGGTTTAAAGTATTTCACTCCCATCGCGACGTCCAGCTAATTATCGGTGGAGGAAGACTCCAAGTGTATGGAGCAAATTGCATTTTTCATGCACCGACCTACTGCAAGCCAACTGGAAGTTCGTTACACAAACGTTTATTAGCCGCTCTACGTGCCAATTGGTTTCAATGCATTGTACAACATGCAGTGTAGACCAAAACCAGCCGACGCGTCTATAACATGGTGTCTGACTAGTGTCTACAGTGGCTCTCATTCCTAAGAATACTTGTTTGTAGTAATGTATTTATAGAACATAAATTTGATCGATTAACACATAGTAGACCCGATTTCTGATAGGTGTCAGAACTGTTTACTATGCCATGAAACGCGTTTCATACTGGGTCATATTTGTCCTATAGATAACTCCCAATTCGTGTGACAATTCTTCTTTGTAAGGGGTGTAGTGTGCCATTTTAGTTTCCTTTGCAAAATGTTGTCGACAGACAATACAGTGAAACGTGTTTACAGCGACCATTAAAAAAAGGTTTAAAGACAGATGGTACATTAATGCAGGTCAAGTGTAATACAGAAAGCCCCTGCATTACTATTGACCTGTATTAACCCTTCGCTTGCTGAATTTTAAAATACATTTCTCATTCTTTACCCATGTCCTGCTGTATAATTACCTATACCTTCACTGTGTACACGTATTGCGCTGTGTAACGACTGCTGTGGAGTGTACTGGTTGCACAATCGACTTGTAAATAGTGCAGACCCAGATGAGACAGCTCCTGCAGGAGCTGTCTCATCTGGGTCTGCTCTATTTACAGGTAGGTATATTGACGTGAATAGCAAGCGAAGGGTTAAGTAACCACGTGGTTTTTGTTATGTCTAATATTGAGTGAATACGACAGGTTCTACTGTATATTCTGTATCTATGAAATGTTTAACCCTTTACTCCATGAATATTCATGTTAGGAATAACGACATCACGAATACCAACTATATTAACCCTTCGCTTGCTATTCACGTCAATATACCTCCCTGTAAATAGTGAAGACCCAGATGAGACAGGAGCTGTCTCATCACGGTCTGCACTATTTACAAGTTGATTATGCAACCAGTGCACTCCACAGCAGTGATTGCACAGCGAAATACTTGTACACAGTGAAGATATATGTAACAGGGCATGGGTAAAGAAGGAGAAATTTATTTTAAAATTCAGCAAGCGAAGGGCTAATTTACATAATAGAGGCACATAGACACGGGAATGTTTGGCCATAGTAAAAACTGTAAAATATTTTAGCTATATTACATCATATGCACACAGAACAGACCCTGATCAGACGGCTCCCAAACGGTTCTTCTGATCTGGGTCTACTCTATTTGCTAGGACGTGGAAATGCGTATTTATGGAGTAAATGTTTAAGCTTTCATTATATTTCTTAGCGTCAAACATCTTAGACCCTTTCTACCATGCATAGTAGATCAAACAGTCCATACATCATCCCTTGCGGAAGGTGAGAGTTATCCCCTATGTATTAAAGTGTGAGCCAATCAGTTCAGTACATTGACCTTTTACTCCATAAATACGCCTTTCTATGCTTTTGCATGCAGAGTAGACCCAGATCAGCCGTCTGATCATGATCTTATAAGTTTGCTGATGGACTTTGGTAGTTCTGTTTACTTTCTAGGATGGCTACAATGTATCACCGTCTGTATTTTATTATAACTATTTCGTTCATAAATAGTCGGTAGGTATTGAAATTTGGAATAAACATAGCACAGGGAAAGGTTTAACGACAGGGTCCATTTGATACGAAGGGGTATATTTTGAGACAGGATTTTGAATGCGAATCAGTACAATGATATCTCTATACAAATGTACTTTGCGGCAGGTTTTTGAAAGCCAATCGGTGCATATCTTGATCAGAGCCATCTACTACCCAATGCCACTAGCTGATTTCCCAATTTCAAAGTGATATTAAAACATTTCGACGCCACCTACATTTCATATACGGACAGCATCACCTGTTCGAAGTAGGTACTGTCTTTACTTCTTTGCACGCTAAGTAATGTTTCGCCTGTCTGCTTCAATTCGTAAAATAAATTTATCTCCTTTTTTTCCAAAAATATGGTCAAAGTGTCAAATAGTTTGGATCCTGACGAGACGTTGAATTATGATGCGCTTGACTCGATCCATGCTGTTTGCGTAGGTAATCATCACGATTTCGGAGCTAGTATGCAAATAATTAATTTCTGTTTTCTGTACTAATGACAGTAAAACATACTCCAGATTACATGTATGATGAGACGCTAAGTCAATCAACATCTCTTTTGGATCTAAACCGTTTTCAAAGTTTATCTCGTATTCGTCTTGGTCGGTCAACATGTAAGTGGTCGTATTTACCCTTTCCCTACATCAACGTGTTTTCATGCATTTGCAAACAGAGTAGACCCAGATCGGACGGCTCGTATAGGAGTCGTCTGATCAGGGCCTGTCCTGTTTGCTGATGAAATTTTAAATATCGCCTTTTTACTTTTTAAAATGGCTCCAATTTTCCATCTTCCATATTTCATTATAACTATTTTGTCCATGAATATTCAGTAGGTATTTAAAGGAATAAACATAGAACAGGGAAAGGGTTACATTCAATAAAAAAATGCTAATCTGAACTCTCAAATAAGTCTTATTATTGATATTTTAGACAGGTCGTGGCTTACAATGAATGTTCATATGGGACCAATAAACGTTAGTTAGCTGAATGGCAACATGAGCACGTTTATTTAATGTTTATTCAACCAATTCCGTCATATAAACGCTTTTCACGCTTTTACATACAGTTTAGCTCCAGGTAAGTCCATAATAATTCCATCAAATGTGATCTCATTTAATTAACTAAAGTCCTAATAAATTTGTATTACAGAAATACTTAAAGTATTACATGCAGTAACAAAATAGCAACTGTTAAATAAAAATTAATCAATTGTGGTTTAAGTACAGTAAAATCTCTCTATAACGACCACTAAATTACATCATGTATTTTGTGTTAAAGGCATGTGGATGCTTAAAGCAAGGTGCAAGTAAAACGGAACGCTCCTATTGGAGCGTTCTGTTTTACTTTCACCTTGCTTTAAGCAATCACCTGCCCTAAATACCAACTAATTAACAGAATTTAGTGGTCGATATAGAGAGGTTTTACTGTAATTATAATTTCAAAAAGTACTGTAATACTGTTTAAAAGATAATCTGTTTCGAGAGCCCTGTCCATTAAAACGACTCCATATTTTCATTGACTGCTTAACATTTTGAGAATTGTTTGTTATCTCTGAACATAGGCAACAAAATAAAATACCTGTATATCTATGCACAAATTGTACGGGTCTGAATTATTTGTTAACAAATAAATAAATAAATAAATAGTACAGTAAAAGTGGAAGAGTTAATACTGGGATATGACAAATGCCACTAACACACGTGCATGTATTATTCTGGGTACAAAAAGAGTTATATTGGTTATCCGCTATACAATACTATATTATAAACAGGGTAAATGTGATGAAACTCCTAATTCTGGGAAAAGTGTAAACAGGGTGCCTTCAGTATTTACGCAATATCTCAAAATCTATAAAGGCATTCAAGTTGTAACTTTACACAAATGTGAACCACTGTTGTACCTAAACACTGGTATATAACGTTTCTATCGACTGAATAGATTTAAAGAAATATTTAATTGAATTTGGGTTGCATTTTTTCTGGGACACCCTGTATAGTCAGATACTAATGAATGTTTTCCCCGGAACAGTTGCTACCTCAACTCAATATGCTCTCCGGAATAGTTATAATTTCGTAATTCCTAATAGAAGAACAGAAATGTACTCAAATTCAACATGATGCAGAATCAAATGCAAGGTGCAAGCCAGACAGGAAGCTATTTAAGGAGTTTTACCCTGCATTAAGCAGCAACCTGCCTAAAAGTATCTAAATTCTTCTCTACTAGAAACCTGGTTTAGAGGAGTTCTGTTGTATTTGATTAAGTTAGTACACAAATAGGCAAATAGTATTGAAATACACAAGATGAACTTGTCTGCCTTATAATTTCGTATTTGCCGCATTGTTTACAATGACATGCATACTGCGCATACTGTATGCATTTTCAAATATGACTACATTTCAATGGCTATTCAATTATATGTATACAGTAAATACATGTACCTCTAAACCGGATGTTAGTAAAGAAAACATTTGATTTGTGTTATCAGTGGACGTCATAATGCAGTTTGAAATTTATGCAGAAAAGTCAACTGGGAGCCTTCTGAATGGCTTTCATCATGCATTAAGCTGGCACCTATGCTTTAAGGACCTATTTTCATACTAATTCTAAAGTCCTGTTAGAGATCGTTTATTGTAAAACAACTTTAACACAACTTTATTCTACTGCTATTTCTAAATATCATTGGATACAGTCCTGTGAATTGCTTACGTGGTCCTGGATTCATTGATTCGAAACTAAAAATCAGTCAATAGTATCACGCACTGACCGCAAATTGATATATTTGCATGTAGATTGTATATAGGGAATTCCTTGTATGCACTATTTTTTCCAAGGCACACAATTTTGTTGGAATGTAATAAACGTCAATAGTAAAATCTTATTGCTCATTATCAGGAAATTCGCTCCGGGGATCATCTCTTGTCTCTTCGGAAAAAAAGACTTACATATTATGTTTTAGGCAAAGAGCGAATTGAGGGGGGATTAAAATCTTCTAGACACCCTCAATTTGTATGGCTGAGGTGCGTTTGTAAGGTGGAACAACTTGGATTCAAGGGATGGCTTCACATTTTCCAATCCTCTTTTGAATTTGAAACGCTGCAGAAGGTTGGCAAGAATCACGAACAGCTCCATTCTGGCCAGTGGCTCTCCTAGACATACACGAGGTCCTGAAAATAAACACGGAAAACCTTTACCTCATAGAAATATCTTTCGCGCACACGAAAACAGAGTAGACCCATATCAGAGGCTCCCTCAGGAGTCGTCTAGTCAGGATCTGTTCTATCTGTCAAATGAATATGTATACCTGAATCTTCAGTTTTTGACATGGTCGCAGATTTCTCTCGTTCATATATCATTATACAAATTCAGCTAATATGTATCCACGGTGTCGTTAGTTCCAGCATGAATATTCATCAGGTAAATGGTTATATGAATTTATTTCTATATTTCTAATGCATAATTTAGATCTATCAAACATTATATTCTGGTGCATGTACGGTATACAGTTAAACCTAAGATTGATAAGATATTTACATACATAATTCTTTAACTAAAATGACAAATAAATCATTCCGGATTTTAATATACAATTTGTTGCTGAATGAAGAGCAAATGTTATGCTGAAAAACTGCTATACGAGTTATGATTTACATTTGCCCTGCACTGAGCAACGACCAGTATGTAGTCGCTTAATCTATTACCTCATAGGCTTTTTTTAGACCCAATCTCTTTGAATAAACCCTCCGCAAAAGGAGCATTAACTAGAGAAAAGGAACATTTGAGCATTTTGTAGTTTGAAACCATTGTGTATTTATCACAATGGCTTCACAAAGTGAATTTTACAGAGTGGTCAAAAGTCGTTAATATGGGGGAATGGGTTAACAGAGATTTTAACAGAGATTTTAAAATATAAATATTCAGAAAATTGACATCAATTGACATCATGAATATTAAGTGATTTCCACTCAGTATTTCACACAACGAATTGAAAGTCAGTAACAACTTCAGTAATTCAGAATTTGATTGGAATTTTGTTTTTTGAGAATGAGATTTATTTGCCAGCATGAGAAGGGTTCAAACTTTATAACGGTGTTGAGCTCTTAATTTACCTTCTGAAAATGGAATGTTTGCCTCACGTTTGACGAATCTCCCAGATTTGTCTAAGAACCTTTCCGGATTAAACTTTTCCGGTTCGTCCCAGTATTTAGGATCAACACTGACAGAATATAGATTAGCGAGAACTATAGCGCCTGCTGGAATGTTGTACCCGCGCAACGTTGTGTCCTTGGACGCACTATGGACTACCGAAAAAGGGGCTGCAAATAAAAAATGTAAACGTTCTCATGCTGAACAAAATGTCTGCTTAAACCTTACTCTGTAAAATTGTTTCTTTAACCCATTCCCTCATATTGACGCCTTTTGACGCCTCTGCAAAAGTCACCTGCCGAAACCTTGTGATAAATAGAGCATTTGGTCTTATAGGAACACATGCTCTATTTATTACAAGGTTTCAAACGTCAACAAAAGACTGAAGGTTTGCTTTTCTCTAGTTAATGCTCCTTTTTGGTAGATTTATTCAAAGAGGTTGGATCTAAAAATAGCCTATGGGGTAATGGGTTAAGCCTTGTGGTTCAATCGTTTAAGAAACTATTGGTTGAGTATCAGACAGACTATATCGTAATGAGACACCAAGTTACTCGGCGTTTCGTCTGGATCCAATCTATCAACAACAATAATATATGTATGAGCAGAAAATTATTTCTCGCTAATAAGATTCCTAAACAACTCTAATTCTGAAGCAAAGTCGTAGCAGAACAAAAGGTATGTAGAAAACTGCTAAGGAGGATTGCCCAGCATTAACCCTTTCCCTCATGTAAACGTGTTTTCACGCATTTGCAAACAGAGTAGACCCAGATCAGACGGCTCCTGATCAGGGTCTGCTCTGTTTGCTAACATAATTTGATAGATCTGTTTCTTTGCTTTCTAAAATGTCTACAGTGTTGCACCTTCAATATTTCTTTATAACTATTTTGTTAATGAATATTCAGGTATTGAAATTTGAAATAAACATAGAACAGGGAAAGGGTTCAGAAAACGTCTGCTTTTAATGACTCCTATGTTAACAAATTGTTAACCCATACTGTTTACAAATATTACTACAAATTCATCGGTAGGTAGCATATTACAGATATCTCACCGATGGAGGAATATCTTTGTATTTCCTGAATAGTGGCAGCAACATAAGGCATCTTAGCTTGGTCCGCATATTCAATCGCTTTCAGCCCAACGACCTGCAGATGTGATATTAATAATTTACTGTGGACAATATAACAGTATATTCTTTCACCATATTTGTATAAAAGTAATGACACCATAATATAAATTAGTTAAGAAAATGTACGATTTAAAACGGCATATGGACACAGACTGGTATTACCATGATAGAAAATGTAGAAGCAGGTTTATATTATTCCTTAAGCAAATAGACCAGACCCTAAACTGACAGCTCCTGACGTATCTGGTATTTGCAAACAGCCTGGATCCATACTGTTTGGCATCCTTTTATCGAATCGAAATTGGTCTAAATTGTACCAAATCCAAACCTCAGCTGACAGTATTTTGTTAACAACGATTTAATGATAAACGCCAATATATCCCAACTGTCTACTGCCATACGCTTTAATGTCAGGCTTTGCCTGATAAAGCCTGATATTTTGATACTGTTTGACCCCTGCAGTGCCACGGAGACGGGACTGTTATATCATAATCTACGAGTTTAGATCTAGATTAGAGACCGAGCAACTCTGCGTCTCATCAGGATCCGATTATTTTGACTATCTTTTTTTTTTTATCTTTTTATCCCACTCAAAAACTTGAAGATGACGAAACGGTATCCAGTATACCACAATGTTGGCACTGAAAGATTAAATCTGGACCTAAGGGACGTCCGAAAGGAGCAATTGTTTGTATTGCTTAATAATACATGAACAGCAAAATTATCCTGCATCGTGTCATGTGAAAAGTGGCGGAGCCGTTTGTACTATTTGGAAAGCATTTGATATGGCTAGGTTGGGACTCGAAGCCCGTGTTCTAAAATATAAGGTACATATATGGTCAGTTTGCATATATTAACCATGTACATGCACTGGTGATATGGCAAAGAATCGTTTTGAGCAGTACTAGTTGAAGAATCTGTGTACCTCGTCGATTTCGTTTTGGCATTTGCGCTGGACCTCTGGAAATTCGGACATATACAAGAGCGACCAGTCCAATGTGGTTGAAGTTGTTTCCGATCCAGCAATGAAAAGATCAACTATTACTTGGAACAAGGTGCCCTCTAAACGAGAACATGACAACATATTTGAAACCATGCTTAGTAATATTACTATACAATAAAACGTCATAATATCAACGAAACGTGACGATTTGATTTTTTAAAATGGTATTATACACAAGGAGTTTTTACAATGACAGAAACCGTAGCACCAGATCCATATAGGATGAAGGCATATGGTATAGTACGAAACACTCATAGCAGCGTTGTGCATTACGTTCATTCTGCATAAAGACAAGGAACGCCATGTTAATGTAACTCCTAGACTGCTGAAAAAATCATATCTGCTCAAACGGTGACTAGCTAAATATTCTACGAAGCACGACTGTGTAACAACATTTTTCTTAAGTAAACAGTGTTTTATCGTCGTACCCTTTATTACTTTTCTACAGTTACTCTGATTGCAGCTAAATCATTTAGTACACTAGGGATAGGCGGATCCAGTTTGTTTCACTTAAATATGTTTCCGTTTTACATGCAATTTTACAGCTGTATTTGCCATTTCAGTCGCTGTAGATTTGTCGGAGATGAGATATATTCATTTACACTCCATGTCTTTATGGTGGGGATGAAATACGTATGAAGTGGTGCGCCCATTAATCGGTTTACCCCCACCCCAGTGACACTTGTACCTGACCGTTCCCAGGTGGTACTTCCATCTCCCCCCCTGTTTGTTTGTTATGTCTTTGTGTATATAGTTTTGTGTTTTGATGGCATGTACAGGTATTGTTCGTTTTTTGTCATGGTGTTGTTCGGGCAACTGTGTGTTTTGTATGTGATGTTTCCTGCATGACTCAAACATTTACTTTTTCCGTTTGTGCTAGTTTAGAGTTAACCCTTTCAAAAATTTACTTTCGTTTGCAATACCTGTTCTCTGCTTTCAAGTTAACCCTTGTCCCGTTATTCGCGACCTGCTGACTCACATTTTCAAACAGCTTGGATCGAGATGACACACCGAATTCGAATTCTAGGCAGGGTCTGCTCTATTTGCTATTGAAATAATGTAGTGATCCTACAGTTTCTGTCATTGTAAGACATTCTCTTGTTCATAATGTCGTTAGAAAATATCAGCTATTAAGTATTTATAAGATATTTCTGAGTTCGGGACAATTCCTGATTCCGTCACTACATATCTCCCCACAAACAAACAACCTAAACCAACCGATCCTTTACATAGATCTTCACAAAACAACATAATCTGACTACCTCCTACAACATCCTATATACGCTTCCATAAACGGTCATATTTGTCACCAAAATACCTACTTCAAAACTTATATAGTTCGACTCCATATGGACTTTGCTAATTTACACTTGTAAACCAATACCCCCACCATAATTTGGATCATGGTGGGACTCCAATTACCTCTTCGACTCAACAATATTTTAAACCAGAAGGAGGAAAGCTTAATTCAACATCTGCAATTTCTGTCGACGACAGTTTGCTTATCCTGTTAATAAATTAAAACTGCACATACTCGTCATTTGTTCCTCATCTAGTACGGATTCCTTTTGCGTCTGTATGTAGATATCTATGAAATCTCGGATATTGTCTTGGTCGAACGTCGCCTCGTGTTCACCTATCTGTTGAAGTATGTAGTCCTTTATTGATCTCACACTTTGCAAGCGGGCGTCATAGTTATCTACGTTCTGTCATAAATAAATAGAAGTCTTCATTGCTCTGCAGACTCTGCTCACAGGGCTTCTCTATGAGCCTTCTGATATGGGTCTCCACTGTTTGCAACTTACAGTAAAATCGCGTGTCGCATTCAGAGTATAAGAACAGTCACTGGCATTTAAAGTGTTATCCGAACAAAGTATTCCTTATCTCATCACAGTTCGTAGCAGTATTTCAGGCCTTACCTTAAACCCTTTTGTGCCCGGTGTCCCATAAAAAGGACAAAGGCAAACAGTGTAGAACCAGAACAGAGGACACCTGAAGGAGCCTTCTGTCCAGCTGAACCCACCCAAGTTAATGGCTTATACCAGCCAATAATGCTTTGTGTCATGAAAAATGGACGGTTTCCAAAATAAGACCTGGACGGGTAGGCTTCTTTTGGCGCCAAATTTAAATGTGTCTTCAATAATAATTTCATATTAACTAAATAATAAACTAAAGGTATATTAGTAAGACATTTGTTGTTTAAAAACATGTATGCTTGGGCTAAAAATATACAGAAATTAGTGAAGTCCCAGGTCAGATACCGCCTTAAAAAGGTGGCATCTGACCTGGGACTGCACTGTATTCAATTGTGCCACCAGGCGACATTGTCGCCGAAAGAGTTAAGTAATGTGGGAATAAATTGGTTAAAAGATTGCACAGTTCTTGGAGGTGTTCCATACAATACATTTTATCAGGAATATCCTCATTGTGTGCAAGTAATTTGAAGTTTCAAAAGTTTCAGGCCGTTCTCATTTTACCACTTGCTACATGAACCATATATTGAACCACGTTTTCGTCAGCACATCCCCATCTCACTGCTACTCGAAGGAGCGATTATAATGAGTAGCAACAACATATGGTTTGGCAGGGATATACAGGAAATAGCTTATCTATATTCATAAATTTTATGTATCTCTCAGAGCAACAGATAAATGTACGTACACAGATACTAAAATTGTCATTTCTCCATCAAACTCTATTTTGTGACCACTCTTTAGAATGGTCTCGAAGATTGGTCACAATATATGTTTTTGTTGTGGAAATAAAGAAGTTATTCTTGAAAATAGTTTAATTGATGCATCTTATTTGGACCTGTATGAACCACATATTGAACCTCTTGTATGTCAGCACATTCCCATCGTGTTGCTACTCGAAGGAAGCGATTCTAATGAAAAGCAGCATGATAGGGTTTGGTCGAGGAATATAGAAGATGGCTTATCTGTAGTTCTGATGAATATTGTTAGCACTACCTTGTTATTGATGAACTTGGCTATGAATTTCGGCAGGAATGAGTTTGGAGAAAATATACCCTGACCACTGAAAGCAATAGAACTCAGCTGGCGGATTTGTTCAAATTCTTGCTCGTCATAGTCGTATCTGAAACAAAAACGTTGTCTAATCTAATTTGAGGAATATAAGATACTGAAACGATCCAGAAATTGCCAAGAGTTATTCTTTTAATTACAAATTGGTAAGAAGTATATATAAAACTTTTTGATATAAATAGTTATAAACTTTTACATGCTAAGGATGATCCCGATTAAGTATGCATACAATCTGGTCCCAAATGAGTAACTTTTCAGGAGCCATACTTCATTGTTCTCTGTTCGTATTATTCAACCCTTTCCTTCATATAAACGTCTTTTCACGCCTTTGTAAACAGAGTAGACCCAGGTCAGACATCTCCCATTGAAACCGTCATCGTCTGCCCTGTTTGCGTATAGTGTAATATACATCATTACTTTTCTACAGTTACTCTGTTTGCAGCTCAATCATTGAGTACACTAGCGATAGGTGGATACAGTTTGTTCTCTTAAATGTTTTCGTTATACATGCACTTTACCACTGTATTTGCCGTCGCGGATGTTGTAGATTAGTCGGAGATTGGATACGTTTATTTACACTGTTTGTCTTTTAGGGTGCGGATTGAATAAGTGTGAGGTTGGGCGCCCATAAACCGGTTTAACCCCCAGTGACTTTTGTCACTGGCCGTTCAAAGGCGGTACTTCCATCTTCCCCCTATTGTATGTTTGTTTTGTCTTTGTGCGTCTCTTGATGTTTTTATAGTTATGTACATTTGCTGTTTCCTTGTGTTGCTGTTCGGGCGGTTGTTTGTTCTGTATGTGGTGTTTCCTGCATGACTCATTTTTGTACTTTGTAAATCACATCACCATAAAATTCAGGATGTGAAATACCGTGTCGCAGAAGTGCCTTGAGATTACATGTGTACTTGCCAATAAGTGAGAGATTTCGATAGTAAAATTTAGAGAAAGTTTTTCTTAGTTTATGGTATCTATATCCTTGCTTAAGCAGCTTTTCAGTTAAAATGAGAGTTCGACTGTTAAAACCGTCAATAGATGAACAAGCTCTAGCAAAACGAATAAGTTGAGATATATAAACCCCGTAAGATGGGGCACGGGGAACATCTCCGTCACGATGTGGGAAATTTACAATATCAAAATAAAAAAGTCATATATTTTAGAAGAAATAATTCCATTATCAAGTTTAAGGTCTAGATCAAGAAAAGCTGCATAATTGTCGGACAAGTTAGCTTTATTCAATTTGAGTTCTTTAGGATAAATTGTAGGAATCAGAGCATCAATGAAAGGGTTATCTAAGTTAAAAATATCATCCAAATATTGTTGAGTTTCATTGAAGGCTTTTATAACATCTTCTTGTGATTGTGGATTCATACGTAACATGAAATATCCCTCATAGCAGTACAAAAACAAATCTGCGACAAAAACTAAAGTACCTAGTTAAAGTCTACTTTCAGTCCGAATGACCGCTCAGCCGACTGTACATTTACTCACCTGGTCATTGAGTCATTGGCCTACAATATTGAGCACTGCTAACATATGGCGCAATCATGCAGCCGCAGTACCGGCGAGTGACCCTCACAGGTACCAATTTAACCCCTGGGTGGAGAGGATGTGCGGGTGGGAGACACGGAAAAGCGTCTCTGAAATTTCCGGGTGGGACTGGGATTTGAACCCCGGACCTCCGGACTGATAGCCAAGCGCGTTACCACTAGACCACCGCCACCTACAAGTGGCGCACAATTCGTACCCATAGGACTACCAATTACCTGACGGTATATAGCATTCCCATAACGTACAAATATGTTATCCAAAAGAAAGGTAAGTGATTCGCAAACTTCTGAGCAAGTCCAATTGGTGTAATATTTAATTTGCGCGTCAGTAAAGAAAACTTTTTCAGCATTACATGCCAGAATTTTTTTTCCCGGGCAAATACTTTCTGGATTAAGTTAGTCAGTTTATCTTTAATTAAAACTTTGATGCACATCTGTGTAAGTACCTCTTCACATAAATGTATCGTTTAGAGATGATAATAAAACAATAGACGATAAGTCTCTCATTGCCATAGTCGCAGTGTAAGTTTGGTAGAAGATCAGTCTCTGGCGATGAATTCCGGCATATTGACTGACCATCTTCAACAGTTACTGGTCATAGCCACCCACTCTCATTCAACATTGCACATGTTCCTTTTAAAAGTACATGTAAGAGTCATGCAGGAAACACGGCATACAAAACACACAACAACCCATACAGCACAACGACGACAAACAGCAAATGTACATGTATATAAAAGACACAAAGAGACACACAAAGACAAAACAAACATTTAATAGGGGGAAGATTGAAGTACTGCCTTGAAACGGTCAGTGACAAAATTCGCTGGGGGGGGGGGGGGGTTAAACCGGGTTTTGGGCCCCAACCTCACACTTATTCCATCCCCACCCTAAAAGACAAACAGTGTAAATAAACGTATCATAAACGTAAATAAGTTAACATCCACCACGTTCAGCCAGCCATGGGGCAAAATCACCATTCACGGTTTCTGACGAAAGAAGAAATGTTACTACAAAAACGTACAGAGGACAAAGGTGCGAAAGGACTGGAATATAAAATCATTATTCAATGAGCTACAGAAAACTTGAAAATAAGACTCATGATGGGTATGTAATTGACCTAGTGACAGACACCTGGTGTAAAGAGCTCTACACTTTTCATAGGAGCAAAAAATGTGACAGCTCGGGAGTAACCCCACTGCAGTGATATGAAATTCGCAATGTTGATACACAAATCAAAACTGCAATAACGGACCAATAGTCCTGTTCTGCCTTTACACATGAGGACCTTCCTGACCTTGGAGAGTCTCCTTATTCGGATGTCCTTCCGATTAATGTCACAGTTAATGGTAAAAGCCTCTTCAGGACATTAACCTTCACAAAGCTACCAGTCCAGACACCATCTTATCAATGTTTTGACAGAGATGGCACACTCATTGCTTCTGCTCTTGCTCTGATCTTCCAGGCCTCCCTTGACCAGGATAAAGTCCCAAGTGATTGGATGATTGTCAACATCAGCCCTATTTACAAGAAAGGGGACAAGAATAGCCCCTTCTTACTACTGGCCTGTGTCCCTAACTTCTGACACCTTTAAGATCCTTGAATATATCAGACACAGTAACCTGGTGACCTTTTTGAGTATTATAATATCATTAGCCCATATCCAAATGGCTTCAGGAAGCAGCGCTTCAGTGAGACACAACTGATCAAGGCTGCATGTGTCAAATTTTCTCACAGACACTTGATTCTTAAGTTCCACCATTATGATGTCCATTTGAAAATGCTTGAATGTATCTAACAGGTCCAGCCGGTAGGTGTTTCAGCAGAGATAACATCCGGTGTTCCCCAATGTATCGTTCTCAGTCCACTCATTTTCTTCGCTTACAATTATGACCTTGCGGAATTCCTTTGCTCTTTCCGTCGACTGTTTTTCTGGCGATTCACTGCCGTGCCGAGTCACCAAGCCAATAGCAGAGGCAGACCTCGTCCAGAATGGAATCGACAGAATGCAGGAATGGGAAAAAACTGGTTCATGGGATTCAGTGTAGAGAAATGCAAGGTCCCATGTATCACAAACAAGAAAGTGAACATAGAGAACAATGATGCTGTTCATGCAAGAGACTGAAGACAACAAAGAAGGCAAACTACCTTGGGGCACTACTGGCTTCCAATGCCCATTTCGATATGGTCACAAAGAATGCAAGATCCACAGTCTTTCTAAGCAGGAACCTTGGATACTTCCAAAAGGTAACTAAGGAAGCATGTTACAAACCCTTGGTCAGTCCACAGGTTGAGTACGCCTCCTGTGTTTGAAACCCCCACACACAGGCCATGATAAAACGTGTGGAGATGGTCCAATATAGAGCTGCCAGATTTATAATCGGGGATTATTGCAGAACAAGCAGTTTTGGTGCCATGCTCAACACCTTTTGCCAAGAAAGCCTCAAACAGAGGCAGAAACATGTAAATGCCGTGATGTTCTATTGCATAGTGAATGATCTTGTAGCAGTTGACGGCCCGCCTTCTCACGCCGTCATGATGCAAATGCACACCTTAGGGTTCGTTTCGTGGTTCTGCAGGACCAAGTTCCTGAGGGAATATTACTTTCACTGCGTTGTCAACAACATCTGGAACAAGTTACCAGAACACCAGGTGATAGCAGGTCCCACCTTTCAAGGTTGGGGTCTCAGCTGTACTGTAATCTTCTTCTGATTGTACTGTTTCCACCTGTGATTTTAGAAGGTGGATCCTCCCTCGCCTATGAACATATCACAATGGTGCGAGTATGCTCTGCTCATTTTAAAGCGGTCCAGCACGACCAAAGAAGAAGAATAAACAACAAACAAAAACACAGAACAATACCAAGATACAAAAGTTTATGTAGTATATTAGTATCGCAGTATCCAACAGACACATTGAAATATCATTATTTAAGGCAAGTGCAGATATGAAATGTCCCATCTGTCATTGACATTGACGAGACGGATACACGGGTTATCTTGCATGCCTTGAATGCTGTTAGATAGGACCATTGGACGAATGATCGTCATATACCAATATGCTGATATTCTACTTTTATTGATATACATTTTTACTATCTTGGACATTTAAGTCAGGATGATGATTAAGGCCTCCCAGAAAACAAATTTGTACCTTATACATAATATTACCCGCAAGTTATCTCAAGATATCTGCCTGAACATTTTGGGGTTTCATGCAATAACATGATGCGACACAGCCCTTGCTTTCACTGGAATCCGTAAGAAACATATTAGAAGAAATATTTGTATGTCCGAACTGCTTTCAGGTATGGGATGAGACGTGCGGTCAAACAAGGCAGATAAGTACGTATGTTTGATGTAAAGGTCATAATGAAGATTCCATTTATGATGCAAGAATTTTGCAAGAATTTTACAATTTGGGAAGGTTAAGAAAACACTTGAAATGCTCTCACCAACAAAGGACTAGAACTGCACTTTGCTAGAGCAAACTATCATGCAGGTATAAGGATTTGAGCTGATGTAATAATAATGGAAATTCAGCAAACCAGATACATGTACCAACAAATATCCTGAAAAATATAGTGAATTATGATGGTGTTGTTCAGAAAAAACTTTCTTTCAGATGAGTTATAAAGAAGTGAATTTAACCCTTTACTCCATACATACGCCTTTGTATGCATTTGCAGAGTACACTAAGATCAGATAGCAGTCGTCTGATCAGGATGTACTCTGCTTATAATACATAGACACTATTCTACTATTTCTGCCTTTGACAAAATTAATGTTCTTGTTTCAGTGTGCTTCTGTAACAATCAATCTAATAAATATTCATGATATCATTATTTCTTACACGTGCATTCATGGAGTAAAGTGTTAAAACAAGGTGTGTCACTGTACACATTTCACACATTAGATTCAAACACGTCTGCTATTTTACTTTTTTTCAAGGGAACCCTTTGTTTTAATTTAATAAATAATATAAAATGAATGATAGCTTTCATTTTATTTTATTATGCCTTTATATGACCGTTGACCTACTCAACTGATACATTTCTTCATCAAATGTTTCAGAAATAGGTAAGGAATAAGATGCACTTGTTATATGTTACTTCAAACAGAATTGAACATTTTGTTTAGGGGTTCATTTACCCCACCCCTTTTAACCCTTTCCGCCATATAAAAGATATTTCATGCGTGCATTTTGTAAACAGAGCAGACTCAGATCAAACAGCTCCAAACGGAGCTGTCTGATCAGGGTCTGCTCTGTTTGCTTATGGAGTTTCAGAGCTCTGTTTTTACAGTGTCCACCCTTTTCTATGTTCAATATTACTGATTCTGTCCATAAATATCTTGTCTTGGCATCCGTCAGTCGAGAACGACTAGGAAATTGCGCCTTTGGAGGAGACCGAGGTGCACCATGAATATCAATGGGGTAATAAATATTAAACAGTGAAAGGGTTAACAAGTGATTGTGCATAATACTTAGTCAGTTTGACTGCATACAGATTTTTCCAGTAGCATACTGTCTAATCTTTTTTTTCGTGTCATTTATATTTGTTAAATAGCAACAATGACGATGGTATGACATGTATCATCGTTACATGTTGATTTTAACGAATTTACACTGTTTTTCGGATGTTTTCATTAATATTCATGAACATGCAAATAATATATTTTACACACAGTACGTGCAAATTAAAGGCTAATGTTTCACCTTCATGTTGGTACCAGATTTGCTAGTTTACACCTACAAATGATAAATATACAAGGAGTCTTCCAACTAGAGTATATAAATGATGCACTTAGTCGACATTTTACCTAATTAATAGAAATAAGGGCAAAATCTCTGGTGCCATGGGGTAGTTTCTGAATTCTCAGACATTAGATATTACATACCTAGTGCATGCCAAATTCTACATTTAAATGCCATGGCTCGACGCATTTTACACATCTTGAATTTCCAACTATTACATAAATAGCAAACTATTCAGAGTGAAACAGTCTATCATTGTCTCTTGGCAGAGTCCACTGCTTTCGAAATGACAAAACAATACAGATCCTGGTCAGGAGACTCATCGATGAGCTCACTGATCTGGATCTACAAAGTTTGTAAATGACAGTGCAACTCGTTTTCCACATTCAAAGGGTTAAAGAAAGAAGTATTTTCAGCATACGTTTATTATAACATCTTGAAACTAAGGTCATTGCAAACCGTCTATATTAGTTAGACGTTCTTAAAGGTATTAGTAATAGCTAAAACAAACCTCCTGCCAAATATAATTCCATAGATTATATTTCCTATCGCACTCTGTACTAACGGAGTCATAGATGTGGGGTTTCCTTTGGCTTCGTCAAGGCATTTACTTATAGCCTCCACTTCAACAAAGATCTTCTCTTCTATAGAGGTTTTGCCGACCCCAAAATCTCTCAAAGCTTGGAGGGTGAATCTTCTCAACATGCGCCATGAGTCGCCATAGTTATGCATAATGATACCTGAAAGCAAACATGTTTGTCAAGTAATGCAAATTGTTGCAGGCCATGGTTACAGTGCGTGAATTGTATCTCAAGTTGGAACTAAAATACTGCATAATTCTAATCCCGATATCAGCGACTTGATTTATGGCAAACAGCTTGGATCCAGATGAGATGCAGAGTATTCAGGATCCAACTTATTTGACACTCGCTCAATAGTCTGTCCAACTGGAAGTACATATGTAACTATTATTGCACCAGACCCTTGTTTAACCTTTCGCTTGCTGAATTTTAAAATACACTTCTCCGTCTTTACCCATGCTCTGTTGTATAATTACATAATTATATATTCACTGTATACAAGTATATCGCTGTGCAATCACTGCTGTGGAGTGCATTGGTTGCAGACTCAACTTGTAAATAGTGCAGAACCTGATGAGACAGCTCCTGCAGGAGCTGTCTCATCTGGGTCTTCACTATGTACAGGTAGGTATATTGACGTGAATAGCAAGGGTTAAGCAGATATTATCAGTTTCACAGCGGAATAAGGTGTGATTAGTTTTGAGTATGATGTAGGCAAATACAGTATTAAATGCCTTAAGCGGCCATCAAAAAAGGTATAGTTATGGGTCGGTAAGGCAGGTGGTAGCTTAATGCAGGTCACAAGTAATTCAGATATTTCTTTAAGGAGGTTTCTGCATTAAATTTGTCCTGCATTAAGCTACTACCTGCTATTTAAGATTCCCATTTTCGATACACGAATGGTCGCTTAGCGCATGTTCTACTGTATTGTATTACTGATACATATATGTTTAATGAGAGTAAATAAGATAAGTTGTCGGTAGTATTTAATATGTATCATTTATTACCCTTAAATTATCCATCATGTTTAAATACATACATACATACATACATACATACATACATACATACATTTTTTAATGTGACTTGCCTTTGCCAGGTATGTCCTTCAATGCCTCCTGAAATATTCCTTTAGTAATCGGCCTATCGCTTAATGTATCAGCCTTCTTTACAAAGGCTTCATGTATAACATCGTATCCATGCAGGATGACGGCAAGCTGAGAACCAATCTTTACAGACATCACGTTGCCATACGTTCTAGACGCTTCGAGGAAAACTTCGTGCCTTCGTCGTTTGTAAAACGTTTGGAAGAATAGCATGCTTCCAATAATAGGCAGACACAGCGGCCCAGGGGGGAGATTCTTTTGCCGTTTGAAAACATAGTAAGTCACTAGAAATACAATAACAAATACAAGTCCGACGCTTAAATCCATTCTTGGATGAAATGTTATAAATACTACTACTTTGGTTTCCACTGAAACGTTTTGATCTTATAATTGAAACAGGACACCCGTGTGTATTTGCAAATAGCTTTACCTGCGTTGTAGCTGATAAAGCGTCAAAACGAGGACACAATCGTATGATAAACGTATAGTCGGGTTAAGGTTTGTAGGGCGTGTTTAGGTCAACGTTAATTGTCGAAACATATTAACCTTGCAAACCCATTTGGTAGAATACATTTTCTGGGACACGTGTGCATTATTTGCTCTATCGATGATTTGGTGATGGTTGCCTCTTGTGTATGGCTTTTCCTGCTTGACCTTTACTTCTTTTTCAATTAAAATGCAAACATTGTCACGGGTCAATAGCATAATTGTACGATACTTGTGTGATACAGTTAGAACAGGTTAAATGGTTAGGTAAGTGGATAGGTTGATACACCCCTACAAACGTATTCAAATAGTGTATTTATTAAGAACACTGCAACTTTAAGCTATAAATGCCAAGTGTCCTTAAAGAAGAAGTCCCTACAATGAGCGTATATTTCCAATAATATCATTAAACGTATATACTATCGAAAATGCCCCTGTGGTACACACTGAACCGTTTTCATCGATACTTATATCGTTTCTTCTGCAACAAAATATTATCGACCTTGGTCGAACAGTTAACGACGCTAAAATGCGAGCCGAATTATTATTAAAGTTGTGTCTTTATCGGTATGTATTCATTTGTTTTTCTTGTGATATACTTCCTTTCAAGATATAAACAAAGCATCTATGTAATTGTTAGTAGATATTTTAACATGTTAAAACATGTTGCAAGCAAAGACTATCATTTTGAAGTGCGTATACAGTGCTCCCTCTCTACAACGACATCCTTTGGGATACGAATATTGTATGTGTTGTTCAGAGGGAGTTGTTATAGGGAGGTAAAATCAAACATAATTAGCTTGTTTGGAGATTCCAAGATAGGGTGTATTTCGAGAACTAAAGCCAATATGCCTCTATCAAACCCTATGTTGTGACCACTCTTTAGAATCGTCACAAAGTGACGATTCTAAAGAGTGGTCACAACATAGGGTTTGATGGAGGCATAAAGAAAATACGATGGAAAAAGGTTGTTTCTGGAGCCTTGTTGTTTCGGAAACAGTGACATGCGTTGTTGTAAGGAGGGAATCGTTATTGAGAGGGTCGTTGTAGGGAGGGAGCACTGTATATGCAAACATATCAGACTCCAGATATTTGCTAAACACATGAGCATAAATCAAATGTGTAAACAGAGATTTGTTTGAGGAAAGCTCCCGTTTTCTCCACCAAATTGTATGTTGTGACACTCTTTAGAAGTGTCCCTTCGATACGGTTCTATAATTTGACGGAACACGTGGTTTGGTGGAGAAATGATGAGTTTAGTATTTGAAAACGCACATGTATCTATGGCTGTTAGGTTCAAATGATTTTCTAAAAATCGTATTGGCAAACTAATTCATACAGAAACACTAACAATCAGGTTGAGTCAACTGCACACGGCAATTAGACTTACATTGGTAAATAGTGGCCTTAATTATGTAACCCACAAATATAGAAATTATCATACAACCGGTCGACCAAACTAAACATACAATGTGAACTTAGCAAAGGGAATAGGCTTTACCGTTATCGCTCTGTTAAATATGTCTCCTCAAATTTAGATCGGGTGCAGTTTGGACTACATTCGATTCGCATTCATTTTTAGACACCACCAAGTCTCGTGATATAAGCCTTTGAGAATCTACTAAGTGTCAAACAGTTTAGATCCGTTGATCTGGTCCCAATCTGTTTGCAAATGCTACTCAGTTCGCAGTGAGGGGGTTAGGAGTTAAAGTCGTTTCGACTAATTTATTCTTACAACACATTGGATCCCCTTTACAACCCGTCCTTGGTAAACAAACATGCCCTTACACGTTAACAAATGGCTGCTTTAATACAGAACGAAAGTAATGCAGAAAACTCATGACAGAGTGGTCGCTCATAATTCAGTGTGCACCAGAGAACATGGAATTGATAGCGATGAACTCAACACATTAGCACATGCTCCATTTTCTTCACACACATGCTATTTAAAGATGCACAACGGCATGTGAAAATTACTGCACAGGTTGATGGGCATTTACGCTTTAAGTGCAGGAACCGAGTATATACGACGTTTGAAAATACTGCAGATTCAGATCTAATACCATCTGAGAAACCCTTTGATCAGGATCTGCACTAATTGTCATGAAACATTTTCGTCACGAATTTTATTTAATTAACATTCAGACGGGAATGAGTTAGTTTTAATCATTCACCAGGCTAAAAGTTTTCTGGGATGTTGTGTTATGTCTACATTGTTTTCAAGGACCCGCTCTGTCCACGAATGTTTCATAAGGCACGTGTCGGTGGCAGTCAGTTTTGTTAAATGTGCGTTGGTTTGTCAGGCTGAATGTGTGTATATCTATGTGTATGTCTATCTATCTCACTATCTGTCCATCTGTGTGTGTGCATGCCTGTCTGCCTATTTGTTTGAGTGTCTATATTATTCCTTCTAAGTACTATTTTATACCGTTATGATTAACGTGTTTATGCGTCATAATATTTAACAGTAAATAATATACAATCAAAATGCATTTGTATAGAGGTGTAAACCTTAGTCCAATTAGTTTAAAAGTGACATGGGTAACGAGTCTGAATAATAGTAATACAATTGAACTTCGATATCTTGAACTCGGATAACGTTATTCCTTTCCCTCATACAAACGTGTTTTTCACGCATTTGCAAACAGAGTAGACCCAGTAGAAGAGCCCTCTGATCAGGGTCTACTCTATTTGCTATTAGAATTTGATAGATTTGTTTCTTTAAATTCTAATATGTCTACAATGTTCCACCTTCAAGAATTCTTTATAACTATTTTGTTAATGAATATTCAGTAGGTACTGAAAATTGGCCTAAATATAGGACAGGGAAAGGGTTAAATTGTAGTCCGGTCCTTCCAAAAAATAACAATACAGAATTGTTCTGAAATGTGTCACTACGCATGTATAGAAATACATGTTACAGCTTGGTGGAGGTCGACAGTAATGCTTAAGGATCCTGCAGAAACTTTCTGCATTACCTTATACCTGCATTAAGCTGTTAACTTGATAAATTGTCCAGACTAGAAATCGGATAACTCAAACTTATGTTTTCTCGCTTCTCAGACGTGCTAGATAAGCTGAGTTACTAAAAATAGCCGTACTAGAAATCCTTATCTGGAACACCCCTTGTCTGGTGTATTCATACGCGCGATTGGGAAAAATCAATACAAGGGAAGGAACTCTTACAGAATTATACCAACATTTCTATAGCCAACAACCTTATAAATTAAAAATAATAAAGTAATTAGCAGGAATATGAAATTCTATTTATCATAAAACATTTTAAAAAGCCTATTTAATTAACCGAAGACATTGTTTTGTAGTCACTCAGTCATTTATATTTTACACCAAAACGTAAAGTTTGTGGTTGTCATAACAAATGACGTCATTTGGTGTCACGCTTTTAAGCTGCAGTTTGTTGCTATTAGATATGGATGTCGTATTACGCAATGTAAAGTAGTACTTCACGAAATCCGTTAATTTACTTGGTTTTAGGGCGTATTTCAGCGAGAAAAATAATCAAGCATGCGTTTTGTTTAAAGCCGGGGGTTTCTATACTCTCGGTTGGTCTGTTCCTGTCGGAAACTCGCTAAAGCTCGTTTCAGACTGGAACAGGCCAACCTCGGGTATAGAAACCCCCGTCTTTAACAAAACCCATGCTTGATTCTATTAATCTCCTAAACTCAGGTTAATAATTTGTATGGTCCCTTGACATGCACTTAATACTTTTGTAACATTATTCACGTTTTATCCTTGTCACACAAAATGTAACGAGTTAAGAGGCTTGCAATACTTAGTTGTTCATTCTTTGAACATTGCTGCGACGCGCTGTCTATATCTGTATCAGCAGTGTTAAATCATGGGAGCTTTCCCTAGCTTCAAAAGACCAATAACCACTCATGAATTGTCGCAATAAACTTAACCCTTCTCTTGCTGAATTTTAAAATACATTTCTCCTTATTTACCTATGCCCTGTGATATAATTACATGCATCTTCACTGTGTACAAGTATTTCGCTGTACAATCACTGCTGTGAAGTGCACTGGTTGCACAATCAGCTTGTAAATAGTGCAGACCCTGATAAGACAGATCCTGCAGGAACTGTCTCATCTGGGTCTTCACTATTTACAGGTACGTATATTGACGTGAATAGCAAGCGAAGGGTAAACCATATTATGTTCTACAAGATGACTTCAATAACAGGTTGTTGACTTAACCCTTTCCCTGTTCTATGTTTATTCTAAATTTCAATACATGCTGAATATTCATGGAAACATAGTTATAATGAAATATTGAAAATGGAACATTGTAACTCATTTAGAAAGTAAGTCTTTCAAATTCCATGAGCAGATCAGACCTTGGCCAGGTGGCTCCTATAGAAGCCGTCTGATCTGGGTCTACTCTGTTTGCAAATGCATGGACATGCGTTTATATCAAGGAAAGTGTTAACAGTACCGTCAGCAGGTCTTTACCATTTTATTCATAAAAACGCATTTTCGTGTTTTTGCAAACAGAGTAGGCATATGTCAGACGACTCCTTTAGGAACCATCTGCGCTGTTTGCTTATGAAAGTATAATAGATCTGACTCTTTAGTTTGTACCAATACTAAACAATCCGGTATTGTTATAAATATCTAATTACGTCATTATTTCTTACATAAATATTCAACAGAGAACGGGTTTATGCAGTATCATGCTGAGACTTTCGTGACAATTTTGAAATTCAGCTTATGTAATGTGTCACAACATAATAGCATTCGTCACAATCAACGGATAGGAATACATAAAAACCCCCTCTAAACCGGACGTTCAATTTAGTATAAATACATGTCTTGGAGACAGGTAGCAGCTTAATGACTCTCACTCTGCATTAAGCAGCCACCTGCTTGCCTAAAAGTGTGTTAACGGTTTAGAGGGTTTTCACTGTACATGGTTATTCCTAAATGTTTCAAAGGTACAACTTGAATGTGCGTCAAACGCATGTTTTCAAACAACGTGTCAGCGGTTATGCTTACGGACCACATAACTTTGAAACTGATTATGAGCATAAGACTGCCCAAATACAATGAGGGTTAGTGATGATGTAATGACATCTTAACCCCTTTCCTGTTCTATATCTATTACAAATTTCAATACCTACTGAATATTCATGAACAAAATAGTTCTAACGAAATATGAAAGCTGGAAAATTGTAGCCAATTAAGAAAGTACAGAAATAGGTCTATCAAATTCCATTAGCAAACAGAGCAGACCCTGATCAGACGGCCCCCTTCAGGAACTATCTGATCTGGGTCTTCTCTGTTTGCATATGCATGAAAAGGCATTTATATTAGGGAAAGTGTTAAATGGGGTTCGCCGCGCTAGTCGTGTTCTAAATTAAGTTTGGTGTTTAAAGCAGTTCGAAAACAAACTCTTGACATAACAACGATGATACAGTGTACCTGGAGAGAAAAAACTATGTCACTGTATCAAGGGTTTGTTAAGTCCAGAAAGCGACTTTTGTCACTTTGTGAAAATGATTTAAAAATATATCCCAACGCAGTTATAATTCATAGGTGCCTGGACCGCTTCATTGGGGTCTATATGTACTATATAATAACAAGGGTTCCAACTAGCAGAACGGATATCCGTGTACCACGAGTACACATATGACTGTAACTCTTGCAATTTAAATGATAATTTCGTAATTCTTTCGGCTATTGAAAGCCAATATATTTTTCTATAAAATAAATATAATCTTATAACGGCAACTTATGAACAAGTATCAATTCAACAATGATTTTCTCAAAATTTCACGTGTTTTTAGGGTCATTGACAAACGTTCGTTCACCCCGGTTTCACTATATCTCAGCAATAACCTGGCAATTTGCAGTTCAAAAAATGGCGTGAGTCAATAAAACGAATCAATTCTAACACCCACCTCCAATTATTTAGTTCCCAGCATCAACAGAATGTCAGTTTGCTTCAAATAGTCGAGGGAGGAGCCATTGTACGTGACGTCACGGATTTTCCAATTTTTCCTTCGCTCATCCAATGAAATGGCTCCATTCAAATTTGTCCAAAATGGCAGCATCCGAAATAGAAGCATAACGACAGACGGAAAGGCCGCTGTTGCTAGTTGCTTATTTATTAGAGGACAAAACAAATGGAGATTGGTGATATAATTGGGTTGTTTCATTGAACCACGCCATCGTTTGAACTGAAAATCGCCAGGTTATGGCTGTGATATAGTGAAAACGGGGTGAACGAACGTTTGTCAATGACCCAGAAAACACGTGAAATTTTGCGAATATCGTTGTTGGATTGATCATTGCGCGTAAGTTACCATGAGAAGATTATATTTATTTGATAGTTAAATATATTGGCTTTCAATAGCCGAAAGAATTATAAAATTATCACTGAAATTGCAAGAGTTACATTCTTATTTATACTTGTGGTACACGGATGTCCGTTCTGCTAGTTGGAACCCTTGTTATTATATAGTACATGTAGACCCCCATGAAGCGGTCCAGACCCCTGTGTTATAATTTGGGTGTGTATTTGGTTCTAAAGTAAATTTGGTTCAGTCCATAATACGAAATATAGATATATAAACCCAGGCAACAACGTGAACATTTGATATTGATTCTGTCGGATTGAACTTCGATATACAATAAAACATTTCTATCTCAACCACTAGTCAATAATCTAAATACTCCATGAACATTCGTTTAAAAAATAATGACATCATTTTTAATAAGAAATGATCTTCACGTTTTTGATCATTTTTGGTCATGCAGAAACTGTAAATTCAGAGTATATAATCCCATATGCAAACAGCCTAAACCCTGATCAGACAACTCCTAAAGGAACCGTTGATCTGAGTCTACATTGTTCACAAAGTAACTTAAAGGTTATAAAGACCTTCTGGATCTTTCTGTATTACATTCGTTCTGTACTACCCAGCAACGTTTTCTCATGTAGTAGTCGCTGAATAGAAATTCATAAACGTGTTTTCAGGCATTTTCAAACAGAGTAGACCTAGATCAGACGGCTCTTATATGAGCCGTCTGACCAGGGTCTGCTCTGTTTGCTAATTGGAATTTGAAAGACTTGTGTCTTTACTTTCTTAAATGGCTACGGTGTTTCATCTTCAATATTTCATTATAATTAGTTTGTCCATGAATATTCAGTAGGTTTGGAAATTAAGAATACACATAGAACAGTGATTTTTTTAAAACCGTAATTTGTATACTGAAGGGATGATGTGGTTGTAGATGACATAATCGGTACATACGAGGATTTTTAAAAGAAGGATGAAAAACTTTATTGCATTGCTGTATGATACAATGTATAGCATATCTATCATAAAACAGTAAACACAAATAACAAATAATTACCCCTTAGCCAGCTATCCCCGAAATGATTCGTATTTGTAAATAGTTTGGATCCAGGTGTAGCGCCGAGTAACCAAGCTATTTGACACTCGATTTCTGGAAAGTTTGATCACGTTGGAAGTAATAAAAAATGCATCAGTCCAAATTTGTGCAGACATTATTTCTTTCACAACGAGGTATGAGCTATAGTAGTTGTGTACAAATAACAAATTGTGTTAAGTCTTGTCTTGTTAAGCGCGAACTGATTTGTAATACAATGTATTTTATAACAGTATTTATACAGATGAGACACCAAGTTACTCGGCGTATCATTCTCGCTTTTATACAACATGTCAATTAGGTTTTAAAAAAAAATAAGATAATACAGTAAAACCCTTCTAATGCGACCACTTTACGAATGCAAATAGATGTTTTTTTAAAAGCAGGTGGTTGCTTAATGCAGGACGAATGTTATGCAGAAAGCTCCTACAGGAGCTTTCTGCATAGCATTCGTTCTGCATTAAGCTACCACTTGCATTTAAGACCCGGAATTATACCTCTATTTGGTGGTCGCATTAGAGGGGTTCTACTGTATTGCTTTTTCAGCTTGCACAATGAACGTCAAGAAAAGTGACCTGCGTTTAATACCCAATGTACATGTATGAGACACTCCTCAGCTGTTTCTTGACGTCCAGGCAAACACGAAACATATACATGTAACACATTGTAAGCATGTTCTTTTGAAAAAATAAAAACAAAAATCTAAAATGCCACCGATAAAATCAAAGGGTCAATCAAAAGGATGAACACATATTTCAGATGGATTGCAGCTATAGATCTATGCATGAGACATGTTAATCATTTTTTATTAAAGTGTAATATTTTGAACGTATACCGGTAAATGAGCTCAACACATATCAAACTATTTTCGTTTAATGGAGTTAATATGACGTCGTTCTGTATATCAATTGAAATTATTTTGACAGTATACAGTTTTCATACACCTACGCGTAAGTGCTATATGATATTCAGCGTGTATCATGTATTTGGCATGACTGTTCCAATAGTGTTTAGATTCCTTTCTTTACTAGCAGGCTATCAGCACGCAATATACTCTGATGTTTTTCAAAACCTTTAACATGAGAAGGGTATAAGGCATCGGTGCGCCTGATATCTGACACTACAATTATTATATCATACCTCAGATTAGTTCAAATGTTAGCATGATAGAAGACATCGATTCATTTGTTCTTCATTAATTAATCTATTATCAAGATGAGATGCCGAGTAACTCGGCGTCTCATCAATATCAAAGTTATTTGACACTTGGTCAATAGTTTCAAAAGATATGTGTTCCATTATGTGTGAAGGTAGAATATGAATAGCTCTTAAATCATAAGGCATTCGTAAGTTTGTTATTTTGACGCCATTCATATTCGTTCAAACCATAGCGGGTGGATAGCTGTTATAAATGCATCCATGCATTTGTTCGCTGGTATTACCAGCTGGTATTACCAGTATTATTATTCTCACGTCATTTATATTCGTCCAAACATTATCATGTACGTAACTTACATATTGTAAAGGCACCCATGTATGTTCAAACTTTAACCCTTCGCTTGCTATTCACGTCAATATACCTACCTGTAAATAGTGAAGACCCAGATGAGACAGCTCCCGCAGGAGCTGTCTCATCTGAGTCTGTACTATTTACAAGTTGATTGTGCAACCAATGCACTCCACATCAGTGACTGCACAGCGAAATACCTGTACACAGTGAAGATATATGTAATTATACAACAGGGCATGGGTAAAGAAGGAGAAATTTATTTTAAAATTCAGCAAGAGAAGGGTTAAGAGTATATGACATCAACCCGTTTGTAGTATTGCAACTATTTCTACTAGTAGTATTACACTGTTGATTACCCGGGACCAAGGTTATGTAGATAAGGGGCCATTGATAACTCGTATCATACGTCTTGCATTGTTGTTCAGTGTTATTCATGTTCTTCTAGGCAATTCAATAATAATGTAGTACTGTAATTCCTCTGGATTCCAAGGTCCTTTCAACGCTGAATTTTCAGAATGGAAAAGGCTCGCAGTGTTCAAATAAAGAGTCCTCCCAGTATGAAAAGCTTAACTCTTTTGGCGCCAAATTTCTAATTCTCGTCTGCAACTTAATTTTGTTAAATCATTCGGTGAAATAAGGAAATGGAATAAATAAATACAGAATTCAAAGGAATAAAACACAGATCGAGAACTAGAGATTGAGACAAAAAGTGAAGTCCCTGAAAAGGACACCATTTCTCGTGGTGCATTCTGGCGACATTGGCGATGAAAGGTTTAAACTTGCTGGATAATTGGAATGACAAACAGTGCAGACCCTCAGATTTGGCACTATACTGTTTGCAAATTTCAGCACACGCGTGTCCTGCATTCAAGTGGTTATTTTCGTTTAAATACCCGTAGATTATATGGACTTGGTGCGTTTGTTATCTGGTACTGTTTTGGTTCTAGCGGGTGCTTTATCGACTCGTTCTCTCTCTTGAAGGTGAAACGTTGAATCAGATTTGTAAACACCAAAAACAGTTCCATCTTTGCAAGGGGTTCACCAAGACAGACCCGCGGTCCTGAAATAAAGTAAAACACCAACACATTTTCTCTTGGGGACAAAATGTAAAGTATGGCTGGTTATTTGTATCAGATGTAGGTGTATAACAAGAAACATGGTTTCATATTTCATTGAATATGTCGGTGTCACTTCTAATGTTTGAAGTACTTTGTTATATATTAACCGGCTTTGTCATTACTGACACCAGTTTTTCCATAATTATTCTGTTATTGGTAACGAAGAGTATAACGTATATACAGTATAATGGTTCTAACCTTCTTAACTATTAACTCTTTGCACGCTAAATAATTTTTCGTCTGCAAAAAGTGTCGTCTGCTTCAATTCTTAAAATAACTTTTCTCTAATTTCTTTGCAAAAATATGACCAAGATGACAAACAGTTTGGATCCTGATGAGACGCCGCATTATGCGGCGTCTCATCTGGATCCAAACTGTTTGCATAGGTAATCACAGTTTCGCCAATAGCGTGCAAAGAGTTAATGCTTGGACGTGGGCTTATGGAACCATTCATTGTTCATGCTTCTTTTGCGATTCTTTTATGTGACTAACTAAAAAAGATCAGATATATTCCATCAAACATTTTTGATATCAGCAATTACATATACTACGAATAGAGTAGTCTGCATTAAAGTTTATATCCATGTATGCCTGGTGTTCCTAACTGCATAAATTATGGCAGCAGGGTAGCACTAAGTCAGAGGGTTTCTGGGTGTTGTTATTTGTTTAAACAGCGCTAAATTGTATTCTTAAGATCACATTCCCAACGGAATCTTTGTAGAAAATATCCTTTAACAATTTA
The DNA here is from genome assembly GCA_963576725.1 of Azorinus chamasolen. Lineage (NCBI taxonomy): Eukaryota > Metazoa > Mollusca > Bivalvia > Cardiida > Solecurtidae > Azorinus > Azorinus chamasolen. Next base: position 61,852,804 of record OY755245.1, read on the forward strand.
CTTCATAGATACACCTTTTGTATCTCTGCAAAAAAAAGGTGTCGTCTGATCAAAGTCTACCCTGTTTGCTTATGCAATAATATACATGTAGATCTAATTCTGTGATTGTAGAAATCTCTTATTCTTAACCCTTTCCCTGTTCTATGTGTATTTCAAATTCCAGTATCTACTGAATATTCATGGATAAAAGAGTTATAATGAAATATGGAAAGGGGAACATTGGAGCTATTTTAGAAAGTAAAGAAACAGATCTTTCAAATTCCACTAGCAAACAGAGCAGACCCTGATCAGACGACTCCTATAGGAGCCGTTTGATCTGGGTCTACTCTGTTTGCAAATGCGTGAAAACACGTTTATATGAGGGAAAGGGTTAATCCGATTATAGATTTCCAACTAATTATTGTCAGACCTAATAACTGTATTACTATTCATGGAGTGAGAGTTCAGATTGGTTCATCATATATATATGTGCAAGTGCACAAAATGTAGCTTAATTCCTGGTGCATATTCATGTAACACATAATAGCATCATGTATATTTATTAGCTGAATGTGTATAATGTCATGTGTACGCTGAAGTTGTTTGTATTGGTAGAAACTACAGAGTCAGCCCTATTATAACCCTTCGTTTGCTATTCACATCGGTATACCTACCTGTAAATAGTGAAGACCCAGATGAGACAGCTCCTGCAGGAGCTGTCTCATCAGGGTCTGCACTATTTGCAAGTTGATTGTGCAATCAATGCACTCCACAGCAGTGATTGCACAGCGATATACGTGTACACAGTGAAGATTATGTCATTATACAACAGGGCACGGGTAAAGAAGGAGAAATGTGTTTTAAAGTTCAGCAAGAGAAGGGATCATATCATAAGCAAACAAGGCAGACCAGGTCAGACGGGCCCTACAGGAGCCATCTGATCTGGGTCTTCTACTCTGTTTGTAAATGCATGAATATGCGTTTATATCAAGGAAAGTGTTAACTGGATGACAGTGGTGTGTCCACAAGAACTGTCAATTAAGACATTTGGGGTTATTTGCGGAGCAATCGGGATAGACGCTTAACAGAAAGATTCGTCGGGATTCCTACCATTTTGACTGACACAGTTTGTACATTTCAAATTCCTATTTAGGGACAGTGGCCATATATATAACTACTGTAAGTTACCTGTTGAGAAAGGGATAAATGCCTCTTGTTTCTTGAGTTTGCCATTTTCGTTGAGAAATCTTTCAGGTTTGAACTGTTCGGGCTGGTCCCAGTATTTCGTGTCATTACTAACGCTATACAGACTTGGAATAACCAATGCATCGGCCGGGATGGTATATCCACACAGCGTCGTTGTTTTCATCGTGCGATGAACCACTGAGAGTGGCACTGAAAAGACAGGGCATGAGCTGAATCTACAATCATCTGTAGTAAGTACTGTAATTTGTGCGTCATTCTTGCATAAAACGTGCTGTTGTTGTACCGCTAGACCATGTATTAACAAGGCGATTCTCGTGCTCACGCGCTGTTGTTGACCGGTTTTAATTATACCTATTCGGGGCCTAATGTAAACAATGGACGCCAACGCTATAGCGTTTGGCCTAAGCTAGATGAACGGTGCAAGTATTTCAGGGGCACCGACAATGAACTGCTTTTAGTGATAGACATATTGAATGAAATCCTGTGTAAACGGTATTTGATACACTCGTGGAATGACGTCAGAAAGAAAACAAAAGAGTGGCCCGGAAACTGCATAAATCGAACGAACGGAAGTGTCAAAGAAGTGTATAGTTTTGCTTGTATCTGGAAGAAATAAATTGATGCAGGAAAGCAGAAAATGGGTTTATGCAAGAATAGCGTTAATACACGTTTGTTTTCGGGCAATAACATCTGCAGTGTCCCTTTGGAATGTTGTTGCCCTCGCCCTTCGGGCTCGGGCCAACAACAGTCCCTCGGGACACTGCAGATGTTATTGCCCGAAAAAACGTGTATTAACCCTCTAATGAAAAATACCATCTGATTCAGATTCCGAAGCACGCTTGTTTGTATTCGTTTTTCAGAGTAACAAACTGTTTAGATCGTGAAGACATTTAGATTTACTCAGCATGTTATTCAAAATACTTGACGCTCACATTCGCACCTACCGCATATATGTAAACAACAAATTAATATTTAATGCTTATATAATCATGTTTTACAGTAAAACCTTGATATTTCACTAATGACGAGTTTATGTATTTGTACACAGGTGGATGCTTAATGCTGTGTCTTTCTGCTTGACTTTCACACTACATTAAACTGTCGCCTATATCAAAGATCAATAATTGTACGTATTTGTGTGTTCGTAGGATCGAGTTTTATGGATCTTAATAAGGAACAGAGGTCTTAGGTCGTCTTAATAAAGATCGTGCGACCAACATTAGTTTAAGTCCAAATTTACAACAAATGCATAGATTGTCATAAACTAGGATTTACGATAAGTTTATTCTTAAGATATTTAGAAAGACGGACCTTAGAATTGCTGCGGGTTTGTCATGTTGAACGTATACAGTAACATCCCTCTAATGCCACCACCCAAATTGCGGGTGTTAGAGGCAGGTGGTGGCTCAGTGCAGGACGAAAGCAATGAAGAAAGTTCCTATAGGAGCTTTCTGCATAACTTTCGTCCTGCATTAAGCAACTGCCTGCCTATGAAGACAGCCATGTTTGTTCACTAAGTTGTCGCATTATAGTGGTTTTACTGTACATTATAAACTTGTTGACTAATATTTGCGATTTTATAATGTTTATACATACATACATATAGAAAGATCGTACCTATGGTAGATATTCTCTGGATTTCTTGAAGAGTCGCCTCTACGAAAGGCATCTTCCCACGGTCGGTATATTGAATAGGCTTGTCACCGAATACCTGCAATCATGAACGGTAACCGAATCGTATGAGGATTTATTATAAACTATAAAATAGGATTCTGTTCGTTCATGCAATACAACATCTCAAAGTTTCTGTATTGCATTAGCGTGTAATATATGATCCATAGTTGTAAATCTAAATGCGCCATTCATGAATGTACTTTGCTTTCTGTTTCTGAATAAAACGATTTATAATATTAATGTTCTTTTGTGTTCTTTTATCATAACAGGTACATGTATATAATAAATGGAATATTACACGAAGCTCCGCGGATCGTAAGAAAACAACCACTCATGTGATACAACCCTTCATATCGTCCCTTCGTGTAATATTCCCTATATATTGTATCTTTTGAATTTCAGTCAGAATTCAAACTGCTTGTAAATGTTTAAACCAACCTCTTGTATTTCTTGCTGACATTTTTTCTGTATATCTGGATATTCTGACATGTACAGCAGCGACCAGTCCAGGGTTGTATACGTAGTCTCCGATCCAGCCAGAAATAGGTCCAGAATCACGCGGAACATATTAGGCACTAGAAAAGCAAATTTTGAACCATGCTATGCTAAACATGTTGATTCTGAGCTACAGCTGCTAAAGAAGCGTTGCACCAGATCAAGATCCACTCTGTCATTCAAGGCTGATTGAAATATATGGCAGATGCTAGTGATTGCCTGGTACATGTATGTATTCAATCTGTTTTAAACCATACAAACCTTAATCCCAACGCTTGTCCAAATATCTACATTATTATATAATAATTTCATTGGTATTGCACGACTCGTCCCTTTGCCCATGTGACATTTATAAGGAACTTTGAAGCAAAATGATTCTGATTAAATGGCTCCTGTGTGACACTAGTATAAATGGGACTCAATGACTAGTTTGTTTGAGTTAATGTGATAAAAGGCATATGCTTTCCTGGGGGAGTTAGAAAATGATACATTCAACACATAGTCCAGCTGGCCCATATCTTTAGGAGATTTAGGATATCCGTGACTATATATATTCGACATTTTACATTCGATGGACATTACCATTACAGTGTTCCCTCCCTACAACGGCCCTCTCAATAACGATTACCTCCTTTCCGAAACAACAAGGCTCCAGAAACATCCTTTTTCCATCTTATTTTCTGTATGCCTCCATCAAACCCTATGTTGTGACCACTCTTTAGAATCGTCACAAAGTGACGATTCTAAAGAGTGGTCACAACATAGGGTTTGATAGAGGCATAACGGTTTTAGTTCTCGAAATACACCTTATCTGGAGATCTGCGAACAAGCTAATTATATTTGATTTTCCCTCCCTATAACAACTCCCTCTGAACAACACATACAATATTCGTATCCCAAAGTGTGTCGTTGTAGAGAGGGAGCACTGTACTGTCGAATTTCGCATAGATTATTACCGGAGTCGGTGCTTGAAATTGTTCATCACATGCCTTTTGTGAAACAAAACGGTGAGTTGCATTGGGGTATATATATAGCATGATGGAAACCGGTGCCCCTTTGAAAATGGAGTAAACTTTGATATTGTACTGTTAAATGTGACTTTGTGCTGGGTGTGTTGACCACTTTAACCCTTTCCCCCATGAATGCGTATGTAAGAAATAATGAGAGCATGAATTTTAATTCGATTAAATTTTAAAATATCATAACACCTGCTTTTTATGCCACGACAAAAACTGTAGAATCAGATATTAATCCACATGCAAACGGAATAGACCCTGATGAGACGGCTACAGGAGCTCGGTTTGCAAAGGCGTAGAAAGGTGTATTTATGGAGTAAAAGATTAAAAGAAAATGAAATCCATTTGCAGAAACTTGTCGATTGCCTCAATGTATAATAGACACTCTTTTAAGCGATCGACGCATCGAACGTAGACCTGTGTCTATATAAGCAGGTGTCTCAGACAGAACGAATAGTATTTCGGAAAGCTATTAAGTATTTAGTTATCACATATACCAGAAAGGCAAATAATTACATGGCATTTTAGTGGTCTCTCTACATATATGATTCAATAAAAGTGTCTTCTAATACACTGTGTCACAAAATTAGATCATGGTACAGCGACCAGTTTCAACATCCGTGTCTAAGACAAGAGCAACAGGTATTTATAAAATCCAACCATTACTTAGAATCGAGAACAGGGTAAAGCTGCTTACGATCTATGTATGTATTGTCCTGTTCCCCGTCCTCCTTGGTTTGCAGATAAATGTCCAGAAAATCTCTTATATTATCCCTGTCATAGGTCGCCTCGTGTTCGTCTATTTCAGCCTGTATGTACTGAAGGACGTCTTTCATTACTTCACTTCTCCGTTGGTTCTGCTGAGAATCCTATTGGGAAAAGATATTGGGAGAGTCGTGGATAAACATGTAGGCAATTAACTTTGAAGATATAAGCATTATTACAATTTACTACTGCAACTGCCAAATGTTTATTTATGATAACAGAACTACAGATACGTACCCAAATACTAAAACCGCCATTACTCCACCAACCCCTATGTTTTGACTACTCTTTAGAATCGTCCCTTCGAGACGGTTCTAAAGAGTGGTCACAACATAGGGTTTGGTGGAGAAATAAGGAAATTATTCTTGAAAGTATTTTCATTTACGTGTCTTAACTGGACTTTTGTGACAGTGTACATACACCAGCAATCCTACCTATCATATAAACGCATGTTCATGCCTTTGCAAATAGAGTAGACCCCGGTCAGACAGGTTCTATAGGAGCCGACTGATTAGGGTCTGCTCTGTTTGCTTATGGTGAAATATAGATTTGATTATATAGTTTCTGTCAACAATGTGTTCGTATGTCCATATAAAATTACCTAATCAATATAGATATGGCTTACCAGTGACCGTTTGATGCGCCCCGATCTACATACGGTAAGAGCATCGTTACACTCTCCTCCGTCTTAACCATTTCCGTATTGAATATTTATATAAAATTAATGACATCATGAATATCTAGTAGCTAAATATATGATGGCTTCTGTTCACATGGGTTTTAAGTACTGGTAGAATCAGGTCTATTATGCGTTTATAACCAATCTGGAGACGGCTCCTTCAGGAAGCCGTCTCATCTAGGTCTACTCAAAGATGTGAAAAGACGTTCATATGAGGGAAAGAGTTGACCCATTACTCCATAAAGACGCCTTTGTGCGCTTTTGCAAAACAGGGTAGACCCAGATCAAAGGGCTGATCAGGGTCTGCTCTGTTTACTTTATGAAATGATATAGATATGATTATACAGTTTCTGCCATAGTAAAAACATTCCTGTTTCTATGTTTTATTATAACAATTTATCTAGTTAATGTTAATGATGTCATATTTTCTTTATATGAATATTCATAGAGTAAGGAGCTAAAGACACAAACGTTTCAAACATTTTAACTCTTTCCTCCATGTAAATGCCATTTCACACATTTGCAAACATAGTAGAACCAGACCAGACTGTTCATATAGGATCCGTCTGATCAGGATCCGCTCTGTTTGCTAATGGAATTTGATAGAAATTTACTTTCTTAAATCACTACAATGTTCCATCTTCCATATTTCATTATAACTATTGTGTCCACGAATGTTCAGTAGGTATTGGAATGTGGAATAAACATAGAACAGGGAAAAGGTTAATAAATAAACATAGATTAGGGAAAGGGTTAAGTGTATGAAGCCTTATCTAACTAACAACTATCTGACTTGCCTTTGCAAATATTGTGAATCCAGTTGAGTCGCCAAGTAACTCGGCGTCTCATTACCATCCATGTCGTTTGACACTTTGCCAATATTGTCTCAAACGTTTGTTTCAAGGTACTTTGTCAACAGCTTTATAAATGCTTGATAGCGTCGGAAGCAGTCAAAGCTACACCTGGTCCAAAGTTAAGCAGTGTTACAGCAGAGTAAAGGTAAAAAAGTGAACAAACTGCCAGTTTACCTGTTTGTTGACAAGCTTTGCAAGAAAGCCAGGAAGAAAATTGCCGACACTTAAAGCACCAGTTCCGGTAACGATCGTGGTCAACATCTTACGAATCTTGTTGAACTGTGGATCATCATAGTCGTATCTGGAGCAAGAAAGTTTGGACAACATTAACCCTGATGCCGCTATCAGCGAATCTTAGTCACATTTGCAAACACCTTCGATTCGCTAGATTTCAAACTGTTTGACACTTTGTCAATTGTTTCTTAACCCTTCTCTTGCTGAATTTTAAAATGCATTTCTTCTTCTTTACCCATGCCATGTGGTATAATTACATATATCTTCACTGTCTACAATTATTTCTCTGTACAATCACTGCTGTGGAGTGCGCTGGTTGCACAATCAATTTGTAAAAAGTGCAGACCCAGATGCAGGAGCTGTCTCATCAGGGTCTTCACTATTTACAGGTTGGTATATTGACGTGAACAGCAAGCGAAGGGTTAATAGCGTTAGACATGCCACTCGGTCAACTGTTCGTCCAAAAGCTTGATCGGATTGGTAGTGGTCAAACTTGCACCAGATCCAGATTTATTTTTTTTTCACTGCGGGCAGTAGTGCCTGTGGTGGTACACTGTACAAAATTATGTCATGTGTGGGATGAGCACTGAGCGTGCCATCTCAGCTACAGATAAGAGGTGCTCTATCAAAAAAAACTTTTTCTCAGTCCATAACTTATTTCTCAATAAAAACCTATCTTGTCCGTATTCGTCTCCTCTGATAGGCTATTTGTTTTGTTTGGGTACCAACACTCTATGCGAATGCAAGAAATACTTTAGATCTACCTTGACTTTCTAACTACTCTTCTAGCCTACAGCTCTATGATGAGTATTCACATAATGCTTCTAAAATACAGTAAAACCCCTCTAAACCGGAAGCGTGGTAGAGAAGAACTTAGATACTTTTAGACAGGTGGCTGATTAATGTAGGGTGAATGTCATGCAGAAAGCTCCTAGAGGAGCTTTCTGCATGACTTTCACCCTGCATTAAGCTGCCACATGTCTCCAAAGCCGATATTGATACTAAATTGAACGTCCGGTTTAGAGGTGTTTAATGTACACCCAGCTTACCTTTTACCAAACACAATTCCAATCAGCACATTGCCGATCAATTTCTGTAAATAGTCACTTGTGTAAATTGGACGACCCTCTGATTCTTGAAAAGCTTTTGTAAGGACATCGAGCTCAACGAAGATCTTCTCCTCGATAGAGGTTTTACCAACACCAAAGTCCCGGAGAGACTGAAGAGTGAATCGCCTCATTGCTCTCCACGAATTTCCGTATCCATGGAAAAGAACACCTGCAAAAATCACATTTTCGCTGTTTTGGATATCACTAAAATATAGAATATATACGAACATAGTTGAATGAATTAATGAATTGGACAGTTTAACGTCGATATCTCGAGTTTCGTTCTCAGGCTTTTGATTGGTCAAGTTTGAGTTCTCAAGCTTTTGATTGGTCAGATTTGAGCCAAAGGCTCAAATCTGACCAATCAAATGCTTGAGAACGTTCTCAGACTCAACTAAAAGTTTTATAAGCATGGACCCTGGTAGAGAAGAATTTAGATACTTTTTTTTAGGCAGGTTACTGCTTAATGCAGAGTAAATGTCATGTAGAAAGGTCCTAGAGGAGCTCCTAGAGGAGCTTTCTGTATGACTTTTACCCTGCATTAAGCTGCCACCTGTCTGCAAGACCGATATTTATATTGAATATAACGGCCAGTTTAGAGGGGTTCTATTGTATACAGGATTTCTGTAATGTTGATATCTAATTCTCAAGATCACGGCTTAATACATGTCTAAAGTAATGCTGAAAGCTCCAGTGGGAGCTTTCGGCATTATTTTCGACCTGCATTAAGCTGTCACGTGTGTTCTTGGTATTGTGTAGTGGTACATTAAAGAACAATTCTGTTTTGTAAATGTTGGAAGGACAGACGTTTAACTTCGAGTTATCCCATAGTTCAAATAATCCGAGTTGGAGATATCGAAGCTAACCAGTGCATAAACACTACCTTTCCTTATCAATGTGTGAAGCAAATGAAATATATCAGAACCCTTTACCTTACAGAGATACAGACTGGCCCTTTCGCAGACACAGTAAACCCAGATCTGGGTCCATGCTTATAAAACTTTCAGTTGAGTCTGAGTACGTTCTCAAGCTTTTGATTGGTCAGATTTGAGCCTCTGGCTCAAATCTGACCAATCAAAAGCTTGAGAACTCAAATCTGGCCAATCAAAAGCTTGAGAACGAAACTCAGACTCAACTAAAAGCTTTATAAGCATGGACCCAGATGACTCCTGTAGGAGTCTGTAACACTATAGAAACGAAACGACTATCTACATTCTGCCAAGGTAAAATATTCTTTGGTTCAATATGTCGATATAAAAAGTTAGGGAATTAATACACATGTACTTCTAAAATGAATATTCATGAGGTAACTCGTAATATAGAAATGTCTAAATAAACACATTCCCCCATATGCCATATTTAGACCCAGTCTCTTTTAGTAAATCTACCGAAAAGGAGCATTTACTACAGAAAAGGAAACGTTTAGAATTGTGTAGTAATTAAACCATTGTGGTTAATAGAGCATATTTACTCTATTTATCACAATGGTTTCAAAAATTGACTTTTACAGAGGCGTAGCAAGGCATATTTATAGTGGAAAGGATTAACACCAAGGCAGAACATTGACCAGCTTCTCTTCCAAACTAGTTGCTAGTTAGACAATGTAGTACTACCAAACCTACTCTACCATTCCAACGGTAGCGTCTCGCTAACTAGCCCTAAAAAGAACGACATTGTGGCCTCGAGTAATTAGCGTCTGTGTAAGTTTTACTTTATTGTGTTCAACTCTTTCGCTGCCACTGTCGCTTCCGTGATTTCCTATATGCAAACACTCTGGGTCTACGTACATGAGGCACCGAGTAATGCGGTGTCACATCAGGATCCATATTATTTGTAACTATGACTAGCTTAAAACTTTCCTCCATATGCTATTTTTAGACCCAACCTCTTTGAATGAATCTACCCAAAAGGAGCATTTACTAGAGAAAAGTAAAATTTTAGAAATTTGTAGTTTGAAACCATTGTGATAAATAGAGCATTTGCTCCTATGGGAGCAAATGCTCTATTTATCACAATGGTTTCAAGAGATGGTTATTACAGAGGCGTAGTTATGGAGGAAAGGGTTAAAACTGTAAGCAAAACACGAAGGTATATAGAAACTGAAAATTATAGTAGACGACAAAGTTTGCCGACGACAGAATTTTGAAGTACATGAATTTACCCTTTGCTCCATACATACACCTTTCTACTTATGTGCAAACACAGTAGACCTTGATCAGACGGCTCCTGTATGAGCCGTCTGATCAGGGTCTGTTCTGTTTGCTTATGATATAATATAGATATGAGTTTGCAATTTTTGCCATGGTCAAGCATTTCCGTATCCATATGCTATTGTAACAAATTATTCTAATTATATGTAATGCTATTGGCGGCATTATTGCTTACATGAATATTTATGGAGGAAAGGGTTTAAGAACACCACTATGTTAGAAAACAGTGAACACGTTTGACAAATTAGTCTGAACATGGACAAATCAAAATAATGCCATAAGACCTAGACGTAGACAAACCTCTGGTGCAACGTTTGAAACACACAACAAAATGAAACAAACCTTTTCCAGCAATGTCTCTCATATTGAATGTAGTTGATTTTATATCTGACCGTGTGCCAAGTGGTCGGTTGGCCGGTCTGTCACTGAATACGTCTGCTTGTTTGACGAGCGCTTCATGCACTGCGTCATAGCCGCTAAGCACCAACAAGTACCGCTTGCCGACGTAAAAGCCCATCACGTTGCCATACTTCTTTGCTTCCTCGAACAGAACTTTATGAGCCCTCTGTTTCCTGAACTTGCCGAGCATTAAAGCGCTACCAATTATAGGAAACCCAACAGGTCCCGGTGGCAGATTCTTTTGTCTTGAGAAAATGTAATACGAAACAAGAAAAACGATGACGAAAACAAGGCCTACTGTAAGATCCATGTTTGTGACACTATGCAAAATGAACACAGCGTGAGAGTCTCCGCGGAGTTATATATCCTTTAGTGTACTATACAGTTAAAAGATAGGACGGTTTAAAATATTGACGAACTTCGTTAAATATGTCGAGGTTAAATTCTAAACCATCCATTGCCATGCTGGCACGAGTTTTGTACTCCCTAGCACCCTTACCTCTTCCCTTGTTCTAACAGAAGGGTTTATACTACAGTGAAACCCCGCTAATGCGACCACTTAATAAACAGCCACTGATGCCGTCTAAAGCAGGTGGTTGCTTAATGCAGGACGAAAGTTATGCAGAAAGCTCCTATAGGAGCTTTCTGCATAACTTTCGTCCTGCATTAAGCTACAACCTGCCTCTGCCACCCAGAATTATTCCCCTTTTTGGTGGTCGCATTAGCGGGGTTTTACTGTACAATAGAACCTGTCTTAAGCGACCGTATATCAACTGGACACGGGAATCTGAACAAGCAAGTGATTGCTTAATACAGGGCTAACGTAAGGCAGAAAGCTCCTATATGAGCTTTCTGCATTACACTTGATCTGTATTAAGCTACCGCCTGCCTTACAGACCCACATTTGACCTTTGGTGGTCGCTTAAGATAAGTTCTACTGTATTGGTTTTCAAACACAGTGTCAGTGGGTCAAACAGATTGATCCCGATAAGACATTAATTTTCTCAGTGTGTCGTACTGATTCATATAGCGTATCATCCAGATTCAAGCAGTGTAGACCCAGATCAGATGGCTCCTGTCGGAGCGGTCTACTCAGGGTCTGTTGTTGAAATTATGAAATTACATGTATGTAGATCTGGCTCTACAGTTGTTATCATGGCTAAATACTATGTGTTCATAATACCGTTATAGCATTTAATCTAATTATTATTCATGACGTCATTCATTCTACATGAATATTAAACAGGGAAAGGGCTAATTGTTGCAGACTAGAATGCACGACAATTTCTGTTGCATGAAGACTAGATATGTCGTAAATTAGCACGTATTATATTTTTTATCGTATGGTCGTTAGTAAGAAGGGCCGAGTGGTTTGATGCGTTCTTTATTTTACACCCATGTGTGTTCTACATATGAGTAATAACTGATATCAGGTTCTTGATACTGTGTTTGTTTACCAAATTACCTCTTCACTGGAGAGTTTCTTTGTGTTACTTTTCTTAGTGTAAAACAGCTTAGATCCTGTTGAAAAACTAGGTAACTAATTCGAGTATCTCGAGATCTCATCTGCATCCAAACTGTCTGCAAAGATTGTTACTCTTTCGTCTAAGGCATATTAATGGTTATCTAATTTAAACCCTTTCTCTGGGCTATGTTTATTACATATTTCAATACCTACTGAATATTCATGGACAAAATAGTGTAACACTATAGCCATTTTAGAAAGTAATGAAACAGATCTTTCAAATTCCGTCAGCTAACAGAGCAGACCCTGATCAGACGGTTCCTATGGGAACCGTCTGATCTGGGTCTACTCTGTTTGCAAATGCGTGAAAACACGTTTATATGAAGGAAAGGGTAAAGCCTTTATGTGTTAGTGGATTCTCCCAAATAATACATGTAAGATTGACACTTTTCACTTATCCTGCTATGAAAATGATGTCTGCTTAAACTTCGATCTGTTACAGTTTTCCCTAATTTCCGATTCGTTCGTGTGGATGGGGGGGGTGGACTTTTGACAGCAGGTCAAACAGCTTGGAACCTGATTAGACACCGCGTTGCTCGGCGTCTCATCTCATCTGGATCCAAGCTGTTTTCAAGTGTCAGTTTTACGATTAGCAGGCAAAGGGTCCATCCTCACCCTCATACATATTTATACGGGAATTCATTACTTCATAAATAACGATTTACTTAACGTTTATAATGACCAATGAACAAGAGAATGTTTTGTCATTTCAGCAACTGTAGAATCAAGATAGTAAAACCTCTCTATAACGGCCACTAAATTGTGTTGATTGGTTGATGTTTAGGGCAGGTGGCTGCTTAAAGCAAGATGAATGTAAAACAGAACGCTGCTATAGGAGCGTTCTGTTTTACCTTCACCCTGCTTTAAGCAGTCACCTGCCTTTAACACAAAATATTTGATGTGATCTAATGGCCGTTATAGAGAGGTTTTACTGTAATTCCTACATGGACTACTCTGCAAAGCCGTGAACAAGCGTTTATGTGAGGGAAAGATTAACCAATTTGCCTACTAAGCGGAACAAATGACAGTTGCAAACATACTGGTTTAACAGTTTGGATCCTGATAAGACACAGAGTTACTCGGTGTATCATCATGATCCAAGATGTTTGTAAATGCAGTAACACCCTCTCTATACCGGCCACTAAATTGCATCAAGTAGTTTGTGTTAAAGGCAGGTGGCTGCTTAAAGGAAGGTGAAAGTTAAACAGAACGCTCCTATATGAGCGTTCTGTTTTTACTTTCACCTTGCTTTAAGCAGCCCTCTGACCAAAATACCAACTAATTAACACGATTTAGTTGCCGTTATAGAGAGGTTTAATGTGCCAGTAAGTTCGCACATGCGTAGATGGATACGTGTTAATAAGTCTTGTATGGATCCATACTGTTTGCTAATATCAGTTAGGTCGTGCATAGATGAATACGGATTAACTATTTCGCTCCAGTAAATTTTGTCGTCTACTAACTTTGTCGTCTGCTACAATTTTTCATTTTTTCTCCATTTTTGTTAAAAAAACCAGTCACAGTAACAGACAGTTTGGGTCCTGATGAGACGCCGAGTTACTCGGCGTCTCATCTGGATCCAAACTGTTTGCATAGGTAATCACAGATGCGACATTGGCAGCGAAAGAGTTGATAAGTATCATATGGATACAATCATGTCATTTGCAAAATGACAGACTGGTTGCGTTTAGACTGAAGAGGGTTAATTTCGTACGAAAAGCGCGAAATCTATGTTGAAGAAACTGTTTAATACCCTCTGCTGGAACACATAGTGCAGATCCGAATCAAAAATCGTTCTCATTTGATTAATTACTATTTGCATATTTACCGTTATAATACACAGTAACACTAGATATTAATTAGTATACAGCAAACCCCCTCAAGCCGGACGTTAGATTTAGTATAAATATCGGTCTTGGAGACAGGTTGCAACTTAATGCAGAATGAAAGTTATGCAGAAAGCTCCAGGAGGAGCTTTCTGTATGACTTTCACCCTGCATTAAGCAGACACCTGTCTAAAAGTTTCTTATTTTTCTCTATTAGAACTCTGTTTTAGATGGGTTTTACTGCACCAGCTTTTATTAAGTCGGACCAGTTAATATAACAATAAGCCCACTGCAAGCAATAAAACCCATTACATTTAGCCTTCTTAACATCCTCTCTGTTGAATATTCATGTAAGAAATAATGGCATCATGAATATTTATCAGCAGTTATATAACGGACTATATTTGAATGTTACGTCTTGGTTGGAATTGTATGGTCAGATATATATATGATGCCATAAGGAGGCAGAGTAGACCCTTATCAGGTTCCTACAGGAGCTGTCTGATCTGGGTTTAGCATAATAAGAGTACGCCTTATATGCTGTAAAACAAATGTCGTCTGCTTAACATTACAACTGCAGCATTTTTAAACATTAGCTTATTATCTTAGTTTTGAGAAACAATATCGTTCGTGTGGATAACAGTTTGGATTCTGATAAAACACTGAATGAATCGTCTGTCTGTTTTTTCTTTACTCACTTTATCTGTCATTTACTCTGTCTGAAGCTTTCTCTTCTCTTTTCATTATCCCCAAGAAATATATAACCCTAAGGTTAACAAGATTCTGAGTCGGAGTACGATTGCATTCTCAAGTATCTGATAGGTCAGATTTTGAGTTTAACTTAAACATTAACGAATTAGATGCTTACGAATGCACAAATTTCTCTGGTCTATGTTTATTACATATTTCAATACCTACCGAATATTTATGGACAAAATAGTGTAACACTAAAGCCATTTTAGAAAGTAATGAAACAGATCTTTCAAATTCCGTCAGCTAACAGAGCAGATTCTGATCAGACGGCTCCTATATACTGATCTGGATCTACTCTGTTTGCAAATGCGTGAAAACACGTTTATATGAAGGAAAGGTAAAGCCTTTATTTGTTAGTGGACTCTCCCAAATAATACATGTAAGATTGACACTTTACACTTATCCTGCTATGAAAATGATGTCTGCTTAAACTTCGATATGTTATAGTTTTCCCTAATTTCCGATTCGTTCGTGGGGATGGGGGGACTTTTGACAGCAGGTCAAACAGCTTGGAACCTGATTAGACACCGCGTTGCTCGGCGTCTCATCTCATATGGATCCAAGCTGTTTTCAAATTTCAGTTTTACGATTAGCAGGCAAAGGGTCCATCCTCACCCTCATACATATTTATACGGGAATTCATTACTTCATGAATAATGATTTACTTAACGTTTATAATGACCAATGAACAAGAGAATGTTTTGTCATTTCAGCAACTGTAGAATCAAGATTTATATACAGTAAAACCTCTCTATAACGGCCACTAAATTGTGTTAATTGGTTGATGTTTAGGGCAGGTGGCTGCTCAAAGCAAGATGAATGTAAAACAGAACGCTGCTATAGGAGCGTTCTGTTTTACCTTCACCTTGCTTTAAGCAGTTACCTGCCTTTAACACAAAATATTTGATGTGATCTAGTGGCCGTTATAGAGATATATTCCTACATGGACTACTCTGCAAAGCCGTGAACAAGCGTTTATGTGAGGGAAATATTAACCAATTTGCCTACTAAGCGGAACAAATGACAGTTGCAAACATGCTGGTTTAACAGTTTGGATCCTGATAAGACACTGAGTTACTCGGTGTATCATCATGATCCAAGATGTTTGTAAATGCAGTAACACCCTCTCTATACCGGCCACTAAATTGCATCAAGTAGTTTGTGTTAAAGGCAGGTGGCTGCTTAAAGGAAGGTGAAAGTAAAACAGAACGCTCCTATATGAGCGTTCTGTTTTTACTTTCACCTTGCTTTAAGCAGCCCTCTGACCAAAATACCAACTAATTAACACAATTTAGTGGCCGTTATAGAGAGGTTTTAATGTGCCAGTAAGTTCGCGCATGCGTATATGGTACGCGTTAATAAGTCTTGTATGGATCCATACTGTTTGCTAATATCAGTTAGGTCGTGCATAGATGAATACGGATTAACTCTTTCGCTCCAGTAAATTTTGTCGTCTACTAACTTTGTCGTCTGCTACAATTTTTCATTTTTTCTCCATTTTTGTTAAAAAACCCAGTCACAGTAACAAACAGTTTGGGTCCTGATGAGACGCCGAGTTACTCGTCGTCTCATTTGAATCCAAACTGTTTGCATAGGTAATCACAGATGCGACATTGGCAGCGAAAGAGTTAATAAGTATCATATGGATACAATCATGTCATTTGCAAAATGACAGACTGGTTGCGTTTTAGGCTGAAGAGGGTTAATTTCGTACGAAAAGCGCGAAATCTATGTTGAAGAAACTGTTTAATACCCTCTGCTGGAGCACATAGTGCAGATCCGAATCAAATATCGTTCTCATTTGATTAATTACTATTTGCATATTTTCCAGTATATTACACTAGATATTAATTAGTATACAGCAAAAACCCTCCAAACCAGACGTTAGATTTAGTATAAATATCGGTCTTGGAGACAGGTTGCAACTTAATGCAGGATGAAAGTTATGCAGAAAGCTCCAGGAGGAGCTTTCCGTATGACTTTCACCCTGCATTAAGCAGACCCCTGTCTAAAATTTCTTATTTTTCTCTATTAGAACTCCGTTTTAGAGGGGGTTTACTGCACTAGCTTTTATTAAGTCGGACCAGTTAATATAACAATAAGCCCCATGCAAGCAATAAAACCCCACTGCATTTAACCTTCTTAACATCCTCTCTGTTGACTATTCATGTAAGAAATAATGGAATCATGAATATTTATCAGCAGTTATATAACGGACTATATTTGAATGTTACGTCTTGGTTGGAATTGTATGCTCAGATCTATTATGATGCCATAAGGAGGCAGAGTAGACCCTTATCAGATGGTTCCTACAGGAGCTGTCTGATCTGGGTTTCCCTTCATTTGCAAAGGCGTAAAAAGGAATGTGTTCTTCCATATACAAACGACTAACTTCAGATATGTTAACCCATTCCCTCAGATTGACGCCTTTTGACGCCTTTGTAAATGACACTACTTGAAACCATTGTGATGAATAGAGCATTTGCTCCATTGGAGCAAATGCTCTATTTATCACAATGGTTTCAAAACTACACAATTCTAAAACAATATATGTTTTCTCTAGTAAATGCTCCTTTTCGGTAGATTTATTCAAAGAGGTTGGGCCTAAAAATAGCCTATGAGTTAATACGTTAACCTTTTTATGATAAGCGGGATCTGACATGACATATGCAAACAGATGATGAGATGTCGAGTTACTGGGTGACATACTGGATAAAAGCTGTTTGCTTAAGTCAGCGAGATGGCGATTAGCATAATAAGAGTACTCCTTAAATACTGTAAAACAAATGTCGTCTGCTTAACATTGCAACTGAAGCATTTTGAAATATTAGCTTATTATCTTAGTTTTGAGAAAAAATGTCGTTCGTGTGGAAAACAGTTTGGATTCTGATAAAACACTGAATGAATCGTCTGTCTGTTTTTTCTTTCCTCACTTTATCTATCATTTACTCTGTCTGAAGCTTTCTCTTCTCTTTTCATTATCCCCAAGAAATATATAACCCTGAGGTTAACAAGATTCTGAGTCGGAGTACGATTGCATTCTCAAGTATCTGATAGGTCAGATTTTGAGTTTAACTTAAACATTAACGAATTACATGTAGATGCTTACGAATGCACAAACAAAACGCTTTATAACGTTGGGTAATAAATATATGACAGACGAAACGGTATGAATTAATTATTATAATATCATTCTTATTAACTTATGCTTCATGTGAACTCATAATGTAATATGCCATGTTCAAATTTGAAAGTTGTACATGTACGACTTAATCAGGCCATTATCTGGCTTAGTTTTGATAACATTCAACCTGGTCCCGAATATATAAAAACAACCGGCTTCATTGCAAACCCTGTGTCAGGTTGGTCTCATAGGTAAGACTACTCTGTTCAAGTGTTCTACCGACGCAATGGATCTGACATTAGCACTTCTATTTTTGTTAGTATTCGTAGTATCTTACTATGTGTTACACAAACAGAAGAACTTGCCCCCGGGACCGGTAAGCATTCCCTTTCTGGGAAGTGTTTTCCTAATGAGGAAGTTTCCGAAGAAGAGACCCCATCTTACACTGTACGAGGAGGCTCAGAAATATGGTGACGTCATGGGTTTTCGGATTGGTTCGCAACTGATCGTTTTGGTCAGTGGATATGACATGGTGCACGAGGCGCTCGTGAAGCAAGCGGACATATTCAACGACAGGCCAACTGAGATTCCGAATTTGAAACAATTTTTCAAGGACACCAAAGACGGCCAAGGCAGAGGTAAAAGACTACAAAAATAACTTATTGTATTGTTTAAATATCAGCTACAGACAACAACCATAAAGTTGCTTACAGGCATAAATGGTTAACACTCCTCAAGTGAAGTTAGACTTCAAATTCCTACCTGTGTATGGTTTAATTTGCACTTTTTTGTTCAGGCAATTGGAATCGACATACGGTAACTCACAATCTCAAAATTTATTTTGTCGGTTTTATTTTACCTATTCAGGGCGCTTTTAAACTATATTAGAACCTGTCTTAAAAACCCTTTCATTTATTGGACACGGGATCCCAATAGGAGCCTTCTGATTTACTTTCGACTTACATTAAGCTACCAACTGTCTAAAGACCCGGAAGTAGACCCTTTTTAACGGTCACGTAAGATAGACACTACTGTATTTACACAATGCACATGCAAATAAAGTATATCTTAACACTTATCCCTAAATCTGTGACGTGGCTCGCGTTTAAGAACATCTTGGATCCAGATCAAACACCGAGTAACTCGGCATCTCATTAGGATCCAGCTTTCCGCATGACTTTCCTCCAGCATTAAGCCGCCACCTGCCTAAAATTATATAAATTCTTGTCTACTAGTATTTTGGTTTAGTAGGGTTTACATGGACTGGATATATTAATACGTCAACAAAAAGTGTAGATCCTGGTCAGGGGGGGGGGGGGGGGGGGGGGGGCTTTTAGGGGTTGAACAGGGTAAAAAAGTACTATGGAGCAAATATTCAATCTACGAATTCTAGGAGAAAAGTATCTAGACCACCAGAAAGAGTTGTATCACGTGTACATCGACTTCAAAAAGTATTTTGACCGAGTATGGCACGAGGCATTATGGGCCACAATAACTAAAATACAACATAGACCCTAATAGGATGGGTCCTAGTAGTGGTTACCGTAGCACCCCCCCCTAGACTTTTTTTCATGGGTACCAAATTGTTCGTTGGGGTCCTCAGAACACATTTTGAGCATGCCCCCAAAAATAATTTTGTCCCAGCTATGTTTGATTTAACGGTTTCCATGGTAACCCGATGTAATTTTCGAAACTACCTTGGTTCAGAAAATGCGCCATAACTTTGTTTTTAGAAGCAATAGGAGGACAAAACAAGTACCAAAGTAAAGCAGAGACATATAGCTTGAATATGATATGTGATTATATTAATATTCATAAATGCATTCTTATGAATATTAATGAGGAAGTAAAAAAATGGATTTTTTTTAGAAAAAAGGAGTTTGTTGTTTAGTCTGAGAGGCTTATTAATGCACAGAAATTATTGAATTTAGGTTTAAGTTGTTCGTTGGGGTCATCGAAATACATTTTGAGTATTTCCCCAAATAAATTTGTCCCATCTATGTTTTATTAAACGGTTTCCATGGTAACCCGAGGTAAATTTCAAAACATCATTGGTTCAGAAAATGCGTAATAACTTTGCTTTTAGAGGCAATAGAAGGACAAAACAAGTACCAAAGTAAAGCAGAGACATGTAGCTTGAATATGATGTATAATTTTTGATAATATTAATAAATTATTACTTATGAATATTAATGAGGAAGTAAACAATTACGCTTTTTTAGAAAAATGAGTTTTTTGTTTAGTCTTAGAGGCCTATTAATGCACAAAAATTATTGAATTTAGGTTTAAATTGTTCGTTGGGGTCCTCAAAACACTTTTTTTAGCATTCCCCCAAAATAATTGTGTCCCAGCTATGTTTTATTAAACGGTTTCCATGGTAACCCGAGGTAAATTTCGAAACTATCTTGATTAAGACAATGCTTCATAACTTTGCTTTTAGAGACAATAGAAGGACAAAACAAGAACCAACGTAAAGCAGAGACATATAGCTTGAATACGATATGTAATTCTATAAATACTCATAATGCATTCTTATAATGCATTCTTATGAATATTAATGGGGAAGTGAAAATGCGTTTTTAGTTTGACGAGTTTGTTTCTAGTCTGAGAGGCCTAATAATATACAAATAGTTATTGAATTCAGATTTAAATGTTTTAATATCAACATACAAATAAAGGAAAACATCTTTGGTTCATGTAATATTTCTAAAAACATGTATATTTAAGCTAATTTGCATATAACGTGCGTAAATGAATAAGCAATTTAACATAAGCCCTATATTTAGCATTGTTTCGAGTGTACTATCTTTTCTATTATTTATTTTACGTAAAATATCAGATATTGAACAAAAATTGACAAGAGCAGAGGGTCATTACTTAGGGTTCTTGAATATTAATGCATATTTATGAATATTAATGAGATGTAAAATAAACACACTTGAATGAGCTGTTCTTTTTATCTGAGATTAATTTAGTTAACCAGTATAGAGCTTGATACTGACTGAAACAGCGATATTGATGTTCATGTATATAAATATGTAGATAATGAATATTATTTTCAAAATCATGAATATTAATGAGAATGTAAACTGTTGTAGGAAAGTAAGTTTTTCTATTATATTGTAATATACATGTATGTGAACAACACATTTCTTGTAAGAAAATACAGCAGAGGAATTGAGCCTCATGCATGTTTTATGAAGAATATTACTGTTATGGGTGTTTTGCAATGCAATAGAAAATATATAGCATTTCCACTGTAATCATCAGCTTATGTTTACCCATATTAGCATTGCGTGACTTCTAACTTACTCGCGATGTCTTATGCATTTGCTTGAGTATTTACCACAGCATGCCAGAGCAACGCAAGGCTTCTTGCGAGCATTTCGCGACAGGCTGAACAACTCATTAAGTGTGTCTGGCCTGCTGCGGATGCTCCGCGTCAGCTCCCTGTCCAGTTTCATCCCTCTGGACAGGGGAGACGTGGGAGCTTGCTGCCCGACGGAAGAAGTATTCTTCTCTTTGGTCAGCGACTCCCTCGCAACAGACAAATCACTGTCCTCTAAAGCTCAGAAGAAGCCTGTTTCTTCTTTAAAATATCTTTCGTCAACAGCCCCTGTGGTGCAGTCGATTCCCCAGTTGTTAGTTGCAGATCGGCACCCGAATGCTGGCCTGGACGCGGGTTCCCCGTTTACCACTTGAATGGTGCCCTTTGTTCTGGTCCCAGGTACTATTGTTGCCAGGTCTCCCGGTCCGCTTGTTGTGTGGAGAGTTTTGCCTGGTCCCGCTGAATCTAGGCCCAGTTATTCGTCACTAGTCCCCGGTGTCCTGGCGTTAGTGCTTCTGTTTCATGACGTCACCAGCAGACCGGTCTACCGAGCCCCAGCCCAAAAATGTCACTGTGTATTCTTTGGCCCGGTGTCCTAAGTTTGCTCTCCAACGGTCCTCCGGTGGCCCGGTCTGGTCCTTTGGACCGGGATACCGAAGTGGACCGGTAAATATACCAGTCCAATCTTTTCAACAGGGCATTCTGTCTCTATACCGCATTACAGTGTTGAACGTCAACATGAAGCTGCTCTGGCTAAGTCTAGACGTTCTTGGTCGTCTAGACCCTGCAATTATTCTTCATCTTCTGAGTACACTTCGGACTCCCCAGCCCCCATCCAACCCTCCCCTTGGGAGGCGTAAAAACGTTCTTATTCTTCTAATGGGAACCGGCACTCGCACCGCTCTCATCGCAGATCGATGTCTTACCATTACTCTTCTATGCGAAGACATCGCTCTGCCTCCTCAGATTCGCCGGCTGGTTGCTCTCGCTAGCCGACACTCATTCTGGGAACCAGCAAGCTTCACCTTGAGGGAGAATAGCTCTCACGTGAACCCACAGTCCACACTGCTATGTCTGTGGCGGGTCCCACTCTTCCCGGGTGCTGCCATCCATGGCGTTCACCAATGCGGATTCTGAGGGAGAGCAGGAAAACACTTTGTCCATCATGGCTCCTAGGGATGGTCCTATTCTTTAAGGGAATCAGACTTTGTGGAAGCCTCTCACTCAGATTTAGACGGGACTTAGTCCTCTTTTTCTTTAGATGATTCTGTCTGGACATCAATATTTTCTATTGAGAATGCGTGTGAAGATTGTTTTAGAATCCTCCCACCCTCTGTCTGTCCTAGACTCCCGAATCCTATTCACAGTCGAAAAAGTGGACCTCCCTAACCTAATTAAGTCTAGGGAGTCTATTTCTCCTTCTATGGGACTTCTTTCCCGTTTGTCTGACCTGGACGAAGATTTTTGTGCCAGCCCGGCAACTGGGTGGCCTAAGAGATACCCAGGGAACCCTTGTCCGTAAGAGTTTAGCGGACAAGGGTTCCCTGGGCCTCCGGTTTCAAATGAAAATCGACCTGGGATGTTTTATCAGATCCCCTCACTTGATTCCGACAGCCCCAGGGCGGGCATTAGGCCTCTCTCTCTCTCTCTCTCTCTCTCTCTCTCTCCCTCTCTCTCTCTCTCTATCTCTCTCTCTATCTCTCTCTCCTCTCTCTCTCTGTCTCTCTCTCTGTCTCTCTCTCTCTGTCTCCGGGAGTTGCATCCAACAGATGGGGTTCGCTTCAAACATTGACGTATTATCATTGACGTACGTATTATTATCGATAATTAAGATAGGTGACAGCTTAATGCATGATGAAAGTCATGCAGAAAGCTCCTAGTGGAGCTTTCTGCATGACTTTCACCATGCATTAAGAAGTCACCTGCCTAAAAGGGTCTAAATGCTTCTATAAAGAAAATTCGAATAACCGAGATTTTACTGTATACTCAAAATAATAATAAATACAATGCTCATAGAAAATTGCTTATTCCTATACGCACATTATATGCAAATTAGCTGAGATACGCATGCTTTATTAAGAAATATTACCTGAAACAAAGATGGTTTATTTTCCTTGTATGATCACATTAAAACATTCAAACACGAATTCAATAACTCTTGTTTATTAATAGGCATCGCAGACTAAACAATAAACTCCTTTTTTCTAAACAAAAATCGGATTGTTTTACTTCCTCATTAATATTCATAAGAATACATTTATGAAATTTAGTTAACACTACTAAAGTACCTTGATAGTATATTGAAGCCGCATATGATGAAATGACCTTCCTTCATAAAAGATACGAGTGACTTTATACATAAGATCAAAGATATTACACTTAAAAGTAAAGAAACATTTTTAGTAACATTGGATGTTTCTTCATTATATACAAATATCCCTCATGCAGACGGTGTAAACGCGTGTTCATATTTGTTGGATAGAGATGGCACCAACTGTAATTTAACAAGTACTCAAATATCTAAGCTTTTGAAACTTGTGTTGGAAAATAATTATTTCAAGTTCAATGATGAGTTTTACCTTCAAAAATGCGGTACAGCAATGGGGAGTTCTATGGCTCCTAGTTACGCATCGCTTTTCATGGGTAAACTTGAACAGGACTTCCTTAATTCACAAGGTATCAAACCAACCCTATGGCTTCGTTTTCTTGACGATATTCTGTGTATATTTGACGGAACGCGAGAGGAACTGGACAGTTTTATAACGGATTTAAATAATTTCCACCCTTCCATAAAATTCACAAGTAGAATATCACAGAAATCCGTTGAATTTTTGGATGTTCTTGTATCTAAAGATGATTCAATGCATTTAAAAACTGATATTTATGTAAAATCAACAAATAATCACCAGTACCTGCATTATTCCTCCTGCCACCCTAAAGCCTGCAAGGACGGTATACCGTTCAGTCAAGCAAAACGATACAGGAGAATTATCTCAAACAATGAATCATTTAAAGAATCCTTGAACCACTTACGTGAGTTTTTCTCAAACAGACTTTATCCATCCACAGTAGTTAATAGTGCCTTTGAAAAGATCACTCAACTTTCACAAAATGATGCACTGATGCCGTCGTCAAATAAGGAATTTAATAATAGTGTCATTCCTTTTGTGGTCACATATGATCCGTCTTTGCCGAATATAGGTTTAGTGATAAATAAATATTGGGACTTACTTAAGTTATCAAAAAATTAAAATGTGAAATATGTTTATGATAATTACAGACCAATAATAGCTTACAAGAGACCGCGTAATTTACGGGATCATTTAGTGCATTCAATTTTTTCTTCCCAACAACATACTTGTGCATCCTCGATTTGTAATAGAAATAGATGTTCTCATTGTAAGAATATAATTTCAAGTTCTTCCTTCACGAGTAATATTTCAGGTGACACTTATAACCTTAGATGTAATACCAACTGTTCTACAAGTAATGTCATTTATTTGATATCGTGTAAGAAATGTAACATACAATATATTGGTCAACTATGCAACCTGTTTCTAGACGTATGAACAGCCATAGATTCGATATAAATGGTTTCATCGATTCAAGATTTTCTACCACTGTTGCAACACACTTTAATTCTGAGAACCACTCTTTAGATGACTTTACATTTATGCCTTTCGATATTGTTAATGATAATTTAGAACGACTTTGCAAAGAAACATACTGGATCCATAAAATGGACACTCTTACACCAAAAGGTTTAAATGCAAAAGCTATATTTGATATCTAAAAGTTATATATGATATCTAATTGTTCTATTAAATATACTTGATACACATATTTTCCTGTTAATTAACGTAACGTTACAGAGGCATACAGTCGTTATTTCCTATTTTTGGTTTTTATATATATCTCTATAGGAATTATTCGTATTCTTGCAATCCGCCTGTATGCATTTTCAGACATTCTTAACCCTTTCCTCCTTGAATATTCATGTAAGAAATATTTACGCCAATAGTATGAATTACTCATAACTATTTTTTATTATCAGCAAGCAGAGCAGATCCTGATCAGATGGCTCCGGTATGAGCCGTCTGATCTAGGTCTACTCTGTTTGCAAAGACGTAGAAATGCGTATCTATGGAGTAAAGGGATAAACTCGTCGTAACGTTACGTTTAATTGTCCCGCCATTGTTTATACGATGACGTCACTTCCGTGACGTTAAGTATATTATAGTTGTTATGCACTGATGAAGATGTAAATCGAAACATGTATGCAGTAAAATAAAAAACGTGTTGGTTGTTAATTTATCCCATAGTTAAATTACATATCATATTCAAGTTATATGTCTTTGCTTTATTCAGGTTCTTGTTTTGTCCTTCTTTTGCCTCTAAAAGCAAAGTTATGACGCATTTGTTTAACCATGGATGTTTCGAAATTTACCTCGGGTTACCATGGAAACCGTTAAAAAACATATCTTGGACACAATTATTTTGGGGGAATGCTCAAGTGGTGTTCTGCGGACCCCAACGAACAATTTAAATCTGAATTCAATACTTTTTGTGCATTAATAGGCCTCTAAGACTAAACAAAAAACTCATTTTTTATAAAAAAGCGGATTTTTATACTTCCTCATTAATATTCATGAGCAATCATATATGCATATTATTAAAATTATATATCATAATCAAGTTATATGTCTCTGCTTTACTTTGGTTTTTGTTTTGTCCTTCTATTGCCTCTAAAAGTTATTATGCATTTTCTGAACCAATGATGTTTCGAAATTACCTCCTCGGGTTACCATGGAAACCGTTCAATAAAACATAGATGGGACAAAATTACTTTCGGGGAATGCTCAAAATGTGTTCTGATGACCCCAACAAACAATTTAAACCTGAATTCAATAATTTGTGTGCTTTAATAAGCCTATCAGACTAAACAACAAGCTCCTTTTTCTAAAAAAAGCATTTTTTTACATTCTCATAAATATTCATAAGAATGCATTTATGAATATTAATTAAATCATACATCATATTCAAGCTATATGTCTCTGCTTTACTTTGGTACTTGTTGTGTCCTTCTATTACCTCTAAAAGCAAAGTTATGGCGCATTTTCTGAACCAAGGATGTTTCGGAATTTACCTCGGGTTACCATGGAAACCGTTTAATAAAACATAGATGGGACAAAATTATTTGGGGAAATACTCAAAATGTGTTCTGAGGACTCCAACAAACAACTTAAACCTAAATTCAATAATTTCTGTTCATTAATAAGCCTCTCAGACTAAACAACAAACTCCTTTTTTCTAAAATCACATATCATATTCAAGCTATATGTCTCTGCTTTACTTTGGTACTTGTTTTGTCCTTCTATTGCTTCTAAAAACAAAGTTATGGCGCATTTTCTGAACCAAGGTAGTTTCGAAAATCACCTCGGGTTACCATGGAAACCGTTGAATAACATAGCTGGGACAAACTTATTTTGGGGGGCATGCTCAAAATGTGTTCTGAGGACCCCAACAAACAATTTGGTACCCATGAAAAAAGTCTAGGGGGATGCTACGGTAACCACTACTAGGACCCAGCCTATAAGCTTATCGACACAATCAGAAAGCTCTACCAGAATGCAAACAGTACGGTATACTACAACGGATCAATAGGCGAATGGTTTAGAACTATAGTAGGGGTACGTCAGTGATGTCTTTTATCGCCAACACTCTTCTACATTTTCTTAGAATAAAGGATTATGACCGATGCTCTAGACGATCATGTAGGCTCAGACAGTATTGGAGGAAAAACATCACCAACTTGCGATTTGCTGATGACATTGACGGACTTAAAAGCAGAACTTAAAACCATGACAAGGCTTCCGGGGCGTACGGCATGGAAATAAGTGCCGAGAAAACAAAGATGATGGCCAACAACATTGCAGAAGGTCCCCTGACAGACATCTATGTAAGCGACCAAGCATTGGCTACTGTAAACCAGTTCAAATACCTTGGGGCAATTGTTACGGATGAAGATTCAAGACCAGAAGTTATTGCGAGAATGACACAGGCAACTTCAACTCTTGCAAAACTAAAAACCATTTGGAATGACAAGAACATCAAGCTTTGCACCAAAATAAGACTCCTCCGCTCCTTAGTTATCTTTGTCTTCTTGCATGCATGTGAGGCGTAGACATTAACAGCTGAACTGGAGAAGAAGATCAATGCGGTGGAGATGAGATGCTACAGAAGACTCATTGGAATTTCCTACAGAAATCATATCACAAATGAAGAAATCAGAGCCAAGATAACACATTTTTTTCAAGCTATCAGCCATACATAGACCTACTGACAATAGTTAAAAGGAGGAAGCTGCAATTGTACGACCATGTACAAAGACAATCCTGCAAGACACAGTTGAAAGAGGGAGAAAGAGGGAGGCCAAGAAAACGATGATCCTGCGACATTAAAGAATGGACGGGTTGGATTTTGCGGACTCGCAGAAGACTGCACACGACCGAGAAGTATGGCAAGGAATGGTTGTGACGTCATCCCTGGTGCACCAACGACCACATTGTGTTACGGGATAGGTGATAGGTGTTAGGATGTTAATAAAATTAACACTTTACTCCTTTAATACGTCTTTATATGTCCTCGCAAACAGAGTAGAGTCCTACAGGAGCCATTTGATCAGGGTCTGCTCTGTTTGCTTATGATATAATTTAGATATGATTCTACAGTTTCTGCCATAGCGAAGAATTTCTGTTTTCATGTGCTTTTATAACAATCAATCTTACAAATATTCATGATATAGTGTTTTCTTACATGAATATGCATGGAGTAAAAGGTTAAGACAATTCAGTCAAAGAGGAGTTACATCTGCTTATAGCGATCGTCGGTCTACATCAGACACATTAGAAAGGCCAACCAATAAAAAGAGTGTCTGTTTTATTTTTTTTACATGGCTGGGGATTTGCAAATAGAGTAGATGCAGACCAGACGGCTACTGTAGAAGGTGTCCGATTAGGGTTTACCCTGCTAATTGTGGAATAATACATTTCAGATTCTACTATGGCCGGTCGTTCCTATTTTAATATGAAATCGTAAAAACATTTCTTAAATAAATATCCATTAGGGGTGACTTTGAACATCTGTACAAATGTGAAATGTTTTGAATCAAAAGTTATCGTAATAATAGAGCTTTTCTGATGGAAATTTATCTCTATGTATGTTCTATCTATTACAATGGTTTCAAAAAAGTAACTTCTACAGAGACGTGAAAAGTGGTCAATACGAGGAAATGGGTTAATCAGCCACCTGCATCAAATAAAATGTTTTACTAATGTTGCGGTTTAACCCTTTCCCTGTTCTATATTTAGACCAACTTTCAATACCTACTGAATATTCATGGACAAAATAGTTATAAAGAAATATGGAAGGTGGAAATTAGAAAATTTAGAAAGTACAGAAACAGAAATAACGAATTCCAGTAGCAAACAGAGCAGGGATCTGGGTCTACTCTTTTTTGCAAATGCGTCAAAACACGTCTATATGAGGGAAAGGGTTTATTGGGTATTTTACTTGCACGGCCAAATGGTTTTGTTTATTTCCAGGCATAGTGTTCAACAACTATAATCATGATTGGCGCTCACTTAGACGTTTTACTCTTCAAGCTCTGCGAGACTTCGGTGTTGGCAAAACTTCCATTGAGGAGAAGATTTTCACTGAGGTAGAAGCAGTAGGGAAGGAGTTTGATAGGTCGAAAGGCAAACCGGTCAGTGTCAGCATCTGTATGCAGAAATTGGTGGGCAACGTATTATTTGGAATTGTGTTCGGGAAAAGGTTTGGAAAACGTTTGGTTCAGAACTACTCTGCATGATGTATGTATCATAATCGCTGTCCAGTCGACTGGTATACATGTAAAACCTCTATATAACGGCCACTAAATTGTGTTAATCAGTTTGTGTTTAGGACAGGTGGCTACTTAAATCAAGGTGAAAGTAAAACAGAACGGAGCGTTCTGTGTTACTTTCACGTTGCTTTAAGCAGCCACCGCCTTCAACACAAACTACTTTATGTAGTTTAGTGGCCGTTATAGAGAGGTTTTACTTGTACATATCTACCAGAACATATACGAATAAAGCTCTAGATAAGACATGTACGTGATATATCAAAATCTAAACCCTACCGTGCTACTTCTCATTAGAATCGACTTATGGAGACGATTCTAATGAGTAGCAGCAAACTATTGTTTCTGTTAGAAATACAACAAAAGTCTCGATTAGTCCAACACTCAAATAAGTATCATTGTCAACCTTAAATACAGGTGGCAGCTAAATGCAGGGCAAACGTACTGCCATCCTGCATGAAACAGTCATTTCCTTAAGAAATGTCTAAATATTTCTATACTGAACTTTCGAATTATCGAGTTTTACTCTATAAGAAAATAGTTTATTCAGTTTTCCTGTATACATTTATTGTTTTCAAGAGATGTTTAAGATTATACCATAACATGCATGTATAATGAATGTGTTTCATTTGTCAGATAGTGGACACGCACATGATTATAAGATTGAAGTAAACAAATACAATATGTATAATTTCGTCGTATATTCATGAATGAAATTCTAATCAGATTAGACCTTTCACGAATGAATATTTATGTAATAAATAATGATTTGTGAATAGCAGGTAGATGGCGTTTATATAATAGCCTATAAACACAAGACATCTTGGGCCTCACCATAAGCAAACAAATCTGACCCTAATTAATGCAATAGTATTTGAACACTACTTGTTTAACCCTTTCCCTCATACAAACGTGTTTTCACGCATTTGCAAACAGAGTAGACCCAGATCAGACGGCTCCTAGAGGAGCCGTCTGACCAGGGTCTACTCTGTTTGCTATTATAATTTGATAGATCTGTTTCTTTACTCTCTAAAATGTCTACAAGGTTCCACCTTCAAGAATTCTTTATAACTATTTTGTTAATGAATATTCAGTAGGTACTGAGAATTGGCCTAAATACAGAACAGGAAAGGGTTAATAATAATGTTAAAAGTACGTTGGTCTGTGCTGTTGTTATAAGGGTTCACTATATTAATACTAAATGATATTACACTTGAGAGAATGTAGCTGACAAACGGTGTGGGTGCTGATCAGTTGGGTTTGAATATGTTGACTATTTCCCATTCGATCAAGCTTTTGAAAGAATTTTGCATGTCAATCAGTGTGGGTCCTGTTGGGACGCCGAGCTACTCGGCGCCTCATCTTGATTTAACTGAAGTTGATCGCAACTGCCAGTCTGCCCTCGGATACTAGGATAACAGGTAAAACCGCGTTAGACAGGTCTGTTGTGACCCAACGTAAATTAATTACCTACATGTATACACCTTACTACTACATGTAGGTATGACTTTGATGATCCTGAGTCGGATAAGATCTGCAAACTGACCAACATAGCCATCAGCGGATCCGGACCGGTCAGTATGGACAACTTCCTACCCAAATTCTTGCTGAAGTATATCAACCCATTGGTGAGTTGATTATTGTTCATTTAATGTGATGAGCCACTTTAATGTGATATACCTACCTTTCATGTGATACACCCGTCTTTAACGTGAATAGTACACCTTTTACGTGATTGGTCCGCCTTTAACGTGATCAATACGCCTGTGACGTGATATTCGTAAATTCACCTATTATGTGACAAATCTACATCTAACGTGATTAATCTGACTATAACCCATTACCATATAGGCTATTTTTAGAAACAATCTCTTTCAATAAATCTACCGAAAAGAGCTTTAACTAGAGAAAAGGAAACTTTTAGAATTTTGTAGTTTGAAACCATTGTGATAAATAGAGCATTTGCATTTGCAAATGCTCTATTTATCACAATGGTTTCACAAAGTGATTTTTACATCTATAACCGTCAAAAGTCGTCAATATGAGGGAATGGGTTAACGAGACAACCCCACTTGATAACACTGCAAAGAGAGACACTCGGAACGACTGAAAAACATACTTTTCGGCAGTCTGGGCATTGCATGGGCACATGACAAAATTAAAGCATCTATAGACATTGTATATGTAATATGCAAATTCGAAAAACACCACATGGATTAAGACCAAAGGGATTGAGATATTGACTGCAGGTTGTGAAATGTTTTGTTTGAGCCTTAGGGTCTACTCTGTTTGCATTAGCTTAGTTATGATGTAAAGGGTTAACACTTCTCCTGTTTTAAGGCTAAATACACATACCTAAGTCGCTATAGTTAGGCTTAAAGAGGAAGTCCATACAATGAACGTATATTTTAAATAATATCATAAAACTTAGTATTTTTCATGTTCAATCATATTTATGAAGACTTGGCCCTGTGATGCAAAAAACCCGATTTCTTACTTATAATTTTGTTTCTACAACTAAGTATTATCGTCAGAAGTGGTCAGAGAGACGCGAGTAGTGCGAACAGATACGAAACTAAAACCCAATCCGAATAAAACTGAAACATCGGGAATAAAAACCGGAATCGTCGATATCAAACACATGGTTGTTTTTGTAATTTTCAACGTTTATGGATAGGTTTTCTTGTGAATAATTTCTACTTTTCAGCATATAAAAAAATTAATTTTGTATATTTTAGGTAGTTTTGAAACGCGTCGAGTGTATGGACGTTCCATTTAATTAAACGGATATTTCAGGATGCTAAGACTAACACAGCCCGGGATGGAGGATTCCGTAAAATGCGAGAGTTTGTTATCGCTCAGATTGACGACCATGAGGCGACCTACGACGACGGAAACGTCCGAGACTTCACGGATATCTACGTACAAACAGTTCGTAATGCAACAGGGGAAGACAAAAATAAATTTACAAGTAATTTAACATTTTACTTTTAATTTCAAAATATTCCTTAATCAAACCCATTATGTAAGAATATGATTAAAGTGTTATATATCTGAGCATAATTACATGTCGCTGCAATCCTTCAAATGAACCATACGTTGAAAATCGTAGGGAACATCGCACTCCTTTATTTAGACGTATTTTAAATATATTAACCCCTTTGTTCCCATATTTGTTTTACAGAAACCCCGTCCTAATTTTATTTTCGAACCCATCCATTTTTCTTGTTGATGGGACACAGTCAACAAGAGTTTTGCTGGTATAAGAATTTGACATCGATTGGTTCAACAAACAGTGCAGACCCTGATCAGGGTCATTCAGTACTTAGCCCTCTGATCTAGGTCTACACTGTTGGCCCTTGTCCTATTCATGGGAGACTTGGCAGAATGATCTATCTTAATCCATATTAAATGGATTAAGCTAGAGGCAGCAAAATACAGAGTGAGTGCTATTCAGAATTGTATGCATGCCTTTCACCTTGCATAAAACAGTCACTTTCTAAAAAGATCTGATTATTCAATAAAGTTCGTTTTAGAGACATTGTAGATCATTTTACGTTAGAACTTCCTCAACAGAAACAGGAACGCATTTTGCTTGAAGTGTTCGGTAATCTGCATTGATAAAGGAAGCTAGAAAACGTTTCTTCAGGGTGATTGCACGCAGTGTATACCTAGAGTAGTCGAAACAGCTAAGATGCAATGTCTGGTTACAACACAGGGGTCTGTACCGCTTCATGGGGTCTATATGTTCTACATATTTTATTGTATAGCACATATAGACCGTCATGAAGCGGTAGAGACCCCTGTGGTTTACAATGCTAATTCTATGCGTCATTTTGTTGCGTTTCAAGTAGTCTAGACACATGGAAGTGGACCGATCTGTGATGTAATGTCACGTACATGTATACAATGCCCAAAGGAGCTTTCTGCACGACTTTCATCATGTATAAAGACCGATATTTATACTAAATTTAACGTCCGGTTTAGAGAGGTTTTGCTATACCCAAAGCAATCGCAACAATTTAAATGTAGTGTCTGGTTTGCAATGCTACAATGAACCTGTCCTAAGCGTCCATAAAAAAAGGTTTCTAATTCTGGAAGTGTAAGGCCAAAAGCAATGCCGAAAAGCTCCTCTATCCCTGCATTAAGCACGTCCCTGCTTCAAAAGACTCATATGTTCCAGAAATGAATGGCGGTTGAGGGCATGTTCTACCGTACGTCATTCTAATGAGTTTCAAGTAACGTAGTGTTAAAAGTACGCCGTTATGCTTCAGTGCCAAGTATTGCATACCCAGGGTGTCAGTAATACAACGCTACAAGTAGGTCATGCTGATGAGCGTCAATCAGTGTAGATCAAGAGTAGATTACACTCTTGACATGTAGCGCCAGGTTTACAACACTATAAGAAGGTCATTTTGTTGAGTGACAAGTAGTTAGATATAGGCCCAAGGTTGTAAAACTTCTGAGTCTGAGTCAGAGATCATTCTCAGTTGTCTCAGGTCAGATGTTTGAGAATGATCTCAGACTCTAGCAAAATATTTTATAACCTTGGGGCCTAGAGTAATTACCACAACTGAAAGTAGGTGGTATTTAAGGTTCTTTAAATCGCAACACTAAAAGTTTGTGTTGCACTTTTAATGTTGCGATTTAAAGAACTTTAAATATAATAGAATTACCAACACAATGAACACTTACAAAAAGAAAGAGAGTTGGTGTCAAGTTTACGATGCTTCAAGTATGAGTTATAGTGTCAGGTATACAATTCTACAAGTATGCCATGGCCTGGATTGTTAAACAGTTTTGATCTTGGTGAGACGAGTTACTTGGCGTTTCATCAGGATCAAAACAGTTTTCAAAGGTTCTAAAAACTTTGCCCATTGCAACCATATTCATTACAGCGCAGGACACAGTGTATACCCAGATGAAAGGGCTCCTAGATGAGCCATCTTATCAGGGTCTGCACTGTTTGTCAAGTTACACTTTTCTTAAGAAAATCCCTAAAACATCACCACTATAGCTTATTACCTGTTTGAATATTAGAATAGTCCATTTGAAAATTCAGTGTTATAGGGGTAAGGTAATGCCGTCTAGTGAAAACGTTTAACATTGAGTGGTGAAGCAAACAGTACATACCTTGATTAACCCTTTCCCTGATGAATATTCATATAGGAAATAATGACGTCATGAATATGAATAAGATTATTATTTTATAATGGCTTATGAACAAATGACATTTTGGCTCAGGAAGAAGCTGTAGAATCAGATCTACATTAAACAATAAGCAAACATATCAGATCCTGATCAGACGGCTCATATAGGAGCCGTCTGATCTGGGTCTATCTGTTTGCAGGTGCGTCAAAATGAGCTTACATGAGGGAAAGGGTTAAGTAGTCCTCTGGTCTGAGCCTATACTGTTTGCATATGCCCCATGTATAGGATCATGGGGGTAAACCGAAATGACGACAGTATAGCATATATACACACAACAGTCTTTTTTTCAAATGCCATCCTAAAACAACCATATACGCTCATACAGATTTCAATGTGAAATATCATGAACGGAAATCTACATGTAATTCAATATATGTGATGTTGTTAGAACATATTTCAGTTTGAGTAATCCTTAACTCCATAGATTTATACGCATTTCTACGCCTTTGTAATTAGAGTAGACCGAGATCCGACGGACCCTAGGAGCGGTGTGATAAGGGTCTGCTCTATTGGCTTATGAAATTAACCATTTCCTCCATAAACACGCCTTTCTACGCCTCTGTAAAAGTCGTTTTTGAAACCATTGTGATAAATAGAACATATACTCCATAGGAGCAAATGCTCTATTTATCACAATGGTTTCAAAACAGTAAAATTCTAAAGTTTTCCTTTTCTCTAGTTATAAGTCCCTTTTGGGTAGATTCATACAAAGAGGTTGGATCTAAAAATAGCCTATGGAGGAATGGGTTCACAATAGACATGATACTACAGTTTCGGCCAGGGCCAAATATTCTTGTACTCGTGAGCAATTATAAAAATTAACCTAATTAATATGCATAGTCATTATTTCTTATATGAATATTTATGGAGTAACACTATAATTATATTGTTTCATTCGTTGATAAAGAATTTCTAGATTATAAAACAGTGTCCTTTCGTAAAATGTCTCTGATCTATTGCAATTTGCGCATATATCCGTCTTCGTCAAACTTTGGAGTGTCAGGTGATTTGAATCCTGATGGTTATATTTGTCCATATGTCATGTAAGAAAATAAAATGACTACATGGGTTGACACATATATTCACGTCTTCCAGAGGAGGATATGTTTCGTGTGATCATGGATCTGTTCCTAGCAGGATCGGAGACTACATCGAGGAATCTAGACTGGGTGTTTTTATTCATGGCTGAGTACCCGGAAGTTCAAGAAAAATGCCAAAATGAAATAAACGAAGTAGGTTAAATCTTATCTCACTGAGCCAGTATATTTCTTTTCACTGTCCCTATATTAGGTCATCAGGTCCTATCTCAATATCCCCCCTCTTTCTATTTCCCCCTTCCTCTTTCTCTCCTTCTATGTTTTAAGTATGTCATTTGATATCTCACTCTTTCTCTCACGCACGCTCTCCTTTCTTCCGTCTATGTCTCCATGCCCTATATATCTCAGTATCTCTATCTAGTATCTCTCTGTTATTGTGAGTTCAGTATTTCTATTCTCTACCTATCATTTTCTATCCAAATCAAAATATCAAACCTACATTTTGTAAAAGCTTTCACGGGACGTTAGTCCACTATTCTTCTAATTAGTAAAGTTTTTCAAATTAAAAAATTATATGTATTTGGTTTGTACGACTATGTGTAATCCGTTTAGTGGCTGTGTTCAAACGCTGCACAATTACAGGTTGTGGGAAACAAGCCAGTACTCTATGCTGACCGTGGTAAGCTCCCTTATGTGGAAGCAACGATCATGGAGATTCAAAGGCATGCTAACATTGGTAAGAAAACTGTTTGAGTAACTGGTCACCTTATGGTCAGCACATTGTATCAACTCTTAGTCCTGTATGCGCGATCTGTCATTTGCAAAGAGTTTGGAGTAAGTCTTATCCTTCGCTTGCTATTCACGTCAATATACGTACCTGTAAATAGTGAAAACCCAGATGAGACAGCTCCTGCAGGAGCTGTCTCATCAGGGTCTGCACTATTTACAAGTTGATTGTGCAACCAGTGCATTTCACAGCAGTGATTGCACAGCGAAATACGTGTACACAGTGACGATATATGTAATTATTCAACAGGACATGGGGTAAAGAAGGAGAAATGCGTTTTAAAATTCAGCAAGCGAAGGGTTAATCGAATCGGTAACGTGGTTATATTACACACATATTCCCCATAAGAAAAACAACGTTTTCAAAATGATAAACAGTAGAACATGCCTTAAGCAGCCATTAGAAAGATATCTATTTATGGGTCTATAAGGCAGGTGGTAGCTTAATGCAGGTCAAAAGTAATGCAGAAACCTCCTATAGGAGCTTTCTGCATTACGTTTGCGCTAAATTAAACAACCACCTACTCTTTAAGTGTCCTATGTTCAATAAATGAATGACCGCTTAAGACAAGTTCTACAATATAAGTTTCATGTTAGCTACTTAGGTATGAGTGTTTAATATTTTGACAAGTAGCTAAACTTTTAAATGCTCCTGCGTGGTTAACCAATGGCCTAGTGTCACATAACAAGGGCACTAATAAAATAATATGTCAGCAATTAACCCTTTCCTTCCTGTAAACACATTTTCACACATTTGCAAACAGAGTAGACCCAGACCAGACGGCAAATAGGAGCCCTCTGAACAGGGTCTGGCCTGTTTGCTTTTAACATGATATAGATCTGATTCTACACTTTTTGTAAAAGCAAAACGAATCTTGAAAAGT
This sequence comes from Azorinus chamasolen, assembly GCA_963576725.1. Classification (NCBI taxonomy): domain Eukaryota; kingdom Metazoa; phylum Mollusca; class Bivalvia; order Cardiida; family Solecurtidae; genus Azorinus; species Azorinus chamasolen. The sequence continues at coordinate 61,889,798 of OY755245.1, forward strand.
TTTCGTTATAAAGTTTCAGCTGATTAATATTCATAATGTCACCTTTCTTACGTGAATATTAAACAGGGAAAGGGTTCAAAACATAAACCTTTTATCTGTTACATGTAGATCTCCATCCAAACAGAGTAAACCTAAATAAGACGGCTCCTCTAGGATTCGTCTGACAGGGGTCTACACTGTTTGCTTATAGAATAATATAGATTTGATTCTACATACTCTGCCATGGCAAAAACACAACATATGTACATATACCATCATACAAGTTCAGCTTATTAATATTCATGACACTAATATTTCTCAGATAATTTTGTCAGAATAAGGGTTATCAACATGTATATTACGTGACGTGAATTGCCAGCCTCTTCTCAAGTTGACTATACGCATATATTGACAGTCTAGTTCTTTGATAAGCATAGAAAAGTATAAACTTAATCATTAACCTGCCACAAATCTGATTACTTCTCAACCTATGATCTTCTACAGTTTACCTCGTTAACCCCTTACTCCATAAATACGTTTTTCTACGCCTTTGCAAGCAGAGTAAACCCTGATCAGACGGCTCCTGTAGGAGCCTGCTGATCAGGGTCTGCTCTGTTTGCTTATGGTATCAGGGTCTGCTCTGTTTGCTTATGGTATAATGTAGATATGATTCTACAGTTTGTGCCATGGCCAAAATTTCCTACATTCATTTGAAATCAGAAAAATTAATCTAATTAATAGTCATGGACTCATTATGATGATGGATCATGTTGAGTTTCTTGGCGCATCATCTAAACCCAAACTGTTTGCGCTTAACAGGTAAATTACTAATATCTAAACCATTGACAAAATCAAATATTGGGTGTCCTGGATGATCCCACAATCATATATATTTATTACCGTTACAGTGGCAAATAAAACATCGTGTAAATGTCTTATACGGGTATACATTTATAGACTAATAAGTTTCGTTCATTCTAACAGTAAATAGTGCCTTCTGGATACTCTACAGTCACATTTCTGTTCAGAATGTAATTTCAGCCATGCTTAGAAACATCTAACAACACAGCTTTTTAGCTGTTAATTAATATACATTAACTTATATTACGAGCGAATGTGAACATAATGCTCAACATTATGCAAACGTGTTAAATCTTATTTAGTGCAAATTTACGTTCGACTCATCAAGAATTTGCGGTTGGATTTTAAACCTTTCTGACGGTAACACTCTTTTTCTGCTATTCGAAATGTTAATCTTTCTTCAGTCCCAATTAACATCGTTCATGCCACAACGGCCGATACTACGCTTGGGGGTTACCACATCCCGAAGAGGACCCTAATCCTACCAAGCATATATTCGGTAACCCAGGACCGTCGATACTGGAGAAATCCGAGCGAATTCCGCCCAGAGAGATTCTTAGATTCTGCCGGAAAGCTTGTCAGGAAAGACGCCTTTATTCCTTTCGGAACAGGTAATTAATTCCCAAATCAGTCGGCGCCAAGCATTTTAGTCTGCTTGAAATGTCAGAACGGATTTCCTTCAGTTTCTTCTAAAAGCATCATTTAAGTTTCAAACAGTTTGAATCGCAGTTTGAGACGCCAACATACGCGGTTTTTCATCTTGATCCAAACTGTTTGTAAAGGTGTCCGGGAGTTTGTCAATTACAGCAAGCCCATTGACTGGCTTTTCGGATACCTCAGTGGCGTAACCCTTTCCGTCATATAAACGTGTTTTCACGCATTTGCAAACAGAGTTGACACAGAACAGACGGCTCCTGAGCCGTCTGACCAGGGTCTGCTCTGTTTGCAAAAATTGAATTTAATAGATCTGTTTCTGTACTTTCTGAAATGGCTACAATGCTCCATCTTCCATATTATAACTACATTAATATTTTAATCTTGGATATTTACCAGGTATTGAACTTAGGAATAAACATACAAACAGGAAACGGTTTAAGCGGCCGCTTATTTAATAAAAATATCGGAGAAGGATATTGCTTTGTAAATCATATCAAAAGTAACCTAAAGGGTTGCCATGAAAATGTTAGAATGACCTTTGTTATGCATTAACTCCTATATGCCTCATAGATACGCCTTTCTACACGTGCAAATAGAGTAAGGTCTAATTATGGGTTTATAAGGTAGATGGTAGCTTAATGCAGGTTAAAAGTAAAGCAGAAGGCTCCTTCGTGAACTTTCTACATTACTTTAGTCCTGCATTAAGCATCCACCTGCTCTTTAATCATTTTCTCCATAACAACGCCTTTAAACGCCTCTGTAAAAGTCACTTTAGGAAACCATTGTGATAAATAGAGCATTTGCTCCTATTGGAGCAAATGCTCTATTTATCACAATGGTTTCAAACTACAAAATTCGAAAATTTTCCTTTTTTCTAGTTAATGATCCTTTTCGGTAGATTTATTCAAAATGGTTGGATCTAAAAATAGCCTATTGAAGAAAGGGTTAAGACTCTTTTGTTCAATAAATGAACGGCCACTTAGGACAGGTTCCACTGCAGGTTTAAGTGTGATGCGATTTCTCGTTACAGGTCCGCGCCAGTGTGTCGGAGAACCGTTGGCAAAGATGGAGCTGTTTCTTGTTACGGCCAACTTATTGCAACGATTCAAATTTCGCAGAGAAAATGAGACAGTCCGTCATTCTTTCAAATCTCAGGAGAACCAGCAGACGAACTCCCCTCTACCTTATCGTCTGCGGGTGTACCCAAGAGCATAAACTTTGAAAAGTCAGATTCTCCAAGCAGCCTCAAAGCAAACAAAACAGTCCTTTTGTATCGAATACAGCACCCGAGTGTTTACGGGGACTACTTAATCAATAAAGTTATTGATTTTACGCATTTATAGTAGAATCTCTCTTAATCGACCTTATATCGATTGGACACGGGACTCTTAAAAACAGGCCGTTGCTTAATACAGGACAACAGTAATGCAGAAAGCTCCTATAGTTTTGGCATGTACAGTAATACCTCTCTGTAACGGCCATTAAATTGTGTTAAGTAGTTGGTATTTAGGGCAGGTGACTGCATATAACTCAAAATACTTGATGTAATTTAGTGGCCGTTATAGAGAGGTTTTACTGTATTGAGCTACCGCCGTTTGTACAGACCAATAACAAGAGCTATTTGTCATGGTCGCTTAGGACAGTTTCTACTGCATTTCAATAATATTGAAGAAAACACTCGAAATCTAATGTTTAAACTGTTGTAGATGGTGCGCTGCAAATAAAAACATTGCCGATATATCGATGGGTTCATGAAAGCATTCCTTCATATGAACGTGTTTTCACGCTTTTGGAAACAGAGTAGACCCAGATCAGACGGCTCATATAGAAGCCGTATGATCTGGGTCTGCTCTGTTTGCTAATGAAATTTGAAATACCCGTTTTTTCCTTTTCAAAATGGCTACAATGATCAATCTTTCATATTAATTTTCGTTATGACTATTTTGTCAATTACTATTTAGTAGGTATTGAAATTTGCAATAAACAAAGAACAAGGAAAGAGTGAAACAGGGCATACCCTGGTCTGAGGTCTCCTGTAGGAGTCCACATATTTTGTTTTACAATGTTTACTTATGTCCCTTCTTAACCCTTTCCTCCATAAATACGCCTTTCTACGCCTCTGTAAAAGTCACTTAATGAAACCATTGTGATAAATATGTAGAGCATTTGCACATATGGAGCAAATACTCTATCTACCACGGATGTTTCAAATCTAAACAATTCTTAAATTTTCCCTTTCTCTGCTCTTTTTGGGTAGATTTATTCAAAGAGGTTGGGTCTAAAAATAGTCTATGGAGGAATAGGTTAGAGGAAACTGTGCTCCAATCGATTAACTGATATAGTGCACCATATCTGGACATATTGACAAATGGAAACTGTAGACCCAGGTTTGAGGGCTCATCCAAAAGCCATCTGATAAAACGGATCTGCACTGTTTTTCATAGGGTCATATCCTTATTGTTGCAAACATTTTCACTTCAAATGAAACAAAGATTAGTTCTTAACCCTTTACTCCATGAACATTTAAGTAAGTAACAATGATGTCATGAATATTACTGTGGTTATTTTTATAATGACACATGAGCACGGGAATTCTTGGCAATAGCAGAAACTTTAGGACCATATGCATATTATTCCATAAGCAAATAGTGCAGACACTGATCAGACGGCTTCTATAGGCATCAATGTGTTAACCTCTATATCACTGTAAACATTGCGCGAATTTGGATCTGGTGCAACTCGTCAGATTCCAAAATTGGAGAAATATTACTATGATATTAATCAGTTATTTGCTTATGGTTTGAACTTTGAAACGATGTGTTGTCAATTAGTAAAATGGGTTGGATCTACATTTCTCTCTTGAAGGTCTATGCTTTTCTATTGACATTCAGAAATGTTTAATTGTGTGAGTCCAGTAACATCTTATACATTATGATTACTGTTATTTGTGACGTTTGAAACGATTAGTAAAATGGGATGGTTCAACATTTCTCTATTGAAGATGTATGCTTTTTCATTGACATTCAGAAATATTTAATTGTAAGAGTCTAGTAACAAATAATATGTAACTGTTATTTGGGACGTTTATTCATTATTTCTTCGTAAATTTGTTCGTGTTTTCACTAATAGTATTTGATTTATTAACCATTTACTCCATGAATATAACATATAATGAGTTTTTAAAATGCCAAATACAGAGGACGTTTCAGCCATGGCAGAAACAGCATAATCTGGGTCCATGCTTATAAAGCTTTTAGTTGAGTCTGAGTTTCGTTCTCAAGCTTTTGATTGGTCAGATTTAAGTTCTCAAGCTTTTGATTGGTCAGATTTGAGCCAAAGGCTCAAAGACTCAGACTCAACTAAAAGTTTTATAAGCATGGACCCAGATATTCAATAATCAAACAGCAGACCCTGATCAGACAGTCCTACAGGGCCGTTTGATATGGGTCTACTCTGTTTGCAAAGTCGCTAAAGTGTATATTTAATGAGTAAATGTTTGAAATAAATATGTGTGTAGTTGTATAGAAGCCTGTTTTCTAATTGTATTTATACGTTTTATGTATCAATATTTCAAAAATAAATGTTAGTAAAACTTCATTGACCTTTGATGGTATTTAACCCTTCCAGCGTTAACCGCGACCTGTCTGTCATTCGCAAACAGCTTGGATCCAGATGGGACGTCGAGTAACTCGTTGTCTCATCAATACCTAAGCTGCTTGACTAATTTGAACGAATTAGAAATTAAAAACATGCAGTACATTGTATATCAGAGTTTGAGCTGATGCACTTTCTACAGCAGGATAAGTGTTGGATGAATGGTGTTTAACCCTTTCCCTCATATAAGCGCCTTTTCACGTGTTCACAAACAGAGCAGATCCAGATCAGACAGCTCCTATAGGAGCCGTCTGATCTGGGGTTTTCTGTTTGCTTAAAGCATTGTATAGTTTTGTTTTTGCAGTTTATGCAATGCTGAAAGAAAACCCTTATCCATGGTCGATTATATCCGTGAATATTCACGAGGTGATGAAATGTTTAATAAATTTTGAACAGGAAAAGGGTTAAGTACGACGGTTATACAGAGCAAAGGCGCCGACCGAGGGGATCCTGGGCATGCCAGCCCTTTCCCTGTTGAATATTTATGTAAGAAACAAACGACATCATGAATATCTATTAGCTGAATTTTCAAAACTGTATAGGTAGATCTATTATAATTTCATAAGTCAACACAACAGACCCTGGTCAGACAGATCCAACGGGGTCTACTCTGTTTCCAAATGCGTGGAAACACGTTTTTATGAGGGAAAGGGTTAGACAATATGATTGAACACTGTACAGTAAAACTTTCACCTTGCTTTAAGTAGCCACCTGCATTTAACACAAAATACTTAATGTAATTTAGTGGACGTTATAGAGAGGTCTTCTGTACTTAGTACCGGGTTCAAATCTACTAAACATTTATGTACGCATTTGTAGGAACTATCTGGTCACGGACCTGCTCTGTTTACTCATAGAATACATTTGATATATACATTTGCTTTCATTGATCTGTAGTCACATTACAAAGACAGCTTATAATTACCCATATAGTCAATATTGCCATACAGTGAATCTTGATTAACCATTTTCCTCGTATAATTAAACGCGTTTTCACGCATTTGCAAACATAGAAGACCCAAATCAGACGGCCTGATCAGGGTCTGTTCTGTTTGCTTATTGAATTATGTAGATCAGAACAATTTTTATGAAGTGGAGGTTTAAAGGCAGACATCGGAGTTTGAATTTCAAAACATTGCATCCACATAAGGATGTAAACACATACTTACCACTTTACATTTGATTATAAATTGCAAGACATTTATAGCAATCTATGTTGAAACATATCAATAATTGAGTCGTTAATAATCTAAACGGGAGTCACAACAGTGAACGCATATATTTAATAATAGCATAACACCTGATATTTGTTATGTTCAGTCATTATTATGAAGATTGTCAATTAGAACTTATATATATATAAAAATGTGACTGTGATACAAAATAAACCGTTTTAATAGATAACTTTATTTTTTTCTACAACAGAATATATTATTGGCACTGGTCGAACAGTTAACCAAACAAAAACGCGAGCCGAATAAATACTAATACATTGTCGAATAGCATATCAAACACGTGAAAGTTCAATCTCCTACACCTCTGCGATGGGCTCATGCCAAGAATCTTGGCAAACCCAATAGTTTATGTTTTATGGTTATCTGAGTCGATAGTTTATATCAACATAGCCTGAATCGAGAATAAAAAATGTTTTAATAGCTTTTATTTTATCATAAAACTGGTAATACAGTTTAATTTCAGAGAATATTTGATGACCTATTTTCATGCCGCTTTACGCTTCGATTATTGCACAAATGTAAACAAACAAAATGGAATGATGTCTGCTCAATATTTCGAAAACAGTTTCTACAGACTGTAGATTCCGAACGTATTGGGAAATCACAGTCATTTGCTTTTCTTCCGTTGAACTGTCAACGAAACACACACAAAAAATACTTTCTGTTTTGCACGAGAGTTAGTTTCATTTCGGACTACTTTCTGAGCCAACTACAGAAGTAAATGTAATGTAACCGGGTGTACGAGAGCATAGGGGTAAGACACGTTTGAGTCGGTATATGTATATATAGAAAGAAGGGATCCGACTTCGAAAGATCAAAATTACCCACTCCTCTACTTTAAACCCATCGTTCTGCAAGAAATGCACCGATTTGAATCAGATAAAAGGCTATTCCATAAGCAAAGACATTGTTTTATTCGAATATGCAAACATTTTCCCGGTCAAATTAGGGTTAAACTTAACACGGCATCAGAAACATGAGCAAAATGGCCAAAATAAGTTAGTCGGACACGACCGCGTCCCCGTGTGTGAACGGCTGACAGCATTGAAACGATTACTTGTACGTCAACCACAATACAATTTGGCGTTCATATCATCATTATATTCAATAAAAAGAACTTTCTTATTGCGATCTTACCCGAAAACGAGGTCTTACGAGTGTTTTTACATGTTCCTCTCATGTCAGCAACTTTTACTTTCATTTTCAAGTCGCCGAAGTCATGTCACGAGACTTCTTGTTATGCACGTTTTGATTGGCCGTTAACTAAAGCGAACTATTCAAACTTGTTCGTGATCCATCGGAATACCATCGCTATTTCCCGCCCGTCCAAATAACGCAGCTGTTGTATAGTCACGTGACCAAAGTTTGACTTCTTGAAAACGATGTCAGCTGCAAACGTTGAAAATCACAGGAAGGATGGTAAAACAACGTTTTCGTGTAAGATCGCTCTATGGAAGTTCTTTTCATTGAATATAATGCTGATATGACCGCCAATTTTTACCGTGTTTGACGTATAAGTAATCGTTTCAAGGCTGTCACCGGTTCGCACTCAGGGACGAGGTCGTGTCCGACTAACTTATTTTGGCCATTTTCTCATGTTTCTGGTGCCGTGTTAAGTTTAACCCTTATTTGACCGGGAAAATCTTTGCATATTCGAATAAAACAATGTCTTTGCATACGGAATAGCTTTTTATCTGATCGAAATCGGTGCATTTCTTGCAGAACGAAGGGATTAAAGTAGGTAGTTGGTAATTTGGATCGTTTGAAATCGGATCCCTTCTTTCCATATATATACATATTCCGACTCAAGCGTGTCTTACTCCTGTGTACGAGAGTGGTGAAAGTTTTGTCTTCTCCGGTGTTTATGCGACTGGTTTTCTTACCATGTACATCGTTTCAGTATATAAACAAATGTTTTGTGTAATTATATGCATTTTTAAACCACGTTACATGTAGAGATTATCACTTTATTACATTCTGTCATGGACAAACATTCAAGTGCGAGAAACTCTGGTGGAAAACATGCTAATGGCATATACAGTAAAACCTGTCTAAACCGGTATTCTAGCAGAGAAGAATTTAGATACTTTTAGGCAGGTGGCTGATTAACGATGGGTTAAAGTCATGCAGAAAGTTCCCTGCATTAAGCTGACACCTGTCTGCACGACCGATACATGTATTTATATTAAATTGAACGTCCGGTAGACTGTATAGTTATCTACTAGTTTGCAGTCAATTTCTACCGTGACTGAATTTACGACCGAGGTACAGATTAAAATTCCAACCATTAAATATGTATAATATTGTATAACTATAAATATCTTAAAAGAATTTATTGTGGTAACAGAAATGTACCACTTATATTTGTATTTTGTTAAAATGTCAAACTTGTTTTCTTATTTTCACTTCCATAGAAATACATGCGAAAAGTGTTAACCCATTTGATCCCACGATCCCATATATGGGACGTAGGCAAACAGTGTAGACTCTGATCAGACGCCGCATAATGCGGCGTATGATCAGAGTCTACACTGTTTGCTGATAGGAAATTCAATATAAAACAAAAATGAAAATTTAGACCAGACATCCCTTTGATAAAAAATAGACTAATCCAATATATCATATATAAGCATGGAAGAATCTTCTGGGAGCAAATGTGTTAGACAGTTTGGATCCTGATTACATACCAACGGGATCCACGCTGTTGGCAAATATCATAATGACTTCGCCCGGTGTTAGATTACTAAACAGTGTTTACATGTCGAATTTAAATCTTTTATTCTCGTGCTGCCAAATATTGTCGTCCCCAAAATTTGCCATCTGTTTCATATTTTCTAAAAGGCGGTAACATATCTAGATCGAAAATATTGGCGAAGGTAATCACACATTCTTTATTAACCATGAAATGGAGTTCAATCATATAAATCGTGCGTTCGTGCATGCGTGCGTGTGCGTGTGTTTCTGTGTGTATGTGGAAGTGCGTGTGTACGTGCGTGCACATGTGCGCGCGCGTGTGTTTGTTTGTGCGTGTACATACATGCGTTCATGTGTGTTTGTGTATATGCTTGCGTGCGCGTGTGCATCCGTGTGTTTGAGTATGCATTTGTGTGATTACATACGCTTATGCGTGTACGCGTGCACGTGTGTGTTGTGTGTATGTTCGTTCGTGCGCGAGTGCGTGTGTGTATGTGCGTGTGTTCTTACGTACGCGTATATGTGTGTGTGTGTGTGTGTGTTTGTTCGCGTTTGTATATAAGCGTGGGTGTAGTGTGCCTGCGAGCGCATGTGCATTTACAGGTGTGCATGTATGTAGACACTAATACGGCAGAAGTTGGGGTGTTCTCGTTTTATCTTGACCTGGTCGGAGATTGTTGTCACGACCTCCCGTTCCGTTTGTAACCAGTCTATTTACTTAATTATCGGTGAATAGTTTAGTTTACCTTCTGAATTAATAAAAAAATGAACTAAAAATAGAAAGACAAATATGACTTAGTTTCTTTTAACACTTTGCGTGCTGATGGCAAAATCCTGACTAACTTTGCAAACAGTCCGGGCCCAGATGAGACGCCCACTAAATCCGAATATGATGGCCCAACTGCATGCTGTTGTAGGATTTCGCGTGTGAGTTGGGTTTTACGGCACTGAGACATATTGTTGTAGGAAAGAATAAGACAACAACTTTAAGAGATGGCAGATTTCATTGCAAGCGAACGATACTTTTTACAAGAGGTTTACGACATACAGGTATACGAGTCTGACTGACATCAGAAAAAAGTCTGGATCCTAATGCGATACCGAGTAATCCGGCGTCTCATCGGGATACAATCTGTCTGACACTCGGTGAATTGTTTTTCAAACGCTTAGAAGAACATGAAATATGTATCAGATCAAGTTTAAGCGTACATCAGTTTTCATAGCAGACAAATGGATAGAATAGAGAAGTAACATACCAGTAGGTGAAAAGTGATCTGAACAATAAATGTATCGGATAAGGACTCCCCAGCACGCATGGTGTCCCCAACAGAAAGAGAGTAATGAAAGTGCCTTGTTTACCTTCACTGTTGACCAAAGTGATAATTTCAACATTATCGAAATTATTGTTAATTATTAATTTGTTCCCGCAGTGAGTGTCTTTAGATGTGTTTTGCAATATACGATTGTTGATTTAGGGCTAAGTGAGGTGAAACGAAGTGGGTCGTATTTACAATTATTTGCACATATTTCAAGGAATGGTTCATTGTTCTGTACAGTGTATGTTATGTTACAGTTTGCTCACATTTAGATACAGTCGATGAAAAGTAGACCTAGATATAACTCACACAGAATGTAGTCCCTAAATAAACAATTGTGCTTTAATCTTCTTTAACGGTGTTTCACTATTATATGAATTCGTGATATAACTTTAAATAGTTTGGCATCAGATGACACGTAGAAGCAATTCGAATCGCATGAAGATATAAACTGTCCGATGTTTTTGGATGTGTGCTGTTGGAGAAAAAAGGGAACCTATGTTATAAAGGTTGAAATAGAGGACAACTTTTGTAGACACAAATTTGCACTGTATTGAAAGGGTTAATGAACTGTTTGTGCAACTAAGGATAAGTTCGATAAGAAATAGATTTCCAACAAAATTATGTGACAAATACGATTGCGCTCATAGAAGACTTGAACATAGATCTAATTTCAGACTGAACGAACGTCATGGAGATAGTGAAACGCCTTAGGTGAGTTCAACTAAAACTTGTTTCTATATCATCGTCGTCTAGTTATATGTCACATGTATCTAGATTAACTATATTATAACGATATCCAAAGATAAATATTAACTCCATCAATACAAATGTACGTCTTTCTGTGCCTTTACAAATAGTGTAGAACCATATCAGACGGTTCCTATAGGAGCTGTCTGATCTGGGCTGGCCCTGTTTGCTAATAATGAAATAATATGCAAGTCATGTAGATGTGATTTGTACACTTTCTGCCATTGCCAAAACTGTATGTGTTCGTGTGCCGTTGTAAAATTAAATACATATGTACCAAACTCGTCATTTCTCCGCCAAACCCCATGCTGTGACCACTTTTTACTTTTTTCACAAAAAGTAATCACAGTATATGGTTTGATTGAGAAATAAAAACGCTATTTTAAAAGGTTTAATTTACGAATAGTACCACTGCCTATCATTAGTGTACTCACTCTAATGCGACGACAAAAATAGGTATAATTCTGCGTCTTAAAGGCGGGTGGTAGCCCATTACACAAAGGCTTAGTTCCTGACCGAATCTGGATGCCCAAGCTGAATGTCCAATCAGTAACAGGACTTCTATTTAACATTCCGATGTTATTATTGGGTGAGGTACCAGCTCAAAGTGTCACTGGCCATTCCATATAATGCTGGCCCATTAGGAACCAGTCTTAAAACAAACATCGCAGTCAGAAGAAGAAAAACCATACCACAATAATGGAAACAGTTTCAAACAATGTAGCCGTTTTGTCTAGTCTAATACAGTCTTAAAAGTTTGCCATTTGTATGTCATAGACAGGCATGCAATGCATTCTATCTCGCTTGTTTTCACAGATCTGTCGTATCTGCTATTGCCAATACTTGCCTGTATCTATGTGTCATTAATTCATATTCTCGATACATTCACTAAATAGTCTTATACCATTATGGAGTTAAGGGTTTAAAAAGAAAGAAAGAAAAGGATCACGTGCGCCTTTTATCTTATCCTGCCATATATATGATAACTGGTGCAATTTTGCTCAATGTGTTTGAGTAACTATTGACCGACGTTCAATCTCCTTAGATCCTGATTGATTGGCAATAAGGTCGTGATCAGTACAAGCATGGTAATTATTCAGTTTGATTGTAAAATATAAGACTGCATAAGTATCTTATTAGTTGTGTCCTTATAAATATAATCTACAATAAACCCTCTCTATAACGGCCACTAAATAACATAAATTATTTTGTGTTAAATGCAGGTGGCTGCTTAAAGCAAGGTGAAAGTAGAACAGAATGCTCCTATAGGAGCGTTCTTGTTTACTTTCTCCTTGCTTTAAGCGGCTACCTGCCCTAAATACCAACTAATTAACACAATTTAGTGGCCGTTATAGAGAGAATTTACTGTAATCGATATGCATATTGTCACTGCTTCTTACATAAATGTTAATGTGGTAAAGAATTAATGCATGAACTGATATTCAGCATAGTTGGACTTTATAAAGGGAATCAAGGAAAACAAGTATTTCTCTTTGGGCGTCGACTAAAGTTAAGTTTGTGTTTATCGCCTCAATAAGTAATGTTTCGTCTAATGATCGGCATCAATGGTGTGCATGTCAAAAACTAGACGTTTGTGCGTGTAATGAATCATATCTGATTAAAATCGAGCGGAAATTGATGTCGTAACAAGACGTGTGGAATGTTGTTGGTGTGCAATGTTTCTGCCATTTTGGACCATTTAGTAACGAGCATCTGCATTTGTAAGAGCATCTGCAAACATTTCGTTCTGGATTAAGCTACCACCTTTCTTTAAAATCCATGAATATATCTCTTTTGGTGGTTGCTTTAAATGAAGTTTACTTATATATAAACAGTTTCTCTATTGCAGCCCTTGGTTGATTCTGATGTTATTGCAATCGCTTTGGTCAGAGACAGATGCACAGGGTAAGAATAATGAAGAATTACATTTGACGATTACCAAATGTTGCATTAATTTTTCTAGACTCCAACGAGCTTTATTTGATAGCTTGTAATAACCTATTAATTAGCGTATTGAATTCCGATCACGGATGTACGATAGCTTATGACCATGGTTTATGGCGATAGCGTATAACGAGGGTTTTGACGATAACGATGGTTTATGATGATGGCTTTTGACAATGGTCTATGACATCGGCTTATGGCGGAGACGGTGGTTTATCATACTGGTTTATGGCAATGGCGTATGACGATGGGTTATAGCGATAGCCTATGACCAGTCGTATTCTTGTGAGCGTCGCGCTAGAATGTACTTATGTCATTATGAATAGTTAAGCCAAATAAATGGCTGCTCTTTTTTTGGAGAAGAAAAGTCTTGGCGGCTGGGTTCCAGCAGTTGATAAGTTTAATCTCGGCGTCTTAACAGGGTGAAGACAATGAACACTAACCGTGTTTTAAGAATGGAATGAAAGAATATGTCTACATGCAATGTCTTGATTACAAACGATATAGAATTAGCGCAGTTTGTTTAATACAATCCTTCATATGATATTTTCAGACTCATCCTATTTGAATAAATCTTTAGAAAAGAAGCATTTACTAGATAAAAGGAAATTATTCTAATAATGTAGTTTTTAAATCGTGATAAACACTGCAATGGTTTCAAAAAAAAAGTATTTTACAGAGGCGCGTCAAAGGGCGTCATTATGTTAGAACATGTTGTTAAGATAAATGACGAAGTGACAAGGGAGTCTAAAAAGAAAGATCAATGAAGTCATTGATTCTATTTCACTCATCATGGTTTCTTTCTTTTTGATTTCACAAATTCGACTTAACAAATTAACGATATAACGATTTTACAGTTACAACTTTATAAAGTTTCGATTTGAAGTTCATGAATTTTCGATTGGAAGTTCATGAATATGTGATCTAAAAACCTTCATTAATTTTAACTATTTAATTCTATAAGAAGAAATTGCCAGAGAATGAAATAAGTATACGATTTCATTATTCACAATTTCTACATTTGAATCTGAACATTGTGAAACATTGAAATGAACTTGAAACCGTGAAGTCGAAAAAAACCCATTCATTTAGTCCTTCCCCACTTTAACTCATTCTCTCCTAGGCTATTTTAGACCCAGTCTCCTTGAAAAAAATCTACCGAAAAGGAGCATTAACTAAAGAAAAGGACAATTTTAGAATTATGGAGTCTTGAAACCATTGTGATAAATAGAGCATTTGCTCATATGAAGCAAATGCTCTATTTATCACAATGGTTTCAATATGTAAATTTTATAGAGGCGCAAAAATGCGTCACTAGGGGGCAATGTGTTAAACAAATTGGTGCAAATTTGGCCACTTCCTATTCTATCAAGCTAAAATTGAGAAACTATTGACTGAGTGTCAACTTGAATCCTGTTGAAACACCGAGTTACTCCACGTCTCACCTGGATATAAACTGTTAAAGTAAAGCGTCGACTATGGATTTTGTGGTAAGCATTCCTCCACGCCTATTAACCATTAATATCCATGTCTAAGCAAATATTGAAGAACTATCAGGTCTAAATTATTCTATAAGCAAACACAGCAAACCCTGATCAGACAGCTCATACACGATCCATCTGATCTGGGTCTACTTTGTTTGCAAATGCGTATTTATGAAGTAATCAGTTAAAGGACATGGTCAGAGTGTTCATCATATATGATAAAGGTGTGTTTGGCATCTCATCTGGCTCCTGGCTGTTTTCGATGATTCTCTTGTAGGTAGCAAGAGGTTGTTGCTATTTACAATTTTATTTCAGGCTGTGGTATCCCTGTTGCACCAACAAATGGAGATGTGGCGTACAGTACCTTGACGGATGGATCAGTTGCAACTTACACATGCGCTCTGGGTTTCATGCTGAATGGGGCAACATCTGCCACGTGTATAGTGACGACCTGGTCTAATCCTGCGCCCCTTTGCCAACCAGTTGACTGCGGGACGCCTACTGCTTCTCCGAACTCTGCTATGACCGTTACCTCCACCTTCTATATGGACACGTGTTTGGTTTCGTGCGATACAGGTTACTACATGACTGGAAGCTCTATTCTGACTTGCATGTTTAA
Organism: Azorinus chamasolen; assembly: GCA_963576725.1. Classification (NCBI taxonomy): domain Eukaryota; kingdom Metazoa; phylum Mollusca; class Bivalvia; order Cardiida; family Solecurtidae; genus Azorinus; species Azorinus chamasolen. The sequence goes on from OY755245.1 coordinate 61,904,991, forward strand.
CGGATTATGGGATTATGCCCCGCCCATCTGTACAATCGTTGGTCAGTATTGAATCAGTTATTGAAAATACGATAAAGTCTCTACAATAATCCTATATACAATGTACAGTAAAAACTTGATATTACGAAATTTTACCCATGAAGAATGTATGCCTTTGTAGGCAGGTTGCTGTTTAATGTAGGATGAAATGCATAAGCTCCTAGAGGAGCTTTCTGTATGGCTTTCATCCTGCATTAAGATATCACCTGTGTTAAAGATCAATAATGGTACGTATTTGAGTGTTCGTAGTATCGAGATTTTACATAGTTTATTTAACATAATAGACGGTAAAAGCTGTAGTATAACTTCTCTAAAGCGACTACTTTATCACCTAGATTGGAGGTTTTGTGCAAATGACTGTTTAATGCAAAAAAGTAATGCATAAAGCTCCTACAGGAGCTTGCTTCATAATCGTTGTCTTGTATTAGCCCATTTGTGCCCCGTGTCCCTTAAAAGGGAACAGCGTAGATCCAGATAGAGCTCTCTGATCAGGGTCTGCATTTCTTGCTTAACGCAACGATGTCACATTCATGCTTATACCAGCAACTAGTTTATTTGGTATGAACCCTCAACATGAAAAAAATAGACGAGTCCCAATATAGATGGTCTGTCGATCTGTCTGTCCGTTTGTTTGTCTGTTTTTTTTGTTTGTCTCTCGGCATGTCTCTGTCTGTCTGTTTTGTCCCCCTCCGTTCTCTCCATTTCTCTCTCATTTTCTCTATCGCACACACACACTACACGCAACTCATTCTATCTCTCTTGTGAAGAAGAGAAACAGTTGATGCAAAACTTAATATTTACCATCCCTATAGTATTTGTTAACATAGCATTATACATCTAGCTCTTATCCTGCAGTACACCATATTGTCTGTTAACCGTTACGATATTTACTTACATCCGATTCGAACTACTGACCCAGTATCAAAGAGGTTGGAGATCACAAAGTGACTCGGCGATACATCATGATGCAAGCTGTTGGCAGACGCACTTGAGCTCACGTTTAGCATGATTAGGTTTAACTGCACGAATACGAATGTAAACCTAAGAGTGGTCAGGTTTTATTTTAGGTATGTCTTAGTGTTAACCCGTAACCTTCAAAATAATTAAAACTGCCCCCACCCCTTTCTGGATATTGATTAAAACAAAACATTGCATCAAAGTTTGTCGTTGATTTTTTATGACAAAGAGTTTAAACCCGGATAAGAGGACTCCCAAATGAGTCATCTGATCTGGGTCTACGCTGGCTGCAAAGGTTTGATAGAATCGGCCCCGCACTTTAAAGGTTAATACTGTTCATTTAGTTGCATCCAGTAACTGTATTATAATTCATAAACTTAGAATCGTTCTGAAACTTTGCATCACACATTCAAACAAGAGGGACAAGATGGCCCTTAATCGCTCATCTGATTACCATAGATTTAAGATTATAGCTGGGTAGTCCCAGGATCGGGCCAATATTGACCCAAGGGAACAATGTTGATATTGGATCATGAGCAGTGGTTCTGGAGAACAAGATTTTCAAAGACAATCATTCTGACCAATGAAGATTGGCCTAAAATTGTGACCGCTAGAGTGATGTTTCTAAGATTTGACCTAGTGACCTACTTTTTGATCTCGTCCCGACCATGATCGAATTCAACCTTGATATCACCAAGACAAATATTCTGAGCAAGTTTGAGGAAGATCTGGCTAAACATGTGGCCTCTGGGTATAAACAAGATTTTTCTAAGATATGACCTAGTGACCTACTTTTTGGCCCTCCTTAACCCACTTTCAAACCCTTCCAAGATGTTATCAGGATACTCATTCTAACTGGTTTCATGAAGATTGGATAAAAATGAGAACACTAAGGTGCTCACAATGTTTTTCTACTGTTCGACCTAGTGACATAGTTTGTGACCACACTTGATCCACTTTCAAACTCGTCCGATATTATATTAAAACAATCATCCTAATAAAGTTTCATGAAGATTGGACTGAAAATGTCACCTCTAGAGTGTTCACATGGTTTTTCTGCTATTTGACCTGATTACCTAGTTTTTTACTCTACGTGACCCACTTTCTTCCTCGTCTCGTCCGAGATTTTATCAAGACATTAATTCTGACACAGTTTCATGAAGATTGGGCTGAAAATGTGACCTGTAGAGTGTTCACAAGGTTTTTCTAAGATTTTTCCTAGTGACCTAGTTTGTGATCCCACATGACCCACTTTCGAACTCGTCCAAAAGTTTATCAGGAAAATCCTTCTGACAAAGTTTCATGAAGATCGGGCTGAAAATCCGACCTCTAAATTGTTCACAAGGTTTTCCTACTATATGACCTAGTGACCTTGTATTTGATCCAATGTGAAACACTTTCGAACTCGTCCGAGCGTTTATTAAGACAATCATTCTGATACAGTTTCATGACGATTGGGCTAAAATTATGACTACTAGAGTGTTCATAAGCAAATTGTTGACGACGGACGCCGGACATTCAAGTCTCCCAAAAGCTCACAATGAGCTTTGATCAGGTGAGCTAATAAATATGTCCATATTTGACATAAATGGCGACAAAAGAGTAAGTGTGGAGGTACAACAAGTACGACGCCAACGCTCGTCTGATTTGGTGCATGTCCACTGCATACACTTCTCCTCAAAGAGATTTACCAACCTATGATGTTTCATGTTGATACCTCTTATACTTTTTGATTAATCGGCTATATTAAAGTGTTTGTACGCCGCCGACGACGCCAACGCCTACGACCCAGTGATCACAATAGCTCGACGTTTTCTTCGGAAACAGATAAAAATGAATATTTCAGCCAGGTGGACAAATATAGTATCAGACATTTATGCTAGTCTAAGCAAACATAATCCTTGAATGCGGGGAATGCGTGCAATGGCATTTGCAGTTAGTGTAGACCCAAATCAGAGAGCTCCTAGAGGAGACCTTTTATTAGAGTATCAACTGTTTGTCGTCTAAATCACTTTCGCTTAGGATACTCTTTATCGTTATGTTAGATCGTTCCAATTTATAACCTCGGTATTCAAAGGGTTAACCCATTACCCCATTGACTATTTTAGAACCAAACTCTTCGAATAAATCTACCAAAAAGGAACATTTACTAGAGAAAGGGAAAATGTTAGAATCGTGTAGTTTTGAAACTATTGTGAGAAATAGAGCAGCTTCCCTTAGAGAGCGAATGCTCTATTTATCACATTGATTTTAAGAATTACTTTTACAGAGGCGTATAAATTCGTATTATAGAGGAAATGATCAAGAATATCACTGACTCTCGATCCGGAGGTTATAAAATGTTTTGCTTGAGTCGGAGATCATTCTCAAACATCTAATTGGTCAGATTCTGAACTTGCCCAGAATGTGACAATCAGATTATAAGTGACCTCAGATTCAGAAGCTTTATTACCTTGGGCCCAGAACCTATGACTGTGTCCGATCTGCGCGCGACCTCTTGATTACTTAGGATATTTATTCAACCGTTCTTGCTTTTAAAGTGTGAAGCAAATATCCATGGATACATTATCCTTTTATTCCATAAGAATTCAAATTCATATTTACATATTTACAAATCGAGTAGATCCAGATTAGATAGCTCGTACAGAGACTGTCAGATGAGGATTTTCTCGGTTGGTTACTTATGGAATAATAAATATTTTGTCATAGCCAAATATTCTCTTGTTCACGTGCCTTTATAAGAAATTCGGCTACATATTATTTATAATTAAGTCAGTATTTTGTGACAAATGCTTTAGCAGGATGGCATTGGTGAGTCACACCACAGTCATCTGTCAATCCATCACTTCTGTTGGAAGATGGCGCACGTGTGTCTTCGAACATACTTGTTTAAATGAATATTCATGAAGTGATGGACAAACGTTAGTGCCAGTGCAATGAAGTTCTGTAGGCTATACACAAATTAACTCACTGAACAGGTTGTCTTCAATAGTTTAACAAATGCATTTAACTTAGCGCATGGCCTATTTTCTAACATCAGATTGGACATATTTTGAGAAAAACTCGAAAGCTTTCCAACCAGATACTTGAGAAGTTTTATAACCATGAACATGCATTGGAATTTTGCGGCTGACGCCTATCCCTTTGAATGCTAAAAATCGATATACACGTACTGCCATCTGCAATCAGTGCAGACGTATACAAGAGGGCCCTAGTGGAGCACTCTAATTAGGGTACGCACTGTGTGTCATTAGAATCCTCTTTTAAATTTAAATTAATATTGAATGGGCACTATATTTATCCCATTTCCTCAAGTAGTATTGGCGCCTCTTTGGAGTCAAAACAAAGATGACGTAATCTTGCGTAATCGCGGACATTTTGTTTCTATTTATAGTAACATGAGAATACCTCATTTGCATATAAGGAGATTGTAGTTTGTCACGGGTATTCGCGGATAGCAGGCGGTCATGTTGGAGTAGACATGTTGGATCTGGGTCTACACGGTATTTTGTATAAGATCTAGTAGGTAGTCGCTGTCCTATTGGATCAGGATCTGTACGGTATACAGAGCTGACTTGTATACCCTCTGGTAGGTAGTCGTGGACATTGAGGGTCAGGTCCTCCCTACCAGATAATAATAACTACTACTACTACTATTTCCACTACTGATGATGATAACAACAACAACACTAGTAATACTACTATAAACATAATAATGATAACAACAACAACACTATTACTACTACTATTAGTAGTATGACTACAATTAAATAAATAAATAAGGTACCTCGTTCTCCCATGTATACTCTTCGACGTCCAATGCTCAAATGACTGAAATGACCAATGTTGTTTTCCTTCAAGCGCATGCGCAAGTAGAGGACTCTGTACGCGTATCTATTTTTAGAATAATATCATAGTTATTTTAGCCAGAGTATTTCACCATCATTGCATCAGCCTATTCAAATATCTGTTTACGCAATGGACAAAGGGAAACCAATACGGCCTAGAAGGTATTGTTCCCAACCCCACACTGTTGATTTAAGACACAAAGGAAAGTACACATTGTCCAGACATCATTGTTCAAAACCTCGCATTGTTGATTTAGGACATAAAGGAAAGTACACAAAGAGTCAGACGGCATTCAAGCATAGTCGTCAACAAACCCTGTACACTATTGATTTAGGACACAATAGAAAGTCAACACTGGTTGGACCCGAAGAAAGACCTATTCAAATCACACATGGCGTTTCAAATCGCAACCTGTACAGACATGTTAAGATATCTGACCGAAAAAATTAGTCAGTTACAAGCTGCAAGTTTTGTATAGAGTTGAAGTAATTTACGCCCATTCATAGGCGTCAAATCATGACTTAAACTAAACCTAGTGTCATTTTTTAATAAAAAAATACGCTATTATCACGTTAAACTACAAATTGACAAATACCCCGTCTACTTTGACAGCAATTATATCTGCCAATTTACTAACACATTACTTCATAGTTTCTCACATAATTATTTTGCTTAAAGCAGGCCCAAAGTCAAACAGACTGATGGACGAAGGAGCAGTCAACATGTTCCATATTATAGTCACCTGATGTCCACACTGACAACAAATAGCCTTTCTACTCAGTAAACGAATCTATTTTGATAGCAAACTAATGACAAAATGCCCACTAACTAATATATTTACTTCATAGTTATTCCCAATTCACTTCAAAACTAGTTGCTGACTAGTGATTCAAGCTCCCTTTCAGGGTTCAGTTATGATTACACGCCAGTATTGGTTTATTTGAAAGGACTATTGTCTTATGCAAACACAACTAGCCAGCCTAGGTGTTATTATTTACTTAGCCAGTCCCAAATGTTTATTTAGTGCAAACAGACTGTACACGTCTGGTCAATGTTTACCTGACTATTGTAGTAGCCATGACTACCGATTAGAATGAAATCGAATTTACTAACTTTACACAGAGCTTATACATGATTGAAATATGTTTTGCTACAAATGTGGTAAAAAGATAGATATGTATATAAAAGACAAGGAGTTTGAAAACTTTATATTTATTACCTTAAAAACAATTATTTACAAGAGAGTCAAATGTAAACAATTAAATCCATTTTCACCCCATTTTAGATTAGTAGTTTGCGCTTAATATCTTTCAAGATCATATTCACTTAAAACTCATCAAAACCTTTCGATTAAGTATAGGGTTCTCGCAATAAATGTTTATGATTAGATAGTTATCATCCCTTATTGGTTTTTTAAACTTAAAATTTTAATCTCCTCAAACTGTATAAAACTATACACCATTGTAAAGATCTCGTCGCGCAGATCAAGAAAATGTATACATATAAGGTCATATCGCTTACCGTTACCGAGTTATAGCCTTTTCAAAATAATTCTATGACGTCATTTAGCTCATGCACGATTCCACTCTAAATTTTAAAACCGCCATAACACTTTTAGTTTTCGACCGATTTTAATGATGTTGGTGTCAATTCAGCCTAAAATTGTCTCAAGAACTCATTGGTAAAGTCAATTTACGGCTGTCTTATAACATGAACAAAGTTCAATTTTTCATTCTAATCGGTAGTCATGGCTACTACAATAGTCAGGTAAACATTGACCAGGCGTGTACAGTCTGTTTGCACTAAATAAACATTTGGGACTGGCTACAGTACAAGCCACGCGGACTTTTTGTTTTCCGTTTTACCAGCGAGGACAAAATTATTTGAGAGCGGGTTTCCAGCACGGACAATTATTATGGATCACCGCGGACAAATTCTGTGTCCACCGCGGACCGAAATTTACCCCACGGGATATTACCGCCGCCGAGCCATCGCTGTCCGTGCTGATATCAGCGTGGATTGCGGGGCATCACCGCGGACACTACCTTTATGACTGGCAGTCGTTTGATCGATTTAGGTATAACTTATTTAGATAAGATATATACAAAAGCTTACCTGTATATATAAATACACATGTGCATTTTTTTTCAACTGAAGAAACGCATATTGAATATACTGTCAGATCTAGAATTCAAAATGAAATTAGATAGCATACGTATATAGATAGTCTTCATCCAAAACCCGAGACTGAAACGGTTTCTTTCTGCTAAAACTACAATTTATAGTCAGATTTTAACGATTACCAGACTGCAAATGCTCAAAAAAAAGAAATAGATACAAAATATCAGCAGCAATTGTTTTCACAATCTGATTTTCAGAAAATACGTAGCGCAGAGATTATAGATGTCAGGAGCACTCGGTAATATTTGTTTCGACCCCACGCGCGTATTAACCCTTTCCCTGTTCTATATGTGTTCCAAATTTAAATACAAATGTACATGTACCTACTGAATATTCATGGACAAAATAGTTATAATGAATTATGGGAGGTGGAGCATTGTAGACATTTTAGGAAAGCAAATAAACAGGTCTATAAAATTCTATTAGCAAAGTGAGTAGACCCTGATCAGACGGTTCCTCTAGGAGCGGTCTGATCTAGGTCTATTCTCTTGACAAATGCGTGAAAACAGGTTTATAGATAGATAGATAGATAGATGCTTTATTGACACAAACTTTACAGTTTCTGGTCATGTAAACATCAACATTACATACATACATATAGTCACATGATCATAGAAAAAAAATATATACTCTGAAAAAAATAAAAAAAAAATAGAAAGATAGACAGTAGATAATACTGCAGTCCGGTCTGATTACTCTAAAACATTATTTATAATATTTGGAACCGATGGAGGATAGCATTGTCACCACGTAATTATCGTTAGTGCAATACTAAACTACCATTGATCTTATGTTAAATGCCTCGTGCAAAAACTTTCCTAGTCTTTTTAGCAAAGAATATTTAACTGACTGCATCAGCAAGGTAAATTTATAAACACTAGGTCTTTGATAATAAAACTTTGGAATATATTCTTTACGAATGTTTTCATACATTTTACATACAATAACAAAGTGATATTCATCTTCAATGTCACCTGCGTTACACAAATGACATAGTTGATTTCTAGTTACATCATGATTTCGTACATATCGACCAGTTTCCACATGTAATGAATGAGATGATAATCGTAATTTGGATATAGCAGTTCTATACTTTATATTTAAACAATCGAGGTAACTTTCTAAACCAAAATATATTTTGAAACTCTTGTAGAGTAGAAGAGATCTACTATTTGCAATATCGTTACACCATTGCTGTTTAAAGACATCAATAACACGCTCACGAAACACTAGGTAAAAAGTATGCAGGTTCACTGAATGTGGGTTAACAAATATATGTGAAAACCCATACGTGTCTAACAATGTCTTTACATTCGAAGCCCAATTCTTTCCACTGCTCATATGTATCAATGATTCGTATAATGTAGTTATTAAACAATTATTGCTGTTAACAATTTTACACCAATATTTGATAATACGCACATATCTGTTAATATAGAGAGGGTATCTCCCAAGCTCACCGTATACACCCATGTTACAGGTTTGTGTTTTCACTCTGAGCAGAATTTTACAAAATTTCAAATGCACCCTTTCAATTGCTTTATTTTTACCAAAGCCCCAAATTTCACATGCATAGTTTAAAGTAGACCCTACAAAAGCATCAAATAGCTGTAACAATACCTTCGGTTTGAGCGATAATTTTCTTGTATTGCTTAATAATACATTTAAAGCCTTTAAACCTTTTCCAGCCAATGTCTCTTGGTTTAATGAAAAACTACCAGTATAATTAAACACCGTCCCTAAATAATTAAAATCATTTACAGTTTCGAGTTCCACACCATTATAAGTCCACCTTTCATCATGATGCAATCTGCCCCTATTCCTGAATACCATAACTTTAGTTTTTTCTATGTTAACTTCCAAACCCCACTTACTACAATAATCAAAAAGCAAATTTATGCTGGCCTGTAGATCTTCTTTACTATTCCCGAGTAATACCATATCGTCTGCAAATAACATTAGAATAAAAGTAATATAATCAATGGTCAGACCCGAATTATGGTCCTTTAAAAGAAACATCTCGAGATCCTCCAAGAAAAAAGAAAATAATATGGGCGATATTACCTCCCCTTGCTTCAAGCCTATAGCGCACTCAAAAAAATCTGTGTAAGAGTTACATCCCTTTACACAGGCCTTGACCTTATAGTACACATCTCTAACAATACGTAGCATCTTCGAATTTACACCTAAACGATACAGCTTGAGCCATAATCCGTTCAAGTATACACTATCAAAGGCTTTTCGTAAGTCAACAAAAGCACAATACAGTCTGCCTTTCTCGGCCAAAATTTTTTGCACAAGCGCATGTAAAACAAAACTTGCGTCCGTCGTGGAGCACGCTTTTCTAAATCCAAACTGTGCGTCTGATATTATATTGTTTTTATCTGACCACGTGCTCAGTCTTCTGTTTAGTATACCCGTAAATATTTTTGAAAAGCAGCTAACGAGCGTTATGCCTCTAAAATTATTAACATTATGCGGATCGCCCTTTTTCAATATAGGAACAATAAATCCATCGGACCATTGACTTGGAAAATAACCCGAGTTCAAAATAGCATTAAATAAATCAACAAGATGCGAGGACAAAATATCAAAAGTTTCAATAAAGTATTCATTCAACAAATCATCACCAGCAAAGCTTTATTTCGTTTTAAAGAACGCACTACTTGCTCAACCTCTATAACTGTAATAGGTTTATCCAACTACTCGTATATACTATCACATGACGCGAAGTCATGTTGTTGGCAAAACTGTTCGCTTTCTTCATTTGTTACGTCATGTAAGCTAGATTGCATGTTTTTAAAATAGTTATGAAATTCGTCATCAGGTATAAAAGACTTCTCACGTGTCTTCCTCTTTGAAAATAATTTCCAAAATTCACGAGGCTTTGAATGTCTGTGACTCTCTATCTCCTTAATCTTTTTACGTTCAAAAGTGCATTTTTTCCTTTTTGCTAATTTCTTATACCGTACCTTCAAATCATTCATAAGAATTCTGCTTTCATCCGTTTTGTCCTGTAAAAATGTTTTTAATGCATTTTTATATAATATTTTGGCCTCGTAACACTCATTATCAAGCCACTGGTTAATTTTACTAACGCTTTTATCATAGCAACTCGATTTTCCATGCCTTTTATCTGACACAGTTTTGCCGAATAGTGGGGTAGCAACCTCTTGAATAACACATGAGAGATTCTCTACACAAGAGTCAATAGATTTTCTGTTACAAATATCAATATCCATAACAATATGATTAATATCGGTTAATCTGGCTATAATACCTCGCCTAAAATTATCACGCTTGGACTCATTCTATTTTACATAGGTTCGACTGTCACTAAATTTATCAGGATCAGGTAAACTGCGATTACATAATACATTAAATGAGACAGGTGCGTGGTCCGACCATTCATTGAAAGCATGTATAGTGAACTCATTTACGTATACAAAATCGTTTAGAGCTAACAATAGATAGTCAATCACACTAGCCCCGGCCCTGCACGCATATGTGTAGTTACCAACTGAATGGTCTCTGCCTAATCTCCCATTGGCTATTCGTAGTGACGTAGACTTACAAAGGTCGAGCATTTTCAATCCATGGGAATTGCAAACAGTATCCAAACTATGACGTGGGATCGGAGTATCCGGTGTATAGTCTTGGTCATCAATAAACTTTACTGTACTATCGCAAACAATATAATCAGGTCTAATACCTACTCTAGCATTAAAATCTCCACACAATAAGACACACCCTAAGGACTGAAAATTATATATATCGTCTTGTAAAATACTAAACAAATCCACATCTAAAACTGTGTACATTGGTGACCCCTCAACCCAAATATAAACACCAGCAACAAATATATCACGATCGAAGCCAAAGAAATTTCTGTCTAGTTTTAGCCACACAATGCTGTCAAAATAGTTTTTAACAATAGTAACACCTTCGCAAATGCTGTCTTTAATGTACGCAACAATTCCACCACTATTTCTTTTTGCACGACGATGCTGGTACTTTCTATAAAAGTTATAATGTGTGTATCCATATATGTCTATTACTGAAGATTTACTGGCCCAAGATTCAGAAAGGAAAACAATGTCATGCTCAACTACCTTACCCACAAAATCTAAGTCTTCTAGCTTACATCCTGTTAGTCCCTGCACATTCCAAAAGAATACACTAATACTGTCCCCTACGGATCCCTATTTCACACTTTCTCTTTGGGGTTTCCCATTCACATATAGAGTGTCATATGAAATCCATGCTGTGTTTCCATCATCCTTCGCTTTCTTCATCTTCCCCACCAGACTCTTCCGTTTTTCAGCTACTTCCTTCGGAAACTGCTCGAACACAAAGTAGTCACTTCCTTTGAGTTGCAATCTTTCCTTTCTAACCTTTTCACGGTCCTTATAAAAAGCAAACTTCGCCACAATATTCCTGTGCCGTGATCGCCGTTTCTTGTCAGCCTGTGTAGAGTCTCCAATTCTGTGTACACGCTCAAGCTGTAAACTGTCAACATAATCTTGAGCCAGCTTCATTTCCGCTACCATGAAGGCACGCAACTTGGTCTCGGTGGTCCCGGGCTCTTCGTCGTCGTCCTCCGGAATGGCGGAAAATATAAGGTTATTCCGCATAGATTGCGATTGCACATAAAGTAACGAGTCCTTTAGCCTACCATTTTCTTCACTCAGCCGTGTAAGATCATCGTTGACTACACCCGCTGCGTATTCCAACGTGTCAACTCGCTCTGTGACCTTTAACATGCCCTCATCAGCAGATTTTCTAGTATCATGCACTTGAGTCCACAGTTTTTTCAAATCTAACTCAAAACTACCAACCTTTTTCTCTAAACTGTCGAGTTTCTCAAGTTTCTCTTCCATCTTCGTAATTCTGGCGTTTAAATGCAAATCCAACCTAGCAATCGCTCTCATGATATCCGCGTTCGTTGGCGCACTGAACTGACCATCACTCAGATCATTTGTCAAGGACTCGGAACAACCTGCAGACCTCAACTCACTACCGTTCACAGTTCCCGTGTTTGGCTCGAACACTGTATTATCCATGGCACCAATAGAATCATTAAGCAACACAGAGTTCGCAATCCCAATAGTTTCACTGACACCAACTACTTCGCCACTAGACCCGCCATTTTTCGCCGCCTTTTGCACATTGTTAGAACCTTCACTGCTATTCTTTCGTTTCTGGCCCGATTTACTCTTCCCCATAGTCTAATGTCTTATTTGTCTGTTCATCCAAAAGGTTTAAAAAGAATAACTACAGACTTTCGAAGTTCCAAATTCAGCGAAATCTGATAAAAAGTTTAAAAATCGGCTCCACTGCAAAAAAACATGTCTATCGTCCATGATCACGTGAGGGAAAGGGTAAAGGGGTGGAGAGTTGTATCCAACCATTATTTGTTGAAATTTTTTTTTTTGAAACCTTAACACTTTACTCCATAGTTTGTGTTCAGTATTGAAGACAGATGTTTGATTAAAACAGGCTGAATGGGACCATTTTGCGTTTTTCTCAGCCTGCTTTAAGCTACCGTCTACTGTGATATAGAAATATTTCTTATGGCGCATATTCATGAATGTATCAAGTGGAACTATTTTTGAGTGGAGGAATGGATTAACGCACTATAATGAGTACCTATGGAGTAAAGGGTTGAACTGGGTATCATTCGACGAAGAGATGCAAACAGTTGATTAAATAATTATAAAGTTCGAAACGCATCTACACTAATACACTAATACACAGCATCTACACTAATAATCTATACTGTTACAGCTATTCTTGTTTGACCGACCATGTAGTGCAGCTACAAGATTTAAGTTGATATCAGAATTAAGATGAAAACTATTGTAGCTTATTGTATTATAATTTATTTTGAAACGGCGCAAAGCAGTCGCCTGCATAAATCAATACTCTGTATAAAACAGCCACCTGAAATAACAGATAGCCAAATATTGATATGTCGTTGTCTTTCAGATGAGTTCAAAGCTGCGATCGTAATGTTATTCATTAAAGTCATATTAATCCTTTTCATACTACATGTAGTAGCATATATTGACGCAATTTAAAAACAGTGCAGGCCCAGATCAGACAGCTCTTAGAGACTGTATGATCAGGGTGTGCATTGGTTTCTTATAGGATCTGTCAAGCATAAATTGCCATTCGTCCTGGGGAAACTATTACTGTATCCATTACCAATATAAAAGTTTATATGATAGATAGTCACAAAGAGAGACAGAAAGAGACACAGAGAGAGAGACAGGCAGACGGAGAGAGACACAGAGACAGAGAGACAGAGACAATGAGACAGAGACAGACAGTCAGAGAGGGGGAGAAAAAGGTGGAAGAGACGAACGGAGAGAATGAGTGAGAGGGACAGAGGGAGGAAGGAGAGAGAGAGAGAGAGAGAGAGAGAGAGAGAGAGAGAGAGAGAGAGAGGAGAGAAAGAGAGGGAGAGACAGAGAAGGAGAGACAGAGAGACAGGGACAGAGACATACAGAGACAAAGAAACAGAGAGACAGAGAGAGACATAGAGAGACAGAGAGATATATAGAGAGAGAGATACAGAGAGAGAGAGAGAGAGAGAGAGAGAGAGAGAGAGAGAGAGAGAGAGACGGGGAGAGAAAGATTTTGACGTCCCTTCTGGCCTTGTGATTGCGTAACATATCAAATGTTTACTTGGGGGAGAGGACTTCTTAGAAACAACAACAATTGTACAGAGAGAGGGACAGGAACGGTGAGGAAATATATTATGAGCTTATTAATTATATATCAGACAATAACAAAGTCTAAAATATGACAAATATTTCATTTTAATACAGTGCCCCTGTATTGATTCACAGGTGCTCGTAGCATGCTATGTCTCCACGACAACAATAGAAAAAAACTCAATATAACTGGTTATAAGGCCTTGTCCCGGTCTGATAGCATGGATGAATATCTTGTATTCACAATTCTTAAAATAATACTTCCATGTAAAATAACATTGACTGGTTTTAAACCGAAAGTCAAACCCTCACCGACATCAATTTCAAGCCTATAGAGATTGTTTTATTTAACCCTTTCCCTGTTCTATGTTTATTCAAAATTTCAATACCTACTGAATATTCATGGACAAAAATAGTTACAAATGAAATAAGGAAGGGGGAACATTGCAGCTATTTTACAAAGCAAAGAAATATATCTATCAAATTATATTAGCAAACAGAGCAGACTCTGATCAGACGGCTCCTCTAAGAGCCTCTGATCTCGGTCTTCTCTGTTTGCAATTGCGTGAAAACACGTTCATATGAGGGAAAGGGTTAAAGTACAATATGAAGAAATTTTGGATACAAAATACCCATTCATTCTATAATTAATATTTTGGGAAATATAGATGGCCGCTCATCAATTATGAAGCGCAATATCAATTATTGGTTATTGACACGCCTATAGGTGACAGTTGATTGGCTTGTCTTTTTCAATGGGTGGGTCTTAATGATACTGAACCAATGAGCTGTGACATCTTGATAGTCGCAAAAGAGCGGAAATACCCGATAAGACTTTCTTTAAAGTTGTCGGAACTTTATTGATGACCAATTAATTAACACAACGATGACCATAAATCACTGACCCCCTGCGCTGAAACACCAGGGTAGTTTCCATACATTGTAGAGCACGCAAAGCGATCATCGTTTTAATGTATGACCTAAACATTTGACCCTCATTATACTGAACTATCGTCCGCTTCAAAATGTAGTCTGCAAAATAAATGAAATAAGCATTGCTTTATTTCGTTGAAAACAAACAGAAAAATGGAGGCAAAGGTCCGGGGGAGGGGGGGGGGGCAGTGTCCGGGGGACAAATGTCCGTAAACCGAAATACCGATATCATGAATATTTATTAAATTTATTTTTAAAATAGCATATGTACTGAGGCTGTTTTGGTATTAGAACAAAACTATAGAGTTAGATCCAACATAATTTCATAAGCAAATAGAGAATACCCTGATCAGACGGTTTCTATAAGAGCCATCGTATCCGTGTCTACTCTGTTTGCAAGCACGTGAAAAGCGTCGATGCTCTCAGAATTTTTACTTCTGTTGCCGGATCTTTAGCTGAATTCGTAACCTGAAGTTTGGTTGTCGGTGGTTTTCAATCATTTCCCTGTTTAATATTTATGTCAGAAAGGATGACACCATAATATTTATAAGTTGATTTTTATAATGGTGTAGGTACACGGTCCATGACTTTTCTTGGTACTGGTAGAAAATGTAGAGTCAGATCTGATATAATTTCATAAGTAAACAGAGCTGGTCCAGATCATACGGCTCCAATAGGCGCCTTCAGATCTTGGTCTACTCTGCTTGCAATGGCATGGAAACTGTTTATATATGGTGAAGGGATAAGCAAACAGAGCAGACCCCTGGTCAAACAGCTTCTATTTGAGAAATCTGATCTGAGTCTTATCATTTAAGAGTTTAAATAAATAAACATATTTTTATGAATTGTATAACTTTGAAAACATTCTTGTTATTCTGTCACTTTGTGCTGATTAACCCTTCCCTGTTCAGTATTCATGTAAGAAATAATGATATTATGAATAATTATA
Organism: Azorinus chamasolen; assembly: GCA_963576725.1. Classification (NCBI taxonomy): domain Eukaryota; kingdom Metazoa; phylum Mollusca; class Bivalvia; order Cardiida; family Solecurtidae; genus Azorinus; species Azorinus chamasolen. The sequence continues at coordinate 61,920,618 of OY755245.1, forward strand.
AGCTAATGTTTTAAATGGCATTTGTAGACAAAATTGTTTTGATGCTGGTAGAAACTGTAGATTCGGGCCTATTACAATTCAATAAATAAACTGAGCAGACCTAGATCATGCGTATGATATGGGACTACGCTGTTTGCAAATGCTTGAAAGCACGTTTATTTTATAGAACGTTTTGTATTTTAAGGTGGAATGGCCCGTCATTGTTTAACTGTATATTCCATTCATTATATAAGACCTAAATTAGCTATATGATTTTGAATAATAAACAGTGAAGACCCTTGTCAGATGGTTGCTTTTTTAGCAATCTTGTCTGGGTTTACAGTTTTCAAATGTCAGTACTTTTATTTCCCGCATTTAACAATACAAACTATTTGTTTTAAATACTGAAAATTAATTGTGTTAGACAGTTGGAGTCTTTACTATTATATTACTTACTCAGCCTAAATATACTGTAATTTACTAGCTAGACATAAGAAAATAGTAACGATCAAAGGTGCCAGATGGTCAGTAAATCCCCTAATTTCTCAGCGGGGGCAAGTGCACAACTGCCGTCTATCACACACTGTCAACAAAGTTATGAATTATTACGTAACAGGAATGCGTGTAATGAAACCGAAATACCTAAAGTTATGATTTGTTAAACAGCTTCCCGAAAAATAGAAGGTAACTATGCTTTGACTAATTAGATCTATGACTCAGAATAATTAAACCCTAACGATTTAGAACAGTTAGATTATTGCGAATTCTAGTTCTAAAGACAGTTTAGATTGAAATGATCTAGATCTATTCTAAAGTACTTTTACTAGATCTGATACGGTACTTTACAGTAGCCAGAAAGAAGACATTTTACAACACATAAATGAACGCCGTGAGACTGACTGTGCATGTATATCTTAATATCTAGATCTTATTAAAACAAAACGAGATTTAAAATTCATTCTAAATACTGTTGATCTAAATTATTCGACGGGTGTATCACAATAGCCCCTCACTACAAAAGCTCCTCATACATAAGCCCCTCACTACAAAAGCCCCTCTTGCAAAAGCCCCTCACAAAAAACAATACTAACATTAATTGAACTAACTTTATGTGTTTTGTTAAGTGTAATTTTAAAAGGAGTGTGCTAGTTACCTTACTTAACGAATCTTTATAAGCTTGTCATTGAGAAAATAGGGTAGATCCAGATCAGACAGCTCAGTATTTTAATTTTGGTCTACTCTGTTTGAAATTTAAAGAAGTTAAGGAATTAGAAAATGGAAAAAGTTTGTGTTTAAGTTAATTGGGGTAATATTATAATAATTTATAAACGATATGGCTAATAGAGCATCATTCATAGCTATTGAATCTATATTAACTGTCACAAAGCAAACATGATTGAACCAGATCATATAGCTTTAGATTTGATTTGGGTCTACCCTGTTTGAAATAAATATAAGGAATATTATCCTTGTGATCTACTATGTTTACTTTTATAAGTATAGAGTGTTCTAATTACCTTACTTAATGAATCTTTATAAACTTGTCATTCAGCAAACAGGGTAGATCCAGATCAGATAGCTGTACTTTTGATTTAGGTCTACTTTGTCCAAATATTTGGAGTATAATGATTAATTAACAAAAATAGTGAGGGGCTTATGTAAGCCTTGGCCATATTAGTGAGGGGCTTTTGATCGAGTTCTTTTTGATGTCCTCATCGTTAATATTCAGCGCGAGTGGTCTATTGTCCGAGTGGGCTAATGTCCGCCCATCAAAAAACACGAGTGGTCTAATGTCCGCCCTTAGAGAAATGGTGGGCTGATGTCCGGGTGGACTGTGGTCCGGGTGGGCTAATGTCCGTTTACCTTCTTTTTGTCCTCCTATTTGAGCATGGGGCATTTGCCACCTACTGTTTTGGCTTGGGCGGACATTTGCCCCCGATAATTTTGACATGGCTGACATTTGTCCCCTTTAATTTTTATTTTATTTTACTTGCTCTACTTGCTCGCAAAGGATAAAAAGAAAATACCTACATTATTCTAAAAACAGACGGTTGATTATACAGGAAATCGGTAATGCAGAAAGAGTAAGGAGCTTTCTAAATTACTTCAATTCTGCAATTAGCTGTCATCTGTTTTAAACAAACGTCAAATCAACATTTTTTAAGAATGGTTAACAATCGCCCCTCAACCGATAATCTTTCTAAACCGATATTGGAGTTACATGTATCCTGTGATTAGTTGCCACCTTTTTCAAATGACAGCCAATTAAACTGTTTTGAATTGTTATTTTTCTTCGCTATACCGGGTTGAGAACCTCTATAATCAGGACATTTTCTCGGTATGTTCACCGGATTCGTTTTATAAGGGTGCGCTGTAATTTTGTTATTACCAGGGGCAGTTACATTTTTAACGCATCGAATATTAGATCACCGGCTTACTTTAAAACTAGCAACTGGCAATTAAATTAAGAAATATCCTTTTAAAAAGAAAGAAAGTTGGCGTATGAGGGACATATTTTGTTGTACGTATTTATTAATAAATCATAGCTACAGTATAACCTCTGCAAAGCAACACTCTGGGGGATATGAACTTCTGTATTGTCGTTGTAGAGAGGTTGATGCTCATCGGAATTTCATGGCAAATCACTCTCAGGAGACAACCCAGTAAGGAACACCTGAGATCTTTTGAATACAGGTGGCTGCTTAATGCAGGACAAAAGTACTTTTATCCTGCATTAATCTGCCACCTGCCTTACAACAGACATTTTATTTGTATCGATGTGGAGAGGTTCCACTGCAAGTTTTGGGGATTCATTTAAAGTGTTGTTGAAAGGAGGTGTTTGCTGTGCAGAGGGCCGTTGTGGAGAGGCTGTACTGTATGCTATAAACCCATTCACTGTCATTATGACGTAATAATCCGTCTAACATAGTCACTGCCAAATCATTGTCTGCTTAAATGGTTCATCTGCTTTTCTTTATAAAAACTTGGAATTTTATGATAGTTTTTACTTAACCCTTTCCTCCATAAATACTCCTTTCTACGCCTCTGTAAAAGTCACCTGTTGAAACCAGTGTGATAAAAAGAGCATTTGCTCCTACATGTATAGGAGCATATGCTCTATTTATCACAATGGTTTCAAATTACAAAATTCTAAAAACAAGAATTTCATCTACTTAATACTCCTTTTCGGTAGAACTATTCAAAGAGGTTGGATCCAAATAGAGCCTACTTGTATGGAGGAATATGGGCTTTAAGAAACTTTAATATGAATGTCAAATGGTTTGGATACTTATCAGACGCGGCGTCTGATCAGGATCTAAACTGTTTGCAAACATTAGAGTTTTCAAGTTTGACATGGAAGGGTTTAATAGTAAATACAACTTACAATGGGGAAATTGTGATCTATTTCTAAATAAGTAATTGGTCATGGAATTTAAGCAGGCGACACGTTGGTTTAGACATATCCGTTTAACGAAAGAATGTGGGTGTACGAGGTCCGTGGTTTGATAAACCATGTACATACTGTATACGCCTCTTTAATAACATTGATTAATTTAATTCGTATGCCCCTTCACTCCCAGAATTCGGTTGCCATGACATTAACAACAGTTTAGATCTAGACCAGACGTCCGATATCTCATTATCAAACCAGAACAAAAAACTGGTTTACATCTATATCTACGTTTTTAGAAAAAAAATGGATTATCTTTTTTAATCCATAGGATGCAGGTACATCATGGCAGTGAATCGATTGAGCAGAATTTAAACATGCAGTACATGTACATCAAACAGAAAGACAAAACATGTACACAGGTACATTTGTACACAGTAAAATATTAAGCACAAGGGTAATAAAACAACCATACAAGTATTATTCGAATGGCTATTGAAACTGGTTAAAACGTACATTTAAGCTGCCGAACCAAGACTAAATAATGGAGAAAACTTCTAACTTTACAACTCACCTGGCTGAATTGATATTAGATGTATTAGTAAATAAAATCCCTCAATTCTTTCGTCTGCCAGAACAATATTTATATACATGTAGATCTATACAGAAATCATAAGAAGACCAGTCAGGACTATTCTCATAACAGAATCAATAGGTTTTGTTGGTCGTTTCCAGTAGCTTTCTGATAATTAAAATTTAAACTGATGTGAAACTGAAAACATAATCGATTGGGAATTAGAATTGGAACCTAAAACATAGAGTCGAAATGAAGATGAATTCACTAACAATGTGCACAAACGTATGCAAACCTGATACAAGTTATACAACCTAGTAACTTATTGTGTGTGTGTTTTGTGTTTAACGGGTGTTCCGTGTTTCTATATAAAACATCTTACGTATTGAACAACAAATAATTGAAATAGAAAGCATACTAGAATATCGCACCCATATTATGCAGAAACGAATCAGACAATTCACGGACAGGTTATATTCCAGTACAATCAAACGCGCCAAAAATAATGGATGAATTAATTTGTGTTTGCAGAACAGTTTTCGGTTTGGAATTAGTCTAAACGAACCATTTCTCGAGTGTTTTATTTCATACATTTCATATCAATTTTGCAAAATGTGGATGTATATATTTGTATGTACATGTAAAGAGAAAGATAAGCCGAGAAAATGGATATAAAAGGATGAAAAGGATATGGTAAGGTCCAGCGCGATCCGCAGTGGTACACAGTGGTCCACGATGATACCACCGCGACATGCGGTGATAACGATCGCGCCCGGCGACGAGTGCCCCTGTGGAGGGACCAGCGCGGACCCATCACAACCCGCGCTCGATTGCGGAAGACCGCATATCAGCGCGGACAAAAATACCCGTGTCCGCGTTGGATAAAATTGCGATGGGCCGCGGAAAACAAAAAGTCCGCGGGACTTGTACTGTAAGTAAATAATAACACCTAGGCTGGCTAGTTGTGTTTGCATAAGACAATAGTCCTTTCAAATAAACCAATACTGGCGTGTAATCATAACTGAACCCTGAAAGGGAGCTTGAATCACTAGTCAGCAACTAGTTTTGAAGTGAATTGGGAATAACTATGAAGTAAATATATTAGTAAGTGGGCATTTTGTCATTAGTTTGCTATCAAAATAGATTCGTTTACTGAGTAGAAAGGCTATTTGTTGTCAGTGTGGACATCAGGTGACTATAATATGGAACATGTTGACTGCTCCTTCGTCCATCAGTCTGTTTGACTTTGGGCCTGCTTTAAGCAAAGGAATTATGTGAGAAACTATGAAGTAATGTGTTAGTAAATTGGCAGATATAATTGCTGTCAAAGTAGACAGGGTATTTGTCAATTTGTAGTTTAACGTGATAATAGCGTATTTTTTTTATTAAAAAATGACACTAGGTTTAGTTTAAGTCATGATTTGACGCCTATGAATGGGCGTAAATTACTTCAACTCTATACAAAACTTGCAGCTTGTAACTGACTAATTTTTTCGGTCCGATATCTTAACATGTCTGTACAGGTTGCGATTTGAAACGCCATGTGTGATTTGAATAGGTCTTTCTTCGGGTCCAACCAGTGTTGACTTTCTATTGTGTCCTAAATCAATAGTGCACAGGGTTTGTTGTCTATGCTTGAATGCCGTCTGACTCTTTGTGTACTTTCCTTTATGTCCTAAATCAACAATGCGAGGTTTTGAACAATGATGTCTGGACAATGTGTACTTTCCTTTGTGTCTTAAATCAACAGTGTGGGGTTGGGAACAATACCTTCTAGGCCGTATTGGTTTCCCTTTGTCCATTGCGTAAACAGATATTTGAATAGGCTGATGCAATGATGGTGAAATACTCTGGCTAAAAATAACTATGATGTCATTCTAAAAATAGATACGCGTACAGAGTCCTCTACTTGCGCATGCGCTTGAAGGAAAACAACATTGGTCATTTCAGTCATTTGAGCGTTGGACGTCGAAGAGTATACATGGGAGAACGAGGTACCTTATTTATTTATTTAATTGTAGTCATACTACTAATAGTAGTAGTAATAGTGTTTTTGTTGTTGTTATCATTATTATGTTTATAGTAGTATTACTAGTGTTGTTGTTGTTATCATCATCAGTAGTGGAAATAGTAGTAGTAGTAGTTATTATTATCTGGTAGGGAGGACCTGACCCTCAATGTCCACGACTACCTACCAGAGGGTATACAAGTCAGCTCTGTATACCGTGCAGATCCTGATGCAATAGGACAGCGACTACCTACTAGATCTTATACAAAAATACCGTGTAGACACAGATCCAACATGGCTGCTCCAACATGACCGCCTGCTATCCGCGAATACCCGTGACAAACTACAATCTCCTTATATGCAAATGAGGTATTCTCATGTTACTATAAATAGAAACAAAATGGCCGCGATTACGTCATCTTTGTTTTGGCCCAAAGAGGCGCCAATACTACTCCCTCATACTGACGGCTTTTGACGACTCTGTAAAAGTCACTTTATAGGAGCAAATGCTCTATTTGTCACAATGGTTTCAAACTACAAAATTTTACCCCCCCCCTTTCTCTAGTTAATGCCCCTGTTCGGTATATTTATTCAAAGAGGTTGTATCTAAAATAGTCTATGAGGTAATGGGTTAAACACTGTTGGCCAATCCACATTGACTTTCAGAACGCAAATTGTTAATTTACTGTTCTGTTGAACAGACTGTATGGCTTTGGTGCCCCCTATGGACGGCATGGTCGATACTTCCGCCGGTACAACTTTCAACCAAGTGGCTGCCTACTCCTGTAACCTAGGCTTCAGTTTATCAGGTACCGGCACACGGCTTTGTCAAGCCTCTGGGGTGTGGTCTGATACCACCCCATTTTGCCTGCCTGATGTATGTACTCCACCATTCGATCCAACCGGAGGTGTAGTCACGTGTACTTCATCTCTGATCGGCGGCACGTGCAGCTTCACTTGTGACGCGGGACACACACATATTGGAACGGCATTAGTGACGTGTTTATCTGATGGAACGTGGGACTTACCACCTCCGACATGCGAACCAACAAGTAAGCAAATAAAACGTATCAATATAGATACAGATACATGTAGCTTGGATCAGATGCAAACAGAGTATGTATATTACAGAGCTATATACAAATACTAAAGTCATTTCTGCACCAAACCCTATATTATGAGCACTTCGAGACGATTCTAAAGAACGGTATAGCATAGGGTTTAGTGGATAAATAAAGAAGTTATTCTTGAAAACGTTTTTTTTTAAAAATTTACACATCTTATCTGGACTGCTGATACTACATTAGGCTTTATGTTGAACGCTTATTCTGTTTTGAAAACAGAAAATATTACTGTAGTCGAAAACAGTTGGTTTCACATTACTTCAAATCAATAATATATATTAGAATTTGTTCTAAGCGGTCATTCATTCATTAAACACAGGAGTCTAAAATAGGTGGTTGCTTGATGCAGGACAGACGCAGTGCAGAAAGTTCCTGCAAGAGCTTTCTGTATTACTTGTAACCTGCATAAGCTACCACCTGTATTACAGATCCACAAGTATACCTCTTTTTGAAGGCCGCCTAATTAGACAGGTCCTGCTGTATCAACTTTTATTTATTATTTCTACACTCATCATATTAAGTAGGGAGGTTTGTCATGAGGATTTGAATTTGAGGTTAATAGGTCAAAATCAATTTTTATGTCAAATTTATAGGCTTGTTACTGTTGACAGCATACATGTTTTACATCTCTTATTCAACTAGCGAATATCATTCTTTCAGATTCGTCTTCTTGTGTTTCACAATGGGCATCGCCGGCAACATTCAAATTGCTCAGATTTCTCGGTCCACAGTTCAGCTACAGTTTCATATTGTCGACTACAGTTCCATCAATACTAGCATGTGTGCGCATGTGTGGCATACAAGCCCAGCAGGCGTGCGGTCAGGGTAATGAATGCAGCCTTGTCATGTATGATCCCATCATTGGACAGTGCTACATGTTCTACCAGGACCCAGTCAGTGGTTTGGGCATGGCCTGCCCGGTGTCATTAATTTGTTACGGTGATGTGTAGTAACAACGCCACGGGCTCCAGTTACACTTGGATCGAGTCTGAATTTATTCTCAGGCATCAAATAATTCAGATACTAAGTATTTACTCAGACTCCAATATAGACGTTTTAACCCTTCTCTTGCTGTTCACGTAAATAGTGAAGACCCTGATGAGACAGCTCCTGCAGGAGCTGTCTCATCAGGGTCTGCACCATTTACAAGTTGAGGCACTCCACAGCAGTGGTTGCACAGAGAAAAAATATAGACAGGGAAGATATATGTAATTACACAACAGATACATGGGTAAGAAAGGAGAAATGATTCAGCAAGAGAAGGGTTAACATTGGGGCCAGTTTTACGCGTGCCAACACATTCCTGTCTAGATGAGACTGCGGGTGTGGTTTATCAAAGTTGCACTCCTGTGATTTGAGTGACTTGCGAATCAACAGTCAATATATATAGCACATAATATGTATAGAACAAGTTGATCATACATGTACATATTAATAGGGAACCAATTAACCCTTTCCATGTTTATTCCAAATTTCCATACATGTACATTGTACCTAATGGATATTCATGGACAAAATTATTATAATGAAATATGGAAGGTGGAACACTGTAGCCATTTCCGAAAGTAAAGAAACAGGTCTTTCAAATCCCATTGGTAAACAGAGCAGGTCCTGATCAGACGGCTCTCATAGAAGCAGACCCTGATCAGACGGGTCTCATAGAAGCCGCCAGATCTAGGTTTAATATGTCTGCAAATGCTTGAAAACATGTTTATATGAAGGAAGTGTTAACCCTTTACGTGATAGAGATGCCATTTAATTCCTTTGCAAACAGAGTAGACTCAAATCAGGCAGCTCCTACAGAAACTGCCTGATCAGGGTCTGCTCTGTTTGCTTACGGAATTAAATGGGTCTGATTCCAGAGTTTCTTTTCTGCGTCAATATGACATTATAAACAAGAGTGCCAGTGGGTACAATATACGCCAGTCGAGGCCTTGCTCAACATAAACTGAGGTTAACATAATCATTTGCTAAATCAATTGTGCAATTTTCCAAGATTCAAGGTTTTATCTCAAATGGTTATGTAAATAAATGGACTTTAACAAAAAGATCAACCAAAACAATCTAAATTAAAAAGGGACGTAATTCTGTCACAATGCTTGACAGAGCTATGTACCCTTGCCTACAGGTGAAGCCTGTGATTGTGAACAAGTGTTGAAAGTTTCAAAGCTTTATCTCAAAGGGTTATGTAGTTATGTAAATAAGTGGATTTTCAACATAAATTTAGGTTAACATATTTGCTTAACGCAAATTCCAAGTTCCATTGTGCGACATTGACCTTGGAAATACATACCGGGACACATCCATGCTACTGTAGCATGCCCAGATAAATTAAATTAATTTAAATTAATTTAAGTTAAATTTGAGAATGATCCATCAAGCAGAACTTGAGTTAGAGATGTTACAGACTGTCATTTAACATATTTGCTAAACGTAAACGCTTAACGCAAATTCTAAGTCTTATTATGCGACCTTGACCTTGGATATACGTACCGAGACTGCACAGGCTACTGTAGCATGTCGAGATAAACATTGTGGTTAAATTTAAGAACGATCCACCTAACCGAACTTGAGTTAGAGATGTTACAGACAGACAGCGCCATTCCATAATACGTCCCGTTTTTTTCCAAAACGTTCAAAAATCGTGTCATTATTTCTGACATGAAAATTCTTAAGGTAAAAGTTTTAAATAAGGGTATTTGACGACATAAATCAATCAAGATTTACGTGAACTGCAAATGTGTTGTCTAAAACAAATAACCACAAAGAGTGTCTACAGATTTGGGGTTCAAAGGATTGACATCAAGGCATTTAACGCTATAGTTCATAGTGTTGCCTTTTGGTACCAATGGAAAAATAGCAGACCCGGATCCGATGACTATAGGAACCGTCTGGTCAGGGTCTACTCTGTCTGCTTACATGAATATTCATGGAGTAAAGGGTTAAGATGCCATACAATGCTCATTCTAAAACTAATAGTTGCATAAAGAAGAAACATAGCTTTCATACATATATGGTTTTATTTTCATTCAATAACATTCACCAACAGTTACACCTCGCAGGAGGTGTAGTAAAATGTAATGATGATCGTCAATTAATTCCGGGTATTTAACCCATTTACTCATGAATATTCATGTTAGAAATAGGGACATCATGAAGTTTGAATCAGATTAAATTTATAACTGCATATGAACCAAAGAATATTCGGTCTTTGCAGAAACTGTAGAATCAGGATCCATGCTTATAAAGCTTTTTAGTTGAGTCTGGGTTTGTTCTCAAGCTTTTGATTGGTCAGATTTGAGCCATAGGGCTCAAATCTGACCAATCAAAAACTTGAGAACGAACTCAGACTCAACAAAAAAGTTTTATAAGCATGGATACAGATCTATATTATTCCATAAGCAAACTGAGCAAACCCTGATCAGACAGCTTCCACAGGAATCATTTGATCTGAAACTACTCAGTTTGCAGGCATATTAACAAGCATATTCATGGAGTAAAGGGTTAAAACAGTTGGTTATTTAATGTAGAACGAAAGTTATGCAGAAGTATCCCATAGCAGATTTCTGCATTACATGTACTTTCATTCTGTATAGATCCTTTCCCTGTTCTATGTTTATTCCAAATGTCAATGCCTACTGAATATTCTGGACATGCTTGTTATAATGAAATATGGAAGGTGGAATATTGTAACCATTTTCAAAAGTAAATAAACAGATCTTTAAAATTCCATTAGCAAACAGAGCAAATGCTGATAGGATCCATCTGATCTCGGTCCACTCTGTTTGCAGATGCATAAAAACGTGTTTATTTGAAGGAAAGGGTAAAGCAGCCACCTGTTATCAAAATTCAACCTGTTTATTCAATAAATGATTCCTTATGGATCTATTGTACATTAACATAAAATATGCCTTTGGTGTTTTGGAATTACCAACAGTACAGACACAGGGTTCAACACAGACAGGATTGAACTCTTTCTCTGTTGAATATTTTTCAGAATATACTAGAACTATCACTAAAGGTGATGGAATACACCCGCTCAGGTTGTGCCACAGACAGACACACTGACTCTTAATTACCCCCTCTCAAACTTCGTTTGCAGGGGGTGGGGGTATAAGGACATGATGAATATTTATTAACTGGCTTTCTATATTGCCATATATACAGAGGAATTTTGGGTAGAAACCGTAGAATAAGATCTATACTTCCATAAGCAAAAAGAGTAGACCCTGATCAGACAGGGGCAGTCAGATCTGGTTGACTCTGTTTGCAAAGGTATACAGCGATTCATATATTTCTTTGAAAAACAGAGGGTCTACTCTGTTTGCAAAGATGTGAAAAGGCGTTTATATGATGGAAATAGTTCAATAAAAAGTTAACCCTGTACCTGATAGAGACAACTTTGGATGCCCTTGCAAACAGAGTAGCTACAGATAAGATGGCTCCTGTAGAAGCTGTCTGATCAGGGATTGCTCTGTTCCCTAATAGAATAATATTGAATTTGATATGATTCTACATTTTCTGCTATGGCCAAATATTCCTGTACGCATATACCATTACAAAACAAGAGCCGCATGCGGCGCCAACGCTCATCTGATTTGTGGCTTGTCCAGCTAAATTAAAAAAAAATAAAAAACCATAAAGGGCCATGACTCCAACATTTTGAAATCAAGAGTTATGGAGAGATCTACTAACCTATGAAGTTTCATGTTGATACCTCTTATACTTTTCGAGTAATGAGCTACATTAAAGTTTTTGCACGCCGCTAACGACTACGGCAACGCCAACGCCAACGACTCTGTGATCACAATAGCTCGAATTTTCTTCGAAACAGACGAGCTAAAAATAATTTGATTTATATTTGTGATGTCATTATTTTTTAAATGAATATTCATGTTGTAAAGTGTTAATCAAAAGTAACCTTCCTGTTTAATTCAAAATAAAACGTATTCACTTTATTCTTATGTTTATGTTATCCAGGGTCCATGCTTATAAAACTTTTAGTTGAGTCTGAGTTTGTTCTCAAGTTTTTGATTGGTCAGATTTGAGCCTTTGGCTCAATTCTGACTAATCAAAAGCTTGAGAACTCAAATCTGACCAATCAAAAGCTTGAGAACGAACTCAGACTCAACTAAAAAGCTTTATAAGCATGGACACAGATTTTTATATATTAAGTTATTTTAATCACTATAAACACAGCTGTAACACTGGTCTTGATATCGAGACGGATATGAAAAAGTCTCACTGTACAGTTGAATCTCTCTGAATGGAAGTACATGTACATAACTATGGGTCTTTAACACTTTTCTTCATATAAATGCCTTTTCACGCACTTTCAAACAGAGTAGACCCTGATCAGACAGATCCTATAGATGCTGTCTGATCAGGGTCTGCTCTGTTTGCTTTTGACATGGTATAGATCTGATTCTACGTGTTTTTTTTTCAAAATGAAAACTTTCTTTGAAAAGTTTACGCTGTAAAAAATCAGCTAATAAATATAAATGATGTCATTATTTCTTACATGAATATTAATAGAACAGAGAAAGGGTTAATCCTTTTCCCTTATATGAACAATTTTTCACACTTTTGTGAACAGACCAGACCCAATGGCTCCTGTAAGAGCGCCTGATTAGAGTCTGTTCTGTTTTTTATAATACGTCTGATTCTATGAGTTAGTCAATACCAAACTGCCTGTATTCATACTCTTATTATAAACACTCAGCTAATTCGTGGTGTCATTATTCATCATGTTATGGTTCAGAGGACTATACAGAACAGTGGATATAAGAACATCAAAGTATATTTCTCTGTCAAGCCCTATCTTGCTGCTACAGTAAAACCTCTCTATAACAGCCACTCAATTGTGTTAATTAGTTGGTATTTAGGGCAGATGGCTGCTTAAAGCAAGGTGAAAGTAAAACAGAACGCTCCTATTGGAGCGTTCTGTTTTACTTTCACCTTGCTTTAAGCAACCACCTGCCTTTAACACAAAATACTTGATGTAATTTAGTGGCCGTTGTAGAGAGGATTTACTGTACTTATTAGAATTGTCCCTCTGGGGCAAGTCTAATGAGTAGCAGCAAGATAGGTTTTGAGGTTTTGGCAGAGAAATAAGAGATACAGTAGAACACCTCTAATGCCACCACTGAATGAATAAACATGGGTGTCTTTATATATGCAGGTGGTTGATTAGTGCTGGACAAAGGTCATGCAGAAAACCTTCTCTAGGATCTTTCTGCATTACTTTTGTCCTGCATTAAGCTACCACCTGCCTCTACCACCCAGAATTATACCTCTTTTAGGTGGTCGCATTAGAGGGGTTTACTGTATTCATAAACCATTATGCATCTTACTTACAGCTCTAAATATGAAAAAGAAAAGTCAGTGTTTGGAAATCTTGATCCAAAATAATATCTATGCCGACACTGAGAATAGTCAGAAGTCTTTGTTATGCTATTTGTGTTTTGGTCCTTCACCAATATAATTATTTTTATTTTACCACAAATCGTATTTAATTTCAAACCAAATGACTGAATCCATTACTGCATAAATATGCCTTCCTATGCCTTTGCAAGCAGAGCAGACCCAGATCAGACGACTCCTATAGGAGCTGTCTGATAAGGGTCAGCTCTATTTGCTTATGATATAATATATATATAATTATAAATCATGTAATTCTACAGTTACTGTCATTGCCAAAAATGCTTGTGTCTTTTTTAAACTTTATTGACCCTTTCCCTAATGAATATTTATGTATAAATTGGTCACTTCATGAATATGCATTAACATTTGTTTTTTAAAATAAATTTTCCAAGAAAATGTTTCGCTTTGACAAAATCTATAGGATCTGCGCTGCTCATATTCATAAAGCTCTCGGGAATATTTCAAACAGGACAACTTGAGGTGAAATGTTCTGTCTAAATATGTAGCAGAACTATTAAGTTTTCAGGTCTGACAATGGCTCTCAGAATATTGTATTACATAATTTATCTACATTAAGTTCTATTCCTCAAGAATAAGCCTACTTCTTTGGGTTTTATGAGTTTTAGAAACACTCAAGAAACTAAGAAATTCTGATAAATTTCTCCTTTAACCCATTCCCTCATATTGACGACTTTTGACGACTCTGTAGAAGTCACTTTGTGAAACCATTGTGATAAATAGAGCATTTGCTCCTATAGGAGCAAATGCTCTATTTATCACAATGGTTTCATACTACAAAATTCTAAAATTTTTCCTTTTCTCTAGTTAATGCTACTTTTCGGTAGATTTATTCAAAGAGGTGTTGGATCTAAAAATAGCCTATGAGGTAATGGGTTAAGTAGTAGGTCAGATCTATATAATTCCATAAGCAAACCGAGCAGACCCTGATCAGGCGGTACCTACAGGAGCTAAATTGATCTGCATCTACTCAGTTTGAAAAGGCATGAAAAAGCGTACATATGAGGGAAATAGTTCACCTTTTAGCTGATGAATATTCATAAAAGAAATAATGACACTATGAATATTTGTTAATTGATTTTTTTTTATAACGGCATATGAACACGCTACGTTTTAACAATAGCAGAAACTGCAACATCAGATCCATATAACTCCATACGTAACCAAGAGCCATATGATCTAGGTCTACTCTGTTTGCAAATGCATTAAAAAGTGCCTCTATCAGGTAATGGGTTAAGTAAAGTAGTTGTCAATAAAATGAATACACTTCTGAGGAAATATATTGCCTGGGAAAACAGAACTTAACCCTGTCCCTGTTCTATATTTAGGCCAATTTTCAGTACCTACTGAATATTCATTAACAAAATAGTTATAAAGAATTCTTGAAGGTGGAACATTGTAGACATTTTAGAAAGTAAAGAAACAGATCTATCAAGTTCTAATAGCAAACAGAGTAGACTCTGATCAGACGGCTCCTGTAGGAGCCGTCTGATCTGGGTCTACTCTGTTTGCAAATGCGTGAAAACACGTTTATATGAGGGAAAGGGTTAACCCTGACCCTGTTGAATACTCTTGTAAGAAATAAAGACATTGTGAATATTTATTAGTTGAATTTCTATAATGGCACAGTCATGAACACAGGATTTTGGGTTTTGTATTGGTAGAAACTGTTGGGTCAAATCTATAATAATTTCAGTTGCAAACAGTGCCAGATTCAGCAGTTCCTACAGACAGGAGCCATCTGATCTGAGTCTACTCTTTTTGTAAAGGTCTGGTTTGAAAAAGCATTTGTATGAGGAAAAGGCTTAATGACTTAATGACTATTTCTTAGATGAAATTTTATAATGGCAAATGAACATAGGACATTTTGGCTCAAACAGAAACTGTAGAATCAGATCTATATTATACCATAAGCAAACAGAATAAACCCTGATCAGACGGCTTCTATAGGAATTATCTGATCTGGGTATACTGTGTTTGCAAAGGTATGGAGATGTGTTTATATGAAGGAATGCGCTAAGCAACAGAGTAGACCCAGAGTACATCCTGAGCCATAGATAAAGATGGGTATCCAAATATCTCCAGCAAAACTTACATTGTGACAACTCTTCAGAATTGCTTGTTTGTGTTGATTAACATCCATTTCTGCTTACTATGGGCTAATTCGATGCCCACCAGAGAGAGAAGAGGATACAGAGAAACCCAGGCGCGATGCCCTACTCTTATTATCGACAGAATTACTTTGGTTCTTTTAGATGCCACTGATACATCAGACCTCAGTTTATAAAGTCTCATCCTAAGGACTTTGTCCAGCGGGGGATAAAATCAGGGACACCTAGTATTGTAGCCGAGCATGTTAACCACAAGATAATCCAAGAGATTCTAAAGGGAGGTCACAACAATGAGACTGGTGGAGAAATAAAAAAGTTATTCTTGAAAAAAAGATTCAATTTATGCATCCTGTCTATGCCTATGACATCCTTACAACACATAAATGAGGAGAAATGTACAGGTCTAATACCATGTAATCTATCACATGTAAATATTACAATGCACTGCTATGTAGTACAACAGAATGTCACTTCATACCTTGAAGCTTCAAACCATACCATCTTACAAAATATAAAGCCTTGTACACTGATAGATTACCACCTTGGTATAAATTACATTGTGTGATTCCTGATAAATTACATTCATGTATGTTTTTAAATAAACTCATATAAATGAAATCAACTAATTGTTATCAGTTGACACTAATTGTTATCAATGACACATGATATCAGGCAATACTTAGCACTCTGATTGTTTTATCTGTAAATACCATATTTATTCTAAATATTCAACAGACAAACTTAACCCTTTCCCTGTTCAGTGTTTATTCCAATTTTTAATACCTACTGAATAGTTTTGGACAAAATAGTTAAAATGAAATATGGAAGGTGAAACACTGTAGCGATTTTAGAAACTAAAGAAACAGATCTAGCAAATTCCATTAGCAAATAGAGCAGACTCTGATCAGATGGCTCCTATAGGCGCTATCTGATCTGGGTCTACTCTGTTTGCAAAAGCGTTTATATGAAGCCTTGAAGGAAAGGGTTAAGCAAACAGGTTAGACAACAATTGTCTGCTGTAGAACAATTAGTGTAACCTTTACTCCATAAATATACTTTTTAAAGCCTAACAACAAAAAATGGTGTCACACTGACTTATTTAGTCATACAACCTTGGGGAGAAAGGGGAAAGGGGCTTTGTAATATTTAGTGTAAATATGGTATATTTTTTCAGTTACTTCTTATTGTACATGTATATGAAATGTTTACGCAAAGTTCTTAATAAAAAAATGATCAGAATATCAAACAGTTTGAATTCAGATGAGATACCAAGACTCAGGAATCGCATCTGTATCCAAATATTTCACAGAAAGAAATCAACAATTAAGTATGATGGCTGACTACAAAATTGGTTGATGGAATGCTATTTTTCCATCAAGACACCCGGATACCACAAGATTATGCGTAGGTGAAAACTTAGTGGCAACAACACAGTTAACATGTCCCAGAGAGCAGGTAACCTCATACAATTTGACAGGAGATGCTGGAACACAGTCACACAGTTCATTACAGCTAGAATCAAAAGCAAAAATCCTAAAACCAAACCCGAAAGGAGAGCTTATTAATCTCCCATCAGCACTGAAAGCAAGTTCTTTGATAAAACCTCTCCCTAAGTTACACTCTTCAATGTATCCTCTGAGTCTGTTTTTGTTGCTATGTATCTTCTCTTGTAATAAGCCGTTCTCCCTCTCAGTATAGCTGTCCATGTAACTGAGATTCACAACTCTTCTTCTTCTCTCTCCTGATTGTTGATTTGGTCCAATGAGGAATGTTACAGTGTTATGACGTGTCCGTGAGTCTAAAACAGAACTCAAAGATGCTGATGAATTAGTGCTCACTGCAGGAGCTGTTGAAGTATCTGTGTCCGATTCCTCATCACTATCATCCTGTAAACCCACTCTTGTTCCCTCATTAACACTTGCAGTAGTTCTGGACTGAGTAGTTCTAGATCCTGGAGAATTAAACAGGTCTTCCTGGGCACTCTGTATATCATTTAGATACTCATGCTGAAGGTCTGGGGGATGAGGACCTACAGATGCTCTGAATAGCTGTTGACTTAAAGACGGTTCTGCATGTCCATCATCCTCAGCTATTTGTTCATCAAGTTCATCACTCAGGTCAAATTCATCTTCATGGTCCTCAATTGCTAATTCATCTGCATTAAAAGACTCATGACGTCCTAAGTCTACAACGCCATCATTATCAGTGTCATCATTTTCTGAGTCACTATCTCCGTCATCATCATTAACATTTATATCACTAATCTCATCAACTGAGTCATGTGTTGCTCTTTCTGATGTTGACTGTCTGGAATTTCTTGGTCCACTATTTGACGTATTCTCAGCCTCGCTTGAAGTATTATTTCTCTGAATAAGTCTTGAAAAGTATTGTCTCTGGAGCTCTGAACTCCTGGGATCATTTTCTGTGTCTGCCCCACTAATTATCTGTTCTATTACATAGTCATTGTCTTCTTCCTCTTCAGATTCCAAATCTGAATGATTGAATTCAATAGTTCGGCCACTGGCAGTGTGAACTGATATTGAAAGAGAAAAATTTCCATCAGAACCCCTAGGACCTCGTCTTATCTGAATAAGCGCATTGTGGACTCGACCACTGCTTGGAATCTCTCCTTCCTGTCTAGATTCCAAAGGCCTTGGAGTCGATGCCACAGTTGATTCCGAGCTCTGTGTAGCTTGCACTGAAGATGATGCACCCTGCGTTGGCTCATCACTGACTCTGTTAGGCTCCCTTCTTGCCCCTCTGTACCGCACAGGCCCATCAGTAGATCTGCTTGAAATACGCACATCATCACCTGCGAGACTGTTTGACTGCTGCCTTTGTCTAATACTTGAAGAACCAGTGCTTCTTGAGGAGGAAGAGCTTTGGGCATTGTCACTGGACATGAGTTGGTGGATGCGATGGAGGTTTGAAGGGGCCACAGAGGAGTAGGCAGGTGTGTTAGTGGAGGAACAGTATGAGGAGGAGGTGTGTGGGGCCTCCGCTTCCCAAGGGTGGCTTAGCTTCTTCTTGGGTACATGATCATCCTGGATCTCATGAACACATGTCCACTGAAAAAGCAAAACTACTTTAATAATGTATATATGATACATACTATACAAATACTTTTAGGCTTTGCACACAGTGTATGACTAGATCAGTTGCCACACTGAAAGCACACTATCTGATCAGATTCTACATTGTTTTACATCCATCAGAGTGTATTGACTGTACAGTGTACAGTCTGACCAAACACTGTGTTCCTACCATGGCATCAGGCCAGGTTAACCTTTACACCTTTGCAAACAGAGAAGACCAAGATCAGATGGCTACTACAGGAACAGTCTGATCAGGGTTTGCTCTGTTTGCTTATGGAATAATATACAGCAAAACCTCTCTATAATGGCCACTAAATTACATCAAGTATTTTGTGCTAAAATAATTCATGCTTCCCAACTCTCGTGATTTCGTCGGGAGTCTCCAGATTCAGAAGGCAAACCCCGACGACCCAGATTATTTGACTAAAAACCCGATTTGAAAAAAAAATCAAATTTGGGTGTATTGAAAATTTGAAATCTTTAGCAGGTCAGAAAATCTTCTGTTTGCCCTTCAGAATTACCCTCATAAACGTGTCAAAGGATTAGCCCCAGGTGGTCCAGATGGTTTCCCTACTGTAAGGGGTTTCACAGATAGCCACTCAACCGTAAACGTTTGATAACAAACAGCGCTTTAATCATCCATTTGTTTATACCAGAAATTGGTCATGATGTCGTAATCGGTCATGATGTCTTAATTGGCTATCCTAGTGATGCACATTCCAATATCGTTTGGTAACTTGGACAAAGACTTTATTTAATTATAGCAGAAATTCTATTCTCATAATTAAGATATAAGACATAGAAATGCTTCTCTGCTTCCATGTTAATGACTGCTGTGCTTGGCCTCGTTGTTTCAATGGGCCGAAACACTTCGAAATAAAAGCCCACTTGACTGATATTCATGGAGTTAATTTGTGCACAAAGTTGCTTTTTCATGAATATAATTAATGATAAGGACACTAAAGATGTAATTAAAAACACCATGAAATATTTTTTACCATTTCATACCCTAAAAAAATAATTACAATATAATTTTGAAATGTCATTGGTTTTCGCGAAGATTGTTGATATGGGTTAAAACACGGACTGTTGACTTGTTGGGATTTTAACATTTCTTTGACTGCTCAATGTTTGCAGTAACTAACTTGAACTTACTAAAGGTTAACTACTAACTCATTAACCCCCTGAATGTTCAAAAGGACAATGCAAGTTCCAAATTAGCCTATTATCATTTTTGTGTGTGTTTGATAATGAATTGCATAATTACAAACAGTGCAGACCCACATCAAAGGGGCTCATGTATGAGTCCTTTGGTGTGGTTCAACACTGTTTGCATAAGTATACTTTTTATTCACAGGTACTCTGTATATGCCTCACTAGGGTTCAATGGATTAAGTCAGTAATTCTTTTGTTCTGTTATGTTTAAAAAAAATTAGATTATAATTATTCTTTGGTGCCTGGTTTGGAGAAACAAATTTATGTAACAAATTTAAACAATATTAAAAAAAGAAGCTTTGCTGTTTCCTTCATTTACAACACTATAAATAAATGTAGTATAACAAAATCACTGAAAAATGCCGCGACACGAAAATCTCCCTCCTGAAACCCCAAATCTCCCTCTTAGAAATCATGAAAACCCCTCTTGAGAGTCAAAAAAAGTTGGGAAGCGTTCTGTTTTACTTTCACCTTGCTTTAAGCAGCCGCCTGTCCTAAATATCAACTAATTAGTACACTTTAGTGGCCGTTATAGAGAGGTTTTATTGTAGATGTAATTCTACAATTGGAGCTAAGACAGCTTTCAGCAATGTTTTCATTCTGCGTTTACCAACCCAACCTGTGTATAAAATGCTAGACATTCCTTTTTTAAATGTACCCCCCCCCCCCCCCACCCCACCCCACCAATCCTCTTTTGCATAAATGACTGAAACTTTACAAATTTCCAAAATTAACATGTTAATAACAAAATCTGTGATTACTGTTGACAAAAGTTATATCATCAAAAACCATAATTTTAGAGTACATGTATATAGACACAGAGTGCAAATGGAACAGATCCATGTAGAAAACTTCCAACAAAAGTTTCTGGCTTGGTTTAATGCTATTTGTTCATGTAAGTTATATAATTATGCTGATTTGTTTTTGCATCATTGAAATGGTTTAGCCTAATTTCTGCACTGGACACATTGTTTATTAGTATATTCCGTGATTGTTGTTTGCTTATAAATACATGTATATGAAATGTACTGATTAAGCGGCCTCGGGTAGATTAGCAATTTGGCAAACGGAGCTACCCTTGTTAACCCTTTCCTCCATAAATACGCCTGTCAACGCCTCGGTAATAACCACTTCTTGAAACCACTGTGATAAATAGAGCATTAGGAAATGCTCTATTTATCACAATGGTTTCAAACTACACAGTTCTAAAATTTTACTTTTCTCAAGTAAATGCTCCTTTTCGGTAGATTAATTCAAAGAGGTTGGGTCTAAAAATAGCCTATGGAGGAAAGGTTAAATAAAGTCATTCATTCATTCATCACCCTGGAGTATCTAACCCCTTTTTCTATCAATATGCTTATGCAAACAGATTAGCCCCAAATCATCTGGCTGATCTGGCTCTGCTCTGCTTGCTTGTAATATAGATGTGATTCTACAGTTTCTGGTAACGGCCAAAAATTCTCATTAATATTCATGATGTCATTATTTCTTATATCAATACCCCTGAAATAAATATTTGGTAAAAACAATGCAGTGGAAATAGAGAATAATAGGTTAGTACCGTAGATGGGACGCTTTATCCGACGAGGGGAGAAAACGTTGAGGCGAGGCTTGCCGAGCCTTAACTGTTTTCTCTCCGAGTCGGATAAAGACGTCCCATCTACGGCACTAACCTATTATTCTATTTATCCAGTCAATTTAGTTATATCTTTTTTTCATAGACTCATAAAACATACGAATATTGAAATAATTTGCATTGAAAATGAGGTTTTTCGATTAACGGACCTCCCTTTTCATTTCCATTCTAGA
This sequence comes from Azorinus chamasolen, assembly GCA_963576725.1. NCBI lineage: Eukaryota > Metazoa > Mollusca > Bivalvia > Cardiida > Solecurtidae > Azorinus > Azorinus chamasolen. The sequence continues at coordinate 61,942,365 of OY755245.1, forward strand.
GACGTAAATAATGAGCTACCGCAGAGGAAAATAGTTTCGATACTTGCATTACAAGAGGGGAAAACGTGGTTGAATTTGAAAAATAAGATCATTTGAATCGAGAGTCGATATGTTAATTCAAACAGACATGATAATATTCTCCCGGAGGCTCTCTGGACAAATTCGAGTTCCGTCGTCTCGGTTTCTATTTTTAGTAACGTCACTCGTAAATCGATGGAACTGAACAGCCTATATTTAGGTCTATGACAATCACCGCCCATGTAAGAGCTTATCAATCAAATTATTATGAGAGTGAAAAGAAATATTTACTATTTAATGAGTATTTATCTATAAATCTTTGCTCCCTGACGTGATTTTTATTAAAAACGCGTTTCGCCAGCGGTGAATTAAATTAATAAAACTGATAAATCAACGACACTTTGTATGTGGCCTCAGTGGCGTAATCGGTAAGCACGACATCTCTAGAGGGATTGGATTTGGCTTTTGTAGAATCAGGCGCGGGTTCGAATCCAGCTATAGCCATTTAATTTTTTTTTCTTCTTTGAATAATTATATTGGTGAATTTTCTGTTTTATCTATTCGGTCAACATGTTCATGCATATTTACCGAAAATTAAAATAGTTCCATGGTTATAGAATCATTCCGCCTATCTACTAACCTAATAAACCTTCTACTACCGGAAGTAACCTAATAAACCTAAGTTTATTTGCACCCCCTTTATTATGTCACTAGAGAAGCCTGGTGACTGGATAAAATGATTACCTCTGTATTCTCTGATGAGTCTGTATTCCTGGAGGCTATACACCAGCCTTGTGGATGGACCTATAAACAAAATTAAAAAAAACCCAGTAAAACCTCTCTATAACGGTCACAAAATTACATAAAATATTTTGTGTTAAAAGGCAGGTGGCTGCTTAAAGCAAGGTGAAAGTAAAACAGAACGCTCCTGTAGGAGTGTTCTGTTTTACTTTCACCCTGTTTTAACCGGCCACCTACCCTAAATACCAAATACTTAACACAATTTAGTGGCCATTATAGAGAGGTTTTACTGTAGTCAGCTTTTTGCTAGGTAAATAATTTACATCTGTTGGGTCGTCATTGATCCCTTCATCGATGTGCTGACAAAACCTCATACCGGGTAAACATGTACTTTGGCCGAAATATTTTTTTCACCAATTTTTATTTTAATAAATGTACAATGTCCACATCCTGTCAAAATTTCAGCGCAATGGACCATCCAAAAGTATCAAAACTCACACATGACTGAACCTCGTATATCTATTGGTCTGAGTTTTCCAATGTCAAAACCTTGTATACATTTTACTCTTCAAGCATGTGGAGCAGTGGCATTAAACATAAAACACATGCAGATTAGGAACCTAAAAGGCCTGTGGATGTATTGTGGTTCATAGAGCAGAGGTATGTCCTTTTCGCAGGTGGCCGTGGTCTAGTGGTAACGCGCTTGACTAACAGTCCGGAGTTCAAATCCTCGTCCCTCTCGGAAATTTCAGAGACGCTTTTCCGTGTCTCCCACCCGCACATCCTCTCCACCCAGGGGTTAAAATGGGTGTGAGGGTCACTCACTGGTACTGCGGCTGCATGACTGCGCCATATGTTAGCAGTGCTCAAAATTGTAGGCCAATGACTCAATGACCAGGGGAGTAAATGTACAGTCGGCTGAGCGGTCATTCGGACTGAAAGTAGACTATAACTAGGTACTTTACTTTTTTCTTGCTATGTCAAGGTACAAAGCTTAGACTCAAGTGAAATGTAAATATATATATATATAGATGAGGTGAACAAAACTTGGTACAAAAATATCGTACATTTAAAACATCATCTTTTGAACACATGCGAGATGATAGAATAAATAAAGTTTTATCAATTAATATTGTGTTTTAATATGGTACTAGAATATAACCTTATTTGTCACATAAAGACACATTCATAAAAATAATAAAAAAATTTGTTTCTCCTGAAAAGTACTGATTTTCATTATACAAGGTTTTGTCAGCACAGCGACGATTTGAAAAAATGACCTTATTTTAACAAGTTTGCAGAAAGAGTGTCTGAGTAATTCAATTCAATTCTTTATTTGATACTAGGCCTCCGGCCCATACACAAAAACATACAGTACATAATATACACAAAGTATAATATAGTGCGGAGCAAAGGAACAAAGTTGTTACATATGTTAAACGTAATTAGGACCTTTTTTAATCTTGTTTTACATAAGCATGTATTCATTTTTTTCCTCGCGAACAATGTAGATCTAGCTAAGATCTCATACATGAGCCACTTACCATGAATTCTACCGTTTGAGATATGTTCAGTGTACAGAAAGCACAAAATGATATAACGTACAAAGGTACAAAGATAAAATGTTATTACACTGTAAACAGTGTAGATCCAGATTACAGGGTTCATTGAGGAAGCCTCTGATCGTGATCTCCATTGCTAGACCCAGCTTTTGAACACTTTACTGTTTTTTTGTTTTTTTAATCCAAACAGTACATACACATATCTTAATATTACATGTAATTGATATTAATTCATAGCATATTCATAAGATCCAGGTTGTCACTCTTATGTTACTATACAGCATAAGCAGACTGGATCACAGATCTGACCCCATACAGTGTGGTGCCTGATCTTGATCCAGATTACTTACAAAGACCATCAGTAATTGACTAAAAGTACCACTAGCATGCTATAAAGATTTCAGCTTTGTTTTGATACAATTATATGTCTGCTTTGCTCCTAATCTGCTGCTTTCTTTATTTTTCATTCATTCAAGCTTTTAGAAAAACTATCAAGTGAGTAGTATGGATCCTGATCAGATGCTATCTCACATGCATATGGTCTGGACCATTTACAATTGTTGCTCTGGGCCCATGCTTATAAAACTTTTAGTTGAGTCTGGGTTCGTTCTCAAGATTTTGATAGGTCAAATTTGAGCCTTTGGCTCAAATCTGACCAATCAAAAGCTTGAGAACTCAAATCTGACAAATCAAAAGCTTGAGAACGAACTCAGACTCAACTAAAAAGTTTTATAAGCATGGACCCTGGTTAGCTTGATAAGAGCTAATGATAAGCTAGTGAATTGAACTAGATTTTACAAAATTACCACAAGTTCACTTTATATTGTTTCAATAAGGAAGAAACTTTTTTCATAAATAAAGTAAACCTGTCTACAATGACCACCCACATAAGTACAATCCTTAATTTTTAACCTTTACTCCATACAAGCATATTTCTATGTATTTCCAAATATAGTAGACCCAGATCAAAAGGCTCCTTTACAAGCCATCTGATCTGGGTCTTATCTTTTAGCTTATGACATTATATACCAACAATTCATTTTTAAATTTTTACTTTAAGTTATAGAAATAGAAATTAAGTTACTGGATATTCATGAAGAAATCAATTCATGCAAAGAAATTCATTAGGGAAAGAGATAACATGTTTATTCATTTCAAGGGTGTTACAGACAGGTTCTCCTGTATGTCACTAAAATTGGCATATATCACCCATGTCAGATTTTTTTCTGCATTTCATTTTTAATCTGCTTTTCTACTGTAGTAACAGTGAAACTGACTATAGACCCCCAACCCCCTCCCCTCCCCTCCCCAGATTTCTGCCAACAAGCAAGAAATCAGTACATCTCAATACAAAAGGAAAGTAATGCTGAAAGCAAATAAGACACACTTTGTTAAATCAACCTGCATTAAGCTACCACCTAACTAAAATATCCAGAAATAATTCACTTTTGGTTAGTCACTGGACAGAGGTTTTACTGTTCTAAGCAGGAACCATATTCTACATTTACTCATAGACTGACAAGATAAAACATTATGTACAGAAATGTAGCATACCTGCAAAGATGAGATGATGTTAGCTTCATTCCCTGTAGGCCAATCCGAGATAAACTCTACACGGTTTCTCTTCTGTTCAAACACATGATTGTACAACAAGCCTATCCGTAAAGGAGTATGTGTTCGCTGCATAAGCCTATACATGTTTGGCTTGAAACCCTTCAAATCCTCATCTATGATTTCAAAATAAAACACCTGTGATATGCAGAGCTGTAAATAAGCAGAGTATGGTTCAATCTAAATACAATAAAACCCCTCTAAACCGGAATTCTAGTAGAAAAGAATTTAGATACTTTTAGGCAGGTGGCTGCTTCATGCAGGGTGAAAGTCATGCAGAAAGCTCCTCTAGGAGCTTTCTGCATGACTTTCACCCTGCATGAAGCTGCCACCTGTCTCCGAGACCGATATTTATACCAATTTTAGCGTCCGGTTTAGAGGGGTTTTACTGTATCTTCTTATCCACTGAAAAATATCTGAGAGCAAATCCAGGTTAAATCCTTTAGAACCAGGACATAGCAATCACATAATACATAGCCATGGGAGTCTTTGACCCTTTACTCCATCATGAATATTCATGTAAGGAAAAATGACACCAAGAATAGTAATTAGATGATTTTTTTATGAAATAGTAACACAATAATTTTTGGCCATGGCAGAAACTGTATAAATGATATCAATATTATTTTATTAGCAATCAGAGTAGACCCCAATCAGATGGCTCCTTGAAGATCTAGCTGATCTTGGTGTACTCAGTTTGTAAAGGTGTATCTATGGAGTAAAGGGTTACGAGAAACTGGTTGCTTAATGAAGGATGAAAGTATTGCAGAAAGCTTTCTACAAACTTTTATCCTACATTGAGCTCCAATCTGTCTTAAACCCCAGACTTTTACTCATTTTAGAGTTTCAATACCTACTGAAAATTCATGGACATCATAGTTATAATGAATAGGATAGGTATAACATTTTAGAAAATAAAGAAACAGATCTATCATATTCAATTAACCCTTTCCCCTCATATAAACGTGTTTTCACATATTTGCAAACAGAGTAAACCCAGATCATACGGCTCCTAGAGGAGCCGTCTGAGCAGGGTCTGCTCTGTTTGCTAGTGGAATTTGAAAGATCTAATCCTTTACTTTCTAAAATGGCTACAATGTTGCACTTTCCATATTTCATTATAACTAATTTGCCCATGAAAATTCAATAGGTATTGAAATTTGACCTAAATATAGAACAAGGAAAGGGTTAAGTAACCACAGCAGTCCCTGATCAGAAGGCTTTTACAGAACAATCTGATCTGGGTCTACTATGTTTGCAAATGAATGAAAAGGTGTTTATATGAAGGAAAGGGTTAATATTCATTAGAATCACCACAGTCAGGTGACTGTAATGATTACTTACACAGTAGAGTTAAGTAGAGAAATAGACTAAGATTCCTCTATCTGGTGATTCTAATGAATTCTAATAAGGGAGGGTTTAGCAAAGACCCATTCAACGTACTTAACACTTTCCCTGTTCTACATTCATTCAAATTTTCATCACCTACTAAATATTCATGGGAAAATATTTATAATGACATATGGAAGGTGGAACATTGTAGCCAGTTTTGAAAGTATTTTAGAAACAGATCTATCAAATTCCATCAGCAAACAGAGCAGACCCTGATCAGACGGCTCCAACAGGAGCCGTCTGATCTGGGTCTACTCTATTTGCAAATGTGTGAAAGGTGTTTATATGAATGAAAGGGTTAACATAGATTTCCTATCACAGATGATACACTAGATTTGTACTGTATGACAAATGCATAAAAATGATTCTCTATCATGCAAAGAGCTAAAAAAAAGAAAGGTGATCTACTTTGTGGATATATCACTGTAAGAATAATATGGTGATTCTCTGTCTGACCTAGTCTACTCTGTTTGCAATTCAGATTAGGTAGAATTGTCAATTAAACTGTGTGTAAATGGTAAATTTACCTAGTGTGGAGAGGTCAAGGTCATGTATCACTATTATGTACCCCTCATGTGTTGAGATGAGGAGTTTGGAGGCATCTGGAAACAGTTTGGATCTCATTAAGCCACTGGTATAGAAAACACGGTTAGACCTGTTCTCTGAGCTGTACCTGTAAGGAGATTCAACCAATCATTTTATCTGAATGCTTATCAGTTGCTGGAATCTTACAGGAAACTAACAGATATTTGAATGATGAGTGCTTAACCCATTCCCTCATATTGATGCCTTTTGACATTTCTGTTAAATTCACATTTCGAAACCATTTTGATAAATACAGCATTTGCTCCTATGGAGCAAATACTCTATTTATCACAATGGTTTCTAAACTACACAATTCTAAAAGTTTCCTTTCATCTACATGTAGTAAATGCTCCATTTTGGTAGATTTATTAAAAAAGGTTGGGTCTAAAAATAGCTTATGAGGGAATGGGTTAACCCATCATTCCATAGATATGCATTTTGACACCTTTGCTATCATAGTTGATCCAGATCAGACAGTTCCTGCAGGAGTTGTCTGATCTAGGCATGCCCTATTTGGTTCTGGAATTATATAGATATGATTTCAGTTTTGCCAGGGACAAATTTTTCGTATTCATTTGCTATATATAAATATTATGCTAATTGATATTCATAAATATTATACTTCTTACATGAACATTTATGGAGTAAAGGGTTACCCATTTATTCCATAAATCTATACACAATTTGATATCTTTGCAAACAGAGTAGACCCAAATCCAGAAGCTTCTGTAAGATCCTTCTGATCAGTGTCTACTCTGCCTATGAAGTAATACAAATCTGATAATAGTAAATACGGTTTTCTGCCATGCTAAAAATCATATGCCAGAATTTAAATTCAGCTAATTAATATTCATGATGTCATTATTTCTTATGTGAACTCTTCTGGAATAATATAGATCAGATTCTACTGTTTCTGTAATGGCCAAATATTCTTACTTTCATATGCCATTATAACTGTTAATCTAATTCATATTCATAATGTCAGTATTTCTTACTTGAATATTCAACGTCAAAAGGGTTAATCCATTCCCTCATAGGCTATTTTTAGACCCAACCACTTTGAATAAATCTACCGAACAGGAGCATTAACTAGAAAAATTTAAAAAGGATTTTTTTTAGAATTTTGTAGTCTGAAACCATTGTGTTAAATTGAGCATTTGCTCCTATAGGAGCAAATGCTCTATTTAACACAATGGTTTCAACAGGTGACTTTTACAGAGGCCTAAAAAGGCATATTGATGGAGGAAAGGGTTAACAAATGCTTGACAGTGTATCCTCTATATATACATACCTATTGATATCCCATGTGTATATACAGCCATCAAATCCTGAGGTGACTAGTCGTCCTCCACCTGCATCATACTCAATATTCTTTACCCAGTTTGAGTGACCCCTAAACACCTGTACAGTATGTTTGAGGTAGCGGACATCCCATAATGCAACTGTGGTATCATCGGAACATGTGGCAAACATGCGGTCATCTAAAAATCTGTGATCGAAAAAGAACTTTTTAAAATCAACAGAAACATGTTAATACAAACCTGAAGGTCATGGCAGCCTTATATGTAAAATACATCTTCACTTATCCAAATTGCTGGTAAAGAAGACAATGACTTGGGAAATGTTTAGGCAGGTTGGTGCTCAAGGTTGGGTGAAAGTCATGCAGATGACCCACAGAGGAGCTTTTAGCATGCTTTTCATCCTGGATTTACCCATTCCCTAATATAATATCTTTCAACTCAACCTCTTTGATTAAATCTATTGAAAAAGAATATTCACTCCAAGAAAAGAAAATTTTAAAATTGTTAAGTTTTGAAAACATGAATGTAATAATCTAGCATTTGCTCCAAAAGAACAATATTAAGCCTTTCCCTCATATAAATACCTTTTCACGCATTTGCAAACAGAGTATACCCATATCAGATGGCGTCTGTAGTCTGATCAGGGTTTGCTATGAAATTCCATATTTTCTGTAAATACTAAAAAATCATGTGTTCAGTCCTATGCATTATTAAGTTTAAGCTAATTAATATTCATATACATGTAGTCATTTCTTACATGAATATTCAACAGGTAGAAGGTTAAAATAATTTCAAAAGTCATTAACCCTGTCCCTCATATAAACATGTTTTCCCGCATTTGCAAACAGAGTAGACCCAGATCAGACGGCTCCTAGAGGAGCCGTCTGATCAGGGTCTGCTCTGTTTGCTTAAAGAATTTGATAAGACCTGTTTCTTTAGTTTTTAAAATGGCTACAATATTCCACCTTGCATATTTTATTATATCTATTTTGTCCATGAATATTCAATAGGTATTGAAATTTGGAATAAATGTAGAACAGGGAAAGGGTTAATTAGACAGTCACACATGGTTCATAAAAAATCAACAACAAATACTTTAGATTAGACAGGATACAATGAGGGGATACTTACTTAACACAGTTCACACAATCTGTATGTGCGTTGTATTTACTTGCTACAAGCTGACCATTGAATGGATCAAACAGCAGAACACTCATCCTTTCACATGCAACACCCAAAATTGATCTGCAAAATAAGCATATACAGGGATAAAAGTAGAGAAAGTTGGAAAAGATTAACCTAAAAACTGGGCTCGGGCCTACATGTATAACTGCAGGACCCCTAGTGGGTCCAGGGAAACAATCTCTGACAATGGGTCTAGAGGACATCAGGTATCCAGAAGCTCCAGGGATTTAGAATACTTCCCAGAAAGCAGAGTTGCTGATCAGCAGCATGATGTATGCAATCAAAAATGATCAGTTAAGCAACTATTTTAAAATCAATCAGTAACAAATGCAATTAAAAAGTAGGATACCCAATATGGCTGACGCATTATATACAAAGTTGCATTGTTAAAATAGAAAATCCAATTATTTTAACTCTTTAGGTCTGTTCTATGTGTTTATGATTTGACATACTTCATAGATCTCACTATGCAGTTTCTGCCATATGTAGCCAAATATACATGTATTCTGGTTCAAGTGCCATTATTAACCCATTCCTCCATAGGCTATTTTTAGACCCAACTGCTTTGAATAATTCTACCGAAAAGGAGCATTTACTAGAGAAAAGGAAAAGTTTAGAATTGTGTAGTTTTGAAACCATTGTGATAAATAGAGCATTTGCTCATATAATGGTTTCATAAAGTGATTTTTACAGAGGCATAGAAAGGCGTATTTATGGAAGAAAGGGTTAAATTACATGACCAATGAACATGTAAGCTAATAAATATTTATACAGATATCATTTCTTACATGAAGAATCATGGAGCCAGGAGTAAGGGGTCAATTTCATACATGTAGTTTATTTTAGTCTCTGCTTGTTAGATGTGGAGAGATGATGAGAATAAAAACTCTACATAAAGAATGAAGCTACTTTTGTCAAAATCGAAACATCTCATGGATTTCTACTTAATCCGTTACTCCATAAATATGTCTTTCTATGCCTTTGCAAACATCAAGCAGACCCAGATCAGACGGCTGCTATAGGAGCCATCCGATCAGGGTCTGCTCTGTTTCCTTTGGAAATAATATAGATATGATTCTACAGTTTCTGCCATGACCAGAATTTTTCTGTGTTCATGTATAATTATAAAAGTAAAACTAATTGATATGCATGCTGTCAGTATGTCTTACATGAATATTTATGGAGCAAAGGGTTAAGCCTACAGTTTGGATTATCCTCCCCTTGCTACTATATTATACATATATTATATTCACACATTCATTCACTGTACACTAGGTACCAGACCTCATAAATTGTATACTTTTCCAAGTTAGCTGGAAACTGAAGAGTAAAATTACATTTTATTTCATAACTCTTGTTGATTTTAAACCAAATTATAAATAACTTAGATCTGTTAATCAGACGTAGTTCTGAAAGCAGCCGATAATATGCAGTAAATGAATAAAATAAAACCAAAGAACAAGCTTCTTCATCAAAAATATCCCAATTCTCTGGCAATAAATCTGCAATGATCATATTCATGAAGTGAAGGACTAACATTTTACTCCATAGAAATGATTAACCTTTTATCACATTTTTAAACAGAGTAGACCAAGATCTGACAGCTAGTCTGAATAGAGTAGATGTTCTGCTTGTTTAAATGAATGAATGGTGTTTTACGGCCCTTCGACACTGATGGTCATATAGAGCCGAACAAATAATGTAAATAAAACTTGTTTAATGTTTATTGGATATGTAGACCTGATTCTACAGTTTCTGCCTTGAACAAGGTATCCTGTGTTCAATAAAAATAAAAGTTCAGTTAATCAATATTCATGATGTCATTATTTCTAACATGGATGATGGGTTAAGTCATAGATCTAGATGCTACTTTAGGTAAACAGATGCTAAGATACATATATATTTAACCCTGAACTCCATGAATATAGATGTAAGAAATAATGACATCATGAATATTAATTAGATTAATTTTTATAATGGTCCATGAACAGAGGACTTTTTGCCTATTGCAGAAACTATGAAATCACATCTATATTAATACTGTATACATGTATATCATAAGCAAATAGAGCTGAACCTGATCAGACAGTTACTATAGGAACCATCTGATCTAGGTCTAGGCATATTTATGGAGGAAAGGGTTAATTAATGAACTAACAAAACAACTGTGGTACTCTCACTTGACATGCATTCAAGCTGCTGCTACAGTTAACCCATAGATCTTCATAAAGCAGCATGTCTTTTTTGCAAAGAATGTTTGTAACAAGATTTAATTGTCCTGTAGTACTGTTTTCCAGTTCGTGATTAATGATGATTGACCAAACTTGAACGATCAGTGCTGCCAGAGATCACTACATAGAATTTTAAAGAACATTACCAGTGCCCCAGATAAGAAATCAGTAAATAGGGTATAATATTTCACTCCCCACTTTCAAATGAATAGAGTGAAATGAAAAATAATAGAGTATCTGACATTTTGTTTAACTCATGTACCTGCAATAAAATGCTACAAAGTTATATGTGCTGTGTTCTGAAGTAATAATTATCTAAACAGAACATACTTATATAGATTCTAGACATACCTGTAATTGAATATTGTAACTTGCCCTTTTAGTGTTACTGGTATAGTAGATATAAACACTCTCAGTCTCTGTTATTTCAAATGTATATATAACAGTAAACGATCAGCGTCATTCTTTTTTTATCCTAATTTTAACTCACTTATCGACGGCAGATTTAACTATATCAAGCAATAGTGGTTTTACAATACTTCTTCTTGTTGAAATCTCCGTTTCCGATTTAAAAAATAAACCACAAAATTGATGAACATGGGTCTGAATTAGTGTTTTTCTTTACAACTTTTCTACCGCGACGTGACATTTTGATTGAAACCGCAAAAACAAGTGTCAAATAGTCATAATATCGAGACGCTTATAGAAATACAGAACAGCAAACGTCTAGCAGTGGACTGGTACACAATCGGAATACCTCACATATTTACGCATTATGAATAAGGGATGTGTAGTCGGCCGAGATGTAACGATTGTCGAAGTTGTCGGAAATGGAATCTGTTAGCGGAATCGACTTCGACTTTCGTTGTACGCATTTACGTGATATGTTTAGAGTATTTGATAAATATTTTGCATACTTGATACGCATTAAATTGATTTCCAATGCGTATTTGGCCATTCTAAATGTGTAAAATACGCCGATACGCAGCTTATCTGGGGCACTGCATTACACAGGCCACAGGGAGTGACAATTTAATCTTGTTACAAACATTCTTTACAGTTTTATCATGTTATATGTGTTACCATCGTGTATCATAGGTGCGAAACACAATCAGTACACATAAAACTTAGAAATGTGTCCATAGGACAGTCCGACACTGATGCCCCCACTTCAGGTATTTTGTCACAGAACAGGCGATTTATTAAGTCATTTTTGCAAATAAATAGTCGCAACTCCTATACGACTTAAGCGATTTACATAGTTATAGAACTTGACCAAGATATAATGGCCACAAACATGTGTGTAAAGTTTGGTGACCGTGTGGATTTGACAAATTTATACTTTTTAAAAAGAAGTCAGGACAAATTCTTCTAGATCTGCGTACAGACAAGGGCAACCCTATATGTCACCACTATGTGGGGGCATAAAAATCAGTACTTCCAGTACCCATAAAAATTTACCGAAAGGTCGGCATCCATAATAAAAAATACTTCAATGTAAGCACTGTAAAGCATTGAATGAATTTTCTGAACCTCATGCTAAAAATCACAAATTTCATTCCTTGAAATCGTAAAAAATCAGTTAAGAACAGTAAGTATGATATCCCCCTTTAGGCATTCATGATCATAATGAAAAAGAAAGAAAAAAAATAAAATAAAAATCAAGAACTTTTATTTGTTAAAAGCACGCCATCAACGATTCATAAAAGAAAAATACTTTGGCAGGAAATACGAACAAACATATTTTCCTTACCCATCTTTTGAAAAGTCAAAGTTGAATACACCCCCATTGTCAGTGTCTTTTATTGATTTTCTTGGATCCCATGTATGGTGGACTTTGATTGAAGATGCCAGTTTATGTTGAAGTCCTGCTGTGTCGCCAGTTTTCTTGGGCAGGCCAATTTCTCGCCTTGACACAGCTGCTAATGGGTAGTGTCTGTAGCTATCCATTCTCACTTTTGGATGCCGCAAACTTTAACCATAAAAGCAGCCAATATGCAATATCACACGATGTTAAAACAGAAAATAAAAGCAGTTTTTGACATATTTCGGAAATTGTTGAATTGCAAGCAATCCTCCACATTGAAGAGCACCGATGAATGGTTATGAATAAAACTCGGCCCAAAAAGGGTCTGTTAAGAATAATTCGGGACTTCAAGTATTTCCAGCAATAAAATGATTAAATCTATATTTTTTAACAATCTTCAGCAATTTTTTCAATACAGTTATTAGTAAAGGTCCTAGTATAACTCATAAATGTTAAATAATGCTTTTTAAGACTTAAATAAAAACTTTAATTTTTACCTGAAAATATGCAAAAAACAGGTTGATTGATTGAATCTTTATGTCCACCATATATGATGAGCAAGTACAAATAAGAAACATACGCATAATACACAATAGTTCACACAATAATTAAACCTAAGAACAAGCATGCCGACAGGGTTAACTCGGGTAGAAAATTAATCCCAACCGTACGTAATTAGCACATATATGCAAAATAGAACTAAATATTGACATAACACTGAAATAGGAAAAACAACAGATACAGGCAATAAAGCACAGAGAAAATTAAAACTAATGTATCATAACTATAATATTGGCAAAATGCTTAATGCAGGTCTAACGTAATGCCGAAAGCTCCTGTAGGAGCCTTCTGCCTTACTCCCAGCCCGCATCAAGTCGTCATGTGTGTTTGTTCGAGGATACACACATTTTTAAATTACGCACAATAAGGTTAAAAACACACCACATATATAGAAATATACAAAATAAAAAAGAATGTTACATAATTGTAGGGCGTGATAATATACGTCATAAATGAAAAACAATACTACAAAATAAACCGAATTGATCTCCGTCGTTGTCACTCCTTGCTTTTAACTATTTACTCCATTTATATACACTTTATTGCGTCTTTTGCAAAACAGTGTAGACCCAGATCAGAAGCTCCGGTAGCACCTGTCAGATCAGGGTATACACTGTTTGCACTCAGGATCTTTTAGACATGAGTTTAGCGTGACTCCCACAGAAATAACTATTAATACATACCGGTAGCCTACATATCAAAATCTTATATAATCATATATCAAGTCACTTTTCCAGATTTGTTTTTAAAATTTCTTTTCAAAAGTGTCCTTCCAAATATCTTCTTTAGTCATGTTGGTGTATTAAATTATTAATACTTCCTTATTATACGATATATGTTCCATTTTTACCTTTTCACAATGCTAAGTACTATATTTCAATCATAGCAAATTGTCCAATAAATAACACATGTACAGTTTGTAACTGGTCATGTTATTTATCTGCAGCAGAAATGTCTGAATATTCATGACGTCATTATTTCTTACATGAATATCATGAATGAAAGAATCAAGAAACCGTTTGATCTTGATCTGCACTATTTGCCTATGTTTTTCTGTATGAATATTTAAGGTAGTTTGTAAAGGGAACCGGGTTTTCTCTTGAATTATATAAGCACTGAATTACATATATAATACGTATACTGGTTTTATCATCAGCTGTAATTTGTATTAGATTGTTGCTCTATTTGTATACTACACATCAGCTACAGTAAAACCCACCCAAAGCGACCACGAAACCGTGGTCTAATTCTAGCTCGTAATCCATTCCCTTCTATGCTATTTAGACCCAAACTCTTTAAATAAATCTACCAAAAAGGAGCATTTACTAGCAAAATGGTACTTTTTTAGAATTGTGTAGTTTTCTTCTTCTTATGAAATACACTCTCAACTTTGAGAATTATGTGTTGGCGCCTAATTTAGAACATCTTTAGTTCACTAACAGCGTGAATGCTGAACTAGTTAAGAATAAAACTATATACAAGCTGTATAGATCTAGTTATTGAGTATCGGTATTAGGACAGCCACTGGAACTAAGGACTTAAATGCATCGACTGTGGCTGCCGACTGTGCATAGACTGGGAGGAAGTTCCACTGGTTTACTGTTCTAGGATAAAATGAATATTTATAGGTGTCTTTTGTTGCTGCTATATGTTTGTATGAGTAAGTGTTGCCCTGTCTGGTTCTTTTATCTGGTGTTTGAAGTAGATTATCTGGTGGTCTGATGGCCACCACATTATGGATGATTTTATAAAACATAATAAGTCTTGCTCTAGTTCTTCTAATCTAGTTCTTCTAATTTCTAAAGTAGGCCAGTTGAGGTTATGTAACATGTCAGAAACAGAGCTAGTATTGTGGTAGCGGTTAGAAACAAACCGGGCTGCACGTCTTTGCACTTTTTCAGTTTGGTTTATATGAGAGTTTGTATGAGGGTCCCAGACCGTTGAAGAATATTCTAATTTGGGTCTTATGAGTGCTTTATACGCATGATCTTTTGCTTTAACAGAGTTTATTTTCAAGTTTCGTTTTAGAAATCCAAGAGTTTGGTTGGCTTTATTTGTAATGTTGTTTATATGCTTGTCCCATTTAAGGTTGTTTTGTAGAGTGATACCTAAATATTTAGCCTGATCAACTTTTTCGAGCTTATGTGAGTGTAGCGTGTATGTAAATTCAACTGGTTTGCGTTTCTGTGTGAATGAGAGTACATTACATTTGTCTGGGTGGAAGTGCATAAGCCAGGCTTGTTCCCACTGTGCTGCAGCATCAGGATCTGTCTGAAGTTGTATGCAATCATTTCGAGATTCTATTTCTTTGTAAATGATACTGTCATCTGCGAAGAGTCTGAGAGTGCTGTATTTGAGATAGTTAGGAAGGTCATTTATGTAGCTGAGAAAGAGGATTGGACCCAATACCGTGCATTGGGGTACTCCAGATGTTACTGGTACTTTATCAGACATTTCACCTTCCAAGACAACAGTTTGGGTCCGATCAGTCAGGAAGTCATTTATCCAGTTAAGCGTGTTACCTTGTATTCCATAATGTTGTAATTTGTAGATTAGATGCTTATGCGATACCTTATCAAAAGCCTTTGCAAAATCCATGATGATTACGCCTGTTTGTATACTATTGTTATTTGACTGTGAGAGGTTTTGGAGAAATGAAATGATCTGTGTATCGCATGAATGTGAGGATCTAAAACCATGTTGTAAATCATAAAGAGTGTTGTTGCTTTCCAGATGAGACATAATACTACTAGAAATAACGTGTTCTAAAATTTTACAACAAATGCATGTAAGTGATATTGGTCTATAATTAATCGCATCATGCTTATCTCCCTTTTTATATGCTGGACAAATATTTGCATGCTTCCAGAATTTTGGAATTTTGCCTAACGATAAAGATAAATTAAAGATATGCGTGAGGATTGGAGTGATAGACGAGCTGCATTCTTTTAATATTCTTCCATGAATGTTATCTGGACCTGCTGCTTTGTGGGGCTTTATGTTTTCTAATAATTTTCTTATTCCATTTTCAGTTATATTGAGTTCTGGCATTTGTGGATGTGAGCTAGGGCCTTTGTCCGGTATTGGTAGATTAGATGTAGGAGTGAAAGCTTTTTGAAATTGTTCGTTCAGTGTATTTGCTTTACTTTTACTGTCTGATTTCAGAATGCCCTGGTCTCTAAGAGGGGGGTGATTTGGCTATCAGTTGTTTGAGTTTTTATGTAGGAAAAGAGCTTTTTGGGAAATTTTGAATGGTTAAGGCTGTCTTGTTCTGGTATTGTTATATCAAAGATCATATTTTCTATGTATTTCCAGTAGGCTTGTCGTTGTTCTTTCCGCATGGCTCAGTGGTAGAGCGTCCGCCTGCGGTACGGAAGGTTGTGGGTTCGATCCCCGGCCGCGACAGACCAAAAGTCGTTAAAAGTTGGTACTAGTAGCTCCCTTGTCTGCGCTCGACATTAAAAGGTGTAGTTCTAGGACTGGTCGGCCCGGTGTCAGGATAATGTGACTGGGTGGGATGCCCTTGCCATGTGCCCGCGGCAGGGGTATTTCAGTGAGGCAGCACTATAACTTGTCTCATGCGGGTGCCGTCTGCAAATAACTGAAATACTGTTGGTCGGACGTTAAACCCAACTCACTCACTCTTTCTGTATCTCACTTTTCATTCTTTTCAGTTCTTTTGGTTTACGTTGGTGCTTTTGTTTAAGTTGTGATATGTGATATGATTGTGAAACCATGGTTTCAAAAGCTGACATTTTCAGGGGCGTCAAAACGCGTCAATATTTGGGAATGGGTTAAAAGCAGACGGTAGCTTAATGCAGTCCGGAGGTTATGAAGAAAGCTTCCATAGTGAACTTTCTGTATTACTTTCGCCCTGTATTACACGATCACTTGCCTTTGACAAAGCCAAGGGGCCATTTCGAAAGGGTCGTACCTTTGTCATGTAGATAGATAATACTATCTATATTATTATAGACTGGTTAGATAATTATTACAGTTGAAATCGCATATACAGGTATATGTTACATTCCAGCGATTTCTTTCATGTCAAAGTCATGGTGATATTTACAGATTTGTACTCCAACCACTACCATTTAAAGTCCGTCTTCGCGATGGGCGGAGTAAGAAATACTCGCGTTTATATGTTATATTGGTTTTCGGTAGAGTCAAGGCCATATATAACTGTTTTAACCCCTTCCTCAATGAATATTAAGATATGATAAATATATGTGGTGATCAGGTTTTATTGTACATATATTTTGACAGAATATTGTCATCGTACGTCATATCCGCTATGCGTGCATTCGCCGTGCATTCTATCATATGCTTGATGAATGAGTGAGTGGTAAAACTGGTATGGTGAGTGAGTGTGGTCACTTTGCACGGGCACCTAATTGTAAAACCTCCCATCCGCCCATCTGCTCGCTTAAACAGTCATAGTCACCAAATAGCCTCGCTATCCGGACACTCTTCGTAGGTTTAAGCACATTCTTTCGAAAATACTTAGTATTGCTGTTCACAGTAATTATTTACATTTAAGTTTATTAAGTACGCCATAACTTGGTAGTTACTTGTGTTTACTTAGAGAACTATTTTAATTTTTTGTTAACAATTTGGCATATTTCGACAGCGAGTTGGTGAAATATTTAAATTCCGAATTGTGTGAAACCTTTAATCTATTACCTTTAGTCTGTGATATCTATAAGTATTCATATTGTTTCAGGTTGTTTGTTCTACATACTATAAATATAATTGGAACCAGGAAATGGCTTATTTTATTCGTTTAAACCCCTGGTAACACATGTATATTATTTAAATGAATTTTCATAATGGCATTATAAACAAGTAAGTTTTGACCATGGTAGAAACTGTAGAATCATATGTATATTGTTTCTTAAGGCAACAGAGCAGATCTTCATCGGACGATACCCTGCGGAGATCGTCTGATCTCAGTCTACTATGTTTGCAAGGCGTTAAAATGTGTGTCCATGAACTAACGAGTTTATAATGTAACCAACAAATATCCCAAAGCGTATCTCTTATCCACATCTGGTACGAATGGACTAGTATCAGAATAATTAGTGCTGGCAAAAACATACTCGATTCAACAAAATTGACAACTGCGAACTCAAAGTAGGTAGACAGACAGACGATCGAGCGGACATACATTGGTGACGAAGGTAATATATAAATATATCATCTTCGGACGGGGGTTCATTGTTAACCCTTTGTATTACATGCTGTGTTACATTTCGATATTTGAAATAATAATTTTAGTAGAACCTGTCCTAAGCGGCAATTCATTTATAAAACACAGGGATCTTAATAGTATGTCGTTGCCTTATGCAGTGCAAAAGTAATACTCTCCTATAGAAGCTCTATGCATTACTTTTGACGTGCATTAAGCTACCATATGTCTAACAGACCCATAGTTAAACCCTTTTTGACACCCGCTTAAAACATGTTCGTCCCGCGTTGTCATTTCAGCGCAACGTGTAAGGCTTTATTACGCATTGTGCCAATGCGGTGTCATAACAATTATGAAAAACATATGTTTGCAGAATCTGATCAGGGTCTACGTTATCTGAAACTTATCAGCATCGAAACCTCTCTACAATGACTAATCACAAGACGTCTTAACCATAGTTTTAAAACAGTGTAGATTTATACAGTAAGGAGGTAAATGCAGAAAGCTCCAGAATGATTTGTTTTTCATATTTCTTAATACCGTAATAAAAGATTTGAACACTTAAACGCATTTGCTTATCATATTCAATACTGTTTGCAAACAACACAGAGCCAGTGATGTATCTTTTTCTCGAGAGGCAACGCGTTATAAATCACAATGCAATGAACTCTCGCTAACCCGAACACTTAAGCAAGTATCATTACCAGCCTTTAAGACAGTTAGTAGCTTAATGTAGGGTGAAACACGCACAGAAAGCCCCCTCCCCCATGAGCCTTATGCATGGCTTTCACCCTGCATCAAGCAGTCATCTGCCTGAACGTTCTCAGCTCGTCCTTACTAATGGTTCAGATTAACTGTAAGTTATACGCTGCGTCATGCATTTATATCCACTGACGAGCATCTTGTTGTGTTTTAACCTTTAGTCGGCTAAGCAAATGCTTGTTCGCTCAAATTGTGTCTACCCTCTTTTTTCACCAGTTTTGTTGAATTTGTATACAGAAATATATTAAGTGTCATCAGTTTTGATCCTGATGAAATGCTGAGCTACCTGATATCTCATTTGAGTCCAATGTGTTTACAAAGGATACCAACCATTCGCCCACAGCAGGCATAATGTTAACCATTTACTACATGAACATTCATGTAACATATAATGACATTGTGAATATTTAGTTTATTCTTATTTATAATGACACATGTAAACAAGAAGAAACTATAGCATCTCATCTATATTATTTCATAAGCAAACATATTAGATCCTGATCAGACTCTGCCGGATTGCAGAGGCGTAGAGGGACATAAGTTTATGGAGTGAATGGTTAAACAGGTTTCAGCATCATCGTGGAGATTTAAATGAAACATAATTATATATGTAGAGACATATATAAAATGAAAACAATACACAAAATGTATATGCATTATAGTCTAGCTTTATTCTAACTAAAACACAAAAAAGCAAGAAACAAGCTTCCCGGTAGAAAAAGAAAAACATTGCTGATGAATAGTCAGGTAAAACATATAGAGAATAATAGGTTAGTGCCGTAGATGGGACGCTTTATCCGACGAGGGGAGAAAACGTTGAGGCGAGGCTTGCCGAGCCTCAACTGTTTTCTCTCCGAGTCGGATAAAGGCGTCCCATCTACGACACTAACCTATTATTCGATTTATCCAGTCAATATAGTTAAATGTCTTTTTTATAGACTAATAACACTCTTGAAATAATTTACATTGAAAATGCAGTTTTTCGATCAACGGATCCCTCCCTTTTCACTTCCATTTAGACGTAAATAGATCTAATGAGCTACCGCAGAGGAATATAGTTTCGATACTTGTATTACTAGAAGGGAAACGTGGTTGAATTTGAAAAATAAGATGATTTGAATCGAGGGTCGATAAGTTATTTAAAACAGACATGATCTATATTCTTTGGTCAAATTCGAGTTACGTAGTCTCGGTTTCTATTTTTAGATTCTACCTAACGTCACTCAGAAATCGATGGAACTGAACAGGCTATATTTAGGTTTATGACTATCACCGCCCCTGTAAGAGTTTATCAATCAAATAATCATGAGAGTGAAAAGAAAACATTTACTATTTATCTGTCAATCTTTGCTTCCAGGTTTGATTTTATCAAAAACGGGTTTTACCAGCGGTGGATTAAATTAATAAAAGTGATAAATCAACATCATTTTGTATGTGGCCTCAGTGGCGTAATCGGTAAGGGCGACGTCTCTAGAGAGATTAGAATTAGTTTTTGTAGGATCAGGCGCGGGTTCGAATCCAGCTGTAGCCAATTATTTTTATTTTTTCTCATTAATTCTTCTGGTGACCAAATAGATCTGTTAGATCTATTCCATCAACATGAATGTTTACAGAAAACTAAAATAGTTCCATGGTTATAGAATCATTACGCTTATCTACTAACCTAATAAACCTTCCACTACCGGAAGTAACCAAATAAACCTAAGTTTATTTGCACCCCCTTTATTATGTCACTAGAGAAGCCTGGTGACTGGATAAAATGATTTTATTGGTACCAATAAACTGATATTTTCAGCAAGCTGATAGGGGCACAGTGAACAAGTAAATATTTCACCATGGCAGATGCGGTAGAATCAGATCTATACTATGTTATAAATCAACAACAAATCCTGATCTGACGGCTCTTGCAGGATCATCTAATCTGGGTCTGCTCTGTTTGCAAAGACGTTAGTTGCGTTTCTATGAAGTAAAGTTAAAACAAAATAATGAAACATGGCCGCTGCTGAATTAGGCTATGTTGGCAAAATTTAAAAACGACATGGGCTTATTGATATTTGTTGATCAATATGTTTAGTGTTCACCTTATTCATGCCGGCGGGGTAAGTTATATTCAATCTATGTTTTCGACCCAATTAAAATAAGAAAATGTCCGACAAGGAATTGCCTCTTGGACTGTTGCGTTAAGTGCTGATCAAAGAAATTGATTTCGTATTTATAATCACATGTATTTACACGCATTTGTCGTATAAATCATGTCGTATTTATAACCATATGCCGTAACCATAAAAGTGGTCGTATTTATAACCATATGCCGTATCCATAATCATTTGTCGTATTCATAACCATATGCCGTATCTATAATCATTTGTCGTATTAATAACCATATGCCGTATCTATAAAAATGTCGTATTTATAACCATATGCCGTATCCATAATCATTTGTCGTATTCATAACCATATGCCGTATCTAAATTCATTTGTCGTATTAATAACCATATGCCGTATCTATAAAAAAATGTCGTATTTATAATCAAAATTTATTATGCTGTATTTATAATCAGTTGTCGTATAAATCATGCCATATTTTAACCATTTATAATCATATACCGTCTATACCCATATTTATGAATCGAGTAAGTATGTACACTTTAAGACATCATACACAATCTCGCTATATTCATACATTTGAATTGCTACTTGTAGGCATTTCTGGTAATAATTTTTATCTTGTCTTATGCTAGGCGCGACTTGATTAACAATTATGGCGGATAGCTTGTATCCAGATGAGACACCAAATACTTGGCGCCTCACCAGGATCCAAGCTGTTTGACATTCGGACAGTAATTTCTTCAAAGAAAGCTTGAACGAATCAGATGTAAGTAAACATCGAAACAGGTCGGGGGTTTAGCAGACTTGATGATTTCTTCATCAAAAGGGTTAACAGTGTTATGTAAAAACACCAAAAGGTGGCGAACGAACTCTTACACGGATATCAAACTACTATCCATAATAGTTGAGAAAGGATGCCATCATTAACCCCTATAAAATAGTGTCGTGTGCAAAAATTGTCGTCTTCCTCAATATTCGAATGGTTAATTGTTCTCATTAAATTACCTCTATAACACTCAGTTTGGTTACAAACTCTTTGCATAGGTACATGTAATCACAGATGCAACATTGGTAACAAAAGAGTTAAACATATAAAGCATACAATCAAATCTACTTAACACATGACAATATGACAACTTAATGCTTACTAGAAAATAAAACTCTAGCAAACGAAAGTCAACGATTCTGCTTACACAGATCAAACTGTTATTCAGAGCGAGTTTTACACATCTATATCAGCCATACTATTAGATCTTTCCTCTAACAGGACATGGTCACCTTCGATGGTAGAAACTGTCCTCTGGGATGCTGCAGAGAGACATCTTTGACCACGATTTGCGTTGGAGAAACCGGCCACATTCATTATACCACTTCCAGATAGATCTAATTTCGCGGTCTCATGGGTTGGTGGTTTCGGTTTTACTGGTTCTTTTGCATTTTGGTTGGCTTGCGGTTTGAAGCTTCGATGATGGGGTGGTAGCTTCATGGCAGCATTGGATGTAAAATTGGACAAAGCGCTGATGTCAATATCGTTGCCAAAGTGTTTCTCTTGTGAGAACATCGGGTGTACCCTTGCTGAAGTGTCTGGACGATCTGGTAGGAAAGGACTGACAGGCCGGGAATCAGATTCGATCTCATATGGCTGGTTACCGTCCGTCAATGATACCCTGTTAAGATAATTGGATAAATGACATATCTCTGAAATAAAATGCGGAAGTACGCACACGCACGCACGCAAATAGGCACGCACGCACGCACAAAATCACACACGCACATACACAGACACACGCACGCACACGCACGCACACACGCGCACACACGCGCGCACACGCATATTCATACAAACAATTACCGATACCATCACATTTTAAATATCGAGTGTGATGGAACGTCTTATATATCATAAGTACAACTGAACATAATTCTTTAAATGTTAAAATACAATATATCTACAGTCATTGTGTATCAAAAGTATCATTTTCCTGTAGTGTATGTACTTAAATTAATGCTTTATTACATATTTTAGTATAAAACAAATAAATGAAAGGCATTCCATTAGTCCATGCTCACAATCGTTATACAGTATAACCTCTCTATAATGGCCACTAAATTACATCAAAATGTTTGTGTCGAAGGCAGGTGGCTGCTTAAAGCAAGGTGAAAGTAAAACAGAACGCTCCTATAGGAGCGTTCTGTTTAACTTTCACCTTGCTTTAAGAAGCCAACTGTGTTCGATACCAACAAATTAACACAATCTAGTGGCCGTTATAGAGAGGTTGTACTGTACATTCAAATACAATATTATCAGAAGTGCAAATCTGTGGTTGAAATACTGTTAATGCGACGTAAAACCCGATACCAAAGAAAACTTAAACAACTTATGTTTTGGTTAGTGTCATGGACAATAATTAGTGCTTATCTGACGAACAGTAGACTTTATTACACTAGTTCTGTCACTATTATTAGTAGCAGTTCTCTGTTAATTTGCAGTAAAGAAATATGGATAGTGGAAATAATAGGCAAGAAAATGTGACGACGGTGTTCACCTTTAGCAAATGTAAATCGAATAAGAATGTCACCTTAACCCACGAATATTAATTGAAGAATATATTACTGCATGCATATTCATGGACTAAACTTTTATAATTACAATTTACAGGGAAAGGTTTGGCTGTGCCAGAAACCTTAGAATCAGATCTATAAGCAAACAGAGCAGACCCTGATCAATAGCTGTCTGATCGGACTCTACTCTTTTTGCAAAGATACTCAAAGTTGCCTGTTAGACGGAAATGGTTAGTTATTTTTAAAGTCGAATTTTTGGCAATTCCTTTCGAAGACGACCAGATGGTCAAACCGATTAAATCTTAATGTAATATCCAGTTACTCTGAGTCTCATCTGACTCCAGGCTGTTTGTGAGGGTTATATTGCAAGCGCATACAGCAAGCTAAAGTTTAAGTAGATGGAACTGATTTGAAAATTAGTACGTATAAGTAACAATAAATAGCACTAACAGAAGCGACCACTTAATGAATGGAAATTGGTGCAATAAAAAGCAGGTTGTAGCTTAATACAAGACAAACAGACTCCTGTAAAATGTTTCTGCATAACGTTCTGCATTAAGCTAACACCTAGTTTTAACACCCAGACCACGCCTCTTTTAGGTGATTGTTTTAGAGAGTTTTGACTGTATTGTTATATGAAAACCTTTCCCGTTAGTAAGTTATTGTTTTGAGAGAATATCCAACCCATAACTTCTTATCCGGCTGTAAACTTTAACCCTTCCTTGTTCCATGTTTATTCCAAATTTAAATGGACAAAATAGTTCAGGCAACGCCGAATAGACAACATGCAATATTGTAGCCAATTTAGAATGTAAAAAAAGAGATCTATCAAAATCCATTAGCAAACAGAGCAGAGGAGCCGTCTGATCTGGGTCTACTATGTTTGCAAATGCGTGAAAACACGTTTACATGAAGAAAAAGGTTAATGTCTATTCCATTTCAGCTTAGTTGCAAAATTGGCTTACTCGAACTCGATCAATACAATACAGGAACTATCGCCTATGTCACTTATAGTATCATATTATCAATTATAGGCACCACTTGGAACACTTGTATAGACGGTACACTGTGCCAACCGGCGTCGTATTAGGACCCAAGCTGTTTGCAAATGTCAGTAAGGTTGCGCTTAAGAGGAAACAGCTTAGTTCTGAGACAAATACATGTATGTTAACAATGATATTGCAAAGATAGATCACGAAGGATACGGCTTTTATTTCAATGGCAATTATTCATTAAGATCCGCAGGATTTGTTTTAAACGCAATTGGTTCAACTTAATCTGATGTTTATTTGCTTAATGTTCTGTTCAACTAAGTAGTATGTTCTATTTGTAAGTTGTTCCCTTAATAGTATTTACAGTCAATAAGAACCAGAACTGATATTGATAACTGATATAACTGATAATATATTCACTGACCATGCAATAACAATAATCTATCAGGTAATAACCATTCAGACGTGTTTGCAAACACAGTGAACCCGGATCAGACAGTTCCTGTAGGATATGTTTGATCTGGATTTGCTATATTTGCTTAAGGGGTGATCTCCCTTTAGTTTCCGCCATGACCATGCGATCTCTTGTTCATATGCCATTATTTAAGTGCAGTCAATGAGTATTCACACACGCACTATTTGTGCAGTAAACGCAAGCAGTGTTTGAAAGCTTAATGAGTCTGATGAATATTGCCACTGAAATATTACTGTATACTTACATATGACAATAGCACAGGCCTGTTAACCATAACAATAAAAGAACATATTTAAAACATATTCAAATATTTTGAAACATATTATAATCTTCTATAATTGCTGTTTGCACGGTATATGTGTATTTGTTTGAAATTTATACTTAACAGAGTGCTTGGAAAGAAACGAATAATTTGTAATATACCACAATATTTTCATGTGATGTAATACTTACTGACTTTGCCTCAGCCTTTGCTCTAGATATTTTTGTCTCAGTTTGAAAACTGCAAATCCAGCACCAACAATAGCTACAGCACAGCAGAGTAGGATTGCCATGCGCTTTACTATATTCAAGTTGCACTCATATCCGTTGACAAGGTCTTGGCAGTCGTACAGGCTCGTGCAAGGATCGGGATCACATTCATTAATCTCCATTTCACACCATGTTCCCACGTAGCCTGGCATGCACACACAGCTGTAGCCGCCAAACGACACTGCTCTGTCTGTAGACTCGCAAGCGGACGATCCAATGGTAGGCTGTGTACATGTTCCAAATACGCATGGGTTGTTCAGGATAAATACGTTTACAGTAACGCTAGGCGTGTATTCGTCTCGCGCAGTCTTAGCTATGAAATTCCATGTCATATTTCCATTGAGGTAAGGTGAGAATGTGAAACTGATGGTGTAAGCTTGCACACTTCGATACCTTGTAAACCTGACCGTGTGATTTCCTGTCTGAAGTTGAACGTTAGTCATCGTGAAAGTAGAATTACCAAGAGAAACGAAATTAGTGTGAGGTGTGAATACTTCTCCACCGTCCATATCTGCAAGAATTATTGTCCCAACTTCTAGGGAGGCGGTGCTATTGGCTTCAGCCACCACTGTATGGCGCAGGAAAGGCCGAATATCGTCATGAAGATTTCCCATGGTGTCCATGAAGAATCGCCGTGTCTTATCCGGCGTTGCCTGAATGATGAGAGTGAGTTTCTTCGATACAGTGAGACCTTGTTCCATGGCAGGCAGTCCAGTTTCTGTCACTCGAACAGACAAATAATTATCACCATAGAAATCTTCTTCAAGTGTGCAATTCAATAGGCCAGATGTGTTACCTATTGAACAAGTCGCGTTTTCAGGTTGTTTGTATATCTCGAAGATCAATGTGTCATTTTCAGGATCACTAGTTTCCACAACTATCTCTTTAAAGTTGTCCTCATGGGCTGTAAGCGTATCTGTGACTATAACTGGCGGAGTGTTAGGGAAAGTTCGACTGATGCGTGCCAGTTCATGAGCCCTTGGGTTTTCTATAGAGACAACCGAAGTGGATCGTTTTTGTCTGGTATTTTGGCCATTTTTGCATATCTGCAAGACAAATCATTCATCGCAAAAGTGGGATTTGTATGTGACTTTTTACAAAACTGTAAAAACATGTATTTGCGTAAATGGAAACGAAAATGTTATTCGTGATAACAAGCTGTACACATACATTATCGTAAATACATATTATCCAATTTTCACGGCACCTGCATACTAACAAGTAAAAATTTACTATACTGGTATTTAGAAATTAATGGCATATCAAAGTGTCTCACAATGTACTCTATGATTGTTCATACAAGAAATAATGATATCACTACTATTTATTGGCTGAATTCTTTTAATGTTATATGAACGCGGGATGATTTGACTTTGGTAGAAACTAGAATCAGATCTGTATAATTCCACGAACAGAGAAGACCATGATCTTGGTGATCCGGATCTACTTTATTTGCAAAAGCGTGAACATTAATAATTGTGTCACATACACCTTACAGAATTATTCATATTACAGTGAAATCAAAATCACATATAGTGGCATGAGTTATTCAAACCCTTTGCTGCTAGATGCCCTTTTCTATTTGATACTTTGCAATATGCTTCAAGTTTTAGAATGGGTGTTTTTATCAATTTAAATGTACTACCTTTGCCATGTATACGTGTTTGGAGAAATCCATGATAGCCGTAGGGTAGTCGAAACAGCCTTCGTCTGTATGGGTCCATTTTTGCTCAGCTACAGACAGAATGTGACTAGTTACATGAATATCATCATATCAAGCAACGTTTCAGAAAAGCAGATGATTTATTGTACAAATGGCTGTGAAGAAAGATATAATAAAGTTTCATATGTAGGGTGTTGGATGTCCAATAAGGAAGCTATCATAAGGTAATGGCGCTCAAAGTGAATTAAAACCAAGATCGGATATGCTAAATTATTCAGTTATCGTTTCATCTGCACTTCTGTGGTTATAAACGTAACATACCGAAAAGCAGTTACTAAAATTAGCACATTGTAAATGATCGTTATTAATCAATAACCGACCTTCTCACTCCCATCTACCGGTCCTTCCACCACCTAATATTTAGTATGGAGTCAATGCTCAATATTCCCGTCAAAGCCGGTCATACGTCCGATCCCCGGTTTAGCCATGCAAACGACTTTAAAATGAAATTGTTGCACCCTCTCTGCTTAGTATATAGCATATATGTAGGGTATGGACACTATGTCCACATTCCATATGTATGAGTGCTAGGTACACCTGGTATTACTCAACAACAATCAGGAACATAATTATAGACGAGTGTGATATATTCGAACCAATATTTCGGACCAGGTAGTTTTTAATAACACAATATGTAGGAAAAGTACCTTTCCTTAATGCACATGCATAGAAGAACTCATCACCTCTTAAAAAGTTAAAAAAAAAATCAAATGTGAATGTTGACTGAAATAACAAAAACATTACATGAATTCAGATCGATATGATTTCAATAAGCAAACAGAGCAGATTCTGTTCAGACGGTTCCTACAGAGCCTTCTGATTTGGGTCTACCCTTAATATAAGGCACGTAGAGGCGTTCTGACGGTTTTATTAAGGTTTTAATAGCATGTAAATAAATGATATTATGTACGTGTATTACATTTTGTAGTTTTTTCACAGTTATTATGCTATATTTAGTAAATATTATTTACATACAATACATGTATTGTCATGTGTTGACCGTCTTCTATGTTGTGGGTAAGTCAGGCGGGGATACCTATATTTACACTATTTGTAAAGCTATGGCGACTTTGAGATAAGTGTTAGGTTAGGACGTCCGTAAACCGGTTTAAATCCCCAGCGGCGATTTTGCTACTGACCGTGCCAAGGCGGTACTCTCTTTGCCACCCTTACCTTTGTTTGTCTTGTCTTTGTACTTGTGCTTTTGTTCATGTTTGGAATGTTTGTCTCTGGTGCTTGTGTGTTTGTTGGTCTTTTCTGTGTTCATCTAGTGTGTGTGCGTGTGTTTCGGTGTGCAGTGGTGGTTGTGGGGGTAATGGTGGTGGTAGTTGTGGTGGTGGTGTGTATGTGTGGCATGCTCATGATATATTTTCGTTATTGTAATTCTTTTTAATGCTATCATTTTAGCTTAAGTGTATTTATTAGCGTAAGTCTTTACTGTATGATACATTCCTGAATCGGCATTATATGACACTGTAATACATACCCACATCCCAGTATATTAAAGCTGGTTGGTAGTCTGGATCTTTGTCACATGAGGATGGTACGGATATATTGATATTAATTTCGTCAAATGTCACAACCGGGGATGGGGCAACATAAAATGACACGTTACAGAATCGCTGGATCCTGAAATAAAATAAAGAGTCAAACGTATTGATTAGATTGTTTTTATGTAAAAAATATATATTCAGCATTTTAGGGATCAATCACGAAACATGCAATGCGTTGTCATACCATTGGATTCATTAGATCATCTTGTTGGTGAATGGTTGGAAGCGTTTACTGAATAAACTTTGAAAATGGATGTTTCAAACTATCTAACGAAGTTTGTAACTTACATTGCCATACAGTTCCGGGTATGGAATGCCTTGTTGCAGTTGTACTTGCTAATGAAGGTGACATTTACATTTCGAGAATGCTTCACGGAGGTTGTAGTATGTGTACACCTGCTTAAAAATGTTTCCGGTAATGAAATGATTGCACATTTTCAAATCCGCAATTGATGAATAGCAAAACCGATACGTTGTGAAATGTAAACCTCGTATAAAGTAGCGACAGGAACATGTCCACGCAGATAAGGAAGAGTCAATGTAATATTCGTCATCATATTCGAAGCGAGGCTAGCCACTACCAATAACAAAAGAAATGTGATATAATGTATTGATGTACAGTAATATGCAGTGACATATATTCTAAGAACACATTCTGGGCCATTCTCTTTTGCATGTCTTTTTTTTTTATTTTAAGTACAAAAGTCGCTATACTTATGGGGTTCCAAGTCCCCTTGTGCCACGTGCTCTAGGTTATCTGTTCTTGCATTACATTCTGTAAATGCTAAGAATTGTTGTTAACTGTGACATCCGTCACAGCACTAAACGAAACATCTACCTGTTACGGAGCATTCTGGTTGTCTGGGAACCAGTCATAGTGGGATTCGAGATGTAAGGCTTGTAGTCGATCGTTGCCGCACTGCCATAGTCCGTAGTCTTATCTATTTCGTTTAACGTTCCACATGAAATGCCACCAGAGTTCACTGTAAAATATAATTACGGCTAGATCACGTGTATTGTACAACTGCCAATTTGTTCCTCACCTAAATATAACATTAAGTACTTACTCCCTCGTTCAGGGCTGATAATATGCGGACAGCGCTAAGATGTTTAGTAGATGTTAAAGCTTAAACAGGTGCGTTGAAATACCTTAACAACCACAAATGACTCTTTTGTGTACGCATTTATCACTATTTGACTCATTATGCAAGACGTCCTTTGCCGATCAGATCTTGCATCTCGTCCCTTTTGTGGATCTACACAGTTTGCCCATATCCGTAGTCGGCTTTAGTGTGGCAATATAACATTTTAACCTAAATTTACGCAGATATTTTGTTTGCAATATTCTCGTCTGCTTCAATTTTTATAAAAACAATTCTGTGAAGTGGTCAGGGTGTAAACAGTTTGGATCCAGGTAAGATGCGGTGTTGCAGTGATTCATCTAGATCCAAACTGTTTGCGTAAGTAATTGCGTGTTTGCAGTGAAGTGTTGAACTTTTAAATGCATATTGAAGCAACGCTAGAAAAAGAAACAAGAGGACCCTGAGGGTCCTGGGGCGCTCACCTGACATTTGTTAAGTGTTGGTTACAACAATGTTACACACAAGTAATGGACAAGATTTTTCTAAAATTTGAAAATATACAAGATATCATCATATTTTAGAATTTTAGAAACTTGCAAGAGGGCCACCTAAAGACCATTCCTGCCAGATATCATTCAAATCTGATTGGTAGTTTCAGAGAAGAAGGTTTTTAAAGTTTTCTATATAAATAAATAAGGAAAGTGGCCCCGCCCCCTGACGGCCATGTTTTTTTAGATATCATCATGAATTTTAGAAACTTGCAAGAGGGTTACCTAAAGACCATTCCTGCCAGATATCGTTCAAATCTGATTGGTAGTTTCAGAGAAGAAGATTTTTAAGTTTTCTATATAAACATATAGGTACACATTACTATTGTAGCTTGAAAAGTTGACCGCATGTCTATGATTGCCAATTCTCTTCATTGCAAATCCAAACTAGCTCATTTAGATATTTAGCTGTATAAACAGCAAGCTTGCTACTTATATAGTTAAATACCTAAATGAGCTAATTTTATGGACTATCGGTGAGGCTTGTGTTGAAAACAAATTAATATTTCTAATTTTCATTTGATAACATTGAAAATATCCATATTGTGCAGAGAGTTATTCAATCTGAAAGGCTTATGCAGACAAGGTACACATTACTATTGTAGCTTGAAAGGTTTATTCGAATACAGCCCCTCCAATAGGCTAAAGAATCACACGGCATAAGGTTATCATTCTGAGCAAGAATCACACGGCATAAGATTATCATTCTGAGCAAGCGTGATCAAGATTAGGCAGAAAATGTGGCTTCTAGAGTGTAGGCAAGATTTTTCTAAGATTTGACCTAGTGACCTACTTTTTCACCCCACACCACCCACAACCGAACTCAAATGAGAGATCATCAAGGTTATCATTCTGAGCAAGTTTGATCAAGATTGGGCTGAAAATGTGGCCTCTAGGGTGTAAACAAGATTTTTCTAAGATTTGACCTAGTGACCTACATTTTGACCCCAGCCCACCCATGATGGATCTCAATTGAGATATCATCAAGGTCATCATTCTGAGCAAGTTTGATGAAGAATAGGCAGAAAATGTGGCTTCTAGAGTGTAAACAAGATTTTTCTAAGATTTGACCTAGTGACCTACTTTTTGACCCAAGCCCACATATGATCAAACTCGATCAAGATATCATCAAGGTTATCATTCTGAGCAAGTTTGATGAAGATTAGGCAGAAATTGTGGCTTCTACAGTGTAAACAAGATTTTTTTAAGATTTGACCTAATGACCTACTTTTTAATCCTGCCCCACCCATGATCGAACTTGATCGAGATATCATCAAGAATATCATCCTGAGCAAGTCTGATCAAGATTGGACTAAAAATGTGACCTCTAGATTGTTCACAAGGTTTTTCAATAATTTGACCCAGTGACCTAGTTTTTAACCGTATGTGACCCACTTTCAAACTCATCCAAGTTTCTATCAAGACAATCATTCTGACTAAGTTTCATGAAGATTGGACTAAAAATGTGACCTCTAGAGTGTTCACAAAGATTTTGAATAATTTGACCTAGTGACCTAGTTTTTGACCCCACATGACCCACTTTCGAACTCATCCGAGATTTTTTCAAGACAATCATTCTGACCAAGTTTCATGAAGATTTGGCTACAAATGTGACCTCTAGAGTGTTCACAAGCCAAATGTTGACGACGCACGACGCACGACGCACGACGCACGACGCACAACGCACGACGCACGACGACGGACGCCGGACGGAGCACCATGACAATAGCTCACTTGAGCAAGCTCAGGTGAGCTAAAAACAAACGTTTCCTATCAACGGAGCA
The DNA here is from genome assembly GCA_963576725.1 of Azorinus chamasolen. Lineage (NCBI taxonomy): Eukaryota > Metazoa > Mollusca > Bivalvia > Cardiida > Solecurtidae > Azorinus > Azorinus chamasolen. Next base: position 61,974,668 of record OY755245.1, read on the forward strand.
AAAGATGTTAGAGATAAATAGGCAGCCGCCATTATTGTTATAAATATGTAATAGAATAACTCGAAAAAGCTTACGATGAATTATAAAACACATATTATGCAGTTTGACCCCAACGTTTAAATAAAAGAGAAAGGATTTTACCTTTATCATTGACCCTTCTGTCTGTTCGTGTCAAGAATAACTCCTAGTCACGGGAATTAGTAATATTGTTGATCGGTATGTAATATGTGCAGTTAGAAACATGAGAGTCGTAACTCTTTTCTGTCGTACCCTTTAATACTTCTCTACAGTTACTCTGGTTGCAGCTCAATGATTAAGTATGCTAGCAATATATGGATCCGGTTTGTTTCAGTTAAATATGTTTTCGTTTTACATGCAGTACGTTCTTCAGCGTTTAAAATTAAACGTTGAAGAATGCTGGTCTCAGAGAGAACTTTTGTCCCACAAAACAAAGTTTATATATAAAGAAAACATGTTTTATCTACACGCTGGTACCAAATATTCCATACCTTGCCGATTAACCACTGTATTTACTATCGCGGTTGTTGTAGTCGGAGATGGGATACGTTTATTTACACCGTTTGTCTGTTAGAGTGGGGATGGAATAAGTGTGAGGTTGGGAACCCCAAAACGGTTTATCACTGTCCGTTCCAAGGCGATACTTATATCCTTCCCCTACTGTTTGTTATGTCTTTTTGCGTCTCTTTGTGTCTTTTGATATGCATGTAAATTGACTGCTGTTTTGTCGTGGTGGTGTTCGGGCTGCTGTGCGTTTTGTATGGGGTGTTTCCTGCATGACTCAATAAAACCGAGTCTGCAATTTTCTCTTTTCGCATAGCTACTTTTGCTTTCGATGAATCTCACGCCTTCAGAATATATGTAATTCAAAACAGTATGTGTTAAATGCCTGTGTTGCAACCGTAAAAGTCGCTCGTACTTCATTTTCAGTGTTGTTATATTTTCTAGATCTTCGAGATAATTAGTTTTGATGTTAGTAGTTTTGAAAATTGAATACTGCTTAAAGGAGAGGTCACTACATATGACGCGATTAAAAATGAAAAAAACCTGAAATATACAAAACTCATTTCCTTATATGCTGAAAAGTATTATATCGCAAGAAAACCCCATCCAATTACCGTTTATAATGACAAAACATCGCCGATCCCGATTTTACTCCCTGATGTTTCAGTTTCATTCGAGTTGGGTTTTAGTTTCGCAACTGTTCGCCCTAGTCGCGTTTCTCCGACCACTTCCGAGAAAAGCTATTACGTAAACAATGGAGGGATCGGGTGATCATCGGCAAAACGCGAAATATTTTAACGGAATAGGCCGATAATACCGTATAACTGGTTATTTCTGCGGCAACTTATTACTTGCGGAATTTTGCGGATGCCGTCCGGCCGCAAATAATATATGGGCAAATTATTCATTAGATTTTCCCTCCTAGTCGCCCCATATCAACGTTACTTCACTTCCCCTAATTTTTCGCACCGCTGACACGCACGCGATTATCATGTGTATCCCATACAGCAGTACACAAAAGAGACAGGTGACACATTATCGGCAAACCGACATATACATGTTTATACCAGTTTGTGACTTTGGTAGCCAGATTCTAATGGACCATTATGGGACGCCTTATCGCCGCGAGAGATGTATAATATTCTTTATTCAAATCCACAATTATCAAACATTATCACAAACAAAATAGACAAGTCGTCAAATCTAGCACAACAATTAGTGAACATAAACACAATGTCTACTTCCGGTTTTACAAGCTCGAGTTTTTAAAAAAAGAAGTTACTAAACGTAACAATCATTAACTTATCCACAAAATACGATAAAAGAGAATATTTTAGTTTTAAAATTGTTAATTATCCTTTTCTAGATGGAGATGTTCCCCGTTATACATCTTATGGGGTTTATATTTCTCAACGTATTCGGTTTGCCCGAGCCTGTTCTTTGCTTGAAGATTTTAACAGTTGTAATTTAGTTATAACTGATAAACTTTTTAAGCAAGGTTACAGATATCACAAACTTCGGAAAACGTTTTCTAAATTTTGTTATCGAAATTTACCACTCATTAGTAATTATGATTGCAATCTACGGACGTTACTGCAACAAGGCATTTCTCAACCAGACTTTTATGGGGATGTTATCTACAAACATAGGAAAATTCGGGGTCATATCCATTTTCATGATTTGTTTATAAAACGCATTAAAACATTTAATAAGAAAGGTTATGATCCCATTATATTGCAACGCACTACATGTTTGGTTATCGACCCTTTTACAGTCGGTAGCTACGCTTCCCTCTTTGCTTGCGCGATAACAGGCCGCTGGTAGTACTCTATGATGGTATACTCTTAAACTCAGATACGGGTTGATCTTACCAGACTCATGTATTACTTTTTCCCGGTCGTGCCCTTAACGGCTTCCCTGCAGGTGCTCTGACTTCGGCAAAGTCATTGAGTACATATTTGACGGATTGTCGCAGTTATTATGCTATGTTTATGTTGTGGGTAAGTCCGGCGGGGATACCTTTATTTACACTATTTGTAAAGCTAGGGTGACTTTGAGAGAAGTGTGAGGTTAGGACGTCCGTAAACCCGTTTAAACCCCCAGTGGTGTTTTTGCTACTGACCATGCCAAGGCGGTACTCTCTTTATCACCCTTCCTTTTGTTTGCCTTACGTCTTTGTGCTTGTGATTTTGTTCATGTATGGAGTGTTTGTCTCTAGTTCTTGTGTGTCTGTTGGTGTTTTCTGTGTTCATCTCGTGTATGAGTGTGCGTTTGGGTGTGTGGTTGCGTGTGTATGTGTCATGCTATCTATCGGTGATTTGGTGGTTGTTGCCTCTTGTATGTGGCTTTGCCTGCTTGACTTTACTACTTTTCCATTGAAATAATCATTAATGGTTTATTAGGTCACTATTTTAAAAAGAAATTGCTAAAAATATGCACGACTGTGTTAACACAAGTCATCTAATTAAACAATTAATTCTATTGATATGTGCCCTCTTAGTGTGGTACACTTACGAAGTGTGAAAAACACGCGGCACCGGGAGACCGACAATCTAACAGGTAGGGTACAGCTGTGTTTGCCATCCTTTTGGGTTCGAGTAATTAGATTTTGAAATGCAAATGAATAGCTTCTCGGGGCCTGAATGGTAGAACAATATAACATATAGGATATTTGCTGGGACCGAGACAATACATCTGCAAAACATAAAATCGCAAAAATAAATTATACCATTTTAGACCCCAAATCGTAAAGATTTGCACCCGCAAAAATAACCAGTTATACGGTATTATGTTGTAGAACAAACATTATAAGTATTGATGAACTTGGTTTATTTATATCGCAGGGGCATATTTCGATTTAAGTTCAAATTGGCAACCTTCATAATAATGATTAAGCATAACAAATTCAAAAAGAGAAAATTGCAGAATCGGTTTTATTGAGTCTGTTCATGAGTAGTAATTAAAAGTGCAACACTACACACGGTCCCTAGCACCGGCTTAAGCAGTATTCAATTTTCAAAACTAGTAACATAAAAAACTAATGATCCCGAAAATATGCGTTCATTGTAGGGACTTCAATGATTATTGAAAATATGCGTTCATTGTAGGGATTTCCTCTTTAAGCCGGTGCTAGGGGCGTGAGTAGTGTTCCATTTTAATAACAACTCATGAACAGACTCCATAAAACTGAGTCTGCTATTTTCTCTTTTCGCATTGCTACTTTTGATTGTATCCCCCTCTTTCAGAATATTCATACATGTACTCTTGTCATCTGTCAAACTACTATCACACACATCTAATTGATACATGTTGGTTGCATTCATATCATATGTACATATAGTTTTCATTATACTCACATTTAGCTTCAACAACTATTTCCGGTATACTGACGGCCTTCTTCTCCCAGACAACAGACTGTTTAGCTTTCGATAGCACTTTTGTCTTGATTGCTGATACATCTATGCTGATATCTACAGGTCCTGAAAGAGACAGCGAATACATGCATGTCATCATGCAAACATTAATTGTCATAACAAGTACTCCCAGATAGAAAGAAGGGTGTAGTACGATCAGTGTATACGCTGGTTTTACAGTTTCCTCTGCTTCTAGAACATGTACAAAATTAGAGCCTTTGCAATAAAGAAGAGTTGTTCCTTGCATAATTATGGTATTTATTAATAGACACTACTTTTGGGTTCTGTTCAAAGTACAAAAAATACGAATGGCTTAAATTCGAAATCGTCAAGGTGAAGTAAACGAAAGAAACTCTATGTAAGTAGAATACATATACACTTACTTCTGACACACACTGTTCTATCCCTGACTTTACTCCGCAAGTGAGAATATCCTACAGCATAAAGAGACTGGTGCATGCATCGTCCAGGCTCCATATAAAAGAATGCTTTCTTTCGTTCCGAAGCGGCCTCAAGCTCGACCTGTTCATCAGCTGTCAGATTAGTCCTATCACGAAAGTCAATCATAGTCCTGTTACGCATTGTTCTATCTAGCTCAAGTTTACCATCAACAATAGCTGTAGAGCCTGTGGCGTTTTGTCCAACCTTGACAGTTGGTAAAATGTCCTCTTCACCATCTGATGTACCGACCTGCCACTCTGTTATGATAAATGATCTTCCTGATTCCAGACACAAATGCATCATCATTGCCATGCTAAGATCAATCAGGTACAGTAAAATATCTCTAAATCGGACGGTAAATTTGGTGTAAATGTCGGTCTTGGAGACAGGTGGCAGCTTAATGCAGGGTGAAAGTCGTGTAGGAATCTCCTCTAGGACCTTTCTGCATGCCTTTTACCCTGCATTAAGCAGCCACTTGGCTGTAATTTCGGATTAAAGAAGTTTTACTGTATCTTTCATTTGATAAATATTGAAGACTGATTTCATGATATTTACTTTTTTGGAAATAATAGGTAAGTATTTTAAATACATGTTTAAGATAGAAACAAAGGAGTAGAGCTTAGAAACTTATACATAAATTATAAAATGGCACATACTAGCTCTACGACTTGGTACAGACAACCTACCATAAAACTCGGTATCCTTCGTGCCACCATTCCATTCTAAACCAACGCGTGTTTGGGACGAGGTCCAATATGGTGCTTCATCTACCGTAACGCTTCCAATTGGCTCAGTATACAATGGTTCTGCTGAAGATGAAGACACATCTGGTGGATATAAAAAGACGTGCACAGAACACGAGGTTGCAAATGTTAGCCCTGCTGTGTTAACTGCCGTTACTTGCACAACATAATCACGGTCGTTTTCAAACACTCCATCACCGATATTAAACTTAACTTTTGTCTCAAGTCCAACATATGTTGAGTTCATTACCGTTTCACCATCATCCGCTATCACATTAACCGTATAGTATTCAATTTGACTGATGTCGTCGCTGCAATCCCAGTATGCACCGATAGTAGAATTTGAACCAATATGGCTTGTCGGAGCATCTTCGCTGTATTCAGGATCAATACATTTAACATACTCACACATAGGTGGTGTTATGTCCAGCTGTATACCGTTGGAATGCACCAAAGTCTCCTTTCCAGCAAAATTGATTAACTTTGCATTGATATAATATACAGTGGAGTTACAATCGACTCCACTTGATGCATTTCGGCATGTATCATTTACACCTGGTGCCTCTAAGCTCAATCCGCCGATTTGTATCGGAAAGAGAGTAAAGCTCTCTTGCAAGTGGGTGTCATTGCAAGGACTTTTACATATTTCATAACATGGTTCAATGCATGGAAAACAGAACGATTCATAAAGATGTAAAGGAACAATATTACCCATCTCCTTCTTACTATCTGATACACCAACATGTATTTCTTTTATTCCACTTTCGCCGTCATAGAATCCCCTACCATGCTGACAATGTTTATCTTTCATATCTGGAATATCAATTCTTGTTACCGATGCTTCACTATAGAATGGATGGAATACACTCGCTATCGGTGGTTTATAGTCATCCTCGTTCCAAGTTAGATATGATAGCTTCATGTCAGAATTATATTTGAAGCCAGATATGCTTACTATCTCTTCGTCGTCGACGAATAGGATCACATCTAAGCCAGTATCCAACGAGATACCTTTATGCTTCACTAGAAATTTATACTCGTGGTCGTAGCTGGTTGGATCGAAAGGTAGCCTGAACCATCGTTCGAAATTGGTAATCTTGTTTCTAGCCCAGAACACATGCCACCAACCTCGATTGTTTCTGATCTTATAACCAAGAAAATGGACTCCGAAACCATACTGCTCTGTTGTTAGCACTGGTTCTTTTTTAGCATCGGTATCATTGGCAGGAACAAACTCACCAGCCTGCTTTACTGTGGTTGGAAATACTGTTGAACTGATCGTGTCATTTTCATTGTCATTAGAGAAGACAAGTCCGGATACATTGTCAAATTTATTGAAGTCAAAGTCTGTATCATCTGGCTTGTCAGGTAATATGAACGGTATCGTGATTTCGTTTGATATGAATGCTGCTGTTGTTATAATATTTTGACCTGCAGCGGCGCGTACAACGAAGGAATAGTTCCCTTTCTTCAAGGTTTGGGTCTCTGAGATAATCCCTGTCTTTGTAATGGATGACAGGTCAGAGGAGTAGCCTATGCCCAGATATGCACCGGAACTATTTATAACTTGGAAATCATTTGAAAAGGCGTGTGATAAAATCGTCCACTGCACATTATTTGAAGGAAAAAACTGTAGCTGGTTTAGGCACAAGTAATCCTCGTGAGATCCTGCAAGAGCTATCATTCCGTGTATATCTGTCGTAGAATATTGAAAATTGTTAAGCTTTTCCCATTTCTGTGTAATTTTAATCTCCCCAGGAAATGGTGGTGAGGAGTCAATCAGTATCGTAGCACTTGACACTATAGAAGACAGACGAGCCCCATTCGTCAAAGTCATTTTCACGACATACGACTTTGTAGCATACAATTCTATATCATAGAAGGCTGTTTTAATGTCATTATGGACAACATTTTCAGCGATTGTAACACATTCCGGCGAGTGTAGGTTAGGGTGACATGAATCACATTCCATAACGGAAACTTTGGTTTCAATAACGTCAGATTCGGGATCGTCAAACCCTTCCCATCTTACATACATTTCAGAGTCAGATGTTGCAAATGAGATGGCATTACTTTTGACATCATTTATGTAAATATATCCCGTTTTCGGAGGAGTTGTATCAACAAGAACTGCCGTACTTGTTATTGCAGTACACATTCCAGCCTCATCCATAGCCACAACTGTTACATAATAATTTTGACTATGCTGCAGAGAGAGATTTGTAATATTTACATACTCATTCAAACCAACAGATTTCAGGTTACTCACATCATACATTGTGGTATTTTCATAAAAAAGGGAACATTTCAAAGTATCGTTGGAAAGTACATTTTCATGACTACTAATGCCAACCTTGAAAATCAATATATCTATGTCTGATTGAAACCCAGTCCAAGATAAAGCCATTGAGTCAGTTTGAGATTGATACGCATTAACTGCTATGGTGCCTGGAACTATTTCGTCATTGTATCCAACACGTATTCCATTTGAGTATCCTTCGGCGTATCCCCCAGCCATACTGTAAGACCTAACTGTTATGTAGTATCGAACAAGTTTTTGCGTTAGATTCAGATATTTGAAAGTATATGAAGTGTTCAGACCGACATTGACAAAGTAGTGAATATTGGATCTTGTCTTATCATATCGCCTGTCATTTCCAATGGCTACTTCATAATGGTGAATGGACTGTGTGGGATCCTTGGAGTTGTCACCAAAATGATCCCAGTTTGCGTGTAGTTCCGTGTTACTGTATTGGTAGTTGATGTCCTCATCTTGCCCGTCTCTAACATGACCGGGGAATGGTGGTTGTATTCGAACGGTTATGCCATTAGAACGAGCGATTTTTGTTCTACCCAAGGCATCAACCGTCTTTACTGTCACTATATATTTCTTTCCATTTTCTAACGTGACCTCGTCGTTGTAAAATTGTTTTCCAGCTGAAGGGATAGGCTGGGAATCGAATAAGACAGTTCCCGCTAGATCCTTTACTGACCAAAACGCTTCACGGATTGGACAAAGGTCGGAGTACTTCCAGTGTCCCTGGATCAAATTTGGAAATGACTGGTAATCAACATCGTCATTTTCGACACCGTCGATCACTGTTAAATATGGTGACTGGCTAATGACAACGCTGTCCGAAGTCACGTCAGCAAAGAGTCCTGCTTTGTTATATATTCGCATTGTGGCGTAGAATATAGTTCCAACGTTAATTGTGAAGCCATCTACGAAGAATGTACCATCTTTCCGTTGTTCAATATCTATATAGTTTAGGATCTCTGTTCCATATGGTTTCAATCCAATGGATACCTGAAATCTGAAAAGTAAAACGAATTACCAACTGAAATATGGTGACTATATATATGAGTTTATTTTTCATTTATATTTGTTTCACTTTTTCACTATAACTAATTAAAAATAAAGTACAAATGTATGTTACTTAAATGTAAGTATATATCATATAGACCCAATATCCATTGATAACATATATAATTTAACTATTTGCTAATACTGAAATATTTTCTGATATTCATTATTTATTTATTCAATATCACAGATGAAAAGAGAAAAAAACTGTCACAGAATTTAAAATACTTTATCTGATGTAGTTCGAGCAGTTCATGTATACAAGTCTAACAATTATTACTCTCCTATAAAATGAATCTTCTACAGATATTGTATATAATAAAATGATTTTATAAATATCTAAGTATTCTTCCACCGCCAACAACACTTATAAGATGATTATTAGGATGGATATTTAAAAGCCTTTACACCATGTCTTCGTGCCAGGATTTTACAGCTGTTTTAAATAAAGGCAACTTATAAATCTGTGTAATATTATGAGGTAATCTGATCCATAATAAGCAACCTGAAAACAGAAGATCTTAGATCCAAAGCTTTTGACCAATGGTATGGCAAAAACACCTTTTGCGGTTAATCTAGTAAGGAGCGTACAGTTTTACGAGGAACAACGTTGTACCCCTTGTAATCAGGTGATAAACCATGCTTAAGCTTAAACAAATGACAAATAATTATCTTTTCTATACGTTTCCCTTTTCGCATTGCTAATGTTTGCCTTAAGAAGATCACCCAATTACAGATATGTACTTATACGTACTTCACAACAGCGGATGTTAAGTGCTTGTGTGGCGGTCGTAAAAACTAACCCCTTACTTCATTCTCAGTGTCGTTATATTTTCTTGTTTGGGGATCATTAGTTTTGATGGTATAAGTTTTGAAATTGAATACTGCTTAAGCCGGTGCTAGGGGGCGTGAGTAGTGTTGCACTTTTAATTTCTACTTATGAACTGGCCCAATAGAACAGAGTCTGCAATTTTCTCTTTTCGCATTGCTACTTTTGCTTTCGAAGGATCGCCCACTTTCAGATTATTGAAACTATTTAAGTGAATGAAAAATGTTTTGGCCGATATTTGACATTACATAAAGGTCAATAACATACATGATTAACTTATTTTTTGTATTTGGCAGCTTGAGTTTTACAGTTTTGAAATACCATGATACCATACAAACAGGCGTAATCACAATGACACTAAATCTATGATGTAACAAGCTCCTTAGTATGTTGTGTGAGATAATCTTTCTCATGGTATAAATATTTCAATCTAGAATAAGCTTTCTGCAGAACTATGCGTGCCGTACTATCACCTGAGTGGCACCAAGATATTAAATTTAGGATGTTATTATCATTATTATTAAACCACATTTATACAGCACTCTTTTCACACAGGATATGTGCGTTCAAAAGCGCTTCACATGATTAAATTGCATGTACAAAACTGTATAATTATATATAATGCGTATATAATATGTAAAAAAACAAATGAAATTTAAGATAGCGATATCAATAAAAATATTAAAAATGGAATTAATTTAAGAATTATAGATTAAAACAAAATAATCCTTTTCTGTACGTTTCTTTGTCCGCAATTCAAGGAAAATAGACGCACACTGTGACTATATTGTGTCAGCCCACTAATGTTACCAAAACTCAAATGAAACGGTATAATTTTATGTACAGTATTAGTACATCATACAGTTACGACCCAGAACCACATGGCGTGGGGTTATGTATGGCATTTTGTTTGCCTTGCGTCTTTGTGCTTGTGATCTTGTTCATATGTGGAACGTTTGTCTCTCGTTCTTGTGTGTCTTTTGGTGTTTTCTGTGTTCATTTCGTGTGTGTGTGTGCGTTTGGGTGTGTGGTTGTGTGTGTGTGTGTCATGCTGTCTATCGGTGTTTTGGTGGTGGTTGCGTCTTGTATGTGGCTTTGCCTGCTTGACTTTACTACTTTTCCATACAACACTATTCATAAGATATGGCCTTACATATGTAGGGTTCACAGAGTAGGTCAATGTTGTAGCTAATGCATATAAACTACACAATGCAATCCATATTTACAAACAAACCACCAATATATACACCCAGTATTGCAAAACTGGCGAAGGAGTATCGTAATATCAGATAAACTGACACTGAATGAGACATACAATGCTGTCCCAAATATGGAAAAATAGTCAAACAGGGAGAGCCACACACGAAATGACACCGCACCAAACACCATCAAACAAGAAACGGTATAGCCACAAGACAAAACATAACATGACGCATATCAAGACGAAAAAAACAAAACATTAAGCATATTAAACAACAAAATTGACCATAGGCTGAAAGCAGGAGTACCGCCTTGGAACGGTCAGTAACCAAAATAAGCTACTGGGGGACTTAAACCTGGTTTACGGGTACCCAACCTAGGTCCTTATCCCACTTTCACCAAAGTCAAAATGTAAATAAAATTACCCCTCCAGACAACTAGCCGCAATTCGTGTGGTCTCAAAGATATTGGGTAAGTTTTATAACAGAGCTGTTACATGAGATATCTAAACTTGAATTTGCCGTGTTGTAATTAGAACCAAACAATATGGATTCATTTTAAAATAAAGAGACAGCTTATTGTCTATCATCCGTTGATAAGGCTCCCCTTTCAATGCTTTTATACATCACTATTTTGTTGACATGCCACACGAATATCAAAATTATCTTATTTGGACCAATGCAGACATGTCATTGACATGAATTCTATTGAGAGTGGACCGAGTACAGAGTCTTGTGGAACTCCTAATGACATAGATACAGAAGATGGATAGATTCCTGTTATATCCACAGACTGTTGGAGATATGGTTGAAACCCACATAAAAATCATATCATCACTAAGTCCAGATGCACAAGTTTCATCAGGAGAATCGAATGGTCCACTATGTCAAATGTTTATAATCTTTGTCCATTTTCCATTCTTATATAATCTGTCAGACGTAGTAAATATGCATAAGTAGAAAACCCAGACTGGAATCCATATAAATTCTGAAGAGAGGTGATCCCCCAAAAGCAAAAATTGCAACACAAAAGGATAAAATTGCAGACTCGGTTTTATTGAGTCTGTTCATGAACAGTAATTGAAAGTGCAACACTGCTCAAACCCCTAGCACCGGCCTAAGCGGTATTTCAATTTTCAGAACAAAAAGTACTGAAATTCATGGTCTCGAACAAGTTATTGGTCTTAAAGTGTGAATCCCGCTGATCATAAACTACTCTTTCAAACAGTGTAGACAATTAGACAATACACGTAAAATTGAAACAGGTTGTAAGTTACCCAGCGATTTTGCCATTTCTCTTAAAGACAGGGACGACTCTAGCCCAGGTTTATATTATTGGGGATTACCCGACTGGATTTTATTTATATGCGAATTTATTAGATATTTGATAATCCGTTTGTTCTTGGGGATATACTGGTGTATCTCTTACTCTTTTTAGAATCATTCTTACCTTCCAGTATCAATTTCAGATTCCATATCTGAAACTCCTTTTAAACGTAATTCAGCATACGCCGAGGGCAATTGACATTTCTGGTGTGTATCTGCTGGGGTTTGAGTCAGGCTTGTAACTACATCTAATTTGTCAACGTTTGGTTTAGATATATCTACAATCACTTCCCTTCCGTAAGTGTTTCTTTGACCTACTACGTTCCATATGTCAAATGTGGCATAGATGGATGTTACATTTTCTATACTGTTGAGTTCATAATAAAGATCTTTTGTGAATGTACGAATTCCGTTCGGCAACACGTGGCTGTCCAAAAATATATTGCCATCATTGGTGCTAAGAGAAACTGTCGTTTTGTCAATTAAGCTTTCATGTTCCTCAAGTGTGTCCCAGTCACATTTGAGTACACTTTGTCGATATGACAAATACTGCGGGCACTCAAGGTTTTGTATTTTGGGTGCCGTGTTATCTGCCATTACGGCCAAAGATGACGTGGTATTTCTGTTGCCAGCTTTGTCGGTTGTGTCGGTTGTTAGGAATGCCGCCTGACCTGGCCGCTGTGATATAGCACTTGTTAGAGTTTCCAGGTCATCAACAAAAGGATGCAGGTCGTCTAATAGAGGGAGTGATCCTAGTGCCCATAATGTCGACTGTATAGAATGTACGTCTGCTACATTCGATGTCAGAGCAATGGTATCAATAACATCTTGGAATATAACGTCATGAATGATAACAGTAGTTGTATCATTGCTCGCGTGTTCACTATAAGATATCACTGGCGGTGTTATATCCAGTGTGATTCCATCTGAGGTAGCCAAAATATATTCATTTCTGCAGCCAGTAATCGCACGGATTGTTATGAAATAGGACGTGTCTTCATAGAGTTCGTGGTGTATTTGTGCCTGCCCATGAGTGTCATTCAGCATAACCACTCCATAGTCCGTATAGGAAAGGACATCTGTGCCATATCCGGTTGTTCCTATGGCCCACTCGTACCCAATGATGTTGCAGGATTCACTTTCAAAACCGAAAAACGATGCTGCAATAGATGTTCGATCAACTGTATACATTTCATCTTCAAACAAATTGCGTCCATCAAAGACAACGCCCGGAACGTTTGCTTTCTGTATGAGGATCTGTTTTGATTTTCGAACAGACGATTCTAATCCTGCTCCATTTATAGCTTTAATTGAAGCAACATATGTTATTCCAGATTCAGTAAATGTTTGAAAGTTGATATTCTGGATATATGCAGAGGTGTCCGTGCCATAGTCGTTCCATTTACTGATTTTCTCTGGATTAGAATCTGTGCCAATGGCTACCATGAAGTGTTTAATGCCACTTTCTGGGTCTCTACCTGTCCAACTTAGTCGTATAGCATGTTGGTCATTATGGAGAGTTCTACCTGCATCATCGACTTCTTCTTCTTCTTTCGGAAGGCCGAGTTTTATCTAAAGAGAAATAATTCAAAAAGGTTTTCCAAAATATAATTATGTTAAACTGTAAATCAGGTACAATGTACTTTGAATGAACAGTGGACCAAAGCATAGTTATCTTAGTAAGTCAAAACATATTTTGTTACTAACATGAAAATAACAGAACGTTTTGACATGAGCTATTGATATTATACTAACAAATTATTTTATTCATAATACAGGACACTGTGGACTATACATATTACAGTAATGTATCAACCTGCAATTATTAAAACAAATCACTTCTTCGTCATGCTCCCTTCGAATGATAGTAAAACTGAAATGCAACATGAGTAGCAAGGCCGTTTGAACGTCAAACGTTCCGTGTACTTAAGGTAAGGATTTGAAATGTACTATTGTAACTATGTTATGAGAATTAACCATTGACTCCATGAATATTATAATGATATACATATACCTTCGATTATTCAAAATCAACCCGTCATTTCCTAGTCATCAACAAAAAGAAATGCAACATAGTTAGCAATATTAGCAAGCCCGATTGAAAGTCACCCGTTGGATACTCTTAAATTAAGGGTTTGATGTCATATTATATTTAGAACATTCTTTAGATTTACAGGCTATAGTAATGACTAAAATTATTGTATTATAATCAAGGCGGAATATTTCTTCATTGCCAGGATATTTAGTTAATGCTATTGGTCTTCTCAAGAAATACGACTTTTAGTCATTGTTCTCCCTACACGAGTTTATTAATTTTACCCAAAGTGATGAATATTGCTGTTATTCTACAAAGAATTTGTTCCCGAGGGTCATCCGTTCTTGTAGATAATCGAACCGTGAGATCATTTGTCAAGGTATTCCATTCTAATCATTACGCGGCCAGTGAAATTAACTTTTGCACTTTTCATTACTACTCATGAACAGACTCAATAAAACAAGAGTCTGCAATTTTCTCTTTTTGCATTTCTACTTTTGCTTTCGAAGGATCACCCATTTTCAGAATATATTTACCACTGGCGGTAATGGTGCAGACGTATCAACCGTAACACCAGTTGTTTCATGTGATGTTGCTAAAAGGGCACCGTTCAGAGCTGTTACATGTAGAGAATATAGTGCTCCATCTTCCATCGACAACGAGTCCAAAGTAACCGACACTTTTCCTCTGGTACCTGTAACAGGTTTCGTTGTGTTGTAATGGGCCACGGACTGTTCGGGCCAGAATTGCCGCTTCACTCCAAACTTCGTCTCATAAACCACCGTTCTGTATTCCCTGATGTATGACTCGGCATCATAAAATTCCCAGGACAAATGTATATTTTTATTGTCACTTTGGTATGATGAGCCGTGGTTGTTATCAGCAATAGATGTCATAAATGGAGGAGTGTGATCAACAAGAAATCCGTCACTGTTAGCCACAGCTTTCAATTCGGCACCATTTATTCCGTGCACATTGAAATTAACTCTATCCAGATGCTCCATGGATATTGTGTGATCTTCAAATTCAGTTCCTGTATTTACGTTAAAAGTTTGTTTGTGTTCGTTGTTGATAAAGACAGCTACTGTGTATCCAGCTATACCGCTTTCTGGGTCGTGGTAACCACGCCAATTAGCAGATTTGGAAACAGTTTCAGATGAGAAGCGCAGTTCTTCATGTCCTACTTTTCCGTCAAAAACATTACCAGCGATTGGTGGTGTGATATCAACCAGGACTAAAATGTAACAAATTAAAATAAGCTTAGCGGTATAACGGCGATTTGTTCCCGCTGCATGGAAATATGACAATGGATATTATTGATTTTCAAAGTCTTTATAATTTATTCATGTCATATTGGAAGCTACTATTAATAAAACAAGTTTCTTTTTGAACTAAAGCAATATGTTTCGAGATATACAACCAAACGGTATTGAAATAAGGAGAGTATGGACAGAAAAATCAGCAAATATCTCGAATGAAAAACAATTTAGACAACATGAAATCGAGCATGACTGAATACAACTGAACCGATCAAGTTATTCCTTTGGTAACAAAAACTGATTTCCGATGTAAAACTGCTTAATCTGTATAATATATTCACCGAGAACATGAGAAACATGGTCTTATATTTGCAAGATAGTATATTATGTCAATAAATACATGTCAGAATAGCTGTTTTATAAATGGCCGGGCTAGAATATACACAGGTCCTAAAATGTCCCCAGTCGTGTATCTATTACAAACTATTTCTTAGGTTTCATATCATATAAGCACATCTTACCTCCATCTGAAGAGCTATTGGTAGATTTGGAGTTCAGGGCGTTATTGAAAGCAAACACAGTGGAGTAGTAGGTGTGGTTATGCTGTAGTGATGCGGTGGCACAGCTGGACTTGTCGTAGTGAGTGAGGTTGTGGAACTTGACGATGTCATCCGCCTTCGGCGACGTACCAACTCCCCATACAAACCTGAGTAAATATCAATCATTTTGTTATTTAACGGAAATGAATTGTTTTAGAAGTAACAGTCATACACTAAAACATAAAGTATTAAATTATCACGTCGACATAACAGTCTTGATTCCCCAGACGCTTTTGAAGCGGAAGGTTGACTATTCGATCCTTGGTCGGGATATGTAAGATAAGATAAGATTTAGTTTGAGTCGGCAAGACATCTACAAATAACATAAGCTCTGACATAACTAGAGTATGTTAATATATGTACAAGAGGCTGCACATTTAAAAGAGTAATAAGCAACATATTCAGTTATACACGTAAAATATATGAATAAATGAGAACATACAATATGAAAATTAGTTAGTATTTCTAAAAATGCTACATACTTACAAAACATTATAAAAAATCTAAAAGCACATGTTTTAAGATTACTTATTATTTGAAGATTGGTCTGCCACAATTTAGGCCCCGGTCACAGGTTTTAATAAAAATAATGAATTAATAAATGTATACATAAATCAATTTCGCCACTGAGTATTCCAGTCTAACAACACGTCTTGGACCTGCATGACGTCATCAATCTGGAACACACAGTGAACTGATACAATCAAAATAAATGAATACTCTGAACAAACAGGCATGAACAGGCTACATATCAAAAATGACAATTAATGCATTAATGCATATAGAAACCTATGACAAATAAACTTATCTTACCATGATGCGGATTTTGAAGAAACAAACTATGTGTTCATAAGAGTTGGAAATCTCTAAAATCTTACTTTATATATATTTATCTATAAAAACATGTTTAGCAGGTTTTGATAAGCAAATATAGCATAGAAGCATAAGATCTACAACAACATATAATACAAATCAAAAAAGCAAATAAAAAGCAAAATAATATAAAGCATACACATGCAGCAACAGAATGTATACACTGGCATACAATCAAATTTGCAGACTGTATAGGAAAGCAATCAAACTAAACCTTTTCATTAGAAAACAATCAGTGCATATATATCATGTATATGTCAACATTTTTCCTCATATTAGCATTTTACATATATATCAGGATAGGCCGACAAAAGAGACAAGATACATAGAACAGATATATCATTTAGTATTTACCTGATCTGTGTCTTCATTGTCTGTCTATGAATTAGATATCTTTATCTTCAGTATTATAAATGGTTAGAGACTTAGATTATCCATATGATCCTTATATGTACTTTAGAAATGCTATTAACATGCACCAATGGTTAACTATCGGCATGTTTGAAAAGTACTTAGACTGGTTCAATCGGTTACAGGAATTTGGACAGAAAGTGTTTTGAGATCTGGGGTCCCAGAACATGTGCCTAACTCTAATCGTCTAATACTAAGCATTTGTGGTTATCCGATTTGTAATTGTTGCCGTGAAGCACTTTGTAACGTAAATGCTAAGTACTATATAAATGTTGTATTTGTTATTTTATACTTTATTATATATACAATCAGCACTTTCAAGACACAAGGACGTTAAAGATGACTATTCTGTCTTCTGTATCTGATTTCCTTCACAAGGCATACAGTAGCCTTAAATTTGCACAGTGGGGACGCACATTAAACAAAATGACATAATATATATATATTGGATATATTGTATGCATTAACATGATTGATTTACTGAAGGCTTAGTGTGAAATTCGATATTTTATAGTGGTATTTAAGACATAAGCAAGGAAAACAAAATATTATATTTTAGTCAAATCGTAACCTTACAAACTAAAACGCACATACAATAGAGGAGCAACGTAAGCGTTATATGAACACATGGTGTTATGTAATATACTTCATACCTATCCAGGCCTGATTCTGGATCATAGAAATCAACCCACTGTGCACAAATACGAATATCATCTGCCTGGTATGTGATATCCTGTCTTAACCTATCGCCATCGAGAACGTGACCAGGCATGGGCGGAGACTTGTCAATCAGTATTGGTTCATCTCCATGCCCGGCAGTAAATAGGTCAACTGAAATAAATGTTAGTTCAGAATGAAACACGTTTTCGAATATATTCTACTACGAGTGCGTGTAAAAATATCGCTAAATGACAAAATCAGTGCCTAATACTTGAACATAAGACCGTCCACTGCAATAACACATTGCAGTAAAACCTATTTTAAGAGACCCATTACACGAAAAAGAACAAATCAACACCATCCACAACAAAACCACCGTTTAAAAGAATAGGTAATTATAATACTGGAAGC
Source organism: Azorinus chamasolen (assembly GCA_963576725.1). Lineage (NCBI taxonomy): Eukaryota > Metazoa > Mollusca > Bivalvia > Cardiida > Solecurtidae > Azorinus > Azorinus chamasolen. The sequence continues at coordinate 61,992,753 of OY755245.1, forward strand.
TTATTAGGAAGCTTTCTGCATTTTTTCTACATTATTACCGGGCATGCTTTAAATGCCTACAATCAGACATGTTAATGGTTTAAAACCTGTTTTACTGTTCACGCATTGTTACTAGGTCCATGGCGTCCCAATATCAAAAATAGCTAAACTGCACATGTTGTATCAACATAATTGCTGGACCACATGACTTGTTAAACTGCCATGTTTTAATTACCAGTTTAAATCTATAATAATAAAAAACTTATTTTGAAGCCCGTCGATTGATTATAAATATTTTACTTAATACATTTTGGAAATTCGACAATAAAGACCAAGTGAATATGAATTCTAGTCTGACATAGATAAGAATACCATGTAAATAAAACCTTGATGGATGCTACGAGTTTGTTTGGTTTGTATTATATCGGGGTTTACGTCGCTTTAACCCTTCATTTGCTGAATTTTGAAATACATTTCTCCTTCTTTACCCATGCCCTGTTGTATAATAACATATATCTTAACTGTGTACAAGTATTTCGCTGTGCAATCCCTGCTGTGAAGTGCACTGGTTGCACAATCAATTTGTAAATAGTGAAGACCCTGATGAGACAGCTCCTGCAGGAGCTGTCTCATTTGGGTCTTCACTATTTACAGGTACGTATATTGACGTGAATGGCAAGCGAAGGGTTAACATTGTTTCAGTCATATCAAGCCGCCCAGCTAATAACAGGTAAAAGAAGACCACAGAAGTTTTTCTGTGGTCGAAACAAATTGTATTGTTTCGTGCACAAAACATCCGGATAGAACCACCGACCTACCGCAAGTCAGCTGGAAGGCTTCCTCACATGAAAAATCCAGAGACCCAGACTGGGACTGTTGGTGTCAGAATATGAAGAACACGTACCGAAACAAACCGTAACCCTTTAATCATTTACTCCATAAATACCAGATCAGACAGCTCCTATTGAAGCCGTCTGATCAGGGTCTGCTCTCTTTGCTTATAATATAATATAATTATATAGTTTCTGCCATGACTAAAATGCATGTGGCTATTATAACATTTCATCTAATTAACATTCATGATATTATTATTTCTCACATGCATATTCATGGAGTAAAGGGTTTACTTTTCAATATTCATGTCAGAAATAATGACATTGTTAATAAATTTAGTCTGAATGCGAAGAAATGAAAAGGTCTTTTAAAACGGACTCTTTGAAAATTAAAAAAAAACACAAAACTTTACCGTCGTTAATATTCAGGGTTATTTTATTAAAGAAAGCTGTAACTTGACAAACACTGCAGACCATGAGGTACTCCTGTTTGACCCCTCTCACCTGAGTCTAATACTGTTTGCAAAAAAACCGGCGAATCGTTTCCCGAATTGAGAGCGTTGATATTGGAATTGCAACGTTGAAGGATACTTAACAGACAATATTATGTTTAAAATAGCTTCCAAGAAAGATACCATTCGATCAATGTGAAAAGGTATTGAACTATGTCAGAAAATAATGCCTTCATGAAGAGCCTTTACCTATAATGCTCTCCATTGAAGTCATTTTACAAGACTGAGTTTGAAAAAATAAGTATACACACCGTGATTTGTGACCCTAATACGAAGCCAGGCAGGTATGCCTTCTTCCAAGCCAAGGTCTTCAACAGCAACAAACGGGTCACTTCTGTTCATGGAAGCATGCAGGCTGTATGGTTTAAGCTGAACATCATATTTCGTCTTACCCAAGCCGAACTCTGCCTTTGCTATTTTTGATAAACTATCTGTGGCATTGTAGTATATTGCAATCAGGTCAAAGTCCTCGTCGTAGATAATGTCGGTGACCTTATGAAACACTGGTGACGTCGTGTCAACGATGAATGGTGTTGAATGGCAAACAGTGGTGACAAGAGATCCCCCGAGTTCGGCGCCATTTAAAGCCTGGACGGTGACGTAATAAGCCCCGTCATCGAGGTGAATACCCTTGTGGAAGGCCGAGTCTGTCCAGAACTTTTTACTCGTAAGATGAGCATATGGATCCTCAAATTGAATGACGTCTGTACCACAGACGTGCCTACCGACAGCCCAAGCGTATCCCCAGATGCCACTCTCGTCGTCATGGAAACCATTCCAGTTTGCTACAAATAAGACATGTCATTTATGAAATTGCTCCTCTATTTGATAATTATTAAATATAGTATGTGTCAACAGTATGAAAATTTCGCCTCATAACATATATTCAAGCCAAATGTTGTGCGGTATTCAATTTTCAGAACACGAAGTACTGAATTTCATGAGCTCGAAGGATCAGAAGGTATAACAACACTGAGAATGAAGTACGGGGCGACGTTTTACGGCCGCCACACAAGCACTTAACACCTGCTGTTCTGAAGATTATAAATTCTGAAGGGTTGTGATTTCATATTAAATTGTGTAAACTTCATATTAAATTACTAATGAGCTTTTTGTTATTTACGGTCAAATCTTATTTATTTATCTGAAATCCCACCGACCCGGATTAAACAGTAGATACAACGTCTGCCTTGGAAGTTAGAGATCAATGGGTCGATCTCTGGTTTCATACTATGTGTCTACGGCATGCTAATACAGTGTTGCAGAACTCTATCTGTTTCAAGTAGACATATTGACTATATAATGCACAACCACGTATACCACACACACGCACACATACACACACAAAACATTACAATATAGGGCCACGATGTCAAAACTTCGTAATCCAGACAGAACTTACCAGTGACAAAATGGTTTGTCAGAGTGTAAAGTTGATCAAACACGGGCTCATGTCCATTGAACACTGTGCCAGATCCTGCACCGTCGATGATAATTCTACAATTCAAATGGGAAATACTTTTTACAAAGAACGCTAACTGCATAAGGCACTTGCAAACTGTCACATTTAAGAATAGCAAAATAGTAAACTAAATCATTTGTTTATTACAGAAGTGTTCGTACCTGTGGTTGTCCTTCCAAGTAACGTCAATGCAGCGTTGGGTCACTGCCGCTTTGCATTGGTCCGCTTTCAGTATGTCTTTAATGACATTGTGTAGAATGCCTGGTTCTGGTGGCGTGAAATCAACCATCGTGCCTTCTCCGATTAGAAACGCATCATATCCGAGCACATTTGTTACTCTTGTATTGACGAAATAGGTGGTCCCATGATTCAGTGGTAGATTGTCATATTCTATTGGCGTGTGATAGCCGCTTCCAAGTCTTTCATAGTTGCTGTAGGTGCCGCTGATTCTTAAATAAGCATTTGCACCCTGTATAACATCATGCAAATCACACGTCTCTGAGTGATACTCATAATCGAATGACACACAGTTATGACCGTACTGGACGCACTTCTGTGCGCACGTGTCCGCGGTCCGAACGTGGTGTGTTTGTAAAATCCAAGCTACAAGCTTACCCTCCCTTGGTACGGTAAAGTCTTTCAAATATCCGGTCACCCCTTCTCTCGCGACAGAGTGATCGAGTCTTAGTATATCCCAGTCTACGAACTGTGAACCAGTCTGACCGGGACTGAGGCCAACAGCTTTGTAATGTGTATCTACTAGAAAACCGTCTTCAAATACGACTACCGATGCCTTTAGTTTAGACGGATGGCTTGAATATTTATATGCATGCTCTACTCGTCCATCAGGAAGCGTGCTATCATATGTTTTAAGTGAGCACTGTTGAATAGCTTCCAAACCCTGGCTGTTTCTTGCCTTTACAGTCCAGTACAATGGAATACCACCTGGCATTTGGCTGGGAGAAAAAAGTGTGGCTCCTCCCATCTCTGTCCAATCAACAACGTTGGTCCCGCCTCTGTGTGTTCCGATGGCATATACAAGTTTGATGTCACTGACTTCATCTTCGGCATGCATTTCCAGTGTAAAGGCAGGGCTGTAGTAAGGTCTTTGCGGTACCTGGCGAACGATACAACCTCTATAACCTTCCCTCTTTTGTCTCTGGTTCACTGTGTCAGGCATTACGTTAGGGGGTGACTTGTCGTCATCACGTTTCTTCTTATGGAATATGTTTTTCTTTATAGACGGAGCAGAATACTTCCAGACAGTTTGGTCAAACACTGTTACTGTTGTAATAAATAATTCCAACTCTGCAAACACTTTGAGCCTTAGTTTCAAAGGTGTAAGAATGAGATCCAGTTTTGATCTGAAAAATACATTTGTATATCGTTTTCTACTTCGTATTACATGTACAGTTTTTTATTCAACATAGTACAGAAGACAGACAGGAGATGTGACATGGAATTTAACACAACTAGAGAAACACGCACCGACATACGTTGTGGATAAATATAACCCCGTTCATCAAAAAGTTATATACGTTAAACAAGAAATATATAAAAAAGGCTTTGTTAACCACAGGCCCTGGAACTATACCAACAAATCCCAGCACGTGGCTTCAGCGACCAAAACACTATAAACCGGTCCTAAATGTTCTCAATAACTTCTTTTAAGTCAAATTCTCTGTAGAGAGACTTTTAGGAATAGGTCAGAAAGACCAACATATAAATATCCGATGTCATCATTCCATCTTCAGTTTTAGAGTTGATCATCATTGAGCAATATGTCGTTTCCGTCATCACACATGTAAATAGGGAGACGTGTGTATCAATTGTAGAGAGATCGATAACCATAATATACGCAGTGCGTAGCAATATCATTTTACTAAGTGATTATAATCTTTTTCAGAAATAAGCGAGAAAAATGGACATGTCTTGATACATTTATAAATCACATTGACATATTATTCCATGTAAAACGCATTGTCGCAGGAGCAACATTGAATTACACATGTATTTGCTAATATGTGTGGATAGAATTTAGGGATGTTTTACGAGATTTATCATACCTGTTTTCCTGCTTAACAAGTGTTTCAGTAACAACACATTTGGGAATATTGAAATTCTCAGCAGAGAAACAGATCCAAGTAAACTGAATTGTGAAAATGTAAACTCTATTAATCAAAGACCGATCTAAATGTAACTAGAAATGTTCTAGAAATGTGTGCACAGGACAATTATGCCCCCACGTCAGATATTTTTGTCACAGAAAGTAAGGGCCATAATTATGTATGCAACGACTGAATTAATTTATGGCATTTTTGCAAATAAAGGGCTGCAACTCCTAAACCACTGAAGCGATTTACATGGCTATCAAACTTGACCAAAATATAATGACCACAAACATGTGTGAAAAAGTGATCAGGATTGGACAAATACTTTCCAAGAAAGAAGACGGACAAGATAGTTTTACATGTAAATCATTTTAAGCAAATAAAGGGCCACAACTCATAAACGACTGAAGCGATTTACATGGCTATCGAACTTGACCAGGACATAATGGCCACAAATATGTGTAAAGATTGATCAGGATTGGACAAATACTTTCCAAGAAAGAGTCCGGACAAGATATTTTTAAGTTCATTTTTGCAAATAAAAGAACGAAACTCCTAAACGACTAATCTTTCAAAGAAATAGTCCAGACAAGATATTTTTAAAGTATGTAATTTGCTAAGAAACATTCCTGAACGACTTAAGCGATTTATATGCCTATCTACCTTGACCAAGATTGAATGGCCTTAAACATGTGTGTAAAATTGGGTGTGGATGGGACAAATACCTTCCAAGAAAGAACCCGGACAAATTCTTCTAGATGTGCGTACGAACGGACGGACGGACGGACCGACAGACAGATGTACGGACAAGAGAAAGCCTATATGTCACCTATTTGTGTTGGCATAAAAACGGTACCGAAATGTGTGACTTATGTTGTTATTTAACTGAATTTCTTTTGGGTATATAAAAGAAAGCTTGTCATCACAAATCGGTTATCAATATTAAATATGCCATCTAAATATCGACGTTTCACTGAAGGCATCTGGCTGTATAAGGTTTCAGAATTAACATGATGACAATCAATTCTACAGCAAAAAGTGCGCGATTTGTTCCATGGGAATATCGATAATTTGATGATATATGTCATCTCCAAAACGCATATAAATATTTCTAGAAGAAAGGTTCACAAATCTCGGAGCAAGCGCACATAGTGTAATGCTTACTGTGTCATGCGTACAAATGCTCGACCAGCATTGTATACAAGAAACAATCTTCTTTTCTCCAACAAAGTATTTGAAGAGAGTGTTGAGTTTAATGTTGAGAAGATCATGAGGTACGGTAGTGTATAAAGTAAGAACCTCGTATATACCAAGTTTTGTTATTTGTTACATTCTGTGTTGTAATTTAGATACAAATTCCTTCGAATTTGTAAATGACCAACATAGATATACGTGTCATTATTGAATTTTAATTAAGATGTGAAGTTTTTATTGTTGGACGCATTTGTAGTGAGATTCAAACTCGTGGAACACTTCAACATGTTCCTTAACTATGTTCCGTTCTAATGACGAGACTGGCATAAATGATTTAGTAATTAAAGGTTATTGATTTACAGCTTCAATATAATGATTACATTATTGGCTCGTATATAAACTGTTAGACAGAAAATCCTGTATTCGTTTAAACGGCGAAATGCTAATGAAGATAATGTCATGGAATATAATAAGAATAGCAACAGCAACATAGAACACTGAGAAAATGGGGAAAATGGTTTACAAAAGATGCTCGACTGATTGTTCTTTATTTATCTAGTTGTAGAGGTTTGTGTCTATCACAGTTAATTTCATTTGAAAGAATACGTAAGACTTTGGCATTGTGGAATCTTCAGTCACTTAATAAGGACCTGGAAACGCAACGGAATGTGCATATACATCAAAAATAACTTTTCACATCTCATAACAGGTGGTCAATGCTGAGTAAAAGTCAAAGTAAGCTAACAGTGTATGGGCTACTAGAACAGGCGCTGCATAATTGCAAAACCACCAAGCCAGTAAAGAATGTATTATATGTTGTAGGACAAGCGTTGCAAATTGACTGGCTTATTCTACAATCATGTCGATTTTGAAAAATAAGTGTTTTAAAGCATCGACTGTCAACAGGAAGTAAACTTGACTTTTGCATTAGCATTGCTCTTTAACACAAGGCAACCATTCTGAACAGTTTTGAGAGAATAAAGTGATTGACCTACTTGCAAGACTTAGCCCCGTAGGACGTTGTCTTTTTCCAAAACTGAAATGTTTCGTAGCTAGGTATCTCCAGAAGTACTTTAGGTTCAACAGTTTACCCTTTTCAGACTATCAACACTGTTTCAAATCTTGGATTAAAATAAATGCATCGTGATTGTTTACAGACAAAACGATCAATATAAGTTGCGAAAGCAGTTGCATTACACACCTCGTATATACCTTTAGCCAAGCGTTTCAGGCAACCTGAGATTAATGCCCTACTTATATGATACATTACATACACCACTGAGGAAAAATGAGAATGGTACACTAAATTAATTCTAGGGAATGTTTAACATGGTCCTCACTGCAATTCAAATGCATCTAAATCTATTAAAGCGGTGTCTGTCTATGATGCAACGATGAAGTAAATTGTGCACTTACCCGACATCAATTGGGTACTTGGAGAACACAAGTTCTGTCGTTAATGGGAATTGTGTCTGTAGAAGGTATCCAGTAAGCCTCATGCCACCTCTGGCAATCCCTATATCCACTGACAAATCTCCTTGGACATGACTGCCCACCCATGGCGTTAAAGTAACCTGTGATGTAAATCTCACATTTGAAGGACTTTGCAGAAAACTAGTACATGCTACAGTACAATAGCGATAGGTGGATCCAGTTTGTTTCACTGAAATGTGTTTGTGTTTTCGTTTTGCGTGGAATCTACCACGGTTGTTGTTGATTAGTCGTAGAGGGAATATGTTTTATTATGCCCCCGTTGATGATAGTCAGGGGTCATTATGTGTTGCACCTGTCCGTCCGTCTGTCCGTCCGTCTGTCCGTCCGTGCGTCACGCTTATACATGCAGTTGGTACGTGCAGTTAGTTGTCACAGATTTTATTGTCTTATATCTCACTATAGCTATTGGCATGGAATTGTATATACACATAAAACACCATCCATATTTTTTGCGCATCCAACCCATGCTGTCCGAAAGCCCAGGGTCAAGGTCAAATGACTTAGGATCTTTACATGCAGCTAGGCAAACACCACCACGGGGGCATCGCCGTGTCTTACAGACACACTTTTCTAGTTTTTGTAAATAAGTCGGAGAGGGGTTTGTCTTTAAGAGTGGACATGGAACGAGTGTTAGGCAAACCAGTTTAAAACCCCAGTGACACAATCAGTCATGTCACTGACCGTTTCATGGAGGTATTACTTTTTTAGATTCGAACTTGAACCAGGAGGCTGTTTACCAGTAGTGAACAGTAATGTATTTTAATACTTAGGATATAAATGCTCTTTCATGGTTTTCAGCATCCATTTGCTACACTTCAGACACAGGAACTGTTGTTACACGTCGATCTCTGCTATTGTGAAACTATAGTTAAGATCTACAATTCTGAATAAATCAACTGTATGCATTTTACAGTAGAACATATTTACTCATGAATACAATGGTTTATTTGGAATTTCCTTACTTTTGTTATTATTTTGATGATCAGTTATTTGTCATCAAATAGTGCTTGCCACTATTCCTTTTTATGTGTGTGCGTTTTACGATGGTGTATGATATTGGTCTAGATGTAAAGTTTTTGTCGATTCTGATCTCGACATTTTTGTCGACAATATTGGCTATTGAGTGTATTCGCGTTCGTCCGTCCAATTTCATTGGAGTCACAACCGTTCTTATTACATATATATTTCAGTTGTTTCCACTGTAGATTTGTCTACGCTACGGTTTAGCGAACACGTGCATTTGCGTTAAGCTTGACTTACTTGAAATACCTACTTGTGATATTATCTGTCGTTTCTTACCACATTAGTAAATATTTAAACAACCTGATAAACTGTGTAATTGAATAGTTTTCATTGATGCGGCCAATGGTCATTAAATTGTTGTTATAAGCAATAAGCCCAGCGTATAAATATTTTAATTGTTTAATTACACTTCTTTTGAACAATTTGCAATAACTTTATAAATATACCTTGGAATAAAAATGGGTACACGATATAAATAGTCGATAGCCGTATGTTTCCTTCAATGTATTATGTATGAGTCATGCAGGAAACACCACATACGAAACACACAGCCGCCCGAACAGTAGCATGGCAAAACAAGTACCGTAAATATACATGTCTATCAAAAGACAAAAAGAGAATCGCAAAAGACATAACAAACAATAGGGGGAGATGGAAGTACCGCCTTGCAACGGTCAGTGACAAAAAGACAACCGGGTTTAAACCGGTTTATGGGACGCCCCGCCTAACACTTATTCCATCCCACCCTCAAGGACAAACAGTATAAATGAGCATAATTATTCCCTCTTCGACTAATCTACAACAATCACGATGACAAATACAGTGGTAAATTGCATGTAAACAAAACATCTTTAAGTGAAACAAACTGGATCCGCCTATCGGTAGTGTATTCAATGATTGAGCTGCAAATAGAGTAGCTGTATGACTTAATAAAGGGTACGACAAAAACAAGATAGTACCCTCCTTCCGTTTCCGGAGTTAAGACAGTGTCTTCATAGAGCACTTAGCCTTTCTTGGCAACTATACAAATACGCACATACAAACGTGTAATGCAGCCGGACTCTTTTATCTGATAACTTAAGAAATAACTCGTACTTATTGTTGCGTATTAAAATAGACATTTAGTTTTTTGAAAATTGAACACCACTTTTGAAGCCGGTGGGTAGTGTTGCACTTCTTGCATTGCTGCACTTCTTGCATTGCTGCTTATGCTTTCGAATGATCTGTTACTTTCAGAATTTAGCAAGTGCTAGAATATAATGAAAAGGCGATGTATTTAAAACAATTCAAACCCACTGCATGAGTAGAAAGTATTACGACAATAGCTTAAGCACGTTGTATGACAATGGTGAGCAGATGAAATAAAGACTGATCATGGCATTCCCTTGATAAATATATCACAGAAGTACAAAACATATACCGTATTATTTCCTTAGGCGAAACATGTTTAGTTTTGTATTAGTTTAAATTAGACTTTGAAAAAACAACAACAGAGGCATGTTAAGTTGAACATTTTTTCCTGCATTGTACACTGGAGTCAGTCCGGTTTGCCGGTTATATATATACACCTATCTACGAGTATATATGCCGTTTAATATAAATTGAATGCGAAAACTGTCATACCTGTGTTTTCATACTAAGAACACAAAGGCCGATTTTGACACGCATACCAATTGCTGCTCTGGCACCGAAAGCTATAATAGAAAAAAGATTATATCGATTGGCAAATCTGTAAACTGATATTGAAATGGATACATAGAGAGAGAGATAGGGGAGAGAGAGAGAGAGAGAGAGAGAGAGAGAGAGAGAGAGAGAGAGAGAGAGAGAGAGAGAGAGAGAGAGAGAGAGAGAGAGAGAGAGAGAGAGAGAGAGAGAGAGAGAGAGAGAGAGAGAGAGAGAGAGAGAGAGAGAGAGAGAGAGAGAGAGAGAGAGAGGAGGAGGTATTTCATAACAAATCGAAATGTACATCTTTGTTACTTACCAAATGACATTGGGACTGGCCCTGCCATGAAATACATGCGTTTGCTGAACACCTTGGAATCTTTTGGAGTAATTGGTATGTTGGCACTGAGGCAGAAGTCAACCTTGTCTTTAAACTCCTTAGTGACATTACCTAGTTTATCAGCTGCTTCTTCTAGTAGCTGAATTACAAAACAATATGTATACATATATATGAATATAACGATAACATATGCCACACAACTCATGACGAGATCGTTCATAATAGACATGCATACATTCTGTAAGTGGAAGATCCTTCAAAATTAACCCTTCGCTTGCGTAATTTTAAAATACATTTCTCCTTCTTTACTCATGCCCTGTTGTATAATTACAACTTCACTGTGTACAAGTATTTCGCTGTGCAATCACTGCTGTGGAGTGTACTGGTTGCACAATCCACTTGTAAATAGTGCAGACCCTGATGAGACAGCTTCTGCAGGAGCTGTCTCATCTGGGTCTTCACTATTTACAGGTAGGTATATTGACGTGAATAGCAAGCGAAGGGTTTTTAAACAATGTGAAAAGAGAAATCTCCAACGCTACTCACGCTCCCTTGAGTTGTAGTTAACCCTTCGCTTGCTGAATTTTAAAATACAGTTCTCCTTCTTTACCCATGCCCTGTTGTATAATTACATATATCTTAACTGTGTACAAGTATTTCGCTGTGCAATCACTGATGTGGGTGCACTGGTTGCACAATCAACTTGTAAATAGTGCAAACCCTGATGAGAGCTGTCTCATCTGGGTCTTCACTATTTACAGGTACGTATATTGACGTGAATAGCAAGCGAAGGGGGGAAACTTTTGATAAGCTTAGACTGTGAGTGTTGGCATGGTAAGCCACATGCCCAGAGTTCGAGTCCCAGCGGAGTCACCACTTTTTCACCATGTTACATTCGGCGCCCGACGTTGATAACCCACAGTGTAATTTAGATGGAAAAATGTAATAATCAGAAACTCGTGGAGTGTACTTTGAGTAGGAATTCGGAACGAATTCTTATGTAGAGGTTTGTGTGTAGCCGGTGGATATTGTGGTGAAACAGTTGATAGGCTAAGACTGTGTGGTTTGGTAGTTCAGTCTGTAGAGTGTTAGCATGATAAGTCAAATGCCCTGGGTTCGAGTCCCAGTCGAGTCACATTTTCCCTATGTTACACATTTGAACCGATGATCCCGATTGACCAGACATATAACAATACTTAAAATGAAGTACGGGGCGACTTTTTACATAACACATCTATTTTCTCAAGGGAAAGAGTCAAAATTATAAACCAAAGTTCAATATGATGTTCTCTTGAGTACAAATGGCATGATGTTATGAACTGTGTATGTTCAAAGTACATTAACCCTTCTCTTGCTGAATTTTAAAACACATTTCTCCTTCTTTACCCATGCCCTGTTGTATAATTACATATATCTTAACTGTGTACAAGTATTTCGCTGTGCAATCACTGCTGTGGAGTGCACTGGTTGCACAATCAACTTGTAAATCGTGCAGACCCTGATGAGACAGCTCCTGCAGGAGCTGTCTCATCTGGGTCTTCACTATTTACAGGTAGGTATATTGACGCGAATAGCAAGCGAAGAGTTAAAATTGTTAATTTTAAATTCTGAAATTAGGAGAGCCTTCAAGAGCCAAAGTTATAATGCGAAAAGAGAAAATTGTAGATTATGGGTCTACTCTGTTTGCAGATTCGCCAAACTGTGCTTACATAAGGGAAAAAGGTTAATTAAACATTTATCTAACTATGTAATTTATAGATCTACATCCATCCATACTAGAACCATTGTCTGCTTCAGGTTCAAGTGGAGTATTACAAACGCTTACTTAATTTGAAAAACTATATTCCGCATTTAAACATTTCATTCATTACTGTCGTAACGCAATGCATGCATATATTAACCTGTTTATCTGAAAACCGTCGTCTAACTAGGGTTGAAGTTTGTGATGACAGACTATAGTGATGTTCAAATAGTGTATATCAATATTAAAAGCATTGGAAATGATGGTCCTGATGGACCAGAAAATATAACAACCGTAAGAAGATGTACGTGGTGACATTTTCCGGCGGGCTCACACGCATTTAAAATCTTCAGTTGTAGAGTACAGCAAAACCTCTCTAAATGGGACATTCAATTTAGTATAAATATCGGTATTGGAGACAGGTGTAACCTTAATGCAGGATGAAAGTTACACAGAAAGGAGCTTTCTGCACGAGTTTCATCCTGCATTAAGCAGCCATCTGTCTATAAGTATTTAAATTTTTCTCTTCTAGAATTCTGGTTTAGTAAGGCTTTACTGTATATAAATTCTTAAAAGAGGAGATCCTTCGAGAGCAACAGAATTAATGCGAAAATCATCATGACAAGATGACATCATGACAAGATGATTTACTTGGATCAAACCTGCCTCAACCCATTACTTGATGACGATGCATATTTACGCATTAGCATAACGAAGTCGACCCAGGTCGGAATGTGATCAATGTGATCAGGATCTGTTCCGTTTGCTTATGGAGTAATACAGGTCTTACTCTACGGTATCTGTCCTGATAAAATATATATTAACCCTTCGCTTGCTGTTCACGTCAATAAACCTACCTGTAAATATGTAGTGAAGATCCAGACGAAACAGCTCCTGCAGGAGCTGTCTAATCAGGGTCTTCACTATTTACAAATTGATTGTGCAACCAGTGCACTCCAGAAATAATTGTAGACAGTGAAGATATATGTAATTATATCACAGGACATGGGTAATGAGGAAGAAATGCATTTTATAATTCAGCAAGAGAAGGGTTAAAACGTATTTACAAACAGAGAAGACTCTAATTCAGACGAGCCCTATGAGAGCTATATTCCCAGACTTTGTTCTATTTGCTTATGGAATGATATGGGTCTGACAATGGATGCCTGCTCTTACGTCCGTTTTCAGCTATAATATATATATATATATATATATATATATATATATATACCTACTTCCACGGCGTTTGGGCGAAAATTTAGGCAGAAATTCCGGACTTAGGGCGAGAACCGGTATTAAGTGCCATGGCACTTATTATTTTACCTAAAGTACTCCGTCTACATGACTGTTTTGGCAATCAGTTTACATTGCGTCTGTAGATACGGTCATAATCTGCAGCCCAAAGAAACAAGTAATCGAATCCATCCATATAATACTTTGTTATAGGTATTTGAATCTGAAAATGCATATAAGGGGCAGAAAAAGCGTCATTAGGGCGAGATTCTTGTTTTTTGACCTTTTTGACCTTAAAACCCACTTATATCTCATAAACTTTTTGTTCTAATTGTAGCTAACATCATAATGTATCTACATGCTTTTGCTTACCCCTTCGACAATTGTTTGATTTTAAATACATAGCACATATATTTTCAAACATGCCAAACATGTGTGTATGCTAAAAATAGAACAGGATGTTATAATCAGCAGCAAATTGCCTGTGCCGCGGTGAAGATTAATCAAGTCTTAGCAACAACATACACAAAGAGTAGACCTAATGCCATAGATATAAGCATCCTTAGCAACCAATGAAAAGAATTGTAAGTCGACGCAAACACTTGCCTTATATTAGTCTTGGTCTGTTGCTTGTAAAATTACCGTCACCCTACTTACATAAACACCATCCATAATGCACAAATAATTACATTACGCATTCAATAAGAAATGTTATGATTTACAGCTAACAATAAACTATTATATTTTAATAAATTATCAGACAAACAATGTATATATGCTTATCAGGCAGAATATTCAGCTATAAAAATAATCAGGTATAGGTTTTAATAGGAGTATACGTAAATCACATATTTAGCACAAGGACGTAGATTGTTTGAATAATCCAATAATATTATGCAACCTTATTATTCTATATACGTCAATTATTGCATTTTCTCAGATCAACATAGCTTGAACAATGTAGTATAGTGTCACACATATTTGTGTAAAATCATGTTTTGAAATCTGATAAAAGGGTCCATATGAATAAAGGTAAATAAGAAAAAATCTGTTCTCGAACCTAGTGGACATTTTCTCAACAAATTAAAACGGTCAGAAAAAATATGGTACAGGGTCACCCGTGGAATATTTGTTCATGTTATTTTAAAAATCAGAGCACTGATTTATTAACAATAATGTTCCCGCTACTGCCAACCATGATAGTTTACATTATCAATGCGATCATAATAACTTGCCAAACTTATCTTCAAAGAATGACTGTTTGTTTGTTTGTTCGAAGGGAAACAGTGTAGCTTAATTCCATAATGTGGTTGGCTAATTAAGCCACAATGTGGTTGTCTATCTTTGATAGCATTGGGTCAGCAATGTCCTGCAAGCTTCATTGTATACAGTTGTAAATGTTGATATTTTACAATTAGTCTACAATGTCTTGTCGATAGATCTAGAAAATGAGCCACAATTCATCTCTAATATCAAGTGCCATCAACACAATATATACTTATTCTACTGCTACAACTACTACTACTTCTACTACTGTGGTTTGTTCTTAAAAATCGGGGCAAATTTGAAAGGCACTTGGTCGTGTGGCTTGGTAAGGTATTGCTTAGACCAAAAGTTGTCCACATGTTGAATTAGTAACAGAAGCATTTAAAATGAGAGACGTCGAATGGGAAGCTTTATTTAATATGGATTTTTTTTTAACAGTAGTGTCGCTATCCAATATTTTTACAATGTGCTGCGATGCCAGATGTCAGTGTGCACATATCGTTTGTGGGTTTTTCTTTATTATTTATGTCGTATGTTGAAACATTATGTCGAATATCGTAATGCTCGAATCTTATTGAAGCATTTGTAACTGCTTGTAACTCCTATTTTAAGCATTACACTTCAGTCGAAATTTGGATTAGGGTATGCTATATGGTGTATAAATAAAAACTGTAGTACGCCTAGTGCTAAATTATAATTAATCATGAATTGCTTGAAACATTTTCGAGTGTGACAGATATGTCAATTCCATATACTGAAAGAGAAGAGTAATATAACGTCATTTGCATCCCTATTTAAAGGGTTTGTCCAAACACAGGGAACACGTATCCGAAAACAAACTTTTTAAGGGCATAATGTGAGTCACATCTCTATTGTGGATTTTGATTTTTCTTATACACAGGAAAATCCAAAGTCACAGGAAAGGGCCAGATCTAGTCCTAGACTCCTAAGCCTTATACAGTAATCTGCCTTGATGTTATATGAAACCGCAATTTTTCGTTCATCATAACGCATTTTTCCTTAATTCTTAATGAAAATGATTATTCCAGACTGTATTAGATAACTAGCTTTCAGTATTTTGAAGTCGGAGAACATACATTGTTTATTTCACTATGAAATTATTTACGTAGATTTGCAGTTTTTTCTTCAATAAAGAGGGTACTCTATAGAAGCTTTATTATTGTCAGGAGATAGAAAGGTAGTGTAAACAGTAAACTTGTTTCATTAGAAAAGCCCTGTCAATTGTTGTCGCGTGCTTTAACCTAGCAGTTTTTGTTCGAATTTTCGTTCTAGTGCACGATTTTGAGGTCACTGGTTCGAAACCTTGATATCAATCGATTTATTGGCTTGGACTGAACAACTTTCGTTCTTACATGTATATTCCAAATCTCTCCGATGGCTTATTGTAAGAGAAAATTTTATTCATTAGGCTGTGACACAAACAATGGAAGGCAACCCGCTTGTATACAGCCGAATTGTACATTTGACCATAGTGCCATACTCACTGCATTGAAACCTTTCCAACTATATGTAACAAGCATGGGTTTGGTCGCATCTGGATCAGGACAACACGACCGACAACCACGGACCTCTCGCCACGCTTATGAGTCGGGTAACAATATTTAACGTTTAAAACCGTCATAACTTCTTAACGGAGACAGATAGAAAAACTAAAGTACTTGCAAAGTTGCTTGTCCAGATGAGATCTATCGATGTTTACTGGGATCCTTCGACGATTTGCCTAAAACGGGACCGAAAACCGGTTCCGTTCAAAAGTTCGAACCGACATAACTCCGGATCCATTGAAGATAGAAATATACATGTAGTGTAAAAGTAAACGTGCTTCAATAGACTTTCCCTTTCGATTGCTGTCGCGTATTTTCACCCAGGACCTTTGGTTCGAATTAACGCTCTGTTGTACGATGTTGAGGTCGCAGGTTAGAAACCTTGATATCAATCGATTTATTGGCTAGGACTGAACAACTTTTGTTCTTTCATTTATATTCCAAATCTCTCCGGTAGCTTGTTGTTAGAGAAAATTTAATTAATTAGGCTCTGACACAAACAAGGGCAGATAACCCGTTTGTATTGAGCCAATTGTCCATTTGACCATAATGTCATACTCACGGCTTTGACACCTTTCCAACGATATGTAACGAGCCTGGGTTTGGTCGCATTTGGATCCGGACATCAGGACCGACCACCACTGGCCTCTCGGCACGATTATGGATCGGGTAACAGGATTGAACATTTAAAACCGTCATAACTTTTTAACAGAGAAAGATAGAAAGCCAAAATAAATTGCAAAGTTGCTTGTCCTGATGAGATCTATCGATTGATGTCATGATTAGCCGAGAAGTAGACCAAACAAATCAGTTCCGTCCAAAGTAGGAACCGACATAACTCCGGATCCATACGAGATAGAAGTATAGTGTATACAATATATTTGCTTCATTAGACAAGATCTGCTGTTTGCTGTCGCGTTTTTTCACCTAGCAGTGTTTTCGCTCTAGTGCACGATTTTTAGTTATCGGTTCGAAACCTTGATTTCAATCGATGTACTGGCTAGGACTGAACAACGTTTGCTCTAACATATATACAGTGCTCCCTCCCTACAACGATCCTTTCAATAACGATTCCCTCCTTACAACAACGCATGTCACTGTTTCCGAAACAACAAGGCTCCAGAAACAACTTTTTCTATTGTATTTTCTTTATGCCTCCATCAAACCCTATGTTGTGACCACTCTTTAGAATCGTCACTTTGTGACGATTCTAAAGAGTGGTCACAACATAGGGTTTGATGGAGGCATAATGGTTTTATTTCTCGAAATACACCTTTTCTAGGGATCTGCAAACACGCTAATTATGTTTGATTTTCCCTCCCTATAACAACTCCCTCTCAACAACACATACACTCTTCGTATCCCAAAGGGTGTCGTTGTAGAGAGGGAGCACTGTATTCCAAATATCTTTAGAAATCCGATGTGATATTTTGAGCACAATCTGCTTAAACGGAACAGGTAGCTGGGTAGTTATATTAAAGTAAACTCAAATACAGGTAGAAATTCGACCAGAGGAATGTGTCTTTTTTCTAAAGATACCCTAGTGACTTTGCTGAATTCGGCTACTCGTACCTTTAAAATGCCGATGTGATATTTTGAGCACAATCTGCTGAAACGAAACAAGCAGCTAGATAGTTTTATTCAAGAACACGCAAACGTATGTAGAATTTCGAGAAACGGAAAGTGTCTTCTTTCCTATAATACCGTAGTTACCTTACTTACTTCTTGTAGCTAGTCAGGTACTCATACCTTTTCAATGTCGGTATGATTTTCTCAGTACTGTATTCTGGACGAAACACGGACCTGGGTACTTATATTCAAGCAAACTCAAACGTATATAGAATTTCTACAAGAGGAGAGTGTCTGCTTTCTAAATATACCATCGTTACTTTGGCTGAATTCATGTAGCTAGTCAGCTACTCGTACCTTTAAAATGCCGATGTGATATTTTGAGCACAACCTGCTGAAACGGAACAAGTAGCTAGGTAGTTTTATTCAAGCAAACGTAAATATATGTAGAATTGTGACACGAGGAAAGTGTTTACGTTCTAAATATACCGTAGTTACCGTAATTACTTCATGTAGCTAGTCAGCTACTCATACATTTTCAATGTCAGTATGATATTTTCAACACTATATTCTGAGACAAAAAAGTAGCTGGGTAGTTATATTCAAGCAAACAAAGGATAGTGTCTGCTTTCTATAGATACCATAGTTACTTTACTGAGTTCATTTAGCTCGTCAGATACTTGTACCTTTAGCATGCCGAAGTGATATTCTGAGCACAATCTGCTGAAAGGAAACTAGTAGAAGGGTAGTTATATTATACAGGTAGAAATTCGACAAGAGTAAAGTGTCTGCTTTCCAAATATACCGTAGTTACTTTGCTGAATTCATGTAGCTCGTCAGCTACTAGTACCTTTAAAAAACCGATGTGATATTCTGAGCACAATCAGCTGAAACGAAACAAGTAACAGGGTAGTTTTATTCAAGCAAACGCAAATGTATGCAGAATTTCGATAAGTGTCTTATTTCCAAAAATACTGTAGGCACGTTAATATCTTCCTGTAGCTAGTCAGCTACTCATACACTTTGAATGTCGGTATGATTTTCTAAGCACTATATTCCAAACGAAACATGGAGCTGTAAATTATAACGTGTATAGAATTACTACAAGAGGAGAGTGTCTGCTTTCTAAAGATACCGTAGTTACCTTGCTGAATTCATGTAGCTCGTCAGCTACCCATACTTTTAAAAACCGATGTGATATTTTGAGCACAATCTGCTGAAACGAAACAAGTAGCTATGTCGTTTTATTCAGGCAAACACAAATGTATGCAGAATTTCGTAACGAGGGAAGTGTCTGCTTTCTAAATATACCGTAGTTACCTTAACTACTTCATGTAGCTAGTCAGCTACGCATACCTTTTCAATTTCATTATGATATTTTCAACACTATATGCTGAAACAAAAATGTAGCTGGGTAGTTATATTCAAGCAAACTCAAATGTATATAGAATTTCGACAAGAGGAGAGTGTCTGCTTTCTATAGATACCGTAGTTACTTTACTGAATTCATTTAGCTCGTCAGATATTTGTTCCTTTAGCAAGCCGATGTGATACCTGTATTCTGAGCACAACCTACTGAAACGGAACTAGTAGAAGGGTAGTTTTAATCAAGCAAAATCATACACAGGTAGAAATTCGACAAGAGTAAAGTGTATGCTTTCCAAATATACCGGAGTTACTCTGCTGAATTCATGTAGCTCGTCACTTTCTAGTACCTTTAGAAAACCGATGTGATATTCTGAGCACAATCAGCTGAAACGAAACAAGTAACAGGGTAGTTGTATTCAAGGAAACGCAAATGTATGCAGAATTTCGATAAGTGTCTTCTTTCCAAAAAGACTGTAGGCACGTTAATAACTTCACGTAGCTAGTCAGCTACTCATACCCTTTGAACGTCGGTATGATTTTCTCAGCACTATATTCTGAACGAAACAAGGAGCTGGGTACTTATATTCAAGCAAATTACAACGTGTATAGAATTACTACAAGAGGAGAGTGTCTGCTTTCTAAAGATACCGTAGTTACTTTGCTGAATTCATGTAGCTCGTCAGCTACTCATACCTTTATAAAGCCGATGTGATATTCTGAGCACAATCTGCTGACACGAAACAAGTATCTATGTAGTTTTATTCAGGCAACACAAAGGTATGCATAATTGCTTTCTAACTTTACCGTAGTTACCTTAATTACTTCATGTAGCTAGTCAGCTACTCATACGTTTTGAGTGTCAGTATTATATTTTCAACACTATATTCTGAACGAAAGAAGTAAATGGGAAGTAATATTCAAGCAAACTCAGATGTATATAAAATTTCGACAAGAGGATAGTGTCTGTTTCTAAAGATACCGTAGTTACTTAACTTAATTCATGTAGCTCGTCAGCTACGTGTACCTTTATAAAACCGATGTGATATTCTAAGGACAATCTGCTGAAACGGAACAATTAGATGGGTAGTTACATGTATATTCAAGCAAACTCAAATACATGTAGAATTTCAACTAGAAGAAAGTGTTTTCTTTCTAAATATACAGTAGTCACCTTAATAACTCCATATAGCTAGTTAACTACTCATAATGTTTTGAATGTCAGTATGATATTTTCAACACTATATTCTGAAACGAAACAAGTAGCTGGGTAGTTATATTCAAGCAAACTCAAATGTATATAGAATTTCGACAAGAGGAGGGTATCTGCTTTCTATAGATACCGTAGTTACCTTACTGAATTCATGTAGCTTGTCAGCTACTTGTACCTTTATAAAGCCGATGTGATTATTTGAGCGCAATCTGCTGAAAATGACAACGGTATTTTTAGAAAGCAGACACTCTCCTCTTGTAGAAATTCTATATACGTTTGTGACTGCTTGAATATTACTAACTAGCTAATACTTCCCTTTCAGAATATAGTGTTGAAAATATTAAACCAACATTCAAAAGGAATGAGTACCTGACTAGCTTCATGGAGTAATTAAGGTAACTACGGTAAATTTAGAAAGCTAACACTTTCTTCTGGTCGAAATTCTACCTGTATTGGAGTTTACTTAATATAACTACCCAGCTACTTGTTCCGTTTCAGCAGATTGTACTCAGATATCATTTGATGGAAAAGATGTAAAGTCAAGCAGGCAAAGCCATATACAAGACACAACCACCACCATTGAAAAACCGATAGATAGCATGACACACACACAACCACACACCCAAACGCACACTCACACACGAGATGAATACTGAAACACCAACAGACACACAAGAACTTGAGACAAACACTCCACACATGAACAAAATCACAAGCACAAAGACGTAAGGCAAACAAAAGGAAGGATGACAAAGAGAGTACCGCCTTGGCACGGTCAGTAGCAAAAATACCACTGGGGGTTTAAACCGGTTTACGGACGTCCTAACCTCACAATTCTCACAAAGTAACCCTAGCTTTATAAATAGTGTAAATAAAGGTATCCCTGTCGGACTTACCCACAACATAGACGACGGTGAACACAGGACAACATGTAAAACAGCATAATAACTGTGACAATCCGTCAAATATGTACTAAATGACTTCGCTGAAGTCAGAGCACCTGCAGGCAAGCCGTTAAGGGCACGACAGAGAAAAAGTAATACATGAGTCTGGTAAGCTCATCCCGTATCTGAGTTTAAGGGTATACCATCATAGAGTACTACCCTCGGCCTGTCATCGCGCAAGCAAAGAGGAAACGTGGCTACCGACTGTAAAAGAGTCGATAACAAAACAAGCAGTGCCTTGCAATGTAATGGTATCATAACCTTTTTTTTCTTAATTTTTTTAATGCGTTTTATAAACAAATCATGAAAATGGATATGACCCCGAATTTTCAAAAGTTTGTAGATAGCATCCCCATAAAATTCTGGTTGAGAAATGCCTTGTTGCAGTAACGTCCGTAGATTACAATTATATTTACTAATGAGTGGTAAATTTCGATAATAAAATTTAGAAAACGTTTTCCGAAATTTGTGATATCTGTAACCTTGCATAAGACGTGTATCAGTTATAACTACATTACGACTGTTAAAATCTTCAAGCAAAGAGCAGGCTCGTGCAAACCGAATAAGTTGAGAGATATAAACCCCATACGATGTAGAACGTGGAACATCTCCATCTAGAAAAAGATTATTAACAATTTTATAATTAAAATCTTCTCTCTCTCTGTGTGTGTGTGTGTGTGATGCTGTCTATCGGTGTTTTGGTGGTGGTTGCGCCTTGTATGTGGCTTTGCCTGCTTGACTTTACTACTTTTCCATTTATAATTTGTAATTGAAAGATTCAAATCTAAAAATTAAGCTATACTGTCAGATTGATTCGCTTTATTTAAAGACAGTTCCTTTGGGTAAATTGAAGAAACCATAAGTTCAAAATAAGGATTTTTACTTCTATAACTGCCCAGATACTTGTTCCGTTTAAGCAGATTGTGCTCAGAATATCACACCGGCTTCCTAAAGGTACAAGTAGGTGATGAGCTACCTGAATTCAGCAAAGTAACTACAGTATCTTTAGAAAGCAGACACTCTCCTCTTGTAGAAATTCTATATACGTTTGAATTTGCTTGAATATAAGTATCCAGCTCCTTGTTTCGTTCAGAATATAGTGCTGAGAAAATAATACCGACATTGAAAAGGGTATGAGTAGCTGACTAGCTACATGAAGTAATTAAGGTAACTATGGTATTTTTGGAAAGAAGACACTTTCCTCTTGTCGAAATTCTACATATAATTACGTTTGCTTGAATAAAACTACCTATCTACTTGTTTCGTTTCAGCAGATTGTGCTCAAAATATCACATCGGCATTTTAAAGGTATGAGTAGCTGACTAGCTACATGACTTTAGCAAAGTAGGGACTGTATCTTTATAAAGCAGACACTCTCCTCTTGTAGTAATTCCATACACGTTTGAGTTTGCTTAAATATAACTATAACTACCCAGTTACTTGTTTCCTACTTGTTGTAGCCAGTTAGTAGTAACCAACCTTTTCTACTACTATTAGCCACCTACTAGTAGCCAAGCTCTTCTTCTACAAGTAGCCAGTTACTAGTAGCCATCTACTAGTAACCAAGTTTTCCTACTACTAGTAGCCAGTTACTAGTAGCCAAGTTCTCCTACTACAAGTAGCCAGTTACTGGTAGCCAGCTACTAGTAGTCAACTTGTCCGATTTGTCCCAAGAAACCTGCCATTTTGAATATATATATGCTGTTTAATTAATGGTTTAAAATCAGTATATGGTAATTTGAAAACTGCCTCATTCAGATTCAGGAATGATTTGGCCGTTTTATTTGCCTCTTTATTTCCCAGAATTCCAACATGACTGGGCAGCCCACCGAAAACAATATTGTTTGACAGAGACAATTTATGGTGTTTAAGAAGAATTTGCTGAATTAATGGGTTGTTCATATTTCTGTTGTTCAAACCTTGAAGAACAGAGAACGAGCCTGAAAAATATTTTTTTTTCATATTTTACACCGATATGAATCGAAGGGATGGTCAATTGCTTGGACTTAAGCTGTAAATATGGAGGACTTGTCAGATAGTCTTACTTAAGAGGTATGAAATTTACTCACAGATGCACAACCGCATTTACTTTCATCTTTAGAATATGGTCAGGATACTGTGACTTAAGTTCTTCAAATTCGGATTGAAATTCTAGTGCATTTGAAGAAGATTTTTTTATTTGAAGCCAAATGTAACAAAACATTAGGTTGTTTTATAGTCCATGGCGCAATGTTTGATATTTTATGTTGCCTAACAGATTCCATTCTCAGACCTGCCTCGTAAATTGCCTCGTGAATCTGAGACTGGACCCATTGGCTTTATAGCATTAAGTTTCTGTTGATAAAACATTACATATTTAGTTTCAAAAATTATTTCATTAGCAGGATTGGTAGGATTTGCCTTCACCTTAGTTATATAATTAAGAGCTAAATGCTCTCTTCGAATGTATAAAGATGGCTCATTTGCTTCTGCTAAAAGACTTTCGATTAGTGAGGCTTTAAAAGCACCAAGGGAAAGCCGAAATCCATGATGGTGAATGGATCAAGTATCTTCAGGTAAGACTTTCTAGCTGATCCATAAACAATGCTTCCCTGGTCTAGTTTAGAACGGTTTAATGATCGATAAAGGCGCAATAGAACATTTTGATCAGCTCCACTGTTAGTGCGAGGAGCTAGAACTCGAAGAAGATTAAGGGATTTAAGACATTTTGTTTTCAAATGCTTAATACGAGGTACAAATGTTAACGTTTTGTCCAATATAGTCCTAAAATGTGGATGTCGGATAATTGTACCATCTCGTTTTTGTCAGTTTTCTACAGTTACTCTGTTTGCAGCTCAATCAATGAGTACACTAGCGATAGGTGGATACAGTTATAAATTCTGAATGGAATTCACTCAAATTCACTTAAATATATTTTCGTTTTACATGCACTTTACCACTGTATTTGCCATCGCGGTTTCTGTAGCTTAGTCGGAGAGAGGATACATTTATTTACACTGTTTGTCTTTTAGGGTGGGGATGGAATGAGAGTGACCTTGGGTGCCCAAAAACCGGTTTAACCCCCAGTGACTTTTGTCACTGAAAGTTCCAAGGCGGTACATGTACTTCCATCTTCCCCTATTGTATGTTTGTTTTGCCTTTGTGTGTCTCTTTGTGTCCTTTATATACATGTACATTTTACTGTTCACTGCGGTGCTGTTTGGACGGGTGTGTGTTTTGTATGCGGTGTTTCCTGCATGACTCTTAACATGTACTTTGATAAAACAAAGGGGTTTGATTAGTATTAAGATTTAAAACAGGGTATTGGTGACATTTTCTTAACTGACAGAAATGAACACATTGCGTTTTCGTCGTTTAAAAATTTAAAACCGTTCTCATTATTCCATGTTTCAAGTTTGTTGAGACATTGTTGAAGATATTCTGATAATGGGTGATCCTTCGAAAGCAAAAGCAGAAATGCAAAAAGAGAAAATTGCAGCATCCGTTTTCTTGAGTCTGTTCATGAGCAGTAATTAAAAGTGCAGCACTACTCACGCCCCCTAGCACTGGCTTAAGCAGTATTCAATTTTCAAAATTAATAACATCAAAACTCATGATCCCGAAGGACCAGAAAATATAACAACACTGAGTTGTCTTTCAATAGTTTGCATATTTTTGGAACGATAACATATTAAAATATCATCAACATACAAAGAACAGTCAACACCTGAATTTAAACGTTTGACAATATTATAATTTTTAACTAAATTAAGTTACTGATAAAATGTTTTATTGAGGGACATCCTCTTCCTGCTGATGTATGGCAGAGAGTGTCGACCCAACTCGCACTTTAAAATTTCTGTCAGAAAGGAAATCTGAAATAAAAGTATGATGTCATGTTTACTGGTTTCTCCAGACGATTGGCCGAGAATGGGACCGAAAACCATTTCTGTCCAGAGTTCGAACCGGCATAACTCAGGATCCATATGATATAGAGAATTATACACTGAAAGGAATGTTGGCCATAGTTTAGGAATAAAGCATAGGCACTGACCAAAATAAACTGATTAAAAACCACTGCTCTCTATTTAATTAGACTGCATTAGAAAAACGCCATTTCAAAGCCAAGGTAATTCAAGCGGAACGATGAGTTCGAATCTTGAATTCCGGCACGAATTCACGTGCACGGCGCGGACGGTGATAAATGTGATACAAATTCAATCAGTGCACATTCGCTGAAATAAAAATCACAAAATATGGCGGAATGGTCCAAGCTGGCACTTCAATTAGGTAGTTACGTACTGTTGCACTCAATTTATATCTCGACCTTCAAGGGACAGTACAATTTACTTCGAGATACAGAAATTTGAGTCATTCGATTTCTAATTTGAACAAGACAGTCAAAAGGACAGCTGAATCCCCACCACCGCCTAAATTAAAGAATTGCACTTGACCTTCAAATGTGACCTTGACCTTGAGTCGATATGACTGCCACATGTGATCCACACAACGGCTCAATTTAGCTAACATTAAACTCAAGTTTGATAAAATTCCTTCAAAGAGTTTAGAAGATACAGAGCCGACACGAAAATGTAATGGGAATTGAAAGTTAAAACATTTGACATTCAAATATGACCTTGACCTTGATGCGACATGATTGCCACTTGTTCTGTACATCGTCTCAACTTTTTGTGATTCATGTAACTTTGTTTACCCTGCATTAAGGAAACACCTATCTTCAGAATCCAAGCGAACCCGGCAAGGGAGGGTTTTCTGTGTAGACCTTCCTAAGGTTACATGACGAAACGAGAAGCAAATTTCGTGGGGCTAATCGGCGTACCCAATTTTACCGCCGATGGGGCGAACGAAACTGTGAAAATTGTATGGTCGCAGCTGATTGTTTTGGTGGTGGTCTACAATGAGAGGATCAGTTGATATTGGTTGCCAAAGAAATGTTGGTTCTGAATATATGATTTCCGGTTCCGGTTAGCCCAAAGCGTAAAAAAATAAGCAGGGACGTGATTTAGAAATTCTATAGGAATAAGCTGAGCTATGTGAACGGAACGGATAGTTATGTACATGTGAAGATCCAGGATCCAAATGAAGTAACTGTTTTCTTTGATTGAACTTAGTTTAGATTGTAGTTCTTGAATTGAATTTTGCCAGGGAGCATACAAGTGGGTGGGGTGAAAACGGATCGCCAGAGCAAAATCCTGGCAAATTGTTCGTCACGCTTGAGTTGGCACGTACGTAAAGGTAGTTTACGGGATAACTGTCGATAATTACCCCAACGGTTCAAAAGCATGTCGGACGTTAGCACGAAGAGAAAGAAATCGTGGACGATAAGCAATAGCGACCTAGACAATAGTTCGACACTTTGAACGCCGGTCACAAGCGGGCATAGAGATTCCACAAGGAAACAGAAGAAGAAAAAGCAAAAGGTGGATATGAGTTCAGATATAGAATCGAAACTGGATCAGATAAACGGGAAACTAGACAGTGTACTGACGAAAGACGATAGATCGTTTATAAGAAACATAATTAAAGAAACGATAGAAGAAGTGAAAGAAAAACTGCTCAAAATGGTCACGAAACGTATAGAGATTCTGGAAAATGAGATGCACGAGAGAGCATTAGCCACAGACTCAGTGGCATCGAAGGTCGCAGCAGACAATTTGGAGTGTGGCAAACAGATAGAAAGAATAGAGGACGGATACAAAGCCAATGCTGCTCGCTTGAAGAAAGAAAACGAAACTTTAAAGGAAGAGGTTAATGCCTTAGAGCAATATGGTAGGAGGAACAGTGTGCGGATAGTCGGCTTGGAACATGACAGGCACAAGCAGTCAGCAGCTGAGACTGCACAGCAAGTGAGGGAAATGCTAAAAGATCGCTTTGGGTAGAGATGGCACCAAGTGAGATAGACAAAGCACATAGGCTCGGGAAGTTTCAGGACCGTATAAATCGTCCGGTCATCGTCAAGCTAGTGAGTCGTCAGAGGGAGTTGCACATTATGTCTCGGACGAAGAATCTGAAGGACTCTGGGCTCTACATCAATGAAGATCTGACGCGTGTAAATCGCGATGTCCTGAATTCGGTTAGATTAAAAGCCCCGGACCGTGTCGAGTTTGCTTGGGCGACAGAAGGCAAGATACTCGCGGTTTTCAAATCCGTAGACGCTTCTAACCCGAAGAATACCACCTTGCGCCAGATCAAATTCAAGGAGTATGCGTACTGGATGGACTTACCATGGCCAAAGAAGGCCGTGCGAGACACTGCAAACGGTCAGTAATCATGCTGGTATGTAATGGCTCCGCATTATGGTTAGACTCTCCGTAGGCTTTTTTGGCTTTACTTCCCGGTTGAGATTTATGTGGATAGTTTAGATTCAGATCAGGTCTGACGAGATGTCGGACCTGACCAGAGATCCGGACTGTCCCTCGTTTTAGACATCTATTTTTCGCGGGCGAAAAATGGGGGTGTTTCGGTTAAGTTACTGTCGGTACTGACGGCAAGATCACATGGCATTCAAGGAGTTGGTGAATAGTGGGGACAGTAGAGACAATCGGGACAGTGGTACAGCGGACTCATAGGAGGGGACTTTCAACCGATCTGCAACGGAACTAATGTACTTTCTGTTAAATGGGACAGAGTGGCAAGAAAACCCGGAAATATACAGGGTGGGCCTCGAGTTTTTGACGCAGACCTATACCCTATCAGTATAGTCAGGTTCAGCAGTAGCAAACAGCTTGGAGCTAGATCGGATTCCGAGTACTCGGTGCCTGCTCGGGATCCAAGAATGCTAGGCGTGAATTTTCATGTGGATTTAGATAAAATGATTCAACTAAATTACGAAGATAAATTGCAATCCTAAAAAAGCATGATACACTTTTGGAACAGAAGGTATATAAGCCCAATAGGAAAAATAACAGTGATTAAAACATTGTTCTTACCATTCTTTAATCATCTGTTTATCGCTTTGCCAGATTCGAGTGACAATATCTGAAAAATCATTGAATGACATGCTATATAAATACCTCTGGCAGGGTCCAGCAAGAATAAAACAAGATGTGTTTGTGAAACACTATGCCCCCTCGATATGATATTTGAACCTAAAGGATGACCTTGATCTTGACATGTCACCCCTCAAACTGTGCAGCTTCATAGGGTACACATGCATACCACATATCAAGTCTACATCTCTATTGGTTCAAAAGTTATGGCCAATGTTAAAGTTGGTGACCTTTGACCATGAAGGACGACCTTGACCTTGACATTTCACCCCTAAAACTGTGCAGCCAAACGAGAAACACATGTATACCAACTATCAAGTCTGTATCTCTACTGGTTCAAAAGTTATGGCCAATGTTAAAATCGGTGACCTTTGACCCTGAAAGATGACCTTGACCTTGAAATGTCACCCCCCAAACTGTGCAGCTTCATGAGATACACATGCATACCAAATGTCAAGTCTGCATCTACAGGTTCAAAAGTTAGGGCCAATGTTAAAGTCTGTGACCTTTGACCCTAAAAGATGACCTTTACCTTGACATGTTGCCCCTCAAAATGTGCGGCTTCATGCGATACACATGCATACCAAATATCAAGACTCTATCTCTATTGGTTCAAAAGTTATGGCCAATTTGAAGTTGGTGACCTTTGACCCTGAAGGATGACCTTGACATTTCACCCCTCAAACTGTGCAGCTTCATGAGATACACAAGCATGCCACATATCAAGTCTCTATCTGTACTGGTTCAAAAGTTATGACCAATGTTAAAGTCAGTGATTTGACCCATATGTTTGACCTCTGACCTTTTAGAATGACCTTGACCTTGACAGGTCACCCCTCAAAATGTGCGGCTTTATGAGATACAAATGCATGCCAAATATCAAGTCTTTATCTGTACTTGCTCAAAAGTTATGACCAATGTAATAATTCAGTGATTTGACCCATGTGTTTGACCTCTGACCTTTAAAGATGACCTTAACCTTGACATGTCACGCCTCAAAATGTGCGGCTTTATGAGATACATATGCATGCCAAATATCAAGTCACTAGCTGTACTGGCTCAAAAGTTATGACCAATGTTAAAGTTACAGACAAAGAAACAGACAATTTGACCTTTGACCCTGAATGATGACCTTGACCTTGACATTTCACCCCTCAAAATGTGCAGCTTCATGAGATACACACGCATGCCAAATATCAAGTTTCTATCTCTACTGGTCCAAACGTTATTGCCAATGTTAAAGTCGGTGATTTGATCCATATATTTGACCTCTGACCTTGAAGGATGACCTTGACCTTGACATGTCATCCCTCAAAATGTGCGGCTTTATGAGATACATATGAATGCCAAATATCAAGTCTCTATCTGTACTGGCTCAAAAGTTATGACCAATGTTAAAGTTGCATTAAACTTACAGACAAAAAAACAGACAATTTGACCTTTGACCCTGAAGGATGACCTTGACCTTGACATGTCACCCCTCAAAATGTGTGGCTTCATGAGATACACAAGCATGCCAAATATCAAGTCTCTATCTCTACTGGTCCAAAAGTTATGGCCAATGTTAAAGTCGGTGATTTGACCCATATATTTGACCTCTGACCTTGAAGGATGACCTTGACCTTGACATGTCATCCCTCAAAATGTGCGGCTTTATGAGATACATATGAATGCCAAATATCAAGTCTCTATCTGTACTGGCTCAAAAGTTATGACCAATGTTAAAGTTGCATTAAACTTACAGACAAAAAAACAGACAATTTGACCTTTGACCCTGAAGGATGACCTTGACCTTGACATGTCACCCCTC
Source organism: Azorinus chamasolen (assembly GCA_963576725.1). Classification (NCBI taxonomy): domain Eukaryota; kingdom Metazoa; phylum Mollusca; class Bivalvia; order Cardiida; family Solecurtidae; genus Azorinus; species Azorinus chamasolen. Next base: position 62,023,058 of record OY755245.1, read on the forward strand.
AAAATGTGTGGCTTCATGAGATACACAAGCATGCCAAATATCAAGTCTCTATCTCTACTGGTCCAAAAGTTATGGCCAATGTTAAAGTCGGTGATTTGACCCATATATTTGACCTCTGACCTTGAAAAATGACCTTGACCTTGACATATTACCCCTCAAAATGTGCGGCTTTATGAGATACATATGCATACCAAATATCAAGTCTCTATCTGTAACGGCTCAAAAGTTATGACCAATGTTAAAGTTGCTGACAAACAAACAGACAAACAGACAAACGGACAAACAGACAGACAGGGCAAAAACAATATGCCCCCCAGATCTGATCTGGGGGGGCATAAAAAAGTGTTGTCACAAAAGATTATTCCCAGGGCGGCTTAAGAATGATAAACATAGAAAACTTTATTAGAGGCTTAAAATGTACTTGGATTAGAAGACTAATTCAGTCTGAAGCAAAGTGGACATCGTTGGTGAAACATTTCTTAAATATTGAGAAAATAGTTAATTGTGGAAAACATTATCCAGAAATAGCTGTACATAAAACTAATAATATATTTTGGAAAGATGTCCTAAAAGCATATAGAGCTTACATGATGCCAGTGCCAGTAAAAGAGATAAACGAATTTATGAAATGTCCACTGTTTTATAACCCATACATACAGATTAATGGCAAAAGTATTTTTCGTAATTCATGGTATGAAAACGGAATAAGATACATAAATGATCTATACCCAAAAGATAAAATACTAACAGTCGAGGAATTTCAGAAATTGTATGGCATAAAGGTTAACAGCTTACATTATATCGCCATAGAAAAAGTGGTATCGACCTATCTGAAAACATATTGCAATGATCATTCTAACAAGAAAACCTGTCTGCCTTTTATACCACACCTCTTTGAACATGTGTTGACAGTTGCGACGGGCAGTAGAATCTTTTATGATATATTAAACAGTAATACAGCAGAAAGTACTAGCAAAGATAAATGGAATACTTACTTCGATTCCATATTCCTTGAATGGAATTCGATTTACAAAATACCCTTTAAGATCACGAGAGATAGTAATTTACAATGGCTACAAGTTAGAATATTACATCGATTATTACCTTTAAACAAATACCTAGCGACTTTAAAATTACAAGACAATAAATTATGTGCCTTCTGTTTCAAACAACCAGAAACGATGGGGTACGGACAAAACCCCACCAGGACGTAACCCCACTAGGACGTAACCCCACAGGACAAAACCCCATATGACACAAACCCACACCCAAATGGGCGGACAAAACCCCACATGTTAACATAATTGGGTTATAAATCAATTTTTAGATAATTTGAAGAAGAAACACTCAATTAGAATATAAATTCAAAACAAGATCTTTACATTTTCAACTTTAAAGTTACAATCTGCAAATAAAAATAGAAGTCAAAGCATATTTAAAATTAGGTCAAAATTATGAATAAATAAAGAAGGCATTCATAGTTAAATGAACTTTAGTTTACTAAATTGGCTTATAAATCAACTTCAAATCTAAAGTTACAATCTGCAAATAAAAATAGAAGTTAAAGCATATTTAAAATTAGGTCAAACTTATGAAAATTGTGAAAATGATTTGGGTCTACCCTGTTTGTAAGTTAAGAAAAGGAATCAGTTAATTGTCGTTATATTATAATAGTTTATATGCAATGTGTGCTAATATTACATTATCCACATCTATTGAATCTATATTAAGTGTACCAATGCAAACATGGTTGATACAGATCATAAAATTGTGAAAATGATTTGGGTCTACCCTGTTTGTAAGTTAAGAAAAGGAATCAGTTAATTGTCGTTATATTATAATAGATTATATGCAATGTGTGCTAATATTACATTATCCACATCTATTGAATCTATATTAAGTGTACCAATGCAAACATGGTTGATCCAGATCATAAAATTGAAACTGATTTGGGTCTACCCCGTTTGTAAGTTAAGAAAAGGAATCAGTTAATTGCCGTTATATTATAATAGTTTATATGCAATGTGTGCTAATATTACATTATCCACATCTATTGAATCTATATTAAGTGTACCAATGCAAACATGGTTGATCCAGATCATAAAATTGTGAAAATGATTTGGGCTTACCCTGTTTGTTAGTTAAGAAAAGGAATTGGTTAATTTTGATTATACCATGTATGCCTTTTTTGTATAGAATGTGGTTCACCTAATAAATATTCATTATTTGTCAGTGAGCAAATAGATTAGAACCTGATCAGATGGCTTTGTTTTAGAATCTGTATGATCTGGATCTATTCTGTTTGTAAAAAGATATAAAAATATCCCCCTTGTGATAATACAATTTATGCTTTTAGTGAAAATCAGGTTATTACCATATTACCACATGCTTAACAACATAGTTATTTATTACTTTGATTTAAATTGAAATTAAATATGTATACATGTACTTATTTCTTTTGTTGTATGTTTTATTCTCCCTTTCTATTGCTATGAAATAAATACATAATTTTTATTAAAGTGGGGTTTTGTCCATGTGGGGTATTGTCCTGCTGGGGTTTTGTCCTAGTGGGGTATTGTCCTGTGGGGTTACGTCCTAGTGGGGTTACATCCTAGTGGGGTTTTGTCCTACACCCAGAAACGATACCCCATTTATCTTACCACTGTGAAAAAACACAGTATTTTTAAAGCAAGTTAAAGATGTTCTACATAACGCAAAAGTAAATATTGACTTTAACGAAGTGTCTATTTTATTTGGAGAAAGCTGTAATAAAACAAATCTGTTAATTTTATACAACAAACAATATATATACACAACAAAACAATGTAAACGGGATATGAACATAAATGCTCTTAGAAGATATTTAGAACAAATGACAGAATCAAATAAGTTAATTACATTACAAAGTACGATGTCTTTGGGTGAATTTGAAAGCAAGTGGCAATACATTAAAACATTTTGCACTCCCACACCCGGGTACTTGTAAAGAGAGCAAATATTGCAGTTAAATAACACAATACAAGTTACTATGAGGCATGTCTTCTATTTTTTCTTTATTTTTCTTTCCTGTTGATTTCTATAGATACGCTTTTTGTTGATTAGATTCGGTATATAGTTCAATATTGCATATATAATATATTTTTGTGAATACATTGTAAGGTGCTGAGTGGGATAATTCTCTATTAACTGAAAAAAAATATATATAAAGTAAACTCATTAATCTACATAAACCCCTGTACTGATGATGAATCAAGATCCAGTTTGAAATAGTTAATATTTTATCTATTTTGAGATAGCCTACACATGGGCAAGAAAGTGATAAATATGGCAGGAATACTTACAACAGAAGCAGTGAAAGGATCATGTGTCACCAGTCAGCAGAAATGTGACCAAAAAGAGATACCATACCAAACATAATCCCCAACTGTCACCCTGCTAAAGCAATTGACACAAAAGTGCACATAGTATCATAACATTTGTTTGGGACAAATTTTTTTTGATTAAAGGTTATCAATAGCACTTGCTGACTCCAAAAAGCATTTCCAATAGGCAGTGCTAGGATTTGAACCTAGACTCCCTCTATGGCTAAGCCAAGGAGGTGTTCTTCCATTAAACTACACTGACAGCATTTATGGAAATTTCCAGTTTGGAGCACAAGCTAACTTAGATTTTGATATTTTATAACTATTTTTCAGCTCAGCATGTAATTTGTTAAGAGGTGTTTAGACAGGAATCATTTTGGAAAAGGACAGAATTACAGATTTTTTTTAAAACCAGGGAATATTGAGACGGCTCAAACGAGTACAACCCCTTCCAAATACACTGAATATACTTCATAATCAGATGTTTAGGGTTAGAACTGTAGTTCTCAATTCTGAACAAACATAAATACAAAGGATGGCCCTTCAATTTCATTCTAAAAAATTGTCATCATTCCAGTGATTTTTACTTTTCTGTTAAGCATGTCTTTTCTCTTTGGCATCGTGTTAGTCCCCCATCTTCCCCCCGACTTTTTTAAAATCCCCCCTTTTTGGACAGGGGCAAACCCCATCGCCAACCCCACCTCCGACCAAATTCACATTTGAATACTCTAAATGGTGATATCAAGCTACATTCGGTTTTAACATATCCCAGCAGAGTACACCGTAAGAAGACAAGCGTCATAAAATTAGCATGCCGTCTTACAGTTTATTGATGAGACTACCCCCACCCCTATTTTCAAATTTCTAGAATAGACACTGTATTTTATTTTTTTTATCAACTATCACTCAATTTTTATCATTGTTTTGAGAGGTTTAACTCATATCCGCGGATATGAATCTCATATCCGGTGTTTAGCCATATCGGTATAGCGATTATTTTTGGTTGCATGACAACCAGAGTTCCAGATGGATCCAGATTCTTTTAAGAGTTTTGACTGAGCATTGTACAAATATCATGTATTGAGAGTTTGATTACATTCTGCCATGTAGCAGCAGAGGGTATCAGAGATGTCGTTGTTGACGGACGGTCAGGACTCGGACGTTCACAAAAGCTCATCTGAGCATACTCAGTGCTAAAATTCAGTATATTCCTTGCAATCTGCTTGCAGGTTGCTCGTTATTACAAAGAACGGTCATATAATGTAACATAACCCTACCTGTTACGTCCCCACATAATCAAACCTCAATCACTGCATGTTTTCAGCGGCACTGACATTCAAGTCGAACTTGAAGTCAGAAAACTATGTACATTTAGATCTACTTCTCGCAAGCTGCTTGCTCGTATTTTCACTAGTATTGGACTAACAATCAATATTATTTAATTATCTTCATGTGTGTATTAAAATGAGTTATATCCAATGTTTGTATCGTGTAGACACCTTTTGTCGATTCGAGTCAATTTCAATATGGCGGCATCTGTCAGAAAAAATTTGAAGAATGTCCGAAATGTAGCGATAAAAGAAGTTCTAAAAAATTGACTGTATCACGATTTATTACCCAATTTACGGCGTCGCCGATTCAATTGCATTTCTCAGAAAATTAACATAAATGACATGAAACTAAATCAGGTGTATCATATCTTAGACACATATTGGTAAATCACATATATAAACAACAATACATTTTATTCATCTTGCTTCCTCGCGAAGATCTAAGGAACACTGGACACACTAGTCAAAACATTGGTTTATGTATCTAGCAAGCACTTCCAGGTGAGCTAGATCCTCCTATTAGGTTTCTTCCGGTAGTATCTAAGTATCTAGAAGGTTTATTCCGTTTCTAAGGCATAATGATCCTTAACAATGTAAGTACATGTATTTCTATTTTCTGTAAGCATGCACATGTTGATGGAATAATGGACAAATCACCAATAGAATTATACAAATAAGAAACAAGAGATGTCACAGTCATGTGACAAATGCCCCCAAAAATTGTACCCTGTGACCTTGACCTTTGACCCATGGACCAGGGAGTTGACACATCGTCTTTGTGTGGTGAACATTTGTGCCAGGTTCCTTTGAAATCCATTCACAGATAAACAAGTAATTGTACCCTGAGACCTTGACCTTTGACATATGGACCGGGGAGCTGAACGCGACACATCGTCTTTGTCTGGTGAAACTCTGTGCCAAGTTATATTGAAATCCATTGATAGATAAAGATGTTACAGACCGGACACCAAATTTGTGACAAAGTAATTGTACCCTGTGACCTTGACCTTTGACCCATGGACCAAGGAGTTGAAAGCGACACATCATCTTTGTCTGGTGAACATTTGTGCCAAATCATATTGAAATCCATTGATATATAAAGAAGTTACAGACTGGACACGAAATTTGTGACAAAGTAATTGTACCCTGTGACCTTGACCTTTGACCCATGGACCTGGGAGTTGAACGTGACACATCATCTCTGCCTGGTGAACATTTGTGCCAAGTTATATTGAAATCCATTGACAGATGAAGAAGTTACAGACCGGACACGAAATTTGTGACAAAGTAATTGTACCCTGTGACCTTGACCTTTGACCCATGGACCTGGGAGTGGAACGCGACACATCGACTCTGTGTGTTGAACATTTGTGGCAAGTTATATTGAAATCCATCAATAGATGAAGAAGTTACAGACCGGACACCAAATTTGTAACAAAGTAATTGTACCCTGTGACCTTGACCTTTGACCCATGGACCTGGGAGTGGAACGCGACACATTGTCTCTGTGTGTTGAACATTTGTGTGAAGTTATATTGAAATCCATCGATAGATGAAGAAGTTAAAGACGGGACACGAAATTTGTAACAAAGTAATTGTACCCTGTGACCTTGACCTTTGACCCATGGACCTGGGAGTTGAACGCGACACATCGTCTCTGTCTGGTGAACATTTGTGTGAAGTTATATTGAAATCCATTGATAGATGAAGAAGTTACAGACCGGACACGAAATTTGTGACAAAGTAATTGTACCCTGTGACCTTGACCTTTGACCCATGGACCAGGGAGTTGAACGCGACACATCGTCTCTGTCTGGTGAACATTTGTGGCAAGTTATATTGAAATCGATTGATTGATGAAGAAGTTACAGACCGGACACGAATTTGGGACGGAAGGAAGGACAGACGGACGGACAGATGGACAGACGGAAGGACGGAAAGACGGACAATGCGACTACTATATGCCCACCGTTGGGGGCATAAAAAGAAAAAAGAACAGAAATGTTGGATTCGAACCCACGCCAGGTCATACAAAAAGTAAACTGAAACTTTTTTTCTCCAACGGCTTAGCCCGCTCTACTACTGCGCCACCGATAGCAGACGGCGCTGATTTATCAGTTTTATTAACTTAATCAAGCGCTGGAGAAACGGGGTTTAATAAGAATCAAATCGGAAAGCAAAGATAAATGGATAAAAAGTACATTTTCCCATTCTACTCGTATGCTAATTAGATTAAGAAGCTTTTAAAGGGGCGGGAAATGGCATAGACCTAAATAATATGTTCAGCGCCATCGATTTATGAGTAGATAAATCTAAAAATAGAAACTGAGATGACCGTTACTCGAATTTTATACGGAATGCAAAAAGCATTGCACGTTGTTCTGGGATAAAATAATCATGTCTATTTCAATTAAAATATAGACAATCTAGATTCAACTGATCCTCTTGTTCAAACTCAGTCACGTTTTCTATAAATACTTTAATATTCAAACTCCTTATTGGTTAGTGATAGTTTGACTGCGTATTTTTATATTACAAAACCTCGCGCATACGAAAAGCCACAACTCGTCCCGTACGGTAGACTTTACTATCCCAATTTAAAACTTCTTGAGATAAATTGTAAACCATCCCAGAATACGCCGATATCCAATTACAACACTATGGAGAGACCTGGTGGTTTCTCCAATAATTCCGTCTACCACTTTGCTCGAGGTAGCAAGGTTGTGCTAGCAGAAGACAACGTCCGAGTATCCCAATGGCCAGCCAAAAATCTGGATCTAAATCCGATAGAACATGTATGGGCTCATTAAAGAGGCAGGTTAGAGACCAGTTACAGCCCCTTAATATGGGTGCACTCACGCGTGACGTTGTTCGATTGTGGGCAAAAATTCCTCAGCTTTATTTTCAGAGGTTTATCGTGTCCATAAGGAAGAGGTGCTGTTATTGCAGCACGAGAGGGGGTCAACGTGTTACCAGCATTTTGTGACTTTTTGTTTTGAGGGTTACCATGATACCCTTTTTGTTATGTTTGATATGCTAACGCTATCTGATTTAGATGAAATCCACCATGAATATTTGGAATAAAATGTACAAAACATTTATAAAAAACTAAATTATGTTTGTATATTGGTTTTCGTAAAATACTTAAAAACGTCAGGTGGTCGTTTAGAAATTACGTTCAGTGTAGTGTGAACAGTAAATTTGCTTTATTAGACAAGCTCTGTCTATTGCTGTCGCATTTTTTTCACCTAGCACTTTTGGTTCGCTCTAGTGCACGATTTAGAGGTCACAGGTTCGAAACCTCGATATCAATCGATTTGTTGGCAAGGACTGAACAACTTTTGTTCTTACATATATATTCCACATATCTCTGGTGGCTTGTTGTAAGAGAACATTTAATTCATAAGGCTTTGACACAAACAAGGGCAGACAAACCGTTTGAATTCAGACGAATTGTATATTTGTCCATATTGTCATACTCACTACATTGAAACATTTCCAACGGTATGTTACAAGCCTGTGTTTGGTCCCATTCGAATTAGGGCAACGCGACAGATCACCACTGACCTCTCGGCCCGATTATGGATGGGGTAACATGATTGAACATTTAAAACCGTCATAACTTTTCAACGGAGAAAGAGAGAAAACGTAATTAATTTCAAAGTTGCTTGTCCTGATAAGATCTGTCGATTTATGTCATGTTTACTGGGTTTTCTAGACGATAGGCCAAGAATTGGACAGAAAACCATTTCCGTCCAAAGTTCGTACCGGCATAACTCCGGATTCATAGGAAATAAAAAAATATAGTGTAAATAACACATTTGCTTCATTAGACAAGCCCTGTCGATTGCTGTCGCATTTTTTTAAACAACACTTTTGGTTTAGATTTTCGCTCTAGTGCACGACGTTGAGGTCACAGGCTCAAAACCTTGATATCAATCGATTTGTTGGCTAAGACTGAACAACTTTTGTCCTTACATATATATTCCAAATCTCTCCGGTATCTTGTTGTAAGAGAACATTTAATTCATTAAGCTAAGACACAAACAAGGACAGACAACCTGCTAGTCTTCAGCTGAATTGCCCATTTGACCCTAGTGTCATACTCACTGTATTAAACCTTTCCAACGATATGTTACAAGCCTAGGTTTGGTCGCATTTGGATCAGGACAAGACGACAGACCACCACTGGCCGTTCGGCACAATTATGGATGGGATAACAAGATTGAACATTAAAACCGCCATAACCTTTGAACGGAGAAAGATAGAAAACCAAAGTAAATTGCAAAGTTGCTTGTCCTGATGAGATCTATCGATTGATGTCATGTTTACTGGGTTCTCTAGACTGAACAACTTTTGTTCCTACATATATATTCCAAATCTCTCCAGAGGCTTGTTGTAAGAGAAAATTTATTTCATAAGACTGACACAAACAAGGGCAGACAACCCACTTGTATTCAGTTGAATTGTATATTTGACCATATTGTCATACTCGCTACATTGAAACCTTTCCAACGATATGTTACAAGCCTGGGTTTGTTCGCATTTGGATTAGGACAAGACGACAGACCACTACTGTCCTCTCGGCACGATTACGAATGGGATACAAGATTGAACATTCAAAACCACCATATTGTTTTAGATATATCGATTGATGTCATTTTTACTTTTTTCTCTAGACGATTGGCCGAAAACGGGACCGAAAGCCATTTCTGTCCAAATTTGGAGACGGCATAACTTCAGATCCATAGGAGAGAAAGATAGTGTAAATAATAAAATTGCTTCATTAGACAAGCACTGTCGATTGCTGTCGCGTGTTTTCACATAGCACCTTTGTTTGAATGCTCGCTCTAGTGCACGACAACCCGATTGTATTCAGCCGAATTGTCCAGTTGACCACACTCTAATACTCTTTGCATTGAAACCTTTCCAACGATATGATACACGCCAGGGTTTGGTCGCATTTGAATCGGGACAACACGACAGACAACCACTGGCATCGTGGGTGGGGTAACATGATTCAACATTTAAGGCCGTTATAACTTCTGATCGGAGAAAGATAGAAAGCAAAAGAACAATGCAATTGTGCTTGTCCTGATGATATCTATCGATTGATGTCATGTTTACTTGTTCCTCTAAAGGATTGGCCGAGAACGGGACGGAAAAACATTTCCATCCAAAGTTTGAACTGGCATAACTCCGGTTCCATAGGAGATAGAAATATAGTGTAAACAATAAATTTGAAACCATTCCAACGATATGTTACAAGCCTGGGTTTGGTCGCATTTGTATCAGTACAATACGACTGACAACCACACTGGCCTTTCGGCACGATTATGGGTGGGGTAACAAGATTGAACATTTAAAACCGTCATAACTTTTGTACGGAGAAAGATAGGAATCCGAAGGAAATTGCAAAGTTACTTGTCCTGGTGAGATCTATCGATTGATGCCATGTTTACTGGGTTCTCTAGAAAATTGGCCAAGAACGGGACCGAAAACCAGTTCCGTCCAAATTTCGATCGGACATAATTCCAGATCCATAGTAGAGAAAGATAGTGTAGACAGTAAGTTTGCTTTATTAGACAAGCACCGTCGATTGCTGTCGCGTTTTTTCACCTAGCACTTTTAGTTAGAATTTACGCTCTAGTGCACGAATTTTATGTCACAGATTCAAACCCTTGATATCAATCGATTTGGTGGCTAGGATTGAACAACTTTTGTTCTTACATATATAGTCCAAATCTCTCTGTTGGCTTGTTGTAAGAGAACATTTAATTCATTTGGCTCTGACACAAACAAGGGAAGACAGCCCGCTTGTCTTCAGCCGAATTGCCCATTTGACCAGTTTCATACTCACTGCATTAAAACCTTTCCAACGATATATTACAAGCCCAATTTAGTCCCATTTGTATCCGGACAACACGACCGACAACCATACTAGCCTTTCAGCACGATTATGGGTGGGGTAACAAGATAGAATATTTAAAACCGTCATAAGTTCTGAACGGCGAAAGATAGAAAACCAAACTAAATTGCAAATGTGCTTGTCCTGATGAGACCTATTAATTTATGTCATGTTTACTTGTTCTCTAGACGATTGACCGAAAACGGGACCGAAAACCATTTCGATCCAAAGTTAAAACGGCATAACTTCAGTTCCATAGGAGAAAGAAATATAGTGTAAGCAGTAAATTTGCTTCATTAGACAAGCCCTGTCGCTTGCTGTCGCGTTTATTCACCCAGCAATTTTGGTTCGAATTTTATGCTCTAGTGCACGAGTTTGAGGTCGCAGGTTCAAAACCTTGATATCAATCGATTAGTTGGCTAGGACTGAAAAACTTGTGTTCTTACATATATATTCCAAATCTCTCCGGTGGCTTGTTGCAAGAGAAAATTTAATTCATTACGCTGTGACACAAACAAGGGCAGACAACCGTCCTGTATTCAGCCTAATTGTCAATTTGACTATAGTCATACTCACTGAATTGAAACCTTCCCAGCGATATGTTACAAGCCTGGGTTCGGTCGCATTTTTATCAATACAACACGACCGACAACCACATTAGCCTTTCAGCTGTCGCGTTTGCTGTCGCGATTTTGTCACCTAGCACTTTTGGTTCGAGTATTTGCTCTCGTGCACGAGTTTTAGGTCGCATGTTCAAAACCTTGATATCACTCGATTAGTTGGCTAGGACTGAAAAACTTTTGTCCTTACATATATATTCCAAATCTCTCCGGTGGCTTGTTGCAAGAGAAAATTTAATTCATTAGGCTGTGACACAAACAAGGGCAGACAACCGTCCTGTATTCAGCCTAATTGTCAATTTGACTATAGTCATACTCACTGAATTGAAAACTTCCCAGCTATATGTTACAAGCCTAGGTTCGGTCGCAATTTTATCAATACAACACGACCAACAACCACATTAGCCTTTCAGCTGTCGAGTTTGCTGTCGCGATTTTGTCACCTAGCACTTTTGGTTCGAGTATTTGCTCTAGTGCACGATTTTTAGGTCGCATGTTCAAAACCTAGATATCAATCGATTAGTTGGCTAGGACTGAAAAACTTTTGTTCGTACATATATATTCCAAATCTATCCGGTGGCTTGTTATAAGAGAAAATTTAATTCATTAGGCTGTGACACAAACAAGGGTAGACAACCCGCTTGTACTCAGCTCAATTGTCCATTTGACCATAGTTTCATACTCACTGAATTGAAATCTTTCCAACGATTTGTTACAAGACTGGGTTTGGTCGCATTAGGATCAGGACAACACGACACACCACCGCTGGCCTTTCGGCACGATTATGGATGGGGTAACAAGATTGATCATTTAAAACCGTCATAACTTTTGTACGGAGAATTTGCTTGTCCTGATGAAATCTATCGATTGATGCCATGTTTACTGGGTTCTCTAGACGATTGGCCGAGAACGGGACCGAAAACCAGTTCTGTCCTAATTTTCGAACCGGCATAAAGCCCGTTCCATCGGAGAAAGAAATATAGTGTAAACAGTAAATTTGCTTCATTAGACAAGCCCTGTCGCTTGCTGTCGCGTTTATTCACCTAGCAATTTTGGTTCGAATTTTCGCTCTAGTGCACGATTTTGAGGTCACAGGTTCGAAATATTGATATCCATCGATTAGTTGGCTAGGACTGAACAACTTTTGTTCTTACATGTATCTTCCAAATCTCTCCGTTGGCTTGTTGTACGAGAAAATTTAATTCATTAGGCTGTGACACAAACAAGGACAGAGCACGCATCTGTATTCAGCCAATTGTACATTTGGCTAGTGTCATACAAGTTTACTCACTGAATTGAAACCTTCTAAGCGATATGTTACAAGCCTAGGTTTGGGCGCATTGTATCAGGACAACACGACCGACAACCACACTGGCCTCACGGCACGATTATGGGTGGGTAAGAACATTGAACATTTAAAACCGTCATTGAAAGTTGCTTGTCCTGATGAGATCTATCGATTAAAGTCATGTTTACTGGGTTCTCTAGACGATTGGCCTAGAACACGACCGACAGCCATTTCCGTCTAAAGTTCGATCCGGCATAACTCCAGATCCATAGGAGAGAGAAAGATAGTGTAGACAGTAAATGTACTTTATTAGACAAGCACTGTCGATTGCTGTTGCGTTTTGACACCTAGCACATTTAGTTCGAATTTTCGCTCTAGTGCACGATTTTGAGGTCACCGGTTCAAATCCTTTTAATCAATCGATTTGTTGGCTAGGACTGAACAAACTTTGTTCTTACATATATATACCAAATATCTCCGTTGGCTTGTTGTTAGAGAACATTTAATTCATTAGGCTGTGACACAAACAAGGGCAGACAACCCGATAGTCTTCAGCCGAAATGCCCATTTGACCATAGTTTCATACTCACTGCATTAAAACCTTCCCAACGATATATTACAAGCCTAGATTTGGTCGCATTAGGATCAGGACAACTCGACAGACCACCACTGGCCTTTCGGTACGATTATGGATGGGGTAACAAGATTGAACATTTAAAACCGTCATAACTTTTGTTACGGAGAAAGATAGGAATCCAAAGTAAATTGCAAAGTTTCTTGTCCTGGAGAGATCTGTCGATTGGTGTCATGTTTCCTGGGTTCTATAAACGATTGGCCGAGAACGGGATGGAAAACCGTTCCATCGAAATTTCGAACCGGCATAACTCCGGTTCCATAGGGGATAGAAATATAGTGTAAACAGTAAATTTGCTTCATTAGACAAGCCCTGTCGCTTGCTGTCGCGTTTATTCACCTAGCAATTTTGGTTCGAATTTTCGCTCTAGTAGACGATTTTGAGGTCACAGGTTCGAAACTTTTATATCAATTGATTAGTTGGCTAGGACATAACAACTTTTGTTCTTACATTTATATTCCAAATCTCTTCCCTGGAGAGATCTATCGATTGGTGTCATGTTTTCTGGGTTCTCGAGACGATCGGCCGAGAACGGGACGGAAAACCGTTCCATCCAAATTTCGAACCGGCATAATTCCGGTTCCATAGGGGAAAGAAATATAGTATAAACAGTAAATTTGCTTCTTTAGACAAGCCCTGTCGCATGCTGTCGCGTTAATTCACCTAGAAATTTTGGTTCGAATTTTCGCTCTAGTGCACGATTTTGAGGTCACTGGTTCGAAGCAATTATATTAATCGATTTGTTGGCTAGGACTGAACAACTTTTGTTCTTCCATATATATTCCAAATCTCTCCGTTGGCTTGTTGTAAGAGAAAATTTAATTCTTTAGACAAAGACACAAACAATGGCAGATAGCCCGCCTGTATTCAGCCCAATCGTACATTTGACTAGTGTCATACTCATTGAATTGAAACCTTTCCAGCGATATGTTACCAGCCTGGGTTTGGTCGTATTTGTATCAGGACAACACGACCGACAACCACACTGGCTTCTTGGCACGATTATGGGTGGGTAACAACATTGAACATTTAAAACCGTCATAACTTTTGAATGGAGAAAGATAGAAAACCAAAGTAAATTGCAAAGTTGCTTGTCATGATGTGATCTATCGATTGATATCATGTTTACTCGATTCTCGTGACGATTGGCCGAGAACGGGGCCGAAAACCAGTTCCGCCCTAATTTCGAACCGGCATAACTCCGGTTCCATAGGAGATAGAAATATAGTGTAAACAGTAAATTTGCTTCATTAGACAAGCCCTGTCGCTTGCTGTCACGTCTATTCACCTAGCAATTTTGGTTCAAAATTTCGCTCTAGTGCACGATTTTGAGATCGCAGGTTTGAAACATTTATATTAATCGATTAGTTGGCTAGGACTGAACAACTTTTGTTCTTACATATATATTCCAAATATCTCCGGTGGCTTGTTGTAAGAGAAAATTTAATTAATTAGGCTGAGACACAAACAAGGGCAGAGGACCCGCCTGTATTCAGCCCAATTGTACATTTGACTAGTGGTATACTCACTGAATTGAAACCTTTCCAGTGATATGTTACAAGCCTGGGTTTGGTCGTTTTTGTATCATGACAACACGACCGACAACCACACTGGCCTGTCGGCACGATTATGGATGGGTAACAACATTGAACATTTAAAGCCGTCATAACTTTTGAACGGAGAAACATAGAAAACCAAAGTAAATTGCAAAGTTGCTTGCCCTGATGAGATCTATCGATTGATGTCATGTTTTTGGGGTTCTCTAGACGATTGACCGAGAACGGGACCGAAAACCATTTCCGCCCAAAGTTCGAACCGACATAACTCCGGATCCAAGGAGAGAGAAAGATAGTGTAAACAGTTAATTTGCTTCATTAGCAAGCACTGTAGATTGTTGTCGCGTTTTTGTCACCTAGCACTTTCGGTTCGAACTTTCGATCTAGTGCACGATTTTGAAGTTACGGGTTGAAAACCTCCATCATATCAATCGATTTATTGGCTAGGACTGAACAACTTTTGTTTCAACATATAGATTCCAAAATCTCTCCGATGGCTTGTTGTAAGAGAAAAATTAATTTATTAGGCTCTGTCACAAATAAGGGCAGACAATCCACTTGTATTCAGTCGATTTGTCCATAGTGTCATACCCACTGCTTGTTTTAAACCTTCCAACGATATGTTGCAAGTCTAGGTTTAGTCGCATTTGGGTCAGGTTATCAAAACCGACAACCACCGGCCTCTCGGCACGAATGTGAATGGGGTAACAAAATTGATTGATTTTACCATCATTTTATAAAATGAAAAGCCAATTTTGTAATTTCGAACTCTTCGTGCACGGTAAGCATGTAAAGAAACAAGAGGGCCAAGATGGCCCTTAATCGCTCACCTGATTACCATAGATTTAAGATTTTTGCAGGGTAGCCCATGGGTAGGGTCAATATTGAACTTAGGGACAATATATGAACAATGTTGATAGTGGATCATGAGCAGTGGATCATGAGCAGTGGTTCTGCATAACAAGATTTTCAAAGATTTAGTATATTGATTTTATCAAGACAATGATTCCGACCAATGAAGATTGCGCTAAAAATGTGCTCTCTAAAGTATTTTTCTAAGATTTGACCTAGTGACCTACTTTCTATTCCCACCTAACCCATGATCACACTCAACCTTGATATCACCAAGACAAACACTCTGAGCAAGTTTGACGAAGACGGGGCTAAAAATGTGGCCACTGGAGTGTAAACTAGATTTCTCTAAGATATGACCCAGTGACCTACTTTTTGACCTCACATAACCCACTTTCAAACTTGTCCAAGATTTTATTAGGACAATCATTCTGACCAATTTTCATGAAGATTTGGCTATAAATGTGACATCTAGGGTGTTCACAAGGTTTTCGTACTATTTGACCTAGTGACCTACTTTTTAACCCAACATAACCCACTTTCAAACTCGTTTGAGATTTTATCAAGACAATCATTATGCCTAAGTTTCATGAAGATTGGACTAAAATTGTGACCACTAGAGTGTTCACAAGGTTTTGCTACTGTTTGACCTAGTGACCTAGTTTCTAACTCCACTTGACCTACTTTCGAACTAGTCCGAGATTTTATCAAGACATTCGTTCTGACCAAGTTTCATGAAAATTGGACTAAAATTGTGACCACTAGAGTGTTCACAAGGTTTTTCTACTGTTTGACCTAGTGACCTAGTTTTTAACTCCACTTGACCTACTTTCGAACTAGTCCGAGATTTTATCAAGACATTCGTTCTGACCAAGTTTCATGAAAATTGGACTAAAATTGTGACCACTAGAGTGTTCACAAGGTTTTTCTACTGTTTGACCTAGTGACCTAGTTTTTAACTCCACTTGACCCACTTTCGAACTCGTCTGAGATTTTATTAAGACATTCATTCTGACCAAGTTTCATGAAGATTGGACTAAAATTGTGACTACTAGAGTGTTCACAAGGTTTTTCTACTGTTTGACCTAGTGACCTAGTTTTTTACCCCACATAACCCATTTTTCAAACTCCTCCGAGATTTTATCAAGACAATCATTCTGACCAAGTTTCATGAAAATTGGGCTAAAAATGTGACCTGTAGAGGGTTCACAAGGTTTTCCTACTATTTGACCTAGTGACCTAGTTTTTAACCCAACTTGACCCACTTTCGAACTCGTCCGAGATTTTATCAAGACATTCATTCTGACCAAGTTTCATGAAGATTAGACTACAATTGTGAGCACTAGAGTGTTCACAAGCAAATTGTTGATGACACACGACGCACACCGCACGACGCACGACGGACGACGGACATTCAAGTCTCCCAAAAGCTCACCCTGAGCTTTGCTCAGGTGAGCTAAAAAGAATTCACATACACAAACAATGTTTAGGTGGATATTTTACAAAACCCTAAAAGGTAACCAGCTACTTTTTTACAAGTTCACCTTTTAACCTGTCCATAAAAAGATACCAATGCACAGGCGCTCAATTTCGCATCTGACACACAATGCCGTGTGCAGGGACAACAAAGAGATTGACTTTCATATCATTTCAGATGTTTTAGTGATGTTCAAGCACATTATAACCCTCGTACACTAACGCATTTTAAAGAATTTGACCGGGATCAATTCGAATATTTCTTATTGTGTACTCAATAACTGCCTCCTGATAGTCAACTCAAACTTAATGATAGTTCCATTTTTGTTTGCTTTTTAACAAAACACTAGTCTACACACATTTTATGTATTGCGTATACAGGTATACCACCTCGTTTTTTCAAAGTCTATATTCATTCCAATTAAACCCACAAACATGTTGTAGATGTTCTAGGTATCATTATCCGGGAGGGGGGGGGGGGCTAAGTATCATTATCCGGGAGGGGGGGGGGGTTTAACCTGATGTCTCCATTGTTCATAAAGCAATACCAGTGTCTAAATGAGAATCGAAGCTAGTGTTCTGCCTCCACATGTCAAATGTATATAGGTCCTGAATGTGGTTAGGGGGTCAAGATAAAGCAATTAATCAATTATGATAAAACAACTAACAGTTTCACTGATATTACTCGCACTTTTTCCATTCTATATGGTAACACTAACATCCTCTAAAAAATTAGCACTTCTAGATTAAAGCTACTTGTTATTAATCAAGGGTCCAGTAGCTTTGAAACGACAGATACTTCCAACACTCATTAAAATTCTGTATCATTATGTAAATTAAGAAATATATTTACTGTGTGCACTGCATTAAGCTGTCACTTGTAATAACAAGAGGGCCATGATGGCCCTTAATCGCTCACCTGTTCGTAACAGATTAATGATTTCAATGACAGATTGCATAATTTGAAAAATCTTGGTAGAAAACCATCAGATGATGCTACATACTAAATATAAAGAGTCTAGACCTTAAAGATTTTCCTATGAAAAACTGTTAAGCCCCAGGGCGGGGTCAATTTTGATCCGGGGTTCATAATTTGAAAATCTTGGTAGAGGACTATTAGATAATGCAACATACCAAATATCTAAGATTTATGCCTTACAAGTTCAGAGAAGACTTCTAAAGATTTTTAAGAGAAGATTTTTAAAAACTTTCCTATAAAAAACTGATATGCCCCTGGGCAGGGAAGTTTTCAACCCAGGGGACATAATTTGAACAATCTTGGTAGAAAACTATTAGATAGCGCTACATACCAAATATTAAAGGTCTCTGCCTTACAGTTTTGGAGAAGAAGATTCTTAAAGCTTTTCATATGAAAAACTGATAAGCCCCAGGGCGGGGCCATTTTTGACAAAGGGGTAATAATTTGAATAATCTTGGTAGAAAACCATTAGATGATGCTACATACCAAATATCAAGGGCCTAGACCTTACAGTTCTGGAGGAAAAGATTTTTAAAGATTTTCCTATGAAAAACTGATAAGCCCTTGGGCGGGGCCATTTTTGGTCCGGGGGTCATATTTTGATTAATCTTAGTAGAGGATGATTAAATAATGCTACATACCAAATATCAAAGGTCTATACCTTATAATTTTAGAGAAGAATATATTTAAAGATTTTCCTATGAAAAACTGATAAGCCCTGGGGCGGGCCATTTTTGTCCTGGGGGTCATAATTTGAACAATCTTAGTAGAGGACCATTAGATGATGCTACATACCAAATACCAAAGGTCTATTCCTTACATTTTCAGAGAAGAAGATTTTTAAAGATTTTCCTATGAAAAACTGATAAGCCCCGGGGTGGGGCCATTTTTGACCCAGGGGTCATAATTTGAACAATCTTAGTAGAGGACCATTAGATGATGCTACATACCAAATATCAAAGGTCTATGCCTTACAGTTTCAGAGAAGAAGATTTTTAAAGATTTTCCTATGAAAAACTGATAAGCCCTGGGGCGGGCCATTTTTGTCCTGGGGGTCATAATTTGAACAATCTTAGTAGAGGACCATTAGATGATGCTACATACCAAATACCAAAGGTCTATGCCTTACATTTTCAGAGAAGAAGATTTTTAAAGATTTTCCTATGAAAAACTGATAAGCCCCGGGGCGGGGCCATTTTTGGCCCAGGGGTCATAATTTGAACAATCTTAGTAGAGGACCATTAGATCATGCTACATACCAAATATCAAAGGTCTATACCTTACAGTTTCAGAGAAGATGATTTTTAAAGATTTTCCTATGAAAAACTGATAAGCCCCGGGGCGGGGCCATTTTTGGCCCAGGGATCATAATTTGAACAATCTTAGTAGAGGACCATTAGATCATGCTACATACCAAATACCAAAGGTCTATGCCTTACAGTTTCAGAGAAGAAGATTTTTAAAGATTTTCCTATGAAAAACTGATAAGCCCCGGGGCGGGGCCATTTTTGGCCCAGGGGTCATAATTTGAACAATCTTAGTAGAGGACCATTAGATGATGCTACATACCAAATATCAAAGGTCTATGCCTTACAGTTTCAGAGAAGAAGATATTTAAAGATTTTCCTATGAAAAACTGATAAGCCCCGGGGCGGGCCATTTTTGGCCCGGGGGACATAATTTGAACAATCTTTGTAGAGGACCATTACATCATACTACATACCAAATATCAAAGCTCTTGGCTTTGTAGTTCCAGAGAAGAAGATGTTTAAGTAAATTGTTGACGCCCGCACGTACGCACATACGCACGACGCCGGACATAGGATCATCCCAATAGCTCACCTTGGCACTTTGTGCCAGGTGAGCTAAAAAAGCTAATAAATATTCATGATGTCATTATGAATATTGAATATTCAACAGGGAAAGGGTTAAAAAGTAATGGGATTTTATGTTTGCCACACCTGTAACAGTTTCTGAAGCCGTTCATGTTAAAAAGGTAAGTAAATATACATGCTACATTGAAACACACTAGCATGCACAATCTACCAAAAACACACTTGCATAAAATAAAGTTACATGGCTTGAATTCTCAAAAACATTCTAAGGTTTGACACTCAAAAATATTGTTTAATATTGTTAATATTCAAATGTTTGAGTCTGAGATGAATGTTTTTATGAATTCCAACACCGGAGAAGATCAGAAAAAGAATAAAATAACAAATAATGTCATACATCTAGCAAAGTATATATTATGCAAAACTAAAAATGCTGAAATTTATAGTAAAGACTGGTATCATACATGTCATGGTAACGAAAGGAAGTTTTACTACAAGGAATCAATAATCTACCTCATTGAGATACCTTTCTAGGTGTTTGCAAACAGAGGAGACCCATATCAGACAGCTCCTATGGGAGCCATCTGGGTCCATGCTTATAAAACTTTTGGTTGAGGCTCCGAGTTCATTCTCAAGTTTTTGATTGGTCAGATTTGAGCCTTTGGCTCAAATCTGACCAATCAAAAGCTTGAGAACAAACTCAGACTCAACTAAAAAGCTTTAAAAGCATGGACCCAGATCAGGGTCTACTCTGTCTGCATATGCTATGATATAGCTCTGATTGTACCGTTTCTGCCATGGTAGAATATTCTGTCCATAATACAATTACAGAGCTACAGATGTGTACCGTACACAAATACTACAACTGTCATTTCTGAATTAACCCTTCGCTTGCTATTCACGTCAATATACATACCAGTAAATAGTGAAGACCCTGATGAGACAGCTCCTGCAGGAGCTGTCTCATCAGGGTCTGCACTATTTACAAGTTGATTGTGCAACCAGTGCACTCCACAGCAGTGATTGCGCAGCGAAATACTTATACACAGTGAAGATATATGTAATTATACAACAGGGCATGGGTAAAGAAGGAGAAATACATTTTAAAATTCAGCAAGCGAAGGGTTAAAGAAGTTATTCTTGAATTTTTTTTAATTTATGCATCTTATCTGGACCACTGAATTACGGAATTACATAAAAACAGCTAGTTAATCTTAAAACAGATATTTATTTCTGAAAAAAAAGCAAAATGAAACAAACAGCAAAAACTGTAGGTCATAGAAACTCATACTGAAGCAGGGAAAAAACACTATTAACCCATTCCCTCATACTGACACCTTGATAAAAATTATTTTCTGAAACTATTGTGATAAACAGAACATTTGCTCCTTTGAAGCAAATATTCTATTTATCACAAAAGTTTCGAAACTACACAATTCTAAAAATTTTCCTTTTCTATAGTAAACACTCCTTTTCGGTAGATTTATTCAAAGCCGTTGGATCTAAAAATAGCCTATGAGGGAAGGGGTTAGTAAAACAAGTGCCATTTCACACAACTGCAAGCAGAGTAGACCCAAATCAGACCTCTCCTGTAGTCAGGGTCTGCTCTATCTACAGATTTGATTCTACAGTTTCTCCGCTGGCAAACTATCATGTGTTTATAAGCTATTATAAAGTTTTATCTAATGAATATTCATGATGCCATTATTTCTGATATGAGTACTTATCAGGTAAAGAGTTAACCCGTTTTATAAGTAAACAAGAGGGCCATGAGGCCCTGAAGCGCTCACCTGAGATACCCTAGGGACGGGGCCATCATTTGTACAACCTTGGTAGAGAACCACAAGTCAAAGCAGTATGCCATTAATTAAAGGTCTAAGCCTTATGGTTTCAGAGAAAAATGATATAGTTTTCCCATGAAAACTGATAAGCCAGGGCCAAGTTTCGCCCAGAGGTCATGGTCGTAAGTTGAACAATCTTGGCAGAGGACCACAAGCCAAAGCTACATGCCAAATATCAAAGGTCTAGGCCTTACAGTTTCAGAGAAGAAGATTTTTAAAGATTTTCATATGAAAAACTGATAAGCCCTTGGGCGGGGCCATGTTTTGCCCTTGGTCATAATTTGAACATTATTTGTAGAGGACCATTAGATCATGCTACATACCAACTATCAAAGGTCTAGGCCGTACAGTTTCAGAGAAGAAGAATGTTAAAGAGTTTCCTATGAAAAACTGATAAGCCCTTGGGCGGGGCCATTTTTGGCCCGGGGGTCAAAATTTGAACAATCTTTGTAGAGGACCATTAGATCATGCTACATGCTAAATATTAAAGGTCTAGGCCTTACAGTTTCAGAGAAGAAGGTTTTTAAAGATTTTCCAATGAAAAACTGATAAGCCCTTGGGCGGGGCCATTTTTGGCCCGGGGGTCATAATTTGAACAATCTTTGTAGAGGACCATAAGATCATGCTACATGCTAAATATCAAAGGTCTAGGCCTTACAGTTTCAGAGAAGAAGATTTTTAAAGATTTTCCTATGAAAAACTGATAAGCCCTTGGGCGGGGCCATTTTTGGCCCGGGGGTCATAATTTGAACAATCTTTGTAGAGGACCATAAGATCATGCTACATGCCAAATATCAAAGGTCTAGGCCTTACAGTTTCAGAGAAGAAGATTGTTAAAGATTTTCCTATGAAAAACTGATAAGCCCATGGGCGGGGCCATTTTTGGCCCAGGGGTCATAATTTGAACAATTTTTGTAGAGGACCATTAGATCATGCAACATACCAAATATCAAAGGTCTAGGCCCTACAGTTTCAGAGGAGAAGATTTTTAAAAAAATTCCAATGAAAAACTGATAAGCCCCGGGGCGGGGCCATTTTTGGCCCGGGGGTCATAATTTGTACAATTTTTGTAGAGGACCATAAGATCATGCTACATACTAAATATCAAAGGTCTAGGCCTTACAGTTTCAGAGAAGAAGATTTTTTAAAATTTTCCTATGAAAAACTGATAAGCCCTTGGGCGGGGCCATTTTTGGCCCGGGGGTCATAATGTGAACAACTTTTCGTTCCCCCTAGCCACTGATGCTTCTGACAAAATTTGGTTAAAATCGGGTCAGCAGTTTCAGAGGAGATGTCGTTTGAAAATGTGGACGGACGCCGGACGACGGACGCCGGACGCCGGACGCCGGACACCGGACACCGGACGCCGGACGCCGGACGACGGACAAATAGCGGTCACAATAGCTCATCCTGAGCCTTTGGCTCAGGTGAGCTAAAAAAAAAAAAGTACAGTACCTAGTTATAGTCTACTTTCAGTCCGAATGACCGTTCAGCCGACTGTACATTTACTCCCCTGGTCATTGAGTCATTGGCCTACAATATTGAGCACTGCTAACATATGGCGCAATCATGCAGCCGCAGTACCGGCGAGTGACCCTTACAGGTACCCATTTTAACCCCTGGGTGGAGAGTATGTGCGGGTGGGAGACACGGAAAAGCGTCTCTGAAATTTCCGGGTGGGACCGGGATTTGAACCCCGGACCTCCGGACTGATAGTCAAGCGCGTTACCACTAGACCACCGCCACCTACGATAAGCAAATGGAAAATGTACCATCCCATTCAGTTTTCATACCAATGTGGGGGTTTTCTGTTATCCATTTCATTTACATTTTCAAAAGAAACTTTTTTTAACAGTTTTTGCTCCTATAGGAGAAAATGCTCTATTTATCACTAAATACTTGAGTTTCTATAGTCAATGCTCCTTTCGAGGGAAAGATTTAAAATTGTTTTCTGGATCCAAATAGTGATCTGGATCTAAACTGTTTGAGACAGTTATCACACATTTGCTCAAACATTGTGGTTAGACAGGTGTTATGAGAGCTTGCTAAGCATGCTTATTACCCTTTACTCCATGAATATTCATGTAAAAAAATAATGAAATCATGAATTCATTAGATTATTTCTATAATGACACATGAACACAGGAATGTTTGGCAATGGCAGAAACTGTAGAATCATATCTACCTGTATATTATTTTATGTGCAAACAGAGCAGACCCTGATCGGAAGGCTCCTGTAGGAGTCTTCTGATCAGAGTATGCTCTGTTTGCTTGTAGTATAATATAGATCGGATTCTACAGATTCTGTCATCATACTCATGATTATTTTGTTTAGTGTCTTTATAAAGATTCAGTTAATTAATATTCATGCTGTCATTATTTCTTGCCTGAATATTCATGAAGCACAGGGTTAAACTACTAACTACTGGACATAACCCCTAAACCATAGAACTCTTATCACTCAGACCAAATTAACCCTTTACTGCATAGATACCTTTTAACACCACTGTAAATAGAGTATACCCAGGTCAGACAGCTCCTGTAGGAACTGTCTGATCAGGGTCTACTCTGTTTGCTTATGAAAGAATAAAGAGCCGGTTCTACAGATTTTGAACTGGCAAAATAAATTGTTTGTTCATTTGCCATTGTAAACAAGAGTGCCAGTGGGCACAATATACGCCCGTCAAGGTCTTGTTCAACATAAACTGGGGTTAACGTATTTGCTAAACTCAAATTCTAAGTCCAATTTTGCGACCAAGTTTCAAGGTTGTAAATAGGCGTACTTTACTAAAAAATTCTAAATTAAAAAAGGGCCATAATTGTGTCTAAATGCTTGACACTGTATTTACTCTCGCCTACAGATGAAGCTTCTGATGGTGAACAAATGTTTCAAGTTTAAAAGCTTTATCTTAAAGGATTATGTAAATAAGTGGACTTTAACCAAAACCGTAACCATAAATTCCAAATTAAAAAGCGTCATAATTATGTAAAAATGTTAGACAGAGCTATGTACTCTTGCCTACAGTTGCTTGTGATAGTGAACAGGTGTTCAAAGTTTGAAAGCTTAATCTGAAAGGATTATGTAGGATATTTTAACCAAACCCTTAGAAGTTAAAAGGGGGCATAATTCTGTCAAAATGTTGGACAGAGTTATGTACTCTTGCCTACAGGTGAAGCTTATGATGGTGAACAAGTGTTCCAAGGTTAAAAGCTTTATCTCAAAGGGTTATGTAAATAAGTGGACTTTAATAAAAACCTTAACCAAAAATTCTAAGTTAAAAAGGGGCATAATTCGGTCAAAATGCTTGACAGAGTTATGTACTCTTACCTACAGGTGCAGGTTGTGACGGTAAACAAGTGTGCCAAGTTTCAAAGCTTTATCACAAAGTGTTATATAAATAAGTGGACTTACAAGAATGTGTTCCACATAAATTGAGGTTAACATTTTTGCTTAACGCAAATGCTAAACGTAAATTCTAAGTTAGAGATGTTACAGACAGACAGAGAGGTTAACATTTTTGCTAAACACAAATTCTAAGTCCAATTGTGTGACCTTGACCTTGGATAAACGAACAGGGACTTGTCAGGCTACTGTAGAATGTCTAGATAAACATTGTGGTTAAATTTGAGAAGGATCCACCAAGCGGAACTTGAGTTAGAGATGTTACAGACGGACAGACAGACGGACAGACACACAGACAGCGCCATTCCATAATACGTCCCGTTTTTTCAAACGGGCATATAAAAATCAGTTAATGTATATTCATAAATCTAAGAATTCTAGTATAAAAATGTGTCCAAGGGTCATGGATGCCCCCTAGGCAAACAGGAAATCAACGAGCAACAGACCTCAAAAGGAGAGGCATGGTGCAACTCACTATGATTATGCTTCAAACCAAATATCAAATAACTCCAGTATACACAAGCCAAGAAATCTTCGACAGAAATTTTACAGGAAGGATGTATGTACATACCTACGGAAGGACTGGCAGATGGACAAGGGTAATACTTAATGCCCTTGTTGCCTGAAGGCTGGGCATACTAAAACTGGGATAACAGGTTAAGCAACATTTCTTCCATTATGAACCATGTTCTTTATATAACAATCTACTTCATTCTATTTCGGTTAAACTATCCAATCATGCAAATGATGTAATTATCAAACAGGCAACCATGCAATTGAGGTAATTATCAAACAGCCAGCCAACCATACAACTGAGGTAATTATCAAACAGCCAACCATACAATTGAGCCATTATCAAACAGCCAACCATGCAACTGTCAGAGGTAATTATCAAACAGCCAACCATGCAACTGAGGTAATTATCAAACAGCCAACCATGCAACTGAGGTAATTATCAAACAGCAAACCATACAAATGAGCCATTATCAAACAGCCAACCATGCACTTGAGGTAATTAATTAAACATTCAACCATATAATAGTGGGGTTTAACAAAGAGTCTATCATGCAACTGAGATAATTATCAAATGGTCTATTATCTATTTTGTCGGAAAATAGCTCATGAGCTAATGTTATTTGTTATTTATATCCGACGTAAAATAAAAATTTCTTGTATCTTGTATCTTGTCAACCATACAGTTTAGTTGAAGTTAATATCAAACAGCCAACCATGTAATAGAGATAGTTTTCGGCCAGCTAACCAAACAATTGATGAAGCTATCAAATAGCTAACAATGCATTTGTGATAATTATTAAACAGACAACCATGTAACTGAAGTAATTATCAAACAACAAATCAAGCAGTTGAGGTAATTATCAAACAGCTACCATAACATTTAGAAATTTATCAAACAGTCAACTATGAAACTGAGGTAATCACCAACAGCCAACCATGCAATTGAAGTAATTTTAAAACATTGGCAATTGTCAAACAGCCAACCACACAATCAAGATAATTTTCAAACAACCAAAAACACAATTGAGGTATTATCAAATAGCAAACACGCAACTGAGGTAATTTTCAAACAGCAAACCATGTAATTGAGGTAATTATCAATACGCCAATTGTGAGGTCATCATCGCACAGTCAATCATGAAAATCTCAAGTTGAAACAATAGACATAAAGTCAACTGTCTTAACCTTTTACTCACTGAATATTTATGTAAGAAATAATATGGTCATGAACATTAATTAGATTAATTGTTACAACAGTACATGGACACAGGACATTCTGGTTCAGGCCAAAACTGTAGAATCATATCTATTTTGTATCATAAGCAGACAGAGAAGACCCTAATTAGTCGGCTCCTCTAGGACTTCTGGGTCTTCTCTGCAAAGGCATAGAAAAGAGTAAAGGGTTAACCCATTGAATGCTGAATGTCAATCATTGTTCATCATTACAGAGCATTACATATGAAAGCAGAGCTCCAGATAGGAGGCGTAAATTTAAACATTTTCAACAATTACTCCTTTATTTCTCCACTAAACCCTATACTGTGACCACTCTTTAGAATCGTCTCGAAAAGACGATTCTAAAGAGTGGTCACAGTATAGAGTTCAGTGGAGAAATACTATTTAAGTATTTGGGTACACACTGTTATCTGTAGCTCTAGAAAGGTATTAGTTGCTCTCTCCTTTGGCATGCAGCACTAAGGGTATTATGAACTAGTGCCAGATAATGTAATCCAGTGTAGAACCCCTCTCCAGAATGCTGATAAGCCCTAGATGGCAGACAAACTGACATTCAAATAATTTCGCAGCTGAAGGCTCCTGGGATGGTGAATATTTTCCCGGTGGTTTTGCTCTGTATCATGTTTTTGCTGTTGAGGAACTACATGCAGAACAGGCTTTCTTGCAGGGGTGGCTTCCTTTGTTGAAGATTTTCAGTTGTAAGTTTGATCATACCAGAGACTGTTTTAGGCTCGTTGATTTTCTGGTAACTATGGGGATTTTTACTTTAGTGAATATTTGGCTTTCTGAACGGGATTCCAGTAGTTTGATGTTTGCTGATATAATTTTGCTGAAGTTCAGATTTCTAGGGGTTTTGGCAACTATGAGCGGTACTAGTTGTTTTTCTTCTGGTTTTCTGGTCAGATTGATGAGTGTGTTGCTGTCTACATTCCAGTTTTTTTTTATTGCTGTTTTGATCGTGTTGGTTGGATATCCCTGAACTTTGAGGTTTTCCAGGAGTGTCTTGGCATTTTGGTCATAAGCTTATAAAGTGCTGTATATTCTAATGGCTTGGCTGTAAGGTATGCTTTTGTTTTGGGGATTCTAGGACATTTGCCCACATACATTTGCCTCCTATGTTGAATGGGTGGACATTTGCCCCCAATTTACATGTGTATTACAATGTCAACTCTTTCTAGGTAGAATTCATGTTGCAGAGTCAATTTTTTGTTTGTGTTTATGTTTACACTATCGATGTCATTATGTAGCATCAAACATGTCCAAGATGGCAGACAAACAGACAAGTTTAAAACTGTGAAAAAATACATGTTGGTGCAAACGCCAGTAAAAAATATGTATATTTTTGCAAATACAGTCAAGCACAAATTTCTTTATTTAATGCTATAATATTATTAAATAAAGAACATAAGAAGGCAAATGTGCACCACATCAAAAAATACCAGGTGCGCAAATGTTCGCCCATCAAAAACAGCAGAGGGCAAATGTCCACCAAGCCAAATGGGGAGAATGTCCGGGGCAAATGTCTGCATACCTGTTCTGGAAATGCAGTTACATGTGGGCGTCTGTTGGTTTACTATATCTCTGGTGTAGAGAGTGGAAAAACTGGAAATGCAGGTACATGCGGGCGTTTGTTGGTTTACTGTATATCTCTGGTGTAGAGAGTGGAAAAACTGGAAATGCAGTTACATGCGGGCGTCTGTTGGTTTACTATATCTCTGGTGTAGAGAGTGGAAAAACTGGAAATGCAGGTACATGCGGGCGTCTGTTGGTTTACTATATCTTTGGTGTAGAGAGTGGAAAAACTGGAAATGCAGCTACATGCAGACATCTGTTGGTTTACTGTATAAAGTTGTAAAATTTCTATAGTACTAAACCATCACCATGGGTGTCTTGAAAAGCAAGTGCTTGTTTATTACAGAATTAAAGTGTACCCAAAGGAACATAGTTAAACTTGCAGATGTATAGACGAGATGTATAAATTAAACATTTGAAGAACAGCTGCTTAACATCTTTTTCTCTCATGTGCCATATTTAGACCCATCCTCTTTGAATAAATCTACCCAAAAAAGAGCATTTAAAAAAGGAAGTTTTTAGAATTATGTAGTTTTGAAACCATTGTGATAAAAAAAAGCAGCATTTGTTTGTATGGACTAAATGCTCAATTTATCACAATGGCTATCACAATGGTTTCAAAAATGACTTTTGCAGAGGCGTTAAAAGGCGTAAATATGGGGAATTGGGTTAATTCTGGACCATACCCTATGTTCAGAGAATCCTAGAGTGGTTGAAACGCAGAGTTTGGTAGAAATATTGCACTGCAATTGCATATTATTCACAGATTGTACAATTCAAGGCAAAAAGTTCCATGCATATTATGTATCAAATTCAAACATCAAGGCAGATAAGCCTGTTGATTACTACGAGGGACATTCAAATATACTGATAATGCAGTTTGTTGCATTTTGAGAAGTATTAAACAAACAAGCTGAAATAATTTTCAAACTATTCACCACCATGTGAAACACGAGAAAAGGATCTTTTTTTTAAACAAGAGGGCCAAGATGGCCCTTAATCGCTCACCTGATTACCATAGATTTAAGATTTTTGCAGGGTAGCCTATGGGTAGGGTCAATATTGAACTTAGGGACAATCTATGAACAATGTTGATAGTGGATCATGAGCAGTGGATCATGAGCAGTGGTTCTGCATAACAAGATTTTCAAAGATTTAGTATATTGATTTTATCAAGACAATGATTCTGACCAATGAAGATTGCGCTAAAATGTGCTCTCTAAAGTATTTTTCTAAGATTTGACCAAGTGACCTACTTTCTATTCCCACCCAACCCATGATCACACTCAACCTTGATATCACCAAGACAAACACTCTGTGCAAGTTTGAGGAAGACTGGGCTAAAAATGTGGCCACTGTAGTGTAAACTAGATTTCTCTAAGATATGACCCAGTGACCTACTTTTTGACCTCACATAACCCACTTTCAAACTTGTCCAAGATTTTATTAGGACAATCATTCTGACCAATTTTCATGAAGATTTGGCTATAAATGTGACATCTAGGGTGTTCATAAGGTTTTCGTACTATTTGACCTAGTGACCTACTTTTTAACCCAACATAACCCACTTTCAAACTCATTTGAGATTTTATCAAGACGATCATTATGACTAAGTTTTATGAAGGTTGGACTAAAATTGTGACCACTAGAGTGTTCACAAGGTTTTTCTACTGTTTGACCTAGTGACCTAGTTTTTAACTCCACTTGACCTACTTTCAAACTAGTCCGAGATTTTATCAAGACATTCATTCTGACCAAGTTTCATGAAAATTGGACTAAAATTGTGACCACTAGAGTGTTCACAAGGTTTTTCTACTGTTTGACCTAGTGACCTAGTTTTTAACTCCACTTGACCCACTTTCGAACTCGTCCGAGATTTTATTAAGACATTCAGTCTGACCTGGTTTCATGAAGATTGGACTAAAATTGTGACTACTAGAGTGTTCACAAGGTTTTTCTAACGTTTGACCTAGTGACCTAGTTTTTTACCCCACATAACCCATTTTTCAAACTCCTCCGAGATTTTATCAAGACAATCATTCTGACCAAGTTTCATGAAAATTGGGCTAAAAATGTGACCTGTAGAGGGTTCACAAGGTTTTCCTACTATTTGACCTAGTGACCTAGTTTTTAACCCAACTTGACCCACTTTCGAACTCGTCCGAGATTTTATCAAGACATTCATTCTGACCAAGTTTCATGAAGATTAGACTATAATTGTGACCACTAGAGTGTTCACAAGCAAATTGTTGACGACGCACGACGCACACCGCACGACGCACGACAGACATTCAAGTCTCCCAAAAGCTCACCCTGAGCTTTGCTCAGGTGAGCTAAAAAGAACCCATGTATCTACACGTATGTACTGTCAGTGCAGCTTAATCAATTAATCCCTAGTAACTTGTATATATATACATCATTTACACACAGTGTATAGTGAAGAGTACATTTATTCTGTGCAAACAGTATAGATCCTTATCAGATGGCCCTGTGGATTAGATTCAACTCTAGTTCTTGGGTTAGTCCATCACTAGTGGACCTTAATGTTAACTTATCAAACTTTAACAACGTTCTTCACTCAGAATTAAATCAATTCCATGTTTAATTTCTGTATTTGATTGTCCTTGTAACAACCAGTATAAGCCCAGATTAAACAAGTTCGCTAGCTTTCTAGTATAGAAGTGTAAACCTCAAGTTGACCACGCCTCCTTTATTGTGTACCTTGTCATTACAGTGGAATAGCATTGTGTGGGCTGTTAATTGACAGGGCGGCCCTTTTCAGTAAAAACGCACACGCTGTAGATTAATCAACAACAGTTTAGACTCAAAATTACTACTAGTATATATATTTAAAATCTGGTTAGAAATTATAACCATCGAAAACCTGCTCTTTTGGAATCTTCCGCATGGGCGGAGGGATGGCTTTCTTGTCTTCTTAAAATTCTGATTTCACCGCTTTTAAATATGTTTTACATACATGTCAGACATTCTATAGCCGAAGAGCTGAAGTTATCACAAGCTACATATATTCGCGTAAATTCATTTATAACAAGAGGGCCAAGATGGCCCTTAATCGCTCACCTGATTACCATAGATTTAAGATTTTTGCTGGGTAGCCCATGGTTAGGGTCAATATTGACCTTAGGGGCAATATATGAACAATGTTGATAGTGGATCATGAGCAGTGAATCATGAGCAGTGGTTCTGCAGAACAAGATTTTCAAAGATTTAGTATATTGATTTTATCAAGACAATGATTCTGACCAATGAAGATTGGGCTAAAAATGTGCTCTCTAAAGTATTTTTTCAAAGATTTAACCTAGTGACCTACTTTTTATTCCCACCCAACCCATGATCACACTCAACCTTGATATCACCAAGACAAACACTCTGAGAAAGTTTGAGGAAGACTGGGCTAAAAATGTGGCCACTGGAGTGTAAACAAGATTTCTCTAAGATATGACCCAGTGACCTACTTTTTGACCTCACATAACCCACTTTCAAACTTGTCCAAGATTTTATAAGGACAATCATTCTGACCAATTTTCATGAAGATTTGGCTATAAATGTAACCTCTAGGGTGTTCACAAGGTTTTCCTACTATTTGACCTAGTGACCTAGTTTTTAACCCCTCATAACCCACTTTCAAACTCGTCCAAGATTTTATCAAGACAATCATTATGACTAAGTTTCATGAAGATTGGACAAAAAATGTGACCACTAGAGTGTTCACAAGGTTTTTCTACTGTTTGACCTAGTGACCTAGTTTTTAATTCCACTTGACCCACTTTCTAACTCGTCCAAGATTTTATCAAGACATTCATTCTGACTAAGTTTCATGAAGATTGGACTAAAATTGTGACCACTAGAGTGTTCACAAGGTTTTTCTACTGTTTGACCTAGTGACCTAGTTTTTAACTCCACTTGACCCACTTTCAAACTCGTCCAAGATTTTATCAAGACATTCATTCTGACCAAGTTTCATGAAGATTGGACTAAATTTGTGACCACTAGAGTGTTCACAAGGTTTGTCTACTGTTTGACCTAGTGACCTAGTTTTTTACCCCACATGACCCATTTTTCAAACTCCTCCGAGATTTTATCAAGACAATCATTCTGACCAAGTTTCATGAAAATTGGGCTAAAAATGTGACCTGTAGAGGGTTCACAAGGTTTTCCTACTATTTGACCTAGTGACCTAGTTTTTAACCCAACTTGACCCACTTTCGAACTTGTCCGAGATTTCATCATGACATTCATTCTGACCAAGTTTCATGAAGATTGGACAACAATTGTGACCACTAGAGTGTTCACAAGCAAATTGTTGACGACGGACGACGCACGACGCACGACGCACGACGGACGACGGACGCCGGACGCCGGACATTCAAGTATCCCAAAAGCTCACCCTGAGCTTTGCTCAGGTGAGCTAATAAAATGTGGTGTTAACAGTGGACTCGTGTTAGCTATAAAAGAAGGAATCAACGATGCAAAGTGGAAGTCAGCAACACTTTCGTTAGAATACCAAAACCTCGGTTGGTATAAAGTTGTTGGTGTTTTCTGGTAACAACAGTAAGTGTCCATATTCTTTAGAATTTCATTTTTTTTCAAATTTGAAATATTTAGTTTGTTATCTGTTTATCATGATATGACGGTAGATATTATATAATCTGCATTTTAAATATAGATATAATTTGCAATATCATTTCTGTAAACCCTTTGACTTTCGTTACAACCGATACGCACCGCTGTCAAAATGCATTCCAAGCTCTCACGTCGCCTTCAAAAGGTACTGCCTGACAAATTAGGTACTACACCATTTTTCTCTAACATATATCCCATAAAGTTACTCGTTTCGTATCGATAACAGTTTATTATCTCGTCTGGTTTAAGTATTATTTTGTTTTAAAAAATGTTTTAATTTTTTTAAATGAAATGCTTAAATGATAATATTATAGACATTAGTTGAGTTTGTGTAAATGATACTTCTACACACTTTAAATTGCAAACGTGGATTTTAAGTAATGGTAAAAGTATACAGCAGAACAAATAAATGGGTAGAGAAGATACTTAATAAAACATTATTTTAAATAATGTTGTTACTGTTCAACATGATGTGGATGTATTCTATCGTTTTGATCCGTATGCTCGTAATTGCTTTATTTGGTTTCGTTCGGCATAAACATTTGCCTGAATAAAGTATGTATATTGTATGTATATAACAGCTTCCGTTACTAATAGGAAAAAAAGTTTTTTTTACTATTACAAAGTTAGGATTTACAGGATTTATTAATATGTTAACATTGTATGTAATTATTGTATTACAGTATTTACTTTATTCTTTTTTTGTAATTAGATATTTTGTTTAAATTCATATTACCACATAACAATTATTTGATATATATATATAATTGTTTCCTGTTTTAGTGTGTGTATTTCCTACATTATTTTGAAGTTCATAGAAAATTTTCAAAATCTACATGAACCAAATGAACGGCCTTTGAAATAAATAAAATAATACCTTCTTTAATAATGAAGATTTCTTTACAGTTATTTACAATTTTATGATAAAATGCATGCACAAAAGCATTTTTATATTGACTAGAATTATTATAGTGGTAATACTGTAGGCAATAAATCAAAATTTACTGTAACGCATTTATGCCTGGGTTCATAAGTGGACTCGTCAAATATCAACAAGCCTATTATCTGCTGAACGTTGGTTTCGGAAAGAAAGTTACATTTCAATGAGCATTACGACAGCGAACAGCGCATGTCCTACAGGAGCCTTCTGATCTGGGTCTACGCTGTTTGCCCATGTTCCATTTAGGGGTGAATAGGCATAAAAAATGGCTACGTACAATATCGGATATTCAATATTCAACACGGAATTGATTATAAAACATAGAATAAGAGAGTTAACAGAAATTTGAACATTTTAGAATGGTTATATAAGACACCGCTTAACTACATATAAAAACCGCTGTATATTCTTACTCGTTATGCAACATCTTGATGTAGGCAGATACCACGAATGAAAATCTAAACAAGTTTTTCGTATATAATTTGGTTGCGGAGGTATCACGTCAAAGATACAAATTTGATATATGTCAGACCGTTTAATTTTCTGCTTACATACTTCTGTGCAGTCACGGTCTTTCGAAAGATACATTTCGATTACATTTATGTAATCATGGCATGTTGCATAAATTCATAGTTCCATCTGTTCCGCTGATATAACTTTAATTTTTCAAATTATTTGTCGTTCAAAGTCAAATTAATAATATATTTATTATGATGAATATAATAATACAAGTGTTTATTATATGTATGTGTTTACCTTAAAGTTTTCCTATAATATTAAAAACAACAAATGTATTATTTCCTAGTACAGACATGGACTCAACTATACACACCACGTACTAAAATTCCACGTTCATTTTCTTTGATGTTTACTGTCTAAAAATAAATTACTATCGTTCAGTTTAGTTATCTCAGCTTCAATTGCCTTGCCTATTTCATGTGAACGCAGCGTAATGTTTGTTTGATAATTCGCCATTGAAAACTGTATTGATACATGTCGGATGCTGAGTAATGTCGTGTTATATTTAAAATCTCATTATTCAATTAATTGCCTGATAGAAACCCTTTCTCACGCGTTTGACATTAGAGAAGGCCCAGATCTGCAGCTTCGACAGCTGAACATAGTATGCTGAAGCAAATAAAGAGTAGTAACATAACAAAATCTGGGTGTTTGTGCAGTAAACCCAGTAATTAATAAACGTACTATGCTACTTAGTGCAAGTGATGAAAAGCAAAACAAGAGGGCCATGATGGCCCTGAAATCGCTCACCAGAGGGAAAGATTTTTAAAGTTTCAACTACATGTATGTTTCTAAACAAAACTGGACACCTGTTTTCTGGGGTGTTATTTGACCCTTTCTCTGTATAATTATAATGGCAAGCTTTCTGGGATGATTTGCTTTATTATAAATATTTTCTAAGCCCAATACCGAACGTTTACCGACCGTTAACTTGGAAAGCATATATCGCACAAAAAATATGTGGAAAAGTTTCATTTTCCATTACATATTACTACGCATAACCTAACAACTCCTTGATATATTGGGTATTTAGAAACGAACGACAACTCTTGTAGAGCACGTTTCGTAACAAAACCAGTTCACACCTGAACGTTTCCAACCCCTTCAGAATTAGAGTACTGGTGATTGTTTCAAAGCAGAAATTGTATAAAAATCGCGATTTCAACAATTTATACAAACGGAATTGTTATGGAAATGGAAAATTAAAACTTGTTAAGAATAACTGGTGATAATAACCATTGTGATAAATAGAGCATTTGCCTTAGTGATAAATAGAGCATTTGCTCCATAAGAGTAAATGCACTATTTATCACAATGATTTCAAATCTACACAATTCTGAAATTTTCCTTTTCTCTAATTAACCCTTTTCCTCATATAAACATGTTTTCATGCATTTGCAAACAGAGTAGACCCAGATTTACCTCTTTGAATAAGCAGACAACATTTCTAACATATGACAACCCTATCACAGCTTAGCAGGACTTAACCAAAATTAGCACACAGTTTGAACTCAGATCTGACACATACCGGTATATAACTTTATATGTGGTTTGTATATGAGTTAATTTATTCCTATGGAGCAAATGCTCTATTTATCACAATGGTTTGAAATCTACACAATTCTGAAATTTTCATCTTCTCTAATTAATGCTCCTTATCAGTAGATTTATTCAAAGAGGTAGGATCTGAAAAAAGCCTTTGTGATAAATAGAGCATTTGTTAACCATTGTGATAAATAGAGCAAAAGCTCCATAGGAGTAAATGTTCTATTTATCACAAAAGTTTCAAATCTACACAATTCTGAAATTTTCCTTCTCTATAATTAATGCTCCTTATCAGTAGATTTATTCAAAGCGGTAGGATCTGAAAAAAGCCTTTGTGATAAATAGAGCATTTGCTCCATAGGAGTAAATGCTCTATTTATCACAATGGTTTCAAATCTACACAATTCTGAAATTTTCCTTTTCTCTAATTAATGCTCCTTATCAGTAGATTTATTCAAAGAGGTATAATAGTCACTTTCTGAAACCATTGTGATAAATAGAGCATTTGCCTTTGTGATAAATAGAGCATTTGCTCCATAGGAGTAAATGCACTATTCATCACAATGGTTTCAAATCTAAACAATTCTGAAATTTTCCTTTTCTCTAATTAACCCTTTTCCTCATATAAACATGTTTTCACACATTTGCAAATAGAGTATACCCAGATTTACCTCTTTGAATAAGCAGACAACATTTCTAACAGATGACAACCCTATCACTGCTTAGCATGACTTGACCAAAATTAGCACACAGTTTTGATTCTGATCTGACACAGACCGGTATGTAACTTTATATGTGGTTTGTATATGAGTTAATTTACTCCTATAGAGCAAATGCTCTATTTATCACAATGGTTTGAAATCTATACAATTCTGAAATTTTCCTTATCAGTAGATTTATTCAAAGAGGTAGGATCTGAAAAAAGCCTTTGAGAGAAATAGAGCATTTGCCAACCATTGTGATAAATAGAGCAAAAGCTCCATAGGAGTAAATGTTCTATTTGTCACAATGGTGTCAAATCTACACAATTCTGAAATTTTCCTTTCCTATAATTAATGCTCCTTATCAGTAGATTTATTCGAAGAGGTAGGATCTGAAAAAAGCCTTTGTGATAAATAGAGCATTTGCTCCATAGGCGTAAATGCTTTATTTATCACCATGTTTTCAAATCTACACAATTCTGAAATTTTCCTTTTCTCTAATTAATGCTCCTTATCAGTAGATTTATTCAAAGAGGTAACATAGTCACTTCATGAAACCATTGTGATAAATAGAGCATTTTCTCCATAGGAGTAAATGCTCTATTTATCACAATGGTTTCAAATCTACACAATTCTGAAATTTTTCAAGAGGCAGATTCTGAAAATATCCTATGAGGGAATGGGTTAAAAAACAGTGTGAGCAAACAGAGACTAATTCTGAAGCAGACAACTTGATAGAGTTTTGACCAGGAACTTGACCTATTCAGTGATTATGCAACACAGATGGAGTGACCTCAATCCTTCTAGTTCAGAGGAACCTTTAGAGTGTAAAATAATATTTTAAAGTATAACCAACAGGGCAGGGCCAATTTTAACCTCAGAACTATGATATTTACCAATGTCAATAAGGAATACTAAGTAAATCTATACACCAAATATCTAAGCTCTGTGACATGTAGTTTTTGACAAAAAGATTTTTGAAGTTTTCCCCATGCCTAACCTAAGTGAGCCCAGCATTCTGCTACTTGTACAGAAAACAAGTCAGCTAGAAAAAACTGGCCACCCCTGGAGCCGTGGCGGGGCCAATTTTGATCCCAGGGACATTATTTATATAACTTTTGTAGAGGACCTATAGGTGATGCTATGTGCCAAAGATGAAAGCTCAGAACCCTGTAGATTCAGAGGAGAAGACTTTTAAAGTTCAAATTGTTGACGCGGGACGACGGAGGACGAACGACGCACGACGCCGGACGACGGACATCAGGCGATCACAAAAGCTCACCCTGAGCACTTTGTGCTCTGGTGAGCTAAAAACCCAAAATATTATTTATAAAATATTCAGGTCAGATTCGTTATTTAATTATGAAAGTATCTAATAACAGTCAGTTCTTAAATCACAAGATACAATTTTTTTATTTAAAGTCTGTATGTCATATAGCAGTAAACATTAGCTATGGATAGCTATTGACCGAAAACACCCCTAAACTTTACCCTGCTTTTCCTTTTCGTTTTAGTATATTAAAGATTTGACAGGCCTTTATTGGCTATTTCAATATATGTTTTTTTATTTATTAACCCTTTCCCTTATAGAAGCGCCTTTTAGCGTTCCACCGAATAATATAGTTCAGTTTTATAGTCATGAACTTATAGCATAAGAAATAGTTTCTATATCTTAGCAGGTGTTAGCTTAACCTTCAGCCTGCTATGGGCGGATGGATAAATACATTTAAAAACAGTTTGGATCCAGATAAGACTCCGAGTAATTCGGCGTCTCATGAGGATCCAAACAGTTTGATATCCTAATTACATTTTGGTAGACAAATTGGTTATAACATGAATTTTGAAAATGCAGTAGGTGAAAAAACCTGCAAAAATTATTTGCTCAGCAGACTGCTGGATATCGATAATCAATTATTAGGTTATCCCAATATGCAGTAGAATTATTGATTAAATATATACAGGTAAATGAAATGATAGTTTTTGTTATTTACCATTGATTTCTCTAAAAACAATGATATGTTTGTTTCTGCAGTTAATCTATGGGCTTGAAAAAAAGTATTCAGTAGCATTATTATCATAATTATTTTAATAATTTTTATCATGAGAGTCATGTAAAATGGTCTTTTTTGTTTGCATTTAGTTGAGATATATATGATTGATAAAGATTTTATTGCTATTAATTGTATTTATTTGAATTTGATTTTTTAAAAACAAATAATGATCTGGATCTACTCTGTTTGGTAATGCATAAAATAAGTTATTTCAACATGAAGAGAAGTTTTTGCTTTGGCAAAAACTAGAATCAGATCTATATCGTGTCAAAAGCAAAATATACCTACTGAATATTCATGGACAAAATTGTTATAATAAAATATGGAAGGTAGAACATTGAAGACATTTCAGAAACAGATCTATCAAACTCCATTAGAAAATGGAGCAGACCCTGATCAGACAGCTTCTATAGGAGCCGTCAGATCTGGGTCTACTTTGTTTGCTATTTCTATAAAGAGAAGTTTTCGCTTTTACAAAAACAGTAGAATCGGATCCATATCGTGTCAAAAACATTAAGGCCCCGATCATCGGTTTCTATCTGGGTCTACTCTGATTGCTAATTGCGTAAAAACATGTTATTTCTTGAAAGAGAAGTTTTTTCTTTGGTAAGCTGTAGAATCAGATCTATATCGTGTCAAAAGCAAACCTATTAGACCCTGATCAAACGGCTTCTCTGATCTTGGTCTACTCTGTTTGCTAATGCGTAAAAACAGGTATTTCTATCTCAGTCTTACATACAAGCTGCAGATTTTGCTCAATTTTGAGCAGGCCTGTACTGTTACTCCCAAAATCACCATGAAGCCATTATGGGTCAGTGTGGCAACATTCACAGCATGGGAGGGCAATAAATTTACACCAACTTACTGATAAGCACAGTCTCTTGAGTTATACAGATGTTTCTGTACTGCCAAGTACTCTTAGAGATACAGGTCATTTCGCGTGTGTTTATAATTATAAGATTGTGAAGTTATCTACTTATTTTCAGTTTTCATGTTTTATGCTATATCAAGTCCAGCACATTTTCATAGTTCAATTCCTCTAAATCCACTGACTTGGCGAAATTGTTTTCAAACCAACATACATATTTCCATTCTATATATTTGCATTCTACTTCACTTAAATTTGTGGTCCACACTGAAGTCGAAAAAGTCAGTTGATTTAGAAAACTTTTGACTAGTTACACTCAAATGTGTCTGACTCATAAGTATAGATGCCATATATGTGTATATATAATATACATATAATTATATAGGTTTAGCACCCCTTCTTCCGAATCGCACACCTGTGGTTACATTGATGATGCTCAGGAATTATTTGTTTCAGTCTACTGTACATTTGTATTTTGTAAATGAACTGTACTTGATTTGACACTATTGTGTTCCTGTTGTTTTAGATATGTTTGCATGTTTGAGCATTATCAAATTTCCACAAATCTACAGGAATAGTTGTTTTGTCCATGCCATTAAATGGGCATGTATACTATTAAATGTTACTACCAGTAGTTCTTTATGATACAAATAATCATGAAGTAGATCCACCACACAAGCAAATGCACTATTGTGACGCATATTTTCAAAATTCCAGTATAACACACAACTTTATTATATAATTATCCACGTCAATTTTAATACAAACTTATGCTTCTTTAACCTTTTCCCTGTTCTGTAGTAAGCCAAATAAATTTCAATACCTGCTGAATATTCATAAACAAAATAGTTATAAAGAACAAGAGGGCCATGAGGCCCTGAAGCGCTCACCTGAGATAACTCCAGGGGGGTTCATTAATGGTCTATGCCTTATGGTTTCAGAGAAAAATAATATTTCATATTTTTCCAATAAAAAACTGATAAGCCCTGAGGCAGGGCCAAGTTTCGCCCAGTGGTCAGGGTCGTAAGTTAAACATTCTTGGCAGAGGACCACAAGCCACAGCTACTTATTTATAGAGGACCATTAGATCATGTTAGTCATACCAAATATCAATGGTCTAGGCCTTACCGTTTCAGTAGATTTTTAAAGATTTTCCAATGAAAAATTGATAAGCCCTTGGGCGGGGCATTTTTGGCCCGGGGGTCATAATTTGAACAATACTTGTAGAGGACCATAAGATCATGCTACATATACCAAATATCAAAGGTCTAGGCCTTACAGTTTCAGAAGATTTTTAAAGATTTTCCTACAGAAAACTGATAAGCCTTTGGGCGGGCCATTTTTGGCCCGGGGGTCATAATTTGAAAAACAATTGTAGAGGACCATAAGATCATGCTACATATTAAATATCAAAGGTCTAGGCCTTACAGCTTCAGAGAAGAAGATTTTTAAAGATTTTCCTATGAAAAACTGATAAGCCCTTGGGCGGGGCCATTTTTGGCCCTGGGGTCATAATTTGAACAATATTTATAGAGGATCATAAGATCATGCTACATGCCAAATATCAAAGGTCTAGGCTTTACAGTTTGAGAACAGAAGATTTTTAAAGATTTTCCTATGAAAAACTGATAAGCACTTGGGCGGGGCCATTTGAGGCCCGGGGGTCATAATTTGAACCACTTTTGTTGAGGACTATAAGATCATGCTACATACCAAATAACAAAGGTGTAGGCCTTACAGTTTGAGAACAGAAGGTTTTTAAAGATTTTCCTATGCAAAACTGATTAGCCCTTGGGCGGGGCCATTTTTGGCCCGGGGGTCATAATTTGAACAATATTTGTAGAAGACCATAAGATCATGCTATATACCAAATATCAAAGGTCTAGGCCTTACAGTTTCAGAGAATAAGATTTTTAAAGATTTTCCAATGAAAAACTGACAAGCCCTTGGGCGGGGCCATTTTTGGCCCAGGGGTCATATTTTGAACAATATTTGTAGAGGACCATAAGATCATGCTATACATACCAAATATCAAAGGTCTAGGCCTTACAGTTTCAGAGAAGAAGATTTTTAAAGATTTTCCTATGAAAAACTGATAAGCCCTTGGGCGGGGCCATTTTTGGCCCGGGGGCCATAATTTGAACAATCTTTGTAGAGGACCATAAGATCATGCTACATACCAAATATCAAAGGTCTAGGCTTTATAGTTTCAGAGAAGAAGATTTTTAAAGATTT
This sequence comes from Azorinus chamasolen, assembly GCA_963576725.1. Taxonomy (NCBI): domain Eukaryota; kingdom Metazoa; phylum Mollusca; class Bivalvia; order Cardiida; family Solecurtidae; genus Azorinus; species Azorinus chamasolen. Next base: position 62,064,970 of record OY755245.1, read on the forward strand.
TCCTATGAAAATTCCATATTACCATATACGGAAAAAATGACCACGCCCTCTGGCGGCCATGTTTTTTGCCGGATCAAAATTCTTTTAACAACTTTTGAAGTCTATCAACTGAGAAACATTTTGGTGAAAACTATATTCAAATCGGACAAGTCATTCTGGAGAAGAAGATTTTTCTAGATATTGTGTACGGTTGCCATGGCAACAAGACCGATGGCCCCACCCACTATCTTTTAACAACTTTTGAAGCACCCACCAACAGTATGTATCTGACCAAGTTTGGTTACAATTGGGCAGTCGGTTTCAAAGAAGAAGTCGTTTGAAATTGTTGACGGACAGACGGACAGACGGACAGACAGACAGACGGACAGACGGACAGACGGACGACGGACGCCGGACACAGGGGTATCACAAAAGCTCACCTTGAGCACTTTGTGCTCTGGTGAGCTAAAAACGGAAGGTAGAACATTGTAGACATTTTTGAAAGCAAACAAACAGATCTATCAAATTCTATTAGCAAACAGAGTAGACCCTGATCTGGGTCTAATGTGTTTGCAAAGGCGTGAAAACACGTTTATATGAGGGAAAGGGTTAATCATTTACTTCATAGATAGCTCTGGACCATTAAAATCTGCAAACATATAAGACCCAGATCAAGCAGCTTCTATAGGATCTGCCTGATCAGGGTCTACTATGTTTCCATATAGAATGTCATCATAGATAGTTTATTTTACAGGCTGTAGCAAGAAAATGGATATATATTGAATTAACTATCGTTGATACGAGCACTATTTCTTGTCTGCAGGTCTATTAAACATTTTTGCCAATAAAAATATGCTGTAACCCCTTCAACGCGTTTTTTCAAAGTTGAAACAGTGTAGCCCCAGATAAGGTGGCTCCCACGAGAGACCTCCGATCAGGGTCTGCACTGTTTTCAATTAGATTTCATTCTTTTTGTCAAGAAAAAAGTCTGTCATATCTTATCAGCCAAGGTAATATTTCAGGTTGCCAGGGTGGACATTTTGTACCTCATGGTTTTGCAAGGGTGGACATTTTGTCCCTCGTGCTTTTGCAAGGGTGGATATTTTGTCCCTCATATTTTTTCAAAGGTGGACGTTTTGTCTCTCATCATGATTTACAAGGCAGACGTTTTGTCCCTCACAAATCAAAAGTTGCATGCAAGACTGTGGTGGAAATGATTTTTATGCATTTCACAAGTCTTACACGCAGCCCTTGAAATGACACAAGTTTTGCAAACAGAGAAGACCCAGATCAGAAAGCTCCTAGAGGAGCCGTCTCGTTTGGGTCTGCTCTGTTGCTTATGATATAATATATATATATGGTTCAGCACTTCCTGCCATGGCCAAACCATCATTTTCTTACATAAATATTCATGGAGTAAAGGGTTAAGCTAGATTTATGGAGGGTATTTTGTCCAAAATTAAATAAGGGACAAAACGTCCGCCTTGTAAAAAATAATCGGAGACAAAATGTCCACCCTTGAAAATACACCAGGGACAAAATGTCCAGCCTTGCAAAACCATGAGGGACAAAATGTCAACCCTTGCATAATTAAGTGAGACTCCTCTCACTATGAATATTAATTGAATCAATTTCCATCAATTTCCATTCTGGTACAGAACAAGAAATGAGATACAAAAACCAGTACTGCAAACTCTGCTCTATGGAATTTTGGTTCTAGGACATTAGCCCACCCGGACCACAGCCCACCCGGATGACAGCCCACCATTTCTCTTAGGGCGGACATTAGACCACTCATGTTTTTGAGGGGGCGGACAAAAGCCCACTCGGGATTTTTAGGAGGGCGGACATTAGCCCACTCATGTTTTTTTGATGGACAGACATTAGCCCACTCGGACAATAGACCACTCGCGCTGAATATTAATGAGGCGGACATCAGCCCACCCGGACATTAGACCCCTCATCATTTGCTCACCTATTTCTGTATGTCTGTAAGGCCAAATGACTGTAAAAATAATATCTTCGACTTTAGATCGGAGCACTTACATATCACACAAATTTTATTTTTCGGTAATGTTCGAACAAGTACGTTGAACCACAAGATAATGGTCCGAAATGTTACGGACCAGGGGTAAAAAAAATTCCCAGACGACTGCAGATAAATCAAAACAATCTTAGAAGAAATATTGACCTTTATTTTAAAGAAGGTGTTAATATCTGACTCGGCGTGTTTGACTGAAACACTCGTCTACAGGTGTGATAATCTAATTAATTACATGCACGTGGTTGATAATCCAATTAGATGGGTACGCTGAGCTTTATCCTGCTGTTTGTAAGTAATTAAAGGTAATTATCGGTTTATACATTGCCCGGCAACGGAAGTGATTATATTGAAAGCAGTGTTCGTGTTTATTAAATAGAAATAAATTTGGGGAATAAATAAATAACAGTCGTTCAATTTACAGTATCAGTACAGTATTTTTCAGGTTGTAGCTAATAATCCATCTATTATTTATCAAACAGTGCTGTGCAATGAAACATAAACAAACATTATAACTAAGATAATTAGGGGCCAAACATCCGAAAGAGACCTTTTTCTGTAACATAAAGAGCCAGTAAGAGTAGCTGAATATTTGATAAATCATGGGTAATTACAACGACTTTCAACTAATTGGGAGTGTGAATAAACACATATTATAATCTCGAGGGGTCTAATGTCCGGGTGGGCTGATGTCCGCCTCGTTAATATTCAGCGCGAGTGGTCTATTGTCCGAGTGGGCTAATGTCCGCCCATCAAAAAAACACAAGTGGGCTAATGTCCGCCCTCCTCAAAAACACGAGTGGGCTAATGTCCGCCCCCCTCAAAAACACGAGTGGTCTAATGTCCGCCCTTAGAGAAATGGTGGGCTGTCATCCGGGTTGGCTGTGGTCCGGGTGGGCTAATGTCCGTTTACCTGGAATTTTGACTGGCAAACAAAGAAGAGCCTGTTGTTCAATGAGCTTCCTAAATTGAGTCTAATCTGTTTGCAGAGGGGTTAGAAGATGTATCTATCAGCAGAAGGGTTAAAGTACCTATTTGTTATTAGTATTAGCTTTTTTTTCTTATACTGTATTGCGTGTTTTCTTTTGAAGATCTATTGTGTTACTATATGGTAAACAATGAAGATATAAAAATTATTGACAGTATAAATTAACCCTTAACCCGCCGCATACTGTTCGATACTCCGCCTTCTTTCAATATTAATTAGGTAACCCTTTACAAAATATACAAGTTGTGTTCAAATTAATTTTCATGGCAAAAACATAGAGCAAACCCCAAAGTACAACCCCCCCCCCCCACCCCTGATATTATTTTTTAATTACCAAATACTTATCCAATACTTTTCATTTTTCTTGTGTTTCAAATTCACCAAACCATTGATAGATGCCAGATTTATAGAACTTTGAAAATGGCTTGACCACAACCTTACTAGCCACAATATGGCTGTTAACAGACCGGGCATCTCTCAGTAAGTCACCATGACCAGATTACAGTCATAAACTGGCTCAGGGAGAGTTAATGATAGATATCCCATGGAGTTGCAATTATTGTGAACAGTTAGATTCTGGCAGGGAAAATTCGGGCAAGTGTAGCTTGTATGTAGGGCTGATTGGTTATTTCACACAAAAACTGGCATTATGCACTACCTGGATTAAAGTATAATTGCATAACTTTATCTCATATGGTCATAGACCCTGCCTGGACACTGCATGAGCACTCCAGGGAATCAATAATCAATAATCCGCACAGATGGATACTGTGTATATGGGGGGTGTCACTTTCTGAAGGAGTTTTGAAATACCTTTAAGGCGCATTCTGCTTTAATTTCAATCTGCTTGAAATGTTCACCTGTCTCCATAACTAGGATCAGGCTATTTGGTAACAGGTTAACCAGTGTTAAGATACACCAATTAATATAATAGAGTTGGATAGTTGCATTGATGTTAATAAGGATATTTGTTAATACTTTGGTTGGATAGTATGCATATTTTTAAGTCTGAATGCATCTCATTAACATTTTAAGGTGGCACCTTACTATAAAGCATTTAATTCCGGTAATTAAATGTGTAGAAAACAGAAGTGTATTCTGTTGTTTTATAGGTGAACGCCCGACTCTCATTAACTTCGAACAAGAGGGCCATGATGGCCCTGAAATCGCTCACCAGAGGGAAAGATTTTTAAAGTTTTAACTACATGTATGTTTCTAAACAAAACTGGACACCTGTTTTGTGGGGTGTTATTTGACCCTTTTGTGGATCCAAACTCTGTGCCATACCTGTTGGTCTTAATTATGTTGAAAAAAGCCAGGAAGCAGTCGATCTTTAATAAACCTTTGGACCTTTAAAACCCTTTCCTTCATATAAATGTAATTTGATGCATTTGCAAACAGAACAGACCCGTATCAGATGGTTTCTATAGGAGTTATCTGACCAGGTTGAATGTAGGTAAAAATGCCACAGGTAAAAATGCCTTAGGTAAATATGCCATAGGTAAAAATGCCTTAGGTAAAAATGCCACAGGTAAAGTGGTAAAAATGCCTTAGGTAATAATGCCTTAGGTAAAAATGCCATAGGTAAAAATGCCACAGTTAAAAAAAACAAGAGGGCCAGAATGGCCCTGAAGCGCTCACCAGACAATCAGAGGAGAAGATTTTCAAAGTTTTCACTATATGTTTCTGTAGAGAACTAGCCGGCCCTGGGGCTGGCCAATTTTGACACCAGGGAATTAATTTAGAAAAACTTGTAGGGGACCTGAACACGATGCTATGAGCCAAATATGAGAGCTGAGATTAACCTTCCAGTTTCAGAGAAGAAGATTTTCAAAGTTTTCTCAATATGTTTCAATTGAAAATTGTCTACTACCCCTGTGGCAGGGCCAATTTTGACCCCAGGGTCATAATTTATATAACTTTTGTAGAGGACCTGAACACGATGCTCTGTGCCAAATATGAAAGCTGAGAGCCTTCCAGTTTCAGAGAAGATTTTCAAAGATTTCACTATTTGTTTCTATTGAAAACTGCCCACCCCTGGGGCGGGGCCAATTTTGACCCCGGGGCCATACTTTATATAACTTTTGTAGAAGACCTGAACATGATGCTATGTGCCAAATATGAAAGCTGAGAAGCTTCCAGTTTCAGAGGAAAAGATTTTCAAGGATTTCAATATTTGTTTCTATTGAAAACTGCCCTACCCTGGGGCGGGCCAATTTTGACCCAGGGCCCATAATTTACATAACTTTTGTAGAGGACCTGAACATGATGCTTTGTGCCAAATATGAGAGCTGAGAGCCTTCCAGTTTCAGAGAAGAAAATTTTCAAAGATTTAACTATTTGTTTCTATTGAAAACTGCCCACCCCTGGGGTGGGGCCAATTTTGACCCAGGGGCCATACTTTATATAACTTTTGTAAAAGACCTGAACATGATGCTATGTGCAAAATATGAAAGCTGAGAACCATCCAGTTTCAGAGGAAAAGATTTTCAAGAATTTCACTATTTGTTTCTATTGAAAACTGCCCACCCCTGGGGCGGGGCCAATTTTGACCCCAGGGCCATAATTTATATAACTTTTGTAGAGGACCTGAACATGATGCTCTGTGCCAAATATAAAAGCTGAGAACCTTCCAGTTTCAGACAAGAAGATTTTCAAAGATTTCACTATTTGTTTCTATTGAAAACTGCCCACCCTGGGGCGGGGCCAATTTTGACCCCGGGGCCATAAATAATATAACTTTTGTAGAGGACCTGAACATGATGCTATGTGCCAAATATGAAAGCTGAGAACCTTCGAGTTTCAGAGGAGAAGATTTTCAAAGATTTCACTATTTGTTTCTTTTGAAACCTGCCCACCCCTGGGGCGGGGCCAATTTTGACCCAGGGGCCATAATTTATATAACTTTTGTAGAGGACCTGAACATGATGCTATGTGCCAAATATGAAAGCTGAGAGCCTTCCAGTTTCAGAGGAGAAGATTTTCAAAGATTTCACTATTTGTTTCTATTGAAAACTGCCCACCCCTGGGGCGGGGCCAATTTTGACCCAGGGCCATAATTTATATAACTTTTGTAGAGGACCTGAACATGATGCTATGTGCCAAATATGAAAGCTGAGAGCCTTCCAGTTTCAGAGAAGAAGATTTTCAAAGTTTGCACTATATGATTCTATAGAAAACTGCCCATCCCTGGGGCGGGGCCAATTTTGACCCTGGGGCCATAAGTTATATAACTTTTGTAGAGGACCTGAACATGATGCTATGTGCCAATTATGAAAGCTGAGAAGCTTCTGGTTTCAGAGGAGAAGATTTTCAAAGATTTCACTATTTGTTTCTATTGAAAACTGCCCACCCTGGGGCGGGGCCAATTTTGACCCCGGGCCATAAATAATATAACTCTTGTAGAGGACCTGAACATGATGCTATGTGCCAAATATGAAAGCTGAGAACCTTCGAGTTTCAGAGGAGAAGATTTTCAAAGATTTCACTATTTGTTTCTTTTGAAACCTGCCCAGTCCTGGGGCGGGGCCAATTTTGACCCAGGGGCCATAATTTATATAACTTTTGTAGAGGACCTGAACATGATGCTATGTGCCAAATATGAAAGCTGAGAGCCTTCCAGTTTCAGAGGAGAAGATTTTCAAAGATTTCACTATTTGTTTCTATTGAAAACTGCCCACCCCTGGGGCGGGGCCAATTTTGACCCAGGGGCCATAATTTATATAACTTTTGTAGAGGACCTGAACATGATGCTATGTGCCAAATATGAAAGCTGAGAGCCTTCCAGTTTCAGAGAAGAAGATTTTCAAAGTTTGCACTATATGATTCTATAGAAAACTGCCCACCCCTGGGGCGGGGCCAATTTTGACCCCAGGGCCATAATTTATATAACTTTTGTAGAGGACCTGAACATGATGCTATGTGCCAATTATGAAAGCTGAGAAGCTTCTGGTTTCAGAGGAGAAGATTTTCAAAGTTTGCACTATATGATTCTATAGAAAACTGCCCACCCCTGGGGCGGGGCCATTTTGACCCCAGGGCCATAATTTATATAACTTTTGTAGAGGACCTGAACATGATGCTATGTGCCAATTATGAAAGCTGAGAAGCTTCTGGTTTCAGAGGAGAAGATTTTCAAAGTTTTACTATATGTTTCTATTGAAAACAAGGCACCCCTGGGGCGGGGTTAATTTTGACCCCAGGGGCATAATTTATATAACTTTTGTAGAGGACCTGAATATGATGCTATGTGCCAAAGATGAAAGTTGAGATCCCTGTAGATTCAGAGGAGAAGATTTTTAAAGGTTCAAATTGTTGACGACGGACGACGAAAGACGGACGACGCACGCCGACGGACGACGGACAACGGGCGATCACAATAGCTCACCCTGAGCACTTTGTGCTCTGGTGATCTAAAAAAAATATTTTTAAATTTATAAAAGGAAAACTGTATAATTTGAAAAAATATAAAACCATTTAAATATGTTCAAAATTAAAAATATTTATTATTATTTTCTGGCATTTGACGGGTTGTGTCTGGGTCTACTCTGTTTAAAAATGCCACAGTTATAAAAAAAATTAATAACAAATATTTTTGAATTTATATAAGGAAAACTATATTTTGAAAAAATATGTTATTATATCATTTCATAATCAATTTTGGTGGTGTCTGGGTCTACTCTGTTTAAATAAGTATAGGAAAAATCATAAGAAACAGGTAGGTAAGGTTTCAATATCTATTTTTTAATGAGCAGTATCTATATAGCACATGTAGTTGATAATGCAGCATATCATATAATCCAACGGTTTAACCCTTTCCTCCAAACAAACAGAGCAGATCCTGATCAGACGGCTCCTATATAATATGGGTCTACGCTGTTTTTGCATTACTTTTGAATTGCAGTAATTTTTAATAGGGGCCTTCTAATCTGGATCTACTCTGTTTTTTCATTACTTGTGATTTGCAACAATAATGAAACAGATCTATTAAATTCCAGTAACAAACAGAGCAGATCCTGATAAGACAGCTCCTATATTTTAATTTGAGCCTTCTAATCTGGATCTAATCTGTTTTGCATTACTTGTGATTTGCTTTTTATCTTCAGTATGTTACAATGCATAATACTATCTTTTGAAACAATAATGAAACGCAGAAACAGATCTATCAAATTCCAGTAACAAACAGAGTAGACCCAGATCAGACGGTTCCTATAGGAGTCTTCTAATCTGGATCTACTCTGTTTTGAATTACTTGTGATTTGTTTTTTATCTTCAGTATGTTTAATAACAAATATTTTGAAATTTGGTCTGAGTCCAAAATAAAACAAGAGGGCCAGAATGGCCCTGAAGCGCTCACCAGACAATCAGAGGAGAAGATTTTCAAAGTTTTAACTATATGTTTCTATAGAAAACTAGCCTGCCCTGGGGCTGGGCTAATTTTGACCCAAGAGGCACAATTTATATAACTTTTGTAGAGGACCTGAACATGATGCTATGTGCCAAATATGAAAGCTGAGAACCTCTCAGTTTCAGAGAAGAAGATATTCAAAGATTTCACTATTTGTTTCTATTGAAAACTGCCCACCCCTGGGGCTGGTCCAATTTTGACCCCGGGGCCATTATTTATACAAGTTTTGAAGAGAACCTGAACATGATGCTCTATGCCAAATACCAAAGCTGAGAGCCTTCCATATTCAGAGAAGAAGATTTTCAAAGATTTCACTATTTATTTCTATTGAAAACTGCCCACCCCTGGGGCGGGGCCAATTCTGACCCCAGGGTCATATTTTATATAACTTTTGTAGAGGACCTGAACATGATGCTATGTGCCAAATATGAAAGCTGAGAGTCTTCCAGTTTCAGAGAAGAAGATTTTCAAAGATTTCACTATTTGTTTCTATTGAAAACTGCCCACCCCTGGGGGACCAATTTTGACCCCAGGGCCATAATTTATATAACTTTTGTAGAGGACCTGAACATAATGCTCTATGCCAAATATGAAAGCTGAGAGCCTTCCAGTTTCAGACAAGAAGATTTTCAAAGACTTCACTATTTGTTTCTATTGAAAACTGCCTACCCCTGGGGCGGGCCAATTTTGACCCTGGGGCCATAATTTATATAACTTTTGTAGAGGACCTGAACATGATGCTCTGTGCCAAATATGAAAGCGGAGAGCCTTCCAGTTTCAGAGAAGAAGATTTTCAAAGATTTCACTATTTGTTTCTATTGAAAACTGCCCACCCTGGGGCGGGCCAATTTTGACCCTGGGGTCATAATTTATATAACTTTTGTAGAGGACCTGAACATGATGCTATGTGCCAAATATGAAAGCTGAGAGCCTTCCAGTTTCAGAGAAGAAGATTTTCAAAGATTTCACTATTTGTTTCTATTGAAAACTGCCCACCCCTGGGGCGGGGTCAATTTTGACCCCAGGGCCATAATTTATATAACTTTTGTAGAGGACCTGAACATGATGCTATGTGCCAAATATGAAAGCTAAGAGCCTTCCAGTTTCAGAGAAGAAGATTTTAAAAGTTTTCACTATTTGTTTCTATTGAAAACTGCCCACCCCTGGGGTGGGCCAATTTTGACCCCAGGGCCAATATTTATATAACTTTTGTAGAGGAACTGAACATGATGCTCTGTGCCAAATATGAAAGCTGAGAGCCTTCCAGTTTCAGAGAAGAAGATTTTCAAAGATTTCACTATTGTTCTCTATTACAAACTGCCCACCCCTTGGGCGTGGCAAATTTTGACCCCAAGGCCATAATTTATATAACTTTTGTAGAGGACCTGAGCATGATGCTCTGTGCAAAATATGAAAGCTAAGAGCCTTCCAGTTTCAGAGGAGAAGATTTTCAAAGTTTTCACTATTTGCTTCTACTGAAAACTGCCCACCCCTGGGGCGGGGCCAATTTTAACCCCAGGGCCATAATTCATATAACTTTTGTAGAGGACCTGAGCATGATACTATATGCCAAATATGAAAGCTGAGAACCTTCCAGTTTCAGAGAAGAAGATTTTCAAAATTTTTGCTATTTGTTTCTACTGAAAACTGCCCACCCCTGGGGCGGGGCCAATTTTGACCCCAGGGCCATAATTTTATATAACTTTTGTAGAGGACCGGAACATGATGCTCTGTGCCAAATATGAAAGCTGAGAGCCTTCCAGATTCAGAGGAGAAGATTTTCAAAGTTTTACTATATGTTTCTATTGAAAACTTCCCACCCCTGGGGCGGGGCCAATTTTGACCCCAGGGGCATAATTTATATAACTTTTGTAGAGGATCTAAGGATGATGCTATGTGCCAAAGATGAAAGCTGAGAACCCTGTAGATTCAGAGGAGAAGATTTTTAAAGGTTCAAATTGTTGACGACGAACGACGGACGACGCACTACGCACGACGCACGTCGACGGACGACGGACATCAGGCGATCACAAAAGCTCACCCTGAGCACTTTGTGCTCTGGCGAGCTAAAAACAGGTTTTTCATACAATTATTTACAAAAAATTAGACCAAGACACCACCAAAATTGATAAAGAAATGATATTACAACATATTTTTTCAAATTATACAATTTTCCTTTTATAAATTTAAAAATATTTATATATTAAAAAAATATTTTTTTTTAACTGTGGCATTTTTACCTATGGCATTTTTACCTCTGGCATTATTACCTAAGGCATTTTTACCACTTTACCTGTGGCATTTTTACCTAAGGCATTTTTACCTATGGCATATTTACCTAAGGCATTTTTACCTGTGGCATTTTTACCGCACACCGTTAATGTGCTCTGCCGGCTAATAGAATACTCTTTCCTCCATAAAAACGCCTTTCTACGCCTCTGTAATAGTCACTTTATTAAACCATTGTGATAAATAGAGCATTTGCTCCATAGGAGTAAATGCTCTATTTATCACAATGGTTTCAAATCTACACAATTCTGAAATTTTCCTATCTCTAATTAACCCTTTCCCTCACATAAACGTGTTTTCACGCATTTGCAAACAAAGTAGACCCAGACAAAATTTCTAACAGATGACAACCCTATCACTGCTTTGCATGACTTGACTGAAATTAGCACACAGTGTATTCTGATCTGCGCATACCAGTATGTAACTTTATATGTAGTTTGTATATGAGTAAGTTTACTCCTATGGAGCAAATGCTCTATTTATTACAATGGTTTCAAATCTACACAATTCTGAAATTTTCCTTTTCTCTAATTAATGCTCCTTATCAGAAGATTTATTCCAAAAGGTAGGATCTGAAAAAAGCCTCTGCAACAGTCACTTTATGAAACCATTGCGATAAATAGAGCATTTGCTCCATAGGAGTAAATGCTCTATTGATTATAATGGTTTCAAATCTACACCATTCAGAAATTTTCCTTGTCTTTAATTAATTCTCCTTATCAGTAGATTGAATAAGCAGACAACATTTCTAACAGATGACAACCCTATCACTGCTTAGCATGACTTGACCGAAATAAGCACACAGTATGGATTCTGATCTGATGCATAGAGCATTTGCTAACCATTGTGATAAATAGAGCAAAAGCTCCATAGGAGTAAATGTTCTATTTATGACATTGGTTTCAAATCTACACAATTCTGAAATTTTCCTTTTCTATAATTAATGCTCCTTATCAGTAGATTTATTCAAAGAGGTAGGATCTGAAAAAAGCCTTTGTGATAAATAGAGCATTTGCTCCATAGGAGTAAATGCTCTATTTATCACAATGGTTTCAAATCTACACAATTCTGAAATTTTCCTTTTCTCTAATTAATGCTCCTTATCAGTAGATTTATTCAAAGAGGTAGGATCTGAAAAAAGCCTTCGTGATAAATAGAGCATTTGCTCCATAGGAGTAAATGTTCTATTTATCACAATGGTTTCAAATATACACAGTTCTGAAATTTTCCTTTTCTCTAATTAACCCTTTCCCTCATATAAACATGTTTTCACGCATTTGCAAACAGAGTAGACCCAGATTTACCTCTTTGAATAAGCAGACAACATTTCTAACAGATGACAACCCTATCACTGCTTAGCACGACTTGACTGAAATTAGCACACAGTTTGGATTCTGATCTGACGCATACCGGTATGTAACTTTATATGTAGTTTGTATATGAGTAAACTTACTCCTATGGAGCAAATGCTCTATTTATTACAATGGATTCAAATCTACACAATTCTAAAATTTTCCTTTTCTTTAATTAATGCTCCATATCAGAAGATTTATTCAAAAAGGTAGGATCTGAAACAAGAGGGCCAGAATGGCCCTGAAGCGCTCACCAGACAATCAGAGGAGAAGATTTTCAAAGTTTTCACTTTATGTTTCTATTGAAAGCTGGCTACTCCTGGGGCAGGGCCAATTTTGACCACAGGGGCATAATTTATATAACATTTGTAGAGGACCTGAACATGAAGCTATGTGCCAAATATGAAAGTTATGAACCTTCCAGTTTCAGAGAAGATTTTCAATGTTTTTACTATATATTTTTATTGAAAACTGACCACCCCTCGGGTGGGGCCAATTTTAATCCCAGGGGCATAATTTAAACAAGGCCATACAAAGTTCTGACTAAAGGCGATCAACTGTTCTTCTGAACGGGTATGTGTACCCTAGCATTCCAAACTGATTTTTTGCATTTGAATATTATTATAAATTATTACATAATAATTGCATAATCATAAGTATAACTTAATAGTTTCAAGTAATACAATTTCATATTTCATAATTTATTTGAAATCTTTAATTTGGCATTCTGGAGTCTTTACATGATTTACCCTTCTTCTGAACTGCAGGGCAGGTTATACATGTAATAATATCATAATGCCAATCACTATTATTAATTAACCCTTCCCTCATACAAACGTGTTTTCACATTTTTGAAAACAGAGTAGACCCAGATCGGATGCCTCCTATAGGAGCCATCTGATCAGGGCCTGCTCTGTTTGTAAATGGAATTTTATACATCTGTTCCTTAAGTTTCTAAAATGGCTACAATGTTCCACCTATACTATAACTGTATAACTATTTTGTAGATGAATATTCAGTAGGTTGTGAAATTTGGAAAAAAATGACTACAATGTTCCACCTTCCATACTTCATTTTAACTATTTTGTTCATGAATATGCAGTAGGCATTCAAATTAATAATAAACATAGAACAGGCAAAGGGTTAAGGCACAGAGCTCCAGCACCAGATACAGGTGACCTAAAAATAGCCACTGGTCATCTATCCCACTGCTTGACTGGATGACCTATTTATGAGCAAAGAGAAGATGCTTAAAATCGCAGTCAGCTATAAGTTTGCTAGAAAACTGTCCACCCCGGGGTGTAGCCAATTTTGACCACAGGAGCATAATTTATATAACTTTTGTAGAGAACCTGAATATGATGCTATGTGCCAAATATGAAGGCTGAGAACCTTTCAGTTTCAGAGGAGATGATATTCAAAGTTTTCACTATATGTTTCTATAGAAAACAATGCACCCCTGGGGTGGGGCCAATTTTGACCCTAGGGACATAATTTATATAAATTTTGAAGAGGACCTACAGATGATGCTATGTGCCAAAGATGAAAGCTGAGACCCCTGTAGATTCAGAGGAGAAGAATTTTAAAGGTTCAAATTGTTGACGACGGACGACGAACGACGCACGCCGACGGACGACGGACATCAGGCTATCACAAAAGCTCACCCTGAGCACTTTGTGCTCTGGTGAGCTAAAAAGCCTTTGTGATAAATAGAGCATTTGCTCCATAGGAGTAAATGCACTACTTATCACAATGCTTTCAAATCTACACAATTCTGAAATTTTCCTTTTCTCTCATTAACCCTTTTCCTCATATAAATATGTTTTCACGCATTTGCAAACAGAGTAGACCAAGATTTACCTCTTTGAATAAGCAGACAACATTTCTATCAGATGGCAACCCTATCACTGCTTAGCATGACTTGACTGAAATTAGCACACAGTTTGGACTCTGATCTGACACATACCGGTATGTAACTTTATATGTGGTTTGTATATGAGTTAATTTACGCCTATGGAGCAAATGCTCTATTTATCACAATGGCTTCAAATCTACACAATTCTGAAATTTTCCTTTTCTCTAATTAATGCTCCTTATCAGTAGATTTATTCAAAGAGGTATAATTGTCACTTTATGAAACCATTGTGATAAATAGAACATTTGTCTTTGTGATAAATAGAGCATTTGTTCCATAGGAGTAAATGCACTATTTATCACAATGGTTTCAAATCTAAACAATTCTGAAATTTTCCTTTTCTCTAATTAACCCTTTTCCTCATATAAACATGTTTTAATGCATTTGCAAACAGAGTAGACCCAGATTTACCTCTTTGAATAAGCAGACAACATTTCTAACAGATGACAACCCTATCACTGCTTAGCATGACTTGACCAAAATTAGCACACAGTTTGGATTCTAATCTGACACATACAGGTATGTAACTTTATATGTGGTTTGTATATGAGTTAATTTACTCCTATGGAGCAAATGCTCTATTTATCACAATGGTTTGAAATCTACAATTCTGAATTTTTCCTTTTCTCTAATTAATGCTCCTTTTCAGTAGATTTATTCAAAGAGGTAGGATCTGAATAAAGCCTTTGTGATAAATAGAGCATTTGCTAACCATTGTGATAAAAAGGGCAAAAGCTCCATAGGAGTAAATGTTCTATTTATCACAATGGTTTGAAATCTACAATTCTGATTTTTTTCTTTTCTATAATTAATGCTCCTTATCAGTAGATTTATTCAAAGAGGTAGGATCTGAAAAAAACCTTTGTGATAAATAGAGCATTTGCTCAATAGGCGTAAATGCTCCATTATCACAATGGTTTCAAATCTACACAATTCTGAAATTTTCCTTTTCTCTAATTAATGCTCCTTATCAGTAGATTTATTCAAAGAGGTATAATAGTCACTTAATGAAACCATTGTGATAAATAGAGCATTTGCTCCATAGGAGTAAATGCTCTATTTATCACATGGTTTCAAATCTACACAATTCTGAAATTTTCCAAGAGGCAGGATCTGAAAATAGCCTATGTGAACAAACAGACACTAATTCTGAAGCAGACAACTTGATAGAGATTTGACCTGGAACTTGACCTATCCAGTGATTACGTAACACAGATGGACTGATTAGCTCAGAGTAACCTTTATAGTGTAAAAAACTATTTTAAAGTATAACCAACAGGGCAGGGCCAATTTAAACCTCAGAACTATGATATTGACCAATGTCAATAAGGTATACAAAGTAAATCTATACACCAAATATCTAAGCTCTGTGACATGTAGTTTTTGACAAGAAGATTTTTGAAGTTTTCCCCATGCCTAACCTACTGTATTTCCTCTTATAGACGCTCCCAGGCGCGATGCAAAACGCAGACAGGGAGCTCTTATTTCATACCAAAAATTCGGAGTTTTTACTATGTCCGTCACGGTAGAGACTGTATAGGCTAAAGAATGATACATTGCATACTCTGAAATTTAATCATATTTGCGCCGATATAAGACTTGAAATAACCCGCAGACATCCTACTTGGTTCATTTGTTGACCGAAATCATTTATTTCAAACTTAATCTTCGGTAGATTTATGACTTTTAAAGTGAAAGTAAGGATCGTATTTACCTTTCAAGGTTCAACTTCCGCTAGACTGCTCTGCAGTAAAATTATCAACGGAAGTTACGGGTGTGTAGGTACGGTCTAAACGGAAATGTTCGAAGACCCTTCCGCTTTACCGTAATACTTGTAAAATACTACTGTAGAATATGCACTACACAGAAATAGGGGAAACTGGACGAAGTCGGAAATTGAGAACGAACAAACATTGGTTTAATCCGTTAGACAAGTGGAGAAAACAGAATCACCTTTCAATTAGGTATGGGAAATAGTGACAGTTTTAAAATTAGAATTAAAGAGCGATATGTAGGTGAGTCGGTGTAAAATGAATTGCTTGCAGAAGTGACATGTATACATGGTTTACAGCACCATATAATCAGATACTTACGCATTTTGCAAACATAACAAGTCGAAGAGAAACAAAATAACCTACCGGTATACAACAACAGTATAAAATAGTTTCATTGTAATTTGCTTTCCCTAATCACTACTAGTGATGATGCATTGAGTTTTCATTTTCTTCGCCAACTTTTTGACTTCGAGGTGAGGTGGGTGGGGTAAGTTGATCCCCCCGATGGCTTTTCGAAGCGTATATTATAGGGAGGGAGCTACTATTAGAGAGGGCGCTATAGAAAGGAGAAATACGGTATTAGTGAGCCCAGCATTCTGCTACTTGTACAGAAAACAACAGTCAGCTAGAGAAAACTGGCCACCCCTGGGACCGTGGCGGGGCCAATTTTGACTCCAGGGACATAATTTATATAACTTTTGTAGAGGACCTATAGATGATGCTATGTGCCAAAGATGAAAGCTGAGAACCCTGTAGATTCAGAGGAGAAGACTTTTAAAGTTCAAATTGTTGACGACGCACGACTATCACCGACAGACGACGGACATCAGGCGATCACAAAAGCTCACCCTGAGCACTTTGTGCTCTGGTGAGCTAAAAACCGCCTTTCTACGCCTCTGTATTAGTCACTTTATTAAACCAATGTGATAAATAGAGCATTTGCTCCATAGGAGTAAATGCTCTATTTATCACAATGGTTTCAAATCTACACAATTCTGAAATTTTCCTTTTCTCTAATTAACTCTGTCCCTCATATAAACATGTTTTCACGCATTTGCAAACAAAGTAGACCCAGATTTACCACTTTGAATAAGAGACAAAATTTCTAACAGATGACAACCCTATCACTGCTTAGCATGACTTGACCAAAATTAGCACATATTTTGGATTCTGATCTGACACATACCGGTATGTAACTTTATATGTAGTTTGTATATGAGTAAATTAACTCCTATGGAGCAAGTGCTCTATTTATTACAATGGTTTCAAATCTACACAATTCTCAAATTTTTCTTTTCTCTAATTAATGCTCCTTATCAGAAGATTTATTCAAAGAGGTAGGATCTGAAAAAAGCCTTTGTGATAAATAGAGCATTTGCTAACCATTCTGATAAATAGAGCATCCATAGGAGTAAATGTTCTATTTATCACAATGGTTTCAAATCTACACAATTCTGAAATTTTCCTTTTCTATAATTAATGCTCCTTATCAGTAGATTTATTCAAAGAGGTAGGATCTGAAAAAAGCCTTAGTGATAAATAGAGCATCTGCTCCATAGGTGTAAATGTTCCTTTTCTATAATTAATGCTCCTTATCAGTAGATTTATTCAAAGAGGTAGGATCTGAAAAAAGCCTTTGTGATAAATACAGCATTTGCTCCATAGGAGTAAATGCACTATTTATCACAATGGTTTCAAATCTAAACAATTCTGAAATTTTCCTTTTCTCGAATTAACCCTTTTCCTCATATAAATATGTTTTCAAGCATTTGCAAACAAAGTAGACCAATATTTACCTCTTTGAATAAGCAGACAACATTTCTAACAGATGACAACCCTATCACTGCTTAGCATGACTTGACCAAAAGTAGCACACAGTTTGGATTCTGATCTGACACATACCTGTATGTAACTTTATATGTGGTTTGTATATGAGTTGATTTACTCCTATGGAGCTTTTGCTCTATTTATCACAATGGTTTGAAATCTATACAATTCTGAAATTTTCCTTTTCTCTAATTAATGCTCCTTTTCAGTAGATTTATTCAAAGAGGTAGGATCTGAAAAAAGCCTTTGTGATAAATAGAGCATTTGCTCCATAGGCATAAATGCTCTATTTATCAACATGGTTTCAAATCTACACAATTCTGAAATTTTCCTTTTCTCTAATTAATGCTCCTTATCAGTAGATTTATTCAAAGAGGTATAATAGTCACTTTATGAAACCATTGTGATAAATAGAGCATTTGTCTTTGTGATAAATGGAGCATTTGTTCCATAGGAGTAAATGCTCTATTTATCACAATGGTTTCAAATCTACACAATTCTGAAATTTTCCTAGAGGCAGGATCTGAAAATAGCCTATGAGGGAATGGGTTAAAAACAGTGTGAACAAACAGACACTAATTCTGAAGCAGACAACTTGATAGAGTTGACCTATCCAGTGATTACGTAACACAGATGGAGTGACTGTAATCCTTCTAGATCAGAGGAACCTTTATAGTGTAAAATAATATTTTAAAGTATAACCAACAGGACAGGGCCAATTTTAACCTCAGAACTATGATATTAACCAATGTCAATAAGGTATACTAAGTAAATCTTTACACCAAATATCTAAGCTCTGTGACATGTAGTTTTTGACAAGAAAGTTTTTGAAGTTGTCCCCATGCCTAACCTAAGTGAGCCCAGCATTCTGCTACTTGTACAGAAAACAAGTCAGCTAGAGAAAACTGGCCACCCCTGGGACAGTGGCGGGGCCAATTTTGACTCCAGGGATATAATTTATATAACTTTTGTAGAGGACCTATAGGTGACGCTATGTGCCAAAGATGAAAGCTGAGAACCCTGTAGATTCAGAGGAGAAGAATTTTAAAGTTCAAATTGTTGACGACGCACGACAAACGCCAACAGACGACGGACATCAGGCGATCACAAAAGCTCACCCTGAGCACTTTGTGCTCTGGTGAGCTAAAAACTGATAAGCCCTAGGGCGGGGCCATTTTTAACCCGGGGGTCATAATTTGAAGCAACTTTTGTAGAGGACCATTAGATCATGCTACATGCTAAATATCGAAATATGGGCCTTACAGTTTCAGACAAGAAGATTTTTAAAGATTTTCCTATGACAAACTGATAAGCCCTAGGGCGGGGCCAATTTTTCCCCCGGGGTCATAATGTGACAACATTTCGTTCCCCCTAACCACTGATGCTTCTGACA
This sequence comes from Azorinus chamasolen, assembly GCA_963576725.1. Classification (NCBI taxonomy): domain Eukaryota; kingdom Metazoa; phylum Mollusca; class Bivalvia; order Cardiida; family Solecurtidae; genus Azorinus; species Azorinus chamasolen. The sequence goes on from OY755245.1 coordinate 62,083,936, forward strand.
AAACTTGGTTAAAATCGGGTCAGTAGTTTCAGTGGAGATGCCGTTTGAAAATGTGGAAAGACCCCGGATGGATTGCAGTCACAATAGCTAAAAATATGGTGATCCTAGTCAAAGTATTGTAGGAGATATGCTTCGGATAAGCAATATCTGTTAAATCTGGTTAAAAATAAACATGATTTTGACCTTTGACCTCTAAGTATGACCTTGACCTTTCAGCTATTGACATGTTTTTTTCATGCGACACGCTGTACCGTCTAGAGGAACATTTATGCCAAGTGATTTCACAATCCACCCATGGACTTCTTAGTTACAGCCAGGACAAGACCGGACGGACGCACATATGGACTGACACATTTTTAAGTTCAAAGGAGCATAACTCCAATATTAGTGAAGCCAGAGTTATGGACCTTGTGCATGACACTTCCTCTTATCATGATCGTTCTATGTTCTATGCATGAAGTTTCAATCCAATGGCAAGAGCCATAAAGGAGTTATCGTCCTGACAAAACTGGCAGCCGCCCGCCCGCCATAAATAACCATTTCAATAACAGTGGAAAACCCGGTAAAAATTGACCATCCCTGGGGCGGGGTGTTTTAGAGTTCTGATGTCTAGTTTGTAGCATCATCTGGTGGACTTTCACAAGATTGTTGAATTTTTACCCCTTGTGTCAAAATTTGCCAACTCAAGGTGTCACAATTTTACTTTAATGTAATCTAAAATGTCCTTTGTCTATATTGTTCAAATTATTGCCTTGGGGGTATACTCAGCAATCTATTGACACACTCATGGTGTCATAACTTATCGGTTTTTAGATATTTTAAGATATTTTACATTTCCATCAGTGGAACCAGATTAGAGATTTAGGGCAAAATGCGGCTCTAAAGTCTTAAGTTTTTTTAGGTTTCACTTTTGTTGCAATGGCAACCAGAATTCTGCATGGTTCCATTTAATTTGAAAAACATCCAAAGAACATCCATGGTAAATCTCATTGAAGTCCATCCGCTGACTTGAGAGGAAATGTAGTTTGAAGTAAATGTGAACAGATGGACAGCGGAAAGTGAGCAGTCGCAATAGCTCACATTGAGTCTTTGGCAAATGTGAGCTAAAAACTAAGAGAGTCCCTTGCTTAAGCTCAGCACTAAATGGTTTATATATGTCTCCCCCATATAAATATGGGGGGAGACATAAATATGATTTTGTACATATGTTTCTGGTGTGGCGCGCATGCGCTAGGGTACTGTATAAATAGTGGATGTGTTAACCTTTGAATTGCGGTCGGACTAGTTACGTACAACATGAATTGCTGTGTATACATGCGAAAGCCGGAGGCTTTATGAAAATAATGAAATATAGCTTTCCTGAGCACTTCAGGAGCCTTCTCCTGCATTTTCACTTGGGACTGTCATTCATGTGTTTTTTTACAAATATACTAGAGTTGCATGTCATACATGATGAGCTGTGTTTACATGTCCATACAATTTACATTCAGTTTATTAATGGATCCATTCAACAATACCAGATTAATTTCTTGTCAAACACCAGCAATTAAAACTCACACATTTTAAAAATGAAATCAAACTCGGTGATCACAGATAAAGATACAAAATGTGACTCTTAAAGTTTGCATGGTATTGTAACAGTTAACTTTCTAAACAAGATTCACCAAAGTTCACATTACAGTCACAATTTCTAGTCAAAGTTCACATTCAAACTCTGATTCTGATTACTTTTTTATGTCAATAAACCATCTTCTAATTCATTAAACTGGTTTATTAAAAACAAATATAACTTTTCTGAATTGATACATCTTGACCAGTTCCTTTCACTTTACCTATGAATAGCTATTGACAGACAACTTTCTGGTGAATACTTGACATTACAGGTTTTTACCTGTGACTGGAAATCCGCTGTTTCAATAACTGGACATGTTTAATGCTTTTCAGAAGGTTCTTAAATGTGCTACGCAGTCGCGTTTTCCGTAATTCATTTGTTTGGAACAAAGTTTGCACAAGGTTCCCTCGTCCGAAGTTTACTTTCAGTTTCACGAAATCGTCGCCAATTATCACTTTTCTTGTTTCTTTACCGAATGTCAACGTAATTTCTTTCTCTAGCCATCTTGGGTAGAACTTGTTTTCCACACTGTTATTGTAATCTCTGCCTATTCTCATTTTTGTCTTAAATTCAGATTAATTGACAATACAGATACAGAATTTCATATCACGGACGCCATCTTGGAAATGTTGAACGAACACTGCATAATACGAGCGTTTTGATTGGCTGTAGGACAAGAGTCTCGTTTTATGATTACCTGAACCGAAATCTTGCTGATAACGTGATATAAACGTTAGTAACACGGATTTACTTGGAATAGTGAAAGAATATACCGGCAAATAATAATTTCCTGAATTAATCACCATAACCCCCCCCCCCCCCCTCCCCCTACAAATTTCTCATCGGATTAACATCGATCTCAAAAACAGCCCTGAGTGAAACAAAATCCGCGGAATTCCCCGGATCCGTGGAAAATTCTCACCCCTGTTCTATTGATAACTGCCTGGGGCGGGGCCAATTTTGACCCCAGGGCCATAATTTATATAACTTCTATAGAGGACCTGAACATGATGCTATGTCCCAAATATGAAAGCTGAGAACCTTCTGGCTTCAGAGTAGAAGATTTTCAAAGTTTTACTATCTGTTTCTATAGACAAGAGGGCCATGATGGCCCTAAATCGCTCACCTGGTTACTATAGACATATGCATACACTGTATTTCTATGCAAAAATAAGTAAGCTTCAGATTGGAGCCAATATGATTCAAGGGCCATCATTTTAGGCCTTGAGCTTCAAATTTGAACAATCTAAATAAAGGAACATTAGATGATGATTCATATAAAAGTACAAAAATGAGTCATGCAGGAAATACCACATACAGAACAAACACTCGCCCGAACAGCAACACAAGGAAACAGCAAATATACATGGGTAGAAAAAACAACAAGAGACGCACAAAGACAAAACAAACATACAATAGGAGGAAGATGGAAGTACCGCCTTGGAACGGTCAGTGACAAAAGTCACCGGGGGTTTAAACCGGTTTATGGGCGCCCAACCTCACCCTTATTCCATCCCCATCCTAAAAGACAAACAGTGTAAATAAACGTATCCCCTCTCCGACTAATCTACAACAACCGCGACAGCAAATACAGTGGTAAAGTGCATGTATAACAAAAAAACATTTAATTGAACATACTGTATCCACCTATCGCTAGTGTACTCAATGATTGAGCTGCAAACAGAGTAACTGTAGAAAAGTAATAAAGGGTACGACAAAAATGAAATAGTACAGATATCCGACGTTCTCCTTCCATTTCTGGATTTAAGAGGTCGCCTTCATAGAGTACTAAACCTTTCTTGTCGGCGTACATGCAAAGAGGCCAGCGTGATTGCCAACTGTAAAAGGGTTCACAACCAAACATGCAGTATGTTGTAATAATACAGGATCATATCCCTTTTTAATGAATTGTTTTATATATTTGATGAACAAAGTGAGAAAATGGGTATGTCCAATAATTCTACGAAGTTTGTAAATCACATCACCATAAAATTCAGGATGTGAAATACCGTGTCGCAAAAGTACCTTGAGATTACATTTGTACTTGCCAATAAGCGAGAGATTTCGATAGTAAAATTTAGAGAAAGTTTTTCTTAGTTTATGGTATCTATATCCTTGTTTAAGCAGTTTTTCAGTTAAAATGAGATTTCGACTGTTAAAATCGTCAATAGATGAACAAGCTCTAGCAAAACGAATAAGTTGAGATATATAAACCCCGTAAGATGGAGCACGGGGAACATCCCCGTCAAGATGAGGAAAATTTACAATATTAAAATCAAAATCATCTCTTTTGTCATATATTTTAGAAGAAATCATTCCATTATTAATTTTAAGGTCTAGGTCAAGAAACGCTGCATAATTGTCGGACGGGTTAGCTTTATTCAATTTGAGTTCTTTAGGATAAATTGTAGGAATCAGAGCATTAAAGAAAGGGTTATCTAAGTTAAAAATATCATCCAAATATCGACAAGTATCATTGAAGGCTTTTATAACATCTTCTTGTGATTGAGGATTCAAACTCAACATGAAATCTCTCTCATAGCAGTACAAAAACAAATCTGCGACAAGTGGTGCACAATTCGTACCCATGGGAATACCAATTACCTGACGGTATATAGCATTCCCATAACGTACAAATATGTTATCCAAAAGAAAGGTTAGTGCTTCGCAAACTTCTGAGCAAGTCCAATTGGTGTAATATTTCATTTGCTCGTCAGTAAAGAAAGCTTTTTCAGCATTACATGCCAAGAACGATGTTTTTTCTCGGGCAAATACTTTCTGGATCAAGCTAGTAAGCTTATCCTTAATTAAAATATGAGGAAGAGTTGTGTACAGAGTAGAAAAATCGTAAGTGCTTACAGTGGATGCAAGATACCTTTTGTTCTTAAGTTTGTTTAAGACTTCTGAAGAGTTCTTAATAGACCAGAAGAGATTTATTCCAGAATTTTCATAAGTCTTATCACAGTAAAATTTTACATGTTCCTTTACCTTCGTTAAACAAGAAGTCAAAAGTATAGACAATTTAGTAGTTGTACATGAACTAGAATTTGCAATGAAACGCGCTTTATATGGTTTTTTATGTAGTTTTGGTAACCAATACATAGTAGGAAGTTTATGTTGTGTAATTTTAATATCGGTTCCAAATTGTTCACACTTTTTGACATGGTCTGAAATGATGGTCTTTTCGTCAGTGGTAACTGAAATGTATGACTTGGTATTAGTAATTTCCTGCTTCAAGACGTCGATATAATGTAATTGTCAAATAATAATCACATTATTTGATGCCTTATCAGCAGGAACAAAAACGTATTTTGAATGGAAATCCTGTAAACCCTTTTTAAGATGTCTAAATAAAGTTCTAGGTTTAGGTGGAAGAAGGTGTTTATTAGAGCTGTAAAAGGAAATGCGTTTATCAATTATATCAAAAATTAGTTTTTTCCAACAAGAAAGGGCAGTAGACTCAACATGTTCTCTTCGACACCATTTAATACTAAAATTTTGTAAAGCCTCCGCAATCTGAACTCGACAAGAGTTAAAATCTATCAAGGATGGTATTCTATATTTGGGACCTTTATTCAAAAGAGATCGTAGACGTTTATCTTTAATTATCTCAAAATTACCAGTAATCACATGACCAGCAGGAGAATAGCAAAATTTTGAGGTGGCGCAATCTCAATTATCAGGAATATTATCATTAATATTAAGGTCGGCCACAATTTTATTATAGTTGAAAATTGTATTTCTGATGGGTTTGTTATATTTGTAGCAGATGATAGGTGGTTCTGTATTTTTAAAGTATTTAGGAATAGTGTCAATTACATTTTTGTCTCTAAAAATACTTTGGAGGTCAATAAAATCAATACCTTTATTAATAAAAGGAATTTTCAAGAAGAATCTTTGGTGTTCAGATAATTTGTCGATGTGCGGTCTGAGAACATGTAGAGTAAAGCTTTGTATCAAACTAGCCGTTCCTATGAGAGGATCTGATCGAAAAATAATTTTATCGGCTTGCTCGTCAATTTCTTTTAATGAACATATAGATAAGGAGGAAAGTCTAGAAAGCATGGCATGTTTACCCGAAATTAGGCGTAAAGTATGTAGATCAAGAAGAGTCAATTTCAAACGAGATTTTCGTTTAATATTACCATTCTTGCGAATGCCATGCGATCGAGATTTGCGTTTTCTAATAGAAAAAATTGAAAAAATATCTATATCAGGTTCTTTTGAAATATTTCCAGTCTGGTAAATATTATCATTCAGTCCTAAAGGAAAAGGTGTTTGCAATTTTTTGATCCAATTTAATTCAGATATAAATCTAGCTTTCGATTTAAAGCTACTAGTCGCCTCCTTATCATATGTTATATGCTCAACAATTTGTACTAAAACATCTTTAAAAGAATGGCCAGATTTCCGAAAGTGTTGGTATAAAAAATTGTTTAGTTTACGATTTCGACACTGATATGCATGCTCACGAAATCGAGTTTTCAAAGCACGTCCTGTTTGTCCTACGTACTGTATACCGCAACTAGGCGCGTTTCAAGTTAAAACATAAATAACGTTAGTAGTAGTACAATCAACGTCTGAGTTTATCTTGACATTAAATGTTCTACCATTAACTGTAGATTTTATAGTGGAATTACAAGAAATGTTATTACAACATATGCACCTCTTAGCAAAGCACTTTTGGATAATTGGATACACTCTGTGTCGTCTGCATAAGGACCGTTTACGAATAGAAGAAAAATTTTGGATAACAGATTTTAAAGGTGAAAGTACAACTCTTGGTCCATTGAAAAAACATTTATTAATAGAAAGAGATGGTATGTGAAAAGATGAAGCCGACTGAAGATTAAGTTGTTTTAAACGAACAAAAGGTTGAAGGGAAGAGAAATTAGAAATATTTCTGGGTACTTGTACAGACGACACAGATTGCATATTTAAAGCTTTTAGTTCGTTTCAAAGTTCCGGGCCTTACAATTTCACAGAAGGAGATTTAAAAGATTTTCCAATGAAAAACTGATAAGCCAGGGGCGGTGCCATTATGGTCTAGGGGTCATAATTTGAACAATCTTGGTAGAAAACCATTAGAAGTTATACATACTAAATTTCAAAGGTCTAGGCCTTACAGTTTAGGAGAAGATTTTCAAAGATTTTCCTATGAAAAACTGATAAGCCCCGGGCTGGGGCCATTTTTGGACCGGGGATCATAGTTTGAACAATCTTTGTAGAGGACCATTAGATGATGCTACATACCAAATATCAAAGGTCTAGGCCTTTCGGTTTCAGAGAAGAAACTTTTTATGAAAAACTGATAAGCCCTTGGGCGGGGCCATTTTTGGTCCGGGGAACACAATTTGAACAATTTTTGTAGAGAACCAATAGATGATGCTACATACCAAATATCAAAGGTATAGGCCTTACGGTTTCAGATAAGAAGATTTTTAAAGATTTTCCAATGAAAAACTGATAAGCACCCGGGTGGGGCCATTTTTGGTCCGGGGTCATAATTTGAACAATCTATGTAGAGGACCATTAGATCATGCTACATACTAAATACCAAAGGTCTAGGCCTTACAGTTTCAGAAAAGAAGATTTTTAAAGATTTTCCTATAAAAACTGATAAGCCCCCGGGGTGGGCCATTTTTCGTCTGGGGGTCATAATTTGAACAATCTTTGTAGAGGACCATTAGATCATGCTACATACCAAATATCAAAGGTCTAGGCCTTACGGTTTCAGAGGAGAAGATTCTTAAAGATTTTCCTAAGAAAAACTGATAAGCCCCAGGGCTGGGCCATTTTTGGTCCGGGGGACATAATTTGAACAATCTTTGTTAGATGATTCCACAAACCAAATATCAAAGCTCTAGGCTTTGTGGTTTCAGAGAAGAAGATGTTTAAGTAAATTGTTGACGACGCACGATGCACATACGCACGATGACGGACGCCGGAGACTGCCTCCTCACAATACCTCAACTGGCACTTCATGCCAGGTGAGCTAATAAAAATGTCAACCGGACGGATGGACGGCATTCGCCAATCGATAAGCCTGGATTGTGAGCAATCCATCCAAAAAATCTTTAACAAGAGAGTGGTCACGGGAGACAAATGCCCCCAAAGTGTTTGACACTGAAATGCATTTTGGCGAAAAAACAATACAATGTAATGCAGGTGTAACATGAAATTTTGATGCTGTTAAAAGTAACACAGGAGTCAGTTCTTAACATTAGAAACAGAACCTTTGACGATTATGATAGCTAAGAAAAAAGCCATGGGTCAAAACTTAGTTAAAAAGGACCGTAAGTCATTCTCAACGTTAAAAAGGACCCTGGGTTGATTGTCAACGTTAAAAACAGATCCTGGGTAAATTCTTAACATTTAAAAACAAGAGGGCCAGAATGGCCCTGACATCGCTCACCAGACAATCAGAGGAGAAGATTTTCAAAGTTTTCACATATGTTTCTATTGAAAACTTAACACCCCAGGGGCGGTGCCAATTTTGACCCCGGGGACACAATTTATATAACTTTTGTAGAGGACCAGAACATGATGCTGAAAGAATGTAGTGAAAGAATGGATAGAGCATAGACCACTGGAACTTGTATTAATTCTTTGGATGCTAGAGGCAGATTATCCCACCACTAATGACCTATGACAGTTTGGATCCAGATCAGGGCCCACATAATGTGGGGCCTGATCTGATATCCAAATTGTTTGTAAATGAGACTGAACTTCTGAAAAACTTAGAAAGAAAGTGTGTGGTGGGATTCTCCCACCACTAATGACCTATGCAAACAGTTTGGATCCAGATCAGGGCAAATATAATGTGGGGCCTGATCTGGTATCCAAACTGTTTGTCAATGAGTCTGAATTCTGAAAAACTTAGAAAGAAATTGTCTAGTACAGATAACTTTGAATATGCTGCAGACAACCATTTAGCAGATGACAAAATTACCCAGCATGCAAAGAGTTAAGCTGAAATTCACAACAGATATGCTCTATATTGATATCTGGTAGCTTAATGAAGGGCATAGGTATGAAAAAAAAGCTTTAAGGGTGTTCTGCATATTAAGAACTATCCACAATTTTCTCAATCTTAAATGAGAGTGTGTTATTTGTCTAAACACAATTTCTACTCAACTGATCAGGCTAAGGGTGGTTATATAAGAAGGTCTGAGCTCTGCAGGCTGATATATTAAGGAGAAACCTTTAGGCTGTCGTTTCTGAAGTGAAGAAGACTGTACAAACAGGGCAGGGCCAATTTTAACCCAAGAACTATGACACTTATAAAACCCATAAAGTTATGCTAAGTAAATCTATACACCAAATATCTAAGCTCTGGGACATGTAGTTTCTGACAAGAATACTTTTAAAGTTTTTCCTATGCATAACTAGTGATCCTATGGGCTGTTTAAGTAGTCAGCTTAAAAAAACTGGCAATCCATGGGGTGAGACCAATTTTTACCCTAGGGGCATAATTTATATAACTTTTGTAGAAGCCCTGAAGTTGAAGCTATGTGCCAAATATGAAAGCTGAGGACCTTCTAGTTTTAGAGGAGATGATGTTCAAAGTTTTCACTATATGTTTCTATTGAAAACTGAAAACCCCTGGGGCAGGGCCAATTTTGACCCCAGGGGTATAATTTATATAACTTTTGTAGAGGACCAACAGATGATGCTATATGCCAAAGATGAAAGATGAGAACCCTGTAGATTCAGAGGAGAAGATTTTTAAAGGTTCAAATTGTTGACGACTGACGACGCACGACGCACGACGGACGACGCACGCCGACGGACGACGGACATCAGGCAATCACAAAAGCTCACCCTGAGCACTTTGTGCTCTGGTGAGCTAAAAAAAAAGACACGGGGTCAAATTTCAAAATTAAAACAAGAGGGCCATGATGGCCCTTAATCGCTCACCTGTTCGTAACAGATTAATGATTTCAATGACAGATTGCATAATTTGAAAAATCTTGGTAGAAAACCATCAGATGATGCTACATACTAAATATAAAGAGTCTAGACCTTAAAGATTTTCCTATGAAAAACTGTTAAGCCCCAGGGTGGGGTCAATTTTGATCCGGGGTTCATAATTTGAAAATCTTGGTAGAGGACTATTAGATAATGCAACATACCAAATATCTAAGGTCTATGCCTTACAAGTTCAGAGAAGACTTTTAAAGATTTTTAAGAGAAGATTTTTAAAAACTTTCCTATAACAAGAGGGCCATTGGCCCTATATCGCTCACCTGAGTTACAGTAATACATGTATATTGACATGTTAATTTTTCAGTGGAAAACAATCTAGCAGATGAAATAAGCTTAGTGCACTGCTTTCACCCTTTCACTGCTGAATAAACTTGAACTGGATTCAGAACTAATACCAAGTGAATGGTTGACCAAGATCTAAACTGTTTACAACTTGTGCCATTTTTGCCTTAGCTCAAAATGCCTAAAACTGGTCTTTGAGAAATTCAAATGACTTCAATAAAGCTATGCAATTAATGCAATTATACCTTGACCCAGGTATATAGGCAAATAAAGTGCTAGGCAGTACATAATGCCAGTTTTTGTGTGAAATGACCAATAAGAATATCTTTAAAAATCGTTTAACCCTTTCCCTCATATAAAGCTGTTTTCATGCATTAGCAAACAGAGTAGACTCAGATCAGACGACTCCTACGGAAGCTGTCTGATCTGGGTCTTCTCTGTTTCTTTTGACACAATATAGATCGGATTCTACAGTTTTTGTCAAAGCAAAAACTTCTCTTCAGAGAAATAATGTGTTTTACACATTAAAAATAAGAGTAGACTAGATCAGAAGGCTGCTATAGAAGTTGTCTGATCAGGGTCTGCTCTGTTTACATTTGACAAGATATAGATTTGATTTTACAGTTTTTTTCAAAGCTAAAACTTCTATTTATGGCAATAACAATTTTTTAAGCATTAGCAAACAAGAGTAGTCCCAGATCAATTTTTGTCAAAGCAAATAGGTTAAGGGTTAATAGGTGTTTAGAAATAATTCTAGATCTAGGTGTGAATATCTCATGATAATTCAATTAAACGGGTCATTAGTATTTTTAACAATTGAAATTGAGAAGAGTTACGTCTATTGTTATAATTAAGTTATATTTACTCAGTTATTTCATTAATATCATACAAAATTCAGACATTTTAGGACTTTTTAATGTGTTGTCATCAAATTTTATATAAAAATGTTATATTTAAGATGCTTTTTTGGGCAGCAGTAGTAATTTTAACACCTATCATTGTTAGGGGGGGCAAATGCATTATCATGTTTTCTTAAGAATTACCATAACTTATATCAGTTGGGCCATTGCATAATCATGTTTTCACAGTTTTCTTAAACATTACCATGACTTACATCAGTTGGGTTTGGACCCAGATCAAAAGTCTAGATGGTGATCATTTTCCTTGATTGGCTGAATTGTTACTTTCCAATATCTCTCACATCTAATTTGAGAGACATTGGAAGACACCATGTAACATCTAGCTATCACTAACACTACACACTGGGGTTAATAGGTCAAAATGCCTTTAATGTTTCGTCTGCAACAAAAAGTTATTGTCATCTGCTTCAATTCTTAAATTAAACTTACTTTCTTTTTATTGCAAAAATATGGTTAAGATGACAAACAGTTTGGATCCTGATGAGACGCTGCAGTATGCGGCCTCTCATCTGGATCCAAACTGTTTGCATAGGTAATCACAGTTTCACCACTAGCATGCAAAGAGTTAAGAGTCATGCATTGACCTGGAGAGATTTTACTGCCGAGCGCTGTAACCTTTGAACTGAAGGATCTGGAGTTGTTCATTTAACCCTTAATTTCCCTCATATAAACTTGTTTTCATGCATCTGCAAACAGAGTAGACCCAGATAAGGTGGCTCCTGTAGGATCAGTGTCTGTTATTTGCTAATGGAATTTGACAGATCTGTTTCTATGCCTTCTAAAACAGCTACACTGATTCACCTTCAACATTTTATCATAAATAGATATAAATAGAATGACACTGGAACTCCAATGCAGTTATCTCCCTTTGTCCCTTATGGCTATGCTGATGGGACAAGGGAAATAACTCTGAGGAAATTACCTTTTAAGTGTTACAGATTCAGATGTTAAGTAGCATAAAACCCCAGGGTGAGACCATTTTTGGCCCAGGGGTCATTATTTGAACACACCTGATAGTGGTATATTAGGTGATGCTTCATACCAAATATCTTAGCTCTAGATTATGTGGTTTCAGACAAAAAGATTTTTAAAGGTTTCCCTATATAAGTCTATGTAAAAACTACAAGCCCAAGGGCAGGGCCATTTTTGGCCCGGGGGTCATCATTTTAACAAACTTGGTAAAGGACCATTAGATGATGCTATATACCAAATATCAAAGCTCTAGAAATTGTGGTTTCAGAGAAGAAGATTTTTAAAGATTTAAAAAAAAAACCTGTAAAAGTAGTGGGGCGGGGCCATTTTTTGCCCGGGGGTCAATATTTTAACAAAACTGATAGAGGACACCCTAAGGTACATTTCTGTGAAATTTGGTTGAAATCCTCCCAGTGGTTTAGGAGAAGAAGTCATTTGAAATAAAAGTGAACGGACAGACGGACGGACAGACGGACAGACGGACAGACGGACAGACGGACAGACGGACGACGGACGACAGGCGGTCACAATAGCTCACCTTGAGCCTTTGGCTCAGGTGAGCTAAAAAAACTGATATGCCCCTGGGCGGGGAAGTTTTCAACTCAGGGGACATAATTTGAACAATCTTGGTAGAAAAACTATTAGATAGCGCTACATACCAAATATTAAAGGTCTCTGCCTTACAGTTTTGGAGAAGAAGATTCTTAAAGCTTTTCATATGAAAAACTGATAAGCCCCAGGGCGGGGCCATTTTGACCCAGGGGTAATAATTTGAATAATCTTGGTAGAAAACCATTAGATGATGCTACATACCAAATATCAATGGCCTAGACCTTGCAGTTCTGGAGGAGAAGATTTTTAAAGATTTTCCTATGAAAAACTGATAAGCCCTTGGGCGGGGCCATTTTTGGTCCAGGGGTCATATTTTGATTAATCTTAGTAGAGGATGATTAAATAATGCTATACATACCAAATATCAAAGGTCTATACCTTATAATTTTAGAGAAGAATATATTTAAAGATTTTCCTATGAAAAACTGATAAGCCCCGGGGCGGGGTCATATTTGGCCCAGGAGTCATAATTTGAAAAATCTTAGTAGAGGACCATTAGATCATGCTACATACCAAATATCAAAGGTCTATGCCTTACAGTTTCAGAGAAGATGATTTCTTCAAGATTTTCCTATGAAAAACTGATAAGCCCCAGGGCGGGCCATTTTTGTCCTGGGGGTCATAATTTGAACAATCTTAGTAGAGGAGCATTAGATGATGCTACATACCAAATACCAAAGGTCTATTCCTTACATTTTCAGAGAAGAAGATTTTTAAAGATTTTCCTATGAAAAACTGATAAGCCCCAGGGTGGGGCCATTTTTGGCCCAGGGGTCATCATTTGAACAATCTTAGTAGAGGACCATTAGATGATACCAAATATCAAAGGTCTATGCCTTACAGTTTCAGAGAAGAAGATTTTTAAAGATTTTCCTATGAAAAACTGATAAGCCCTGGGGCCGGGCCATTTTTATCCTGGGGGTCATAATTTGAACAAACTTAGTAGAGGACAATTAGATGATGCTACATACCAGATACCAAAGGTCTATGCCTTACATTTTCAGAGAAGATGATTTTTAAAGATTTTCCTATGAAAAACTGATAAGCCCAGGGGCGGGGCCATTTTTGGCCCAGAGGTCATAATTTGAAAAATCTTAGTAGAGGACCATTAGATGATGCTACATACCAAATACCAAAGGTCTATGTCTTACAGTTTCAGAGAAGAAGATTTTTAAAGATTTTCCTATGAAAAACTGATAAGCCCTGGGGCGGGGCCATTTTTGGCCCAGGGGTCATAATTTGAACAAACTTAGTAGAGGACCATTAGATGATGCTACATACCAAATATCAAAGGTCTATGCCTTACAGTTTCAGAGAAGAAGATTTTTAAAGATTTTCCTATGACAAGAGGGCCATGAGGCCCTGAAGCGCTCACCTGAGATAACCCCAGGGGCGGGGCCATTTTTGACCACAAGAAATCATGTGTACAACCTTGGTAGAGAACCACTAGGCAAAGCAGTATGCCATTAATTAAAGGTCTAAGCCTTATGGTTTCAGAGAAAAATAATATTTTATATTTTACCCATGAAAAACTGATAAGCCCTGAGGCGGGGCCAAGTTTCGCCCAGTGGTCAGGGTCGTTAAGTTAAATATTTTTGGCAGAGGACCACAAGCCACAGCTACATATTTGTAGAGGACCATTAGATCATGTTACATACCAAATATCAATGGTCTAGGCCTTACAGTTTCAGTAGATTTTTAAAGATTTTCCAATGAAAAACTGATAAGCCTTTGGGCGGGGCCATTTTTGGCCCGGGGGTCATAATTTGAACAATATTTGTAGAGGACCATAAGATCATGCTACATACAAAATATCAAAGGTCTAGGCCTTACAGTTTGAGAGAAAAAGATTTTTTAAGATTTTCCTATGAAAAACTAATAAGCCCTTGGGCAGGGCCATTTTTTGCCTGGGGGTCATAATTCGAACATCTTTTGTAGAGGACCAATAATTCATGCTACATACCAAATATCAAAGTTCTAGGCCTTACAGTTTGAGATAAGAAGATTTTTAAAGATTTTCCTATGAAAAACTGATAAGCCCTTGGGCCGGGCCATTTTTGGCCCGGGGGTCATAATTTGAACAATATTTGTAGAGGACCATAAGATCATGCTACATACCAAATATCAAAGGTCTAGGCCTTACAGTTTGAGAGAAGAAGATTTTTAAAGATTTTCCTATGAAAAACTAATAAGCCCTTGGGCGGGGCCATTTTTGGCCTGGGGGTCATAAATTGAACAATCTTTGTAGAGGACCATTAGATCATGCTACATACCAAATATCAAAGGTCTAGGCCTTACAGTTTCAGAGAAGAAGATTTTTAAAGACTTTCCTATGAATAACTGATAAGCCCTTGGGCGGGGCCATTTTTGGCCCGGGGGTCATACTTTGAACAAACTTTGTAGAGGACTATAAGATCATGCTACATACCAAATATCAAAGTTCTAGGCCTTACAGTTTCAGTGAAGAAGATTTTTAAAGATTTTCCTATGAAAAACTGATAAGCCCTTGGGCGGGGCCATTTTTGGCCCGGGGGTCATAATTTGAACAATCTTTGTAGAGGACCATAAGATCATGCTACATACCAAATATCAAAGGTCTAGGCTTTAAAGTTTCAGAGAAGAAGATTTTTAAAGATTTTCCAATATTACCATATATGGAAAAAATGACCACGCCCTCTGGCGGCCATGTTTTTTGCCGGATTAAAATTCTTTTAACAACTTTTAAAGTCTATCAACTGTGAAACATTTTGGTGAAAACTATATTCAAATCGGACAAGTCATTCTGGAGAAGAAGATTTTTCTAATTGTGTACAGTTGCCATGGCAACAAGACCGATGGCCCCACCCACTATCTTTTAACAACTTTTGAAGCACCCACCCACAGTATGTATCTGACCAAGTTTGGTTACAATTGGGCAGTCGGTTTCAGAGAAGAAGTCGTTTGAAATTGTTGACGCACAGACAGACGGACAGACAGACGCCGGACACAGGGGTATCACAATAGCTCACCTTGAGCACTTTGTGCTCTGGTGAGCTAAAAAACTGATAAGCCCTGGGGCGGGGCCATTTTTGGCCCGGGGGACATAATTTCAACAATCTTTGTAGAGGACCATTACATTATACTACATACCAAATATCAAAGCTCTTGGCTTTGTAGTTCCAGAGAAGAAGATGTTTAAGTAAATTGTTGACGCCCGCACGTACGCACGACGCACAACGCACATACGCACGACACACGACGACAGACGCCGGACATAGGATCATCCCAATAGCTCACCTTGGCACTTTGTGCCAGGTGAGCTAAAAACATACTGTGTTTATTGTTAGTTGTTAAGTTGATTCTAAATGCTTAAGAAAGACCCTATGTCGATCTTTAACGTTAAAACATACCCTCAGTCAATTCTAAACACATGGTCAAAGTTTCATGTAACACTGGCTCTTAGACAGCTGCAACACAGGTTACCTAATATGGATCTACATTCTTTGCATAAGCATGTATAGCATCTGATTTAGGTAGTGTTGTAAGCAAGCAATGAAGACCCAGTAGTTCCTACAGGGGCTGTCTGATATGGGTCTATATTGTTATAATGCTGTACTGTATAACAGGTTTTATTAGCGACAATATATAGTTCGCGCTAATTCGCAAATGTGTTGCCTCGCGAATTCAATATTTTCGCTAATAAATCAGTAACAAGTATAATGGAGTATTGTCCAAAATTGGTACATGTATATCTGGAATATGGTAAGTTTTATCACATAGTCGTCCATGTGCTTTCTGCATTAATTCAATTCTTCGTTCAACACAAATGTTGTATGGTGTGTATTGCATGGATAAAAAGTTTGTTTAGTAAACAAAAAGTGTTTAAATAACAAGATGTGTTTGTGAAACACTATGCTCCCTCGATATGATATTTGACCATAAAGGATGACCTTGATCTTGACATGTCACCCCTCAAACTGTGCAGCTTCATGGGGTGCACATGCATACCACATATCAAGTCTGTATCTCTACTGGTTCAAACATTAAGGCCAATGTTAAAGTTGGTGACCTTTGGCCATGAAGGATGACCTTGACCTTGACATGTTACCCCTCAAACTGTGCAGCCAAATGAGAATCACACGTATACCAACTATCAAGTCTGTATCTCTACTGGTTCAAAAGTTATGGCCAATGTTAAAGTTGGTGACCTTTGACCCTGAAAGATGACCTTGACCTTAAAATGTCACCCCCCAAAATGTGCAGCTTCATGATATACACATGCATACCAAATATCAAGACTTTATCTCTATTGGTTCAAAGGTTATGGCCAATTTGAAGTTAGTGACCTTTGACCCTGAAGGATGACCTTGACATTTCACCCCTCACACTGTGCAGCTTCATGAGATACACAAGTATGCCACATATCAAGTCTCTATCTGTACTGGTTCAAAAGTTATGGCCAATGTTAAAGTCAGCGACTTGACCCATATGTTTGACCTCTGACCTTTAAGGATGACCTAGACCTTGACATGTCACCCCTCAAAATGTGCGGCTTTATGAGATACATATGCATGCCAAATATCAAGTCACTAGCTGTACTGGCTCAAAAGTTATGACCAATGTTAAAGTTACAGACAAAGAAACAGACAATTTGACCTTTGACCCTGAAGGATGACCTTGACCTTGACATTTCACCCCGCAAAATGTGCAGCTTCATGAGATACACACGCATGCCAAATATCAAGTCTCTATCTTTACTGGTCCAAAAGTTATGGCCAATGTTAAAGTCGGTGATTTGACCCATATATTTGACCTCTGACCTTGAAGGATGACCTTGACCTTTACATGTCACCCCTCAAATTGTGCAGCTTTATGAGATACATATGCAAGTCAAATATCAAGTGTCTATCTGTACTGGCTCAAAAGTTATGACCAATGTTAAAGTTGCGTTAAAGTTACAGACAAACAAGAGGGCCTGAAAGGCCCTGACATCGCTCACCAGACAATCAGAGGAGAAGATTTTCAAAGTTTTCACTATGTGTTTCTATAGAAAACTAGCCAGCCCTGGTGAGGGCCAATTTTGACTCAAGGGGCATAATTTATGTAACTTTTGTAGAGGACCTCAAGTGAAGAAAATTTTAGACTAGAGGCGGATTCTCCCACCACTAATGACCTATGGAAACAGTTTGGATCCAGATCAGGGCCCACATAATGTGGGGCCTGATCTGATATCCAAATTGTTTGTAAATGAGACTGAACTTCTGAAAAACTTAGAAAGAAAGTGTGTAGTGGGATTCTCCCACCACTAATGACCTATGCAAACAGTTTGGATCCAGATCAGGGCCAATATTATGTGGGGCCTGATCTGTTATCCAAACTGTTTGTCAATGAGACTGAACTTCTGAAAAACTTAGAAAGAAATTGTGTAGTACGGATTACTTATGAATATGCTGCAGACATCTATTTAGCAGATGACAAAATTACCCAGCATGCAAAGAGTTAAGCTGAAATTCACAACAGATATGCTCTATATTGATATCTGGTAGCTTAATGTAGGGCATAGGTATGAACAAGAGGGCCAGAATGGCCCTGACATCGCTCACCAGACAATCAGAGGAGAAGATTTTCAAAGTTTTCACATATGTTTCTATTGAAAACTTAACACCCTAGGGGCGGTGCCAAGTTTGACCCCAGGGACACAATTTATGTAACTTTTGTAGAGGACCAGAACATGATGCTGAAAGAATGTAGTGAAAGAATGGATAGAGCATAGACCACTGGAACTTGTATTAATTCTTTGGATGCTAGAGGCAGATTTTCCCACCACTAATGACCTATGCAAACAGTTTGGATCCAAATCAGGGCCCACATAATGTGGGGCCTGATCTGATATCCAAATTGTTTGTAAATGAGACTGAACGTCTGAAAAACTTAGAAAGAAAGTGTGTAGTGGGATTCTCCCACCACTAATGACCTATGTAAACAGTTTGGATCCAGATCAGGACCAATATAATGTGGGGCCTGATCTGGTATCCAAATTGTTTGTCAATGAGTCTGAACTTCTGAAAAACTCAGAAAGAAAGTGTGTAGTACGGATAACTTACGAATATGCTGCAGACAACCATTTAGCAGATGACAAAATTACCCAGCATGCAAAGAGTTAAGCTGAAATTCACAACAGATATGCTCTATATTGATATCTGGCAGCTTAATGCAGGGCATAGGTATGAAAAAAAAGCTTTAAGAGTGTTCTGCATATTAAGAACTATCCACAATTTTCTCAATCTTAAATGAGAGTGTGTTATTTGTCTAAACACAATTTCTACTCCACTGATCAGGCTAAGGGTGATTATATAAGCTGGTCTCAGCTCTGCAGGCTGATATATTAAGGAGAAACCTTTAGGCTGTCGTTTCTGACGTGAAGACTTTACATACAGGACAGGGCCGATTTTAACCCAAGAACTATGATACTTATAAAACCCATAAAGTTATGCTAAGTAAATATATACACCAAATATCTAAGCTCTGGGACATGTAGTTTCTGACAAGAATACTTGTAAAGTTTTTCCTATGCATAAATAGTGATCCTATGGGCTGTTTAAGTAGTCAGCTTAAAAAAACTGGAAATCCCTGCGGTGGGACCAATTTTTACCCTAGGGGCATAATTTATATAACTTTTGTAGAAGACCTGAAGTTGAAGCTATGTGCTAAGTATGAAAGCTGAGGACCTTCTAGTTTTAGAGGAGATGATGTTCAAAGTGTTCACTATATGTTTCTATTTAAAACTGAAAACCCCTGGGGCAGAGCCAATTTTGACCCCAGGGGTATAATTTATATAACTTTTGTAGAGGACCAACAGATGATGCTATGTGCCAAAGATGAAAGCTGAGAACCCTGTAGATTCAGAGGAGAAGATTTTTAAAGGTTCAAATTGTTGACGACTGACGACGCACGACGGACGACGCACGCCGACGGACGACGGACATCAGGCAATCACAAAAGCTCACCCTGAGCACTTTGTGCTCTGGTGAGCTAAAAAAAGCTTTAAGAGTGTTCTGCATATTGAGAACTATCAACAGTTTTCTCAATCTTAAATGAGTGTGTGTTATTTGTCTAAACACAATTTCTACTCTACTGATCAGGCTAAGGGCGATTATATAAGAAATCACACTGACTGGTCTCAGCTCTGCAGGCTGATATATTAAGGAGAAACCTTTAGAATGTCGATTATGATGTGAAGAAGTCTGTACACACAGGGTAGGGCCAATTTAAACCAAGAACTATGATACTTATAAAACCCATAAAGTTATGCTAAGTAAATCTATACACCAAATATCTAAGCTCTGGGACATGTAGTTTCTGACAAGAATATTTTTAAAGTTTTTCCTATGCATAACTAGTGATCTCATGGGCTGTTTATGTAGTCAGCTACAAAAAACTGTTAATCCCTGGGATGGGACCAATTTTTATCCTAGGGGCATAATTTATATAACTTTTGTAGAAGCCCTGAAGTTGAAGCTATGTGCCAATTATGAAAGCTGAGGACCTTCCAGTTTTAGAGGAGATGATGTTCAAAGTGTTCACTATATGTTTCTATTGAAAACTGAAAACCCCTGGGGCAGGGCCAATTTTGACCCCAGGGGTATAATTTATATAACTTTTGTAGAGGACCTATAGGTGATGCTATGTACCAAAGATGAAAGCTGAGAACCCTGTAGATTCAGAGGAGAAGATTTTTAAAAGTTCAAATTGTTGACGCCCGACGACGGACGACGCACGCCGACGGACGACGGACATCTGGCGATCACAAAAGCTCACCCTGAGCACTTTGTGCTCTGGTGAGCTAAAAACAGACAATTTGACCTTTGACCCTGAAGGATGACCTTGACCTGGACATATCACCCCTCAAAATGTGCGGCTTCATGAGATACACAAGCACGCCAAATATCAAGTCTCTATCTCTACTGGTCCAAAAGTTATGGCCAATGTTAAAGTCGGTGATTTGACCCATATATTTGACCTCTGACCTTGAAGAATGACCTTGACCTTGACATGTCACCCCTCAAAATGTGCGGCTATATGAGGTACATATGCATACCAAATATCAAGTCTCTATCTGTACTGGCTCAAAAGTTATGACCAATGTTAAAGTTGCTGACAAACAAACAGACAAACAGACAGACAGACAGGGCAAAAACAATATGCCCCCAGATCAGATCTGGGGGGCATAAAAATACAGAACATAAATGGAAGAATGTTTCTCTGATCTCCGTGAAAAGGGGAGTAACTCTTATATACATACATGTATACATGTACGGCAAGTGATAAATTACATGTACTATTACCTAATTTTGAAACAGGTTTGACTCTATGTGTTCGTGAAAAACAATTCACTCATTTTGACTACTGAATACCTGCTTATCCCAAGCCGCGTTTAACAGATCAACATGTATACACAATCTTGTCAATTTGTTTTCACACGTTTATCATCCTATACCAAGTTTCAATAAGGACACGGATTTAACCTTTAGCCTCATAATGAACAACTCGTGATAACCATTTCATTTGCAGACAGTTTTGATCCAAATAAGACCCCAAAGTTATCAAAGAGTAGTAACTTTGTGGCTTACATTTCCACCATTTCATCAGTAGACCGGTGTGTCACGCTGTGCCATGCACCCAAGATTTGGGTAAAGTTCTCAAAACAATTACAAAATTGAAGACCTGAACGCATGCTATAAAAGCCCTAGACTTTGTTCACAATTATCGATGGATAACCCCTAAATTGCCGACGGCAGTTACATACAGAAATTTATTCTTTGTCCTTTTTACAGCATTCGTTAACGTTTTATACGATTCTATTTCCGTTATGTTAATTTAGCGAGATGGACAACGTAGTGAAATCATCATGACACGAATTAATACAAAATTACATATACGCGAAATAATCATGACGCGAATATAACCTGTTTTACAGTAATTCATCTGAAAGTTCTGACACTACAAGTATTTGAACATCATGGCCTACCCATGTATGAATAGTATTTAGAGCTCTTTGTTATGTCTTATTCATGCTAATGTAGTAGCAAACAGTGTAGACCCTGTAGTTTGATTTGGGTCTACACTGTTTGCCTAAGCATACCTGTCCAATACTTACAAATTACAAATTTGGAATCTGTAACTGATAAGGTATAGGAGATATGCTCCGGACAAGCCTTTAGTAAAATCAAGGTCAAAGGTCAAGGGCACATTGACCTGAAAATGGTACGTGACTTTCCGCCATCCCAAGATGAACTCACACACAAAATTTGGAATCCGTAGGTGGTAAGATATAGGAGATATGCTCAGGACTGTAAAATTGAGGTCAAAGGTCAAGGTCAGTGATCTGAAAATGGTACACGACTCTCCGCCATCCCAAGATTAACTCACAAACCAAATTTGGAATCCGTAGCTGGTAAGGTATAGGAGAAATGCTCCGGACAAGCTTTGTGTAAAATCGAGGTCAAAGGTCAAGGTCACAGTGACCTGAAAATGGTACATGACACACCGCCATCCCAAGATAAACTCACACACCAAATTTGGAATCCGTAGCTGGTAAGGTATAGGAGATATTCTCTGGACAACCTTTTTTGTAAAATCGAGGTCGAAGGTCAAGGTCACAGTGACCTGAAAATGGTACGCAACATTCCTCCATCCCAAGATGAACTCACACACCAAATTTGGAATCCGTAGCTGGTAAAGTATATGAGATATACTCCGGACAAGCTTTTTGCAGCTGGTAAGGTATGTTTTTTGTAAAATCGAGGTCAAAGGTCAAGTTCACAGTGACCTGAAAATGATAAGCGACACTCTGTCATCCCAAGATGAACTCACATAACAAATTTTGGATCCGTAGCTGGTAAGGTATAGGAGATATGCTCCGGACCTTTATGTAAAATCGAGGTCAAAAGTCAAGGTCAAGGTCACAGTGACCTGAAAATGATACCTGACACTCCTCCATCCCAAGATGAACTAACACACCAAATTTGGAATCCGTAGCTGGTAAAGTATAGGAGATATACTCCGGACAAGCTTTTTGCAGCTGGTAAGGTATATGCTTTTTGTAAAATCGAGGTCAAAGGTCAAGGTCACAGTGACCTGAAAATGATACGCCACACTCCGTCATCCCAAGATGAACTCACAAACCAAATTTTTAATCCGTAGCTGGTACGGTATAGGAGATATGCTCCGGACAAGCTTTTTGTAAAATCGAGGTCAAAGGTCAAGGTCACAATGACCTGAAAATGGTACGCAACACTCCGCCATCTCAAGGTGATTTCACACACCAAATTTTGAATCCGTATCTGGTAAGGTATAGGAGATATACTCCGGACAAGCTTTTTGTAGCTGGTAAGGTATAAGCTTTTTTTTTAAATCGAGGTCAAGGTCAAAGTGACCTGGAAATGGTACGCGACACTCCGCCATCCCAAGATGAACTCACACACCAAATTTGGAATCTGTAGCTGGTAAGGTAAAGGAGATATGCTTCCGACAAGCTTTTTGCAAAATCGGTCAAAGGTCATGGTCATGGTCACAGTGATATGAAAATGGTACGCGACACTCCTCCATCCCAAGATGAACTCCCATACCAAATTTGGAATCCTTAGCTGGTAAGGTAAAGGAGATATACTCCGTACAAGCTTTTTGTAGCTGGTAAGGTATAAGCTTTTTTTTTAATCAAGGTCAAAGGTCAAGGTCACAGTGACCTGGATATGGTACGCGACACTCCGCCATCCCAAAATGAACTCACAAAATAAATTTGGAATCTGTAGCTGGTAAGATAAAGGAAATATGGTCCAGACCAGATTTTTGTAAAATAAAGGTCAAAGGTCAAGGTCACAGTGACATGAAAATGGTATGCGACACTCCGCCATCCAAAGATGAACTCACACACCAATTTGTTATCCGTAGCTGATGTGACAAAGGAAATATACTCTTGACAAAAGGTACACACACCCACACCCACGCACAGTGCGATCACTATATGCCGCCAAAGCCTAGCTTTGGAGGCAAAAAATCTTTTAACCCTTTCCCTCATATGAACCTGTTTTTAGCGTACAGAGTAGACCCAGATCAGATGACTCCTATGGAAGCTGTCTGATCAGGGTCTGCTCTGTTTCTTTTGTTTCACAATTTAGATCTGATTCTACAGTTTTTGTCAAAGCAAAAACTTCTCTTCACAGAAAAAAAATAATTATTGATTGACAATTATTTTGATTAACTTAAGACATTATTTGTTTTAAAAATCAAATTAAAATAAATACAATTAGTAATAGTAGCAAGGAGAAAAGACTTTATTAAACACCTAAATTTCAACTAAATGAAATTAACGAAGACTCGCATAATAAAAATTATTTAAATAAATGATCATAATGAAACTATTTTTTTTTCCAATCACATAAATTAACTGCAGAAACAAACATAACATTGTGCAAAGACCTATGATAACATCTTGCTGTGAAATTCCCTGTGTAGGTCACCACAAATCACTCACACTACAGACTATGGGGTTAATGGGTCAACATTCCTTTCAAAATGCCTTTAATTTTTCGTCTGCAACAAAAAGTTATTGTCATCTGCTTCAATTCTTAAAATAAACTTACTTTCATTTTTTTGCAAAAATATGGTAAAGATGACAAACAGTTTAGATCCTGATGAGAAGCCGCATTATGTGGCCTCTCATCTGGATCCAAACTGTTTGCATAGGTAATCACAGTTTCACCACTAGCTTGCAAAGAGTTAAGAGTAATGCATTGAACTGGAGAGATTTTACTGCCCAGTGTTGTAACCTTTTAACTGTAGTTTCTGATGTGAAGAAGTCTATTTAACCCTTAATTTCCCTATTATAAACTTGTTTTCACGCATCTGCAAACAGAGTAGACCCAGATAAGGTGGTTCCTGTAGGATCAGGGTCTGCTGTTTGCTAATGGAATTTAATAGATCTGTTTCTATGCCTTCTAAAACAGCTACACTGATCCACCTTCCCTATTTTATTATAAATAGTTATAAATAGAATAACTATTCAGGGGGATACTAGAACTCCAATGCAGTTATCTCACTTGCCGTCAATGTGATCTATCTATATATGAAGTTTGAAGTCAATAGCTTTTATACTTAAAATGGAAGTTATGATCAGGACAAGGCGGCTGGACGGACGGATGGACGGGCGGTCTGACACCAGACAAAAGGCAATTACAATAGTCACCCTGAACATAGCTCATGTGTGCTTAAAAACTTACCGAAGCTAGTATCCCCAAACCATCCGGATATCTTCTCCTTTTTCTTGCATGCACAAAAATAATCATTCCCTTTCCTCAATTTGTGCTTTCCATGATAATACTTATCCAATATATAATGATCTCCGATTGATAGCTTGGAAAAAATATGTTCGGCTAGAATTACCGCCCAAGAAACTTCATCATTTTTATATTTCTCTGCTTCAAATACCTCTGCTGGTCGTTCTGAAAAAGAAAGAACAGAAATGAAAGACATACTGACTGCATTAATAGTTAAGGCTGGCTTTTGCAAGGGAAAATTGCTATTGCCAAATTGGGATACTATTGATATTGACAAGAGGGTCAGAACGGCCCTGATATTGCTCACCAGACAATCAGAGGAGAAGATTTTCAAATTTTCACTATGTTTCTATAGAAAACTAGCCGGCCCTGAAGCAGGGTCAATTTTAACCCCAGAGGCATAATTTATATATAACTTTTGTAGAGGACCTGAACATGATGCTTTGTGCCAAATATGAAAGCTGAGAACCTTCCAGTTTCAGGAGAAGATTTTCAGTTTTACTATATGCTTCTATAGAAAACAATGCATCCCTGGGGAGGGCCAATTTTGACCCAAGGGGCATAATCAATATAACTTTTGTAGAGCACCTGAACATGATACTGTGTGCCAAATATGAAAGCTGAGAACCTTCCAGTTTCAGGAGAAGATTTTCAGTTTTACTATATGCTTCTATAGAAAACAAGGCACCCCTGGGGCGGGCCAATTTTGACCCCAGTGGCATAATTTATAACAAGAGGGCCATTGGCCCTATATCGCTCACCTGAGTTACAGTAATATACAGTATAACCCCTCCAAACCGGACACTCAGGAAACCGGAATCCTCTCTAAACCAGACAAAATTCTCGGTCCCGTTTTATTCCTTCATTATTTCTATACAAAATTCCTCTCAATACCGGAAACCCCTCTACTCCGGAAACCGGACAAATCTTCAAATATTTTTGAAAGATATGAACTACAAATTTCCCCTACATACCGGACAGCAGGCTAAGGGCTTGTCAGTTGACACGTCCCTTAATCACAGCCTGAGGCAGTAAAACTTAACACTTTATCGCAAGGTGTTGAAAATCATAGTCTATTCGGACTCGATTATGACATGTAGGTGCCGTGAGATTAACTAATGTACAGAGCAACAGACAAGCTTCGTTTATATCGTTTTAACTAATTGATTGGCAGGAAAAACGAATCGGTTTCAAATGCTTATGGTTCAAAACGAAAACCAAAAAAGGAAAATGAATCCTGCTTGGAGATGCCGTCATTTTGTGTAGTTTTATTTTTCGTATGTTTACTATCGCACCGGTAACAAAGGGAGGTTACTGCGCACTCACAAACTGCACCTAATACCATTATCGCACGGTTACGGACCCAATCATCTATGAACGATAAAATCCGAGTTCTCCACATATAGCGATATGATTGAAAAATCTGCGAACTAATGTCAAAATATAAGCGTAGAAGAGTTAGAAAAACGATAGAAACTGCTGGCATAACATCCGTTGCAAGCTTTCTTATTAAAAAGGAACCAGTGCCAAAGGAAATCGTCAGCAGTTTGCTTATATAATTTTGAACGTCGTTTCATTGTTTCATCGAGAAAATCGCTGATGGTTGTTTTTAACTATTAAAACAAATTATGTGAACTGAACAGATAAGGTATTCAAACTGTGAAATTGGTTTTAATTATTTATTTATGGATAATCTTGATACTATTTGTTTGGTTATTAAAATAGGTCTATATGTGCATGTACACTGGATGATAAATATGGTCATATATATAAAAACCTCTCCAAATCGGAATCCCCTCTAAACCGGAATTTTTACCTGTCCCCCAACCTTGTCCGGTTTAGAGGGGTTCTACTGTATTGACATTTTTCAGTGGACAACATTTCTAGCAGATGAAAGAAGCTTAGTGCACTGCTTTCACCCTTTCACTGCTGAATAAACTTGAACTGGATTCAAATCTAATACCAAGTGACTGGTTGACCAAGATCTAAACTGTTTACAACTTGTGCCATTTTAGCCTTAGCTCAAAATGCCTAAAACTGGTCTTTGAGAAATTCAAATGACGTCAATAAAGCTATGCAATTATACCTTGATCCAGGTATATAGGCAAATAAAGTGCTAGGCAGTACATAATGCCAGTTTTTGTGTGAAATGACCAATAAAAATATCTTTAAAAAGCTTTCAACCCTTTCTCTCATATAAAACTGTTTTTACGCATTAGCAAACAGTGTAGACACAGATCAGACGACTCCTACGGAATATAGATCTGATTCTACAGTTTTTGTCAAAGCAAAAACTTCTCTTCACAGAAATAATGTGTTTTACGCATTAAAAATAAGAGTAGACTAGATCAGACAACTGCTATAGAAACTGTCTGATCAGGGTCTGCTCTGTTTGCATTTGACAAGATATAGATTTGATTTTACAGTTTTTATCAAAGCTAAAACTTCTCTTAATGGAAATAACAAGTTTTTACGCATTAGCAAACAGAGTAGTCCCAGATCAATTTTTGTCAAAGCAAACAGGTAAAGGGTTAATAGGTGTTTAGAAATAATTCTAGCTCTAGGTGTGAATATCTGATGATAAGTCAATTAAACGGGTCATTAGTTTTTTTTTACAATTGATATTGAGAAGAGTTACTAATTTTTTGAGTTGGCCTTGAGTGTTGATTAACTTAAGACATTATTTGTTTTAAAAATCAAATTAAAATAAATACAATTAGTAGCAAGGAGAACAGACTTTCCATCTGATCTTGGTCTACTCTGGTCTACGTTAAATTCCATCTGATCTTGGTCTTCTCTGTTTGCCAATGCATGAAAACACGTTTATATGAGGAAAGGGTTAAATTATGACTGTTTCCAGCAGTTTAGATCCCGATGAGAGGCTGAGTGAAAGGTTTCAATCCATATATACATGAAATCCTGAACAGTTTAATGTTTCACATTGCTAACAGTTTGGCTCCAGATCAGACACTGCAACTCCCATTTCGTCTACTGTAACTCATTCCCATTTCGTCTACTCTAAAATTTTACCCTGTTCCCATTTTGTCTACTGTTATAATTAAGTTATATTTACTCAGTTATTTCATTAATATCATACAATATTCAGACATTTTAGGACTTTTTAATGTGTTGTCATCAAATTTTATAAAAAAAATAAATTATATGTAAGATGCTTTTTGGGGTAGCAGACTTAATCCAATTTTGACACCTATCATTGTTGGGGGTGGGGGTGGGGGTGGGGGAGGGGGGTTCTTAAGAATTACCATGACTGATATCAGTTGGGCCCATTGCATAATCATGTTTTCAGTTTTCTTAATCATTACTATGACCTACATCAGTTGGGTTTGGACCCAGATCAAAAGTCTAGATGATAATCATTTTCCTTGATTGGCTAAATAGGTGTTACTCTTAGCGAAGGATTTCCAATATCTCCCACATCTGATTTGAGAGACATTGGTAACATCTAGCTGTAAAGAACCACAAATCACTCACACTACACACTATGAGGTTAATGGGTCAACATCCCCTTCAAAATGCCCTTTAATGTTTCGTCTGCAACAAAAAGTTATTGTCATCTGCTTCAATTCTTAAAATAAACTTACTTTCATTTTTTTGCAAAAATATGGTTAAGATGACAAACAGTTTGGATCCAGATGAGACGCCGCATTATGCGGCCTCTCATTTGGATCCAAACTGTTTGCATAGGTAATCACAGTTTCACCACCAGCATGCAAAGAGTTAAGAGTCTTGCATTGACCTGGAGAGATTTTACTGCCCAAGTGCTGTACCTTTGAACTGTAGAAGTAACCCTTAATTTCCCTCATATAAAATTGTTTTCATGCATCTGAAAACAGAGTAGACCCAGATAAGGTGGCTCCTATAGGATCAGGGTCTGCTGTTTGCTAATGGAATTTGATAGATCTGTTTCTATGCCTTCTAAAACAGCTACACTGATCCACCTTCCATATTTTATTATAAATATTTATAAATAGAATCACTATTCTGGAGGTACAAGAATTCCAATGCAGTTATCTCCCTTTGTCCCTTATGGCTATGCTGATGGGACAAGGGAAATAACTGTGAGGAAAAATTGCTAAGGAGGAACTCTTAAACTGTAGCTTCTGATGTTAATAGTAGCATAAAACCCCAGGGTGAGACCATTTTTGGCCCAGGGGTCATTATTTGAATATACTTGGTAGTGGTATATTAGGTGATGCTTCCTACCAAATATCTTAGCTCTAGATTATGTGGTTTCAGACAAAAAGATTTTTAAAGGTTTCCCTATATAAGTCTATGTAAAAACTACAAGCCCCAGGGCAGGGCCATTTTTGGCATGGGGATCATCATTTGAACAAGCTTGGTAAAGGACCATTAGATTATGCTATATACCAAATATCAAAGCTCTAAAAATTGTGGTTTCAGAGAAGAAGATTTTTAAAGATTTAAAAAAAAAACCTTTAAAAGTAGTGGGGCGGAGCCATTTTTTGCCCGGGGGTCATGATTTGAACAAACTTGATAGAGGACACCCTAAGGTACATTTCTGTGAAATTTGGTTGAAATCCTCCCAGTGGTTTAGGAGAAGAAGTCATTTGAAATAAAAGTGAACGGACAGACAGACGGACGGACAGACAGACAGACGACGGACGACAGGCGGTCACAATAGCTCACTTTGAGCCTTTGGCTCAGGTGAGCTAAAAACATTGTAGAGCACCTGATCATGATGATATGTGCCAAAATATGAAAGCTGAGAACCTTCCATTTTCAGGAGAAGATTTTCAAAGTTTTCACTATATGATTATATTGAAAACTACATGACCACCCCTGGGTCAGGGCCAATTTTTACCCCAGGGGCATTATTTATATAAATTGTAGAGGACCTGAACATGATGCTACGTGCAGAATATGAAAACTGAGAGCCTTCCAGTTTCAGTGAAGAAGATTTTCAAAGATTTCACTACAGTCAAATCGCGGAAACTCGACACACGAAAACTCGAACTGACGGGGTAATTCGAACAGAGCTTACGGTCCCGACACATTTTCTTCTATTTTCAATGTGTATAAAATGCGAAATTTCGAAAATGCAAGAATTCGAAAAGTGCGGAAACTCGCACAAGTCTGTGTGTCCCATCACTAAACAATAACCTTGTTTTGACACGTTAGTTCGAACGAGGCGGCGCCGTTATAA
Source organism: Azorinus chamasolen (assembly GCA_963576725.1). NCBI lineage: Eukaryota > Metazoa > Mollusca > Bivalvia > Cardiida > Solecurtidae > Azorinus > Azorinus chamasolen. The sequence continues at coordinate 62,113,822 of OY755245.1, forward strand.
TTACACAGCATAGTTTTCGCACCTTGCTCCGATTGCGCGTGAGCTGTCATTGTTTGTAACACAGATTAATCCTAACAGTAAATCGGATTAAAGATCAGCTTGACAGGTGTCACTTTTTACATGAGTGTGATGCAAACAAAGCTGAGCAAACAAATACTGTCCATAAATACAGACCGTCCCTCTACTTGCCATACACTTGCATATCTACGCTGAAGGCATTGACTAAAACAGAAAAAAATATACACGGCATTTATTTGCGACTAAAGAAGATAAGACGATTCACAGCTAAGAAGATCAACAGTATAGACTTAACCAGTAAATTGTCGTTACACATCCTGAGCAATTCAGTGAAGGACCCAGGTTATCTGGGGGGATAGCTGGATCAGGGTGGGCAGTTTACAGGGTTTCCGAGTAATCTAGTGAAGGGCCCAGGTCATCTGGGAGGATAGCTAGATCGGAAATATGTCGGCGACGGGGAAAGTTGGAGTGAAACGGAAAGTCACGCACAAAACTATTGAGTTCAAGCACCAGGTTATCGTAGAGGTAGAGAAAGGAGGACGATCACAGTCAGAAGTAGCGAAACAATTTGGGATCAGTAATAGCACTCTGTCTACGTGGATGACAAATAAGGAGTCTATTAAAAAAGGTTTCGTCGAATATGGGCCAAAAAGAAAATCCATGAAAACAGGAAAATGGGATGAGCTGGAGACTGCCCTGCTAGAATGGTTCAAAAACGCACGTGAGCAGGGTGCGATCATATCGGGAAATGTTTTGCTGGAAAAGGCAGATCAGTTTGCCGCAAGACTATCCATTAATGACTTTGAGGCAAAGGCTGGATGGCTAACCCGCTTTAAGGACAGGAATGGCATTTCCTTCAAAGCTGTCTGTGGCGAGTCTAAGTCTGTGGACGACTCGGCAGAATCTCTCCTAGAATGGCAGAAAAAACTCCAAACTCTGCTGCAGCGTTATGACCCTAGCTGCATTTACAACGCAGATGAGACAGGCATCTTTTATAAGATGTTGCCAGACAAGACTATGGAGTTTAGAAAAGTAGACTGCCACGGCGGAAAACGGTCAAAAGAACGACTGACCGCATTAGTCTGTGCCAATATGACCGGCACTGACAAACTTCCTTTATTGATCATAGGAAAGTCCGCCAAGCCGCGCTGTTTCAAGAACATAAAGACTCTGCCGGCCAAGTACCTTAGTAACAACAAGAGGGCCAGAATGGCCCTGAAGCGCTCACCAGACAATCAGAGGAGAAGATTTTCAAAGTTTTCACTTTATGTTTCTATTGAAAGTTGGCTACTCCTGGGGCAGGGCCAATTTTGACCACAGGGGCATAATATATATAACATTTGTAGAGGACCTGAACATGAAGCTATGTGCCAAATATGAAAGTTATGAACCTTCCAGTTTCAGAGAAGATTTTCAATGTTTTTACTATATATTTTTATTGAAAACTGACCACCCCTCGGGTGGGGCCAATTTTAATCCCAGGGGCATAATTTAAACAAGGCCATACAAAGTTCTGACTAAAGGCGATCAACTGTTCTTCTGAACGGGTATGTGTACCCTAGCATTCCAAACTGATTTTTTGCATTTGAATATTATTATAAATTATTACATAATAATTGCATAATCATAAGTGTAACTTAATAGTTTCAAGTAATACAATTTCATGTTAAAAAATATTTCATAATTTATTTGAAATCTTTAATTTGGCATTCTGGAGTCTTTACATGATTTACAATTCTTCTGAACTGCAGGGCAGGTTATAATAATATCAAAATGCCAATCACTATTATTAATTAACCCTTCCCTCATACAAACGTGTTTTCACATTTTTGAAAACAGAGTAGACCCAGATCGGATGCCTCCTATAGGAGCCATCTGATCAGGGCCTGCTCTATTTGTAAATGGAATTTTATACATCTGTTCCTTAAGTTTCTAAAATGGCTACAATGTTCCACCTACTATATTTCATTATGTTCTATTTTGTAGATGAATATTCAGTAGGTTGTGAAATTTGGAAAAAAATGACTACAATGTTCCACCTTCCATACTTCATTTTAACTATTTTGTTCATGAATATGCAGTAGGCATTCAAATTAATAATAAACATAGAACAGGCAAAGGGTTAAGGCACAGAGCTCCAGCACCAGATACAGGTGACCTAAAAATAGCCACTGGTCATCTATCCCACTGCTTGACTGGATGACCTATTTATGAGCAAAGAGAAGATGCTTAAAATCGCAGTCAGCTATAAGTTTGCTAGAAAACTGTCCACCATGGTGTGTAGCCAATTTTGACCACAGGAGCATAATTTATATAACTTTTGTAGAGAACCTGAACATGATGCTATGTGCCAAATATGAAGGCTGAGAACCTTTCAGTTTCAGAGGAGATGATATTCAAAGTTTTCACTATATGTTTCTATAGAAAACAATGCACCCCTGGGGTGGGGCCAATTTTGACCCTAGGGACATAATTTATATAACTTTTGTAGAGGACCTACAGATGATGCTATGTGCCAAAGATGAAAGCTGAGACCCCTGTAGATTCAGAGGAGAAGATTTTTAAAGCTTGAAATTGTTGACGCCCGACGACGGACGACGCACGACGCACGACGGACGACGCACGACGACGGACGACGGACATCAGGCGATCACAAAAGCTCACCCTGAGCACAAAAGTGCTCTGGTGAGCTAAAAAGGCTTGGATGACGTCTATAATTTTCACGCAATGGCTGAGAGAGATCGATATGAAAATGAAAATGAAAGGGCGCAAAATTGTTATGATTGTGGACAACTGCCCCGCCCATCCAAAAGTGGGCAAGCTGGAAAACGTGGAACTGGTGTATCTTCCGCCAAACACCACCAGCAAAACCCAACCGATGGACCAAGGCGTCATCAACAATTTGAAAGTCCACTATCGGAAACGAATTGTAGTGAGACAGGTGCGCTGTATTGACAAACAGAAAGATTTCAATGTCTCTGTACTGGACGCCCTCAGATTTCTAAGGCAGTCTTGGGAGTGCGTGACAACAGCTACCATAGCCAACTGTTTCCGGCATGCTGGTTTCACCAGTGATACAGTCACTTCATCGGTGATATCGGAAGAAGAGGACGACGAACTGGATGATATCCCTTTGGCGCAGTTGTCAGCCTTAGGCAACAAAGTCTTGATTTCTGACTTTGTGAACTTTGCAGAGACAGTTCAAACTTCTGAGCCAGTTACCGATGACAGCATCATTTCGGGTGTGATTGATGCAAGAGCGTCACCGGAAGTGCTTGAGGACGATGAGGAGGAGGAGTCAGTGAAAGAGAGTGACCCTCCAACAATAGATCAAGCTATGGATGCATTAGAAATTCTGCGGAATTTCTATGAATGCTCCGAAAAGTCAGAGGGAGAACTGTCAGTGTTATGTGGCCTTGAGAGGAAGATTTTGAGGCGTAAGGTCACTTCCCTGTGTAAGCGCAAACAAACTTCCATTATGGATTTTGTGCGTAGTGGCCGTGGAAATGAGTGATTTTCACATGTTTGAACTGCTATTCGTATTATGCTTCTGTAAGTGCTGTAAATATCATGATTGTGCCTCTTATCTGTATTTCATGTTGATATTCATGCGAATATTTTACACTGTTTATATGCAATTATCTGCTATGGTTTTTCTGTGTAGAAATGTCATTTGATTTGTGTTATGTATGAAAAAGCCTTTGTTCATATCCGTACTTGATTGTGCTTGTATGCAATTATGTTAAGAATTTGTATACCTGTTTCATGTTTATATGTAATTTGCTGTGCTATTTCTGTATAGATTCGTGTTTTCTGTATTAATTTGTATTATGTTGTGTATCTTGTTTGCTGTGTTCATATGTATGCTTATTTCGTTCTTGTAATGTACACGCTGTATTCATTATGTGTATTCATGTGTATGTTCAATTCGTTTGTAATGTGTTATGCTTTGTATTATGTGTATCACATGTACATATAGATATGTGTTATGAACGTTACGTTGATTTATGTAAAATAAAGTATAAAGTAAATACACATTTTCATTTCTTTATTTCAATACCAGTTTTATTTCAGCAATATGGTACAAATCAATCACACAATTCTTACATATAAATATCAAATACAGTCTCCACGCCTATAACATGTCCATAATCGGATTAAAGGTAATTCTAACGACACAGTAAATATTACGAAGATCCCAAAATGGCTACCAGTTGCGACAATTCGAAGGTGCGATTACTCGAACATATTTGTTGGTCCCGTAGCCATTCGAATTATCGTAATTTGACTGTATTTGTTTCTATTGAAAACTGCCCACATCTGGGGCGAGGCCAATTTTGACCCAAGAGCCATAATTTTTATACCTTTGTTAAGGACCTGAACATGATACTCTGTGCAAAATATGAAAGCCGAGAGCCACCCAGTTTCAGAAGAAGATTTTCAAAGATTTCACTATTTGTTTCTATAGAAAATGGCCCACCCCTAGGGCGGGCTAATTTTGACACCAGGGGCATAATTTATATAAATTTTGTAGAGGACCTGAACATGATGCTCTGTGCCAAGTATGAAAGCTGAGAGCCTCCCAGTTTCAGAGAAGATTTTTAAAGATTTCACTATAGTATGTTTCTATTGAAAATGGCCCACCCCTGGGACGGGGCCAATTTTGACCCCAGGGGCATAATTTTTATATTTTTTGTAGAGGACCTGAACACAATGCTATGTGCCAAATATTAAAGCTGAGAAACTTCCAGTTTCAGAAGAAGATTTTCAAAGTTTCACTATATGTTTCTATTGAAAACTGGACACCCCTGGGCGGGGCCAATTTTTACCCCAAGGGCATTACTTATGTAACATTTGTAGAGGACCTGAACATGATGCTATCTGCCAAATATGAAAACTGAGAGCCTTCCAGTTTCAGTGAAAAAGATTTTCAAAGATGTCACTGTTTGTTTTTATTTGACGCCAGGGCCACAATTTATAAAACTTTTGTAGAGGACCTAAACATGATGCTATGTGCCAAATATGAAAACTGAGAGACTTCTGGTTTCAGAGAAGAAGATTTTCAAAGATTTCACTATTTGTTTCTACTGTAAACTGCCCACCCCTGGGGCGGGGCCAATTTTGACCACAGGCCATAATTTAAATTAGGGATGTCAATAATCGGTATTTTCACTAACCGATTAATCGTTCATTCTTTCGACCGGTTAACCGGTTAATCGGAAGATTTGTGACTATTATACAACGACATTACAAATTTGACGAAGTTCGTGTGTGTCTGGATACCTCATAACAGCGGACTGCACGTGTATTGGCCCCAGATGTTTAAAATATTATTCTATTAAACGGGTTTTCAAAACAAATACTACCGATGAATAAATGCAATGACTATGGTTTTCTCAAAGATATGTCAACAGACCCAACGACAAAGTATCAGTGTTCTAGCTGTCAGATTTTTATCAAGGGAGATAATGCAAACGCACTTCCGGCGAGTTCTATTCGGTGACTCGAATATCGCTTTCAATTACATTTGAAAATTATTATTTTCATACTGCAGCTGTATCTATTAAAACTCAAAGGTATAGAGTTACAACCTATTTTATCTGCCGTAACGTGTGTTTAGCGAAGGAATTCTGCCCACATGGCTACACATTGACAGCTCGGATAGTTCGTTGTTTCTTGCGTACATTTGGTGAATAGAATGAATTTATCCTGCTTCACCACTCGGAGCACCTCAGCTAATTTCCGACCTCTGACGGAATACGACGAGTAGTTATGAATTGCTGCTTCATATGTTCTTTAACTAAACACAAATTGATGTAGATATTGTCATTCGACCGAAACAAGATGCAAACAACAAACTGCTCCAAATGATACAGTGGTTATCAAAACAAAATGTGCTTGATTGGCGCTTATCTACTGGTGACACCTTAGACCTATGGATGCTATCACTAATCTCCTTGAGGGCTTGTTTGTCACAACAGGGGGCAGTCTTTATGATATGGATGGGAAGAGAAAGTTAATTTTTCGGGATTTTAGTGTCATTATAAAATGATTGACACTATCATTTTTCATATCTATTTTTTAATTCAGGTAATCGAATATCATATTTAATAACCGATTATCGGTCATCCGATCGATTAACCGGTTAACCGGTTAGCCGTTGACATCCCTAATTTAAATACCATTTGTAGAGCACCTGAGCATGATGCTATGTGCCAAATATAAAAGCTGAGAGCCTTCCAGTTTCAGTGAAGAAGATTTTCAAAGATGTCCCTGTTTGTTTCTATTTGACCCCAGGGCCACAATTTATAGAACTTTTGTAGAGGACCTGACCATGATACTATGTGTCAAATATGAAAGGTGAGAACCTTCTGGTTTCACAGAAGATTTTCAAAGTTGTCACTATATGTTTCTATTGAAAACAAGGCACCCCTGGGGCTGGGCCAATTTTGACCCCAGGGACATAATTTATATAACTTTTGTAGAGGACCTGACCTAAAGATGATACTATGTGCCAAAAATGAAAGCTGAGAACCCTGTAGATTCAGAGGAGAAGATTTTTAAAGGTTCAAATTGTTGACGACTGACGACGCACGCAGACGGACATCAGGGAATCACAAAAGCTCACCTTGAGCACTTTGTGCTCTGGTGAGCTAAAAACATTCATTCTTCTCACACCTTTGTAAACAGAGTAGACCCATATTAGGTGACTCATGTAGGAGCAGTCCATACAGGGTCTGCTGTGTTTGTTTATGAAATCATAATAGTGCTGACAAAAATATCCTGTGTATAGCCTATATGCTACTATAGAAATTCATCAAATTAATATTCATGATGTCAATATAATTATTCAGCAGCCATCTGTATAAAGAAGCCAGTACATGTAAATCCAGTAATTGCTTAAAATAACAAGAAAACTTTGTTTTTATCAATGAAAAAATTTAGATAAATAAATTGGTAAATATTTAAACCAGTCTTTGTTATTTTCAAATTTATTCAATTTTAATGAATAAGCAGAGTGAGAGACATATGTAGACATGTATGTATAAGTCTCTGTCTTCTAATCACCATCATCTTAACAAGAGGGCCATGATGGCCCTAATATCGCTCACCAGACACTCAGAGGAGAAGATTTTCAAAGTTTTCACTATGTTTCTATAGAAAACTTACCACCCCTGGGGCAGGGCTTCATTTGAACCCATGGGCATAATTCATATATTTTTTGTAGAGGACCTCAAGATGATGCTATGTGCCAATAGGAAAGCTGAGAAATTCCAGTATAAGAGGTGATTTCTAATTTGCACACAGTTTGGATTCTGATCTGGTGAATAATTATGTGAACTTCATATGTGGTTTGTACAAGAGAGATAATTGTAGGATTGATATGCACTAACCCTTTATTCCATAAATGTACCTTTGTATGCCTCTCAGTCTGTAATAGTCAATTTATGAAACCATTGTGATAGAGTATTTGCCCCATAGGAGCAAATGCTCTATTTATCACAATGGTTTAAAATTTAAACAAATTCTGAAATTTCCTTTTCTCTAATTAATGCTCATTTTAGGTAGATTTATTGAAAGAGGTAAGATCTAAAAATAGCCTATGAGGGAATGGGTTAAAACAGTGCAGACAACATAACAGTGTACAGGAACTTGACCTCTTGCATAAGACTAACCCACGCTATCTGCAGTCCAAGATAGAGGGGGAAACCCTTAGACTGTAGAAGTTTATTATAAAGTATAACCCACACGACAGGGTAGGGCCAAATTTAATCTCAGAACTATAATATTTACAAAATTTATAAAGATATACCAAGTTAATATATACACCAAATATCTAAGCTCTGGGACTTGTAGTTTTTGACAAGTAGATTTTTAAAGCTTTCCCTATGCCTATAACTACTAAGTGATCTCAACACTCTGCTAGTGCTAAAGAAAACTTAAACAACAGTCTGTTTCAAAAAAACTGGCGTCCCCTGGGACGGGGCCAATTTTGACCCCAGGGGTATTATTTATATAACTTTTGTAGAGAATATGAATATGATTCAGGGCTTTCCCCAGGATTTTAGGAAGGGTTGTAGTTTTTCAGTCCTAGGGGGTTGGTGCAGGAGGGGTTCCTGCCTAGCGCTGCGGCGAACATTTTGAAAACAAGAGGGCCAGAATGGCCCTGACATCGCTCACCAGGCAATCAGAGGAGAAGATGTTCAAAGTTTTCACTATATGTTTCTAAAGAAAACTAGCAACCCCTGGGGCGGGCCAATTTGGATCCAAGGGGTATAATTTATACAACGTTTGTACAGGACCTGAACATGGTGCTATGTGCCAAATATGAAAGCTGAGAACCTTCCAGTTTCTGAGGAAAATATTTTCAAATTTGACACTATATGTTTCTATTGCACACTGGCTACCCCTGGGGCGGGGCCAATTTTGACCCCGGGGGCATAATTTATATAATTCTTGTAGAGGACCTAAACATGATGTTATGTGTCAAATATGAAAGCTGAGAACCTTCCAGTTTCTGAGGAGAAGATTTTCAAAGTTGTCACTATATGTTTCTATTGAGACATGGCTACCGCTGGGGCGGGGCCAATTTTGACCCCTGGGGCACAATTTATATAAATTTTGTAGAGGACCTGACTGACTATGATCCTATGTGCCAAATATGAAAGCTAAGAACACTGTAGATTTAGAGGAGAAGATTTTCAAAGTTGTCACTATATGTTTCTATTGAAAACTGGCCACCCCTGGGGCGGGGTCAATTTTGACCCCAGGGGCATAATATATATAACTTTTGTAGAGGACCTGAACATGATGCTATGTGCCAAATATGAATGCTATGAACCTTTCAGTATCAGAGAAGAATATATTCAAAGTTTTACCATATATTTGTATTGAAAACTGGCTACCCCTGGGGCGGGGCCAATTTTGATCCCAGGGGCATAATTTATACAAAAATTGTAGAGAACCTGAACATTATGCTTTGTGCCAAATATGAAAGCTAAGAACCATGTAGATTCAGAAGAAAAGATTTTCAAAGTTGTCACTACAGTCGAACTTCGAAACCTCGAACACCCTGGGGACATTAAAATTTGTTCGAGAAAAGCGTTGTTCGAGTTTCAGGTTGTTTGAAGTTCGAAGTTTCAAGTTCGACTTTGTACTGTGGTGCAAAAACACAACTGATGTATTGGGCGAAGCGGATTTATTTGTACGTGTTATACACGGGAATTGAATAGATAACTAATTCGATCTTCTAAACATTATTTTTTATTTACATCCACATATACGTAATGTTTATTGTCAAATTGTGTGTTTTATACACTTGTAACATACATGAATATCTAATACATGTATACACATGCAAGAAATTACCTTTGTTGTCATTTTCACCATATACCTAATGCACAAGTAACATATAAATCAATGATTATCTACACATGAATAAAACATAATTAATAAATCCTTGCTTATTTCACTAAAGCAGATGATCACATGTATTCACGATGTTTAGAATTCGTAATGCACGCATTGTTTTCGCTTGAAAATAAACTTTTATGAAAATTTAGATATTTCAACATTGTGCATTACAATTTCTGAACACAAAATTTGAAAATTGACACGATCTGCTCAGTTATTAATTTAATGAATTTTTGTTTGGCTCTTATTTTAATTAGCTTTGACCAAACAGCAATCAGGGTGAACACGTTTCAAATTATTTAAGCAAACACGCACGCTTTAATTGGTAATAGACAGGTAACACCAGTGCTAATCTGACGAGGTGTGAAAATACCGCGCGCCGCCGGTGTAATTATAACATGAAGCCATGCCGACTGACCGTGTTGACAGTTCGAACATAAGGTGTGAAATATAGAACAAACTGCTTCACGGGGACCGCACATCAGTTCGAGAATTCCAGCTTTCCGTGTTCGAGAAAACAGAGGTAGAACAATAAGGATTATATAGAGAATAGAACGGGACCAAGGAACGAGTTCGAGAAATCGACTGTGTTCCAGCTTTCAGTGTTCGAGGTTCCGAAGTTCGACTGTATATGTTTCTATTCAAAACTGGCTACCCCTGGGGCGGGGCCAATTTTGACCCCAGGGGCATAATTTATATAACTTTTGTAGAGCACCTGAACATGATGCTATGTGCCAAATATGAAAGCTGAGAACACTGAAGACTCAGAGGAGAAGATTTTCAAAGTTATCACTATATGTTTCTAATGAAATCTGGCTACCCCTGGGGCGGGGCCAATTTTGACCCCAGGGCCATAATTTATATAACTTTTGTAGAGGACCAGAACATGATGCTATGTGCCAAATATGAAAGCTGAGAACCCTGTAGATTCAGAGGAGAAGATTTTCAAAATTGTCACTATATGTTTCTATTCAAAACTGGCTACCACTTGGGCGGGGCCAATTTTGACCCCAGGGGCATAATTTATATAACTTTTGTAGAGGACCTGAACATGATGCTATGTGCCAAATATGAAAGCTGAGAACGCTGTAGATTCAGAGGAGAAGATTTTCAAAGTTTTACTATATATTTCAATAGAAAACAAGGCACTCCTGGGGCGGGGCCAATTTTGACCCCAGGGGCAAAATTTATATAACTTTTGTAGAGGACCTAAAGATGATGCTATGTACCAAAGATGAAAGCTGAGAACCCTGTAGATTCAGAGGAGAAGATTTTTAAAGGTTCAAATTGTTGACGCCCGACGACGCACGACGCACGACGGACATCAAGTGATCACAAAAGCTCACCCTGAGCATAAAAGTGCTCTGGTGAGCTAAAAATGAGGTTATCATGGTGAATATTTTGCATTTTCTGATATAAAGTAAAAGCCATAGTAGGGATCTTGAAAAAGTTTTTATTGCACATGTTTGTACTAAACAAGAGGGCCAGAATGGCCCTGAAGCGCTCACCAGACAATCAGAGGAGAAGATTTTCAAAGTTTTCACTATATGTTTCTATAGAAAACTAGCCGGCCCTGGGGCAGGCCAATTTTGACCCCAGGGGCGTAATTTATATAACTTTTGTAGAGGACTTGAACATGATGCTATGAGCCAAATATTAAAGCTGAGAACCTTTCAGTTTCAGAGGAGAAGATTTTCGAAGTTTTCACTATTTGTTTACATTGAAAACTGCCCACCCCTGGGGAGGGGACAATTTCGACCCCAGGGCCATAATTCATATAACTTTTGTAGAGGACCTATACATGATGCTATGTGCCAAATATGAAAGCTGAGAACTTTCCATATTCAGAGAAGAAGATTTTCGAAGTTTTCACTATTTGTTTACATTGAAAACTGCCCACCCCTGGGGAGGGGACAATTTTGACCCCAGGGCAATAATTAATATAACTTCTGTAGAGGACCTGAACATGATGCTCTGTGCCAAATATGAAAGCTGAGGTTTCAGTTTCAGTTTCAGAGGAGAAGATTTTCAAAGATTTCACTATTTGTTTCTATTGAAAACTGTCCACCCCTGGGGCGGGGCCAATTTTGACCCCAGGGGCATAATTTATATAACTTTTGTAGAAGACCTGAACATGATGCTATGTGACAAATATGAAAGCTGAGAAACTTCTGATTTCAAAGGAGAAGATTTTCAAAGGTTTACTATATGTTTCTATTGAAAACTTCCCACCCCTGAGGCGGCCCAAATTTTGACCCCAGGGACATAATTTATAAAACTTTTGTAGAGGACCTGAACATGATGATCTGTGCCAAATATGAAAGCTAAGCGCCTTCCAGTTTCAGAGGAGAAGATTTTCAAAGATTTCACTATTTGTTCCATTGAAAACTGCCCACCCCTGGGGCGGGGCCATTTTTAACCCCAGGGCCATAATTTATATAACTTTTGTAGAGGACCTGAACATGATGCTATGTGCCAAATATGAAAGCTGAGAACCTTCTAGTTTCAGAGGAGAAGATTTTTAAAGTTTTCACTATATATTTCTATTGGAAACTGCCCACCCCTGGGGCGGGGCCAATTTTGACCCCAGGGCCTTAATTTATACAACTTTTGTAGAGGACCTACATATGCTGCTCTGTGCCAAATATAAAAGATGAGAGCCTTTCAGTTTCAGAGGAGAAGATTTTCAAAGATTTAATTATTTGTTTCTATTGAAAACTGCCCACCCCTGGGGCGGGGCCAATTTTGACCCCAGGGTCATAATTTTTATAACTTTTGTAGAGGACCTGAACATGATGCTATGTGCCAAATATGAAAGCTAATAACCTTCTGGTTTCAAAGGAGAAGATTTTCAAAGTTTTACTATATGTTTCTATTGAAAACTTTCCACCCCTGGGGCGGGGCCAATTTTGACCCCAGGGGCATAATTTATATAACTTTTGTAGAGGACCTATAGGTGATGCTATGTACAAAAGATGAAAGCTGAGAACCCTGTAGATTCAGAGAAGATTTTTAAAGGTTCAAATTGTTGACGCCCGACGACGGACGCCGACGGACGACAGACATCTGGCGATCACAAAAGCTCACCCTGAGCACTTTGTGCTCTGGTGAGCTAAAAACAGAATATACATTAAACATAACTACAACCACAGCACCACCTTCCTTGCACGAAACTTTTAAACATGTTCTTTTGCAAATTCACAAAGATAATTTTTTTTGCAAGTAGATCAGACAATGTATACTTAAGTCTTAATTGCTTAAAACTTCTGGTCTGAACTACATGTAGTTTCAATATTTGGAAAATTCACTCATCACACTGAAAGGCCTGTGCTTGGTTGCTGCCCACATTTTCACAGACTCATGGTATGGAAATTTCAATGTTAGAAGACCTTGTATGAAAGTCGTCTGAAGGAATTGGATGTTGATGTATGTGACACTGGTCCTTTTAACGTTTCAGTTCAGAGAATCATCTCTCAAAGTCTGAAAAAAGGTGAAGCTTGTGAAAAGAGTCTGACTCTGTACCATGGAAGTAACATGAGACTACCTTCAAAACCAATATTTGATAAAGATCTATGAACCCCCCCCCCCCCCCCCCCCCCATGCAATCATCCATGCGTACGGTACGCGCTGCGGGTGTTGGCTGATAGCCTGAGACACTGAAACACCAAGGGAAGTCTGTGTGTGTACTTGTCACTTAAAATGATATATATATAAACAAACACGTTTGAAAGGGCGCCGGCTTGAGAATTTTTACATGTCGGAGAAATTAAGGGGTGTCGGATTTTTGCCACCGACAAAGATCGAATGTCGGGCCCGTCATGCAAAAAGGGCCTGGGGAAAGCCCTGATGATGCTATGTGCCAAATATGAAAGTTGAGAACCTTCCAGTTTCAGGAGAAGATTTTCAAAGTTTTCACTATATGTTTCTATTGAAAATTTGACACCCCCAGGGTGGGGCCAATTTTGACTCAGGGGGCATAATTTATACAACTTTTGTAGAGGACCTACAGATGATGCTATGTGCCAAAGAAGAAAGCTGAGAACCCTGTAGATTCAGAGGAGAAGATTTTTAAAGGTTCAAATTGTTGACGCGGGACGACGCACGACGACGGACATCAGGCAATCACAAAAGCTCACCCTGAGCACTTTGTGCTCTGGTGAGCTAAAAAGCCTTTGTTCTACGCCTCTGTAATATTCACTTTATGAAACCATTATGATAAATAGAGCATTTGCTCCTTAAATAGAGCATTTGCTCTATTTATCACAATGGTTTCAAATCTACACAATTCTGAAATTTTCCTTGTCTCTAATTAATGCTCCTTATCAGTAGATTGATTCAAAGAGGTAGGATCTGAAAAAAGTCTGTGATAAATAGAGCATTTGCTCCATATGAGTAAATGCACTATTTATCACAATGGTTTCAAATCTACACAATTCTGATATTTTCCTTTTCTCTAATTAACCCTTTCCCTCATATAAACATGTTTTCACACATTTGCAAATAGAGTAGACCCAGATTTATCCTCTATGAATAAGCAGACAACATTTCTAACAGATTACAGCCCTATCACTGCTTAGCATGACTTGACCTTAATTAGCACACAGTTTGAATTCTGATCTGACACATACCGGTATGTAACTTTATATGTGGTTTGTCTATGAGTTAATTTACTCCTATGGAGCAAATGCTCTATTTATCACAATGATTTGAAATCTACACGATTCTGAAATTTTCCTTTTCTCTAATTAATGCTCCTTATCAGTAGATTTATTCAAAGAGGTAGGATCTGAAAAAAGCCTTTGTGATAAATAGAGCATTTGCTAACCATTGTGACAAATAGAGCATTTGCTCCATAGGAGTAAATGTTCTATTTATCACAATGGTTTCAAATCTACACAATTCTGAAATTTTCCTTTTCTATAATTAATGCTCCTAATATCAGCAGATTTATTCAAAGAGGTAGGATCTGAAAAAAGCCTTTCTGATAAATAGAGCATTTGCTCCATAGGAGTAAATGCTCTATTTATCACAATGGTTTCAAATCTACACATAGATTCTGAAATTTTCCAAGAGGTAGGATTTGAAAATAGCCTATGAGGGAATGGGTTAAAAACAGTGTGAACAAACAGACACTAATTCTTAAGCAGACACCTTTATAGAGTTTTGACCAGGAACTTTACCTACCCAGTGATTGCGTAAGACAGACTGAGTATCTGGGGTCCTTTATAGTGTAAAAGTCTATTTTAAAGTATAACCAACAGGGCAGGGCTAATTTTAACCTCAGAACTATGATATTAACCAATTTTAATAAGGTATACTTAGTAAATCTATACACCAAATATCTAAGCTCTGTGACATGTAGTTTTTGACAAGAAGATTTTTAAAGTTTCCCCCATGCCTAACCTAAGTGAACCCAGCATTCTTCTACTTGTACAGAAAACAACAGTTAGCTAGAGAAAACTGGCCACCCCTGGGACCGTGGCGGGGCCAATTTTGACTCCTGGGACCTAACTTATATAACTTTTGTAGAGGACCTATAGGTGATGCTAGGTGATGCTAGGTGCCAAAGATGAAAGCTGAGAACCCTGTAGATTCAGAGGAGAAGACTTTTAAAGGTTCAAATTGTTGACGCGGGACGACGCACAAGAAACGCCGACAGACATCAGGCGATCACAAAAGCTCACCCTGAGCACTTTGTGCTCTGGTGAGCTAAAAATGGATTGACTCGAAAAGAAAAGTACCGTAACAGTGCTCAGTAATAACATTTTAATCCATCTGTGCACAGTAGAAAAATTGTCGTGTTCAATAATAGAAAGAACTTTAAAAAAATCATGTCATTTGACTTGGTACCTACAGTGAAAGCCACCGTTTAACCTGAAATTACTTCATAGATACACCTTTTAACATACGTGCAAACAGAGTAGATCCAGATCAGATGATTCCTATAGCAGTTATCTGATCAGATTTAGCTCTATTGCTCTAGACTGCAGCACAAAGTAAAATCTGTATTTATTCCTTTTGTTTGCAGCAGGCTAGCTGTCATGCGTTTCGGGTATGCCTTCAACATAGCCTACAAACCTGTGCTAGGGTAAATTTTAACGGTTGGTGAAAATGGTGTATTGCTTTATATTGGAAGACCATCAACGACAGGCAAGTTAAAAGTGTCGAAATAACATGACATTACTTCATGCATATATATAGTTGGCAGAGTTTTGCATTATAAATACTGAACAAGTATATGATTGTGTTAGCGTCCATCACCGGCACAAAATTATGGGTAAGTTACTAGTCCAAATAATTTGACATCACACAAGCTTATTTTTCATTAAAATTATCTCATTATCATTCTTCATTGTGTTTTTCATCATTCATATTCATATTTAGTTTTTGCTGCTGGCGTGAAGTCAAAACCATATATGCCAAAAAGGTGTAGTTATGCCGAAAGCATTAATCACGTGCAACTGTAGATTATTAGGTCCCAACACGTGCAAAATATAAATAAAACAAATAATGTCGTTCAAAATATCACATTTACCTTTGCTTTTAATCCTGATAGTCACAAAATGTTCACACTCGTACTTTCGTTTTAGGCCGCTAATTATGGCAACGGTACATGTACCCGGTTGAAACAAATTTACCAGATTTCCGAAAAAGGCTTTGAGCAATTTTTTTTTTCTTTTTACTTTTTTACCGTACTAATAGCCCGAGTCGCTATTCGTACGGAAGTTCCGTACGAATAGAAATAAGTACCGTGTACGCTATTCGTACGGGAGTCATCAATTGTTTTATTCAATAAAGATAGTTATTATTTTAAATTGTTTGTGTTACTTTAATCCGGGTTGACTAATTAAGTCAATTTGCAAATGAGGTCATTGATCTACAGTGCTATCTTTAATTATTTGTAATTATTTGGCTTAAAGGTTTAAAACGGATTTAAACTTTTAAAATGCATTATTTCCTTGACAAACAACTCCGATTTATCAAAGATACGATTATTGCTTTGAATTAGCTTTGATAATGGAACCTGTCTTTAATCAAATCGAATATAATCGTTATTTCATAACTGAATTTAGCACCAATTTTCGACCGGCTCCTTTACTAGTTAATGTAGGTGCATAGGCTAATCTCTAAAATTCCAGAGAATTTGAGTAATCTATTGCTCTTGTATATAAGCCTCATGTAGACTGGTGTTCCCGAAGTCCGTGGTACTTAATGGTTTTATAAGTAATAGAGATCTAAGGGAGAAATTACTTGTAAAAAAATAGCATTTCTGATGACATCCATCCGTTATCATCGATATGCTTGTTATTACTTTTAAAAAATATCACAGTAGTGCTCTGCAGCATGTAGATAAACTAGATCACTGGCAGTCATTTGCATTTATGACGTCATACTCGAAGTTTGTGGTATTAAGATCAGAGGCTAATAATTTTATTACCACTATCAATAAATATATTGCTTGGGGTTCAACTGTTAAGAAAAACCAAAACATTGGTCGTGTCTGACCTTATAATGGCAGTATTGTTGCAGACGAATTGAGAGAATTGATAGAGGGTGGCGGATCTAGAGTTGAATTAAAATTGACAAAATATTGCGGATTTCGGGGGTTCTTTGTGTGATTTAAAGTGCATTTTCTTGGATTTTGTGTTTTAACATACAGAAATCGATCCATTTTAGCTTCAGAAAATGTTTTTCAATTAGATACTATAAAGTAGGTCAAACAGGTTCGTATGTTTACGGAAGCAGTGTGACGTAATGCGAATACCACGAGATTCGTGATACCACGATATTCGCGTATAAAGCTATATAATGGAAACTTTGTCAGCTGTAACTTAACGCTCTATATTAAATCATTAAAACATGAGCTGGAAAATTCCTGGACCGGATCGAAACTGGCGCAAATTCCAACATTATCCACAGCTTACAAAATCTAATGTTTTTTTGCTGCAAAAACAGAGAAAAGTACATATTGGATAAAATCATACAGTGTCATTGACTCCCGTGTGAATAGCGTACACGGTATTTATTTCTATTTGTACGGAACTTCCTTACGAATAGTCTATACCTTGTGTGGCCTTTAACAAGGAATTGAGTAACTTATCGTTGTTCTTAAAGGTCCAAAATATCGGATGTTCTTCTAGTTTTAACTTTTACGCGGTGCCCCTGCTACATCCATTATTTTCCAAGCTCTCCATTCGCAAACGGGCATAGTTAAACCGCGACCCACTCTAACGGTGCCGAATGCGGCCCGAAATTAATAGAGGGTTAATACACGTTTTTTCGGACAATAACACCTGCAGTGTTCAAGAGACTGTTGTTGCAGATGTTATTGCCCGAAAACAAACGTGTATTAACGCTATTCTTGCATAAAACCCATTTTCTGATTAATTCTTCCGAATACAAGCAAAACTATATATTTCTTTGACACACTTCGTTCGATTTATGCTGTTTCCGGACCACTGTTTTCTTTCTGACGTCATTTCATGATTGTATCAAATACCGTTTACACGGAATTTCATTCAATATGTCTGTTTTGTTATGTTGTTGGGTCGGCGATATAAGTTGTTACTGTTGATAAGCCATCAATTAAACAATATTTACATTCGCCCTGCAACGTCCTTATAGATAGATACTTTATTGAGTACAAAGGCCATAGGCCCAACAGTACAAGGTAGCAAATAATGATTATTACATGGTCAACAGCAGAGTGATTTAAAGATCCTCATATACTCTCCATACACTCCAACAACCATACGCATGCATCGCGTTCGAGAGGAAAATGGTCTTATTCTGTTCCGGTAATTTTTTCACGTAAGAAAGATTAATGAGTAACGCATGATGTTATATAAGCATCAGTCAGAGTTCCGACTGTCACAGGCACTCAGTTACACGATCAGCACTCTGTAGATTGAAACATGTAGCGTTTGCATTAGCAGTTAACAAAAATACAGTAAGTACGCGCTGACCGTGAAAGATGTTTACCCGCGACAGGGAGATAACTCTCTAAACAAGTTGAATTAATATTTAGAAAACAAGAATTGTAGTTATTGCAATTAAATAAACTTCATCAGCTCAAATCATCGACTAACTTGCTGTAAATGAACTAATCTTAACTTTAATTAAATTTTTAATTTAATATGAAAGTAATTTATTTCGCTTTTATCTTATTTAATGTTACAAAGTTTGTTTCCTGGTCAGATGATTTGCTACTAGGCGTCTAATCTGGATCAAAACAACTTACAGAAATATTTTGAGCCAGCTCAGAGTAAGACGTTTTCTCTAAGGGATTTCTGGTGTAGACCTAGATGTACCACTCATATATAATCTATCATTTCTTATTTTAAAACTCTTATAAACATACGTGGCTAATTTCTTTATCAACACTGGATTTTCCATTTGCATTAGTTCTATAAACTTAGGAATATTTGGAGTTCGCCAGAAATAAGGCTTAATTCCAAGGCGGTACTTCCATCTTCCTCCTATTGAATGTTTGTTTTGTCTTTGTGCGTCTCTTGTTGTTTTTTCTACCCATGTACATTTGCTGTTTCCTTGTGTTGCTGTTCGGGCGAGTGTTTGTTCTGTATGTGGTATTTCCTGCATGACTCATTTTTGTACTTTTAATATACATTTTTCTCAATTCTGTGTATAAAGTACATTCTAATAAAAAATGGAACTCGTCTTCGAGTGCGTTACATATATATATGACATTTCCGCTCATTCCTAGGTATTTTTCTAGGTTTATGCCTGCGCCCCGTTTCTATTTCTAATCTGTGTGAGGACATCCTGAGTCTAGTTAAGTCATGTCTAAATTTTGTAATTGTTACGTGATTCAAGTACGACTTGAAACCAAAATCTGTAGACAGTCTGTAAGTATCTGCGCGCGTTGAATTACTAATCTCTGAGTTCCATGATTGAATGAATTGATCAGACAATCTCTGTTTACACAGTTTCAAGAATAAATCGACACTACCCACTCCCTGATTTAACCAAGCATAATTAAGCCCTAAGTTCTCTAGTAAATACTTGAGTTTCGATGCCCAAGAAGGCTTATTTGGATATATTTCCATATCAGTAAGCATCATATTGTAAACAACTTTGATGTATTTCGAATCAGAGCATTGTGTAATTTTTAACCAGTATCTAATAAGCGAGATAAACCTGTGTACTTTTAGGTTGGATCTACCCAGCTCCCCATAAATAAAATTGTTCTGTGTTTGCTGTCGCACCCCGAGTATTTGTTTACAAAATTTTAAATGGACACGTTCGAGCTTAGTTTCATTGCTAAACCCCAAACCTCGCTTCCATAGTTTAAGATTGGTAAAATAAGTTTATCAAAGAGCTCAAGTTTATGTCTGTTAGGTACTGTCATATGTTAATGCAGCATTACTATATGTCCGGGTTTATACAGTACCGCATTCGGCTTAGTAATGAGTAAGCCTTTTAGACTGTACCCAGCATGTTAATAAAGCACATCAAAACATGGTGTCAGAAGTGGGATTTGTCGAAGAAAAAATCGACGCCAACCTGCAATTTACGAAGTGTCAACACAAATTAAGTGTGCAACATTATTGCTCATTACCTGAAGTAAAACATCGCAACGATGGCAGCGCGCGATGGAATTCCTGTACCGGCAGCGGTCGAGGTAAAAGGTGACATGGCAGGAAACTGGCGATTTTTCAAAGACCAGTGGAAAAACTACCAAATCGCAACAGGCCTCAGCGAAAAAGAGGAGAACATCAGAGTGGCTACCCTTCTTACGGTTATGGGTAAGGACTGCTACCAGATATACACAAATCTGAACATTACTGACGATAATAGAAAAGTTGAAGAGCAGGTGTTGAAAGCGCTCACCGACCACTTCGAACCCACGAAAAACGTCATTTATGAACGATATATTTTCAATACCACAGAGCAGAAACAGGAGAACATTGACGAGTATGTTTGTAAACTTCGAGAATTGGCTCGATCCTGCGAGTTTGGTGCAATGACAGATCAGATGATCAGGGACAGAATTGTGCTTGGCACACATGACAATTCAGTGCGGAAGAGGTTGTTAAGAGAGGCAGACTTGACACTTGATAGGGCAATAACACTATGCAGAACTAGTGAACGCACAGCCACCCAGATACAAAAGATTGCATCTAATGAACCACAATCCGTACACTTTGCTTCAGGCCGATCAGGGTCAAAATATGGATCAAAGAAGGCTTTCAAGAAAAAAGAGACTGAAAGATCACATGAACCGAAGAACTGCATATACTGTGGGGGGAAACATGGAAGTAAGATAAATGACTGTCCGGCATACGGAAAAACTTGCAATAATTGTAGACAGAAAAACCATTTCCAAGCAGTATGTAGGCAGACCACAGGGAAACCCAGACGTGTACATGGTGTCGAAGACTCGGACTCGGATAGTGATGATTTTTGCTTCACGGTGAAATCCTCACGAGGTCATGGGAAACAATGGTATAGCAATGTTAAAATGACAAGTGGAGATACATATAGTACTTTAGATGTCATCTGCCAGTTAGACTCTGGTTCGACATGCAATGTTATTGGGTTTAAGCAGTATGTAATTCTTGTACAGAATGGAAACCCAGACATGACACCCACAAACAAGATTTTGCATCTATATGGTGGTGATTCGCATCTACGGCCATTTGGGAAAGTTGACATCTCATGTGATGTGAAAGGCAAGTGTGAGACATTAACATTTTATGTTATAGAAACTGATCAGAAGCCCCTCTTGTCAGCAGAAGCATGTGAAACACTTGGTTTATTAACGGTGAATGTTGTTAACCAGGTCAGCTCAAGCATGGAAGCTTTGACAGAAAATGAACTGCTTGAAAGATACGCAGATGTCTTCACTGGACTTGGTACATTCCCGGGAGAGTACAAAATAGAATTGGATCCCAATGTGAAACCAGTACAGCATCAGCCGAGGAAAGTGCCTCAAGCTCTGAAGGAAGAAATCAAACAAGAAATAGACAGATTAGAAAAGAAAGGAATCATTGCAAAGGTGACCACACCAACTGAATGGATCAGTAGTATGGTAGCTGTAAAAAAGCCAGGAAAATTACGTATTTGCATTGATCCGAAGGACCTGAACTCAGCCATAAGGAGATCACACTACCCTATGCCGACACTTAGTGACATTTTGCCAAAAATCACTAATGCCAAAGTATTCACAGTATTGGATGCTAAAGAAGGATTTTGGCAGATCAAATTAGATGAGGAAAGCAGCCTATTGACTACATTTTGGACCCCGCATGGCAGGTACAGATGGTTGCGCATGCCGTTCGGAATTTCTTCAGCTCCGGAAGAATTTCAACGACGCCAGCATGAGGTACTCGAGGGCCTGGAAGGAGCAGAAGCAATTGCCGACGACATTCTTGTGTATGGTTCTGGTGAAAGCATGGAGGATGCAATCAAAGATCATGACGAAAAACTATGTGCTGTACTTGAAAGAGCAAGACAAGTTGGCCTCAAGCTAAACAAAGAAAAAATGAAGTTTAGAAAATCAGAGATCAAATACATGGGCGAAATTCTAACTTCATCAGGTGCACGCCCTGACCCTGACAAGGTAAAAGCCATTACAGAAATGCCCAGACCTGAGAATGTGAAAGCAGTGCAACGCTTTATAGGACTGGTAACATACCTGTCAAAATTCTGCCCACACCTGTCAGAGAAATGTGAGCCTTTGAGAAGACTGACGGTGAAATATGCTGAATGGTCCTGGCAGTCTCAGCAAGAAGCAGCTTTCGAGGCCGTGAAGAAGATCGTCAGCACAGAACCGTTGCTGAAGTACTACGACGTCAGCCAAGAAGTCACCATCCAGTGCGACTCGAGCGAAGTAGGACTTGGAGCCACCCTGCTTCAAGAAGGACAACCGGTTGCGTACGCATCGAGAGCATTGTCCAAGACAGAACAACGATACGCGCAGATTGAGAAGGAATGCCTCGCGATCGTCTTTGCGTGTGAACATTTCGATCAGTACATTCTCGGAAAAGAGGTAGTGACCGTGCATTCCGATCATAAACCGCTTGAAATGATTTTCAAGAAACCGCTCTTGTCCGCTCCGAAGCGTCTGCAGCGTATGATCCTCCGCTTACAGAAGTACAATCTGAACGTTACTTACAAGAAGGGTGCAGAGATGTACATAGCCGATACACTATCGCGTGCAGCTCTACCAATCGCGAAAGACTGCGAAACAAACTGTGACAGTAAGGAACACATATTCGCGACGTTCCTAGAGGAGATAGACCAAATCGAACATGATCAGTGGGTTCCGCAAATTAAGGAACCAAGAATCAGGCAGATTCGTGAACTAACAAACCGTGACGAAACGTTACAAACCTTGAAATCAACGATTCTTCTGGGATGGCCTGACACGAGAGACAAAGCCCCGTTGAATGTTAGAACATACTGGAATGTGCGCGACGAGCTAACCGTTCAAGATGGAGTCATCTATAAGGGTAACCGCATTGTCGTTCCGAAAGCGCTTCGAGCAGAAATGCTAACGCGTATTCATTCTAGTCACTTAGGGATAGGTTCGTGCTTGCGAAAAGCACGCGATTCACTATACTGGCCAAACATGAATGATGAGATTAAAGACTACATCGGAAAATGTAGCACATGCAATGAGCTGAACGCCAATCAGCAAAAAGAGCCACTGATGACTCACGACGTGCCAAACCAACCTTGGTCAAAGCTTGGTATTGATCTATTCACACTGAACAAGAAAGACTACCTTGTGACCGTTGACTATTATTCTGATTACTTTGAACTAGATGAGCTTCAGAGTACTACGGCATCCGCAGTGATCTTGTGCTTAAAGAAACACTTTGCACGGCACGGAAGACCGGATTTAGTCATTTCCGATAATGGACCACAGTTTAGTTCTTCCGAGTTTAGTGATTTCGCGACGGAGTGGGAATTCGAACATTCCACCTCTTCACCGTACCACAGCCAGTCGAACGGCAAAGCCGAGCCTGCAGTTAAAATCGCGAAAGGTCTACTTAAGAAAGCGATCGCGTCGAAAACCGACATATGGAAAGCTATCCTCGATTGGAGAAATACACCAACGGTTGACATGCAGAGCAGCCCAGTGCAAAGACTCATGTCCAGAAGGACCAGACACTCGCTACCGATGGCAAAGTCTCTGTTGCAGCCGCGCGTCGCGACAAACGTGAAGGACAAAGTACTGATTAAACGCCAAAAGTCGAAGCTTTATCATGATAAAGCCGCGAAAGAGCTTCCGACGCTCGAGATTGGTCAGAACGTTCGTGTGAAACCATCGCCAAATGACAGTTCAAAAACTTGGAAATTCGGTACATGTGTCCGAGACCTTGGAAACAGATCCTACGATGTAAACGTAGATGGCGTTGACTACCGACGGAACCGGCGCGATCTGAAGGCGACGAAGGAAGATGCTGACCCCAACGGGATGACCTATGGTGACCAGGACGACCCCTGTGTGGCAGTCGAGAATGCACTCATTGACACTCCTGCCACAAGTGCAGTGAAACCCCCAAGTCAGACTCATGCAGAGTCTGCTAGTGATCAAAGGGTTAATAATGGTGATGCTGCTGTTGAGACACATTCTCCCATTAAGATAAGACAGTCTAAGAGATCAAACAGTGGCAAAATGCCAGCGAGATATGATGACTATATAGTTAGAAAATAGGACAGTTTAGTGAGAATTGAAGAGAGAGATAATAGGCATAATAAGGATTTAAAACAATCAGGACTCATACACAACTCTTCCTCATGTTTTAATTAAGGATAAGCTTACTAACTTGATCCAGAAAGTATTTGCCCGAGAAAAAACATCATTCTTGGCATGTAATGCTGAAAAAGCTTTCTTTACTGACGAGCAAATGAAGTATTACACCAATTGGACTTGCTCAGAAGTTTGCGAAGCACTAACCTTTCTTTTGGACAACACATTTGTACGTTATGGGAATGCTATATACCGTCAGGTAATTGGTATTCCCATGGGTACGAATTGTGCACCACTTGTCGCAGATTTGTTTTTGTACTGCTATGAGAGAGATTTCATGTTGAGTTTGAATCCTCAATCACAAGAAGATGTTATAAAAGCCTTCAATGATACTTGTCGATATTTGGATGATATTTTTAACTTAGATAACCCTTTCTTTAATGCTCTGATTCCTACAATTTATCCTAAAGAACTCAAATTGAATAAAGCTAACCCGTCCGACAATTATGCAGCGTTTCTTGACCTAGACCTTAAAATTAATAATGGAATGATTTCTTCTAAAATATATGACAAAAGAGATGATTTTGATTTTAATATTGTAAATTTTCCTCATCTTGACGGGGATGTTCCCCGTGCTCCATCTTACGGGGTTTATATATCTCAACTTATTCGTTTTGCTAGAGCTTGTTCATCTATTGACGATTTTAACAGTCGAAATCTCATTTTAACTGAAAAACTGCTTAAACAAGGATATAGATACCATAAACTAAGAAAAACTTTCTCTAAATTTTACTATCGAAATCTCTCGCTTATTGGCAAGTACAAATGTAATCTCAAGGTACTTTTGCGACACGGTATTTCACATCCTGAATTTTATGGTGATGTGATTTACAAACTTCGTAGAATTATTGGACATACCCATTTTCTCACTTTGTTCATCAAATATATAAAACAATTCATTAAAAAGGGATATGATCCTGTATTATTACAACATACTGCATGTTTGGTTGTGAACCCTTTTACAGTTGGCAATCACGCTGGCCTCTTTGCATGTACGCCGACAAGAAAGGTTTAGTACTCTATGAAGGCGACCTCTTAAATCCAGAAATGGAAGGAGAACGTCGGATATCTGTACTATTTCATTTTTGTCGTACCCTTTATTACTTTTCTACAGTTACTCTGTTTGCAGCTCAATCATTGAGTACACTAGCGATAGGTGGATACAGTATGTTCAATTAAATGTTTTTTTGTTATACATGCACTTTACCACTGTATTTGCTGTCGCGGTTGTTGTAGATTAGTCGGAGAGGGGATACGTTTATTTACACTGTTTGTCTTTTAGGATGGGGATGGAATAAGGGTGAGGTTGGGCGCCCATAAACCGGTTTAAACCCCCGGTGACTTTTGTCACTGACCGTTCCAAGGCGGTACTTCCATCTTCCTCCTATTGAATGTTTGTTTTGTCTTTGTGCGTCTCTTGTTGTTTTTTCTACCCATGTACATTTGCTGTTTCCTTGTGTTGCTGTTCGGGCGAGTGTTTGTTCTGTATGTGGTATTTCCTGCATGACTCATTTTTGTACTTTTATCATTATGATTAAGACATTTAAGATTTATAATCCAGTGTTAAGTGAACATCATTGATTGAAGACAGTTCAGACTCCTGTAGTCTAGTGATAATCAGTGATTTAAGACGATTTAGAATGATTGATATTCATGATTAAGACAATTTAGACTCTTGGAATCTAGTGATTCATTGTTCAACATTGTGACTCATAGTTGATGAATCAGAGATTCTAAGTGTCAGATTTAGTAATTGATCATTAATACATGATGCAAAAGTTTATGCTGATTTGGTAACTTTAAAAGTTAAGTTTCTAGTCTTTTTCTAGTCATTATTGAAAGAGATACTCAGGCTTATTTGTTACATTTTATCTTTAATATAGATCTAGTTGTTTATCATTAATGCAAGAAGCATTCATGTTACTTGTCAGGTGTTAATCTTCAAGTGTATTAGTTAATACTAGACTGCCATCAAAGATTTTCATTTGTGCATTTGAAAATGTTAGGAACTTTATAATGTTAGTTGATTAGTTGATTTGAACCAGTTAAGCTTGTTTATGTTATTTAGAAAAAGGGAGATGTTAGGTACTGTCATATGTTAATGCAGCATTACTATATGTCCGGGTTTATACAGTACCGCATTCGGCTTAGTAATGAGTAAGCCTTTTAGACTGTACCCAGCATGTTAATAAAGCACATCAAAACAATGTCTAACAGATATATCTGTAAATTTGTACAGATAAGATTTAAGCTTATAAACTGCCTTTATTGCCTGTTCGTTAAGAGCAGTGTGTGTTTCTGTAGATGACCCCCAGTTGAAAATACGACCCCTAAATAATTGAATTTACTAACGATTTCTAAGTTCTTGCCATCGAATGTGAAATTCGGATACCTATTCTGTCTACCGCCTTTCCTGAAAATTAAGATTTTTGTCTTTTCAGTGTTTACAGTTAGTTTCCATTTTTCACAATATTCTTGTAAAATGTTTAGACCCGATTGTAGACCGCTCTCTGAATAAGAGAACAAAAGTACATCATCTGCGTAAAGAAGCAAACACAATTTTAGCATACCAACGTCTATTCCCTCATATCCTTTTAATATATAGGCTTCCTCAAGATCATTAAGGTACATAGAAAATAAAAATGGCGAAATACTTCCCCCCTGAGCTACCCCTAACGTACATATAAATTCTTCACTTAAACGGTTTTCATATTTGACCCTCGATTTAAGGTTTCTATACATAGATTGAATTACATTAAGTATTTTCCTCCTGATCCCATATTTCAGAAGTTTGAACCAAAGGATATCGCGAACCACAAAATCAAAAGCCTTCTTAAAATCTACAAAAGCTACAAACAATCTTTTATTTTCGTTCAGCAGATGCGTTATCACCCCATGTAGAATAAATATGTTATCTATGGTACACATATTCTTTCTAAAACCTGCTTGTGCCTCTACATATACATGATAATCTTCTGCCCATTTATTAAGCCTTGTATTTAATATCCTTGTAAACAGTTTACCTAAAGTACTAAGTAGAGTTATGCCTCGGTAGTTTCCGGTGTCATTTACATCTCCTTTTTTATGTAATGGAATTATATGACCCTCTGACCATTTTTCAGGGAAGTACCCTTTGTCTAAAATAGTATTAAATAATTTGCATAAGTAAGGAATAAATACGTCAATACCGTATTTAAAATATTCATATAAGACATAATCAGGCCCCCCGATCTGCCATTTTTGAGATCTTTACATGCCTTACGAATTTCATCAATACTTATGTCAATATTCAATTCTGAGAACATTTCCTGTAATTCGTTATTTAAATATCTCTCATTAAAATGAATGACGTCTTCATCTACTTGAAAAATACAAAATCAGGATCGTTTATGGATTTAAAATATTCAAAGAAATTAGATGTGTTTAATGTAGATGATACGTTTGTATGTGATAGGCCTTTCAGCATCTTCCAATATTCCCTTGCATTTTTGAAGCGCAACGCCTCTAATTTATTTGTTTGATTTTTATCGAAATACACTTTTTTTGCGTCTTAAAGTTGATTTGTACTCAGTCCTTGCAGTTGCCATGGACACTCTGGCATCAGATGTCTGATTTTGTCTATATTCATGAAGTGTTTCGTAAAATGTGTTTCGTTTTTTTTTACACTCAGCATCATACCATGGTTGCTTCCCTGTACTATAATTTTTTGAGTTATTAATATTACTGGATGAATTTGTATGAAAGTCTATCTTAAATAAAGGATCACACACTTCACTAATAACTGAATAAAACTCACTCAAGTTACTATCAATATCTTCGGATAGTTCGGCATGGTTTAAATTGTTCACAAGGGTGTGGAGCCTGTCTCTAACATCATCGCTATTAATTGCATTATTAAAGGTGTGTATTTTATTTTCATTCCATGCATATTTAAATCTGACTTCTTCATTCTCTGTCTGTACCTGGTTATCGCTATGTGTACATGTGCTGGATTTCTTAAGACCAAAACTAATCAGACAGTGATCTGACAGAATATTCGGATTGTCTACTGAAAATGTGTTAAAATAGTCAAACAACATAGGTCTACATAATACATAATCAACCACACTGCTTCCAATCGTCTTAACACACGTGAGTTTACCCACATATTCATCGTCACCCAGTCTCCCATTCTCGATTCTTATAACCTTATTCTAAAAAGAAAGTTGCATTTTCCCATGAACGTTCATTTCAATACCGGATCCGTTGAAATATAAGAAATACAATGGAATATAAATATAAGAAATATTTGACGTGCTCCCGGTGTTCATGAGGTTATGCAACGCATAGCGTTACGAGCAAAGATTCACGTGAAACCCTTCGGGCTTCACTAACTTTGCTCATAAAGCCATGCGTTGCATAACCTCATGAACACCGGAAGTACGTCATTCATTTCTTAACTATAGGGCGAATCGCCGTGACGTCACGCGCACCTGTTATCTTAGCCGAGAAAAGCTTGGTGGGTAAAAAGACTGACAGCTGATATGTACACAATAACAGAAACATTGACATCACTTTGAAAACTTCTGTTAATATTAATAAAAAACGATTATGGTGCAATCGTTGATGATAATTACATCGATAGTACGTGTAAAAACATAAACATGAATCGAAAATTTATTCTGGAAAATGTATTTACACGATAAAAAGATCTTTATTTGTAGTCGGTTGTACAAAAAATAACAACACTTTAACATGACAACCTGTGGAATTGAAAAATATAAGCTTTTCAATGCATGGGTATTACACAGTACAAATTTATAATCAGAAAAAAAGTTAAAATATTGGTAAAATACACAAGTATTAGCTGTATTTGATAAAGGGTCATATCTAAAGGGTATACTTGATTAGAAAGTACACGCATTTCTAAAGAGGTGTCACAAAGTTCCTATCACAGGATACTTTACTGCCAATCATGACAAAAACGTTATTTGTTGCAAATTTATATAAAATCATAAGGCGTGAAAGTTCACCCAGAATTAAGAGTTGACATATAAATTGACTGGGACCCTTTACTCCGTGACTATTCTTGTAAGGAATACTAATATCATGCATATTTATTAAATTAATTTTTATAATAGCATATGTATTAAGGATGTTTTGGTATTAGAAAATAACTGTAGTGTCAGATCCGACATAAATAGAAAAAATATTCATAAGAAAACAGAATACCCTGATCCGGGTCTACTCTGTTTGCAAACATGTGAAAAAATGTCGATGTTTTCAGAACTCTTACTTCTGTTGCCGGGTAATGTCAGGTATACATTTTTAGATGAATTCGTAACTTCATTTATATTTATTAGCTGATTTTTTATAATGGTATAGAAACACATGCCTTAAATGTTTTGGTACTGGTAGACATGAAGAGTCGAATCTGATATAATTTCATAAGCAAACAGAGTGGGCCCCGACCATACGGATCCAATAGCCTTCAGATCTTGGTCTACTCTGTTTGCAATGGCAGGAAAACTGTTTATGTATGATAAAGGGATAAGCAAACAGAGCAGAGCCCCTTATCAAAAAGCTTCTATATGCAATATGATCTGAGTCTAATCATTTGCAAATGTGTTTATAAAGGGTTAGGAGTTTTAAACAAATAAACATATTTTTATGAATTGTATAACTAAGAAAACATTCTTGTTATTCTGCTACTTTGTGATGATTAACCCGGCTTTCCCTGCTCAGTATTCATGTAAGAAATAATGATATCATGAATATTTATATGCTAATGTTTCTAATGACATTTGTAGACAGGCTTGTTTTGTTGGTAGAAACTGTAGAGTCCGACCTATTACAATTTCATAAAGCAGACCCAGAACATACGGCTCCTATAGGAGCCGTATGATCTGAGTCTACGCTGTTTGCAAATACATGAAAACACGTTAAACTTTAACGTCGCCCCGTACTTCATTCTCAGTGTTGTTATACCTTCTGATCCTTCGAGATCATGAATTTCAGTACATCTTGTTCTGAAAATTGAATACCGCTTAAGCCGGTGCTAGGGGGCGTGAGCAGTGTTGCACTTTCAATTACTGCTCATGAACAGACTCAATAAAACCGAGTCTGCGATTTTCTCTTTTTGTGTTGCAATTTTTGCTTTCGGGGGATCACCACCCTTCAGAATTTATAATCTTCACAACAGCAGGTGTTAAGTGCTTGTGTGGCGGCCGTAAAACGTCGCCCCGTACTGCATTCTCAGTGTTGTTATACCTTCTGATCCTTCGAGATCATGAATTTCAGTACATCTTGTTCTGAAAATTGAATACCGCTTAAGCCGGTGCTAGGGGGCGTGAGCAGTGTTGCACTTTCAATTACTGCTCATGAACAGACTCAAAACCGAGTCTGCGATTTTCTCTTTTTGTGTTTCAATTTTTGCTTTCGGGGGATCACCACCCTTCAGAATTTATAATCTTCACAACAGCAGGTGTTAAGTGCTTGTGTGGCGGCCGTAAAACGTCGCCCCGTACTTCATTCTCAGTGTTGTTATACCTTCTGATCCTTCGAGATCATGAATTTCAGTACATCTTGTTCTGAAAATTGAATACCGCTTAAGCCGGTGCTAGGGGGCGTGAGCAGTGTTGCACTTTCAATTACTGCTCATGAACAGACTCAATAAAACCGAGTCTGCGATTTTCTCTTTTTGTGTTGCAATTTTTGCTTTCGGGGGATCACCACCCTTCAGAATTTATAATCTTCACAACAGCAGGTGTTAAGTGCTTGTGTGGCGGCCGTAAAACGTCGCCCCGTACTTCATTCTCAGTGTTGTTATACCTTCTGATCCTTCGAGATCACGAATTTCAGTACATCTTGTTCTGAAAATTGAATACCGCTTAAGCCGGTGCTAGGGGGCGTGAGCAGTGTTGCACTTTCAATTACTGCTCATGAACAGACTCAATAAAACCGAGTCTGCGATTTTCTCTTTTTGTGTTGCAATTTTTGCTTTCGGGGGATCACCACCCTTCAGAATTTTTTATATTAGAGAAAGGGTTACACCTTTGAATGCTTAGATATTAAGGCGGAATGGCCAGTCCGTGTTTAACTGTAGATTCAATTCATTATATAATAAGATTTAAATTTGCTATATGATTGTGAATAATAAACAGTTAAGACCCTGGTCAGAGGGTGGCTTTTTTAGCTATATATGTTATTTCGGTCTTCATTTTGCAAATGTTAGTACTTTTATTTCCCGCATTCAAAGATTTTAACAATACGAACTATTTGTTTTGAATACTGAAAATGAATTGTGTTAGACAGTTGGAGACTATACTATTACATTACTTACTCAGCCAAAATACCGCTAATTTACTTACTAGACCTGGGAAAATAGTAACGATCAAATGTGCCAGATGGTCAGTAAATCCCCTAATTTCTGAGCAGGGGACAAGGGTCAGCGATCACACAACTGCCATCTATCACACACAATCTTATCAACAAAGTTATTAACTATTACGTAACAGGAATGCGTCTAATGTAACAACTACCAAACAATGTGACAATTGTCTAAAGTTATGATTTGTTAAACAGCTTCCCGAACAATAGAAGATAACTATGTTTTGACTAATTAGATCTATGGCTAAGCATAATTAAACCCCAACGATTTAGATCTATTTAAGGTAGTTTATTGTGAATCAAAGTTCTAAAGATAATATAGATTGATATGATTTAGATATATTCTAAAATATTTTTACTAGATCTGCTACGGTACTGCAATATACAGTAGCCAGAAAGACTTTACAACACAAGAATGAACCACATGAGACTGTACATCTTAGTACCTAGATCTAATTAAAATAAAACGAGAATTAAAAATATAAATAATGTTGATCTAATTTTTTCGACATATCAGGCATGTCCAACAAATAAATAATAATGTCCCCCATTTCAAAGAAAGGCCAGATCAAGGTGTTTTTTTTTCAAAGTTCAGCTGGTAGTACATAGGGCCGATAAATTCAAGCTTCTTGTTGTATCTATCCTTAGAAACTAAAACATAATTGTCATTATAGTCAGAGGATATAGTAAATGTACAGAAATCAACAATTCATAACCAACACAGTCGTTAAATGATGTGTAGGCTAACTGTTGCTTAGCCTGTACATAGGGATACATAGGTTGTTATTGGTGTTTTTGCCCACCAGTTAACTGCGCATGCACGAAATCGACGGGTTTGTTTACAAACAGAGATTCGCCATATTGATGACTTTTAATTCGCGACTGTCCCTATAGGACCCAGCCGCTCGAGCCTCCAGTACATATAATCATTTTGCATGTTATAGTCTATTTCAACAAATATAAAACATCTCCCTTCTTTTTAAAAAAGAAATTCAATGTATCAATATATGAATTTATCTAGATATATGATTTGATTAAAGTACCTTAATACATATCAACTATTATGAAAATTGAGGGATCTACAGTGTGAAAGTTTATCTGAAACTCTAATTTCTATTGTTAACATGCATTAACGTTAAACTAATTGAAATGTCAGAAACAATTAATAGCGTGCTGATCGTATTACACAGTCCATTCACGGCTGTCGTAGCACTTATGTTTCACTATTCTCCCAGACTGTGTTACTTATGGGGCATTGAATGAAGTTGTTGCGGTCAGGTAGAAGGGGCTGCTGATGGGAATTAAATTGGTTGTTTTACATCCCTAGCTAATAAGGAAAGCAAAATTACAACACAAAAGGAGAAAATTGCAGACTCGGTTTTATTGAGTCTGTTCATGCGTAAATCCGCATTCAAGATGTGTATTTCTATACTACAGAAAAGCTAAATATGGGCTTTGACAAGATGATTTAGCTTTCTTCATGAGTTTCTTGGCAATGCCTACTCCTTTCTCGGATAGGGCATTTCCTTTCAGATGCAAAGGAGAGGATGTGTGATGTTCAAACATCCAAGATTTTGCAAAATTTGCAAATTCCTGGCTGCTGAATTGGAGAGACCATTGTCGGTTACTAATGTTTCGGCAATTCCGTTTCGCGACATGTGCACCTGAAGTTTGCGTATAACTGTATCAGATCGCGTATCTGTCAGATAATCGACTTCGAAAAAGCGACTATAGTAATCAATTGTCAACAGATAGTTCTTGCCGTCAAGATGAAATAGATTTGCGCCTACTTTTTGAAACGGTCTGTCTGCGAACTCGGTCGATATCATGAGCTCTTTGTGTTCGGGTCCCTATGTGTGAGGCAAACTGAGCATTGTATTACGTGTTCTGTAATTTCTTTGCTCATTCCGGGCCAAAACAAGCTATCTTTCGCCCTTTCCAATGTTTTTGTAACCCCGAGATGACTGGGGTGTACTTGCTGAATCATGTGATTTCGCAAGCCGCGTGGAATGAGTAATAGTACAAAAAATGAGTCATGCAGGAAACATCACATATAGAACAAACAGTCGCCCGAACAGCAACACAAGGAAACAGCCAACGTACATAACTATAAAATATCAAGAGACACACAAAGACAAAACAAACATAGAATAGGGGAAGATGGAAGTACCGCCTTGGAACGGTCAATGACAAAAAATCACTGGGGGGTTAAACCGGTTTATGGGCGCCCAAAACCACACTCATTCCATCCCCACCCTAAAAGACAAACAGTGTAAATAAACGTATCCCCTCTCCGACTAATCTACAACAACCTCGACGGCAAATACAGTGGTAAAGTGCATGTATAACGAAAACATTTAAGTGAACAAACTGTATCCACCTATCGCTAGTGTACTCAATGATTGAGCTGCAAACAGAGTAACTGTAGAAAAGTAATAAAGGGTACGACAAAAAACGAAATAGTACAGATATCCAACGTTCTCCTTCCGTTTCTGGATTTAAGAGGTCGCCTTTATAGAATACTAAACCTTTCTTGTCGGCGTACATGCGAAGAGACTAGCGTGATTGCCAACTTTAAAAGGGTTCACAAACAAACATGCAGTGTGTTGTAGTACTACATGATCAAATCCTTTTTTAATGAATTTTTTAACATATTTGATGAACAAAGTGAGACAATGCGTATGTCCAATAATTTTACGAAGTTTGTAAATCACATCACCATAAAATTCAGGATGTGAAATACCGTGTCGTAGAAGCGCTTTGAGATTACATTGGTACTTCATTATAGAAAGTTTTTCTTAGTTTATGGTATCTATATCCTTGCTTCAGCAGTTTTTCAGTTAAAATGAGATTTCGACTGTTAAAATCGTCAATAGATGAACAAGCTCTAGCAAAACGAATAAGTTGAGATATATGAACCCCATAAGATGGAGTACGGGGAACATCCCCGTCAAGATGAGGAAAATTTACAATATTGAAATCAAAATCATCTCTTTTGTCATATATTTTAGTAGAAATCATTACATTATCAATTCTTGACCTCTGAAAACGAGGTTGTCCTCGACGGACAATTCGTCTCTGTGATTCCAGTATTCTCGAATTTCCGGTTTGCAGTCTGACCTTTCCCTGGGCCAACCTTCGAGTATAGTCTATTTCAGAGATGACATTTGCGGGTCGTTTGAAAGCTCATGTCTCAAACTCTCTAAACGCCTATCAGTGACAAACAGGGGTGCAGCGTGCAACGGTTTAAACATAATTGAAGCAACTGGTTTATGATCAGAATGTACAACGACTTCATGCCCGTATGTGTATTGGTGAAACCTTTTGCAACCAATTAAAATTGCGAGAAGTTCCTTCTCTATTTGTGCAGAACCAGTCTCTGGGTTAAACCTTATTCCTTTTTCGCGAGCACGGTCCAGTGCGTTTCTGGACTTTGGTCATGCTCTTCGTTTGTTCGAATAACAAAATATCGTCAACAATGGCTTCTATGTCTGCTGAAAGATGTCACCTGATGATGATATGCCAAAGGGAAGACGCAAGTATTTATACCTCCCGAATGCAGAAATTGCGTAACGGAATATATTGATAGGCGTAAAAGACAATATACTTAGATCTAGTGAAATAATGTCTGTTCAGTAGATTTTACAATGAATGTATACTGTTTATTCAATGTGAAAACATTCCAATATCGCGTTTTCAGCTCAAAAATTATCGTTTACACATAAATATGGAGTTACGCTATCAATGAATATCTTTTTTCAAAATTACACAAACATCCGTCGGATATAGGGTATATCTTAACATCCTTAAAGTAAGTTCCTGTATCTATGCAAGAGGCTTGAGTATGTACACACTGCAAATAACGTGTTAAATTGTATGACACTGCAAATAACGTGTTAAATTGTATGAATAAATCGAGAAATTATCAACTTATATTCTCAGTGTTGTTATATTTTCTGGTCCTTTGGGATCATTAGTTCTGATGTCATTAGTTTTGAAAATTGTATATTGCTTAAGCCAGTACTATGGGCGTGAGTAATGTTGCACTTTTAATTACTTCTCATGAACAGACTAAATAAAGCCGAGTCTGCAATTTTCTCTTTTTGCATTTCTACTTTTCCTTTCGAAGGACCACCCATTTTCAGAATTTAATTACTGCTTTATTACAAAAGCAGTATTCTGTTTAGCAATAATATAAATTATGAAGGGAGGTGATCCCCGAGAGCAAAAATTGCAACACAACAAGATATGTCACAGTCACGTGACAAATGCCCCCAAAAATTATACCCTGTGACCTTGACCTTTGACCCATGGACCAGGGAGTTGACACATCGACTTTGTGTGGTGAACATTTGTGCCAGGTTCCTTTGAAATCCATTCACAGATAAACAAGTAATTGTACCCTGTGACCTTGACCTTTGACATATGGACCAGGGAGCTGAACCCGACACATCGTCTTTGTCTGGTGAACATCTGTGCCAAGTTATTTTGAAATCCATTGACAGATAAAGAAGTTACAGACCGGACACGAAATTTGTGACAAAGTAATTGTACCCTGTGACCTTGACCTTTGACCTATGGACCTGAGAGTTGAAAGCGACACATCGTCTTTGTGTGGTTAACATTTGTGCCAAGTTATATTGAAATCCATTGATAGATGAAGAAGTTACAGACCGGACACGAAATTTGTGACAAAATAATTGTACCCTGTGACCTTGACCTTTGACCCATGGACCTGGGAGTTGAACGGGACACATCGTCTTTGTGTGGTGAACATTTGTGCCAAGTTATATTGAAATCCATTGATAGATGAAGAAGTTACAGACCGGACACGAAATTTGTGACAAAGTAATTGTACCCTGTGACCTTGACCTTTGACCCATGGACCTGGGAGTTGAACGGGACACATCGTCTTTGTGTGGTGAACATTTGTGCCAAGTTATATTGAAATCCATTGATAGATGAAGAAGTTACAGACCGGACACGAAATTTGTGACAAAGTAATTGTACCCTGTGACCTTGACCTTTGACCCATGGACCAGGGAGTTGAACGCGACACATCGTCTCTGTCTGGTGAACAT
This sequence comes from Azorinus chamasolen, assembly GCA_963576725.1. Taxonomy (NCBI): domain Eukaryota; kingdom Metazoa; phylum Mollusca; class Bivalvia; order Cardiida; family Solecurtidae; genus Azorinus; species Azorinus chamasolen. Next base: position 62,150,485 of record OY755245.1, read on the forward strand.
TTGTGGCAAGTTATATTGAAATCCATTGATAGATGAAGAAGTTACAGGCCAGCACGAAATTTGTGACAAAGTAATTGTACCCTGTGACCTTGACCTTTGACCCATGGACCTGGGAGTTAAACGCGACACATCGTCTTTGTGTGGTGAACATTTGTGGCAAGTTATATTGAAATCCATTGATAGATGAAGAAGTTACAGACCGGACACGAAATTTGTGACAAAGTAATTGAATCCTGTGACCTTGACCTTTGACCCATGGACCTGGGAGTTGAACGCGACACATCGTCTCTGTCTGGTGAACATTTGTGGCAAGTTATATTTAAATCCATTGATAGATGAAGAAGTTACAGACCGGACACGAATTCCGGACGGAAGGACAGACGGACGGACAGACGGACAGACGGACAGACTGAAGGACGGACAATGCGATTACTATATGCCCGCCTTTGGGGGCATAAAAAGAGAAAATTGCAGACTCGGTTTCATCGAGTCTGTTCATGAACAGCAATCGAAAGCGCAACACTGCTCAAGCCCCTAGCACCGGCTTAAGCGGTATTCAATTTTCAGCACAAGTACTGAAATTCGTGATCTCGAAGGATCACAAGGTACAACATTGAGAATGAAGCAAGGGGCGACGTTTTACGGCTGCCACACAAGCACTTAACACCATAATTTCATTTAGGAGATTCAAAACACAATTGCACCGAACCATTATGTAAACCTTTCCACTCTCTAATAAGCTAGAAATTACATCGCCCTGAAGCGAAATGATGCTATCTACCCTTATTCCAATTGGCTACAAGTATGTATTAACATTTACCTTAATATATGTCCGACCAATCACCAACAATCTAAAAGAGACGTATAAAAAATTTTGATTAACGAGAATGTAATAACAATTGCACCGAATAGACATAAAAAATCTCAAGCCAGAGCGATATTTCCTAAGCGAGAAACTATTTCGCCCTAAAGCGAAATAATGTACTGCATTCGCCACAATACCAATTATCTATACCTTTGTAAAACAAATTAATCATCTTAATCCTCTTTACATATAATTTGATATGATAGCAATAGTATAACTTCTAAATGAAAAAGAAGTAAAGTCAAGCAAACGAGAATATAAAACATTTGCACAGATAAATGATCGACATTTCACCTCAAGAGATATATTCCATGAGGTAAAACCTATTTTGCAATATATCAAAATAATACACTGCATTTTCGTTTTGGTGTGTTTTGGTGTTGGTTGCGTCTTGTATGTGGATTTGTCTGCTTGACTTTACTACTTTTCCATTTATACTAATTATCGATATTTATTCTATACAAATTCATTTCAATCCCCTATTCACACAATTCAATATAATAGCAATGATATAATTTTATTAAGAGTTTTAATAGTTAAAAGTTTTAATAGTTAATCGTTTTATAGACTCAATAAAACCGAGTCTGCAATTTTCTCCTTTTCTGTTGCAATATTTGCTTTCGGGGAATCACCTGTCTTCAAAATTGATATGGGGCAATTATATAACCTCATTAAGGAAACTTTACAAATCTTTGCAACCAACTTATATTAAAACCTAAAGTCGGAGCATTATTTCTCAAACTAGAAACTACTTCGTCCTAAAGCGAATTATATCACTATATTCGCCATAATACCAATTATCCATATTTTATTACATTTCATATTGCAGAAATTGCTTAGCGAAATATAATGATAGACGTTAAAGAAAATATACTTAGATCTAGAAAAATAAATGCATAATGTTTATTCAACGTGGCAACATTCAGATATCGCGTGTTCAGCTCAATAATACTCGTTTATATGGGAATATACTTTCACATCCTAAAAGGAAGGTCCTGTGTCTATGCAAGAGGCTTAAGTATGGGACACACTGCAAAAACGTGTTAAATTGTATGAATAAATCGAGAAAATATCAACATAATTACTGCGTTATTTCCAAAAGCAATATGCTGTTAAGCAATAATATAATTTCATTTAGGAGAATCAAAACAATTGCGTCGAACCATTATGGAAACCTCTCCACTCTCCCATAATGAAAAAGTAGTAAAGTCAAGCAGGAAAAGCCACACACAAAACGCCAGCATCACGAACACACCGACAGAAAGCAATTTGTATAATAGCAATTTATTCACATACACATATACTCATACATGAAAAAGTCACATACAAGACGCAATCCCCACCAACACATCGATAGACAGCATGTCACACAAAAACACAAGACACAAGACAAACAAAAAGTAAGGGTGACAAAGAGAACCGCATTGGCAGGGTCAGTAGCAAAATCACCACTGGGGGTTTAAACACGCTAGAAATTACCTCGCCGCAAAGCGGAATGATGCCATATATCCGCCCTTATTCCAATTGGCTACAAGCATGTATTAACATTTACCTTAATATATGTTCGATCAACCGCAAACAACTCAACCTAAAAGGGATGCATAATAAATATCTTAATTAAAAAGAATGTAATAACGATTGCATCGAAAAGATATCACAGTCTCAAGCCAGATCAATATTTATAAGCAACTATTTCGCCATAAAGCCAAATAATGTAGTTGTATTCGTCACAAAACCATTTATCTATACCATTGTATAAATTATTCATTTTTTATCCTCTCTACATATAATTTGATATGCTAGCAATAGTATAACGAGAATATAACACATTTTCACCGATACATGATCGAAATTTCACCTAAAGAGATATATTCCATGAGATAAAAACTATTTCGCCCTATATTAAAATAATGCACTGTATCTTGGCTTTATACTAATTATCGATATTTATTTTATACAAATTCATTTCAATTTCCTATTCACATAATTCAATATAATAGCATTGTAATTTCATTAACGAAACTTTAAACACCTTTGTACCGAAAATATATTAAAACCTTAACCCAGAGCTATATTTCTTAAACTAGAAAATATTTAGTCCTATAGCGAAATCATTCACTATATTCATCCTTATAGCAAGTCTCCAGATTTTATCACAAAACATTTATCTCTCTCGTTCCCTTATATTTAATTTGAAATATGAACCGTAAAAATCCCTATCAATTGACTTATCAGCAATACATGTACTCCCCTGACTATTGATTGTCATTAATTGACTCTTTAAATGGAAACCTGCATAACTACTTTCAAAGTAATCAACGTAAATTAGTTGTACATATGACATCCACTCTTTCATATTCGATTTTATACGTTATCGACAAAAACGGTTTTAATAGGTACAACAGAAATATATCACTTTGTTGCAGTTGTAGAACATGTCTGCGTGGCGGACAATTGTGATAGTCTTCAACATTTATGCTACATTAATTTTGATCAATTTTTGACTGATTCTCTTTGAAACCCTGTTTAAGAATCATACAGTTGTAGGGTTACTATCTTTAAATACAAAAGAATACTGTTAGGCACCGTAATAGTACTGATGTAATCAGCACCTCTTTACAGAGTAACACGAACACATCTAAAGCACTAGTTTACCTATATATCTCGTATCATAGTTTTCCATTGTGCATCATTAACTGTGGAATAAAATCAATGATAGAGCTAGACTCATCCTCGGTTTGTGAATAGACACGTGACAAGCTCTACGTGGCACCCATCAAGTGGTTGGTGTTTCCATATCAAGCATCCTAGTGTTTCCATATCAAACATCCTATCTCATAATTGAAAGGTATGTGTCTGCATATAGTTTATTCTCATGAATAGTTACACTATTGTTTTCATTAGATACGTAAATGTGATTTTCTTTATTTGTTTAAATAACTCCGTTGTGACGGCCCTTTTGGTACTCTGTTCATCGCTAAGGATTAATTATGTGTTCAACTAGAGTTTTTGCTGCATGTTTATGTAAGTTTCGTCGATGCAGAATTATTCTCATTACTCTTATCCAGAATTAAGTAGTTTATAACAGAAATGTGTGGTCTCCATTGGCAGATTCCGTTCAGTTTCAGCTTCTCCTTATTTATGTTCATTTATATTTCAATTATCATTAGAAAAAACGTGTTGTTTAATTCGTTTGTTGAGTTGACATTTTACGGCATTGCGACACAGAATAGGTCATATAACGTCAGTGAATAAAGTGTGATGATAAGATGAGATTATGATGATTTCAAGAAGGTGATTCCGGCTAATATCATTCATTGCGAAGCAGTGCAAGGGTTCAAAAACACCAATTAGTTCTTAGCACAGGGGATAATCTCTGTCAAATCCTGTGACAATGAAGTCCCAGAACCGTGACAAGGAAGGAATGTTTCTAGGGTCAAATGACATGATATAATTATATAACCTTATTAAAAATACACCTTTGCGCCCAACTGATATTAAAACCTCAAGTAAGAGCATTATTTCTCAAACTAGAAACTACTTCGTCCTGAAGCGAAATAATTCACTTTATTCGCCATAATACCAATTATCCATATTTTATTATCCCCTGCCAAAGACAGATGGGTTCTGTTTTGGGTTTGTCCGTCCGGCCATCCTTTCGTCTTTCCGTTTTCTGTCCTTCTGTCTTTCCATCCATCCGTCCGTCCGGTTTCCGTCCGATGCCGTATCTCTGTAACATATTGGCAGTTTTAAATGAAACTTTACATGACTGTATAATACTTCGTCCTGAAGCGAAATAATTCACTATATTCGCCATAATACCAATTATCCATATTTTATTATCCCCTGCCAAAGGCAGAGGGATACTGTTTTGAGTTTGTCCGTCCGGCCATCTTTCCGTCTTTCCGTCTTTCTGTCCTTCCGTCTTTCCATCCATCCATCCATCCGTCCGGTTTCCGTCCGATGCCATATCTCTGTAACGGATTGACAGAATTCAATGAAACTTTACCCGACTGTTTGTTATCACTGGGGCATCGTTCCCCTGTATTACTTTTTCAGATTGCGTGTGACATTTAGGAGTTATTGCCCTTTTATAAGCAAACATGACATTTGTATCTTTCGATGCCATATCTCTTGAACAGATGGACAAACATTAATGAAACTTTGCATGAATATTTGTTTTCACTGGGGCATCATTCCCATGTATAACCTTTCCAGATAGCATGTGGCATTTAGGAGTTATTGCCCTTTTATACGAAAAAATACATTCTCCCGGTCCGATGCCATATCTCTGTAGCGGATTGATAGAATTCAATGAAACTTGACATGACTATTTTGTTATAACTGGATCATCGTTGCCATGTATTACTTTTCCAGATCGCTTGTAATATTTAGAAGTAATTGCCCTTTGATCCTCATAAATCACAGTTTTTCCGCCATTCTATATCTTTGCAACGGATTGACAGAATTCAATGAAACTCAACATGTATCTTTGTTATGGCCATGGCATCGTTCCCATGTATTACTTTTTCAGATGACATTCGGCTTTTAGGAGTTATTCCCCTTTGATACACTAAAATAATGTATTTATTGCTCTTATCACCTTCTAAAAGCAGAGGGATATTTATTGCCTTCAATACTGTTTTGCATTAAGTACTTGAATATGCTTTATACAGCTTTCATACCCAAGCAGTGTCAAGATAAAATAGGGCTTACGATTCAAACACTTCAGAAATAGATCAGCAACCACGTCACCAATGCAGCATCCAATCCGTTATGTAATGAGACACTATATCCGAATAAACTGTATAGTATATACAAACTACAACTAATGCAAAAAGTAGTAAGACTGGATTAGATGCCACAGTGGAGATGCAGCAGCCAGTCTAGGTCTATACTTTTTGTAATACAATAAGGCAAAATTCCCCTTGCTGTGGCTCATTCAGTATCACACAATTATTAAAAATTGTCGTAGAAAGCATTAATTTGGCCCAATTTTCATAACGTTGGTCAAATTATCTATGTAAGGAATCAGTATGTATCAAAGGAAAGTAAAACCTGCTTTAGCGATCCAGGGCTATCATAGTCCTCATGTTTTAATTGATTATCTAATGATAAGATTACCCCATCATTATTTGCCGTTTTATTAGGTAATACCTTTGGCAGGGGATATCAATTCTATGAATTTGCTTGTTACATTTCATATTGCAGAAAATGCGTAGCGGAATATATTGATAGACGTGAAAAAAAATATACTTAGATCTGGAGAAATAATGTTTGTTCAGTAGATTTTACAATGAATGCATACTGTTTATTCAATGTGACAGCATTCAAATATCGCGTTTTCAGCTCAATAATTATCGTTTATATGGAATTACTCTATCAAAGAATATATTTTTTTCAAAATAACAGAAACATCTGTCGGATATAGGGTATATCTCCCTTCACATCTGAAATGGAAGGTCCTGTGTCTATGCATGAGGCTTGAGTATGTACACACTGCAAATAACGTGTTAAATTGTATGAATAAATCGAGAATATATCAACATATATTTTCAGTGTTGTTATATTTTCTGGTCCTTCGGGATCATTAGGTCTGATATTATTAGTTTAGTTTTGAAAACTGAATACTGCTTAAGGTAGTGCTAGGGGTCGTGAGTAGTGTTGCACTTTTAATTACCACTCATGAACAGACTCAATAAAATCGCGTCTGCAATTTTCTCTTTTTCCATTTCTACTCTTGCTTCAGAAGGATCACCCATTTTCAGAATTTAATTATTACAGCATTTCCAAATGCAATATGCTGTATACCAATAATATAATTTTATTTAGGAGAATCAAAATGCAATTGCGCCGAACCATTATGGAAACCTTTCCACTCTCTCAGAAGCTAGAAATTACCTCGCCCTAAAGCGAAATGATGCTATATATCTACCCTATTTCCAATTGGCTAAAAAGGCCGTATAATAATCATAACAAACAAGAATGTAATAACAATTGCATCGAATAGATATCAAAATCTCAAGCCAGAGCAATATATCCTAAGCAAGAAACTACTTCGCCCTAAAGCGAAATAATGTACTGTATTCGCCACGATACAAATTATCTATACCTTTGTAAAAATATTCATTTTTAATCCTCTCTACATATAATTTGATATGATAGCAATAGTATAACTTCTAAATGAAAAAGAAGTAAAGTCAAGCAAACGAGAAGATAAATTCTGAAGGGTGGTGATCCCCCGAATGCAAAAATTGCAACACAAAAAGAGAAAATTGCAGACTCGGTTTTATTGAGTCTGTTCATGAGTAGTAATTGAAAGTGCAACACTGCTCACGTCCCCTAGCGCCGGCTTGAGCGGTATTCAATTTTCAGAACAAGAAGTACTGACATTCATGATATCGAAGGATCAGAAGGTATAACAACACTGAGAATGAAGTACGGGACGGCCGCCACACAAGCACTTAACACCTGCTGTTTTGAAGATTATAAATTTTGAAGGGTGGTGATCCCCCGAAAGCAAAAATTGCAACACAAAAAGAGAAAATTGCAGACTCAGTTTTACTGAGTCTGTTCATGAGCAGTAATTGAAAGTGCAACACTGCTCACGCCCCCTAGCACCGGCTTAAGCGGTATTCAACGTTTGCACAGATAAATGATCGACACATTTCACCTCAAACCTATTTTGCCATATATCAAATAATACACTGCATTTTGGTTTTGGTGTATTTTGGTGTTTTGGTGGTGATTGCGTCTTGTATGTGGATTTGCATGCTTGACTTTACTACTTTTCCATTTCAACTAATTATCGAAATTTATTCTATACAAATTCATTTCAATACCCTATTCACTCAATTCAATATAATGGCAATGATATAATTTTATTAACAGACTCAATAAAACCGAGTCTGCAATTTTCTCCTTTTTTGTTGCAATATTTGCTTTCAGGGGATCACCTGTCTTCAGAATTGATATGTGGCAATTGTATAACCTCATTAAGGAAACTTTACAAATCTTTGCGACCAACTTATATTAAAACCTAAAGTCGGAGCATTATTTCTCAAACTAGAAACTACTTCGTCCTAAAGCGAAATATATCAATATATTCGCCATAATACCAATTATCCATATTTTATTACATTTCATATTGCAGAAATTGCGTAGCGAAATATTATGATAGACGTTAAAGAAAATATACTTAGATCTAGAAAAATTAATGCATAATGTTTATTAAATATGGCACCAATTTTCTCTTTTTGCATTTCTACTTTTGCTTTGGAAGGATCACCCATTTTCAAAATTTAATTAATACAGCAATTTCAAAAGCAATATGCTGTTTAGCAATAATATAATTTTATTTAGGAGAATCAAAACACAATTGCGCCGTACCATTATGGAAACATTTTCACTCTCTCATAAGCTAGAAATTACCTCGCCCTAAAGCGAAATGATGCTATATATCTACCCTTATTCCAATTGGCTACAAGTATGTACTAACATTTACCTTAAAATATGTCCGACCAACCACCAACAACACATTCCTAAAAGGGACGTATAATAAATCATAATGAACGAGAATGTTATTACAATTGCACCGAATAGATATCAAAATCTCAAGCCAGAGCAATATATCCTAAGCTAATAACTACTTCGCCCTAAAGCGAAATAATGTACTGTGTTCACCACAATACCAATTATCTATACCTTTGTAAAAAATATTCATTTTTAATCCTCTCTACATATAATTTGATATGATAGCAATAAAATAACTTCTAAATAAAGAAGTAGTAAAGTCAAGCAAACGAGAATATAACACATTTGCACAGATAAATGATCGACATTTCACCTCAAGAGATATATTCCAGGAGGTAAAACCTATTTTGCCATGTATCAAAATAATACACTGCATTTTCGTTTTGGTGTCTTTTGGTGTTTTGGTGGTGGTTGCGTCTTGTATGTGGATTTGTCTGCTTGACTTTACTACTTTTCCATTTATACTGATTATCGATATTCATTTTATACAACATCATTTCAATCCCCTATTCACACAATCCAATATAATAGCAATGATATAATTGTATTAATAGTTTTAATAGTTAATAGTTTTAATAGTTAATAGTTTTATAGACTCAATAAAACCGAGTCTGCAATTTTGTCCTTTTCTGTTGCAATATTTGCTTTCAGGGGATCACCTGTCTTCAGAATTTATATATGGCAATTATATAACCTCATTAAGGAAACTTTACAAATCTTTGCGACCAACTTATATTAAAACCTAAAGTCGGAGCATTATTTCTCAAACTAGAAACTACTTCGTCCTAAAGCGAAATACATAATATTCGCCATAATACCAATTATCCATATTTTATTACATTTCATATTGCAGAAATTGCGTAGCGAAATATTATGATAGACGTTAAAGAAAATATATTTAGATCTAGAAAAATAAATGCATAATGTTTATTAAATATGGCTGCAATTTTCTCTTTTTGCATTTCTACTTTTGCTTTGGAAGGATCACCCATTTTCAAAATTTAATAAATACAGCAATTTCAAAAGCAATATGCTGTTTAGCAATAATATAATTTTATTTAGAAGAATCAAAACACAATTGCGCCGTACCATTATGGAAACTTTTTCATTCTCTCATAAGCTAGAAATTACCTCGCCCTAAAGCGAAATGATGCTATATATCTACCCTTATTTCAATTGGCTACAAGTATGTACTAACATTTACCTTAAAATATGTCCGACCAACCACCAACAACACATTCCTAAAAGGGACGTATAATAAATCATAATCAACGAGAATGTTATAACAATTGCACCGAATAGATATCAAAATCTCAAGCCAGAGCAATATATCCTAAGCTAAAAACTACTTCGCCCTAAAGCGAAATAATGTACTGTGTTCGCCACAATACCAATTATCTATACCTTTGTAAAAAATATTCATTTTTAATCCTCTCTACATATAATTTGATATGATAGCAATAAAATAACTTCTAAATAAAGAAGTAGTAAAGTCAAGCAAACGAGAATATAACACATTTGCACAGATAAATGATCGACATTTCACCACAAGAGATATATTCCATGAGGTAAAACCTATTTTGCCATGTATCAAAATAATACACTGCATTTTCGTTTTGGTGTCTTTTGGTGTTTTGGTGGTGGTTGCGTCTTGTATGTGGATTTGTCTGCTTGACGTTACTACTTTTCCATTTATACTGAACATCGATATTTATTCTATACAAAATCATTTCAATCCCCTATTCACACAATCCAATATAATAGCAATGATATAATTTTATTAATAGTTTTAATAGTTAATAGTTTTAATAGTTAATAGTTTTATAGACTCAATAAAACCGAGTCTGCAATTTTCTCCTTTTCTGTTGCAATATTTGCTTTCGGGGATCACCTGTCCTCAGAATTTATATATGGCAATTATATAACCTCATTAAGGAAACTTTACAAATCTTTGCGACCAACTTATATTAAAACCTAAAGTCGGAGCATTATTTCTCAAACTAGAAACTACTTCGTCCTAAAGCGAAATATATCACTATATTCGCCATAATACCAATTATCCATATTTTATTACATTTCATATTGCAGAAATTGCGTAGCGAAATATTATGATAGACGTTAAAGAAAATATACGGGGATGTTCCCCATGCTCCATCTTACGGGGTTTATATATCTCAACTTATTCGTTTTGCTAGAGCTTGTTCATCTATTGACGATTTTAACAGTCGAAATCTCATTTTAACTGAAAAACTGCTTAAACAAGGATATAGATACCATAAACTAAGAAAAACTTTCTCTAAATTTTACTATCGAAATCTCTCGCTAATTGGCAAGTACAAATGTAATCTCAAGGTACTTTTACGACACGGTATTTCACATCCTGAATTTTATGGTGATGTGATTTACAAACTTCGTAAAATAATTGGACATACCCATTTTCTCACTTTGTTCATCAAATATATAAAACAATTCATTAAAAAGGGATATGATCCTGTAGTACTACAACATACTGCATGTTTGGTTGTGAACCCTTTTACAGTTGGCAATCACGCTGGCCTGTTTGCATGTACGCCGACAAGAAAGGTTTAGTACTCTATGAAGGCGACCTCTTAAATCCAGAAATGGAAGGAGATCGTCGGATATCTGTACTGTTTCATTTTTGTCGTACCCTTTATTACTTTTCTACAGTTACTCTGTTTGCAGTTCAATCATTGAGTACACTAGCGATAGGTGGATACAGTATGTTCAATTAAATGTTTTTTTGTTATACATGCACTTTACCACTGTATTTGCTGTCGCGGTTGTTGTAGATTAGTCGGAGAGGGGATACGTTTATTTACACTGTTTGTCTTTTAGGATGGGGATGGAATAAGGGTGAGGTTGGGCGCCCATAAACCGGTTTAAACCCCCGGTGACTTTTGTCACTGACCGTTCCAAGGCGGTACTTCCATCTTCCTCCTATTGTATGTTTGTTTTGTCTTTGTGCGTCTCTTGTTGTTTTTTCTACCTATGTACATTTGCTGTTTCCTTGTGTTGCTGTTCGGGCGAGTGTTTGTTCTGTATGTGGTGTTTCCTGCATGACTCATTTTTGTACTCTTAGATCTAGAAAAATAAATGCATAATGTTTATTAAATATGGCAACATTCAAATATCGCGTTTTCAGCTCAATAATTATAGTTTATATGGAATTACTCTATCAATGAATATCTTTTTTCAAAATTACAGAAGCATCTGTCGGATATAGGGTATATCTCCCTTCACATCTTAAACGGAAGGTCCTGTGTCTATGCATGAGGCTTGAGTATATACACACTGCAAATAACGTGTTAAATTGAATAAATAAATTGAGATAATCAACTTATATTTTCAGTGTTCTTATATTTTCTGGTCCTTCGGGATCATTAGGTCTGATGTAATTAGTTTTGAAATCTGAATACTGCTTAAGCCAGTGCTAGGGGGTGTGAGTAGTGTTGCATTTTTAATTACTACTCATGAACAGACTCAATGAAATCGCGTCTGCAATTTTCTCTTTTTGCATTTCTACTTTTGCTTTGAAGGATCACCCATTTTCAAAATTTAATTAATACAGCATTTCCAAAAGCAATATGCTGTTTAGCAATAATATAATTTTATTTAGGAGAATCAAAACACAATTGCGCTGTACCATTATGGAAACTTTTCCACTCTCTCATAAGCTAGAAATTACCTCGCCCTAAAGCGAAATGATGCTATATATCTACCCTTATTCAAATTGGCTACAAGTATGTACTAACATTTACCTTAAAATATGTCCGACCAACCACCAACAACACATTCCTAAAAGGGACGTATAATAAATCATAATCAACGAAAATGTTATAACAATTGCACCGAAAAGATATCAAAATCTCAAGCCAGAGCAATATATCCTAAGCAAAAAACTACTTCGCCCTAAAGCGAAATAATGTACTGTTTTCGCCACAATACCAATTAGCTATACCTTTGTAAAAAATATTCATTTTTAATCCTCTCTACATATAATTTGATATGATAGCAATAAAATAACTTCTAAATGAAGAAGTAGTAAAGTCAAAGCAAACGAGAATATAACACATTTGCACAGATAAATGATCGACATTTCACCTCAAGAGATATATTCCATGAGGTAAAACCTATTTTGCCATGTATCAAAATAATACACTTCAATTTCGTTTTGGTGTGTTTTGGTGGTGGTTGCGTCTTGTATGTGGATTTGTCTGCTTGACTTTACTACTTTTCCATTTATACTGATTATCGATATTTATTCTATACAAATTCATTGCAATCCCCTATTCACACAATCCAATATAATAGCAATGATATAATTTTATTAATAGTTTTAACAGTTAATAGTTTTAATAGTTAATAGTTTTATAGACTCAATAAAACCGAGTCTGCATTTTTTTCTCCTTTTCTGTTGCAATATTTGCTTTCGGGGGATCACCTGTCTTCAGAATTTATATATGGCAATTATATAACCTCATTCAGGAAACTTTACAGATTTTTGCGACCAACTGATACAGGAGGAGCTTACCAGACTCATGTATTATTTTTTCCCTGTCGTGCCCTTAACGGCTTACCTGCAGGTGCTCTGACTTCAGCAAAGCCATTGAGTACATATTTGACGGATTGTCACAGTTATTATGCTATGTTTTACATGTTGTCCTGTGTTCACCGTCGTCTATGTTGTGGGTAAGTCCAGCGGGGATACCTTTATTTACAATATTTGTAAAGCTAGGGTGACTTTGAGAGAAGTGTGAGGTTAGGACGTCCGTAAACCGGTTTAAACCCCCAGTGGTGTTTTTGCTGCTGACCGTGCCAAGGCGGTACTCTCTTTGTCACCCTTCCTTTTGTTTGCCTTGCGTCTTTGTGCTTGTGGTTTGTTCATGTTGTGGAACGTTTGTCCCTGTTTATTGTGTGTCTTTTGGTGTTTTCTGTGTTCATTTCGTATGTGTGTGTGCGTGTGGGTTTGGGTGTGTGGTTGTGTGTGTGTGTGTGTGTGTCATGCTGTCTATCGGTGTTTTGGTGGTGGTTGCGTCTTGCATGTGGCTTTGCCTGCTTGACTTTACTACTTTTCCATTTATATTAAAACCTAAAGTCGGAGCATTATTTCTCAAACTAGAAACTACTTCGTCCTAAAGCGAAATATATCACTATATTCGCCATAATACCAATTATCCATATTTTATTACATTTCATATTGCAGAAATTGCGTAGCGAAATATGATGATAGACGTTAAAGAAAATATACTTAGATCTAGAAAAATAAATGCATAATGTTTATTAAATATGGCAACATTCAAATATCGCGTTTTCAGCTCAATAATTATCGTTTATATGGAATTACTCTATCAATGAATATCTTTTTCAAAATTACAGAAGCATCTGTCGGATATAGGGTATATCTCCCTTCACATCTTAAACGGAAGGTCCTGTGTCTATGCATGAGGCTTGAGTATGTACACACTGCAAATAACGTGTTAAATTGAATGAATAAATTGAGAAAATATCAACTTATATTTTCAGTGTTGTTATATTTTCTGGTCCTTCGGGATCATTAGGTCTGATGTAATTAGTTTTGAAATCTGAATACTGCTTAAGCCAGTGTTAGGGGGCGTGAGTAGTGTTGCATTTTTAATTACTACTCATGAACAGACTCAATAAAATCGCGTCTGCAATTTTCTGTTTTTGCATTTCTACTTTTGCTTTGGAAGGATCACCCATTTTCAAAATTTAATTAATACAGCATTTCCAAAAGCAATATGCTGTTTAGCAATAATATAATTTTATTTAGGAGAATCAAAACACAATTGCGCCGTACCATTATGGAAACTTTTCCACTCTCTCATAAGCTAGAAATTACCTCGCCCTAAAGCGAAATGATGCTATATATCTACCCTTATTTCAATTGGCTACAAGTATGTACTAACATTTACCTTAAAATATGTCCGACCAACCACCAACAACACATTCCTAAAAGGGACGTATAATAAATCATAATCAACGAGAATGTTATAACAATTGCACCGAAAGATATCACAATCTCAAGCCAGAGCAATATATCCTAAGCAAAAAACTACTTCGCCCTAAAGCGAAATAATGTACTGTTTTCGCCACAATACCAATTATCTATACCTTTGTAAAAAACATTCATTTTTAATCCTCTATACATATAATTTGATATGATAGCAATAAAATAACTTCTAAATGAAGAAGTAGTAAAGTCAAGCAAACGAGAATATAACACATTTGCACAGATAAATGATCGACATTTCACCTCAAGAGATATATTCCATGAGGTAAAACCTATTTTGCCATGTATCAAAATAATACACTGCATTTTCGTTTTGGTGTGTTTTGGTGTTTTGGTGGTGGTTGCGTCTTGTATGTGGATTTGTCTGCTTGACTTTACTACTTTTCCATTTATACTGATTATCGATATTTATTCTATACAAATTCATTTCAATCCCCTATTCACACAATCCAATATAATAGCAATGATATAATTTATTAATAGTTTTAATAGTTAATAATTTTAATAGTTAATAGTTTTATAGACTCAATAAAACCGAGTCTACAATTTTCTCCTTTTCTGTTGCAATATTTGCTTTCGGGGGATCACCTGTCTTCAGAATTTATATATGGCTATTATATAACCTCATTAAGGAAACTTTACAAATCTTTGCGACCAACTTATATTAAAACCTAAAGTCGGAGCATTATTTCTCAAACTAGAAAATACTTCGTCCTAAAGCGAAATATCTCAATACATTCGACATAATACCAATTATCCATATTTTATTACATTTCATATGGCAGAAATTGCGTAGCGAAATATAATGATAGACGTTAAAGAAAATATACTTAGATCTAGCAAAATTAATGCATAATGTTTATTCAATGTGGCAACATTCAGATATCGCGTGTTCGGCCCAATAATACTCGTTTATATGGGATGACTTAATCAACGATTATCTTTTTTTCAAAATTAAAATAACATCTGTCAGATATAGGGTATATATCTTCACATCCTAAAAGGAAGGTCCTGTGTCTATGAAAGAGGCTTGAGTATGTACACACTGCAAAAACGTGTTAAATTGTATGAATAAATCGAGAAAATATCAACGTAATTACTGCGTTATTTCCAAAAGCAATATGCTGTTAAGCAATAATATAATTTCATTTAGGAGATTCAAAACAATTGCGTCGAACCATTATGGAAACCTCTCCACTCTCTCATAATGAAAAAAAAGTAAAGTCAAGCAGGAAAAGCCACACACAAAACGCCAGCATCACGAACACACCGACAGAAAGCAATTTATATAGCAATTTATTCACATACACACATACACATACAGGAAAAAGTCACATACAAGACGCAATCCCAACCAAAACATCGATAGACAGCATGTCACACAAAAACACAACAACGTCCAACGTGGGGCGCCAATGCCGACGTAGCTCTTTCGGCATGAATTTGTGAATTCGCTGTGTGCGTTGCAGTGGGAAGACAACAAATCAAGAGTCTGCAAATAGAGATATATCATAGATATATTATTTATTCAGGACAACACACGTGTCCATGTCAATAACAAAACGGCAAATGCAACGAGGCGTTGCATTTGTGGTCCCATGTCGATCACGTTACAGGATTAATAAGCAGTAATTAGTAGAAGGGCCATATTATTATGGTATAATATATAGAATAATATAAGTTGGTAATAATACAACGAGAATTACTGGGTGACTGGTAGACTTGTGTAAAGGCCAAGATACGTCAATAACAACAAAGATATAGTTTGTGTCTAATATTTTATTTCTCTACCACATGATACAGCGATCCTATGACACATGACTACTTTCAAAGTAATCAACGTAAATTAGTTGTACATATGACATCCACTCTTTCATATTCGATTTTATACGTTATCGACAAAAACGGTTTTTAATAGGTTCAAAAGAAATATATCACTTTGTTGCAGTTGTAGAACATCTCTCCGTGGCGGACAATTGTGATAGTCTTCAACATTTATGCTACATTAATTTTGATCAATTTTTGACTGATTCTCTTTGAAACCCTGTTTAAGAATCCGACAGTTGTAGGGTTACTATCTTTAAATACAAAAGAATACTGTAAGGCACCGTCATAGTACTGATGTCATCAGCACCACTTTACAGAGTAACACGAAAACATCTAAATCACTAGTTTACCTATATTTCTCGTATCATAGTTTTCCATTGTGCATCATTAAATGTGGAATAAAATCAATGAGAGAGCTAGATTCATCCTCGGTTTGTGAATAGACATGTGACAAGCTCTACGTGGCACCCATCAAGTGGTTGGTGTTTCCATATCAAGCATCCTAGTGTTTCCATATCAAACATCCTATCTCATAATTGAAAGGTATGTGTCTGCATATAGTTTATTCTCATGAATAGTTGCACTATGGTTTTCATTAGATACACAAATGTGATTTTCTTTGTTTAAATAGCTCCGTTGTGACGGCCCTTTGGTACTCTGTTCATCGCTAAGGATTAATTATGTGTTCAACTAGAGTTGTTGCTGCATGTTTATGTAAGTTTC
Source organism: Azorinus chamasolen (assembly GCA_963576725.1). Lineage (NCBI taxonomy): Eukaryota > Metazoa > Mollusca > Bivalvia > Cardiida > Solecurtidae > Azorinus > Azorinus chamasolen. The sequence goes on from OY755245.1 coordinate 62,167,485, forward strand.
GTCGATGCAGAATTATTCTCATTACTCTTATCCAGAATTAATTGAGTAGTTTATAACAGAAATGTGTGGTCTCCATTGGCAGATTCCGTACAGTTTCAGTTTCTCCTTATTTATGTTCATTTATATTTCAATTAACATTAGAAATAACGTGTTGTTTAGTTCGTTCGTTGAGTTGAGATTCTACGGCATTGCGCCACAGAATAGGTGATATAACGTCAGTGAATAAAGTGTGATGATAAGATGAGATTATGATGATTTCAAGAAGGTGATTACGGCTAATATCATTCATTGCGAAGCAGTACAATGGTTCAAGAACACCAATTAGGTCTTAGCACAGGGGATACTCTCTGTCAAATCCTGTGACAATGAAGTCCCAAAACCGCGACAAGGAAGGAATGTTTCTAGGGTCAAATGACATGATATAATTATATAACCTTATAAAAATACACCTTTGCGCCCAACTGATATTCAAACCTCAAGTAAGAGCATTATTTCTCAAACTAGAAACTAGTTCGTTCTAAAGCGAATTAATTCACTATATTCGCCATAATACCAATTATCCATATTTTATTATCCCATGCCAAAGACAGATTGGTTCTGTTTTGGGTATGTCCGTCCGGCCATCCTTTCGTCTTTCCGTTTTCTTCCCTTCTGTCTTTCGATCCATCCGTCCGTCCGGTTTCCGTCAGATGCCGTATCTCTGTAACGGATTGACAGAATTCAATGACATTTTACATGACTGTTTGTTATTACTGGGGATACTTCGTCCTAAAGCGAAATAATTCCCTATATTCGCCATAATACCAATTATCCATATTTTATTATCCCCTGCCAAAGGCAGAGGGATACTGTTTTGAGTTTGTCCGTCCGGCCATCTTTCCGTCTTTCTGTCCTTCCGTCTTTCCATCCATCCATCCGTCCGGTTTCCGTCCGATGCCATATCTCTGTAACGAATTGACAGAATTCAATGAAACTTTACACGACTGTTTGTTATCACTGGGGCATCATTCCCCTGTATTACTTTTTCAGATTGCTTGTGACATTTAGGAGTTATTGCCCTTTTATAAGCAAAAATGACATTTTTACCTTACGATGCCATATCTCTCGAACTGATGGACAAAAATTAATGAAACTTTACATGAATATTTGTTTTCACTGGGGCATCATTCCCATGTATTACCTTTCCAGATAGCCTGTGGCATTTTGGAGTTATTGCCCTTTTATATGAAAAAAACATTTTCCCTGTCCGATGCCATATCTCTGTAGCGGATTGATAGAATTCAATGAAACTTGACATGACTATTTTGTTATAACTGGAGCATCGTTGCTATGTATTACTTTTCCAGATTGCTTGTAATATTTAGAAGTTATTGCCCTTTGATACTCAAATATCACATTTTTTCCGACCATTCTATATCTTTGCAACGGATTGACAGAATGATGAAACTCAACAGATATCTTTGTTATGACCATGGCATCGTTCCTATGTATTACTTTTTCAGATGACATTCGGCTTTTAGGAGTTGTTCCCCTTTGATACACAAAGTCATGTATTTATTGCTATTATCCCTTCTACAAGCAGAGGGATATTGTATTGAATTCAATACTGTTTTGTATTAAGTACTTGAATATGCTTTATACAGCTTTCATACTCAAGCAGTGTCAAGATAAAATAGGCCTTATGATTCAAACACTTTAGAAATAGATCAGCAACCACGTCACCAATGCAGCATCCAATCCGATATGCAATGATACACTATATCCGAATAAACTGTATAGCATATACAAACAACAACTAATGCAAAAAGTAGTAAGACTGGATTAGATGCCACAGTGGAGATGCAGCAGCCAGTCTAGGTCTATACTTTTTGTAATACAATCAGGCAATTTTCACCTTGCTGTGGCTCATTCAGTATCACACAAGTATTAAAAATTGTCGTAGAAAGCATTAATTTGGCCCAATATTCATAAAGTTGGTCAAAATATTTATGTAAGGAATCAGTATGTATCAAAGGCAAGTAAAACCTGCTTTAGCGATCCAGGGCTATCATAGTCCTCATGTTTTAATTGATTATCTAATGATAAGATCACCCAACCATTATGTGCCGTTTTATTAGGTAATACCTTTGGAAGGGGATATCAATTCTATGAAATTGCTTGTTACATTTCATATTGCAGAAAATGCGTAGCGGAATATATTGATAGACGTGGAAAAAAATATACTAAGATCTGGAGAAATAGTGTTTATTCAGTAGATTTAACAATGAATGCATACTGTTTATTCAATGTGACAACATTCAAATATCGCGTTTTCAACTCAATAATTATCGTTTATATGGAATTACTCTATCAAATGAATATCTTTTTTGCAAAATTACAGAAAGATCTGTCGGATATAGGGTATATTTCCCTTCACATCTTAAACGGAAGGTCCTGTGTCTATGCATGAGGCTTGAGTATGTACACACTGCAAATAACGTGTTAAATTGTAAGAATAAATCGAGAAAATATCAACATATATTTTCAGTGTTTATATATTTTCTGGTCCTTCGGGATCATTTGGTCTGATTTTATTAGTTTAGTTTTGAAACTTGAATACTGCTTAAGCCAGTGCTAGGGGGCGTGAGTAGTGTTGCACTTTTAATTACTACTCATGAACAGACTCAATAAAATTGCGTCTGCAATTTTCTCTTTTTGTATTTCTACTTTTGCTTTAGAAGGATCACCCATTTTCAGAATTTAATTACTACAGCATTTCCAAATGCAATATGCTGTTTAGCAATAATATAATTTTATTTAGGAGAAACAAAACACAATTGTGCCGAACCATTATGGAAACCTTTCCACTCTCTCATAAGCTAGAAATTACCTCGCCCTAAAGCGAAATGATGCTATATATCTACCCTGATTCCAATTGGCTACAAGTATGAACTAACATTTACCTTAATATTTGTCCGACCAACCACCAACAACACATTCCTAAAAGGGACGTATAATAAATCATAATCAACGAGAATGTAATAACAATTGCACCGAATAGATATCAAAATCTCAAGCCAGAGCAATATTTTCTAAGCAAGAAACTACTTCGCCCTAAAGCGAAATAATGCACTGTATTCGCCACAATACCAATTATCTATACCTTTGTAAAAAAATATTCATTTTTATTCCTCTCTACATATAATTTGATAGCAATAAAATAACTTCTAAATGAAAAAGTGGTAAAGTCAAGCAAACGATAATATAACACATTTGCACAGATAAATGATCGACATTTCACCTCAAGAGAAATATTCCATAAGGTAATACCTAGTTTGCCATATATCAAAATAATACACTGCATTTTGGTTTTGATGTGTTTTGGTGTTTTGGTGGTGGTTGATTCTTGTATGTTGATTTGTCTGCTTGACTTTACTACTTTTCCATCTATACTAATTATCGATATTTATTCTATACAAATTCATTTCAATCCCCTATTCACACAATCCAAAATAATAGCAATGATATAATTTATTAATAGTTTTAATAGTTAATTGTTTTAATAGTTAATAGTTTTATAGACTCAATAAAACCGAGTCTGCAATTTTCTCCGTTTGTGTTGCAATATATTTATATTAAAACCTAAAGTCGGAGCATTATTTCTCAAACTAGAAACTACTTCGTCCTAAAGCGAAATATATCACTATATTCGCCGTAATACCAATTATCCATATTTTATTACATTTCATATTGCAGAAATAGCGTAGCGAAATATAATGATAGATGTTAAAGAAAATATAATTAGATCTAGAAAAATAAATGCATAATGTTTATTCAACGTGGCAACATTCAGATATCGAACGTTCGGCTCAATAATACTCGTTTATATGGGATGACTATTGATTTTCTTTATTTGTTTAAATAGCTCCGTTGTGACGGCCCTTTGGTACTCTGTTCATCGCTAAGGATTAATTATGTGTTCAACTAGAGTTGTTGCTGCATGTTTATGTAAGTTTCGTCGATGCAGAATTATTCTCATTACTCTTATCCAGAATTAATTAAGTAGTTTATAACAGAAATGTGTGATCTCCATTGGCAGATTCCGTTCAGTTTCAGCTTCTCCTTATTTATGTTAATTTTTTTTTCAATTATCCTTAGAAATAACGTGTTGTTTAGTTCGTTTGTTGAGTTGAGATTTTACGGCATTGCGACACAGAATAGGTCATATAACGTCAGTGAATAAAGTGTGATGATAAGATGAAATGATGATTTCAAGAAGGTGATTACGGCTAATATCATTCATTGCGAAGCAGTGCAAGGGTTCAAAAACATCAACCTGTCTTCATTTTAGTTCTTAGCACAGGGGATAATCTCTGTCAAATCCTTTGACAATGAAGTCCAAGAACCGCGACAAGGAAGGAATGTTTCTAGGGCCAAATAACGTGATATAATTATATAACCTTATTAAAAATACGCGTTTGCGCCCAACTGATATTAAAACCTCAAGTAAGAGCATTATTTCTCAAACTAGAAACTAGTTCGTCCTAAAGCGAAATAATTCACTATATTCGCCATAATACCAATTATCCATATTTTATTATCTCCTGCCAAAGACAGATAGGTTCTGTTTTGGGTTTGTCCGTCCGGCCATCCTTTCGTCTTTCCGTTTTCTGTCCTTCTGTCTTTCCATCCATCCGTCCGTCCGGTTTTCCGTCAGATGCCGTATCTCTGTAACGGATTGACAGAATTCAATGAAACTTTACATGACTGTTTGTTATCACTGGGGATACTTCGCCCTAAAGCGAAATAATTCACTATATTCGCCATAATACCAATTATCCATATTTTATTATCCCCTGCCAAAGGCAGAGGGATACTGTTTTGAGTTTGTCCGTCCGGCCATCTTTCCGTCTCTCTGTCCTTCCGTCTTTCCATCCATCCATCCGTCCGGTTTCCGTCCGATGCCATATCTCTGTAACGGATTGACAGAATTCAATTAACTTTATGTAACATGGTGAAAAAGTTGTGACTCGACTGGGACTCGAACCCAGGGCCTCTGGCTTACCATGCCAACACTCTACCGACTGAGCTACCAAGCCACACAGTAAAGCCTATCAACTTATTTCACCATAATCTCTACCCGGCTACACACACCCCCTCTACACAAGAATTCGTCCCGAATTCTTACTCAAAGAACACCCCGCGAGTGTCTTATTATTACACATTATCTTCATACATAATCTTCATATTATCTTCATATAAATCACCTTATGGGTTATTTACGTTGGGCGCCAAATGTAACATGGTGAAAAAGTTGTGACTCGACTGGGACTCGAACCCAGGGCCTCTGGCTTACCATGCCAACACTCTACCGACTGAGCTACCAAGCCACACAGTAAAGCCTATCAACTTATTTCACCATAATCTCTACCCGGCTACATTTACATGACTGTTTGTTATCACTGGGGATACTTCGTCCTAAAGCGAAATAATTCACTATATTCGCCATAATACCAATTATCCATATTTTATTATCCCCTGCCAAAGGCAGAGGGATGCTGTTTTGAGTTTGTCCGTCCGGCCATCTTTCCATCTTTCTGTCCTTCCATCTTTCCATTCATTCATCCGTCCGGTTTCCGTCCGATGCCATATCTCTGTAAGTGATTAACAGAATTCAATTAAACTTTACATGACTGTTTGTTATCACTGGGGCATCGTTCCCCTGTATTACTTTTTCAGATTGCTTGTGACATTTAGGAGTTATTGCCCTTTATAAGCAAAAATGACATTTTTACCTTTTGATGCCATATCTCTTGAACGGATGAACAAAAATTAATGAAATTTTACATGAATATTTGTTTTCACTGGGGCATCATTCCCATGTATTATCTTTCCAGATAGCCTGTGGCATTTAGGAGTTATTGCCCTTCTATATAAAAAAACAAACATTTTTCCTGTCCGATGCCATATCTCTGTAGCGGATTGATAGAATTCAATGAAAATTTACATGGCTATTTGTTATCAATTGGGCATTATTCCCATGTATTACTTTCCAAGTCACTTGTAATATTTAGAAGTTATTGCCCTTTGATACTCAAAATTCACATTTTTACGACCAATTCTATATCTTTGTTACGGATTGACAGAATGCAATGAAACTCAACATGTATCTTTGTTATGGCCATGACATCGTTCCCATGTATTACTTTTTCAGATGACATTCGGCTTTTAGGAGTTGTTCCCCTTTGATACACTAAAATAATGTATTTATTGCTCTTATCACCTTCTAAAAGCAGAGGGATATTTATTGCCTTCAATACTGTTTTACATTAAGTACTTGAATATGCTTTATACAGCTTTCATACTCAAGCAGTGTCAAGATAAAATAGGGCTTATGATTCAAACACTTCAGAAATAGATCAGCAACCACGTCACCAATGCAGCATTCAATCCGATATGTAATGATACACTATATCCGAATAAACTGTATAGTATATACAAACTACAACTAATGCAAAAAGTAGTTAGACTTGATCAGATGCCACAGTGGAGATGTAGCAGCCAGTCTAGGTCTATACTTTTTGTAATACAATAAGGCAAATGTCCCCTTGCTGTGGCTCATTCAGTATCACACAATTAATAACAATTGTCATAGAAAGCAGTAATATTGCCCAATATTCATAAAGTTGGTCAAACTATATATTTAAGGAATCAGTATGTATCAAAGGTAAGTAAAACCTGCTTAAATAGCGATCCAGGGCTATCATAGTCCTCATGTTTTAATTGATTATCTAATGATAAGATCACCCCATCATTATTTGCCGTTTTATTAGGTAATAACTTTGGCAGGGGATATCAATTCTATGAATTTGCTTGTTATATTTCATATTGCAGAAAATGTGTAGCGGAATATATTGATAGACGTGAAAAGAAATATACTTAGATCTGGAGAAATAATGTTTGTTCAGTAGATTTTGCAATGAATGCATACTGTTTATTCAATGTGACAACATTCAAATATCGCGTTTTCAGCTCAATAATTATCGTTTATATGGAATTACTCTATCAATGAATATCTTTTTTGCAAAATTACAGAAAGATCTGTCGGATATAGGGTATATCTCTCTTCACATATTAAACGGAAGGTCCTGTGTCTATGCATGAGGCTTAAGTATGTACACACTTGTGGTATTATAGGGTTTGCATAGACATACATTCTTAAGCAGACATCAATCTCAAGCATTTTCATTAGTTCGATCACATGTATACTTATATATGCCTGTGCTGAGCAGAGACATTACTGGTAAAGTGTTTACCCCGGTCACTAGGCAATTAATACGACATTTATATACAAATATATGATCTTTGAATCTAGAGCCTGATTCTAATGATGTCAAATAGTGGTCAAATCGTGATCTGATTCAGAACTATAAGGAAGTGTCGCTACTGACCAGTGGTCAGATTGGCCTGATCGGCTAAAATAAGCATGAGTAAGGACATGAGGTTGAGTAGTTAGGTAACTAACTACGTCATTAGGCTTTAGAACAGTGAATAAATACACACCAAATCTGCTGATCCTGGTCTCTCTCCGCTACTCCGGCAGAGGGTCCACGTCGCTTATTATGTAGTCCGCTACATATTTCTTTTAACCGGTTAGGCTAGGAAATTCCAAAACTATGCGAACTTTTCTTATTTCTGTTTAAATCCAAATTAGATACACAACGCGAAGATGGTTTTCAATAGCTAGTTAGTTTATTGAAATGGATTAAATATGATGAACTGTACCAGTTAGACTTCGTCACTTTTAAAGTCCCATATCTACGGCCATACTACACACTGCAAATAACTTGATAAATTGTATGAATAAATCGAGAAAATATCAACTTATATTTTCAGTGTTGTTATATTTTCTGGTCCTTCGGGATCATTAGGTCTGATGTTATTAGTTTTGAAAACTGAATACTGCTTAAGCCAGTGCTAGGGGGCGTGAGTAGTGTTGCACTTTTAATTACTACTCATGAACAGACTCAATAAAATCGGTCTGCAATTTTCTCTTTTTGCATTTCTACTTTTGCTTTGGAAGGATCACCCATTTTAAGAATTTAATTACTACAGCATTTTCAAAAGCAATATGCTGTTTAGCAATAATATTATTTTATTTAGGAGAATCAAAATACAATTGCGTCGAACCATTATGGAAACTTTCGCACTCTCTCATAAGCTAGAAATTACCTCGCCCTAAAGTGAAATGGTGCTATGTATCTACTCTTATTCCATTTGGCTACAAGTATGTACTAACATTTACCTTAATATATGTCCGACCAACCACCAACAACACATTCCTAAAAGGGACGTATAATCAATCAAAATCAACGAGAATGTAAAAACAATTGCACCGAATAGATATCAAAATCTCAAGCCAGAGCAATATTTCCTAAGCAAGAAACTACTTCGCCCCAAAGCGAAATAATGTACTGTATTCGCCACAACACCAATTATCTATACCTTTGTAAAAATATTCATTTTTTATCCTCTCTACATATAATTTGATATGATAGCAATAGTATAACTTTTGTAAAGCTAGGGTGACTTTGAGAGAAGTGCGAGGTTAGGACGTCCGTAAACCGGTTTAAACCCCCAGTGGTGTTTTTGCTGCTGACCGTGCCAAGGCGGTACTCTCTTTGTCACCCTTCCTTTTGTTTGCCTTGCGTCTTTGTGCTTGTGGTTTGTTCATGTTGTGGAACGTTTGTCCCTGGTTCTTGTGTCTCTTTTGGTGTTTTCTGTGTTCATTTCGTGTGTGTGAGTGTGCGTTTGGGTGTGTGGTTGTGTGTGTGTGTGTGTGTGTGTCATGCTGTCTATCGGTGTTTTGGTGGTGGTTGCGTCTTGCATGTGGCTTTGCCTGCTTGACTTTACTACTTTTCCATTTTAATGAAAAAGTAGTAAAGTCAAGCAAACGAGAATATAACACATTTACACAGATAAATGATCGACATTTCACCTCAAGAGATATATTCCATGAGGTAAAACCTGTCTTGCCATATATCAAAATAATACACTGCATTTTGGTTTTGATGTGTGTTGGTGGTGGTTGCGTCGTGTATGTGGAGTTGCCTGCTTGACTTTACTACTTTTCCATTTATACTAATTATCGATATTTATTCTATACAAATTAATTTCAATACCCTATTCACGCAATTCAATATAATAGCAATGATATAATTTTATTAACAGACTCAATAAAACCGAGTCTGCAATTTTCTCTTTTTGTGTTGCAATATTTGCTTTCGGGGGATCACCTGTCTTCAGAATTGATATGTGGCAAATATATAACCTCATTAAAGAAACTTTACAAATATTTGCGACCAGCTTATATTAAAACCTCAAGTCGGGGCATTATTTCTCAAACTAGAAACTACTTCGCCCTAAAGCGAAATATATCACTATATTCGCCATAATACCAATTATCCATATTTTATCACATTTCATATTGCAGAAATTGCGTATCGGAATATATTGATAGACGTTAAAAAAAATACTTAGATCTAGAAAATTAAATGCATAATTTTTATTCAATGTGGCAACATTCAGATATCGCGTGTTCGGCCTCAATAATACTCGTTTATATGGGATGACTTAATCAACGAATATCTTTTTTGAAAATTAAAATAACATCTGTCAGATAAAGGGTATATATCTTCACATCCTAAAAAGAAGGTCCTGTGTCTATGCAAGAGACTTGAGTATGTACACACTGCAAAAAACGTGTTAAATTGTATGAATAAATCGAGAAAATATCAACGTAATTACTACGTTATTTCCAAAAGCAATATGCTGTTAAGCAGTAATATAATTTCATTTAGGAGAATCAAAACAATTGCGTCGAACCATTATGGGAACCTCTCCACTCTCTCATAATTAAAAAGTAGTAAAGTCAAACAGGAAAAGCCACACACAAAAGCCAGCATCATATAGCAATTTATACACATACACACATACACATACAGGAAAAAGTCACATACAAGACGCAATCACCACCAAAACATCGATAGACAGCATGTCACACAAAGACACAAAAAAGTAGACAAACAAAAAGTAAGGGTGACAAAGAGAGATCCGCCTTGGCAGGGTCAGTAGCGAAATCCCCACTGGGGGTTTAAACACGCCAGAAATTACCTCGCCCTAAAGCGAAATGATGCTATATATCCGCCCTTATTCCAATTGGCTACACGTATGTATTAACATTTGCCTTAATATATGTTCGACCAACCGCAAACAACTCAACCTAAAAGGGATGCATAATTAAAATCTTAATTAACAAGAATGTAATAACGATTGCACCAAAAAGATATCGAAATCTCAAGCCAGGGCAATATTTTATAAGCAACTATTTCGCCCTAAAGCGAAATAATGTAGTTGTATTCGCCACAATACCAATTATCTATACCTTTGTAAAAAATATTCATTTTTAATCCTCTCTACATTTAATTTGATATGACAGCAATAGTATAACTTTAAATGAAAAAGTAGTAAAGTCAAGCAAACGAGAATATAACACATTTGCACAGATAAATGATCGACATTTCACCTCAAGAGATATATTCCATGAGGTAAAACCTGTCTTGCCATATATCAAAATAATACACTGCATTTTGGTTTTGATGTGTTGGTGGTGGTTGCGTCGTGTATGTGGAGTTGCCTGCTTGACTTTACTACTTTTCCATTTATACTAATTATCGATATTTATTCTATACAAATTAATTTCAATACCCTATTCACGCAATTCAATATAATAGCAATGATATAATTTTATTAACAGACTCAATAAAACCGAGTCTGCAATTTTCTCTTTTTGTGTTGCAATATTTGCTTTCGGGGGATCACCTGTCTTCAGAATTGATATGTGGCAAATATATAACCTCATTAAAGAAACTTTACAAATATTTGCGACCAGCTTATATTAAAACCTCAAGTCGGGGCATTATTTCTCAAACTAGAAACTACTTCGCCCTAAAGCGAAATATATCACTATATTCGCCATAATACCAATTATCCATATTTTATCACATTTCATATTGCAGAAATTGCGTATCGGAATATATTGATAGACGTTAAAAAAAATACTTAGATCTAGAAAATTAAATGCATAATTTTTATTCAATGTGGCAACATTCAGATATCGCGTGTTCGGCCTCAATAATACTCGTTTATATGGGATGACTTAATCAACGAATATCTTTTTTGAAAATTAAAATAACATCTGTCAGATAAAGGGTATATATCTTCACATCCTAAAAAGAAGGTCCTGTGTCTATGCAAGAGACTTGAGTATGTACACACTGCAAAAAACGTGTTAAATTGTATGAATAAATCGAGAAAATATCAACGTAATTACTACGTTATTTCCAAAAGCAATATGCTGTTAAGCAGTAATATAATTTCATTTAGGAGAATCAAAACAATTGCGTCGAACCATTATGGAAACCTCTCCACTCTCTCATAATTAAAAAGTAGTAAAGTCAAACAGGAAAAGCCACACACAAAAGCCAGCATCATATAGCAATTTATACACATACACACATACACATACAGGAAAAAGTCACATACAAGACGCAATCACCACCAAAACATCGATAGACAGCATGTCACACAAAGACAAAAAAAGTAGACAAACAAAAAGTAAGGGTGACAAAGAGAGATCCGCCTTGGCAGGGTCAGTAGCGAAATCCCCACTGGGGGTTTAAACACGCCAGAAATTACCTCGCCCTAAAGCGAAATGATGCTATATATCCGCCCTTATTCCAATTGGCTACACGTATGTATTAACATTTGCCTTAATATATGTTCGACCAACCGCAAACAACTCAACCTAAAAGGGATGCATAATTAAAATCTTAATTAACAAGAATGTAATAACGATTGCACCAAAAAGATATCGAAATCTCAAGCCAGAGCAATATTTTATAAGCAACTATTTCGCCCTAAAGCGAAATAATGTAGTTGTATTCGCCACAATACCAATTATCTATACCTTTGTAAAAAATATTCATTTTTAATCCTCTCTACATTTAATTTGATATGACAGCAATAGTATAACTTTAAATGAAAAAGTAGTAAAGTCAAGCAAACGAGAATATAACACATTTGCACAGATAAATGATCGACATTTCACCTCAAGAGATATATTCCACGAGGTAAAACCTGTTTTGCCATATATCAAAATAATACACTGCATTTTGGTTTTGATGTGTGTTGGTGGTGGTTGCGTCGTGTATGTGGAGTTGCCTGCTTGACTTTACTACTTTTCCATTTATACTAATTATCGATATTTATTCTATACAAATTAATTTCAATACCCTATTCACGCAATTCAATATAATAGCAATGATATAATTTTATTAACAGACTCAATAAAACCGAGTCTGCAATTTTCTCTTTTTGTGTTGCAATATTTGCTTTCGGGGGATCACCTGTCTTCAGAATTGATATGTGGCAAATATATAACCTCATTAAAGAAACTTTACAAATATTTGCGACCAGCTTATATTAAAACCTCAAGTCGGGGCATTATTTCTCAAACTAGAAACTACTTCGCCCTAAAGCGAAATATATCACTATATTCGCCATAATACCAATTATCCATATTTTATCACATTTCATATTGCAGAAATTGCGTATCGGAATATATTGATAGACGTTAAAAAAAATACTTAGATCTAGAAAATTAAATGCATAATTTTTATTCAATGTGGCAACATTCAGATATCGCGTGTTCGGCCTCAATAATACTCGTTTATATGGGATGACTTAATCAACGAATATCTTTTTTGAAAATTAAAATAACATCTGTCAGATAAAGGGTATATATCTTCACATCCTAAAAAGAAGGTCCTGTGTCTATGCAAGAGACTTGAGTATGTACACACTGCAAAAAACGTGTTAAATTGTATGAATAAATCGAGAAAATATCAACGTAATTACTACGTTATTTCCAAAAGCAATATGCTGTTAAGCAGTAATATAATTTCATTTAGGAGAATCAAAACAATTGCGTCGAACCATTATGGGAACCTCTCCACTCTCTCATAATTAAAAAGTAGTAAAGTCAAACAGGAAAAGCCACACACAAAAGCCAGCATCATATAGCAATTTATACACATACACACATACACATACAGGAAAAAGTCACATACAAGACGCAATCACCACCAAAACATCGATAGACAGCATGTCACACAAAGACACAAAAAAGTAGACAAACAAAAAGTAAGGGTGACAAAGAGAGATCCGCCTTGGCAGGGTCAGTAGCGAAATCCCCACTGGGGGTTTAAACACGCCAGAAATTACCTCGCCCTAAAGCGAAATGATGCTATATATCCGCCCTTATTCCAATTGGCTACACGTATGTATTAACATTTACCTTAATATATGTTCGACCAACCGCAAACAACTCAACCTAAAAGGGATGCATAATTAAAATCTTAATTAACAAGAATGTAATAACGATTGCACCAAAAGATATCGAAATCTCAAGCCAGGGCAATATTTTATAAGCAACTATTTCGCCCTAAAGCGAAATAATGTAGTTGTATTCGCCACAATACCAATTATCTATACCTTTGTAAAAAATATTCATTTTTAATCCTCTCTACATTTAATTTGATATGACAGCAATAGTATAACTTTAAATGAAAAAGTAGTAAAGTCAAGCAAACGAGAATATAACACATTTGCACAGATAAATGATCGACATTTCACCTCAAGAGATATATTCCATGAGGTAAAACCTGTCTTGCCATATATCAAAATAATACACTGCATTTTGGTTTTGATGTGGGTTGGTGGTGGTTGCGTCGTGTATGTGGAGTTGCCTGCTTGACTTTACTACTTTTCCATTTATACTAATTATCGATATTTATTCTATACAAATTAATTTCAATCCCCTATTCACGCAATTCAATATAATAGCAATGATATAATTTTATTAACAGACTCAATAAAACCGAGTCTGCAATTTTCTCTTTTTGTGTTGCAATATTTGCTTTCGGGGGATCACCTGTCTTCAGAATTGATATGTGGCAAATATATAACCTCATTAAAGAAACTTTACAAATATTTGCGACCAGCTTATATTAAAACCTCAAGTCGGGGCATTATTTCTCAAACTAGAAACTACTTCGCCCTAAAGCGAAATATATCACTATATTCGCCATAATACCAATTATCCATATTTTATCACATTTCATATTGCAGAAATTGCGTATCGGAATATATTGATAGACGTTAAAAAAAATACTTAGATCTAGAAAATTAAATGCATAATTTTTATTCAATGTGGCAACATTCAGATATCGCGTGTTCGGCCTCAATAATACTCGTTTATATGGGATGACTTAATCAACGAATATCTTTTTTGAAAATTAAAATAACATCTGTCAGATAAAGGGTATATATCTTCACATCCTAAAAAGAAGGTCCTGTGTCTATGCAAGAGACTTGAGTATGTACACACTGCAAAAAACGTGTTAAATTGTATGAATAAATCGAGAAAATATCAACGTAATTACTACGTTATTTCCAAAAGCAATATGCTGTTAAGCAGTAATATAATTTCATTTAGGAGAATCAAAACAATTGCGTCGAACCATTATGGAAACCTCTCCGCTCTCTCATAATTAAAAAGTAGTAAAGTCAAACAGGAAAAGCCACACACAAAAGCCAGCATCATATAGCAATTTATACACATACACACATACACATACAGGAAAAAGTCACATACAAGACGCAATCACCACCAAAACATCGATAGACAGCATGTCACACAAAGACAAAAAAAGTAGACAAACAAAAAGTAAGGGTGACAAAGAGAGATCCGCCTTGGCAGGGTCAGTAGCGAAATCCCCACTGGGGGTTTAAACACGCCAGAAATTACCTCGCCCTAAAGCGAAATGATGCTATATATCCGCCCTTATTCCAATTGGCTACACGTATGTATTAACATTTGCCTTAATATATGTTCGACCAACCGCAAACAACTCAACCTAAAAGGGATGCATAATTAAAATCTTAATTAACAAGAATGTAATAACGATTGCACCAAAAAGATATCGAAATCTCAAGCCAGAGCAATATTTTATAAGCAACTATTTCGCCCTAAAGCGAAATAATGTAGTTGTATTCGCCACAATACCAATTATCTATACCTTTGTAAAAAATATTCATTTTTAATCCTCTCTACATTTAATTTGATATGACAGCAATAGTATAACTTTAAATGAAAAAGTAGTAAAGTCAAGCAAACGAGAATATAACACATTTGCACAGATAAATGATCGACATTTCACCTCAAGAGATATATTCCACGAGGTAAAACCTGTTTTGCCATATATCAAAATAATACACTGCATTTTGGTTTTGATGTGTGTTGGTGGTGGTTGCGTCGTGTATGTGGAGTTGCCTGCTTGACTTTACTACTTTTCCATTTATACTAATTATCGATATCTATTCTATACAAATTCATTTCAATCTCCTATTCACGCAATTCAAAATAATAGCAATGATATAATTTTATTAACAGACTCAATAAAACCGAGTCTGCAATTTTCTCTTTTTGTGTTGCAATATTTGCTTTCGGGGGATCACCTGTCTTCAGAATTGATATGTGGCAATTATATAACCTCATTAAAGAAACTTTACAAATATTTGCGACCAGCTTATATTAAAACCTCAAGTCGGAGCATTATTTCTCAAACTAGAAACTACTTCGCCCTAAAGCGAAATATATCACTATATTCGCCATAATACCAATTATCCATATTTTATCACATTTCATATTGCAGAAATTGCGTAGCGGAATATATTGATAAACGTTAAAAAAAATACTTAGATCTAGAAAAATAAATGCATAATGATTATTCAATGTGGCAACATTCAGATATCGCGTGTTCGGCCTCAATAATACTCGTTTATATGGGATGACTTAATCAACGAATATCTTTTTTGAAAATTAAAATAACATCTGTCAGATAAAGGGTATATATCTTCACATCCTAAAAAGAAGGTCCTGTGTCTATGCAAGAGGCTTGAGTATGTACACACTACAAAAAACGTGTTGAATTGTATGAATAAACCGAGAACATATTAACGTAATTACTACGTTATTTCCAAAAGCAATATGCTGTTAAGCAGTAATATAATTTCATTTAGGAGAATCAAAACAATTGCGTCGAACCATTATGGAAACCTCTCCACTCTCTCATAATGAAAAAGTTGTAAAGTCGAGCAGGAAAAGCCACACACAAAACGCCAGAATCATATAGCAATTTATACACATACACACATACACATACAGGAAAAAGTCACATACAAGACGCAATCACCACCAAAACATCGATAGACAGCATGTCACACAAAGACACAAGACAAACATAAAGTAAGGGTGACAAAGAGAGAACCGCCTTGGCAGGGTCAGTAGCAAAATCCCTACTGGGGTTTAAACACGCCAGAAATTACCTCGCCCTAAAGCGAAATGATGCTATATATCCGCCCTTATTCCAATTGGCTACACGTATGTATTAACATTTACCTTAATATATGTTCGACCAACCGCAAAAAGGATGCATAATAAAAATCTTAATTAACAAGAATGTAATAACGATTGCACCGAAAAGATATCACAATCTCAAGCCAGAGCAATATTTGATAAGCAACTATTTCGCCCTAAAGCGAAATAATGTAGTTGTATTCGCCACAATACCAATTATCTATACCTTTGTAAAAAATATTCATTTTTAATCCTCTCTACATTTAATTTGGCTACACGTATGTATTAACATTTGCCTTAATATATGTTCGACCAACCGCAAACAACTCAACCTAAAAGGGATGCATAATTAAAATCTTAATTAACAAGAATGTAATAACGATTGCACCAAAAAGATATCGAAATCTCAAGCCAGAGCAATATTTTATAAGCAACTATTTCGCCCTAAAGCGAAATAATGTAGTTGTATTCGCCACAATACCAATTATCTATACCTTTGTAAAAAATATTCATTTTTAATCCTCTCTACATTTAATTTGATATGACAGCAATAGTATAACTTTAAATGAAAAAGTAGTAAAGTCAAGCAAACGAGAATATAACACATTTGCACAGATAAATGATCGACATTTCACCTCAAGAGATATATTCCATGAGGTAAAACCTGTTTTGCCATATATCAAAATAATACACTGCATTTTGGTTTTGATGTGTGTTGGTGGTGGTTGCGTCGTGTATGTGGAGTTGCCTGCTTGACTTTACTACTTTTCCATTTATACTAATTATCGATATTTATTCTATACAAATTAATTTCAATCCCCTATTCACGCAATTCAATATAATAGCAATGATATAATTTTATTAACAGACTCAATAAAACCGAGTCTGCAATTTTCTCTTTTTGTGTTGCAATATTTGCTTTCGGGGGATCACCTGTCTTCAGAATTGATATGTGGCAAATATATAACCTCATTAAAGAAACTTTACAAATATTTGCGACCAGCTTATATTAAAACCTCAAGTCGGGGCATTATTTCTCAAACTAGAAACTACTTCGCCCTAAAGCGAAATATATCACTATATTCGCCATAATACCAATTATCCATATTTTATCACATTTCATATTGCAGAAATTGCGTATCGGAATATATTGATAGACGTTAAAAAAAATACTTAGATCTAGAAAATTAAATGCATAATTTTTATTCAATGTGGCAACATTCAGATATCGCGTGTTCGGCCTCAATAATACTCGTTTATATGGGATGACTTAATCAACGAATATCTTTTTTGAAAATTAAAATAACATCTGTCAGATAAAGGGTATATATCTTCACATCCTAAAAAGAAGGTCCTGTGTCTATGCAAGAGACTTGAGTATGTACACACTGCAAAAAACGTGTTAAATTGTATGAATAAATCGAGAAAATATCAACGTAATTACTACGTTATTTCCAAAAGCAATATGCTGTTAAGCAGTAATATAATTTCATTTAGGAGAATCAAAACAATTGCGTCGAACCATTATGGAAACCTCTCCGCTCTCTCATAATTAAAAAGTAGTAAAGTCAAACAGGAAAAGCCACACACAAAAGCCAGCATCATATAGCAATTTATACACATACACACATACACATACAGGAAAAAGTCACATACAAGACGCAATCACCACCAAAACATCGATAGACAGCATGTCACACAAAGACAAAAAAAGTAGACAAACAAAAAGTAAGGGTGACAAAGAGAGATCCGCCTTGGCAGGGTCAGTAGCGAAATCCCCACTGGGGGTTTAAACACGCCAGAAATTACCTCGCCCTAAAGCGAAATGATGCTATATATCCGCCCTTATTCCAATTGGCTACACGTATGTATTAACATTTGCCTTAATATATGTTCGACCAACCGCAAACAACTCAACCTAAAAGGGATGCATAATTAAAATCTTAATTAACAAGAATGTAATAACGATTGCACCAAAAAGATATCGAAATCTCAAGCCAGAGCAATATTTTATAAGCAACTATTTCGCCCTAAAGCGAAATAATGTAGTTGTATTCGCCACAATACCAATTATCTATACCTTTGTAAAAAATATTCATTTTTAATCCTCTCTACATTTAATTTGATATGACAGCAATAGTATAACTTTAAATGAAAAAGTAGTAAAGTCAAGCAAACGAGAATATAACACATTTGCACAGATAAATGATCGACATTTCACCTCAAGAGATATATTCCACGAGGTAAAACCTGTTTTGCCATATATCAAAATAATACACTGCATTTTGGTTTTGATGTGTGTTGGTGGTGGTTGCGTCGTGTATGTGGAGTTGCCTGCTTGACTTTACTACTTTTCCATTTATACTAATTATCGATATCTATTCTATACAAATTCATTTCAATCTCCTATTCACGCAATTCAAAATAATAGCAATGATATAATTTTATTAACAGACTCAATAAAACCGAGTCTGCAATTTTCTCTTTTTGTGTTGCAATATTTGCTTTCGGGGGATCACCTGTCTTCAGAATTGATATGTGGCAATTATATAACCTCATTAAAGAAACTTTACAAATATTTGCGACCAGCTTATATTAAAACCTCAAGTCGGAGCATTATTTCTCAAACTAGAAACTACTTCGCCCTAAAGCGAAATATATCACTATATTCGCCATAATACCAATTATCCATATTTTATCACATTTCATATTGCAGAAATTGCGTAGCGGAATATATTGATAAACGTTAAAAAAAATACTTAGATCTAGAAAAATAAATGCATAATGATTATTCAATGTGGCAACATTCAGATATCGCGTGTTCGGCCTCAATAATACTCGTTTATATGGGATGACTTAATCAACGAATATCTTTTTTGAAAATTAAAATAACATCTGTCAGATAAAGGGTATATATCTTCACATCCTAAAAAGAAGGTCCTGTGTCTATGCAAGAGGCTTGAGTATGTACACACTACAAAAAACGTGTTGAATTGTATGAATAAACCGAGAACATATTAACGTAATTACTACGTTATTTCCAAAAGCAATATGCTGTTAAGCAGTAATATAATTTCATTTAGGAGAATCAAAACAATTGCGTCGAACCATTATGGAAACCTCTCCACTCTCTCATAATGAAAAAGTTGTAAAGTCGAGCAGGAAAAGCCACACACAAAACGCCAGAATCATATAGCAATTTATACACATACACACATACACATACAGGAAAAAGTCACATACAAGACGCAATCACCACCAAAACATCGATAGACAGCATGTCACACAAAGACACAAGACAAACATAAAGTAAGGGTGACAAAGAGAGAACCGCCTTGGCAGGGTCAGTAGCAAAATCCCTACTGGGGTTTAAACACGCCAGAAATTACCTCGCCCTAAAGCGAAATGATGCTATATATCCGCCCTTATTCCAATTGGCTACACGTATGTATTAACATTTACCTTAATATATGTTCGACCAACCGCAAAAAGGATGCATAATAAAAATCTTAATTAACAAGAATGTAATAACGATTGCACCGAAAAGATATCACAATCTCAAGCCAGAGCAATATTTGATAAGCAACTATTTCGCCCTAAAGCGAAATAATGTAGTTGTATTCGCCACAATACCAATTATCTATACCTTTGTAAAAAATATTCATTTTTAATCCTCTCTACATTTAATTTGGCTACACGTATGTATTAACATTTGCCTTAATATATGTTCGACCAACCGCAAACAACTCAACCTAAAAGGGATGCATAATTAAAATCTTAATTAACAAGAATGTAATAACGATTGCACCAAAAAGATATCGAAATCTCAAGCCAGAGCAATATTTGATAAGCAACTATTTCGCCCTAAAGCGAAATAATGTAGTTGTATTCGCCACAATACCAATTATCTATACCTTTGTAAAAAATATTCATTTTTAATCCTCTCTACATTTAATTTGATATGACAGCAATAGTATAACTTTAAATGAAAAAGTAGTAAAGTCAAGCAAACGAGAATATAACACATTTGCACAGATAAATGATCGACATTTCACCTCAAGAGATATATTCCACGAGGTAAAACCTGTTTTGCCATATATCAAAATAATACACTGCATTTTGGTTTTGATGTGTGTTGGTGGTGGTTGCGTCGTGTATGTGGAGTTGCCTGCTTGACTTTACTACTTTTCCATTTATACTAATTATCGATATCTATTCTATACAAATTCATTTCAATCTCCTATTCACGCAATTCAAAATAATAGCAATGATATAATTTTATTAACAGACTCAATAAAACCGAGTCTGCAATTTTCTCTTTTTGTGTTGCAATATTTGCTTTCGGGGGATCACCTGTCTTCAGAATTGATATGTGGCAATTATATAACCTCATTAAAGAAACTTTACAAATATTTGCGACCAGCTTATATTAAAACCTCAAGTCGGAGCATTATTTCTCAAACTAGAAACTACTTCGCCCTAAAGCGAAATATATCACTATATTCGCCATAATACCAATTATCCATATTTTATCACATTTCATATTGCAGAAATTGCGTAGCGGAATATATTGATAAACGTTAAAAAAAATACTTAGATCTAGAAAAATAAATGCATAATGATTATTCAATGTGGCAACATTCAGATATCGCGTGTTCGGCCTCAATAATACTCGTTTATATGGGATGACTTAATCAACGAATATCTTTTTTGAAAATTAAAATAACATCTGTCAGATAAAGGGTATATATCTTCACATCCTAAAAAGAAGGTCCTGTGTCTATGCAAGAGGCTTGAGTATGTACACACTACAAAAAACGTGTTGAATTGTATGAATAAACCGAGAACATATTAACGTAATTACTACGTTATTTCCAAAAGCAATATGCTGTTAAGCAGTAATATAATTTCATTTAGGAGAATCAAAACAATTGCGTCGAACCATTATGGAAACCTCTCCACTCTCTCATAATGAAAAAGTTGTAAAGTCGAGCAGGAAAAGCCACACACAAAACGCCAGAATCATATAGCAATTTATACACATACACACATACACATACAGGAAAAAGTCACATACAAGACGCAATCACCACCAAAACATCGATAGACAGCATGTCACACAAAGACACAAGACAAACATAAAGTAAGGGTGACAAAGAGAGAACCGCCTTGGCAGGGTCAGTAGCAAAATCCCTACTGGGGTTTAAACACGCCAGAAATTACCTCGCCCTAAAGCGAAATGATGCTATATATCCGCCCTTATTCCAATTGGCTACACGTATGTATTAACATTTGCCTTAATATATGTTCGACCAACCGCAAACAACTCAACCTAAAAGGGATGCATAATTAAAATCTTAATTAACAAGAATGTAATAACGATTGCACCAAAAAGATATCGAAATCTCAAGCCAGAGCAATATTTTATAAGCAACTATTTCGCCCTAAAGCGAAATAATGTAGTTGTATTCGCCACAATACCAATTATCTATACCTTTGTAAAAAATATTCATTTTTAATCCTCTCTACATTTAATTTGATATGACAGCAATAGTATAACTTTAAATGAAAAAGTAGTAAAGTCAAGCAAACGAGAATATAACACATTTGCACAGATAAATGATCGACATTTCACCTCAAGAGATATATTCCACGAGGTAAAACCTGTTTTGCCATATATCAAAATAATACACTGCATTTTGGTTTTGATGTGTGTTGGTGGTGGTTGCGTCGTGTATGTGGAGTTGCCTGCTTGACTTTACTACTTTTCCATTTATACTAATTATCGATATCTATTCTATACAAATTCATTTCAATCTCCTATTCACGCAATTCAAAATAATAGCAATGATATAATTTTATTAACAGACTCAATAAAACCGAGTCTGCAATTTTCTCTTTTTGTGTTGCAATATTTGCTTTCGGGGGATCACCTGTCTTCAGAATTGATATGTGGCAATTATATAACCTCATTAAAGAAACTTTACAAATATTTGCGACCAGCTTATATTAAAACCTCAAGTCGGAGCATTATTTCTCAAACTAGAAACTACTTCGCCCTAAAGCGAAATATATCACTATATTCGCCATAATACCAATTATCCATATTTTATCACATTTCATATTGCAGAAATTGCGTAGCGGAATATATTGATAAACGTTAAAAAAAATACTTAGATCTAGAAAAATAAATGCATAATGATTATTCAATGTGGCAACATTCAGATATCGCGTGTTCGGCCTCAATAATACTCGTTTATATGGGATGACTTAATCAACGAATATCTTTTTTGAAAATTAAAATAACATCTGTCAGATAAAGGGTATATATCTTCACATCCTAAAAAGAAGGTCCTGTGTCTATGCAAGAGGCTTGAGTATGTACACACTACAAAAAACGTGTTGAATTGTATGAATAAACCGAGAACATATTAACGTAATAACTACGTTATTTCCAAAAGCAATATGCTGTTAAGCAGTAATATAATTTCATTTAGGAGAATCAAAACAATTGCGTCGAACCATTATGGAAACCTCTCCACTCTCTCATAATGAAAAAGTTGTAAAGTCGAGCAGGAAAAGCCACACACAAAACGCCAGAATCATATAGCAATTTATACACATACACACATACACATACAGGAAAAAGTCACATACAAGACGCAATCACCACCAAAACATCGATAGACAGCATGTCACACAAAGACACAAGACAAACATAAAGTAAGGGTGACAAAGAGAGAACCGCCTTGGCAGGGTCAGTAGCAATTTAAACACGCCAGAAATTACCTCGCCCTAAAGCGAAATGATGCTATATATCCGCCCTTATTCCAATTGGCTACACGTATGTATTAACATTTACCTTAATATATGTTCGACCAACCGCAAAAAGGATGCATAATAAAAATCTTAATTAACAAGAATGTAATAACGATTGCACCGAAAAGATATCACAATCTCAAGCCAGAGCAATATTTGATAAGCAACTATTTCGCCCTAAAGCGAAATAATGTAGTTGTATTCGCCACAATACCAATTATCTATACCTTTGTAAAAAATATTCATTTTTAATCCTCTCTACATTTAATTTGGCTACACGTATGTATTAACATTTGCCTTAATATATGTTCGACCAACCGCAAACAACTCAACCTAAAAGGGATGCATAATTAAAATTGTAATAACGATTGCACCAAAAAGATATCGAAATCTCAAGCCAGAGCAATATTTTATAAGCAACTATTTCGCCCTAAAGCGAAATAATGTAGTTGTATTCGCCACAATACCAATTATCTATACCTTTGTAAAAGATATTCATTTTTAATCCTCTCTACATTTAATTTGATATGACAGCAATAGTATAACTTTAAATGAAAAAGTAGTAAAGTCAAGCAAACGAGAATATAACACATTTGCACAGATAAATGATCGACATTTCACCTCAAGAGATATTTTCCACGAGGTAAAACCTGTTTTGCCATATATCAAAATAATACACTGCATTTTGGTTTTGATGTGTGTTGGTGGTGGTTGCGTCGTGTATGTGGAGTTGCCTGCTTGACTTTACTACTTTTCCATTTATACTAATTATCGATATCTATTCTATACAAATTCATTTCAATCTCCTATTCACGCAATTCAAAATAATAGCAATGATATAATTTTATTAACAGACTCAATAAAACCGAGTCTGCAATTTTCTCTTTTTGTGTTGCAATATTTGCTTTCGGGGGATCACCTGTCTTCAGAATTGATATGTGGCAATTATATAACCTCATTAAAGAAACTTTACAAATATTTGCGACCAGCTTATATTAAAACCTCAAGTCGGAGCATTATTTCTCAAACTAGAAACTACTTCGCCCTAAAGCGAAATATATCACTATATTCGCCATAATACCAATTATCCATATTTTATCACATTTCATATTGCAGAAATTGCGTAGCGGAATATATTGATAAACGTTAAAAAAAAATACTTAGATCTAGAAAAATAAATGCATAATGATTATTCAATGTGGCAACATTCAGATATCGCGTGTTCGGCCTCAATAATACTCGTTTATATGGGATGACTTAATCAACGAATATCTTTTTTGAAAATTAAAATAACATCTGTCAGATAAAGGGTATATATCTTCACATCCTAAAAAGAAGGTCCTGTGTCTATGCAAGAGGCTTGAGTATGTACACACTACAAAAAACGTGTTGAATTGTATGAATAAACCGAGAACATATTAACGTAATTACTACGTTATTTCCAAAAGCAATATGCTGTTAAGCAGTAATATAATTTCATTTAGGAGAATCAAAACAATTGCGTCGAACCATTATGGAAACCTCTCCACTCTCTCATAATGAAAAAGTTGTAAAGTCGAGCAGGAAAAGCCACACACAAAACGCCAGAATCATATAGCAATTTATACACATACACACATACACATACAGGAAAAAGTCACATACAAGACGCAATCACCACCAAAACATCGATAGACAGCATGTCACACAAAGACACAAGACAAACATAAAGTAAGGGTGACAAAGAGAGAACCGCCTTGGCAGGGTCAGTAGCAAAATCCCTACTGGGGTTTAAACACGCCAGAAATTACTTCGCCCTAAAGCGAAATGATGCTATATATCCGCCCTTATTCCAATTGGCTACACGTATGTATTAACATTTACCTTAATATATGTTCGACCAACCGCAAAAAGGATGCATAATAAAAATCTTAATTAACAAGAATGTAATAACGATTGCACAGAAAAGATATCACAATCTCAAGCCAGAGCAATATTTGATAAGCAACTATTTCGCCCTAAAGCGAAATAATGTAGTTGTATTCGCTACAATACCAATTATCTATACCTTTGTAAAAAATATTCATTTTTAATCCTCTCTACATTTTGGCTACACGTATGTATTAACATTTGCCTTAATATATGTTCGACCAACCGCAAACAACTCAACCTAAAAGGGATGCATAATTAAAATCTTAATTAACAAGAATGTAATAACGATTGCACCAAAAAGATATCGAAATCTCAAGCCAGAGCAATATTTTATAAGCAACTATTTCGCCCTAAAGCGAAATAATGTAGTTGTATTCGCCACAATACCAATTATCTATACCTTTGTAAAAAATATTCATTTTTAATCCTCTCTACATTTAATTTGATATGACAGCAATAGTATAACTTTAAATGAAAAAGTAGTAAAGTCAAGCAAACGAGAATGTAACACATTTGCACAGATAAATGATCGACATTTCACCTCAAGAGATATATTCCACGAGGTAAAACCTGTTTTGCCATATATCAAAATAATACACTGCATTTTGGTTTTGATGTGTGTTGGTGGTGGTTGCGTCGTGTATGTGGAGTTGCCTGCTTGACTTTACTACTTTTCCATTTATACTAATTATCGATATCTATTCTATACAAATTCATTTCAATCTCCTATTCACGCAATTAAAAATAATAGCAATGATATAATTTTATTAACAGACTCAATAAAACCGAGTCTGCAATTTTCTCTTTTTGTGTTGCAATATTTGCTTTCGGGGGATCACCTGTCTTCAGAATTGATATGTGGCAATTATATAACCTCATTAAAGAAACTTTACAAATATTTGCGACCAGCTTATATTAAAACCTCAAGTCGGAGCATTATTTCTCAAACTAGAAACTACTTCGCCCTTAAGCGAAATATATCACTATATTCGCCATAATACCAATTATCCATATTTTATCACATTTCATATTGCAGAAATTGCGTAGCGGAATATATTGATAAACGTTAAAAAAAAATACTTAGATCTGGAAAAATAAATGCATAATGATTATTCAATGTGGCAACATTCAGATATCGCGTGTTCGGCCTCAATAATACTCGTTTATATGGGATGACTTAATCAACGAATATCTTTTTTGAAAATTAAAATAACATCTGTCAGATAAAGGGTATATATCTTCACATCCTAAAAAGAAGGTCCTGTGTCTATGCAAGAGGCTTGAGTATGTACACACTACAAAAAACGTGTTGAATTGTATGAATAAACCGAGAACATATTAACGTAATTACTACGTTATTTCCAAAAGCAATATGCTGTTAAGCAGTAATATAATTTCATTTAGGAGAATCAAAACAATTGCGTCGAACCATTATGGAAACCTCTCCACTCTCTCATAATGAAAAAGTTGTAAAGTCGAGCAGGAAAAGCCACACACAAAACGCCAGAATCATATAGCAATTTATACACATACACACATACACATACAGGAAAAAGTCACATACAAGACGCAATCACCACCAAAACATCGATAGACAGCATGTCACACAAAGACACAAGACAAACATAAAGTAAGGGTGACAAAGAGAGAACCGCCTTGGCAGGGTCAGTAGCAAAATCCCTACTGGGGTTTAAACACGCCAGAAATTACCTCGCCCTAAAGCGAAATGATGCTATATATCCGCCCTTATTCCAATTGGCTACACGTATGTATTAACATTTACCTTAATATATGTTCGACCAACCGCAAAAAGGATGCATAATAAAAATCTTAATTAACAAGAATGTAATAACGATTGCACAGAAAAGATATCACAATCTCAAGCCAGAGCAATATTTGATAAGCAACTATTTCGCCCTAAAGCGAAATAATGTAGTTGTATTCGCCACAATACCAATTATCTATACCTTTGTAAAAAATATTCATTTTTAATCCTCTCTACATTTTGGCTACACGTATGTATTAACATTTGCCTTAATATATGTTCGACCAACCGCAAACAACTCAACCTAAAAGGGATGCATAATTAAAATCTTAATTAACAAGAATGTAATAACGATTGCACCAAAAAGATATCGAAATCTCAAGCCAGAGCAATATTTTATAAGCAACTATTTCGCCCTAAAGCGAAATAATGTAGTTGTATTCGCCACAATACCAATTATCTATACCTTTGTAAAAAATATTCATTTTTAATCCTCTCTACATTTAATTTGATATGACAGCAATAGTATAACTTTAAATGAAAAAGTAGTAAAGTCAAGCAAACGAGAATATAACACATTTGCACAGATAAATGATCGACATTTCACCTCAAGAGATATATTCCACGAGGTAAAACCTGTTTTGCCATATATCAAAATAATACACTGCATTTTGGTTTTGATGTGTGTTGGTGGTGGTTGCGTCGTGTATGTGGAGTTGCCTGCTTGACTTTACTACTTTTCCATTTATACTAATTATCGATATCTATTCTATACAAATTCATTTCAATCTCCTATTCACGCAATTAAAAATAATAGCAATGATATAATTTTATTAACAGACTCAATAAAACCGAGTCTGCAATTTTCTCTTTTTGTGTTGCAATATTTGCTTTCGAGGGATCACCTGTCTTCAGAATTGATATGTGGCAATTATATAACCTCATTAAAGAAACTTTACAAATATTTGCGACCAGCTTATATTAAAACCTCAAGTCGGAGCATTATTTCTCAAACTAGAAACTACTTCGCCCTTAAGCGAAATATATCACTATATTCGCCATAATACCAATTATCCATATTTTATCACATTTCATATTGCAGAAATTGCGTAGCGGAATATATTGATAAACGTTAAAAAAAAATACTTAGATCTGGAAAAATAAATGCATAATGATTATTCAATGTGGCAACATTCAGATATCGCGTGTTCGGCCTCAATAATACTCGTTTATATGGGATGACTTAATCAACGAATATCTTTTTTGAAAATTAAAATAACATCTGTCAGATAAAGGGTATATATCTTCACATCCTAAAAAGAAGGTCCTGTGTCTATGCAAGAGGCTTGAGTATGTACACACTACAAAAAACGTGTTGAATTGTATGAATAAACCGAGAACATATTAACGTAATTACTACGTTATTTCCAAAAGCAATATGCTGTTAAGCAGTAATATAATTTCATTTAGGAGAATCAAAACAATTGCGTCGAACCATTATGGAAACCTCTCCACTCTCTCATAATGAAAAAGTTGTAAAGTCGAGCAGGAAAAGCCACACACAAAACGCCAGAATCATATAGCAATATATACACAGACACACATACACATACAGGAAAAAGTCACATACAAGACGCAATCACCACCAAAACATCGATAGACAGCATGTCACACAAAGACACAAGACAAACATAAAGTAAGGGTGACAAAGAGAGAACCGCCTTGGCAGGGTCAGTAGCAAAATCCCTACTGGGGTTTAAACACGCCTGAAATTACCTCGCCCTAAAGCGAAATGATGCTATATATCCGCCCTTATTCCAATTGGCTACACGTATGTATTAACATTTACCTTAATATATGTTCGACCAACCGCAAAAAGGATGCATAATAAAAATCTTAATTAACAAGAATGTAATAACGATTGCACAGAAAAGATATCACAATCTCAAGCCAGAGCAATATTTTATAAGCAACTATTTCGCCCTAAAGCGAAATAATGTAGTTGTATTCGCCACAATACCAATTATCTATACCTTTGTAAAAAATATTCATTTTTAATCCTCTCTACATTTAATTTGGCTACACGTATGTATTAACATTTGCCTTAATATATGTTCGACCAACCGCAAACAACTCAACCTAAAAGGGATGCATAATTAAAATCTTAATTAACAAGAATGTAATAACGATTGCACCAAAAAGATATCGAAATCTCAAGCCAGAGCAATATTTTATAAGCAACTATTTCGCCCTAAAGCGAAATAATGTAGTTGTATTCGCCACAATACCAATTATCTATACCTTTGTAAAAAAGATTCATTTTAATCCTCTCTACATTTAATTTGATATGACAGCAATAGTATAACTTTAAATGAAAAAGTAGTAAAGTCAAGCAAACGAGAATATAACACATTTGCACAGATAAATGATCGACATTTCACCTCAAGAGATATATCCTGTTTTGCCATATATCAAAATAATACACTGCATTTTGGTTTTGATGTGTGTTGGTGGTGGTTGCGTCGTGTATGTGGAGTTGCCTGCTTGACTTTACTACTTTTCCATTTATACTAATTATCGATATCTATTCTATACAAATTCATTTCAATCTCCTATTCACGCAATTCAAAATAATAGCAATGATATAATTTTATTAACAGACTCAATAAAACCGAGTCTGCAATTTTCTCTTTTTGTGTTGCAATATTTGCTTTCGGGGGATCACCTGTCTTCAGAATTGATATGTGGCAATTATATAACCTCATTAAAGAAACTTTACAAATATTTGCGACCAGCTTATATTAAAACCTCAAGTCGGAGCATTATTTCTCAAACTAGAAACTACTTCGCCCTAAAGCGAAATATATCACTATATTCGCCATAATACCAATTATCCATATTTTATCACATTTCATATTGCAGAAATTGCGTAGCGGAATATATTGATAAACGTTAAAAAAAAATACTTAGATCTAGAAAAATAAATGCATAATGATTATTCAATGTGGCAACATTCAGATATCGCGTGTTCGGCCTCAATAATACTCGTTTATATGGGATGACTTAATCAACGAATATCTTTTTTGAAAATTAAAATAACATCTGTCAGATAAAGGGTATATATCTTCACATCCTAAAAAGAAGGTCCTGTGTCTATGCAAGAGGCTTGAGTATGTACACACTACAAAAAACGTGTTGAATTGTATGAATAAACCGAGAACATATTAACGTAATTACTACGTTATTTCCAAAAGCAATATGCTGTTAAGCAGTAATATAATTTCATTTAGGAGAATCAAAACAATTGCGTCGAACCATTATGGAAACCTCTCCACTCTCTCATAATGAAAAAGTTGTAAAGTCGAGCAGGAAAAGCCACACACAAAACGCCAGAATCATATAGCAATTTATACACATACACACATACACATACAGGAAAAAGTCGCATACAAGACGCAATCACCACCAAAAAATCGATAGACAGCATGTCACACAAAGACACAAGACAAACATAAAGTAATGGTGACAAAGAGAGAACCGCCTTGGCAGGGACAGTAGCAAAATCCCTACTGGGGTTTAAACACGCCTGAAATTACCTCGCCCTAAAGCGAAATGATGCTATATATCCGCCCTTATTCCAATTGGCTACACGTATGTATTAACATTTACCTTAATATATGTTCGACCAACCGCAAAAAGGATGCATAATAAAAATCTTAATTAACAAGAATGTAATAACGATTGCACCGAAAAGATATCACAATCTCAAGCCAGAGCAATATTTGATAAGCAACTATTTCGCCCTAAAGCGAAATAATGTTGTTGTATTCGCCACAATACCAATTATCTATACCTTTGTATAAATTATTCATTTTTAAACCTCTCTACATGTAATGTGATATGCTAGCAATAGTATAACTTCAAAATCGAGTATATAACACATTTGCACCGATAAATGATCGAAATGTCACCTCAAGAGATATATTCCATGAGGTAAAAACTATTTCGCCCTATATCAAAATAATGCACTGTATCTTGGCTTTATACTGATTATCGATATTTATTTGATTTTATCACAAAACATTTATCTCTCTCATGACAGTGACACAAGAAAATATCGCCTCCAGACAAGAGAGTTAAAACTCGATAATAACCCACAATTATAGAGTCAATAAAAAGGCAGGTTAATTAGCGGAATCGGATTTCAGGAGCGGTGATTAAGTCGCTATTAGGGGCGGTTGCTTTGACAGGTTTGACTGTATGCTAATGTGGTAATCACTGCAAAATACGCGTTTACAGTCCAAGCGTGTTTATGTAGGTTTTAGTGAACGTAGAAACCAACATTGTGTTATGTCAGATGCATATTCGAATAGATTTAGATTGATGTTGATCTGACTTGGAGAAGCCAGGCCTTCAGCGGTTTTATTTGGTGTTGCTCTTATATATTAGAAGCTGATGTACCTGTATTGTAATAACTGTAAAACTAAACTTAGTAAAACTAGACAAATATAACGATACGTGTGTTTTATTCAACGTCTTCTTTGTGAACGCAGAATATAAAACACAATGTTGTGTGTCTACTTGCATATACTGCTGAAACATTACTTAATCCTACCATGCAGTAAGTAGATCGATGGTTCACTTATAGAAATGTAATGATTTGCTGAGCGTATTTCAATGAAAGATTGTAATTTCCACCAACAGCAAAGGCACAGTTGGGAAACTAAATCGATTTAGCCGTACGATTGAAAAATATCGACATTTGAGTATTTTGGAGAGGAATTCGTAGCTAAATACTGCATAGCAATGACAACAAATACTAAAATCACGACGTCTCAACAACCGAAGTGCCTTTCTTTGTTCTTTTATACTGAGTTCTCATTTTCTATGGATTACACATGATGACAAAGTCTAAATATAGCACTGACTAGGCTATAAATAGCAACTTGAATCTTAATTACTTGCATTTTATTACAATCCAAAATAAGCCTGATACTTTGGATTCAATAAATATAAAAAATAACAAAAGTACTAACCTATGGTAGAAGACTCAAAGAATAAACGTATAAGATATATTTATTAGTTACCGTATTTAGTTTTCAATTATTGTATTTCGCAATATCTAAATATAGTACATATGACTGGTACAGATTATACATTAGGGCACACTCGCCTTAAAAGCGAATCTGTAAACAGTTCAATTATTATACGCTCTAAAGAGTATTAAGTCGAACGTCGTTAAGGCGAGAAAAAATAATCACATTTCTTTCAAAACTTTGAATGGAAAGAAATGAAATTACAATTGAAACATCTTAATTGATACATTCTTATTAAATTTAGAAAGTCTTGTCCAACACCATTTAAAGATAAAGGATCTAATATTCTCGCCCTAATGACCATCAGAAATGCACGTCGCCCTAATAACGTAGAAGTAGGTATATATATATATATATATATATATATATATATATCTCTCTCTCTCTCTCTCTCTCTCTCTCTCTCTCTCTCTCTCTCTCTCTCTCTCTCTCTCTCTCTCTCTCTCTCTCTCTCTCTCTCTCTCTCTCTCTCTCTCTCTCTCTGAAGTCATTTCTTTCATAAAACGTGTGTTTAAATATGTCAGTAATATACCTCTTTTACAACAGTTGATCTTATTTTCTCGAGCACACCTGTGACTCTTTTGCTTAACAACTGATAGTTAGCCAGATGTTCGATAAACTGTGGCACGGATAACGCTGTAAGCCCACTACACACAACAGCTTTGCTTATACCTGAATCAATAAATAATATAAGATTATATGTATGATATTCATAAATAAATACTAAAATATTTTGATAATGTGATAATGTACTCGTGTATTAATTAACTGCATAACATGCATAGTAATTTATAAAAATTAGTACATTAAAGAAAAACGTTAATGAAGGACAAACATACTTAAGGCTACGTACTAGTTACACATTGTCGGACATGTAACTGAGAGGTTGTATGGTACAAGGTTGTTAGGTAGATTTCAAGAAAAGTATCTAATATAAATGTATTTCATACAAACATACACGTTATTACATGCATTTTATGTACCGCCTAGTCTTTGTTACATAGTATACTAGCGACCGGTTGGAGATTTCATTTCGCGTGCTTAGAGAATACACATATTGGTATGGTAAGACGAGTAAACTAAAGACACACATTAACAAAATGTATACTTAAATCAAAATATACTTTCATCTATATTTGATTTCGATAAATATAACGCCCGTTGCGAAAATGGTGTATACTACATTGCTTGTATTTCAGTGTACATGAATCAAGTATCAATTCTGATACTCACTTCATTTTCTCTTTTGTATGAAACACCTGTTTTACAGTTAACTCCCGCAATGATTCCGTGAACGGTACTAGTATGCCAGACCGAGATTATTTTAAAAAAAAAGTTCTTAAAAATAGCGATGGTGAATATTGTACAGTAACTCCCATCTTATGCGACCACCAAAAAGGGGCATAATTCTGTCTGGCAGAGGCAAGTGGTAGGTTAATGCAGGACGAGGTTATGCAGAAAGCTATATGAGCTTTCTGAATTACTTTCGTCCTGTTTTAAGCAACCACTTGCTTATAAAGATAGCTATGGTTATTCTTTAAGTAGTATCATTAGAGAGGTTAATGTATAATAAATTACTTTTTATACCATAGCTCAAGCAAAATGCACCTTATTTATACAATTATGCAAATTGATGTCACCGTGTTGCTGTTTTGTTTTTGTTTATTAATCTATGTCTGAGTTTGACCTGTACCAAAGAGAAAAAACCGCACCGGTTTGTATTCAGTACTTGATAATGCAATATCATCGAGAATCAGATAGGACCAATATATAATTTGTATACTATAAATCTAAGATCAATGGCCATTGTTTTATGTTTCTTTCTATTCATACAGGTGAATGAAGATGAATAGATAAAATATTTTCTGAATACTGAGAATCACAGTTGTAACAGTTCGTATAGTACTGAATCAACTGTTGTTGGTTTTAGTTTTCCCTGGGCATTCTGTGTACTTACCTCGACGATGTCGGGCGGCCGATGCTTTGAACTTGATGTCGTGGAATATTTCAATGGATGGCAGGCACGTCGAAAATAATTTGGCGCATAACTGCGTTTCCGCACTCATAACAAATACTCCGTCTTTGAATTCCAAATTGGCAGTCATATACAATTTCATACCGAAGAAAGACACCTTTAGGTCTAATTCAGCATCTACGCCTAAATAAGATAAAACATAATGCGTTTCCTGTTAGGCTGAATACAAGTTTTAAATTTGGTTTATATGGTTGTCCTATATGATAAGTTACATGCACGCATTTAATAATGCACAAAGCAGTGCCAAATGGTTTGTTTTACATAACATTCGTTCTTTCATAAGAATGTTGCAACGTTCTTACAATACGCGTAGCTGATTTATCATACTGTTAAAGTTATAAAGGATATGAACTAAATCTCTATATCATAAACTTGTAAATGGTTTCATGTTGTGGAATATGTTGTAGATGTATATGAAACATTATCAAAATATATTTAACATTTACCTAAAACTCTGAAATAGTCCTGTTTGAATGGTACAATTCAATCATAACTATGCATATCGATTAACATTAGAATAGTAACGTGGGGCTCTACGGCTGTTTTATTGTAGTTGTTGTAGTACATTCATTTTGCCCAATCTTTACAGAAGAACACCGTCACAGGTTGTAATAATCTGGGCGTCTCATAATTATTGTTGAAACTATGACACCCAAAACCAAACAACATACCACAAATGGCTAGCACCCATCATTGACTTAATATTTTGAAATCAATCATACCGTCAGCAAATATGTCTCGAACTTTTCTGTCATTAACTGTTAGTTCAACTTTTCTCTTAGTTGGATTGACAGATACGCCTATCTGTACGTGTTCTGTCTTGGCACCCTTGGGCAACGGTACACTACAGCTTATTCCTAGGCAATCCTCCTGTACCGAACAGATGTGACCAAACCCAATAGCAATTGCTCCTCTAAATAGCGGACATACTGGAAAATTATTATAATATGTTTATGTGTAGAAAATATAACAGGCGTAAAACATATGAAATGTAAGACATTCTTTAAACTGAAATATTACAAAGCAAATTTGTCAATGAGATATACCCGTATACCTTAAACATATCACTGTTTCTGGTCAAACTGTAGATAACGAATATTAGTAATCGAAAGTGATGAATAATACGTTACAATATCAACAAAGGCAAGTTATATATATCATCATTAGAAAGGTCGATTAATGCAGGGTTTATTGATAAATGAGATAATGCTATATGTGTTTGTTTTGGCATTCAGTACTATATGCGCACTGTGTGTCAATGTAACAATACTGCACTAGCTAAAACAATAATTCAATGAGAAACATAGCAGGGTGAGGCTAATTTCTTTCTTTCTTCCTTTCTTTTTCTTTTTTACAATTTGACATGTGACATATTATTTACTCTTTACTTAATAGCTTTATAACAAAATGCACATCATATAACGTACAATGAGGTTCAGAAAATATGAAATGCCTACCACGTTCTGCCATCTGCATTACTTTATCCGACATTTGAGACATACTGTACATTTTGCTCGAAATTCCGTTCATTTTCAGCAGATTTTTAATATACGGAATAGCAAATGTAAGCGGATTTCCTTTTGGTTTTGCAGTCATTT
This sequence comes from Azorinus chamasolen, assembly GCA_963576725.1. NCBI lineage: Eukaryota > Metazoa > Mollusca > Bivalvia > Cardiida > Solecurtidae > Azorinus > Azorinus chamasolen. The sequence goes on from OY755245.1 coordinate 62,203,228, forward strand.
TCGAGCATAGACCGCCAATGACACTATTTAGTTCACCGCCGATGGTTTTGTCCTTAATATGGTCTAGAATCCAAGTGACGTTTTTCGCGTTTACGTTGACGATGCTGAGAATGTTTGGTATCTTTGGTCTGAAAGAAATGGATAATAAATTCTGAATTAAAATTGTCTTAGACAATAAAACAGGTTATCTCAATAACTGATCAGAACAAAAACACTAAATGATCAGATAAACTATTAATCTCAAATAAGAATATATCTAGCTGCTTTTCTATTTGGCGATACAATATACTATTTATAAAAACTCATTTAGACACAATGTTAAATGTCAATGTATATATCGAGCGTATAACATGCCTTGGAATACTTAAATTCATTTCAGTTCGTTTTATTTGTAATGTGTATATATGTACAACTCTTAAAAACACAAGCAGAACTGACATTCATATGTTATAGAATCATGAATGTTTCCCTTGTTACAATATACACGTATGTATGTATGTATGTATGTATGTATGTATGTATGTATGTATGTATGTATGTATGTATGTATGTATGTATGTATGTATGTATGTATGTATGTAAGTATGTATGTATGTATGTATGTATGTATGTATGTATGTATGTATGTATGTATGTATGTATGTATGTATGTATGTGCGTATGTGCGTGCATATGTGTTACAATATACAGGTATGTATGTATGTAAGTATGCATGTATGTAGGTATGGTATGGTATGGTATGTATGTTATGGTATGTATTGTATGTATGTATGTATGTATGTATGTATGTATGTATGTATGTATGTATGTATGTATGTATGTATGTATGTATGTATGTATGTATGTATGTATGTATGTGTGTATGTGTGCATGTGTGCATGTGTGCGTGTGTGCCTGTGTGCGTGTATGATGTATGTATGTATGTATGTATGTATGTATGTATGTATGTATGTATGTATGTATGTGTGTATGTGTGTATGTGTGTGTGTGTGCGTGTGTGCGTGTATGCGTGTATGCTTGTATGCGTGTATGCGTGTATGCATGTATGCATGTATGCATGTATGCATGTATGCATGTATGTATGTATGTGTGTATGTGTGTGCGTGCGTGCGTGTGTGCGCCACGCACTTCATTTATGCCCATATGTTGCTGCGGACTTTCATGGGGCATGTCAAGTCTGACTTTATTATTATAAACTGCTTCTACGCGGTCAGATCAGACCCTCCAACAGAATAAGAGCATTTTTCCTTTTTAAAGTAAAAAAATCTGACAATAAAGAACAGTTTACTTTCGTATCGACCCAGTCATGTTATCGTGTAGCAATTTAATTCCAATGTATTACTACATCTGCAAAAATGAATAGGTTAAATTGCTGTTGCTGAATGACATACGACACATAAGCACATGACACTATATAATATAAGTCAAATACAAGCAAAAGGAGTTCTAGTTACCCGTCTTTTCCAAATAATGCTGTCTTGAAAAAATCTGCAAACTGCTTTGCTGCTTCCTTCAGACTGTTTTTAAGACTATCTTTGAACGATGTCTGGTCATAAAGATTAGGATCATCTGGGCGGTATTCAGAAATATCTGCCCCAGTCATGCCACCCATGCCACCAAAGTCTTCAGGGTTTCTAACTATCTTTTCAGTTTCTTCACTTGGGTCATCTACTTCCCCGGACTCGAATGTTTGTTCTATATATCTGAATGAGACGACAGCGGATAATACGTTTAAATCAAGGTATTGAATGTTATGGGTAAAGAGTGAATAAAAAGAAAGAGTGTGTATATCAAAAGTCAGCAAAGCCAGACGACTCGCATGGTGTAGGAAGAAACGAGGAGGTGAGCTTTTGGGAGGTGGGATAAAGTTAAAAGCATTCAATGAAACTTCTCGATATTTGGATGATATATTCAGCTTAAATAACCCTTTCTTTGATGTTTTGATTCCTACCATTTACCTAAAATAACTCAAATTGAATTAAGCCCTTCCGACACTTATGCAGCTTTTCTTGATCTAGACATTAAAATTGACAATGGAATTATTTTTTCTAAAATTTATGACAAAAGAGAACGTTTTGATATTGTAAATTTCCCTCATTTTGACGGAGATGTCCCTAGTGCCCCATCTTACGGGATTTATGTATCTCCTCTTACTCGTTTCGCTAGAGCGTATTCTTCTGTTGACAATTTTAACAATCAAAATTTTAACCGAAAAGCTGCTTAAACAAGGATAAAGATATCATAAACTAAGGATACCATTCTCTAAATTTTATTATCGAAATCTCCCACTTATGTTAGGAGCCCACTGGGCCGGCGCCAGTTGGTTCCAGTTCGCGCCAAAGATTATGTGATTGGCGCGTAGTGGCTCGCTGTGGCGCCGAATTAATGTCCGTTCGGCATGCGTCGCCAAGTGGAATAAATTGGGTGCCAAATGGTGTGCGCCAAATGCCACTTGGCTTGCTCTAAATGTTGCGCCAGTTTGCTCCAGTTCACGTCATTACACGGTCATTCGATTCCAAAATTCACCTTGTTGGCGCTATTCGCGCCGATAGACGGCTACTTTGCGCCACTTGGTGATTAGTTTGTGCCAAAGGTCGCCAAATTGGATTCAACTTGCCGCCATTCGGCGCTACTTGCCGACTATATAAATATCAGCCATCGGCTACCTGGTTCAGACCCTCCTTAGTTGTTGTATGAACAACATCTCTTCTTTCTTCTCTTCATCTCTATTTACAAATTTGATATTTCTGAGGCTTTGGATAATGTTGGAGTGACGCTGCTGCTCCATCAGAAGATGATGAGAGATGCTGAGATGGCCACAGCCTATCAACTAATGCTGGCCAACCCTGAAGAAGAAGAGTCTCCTAAGAAAAAAGAACGCATAACTGGTGGTTTAGACCCATGCTCCACCCACAGCTGAGGGCCGAACGTGGACAGCACCACGCTTTGATTGAAGAGCTGAGGGAGAACGACATGATGAAGTTCAAAACCCATACCAGGCTGTCCCCAGAGATGTTTGATGACCTGTTGATCAGGCTTACATCCCACTTGCAGAAGAAGGACACCCACCTCAGGAAATCCATTTCCATTCAAGTTGTGCGTCTTCCTGCGCTATCTCGCCACTGGGACCACCTATGCTGAGCTGAGTTACAACTTCCGGTTGGGCAAGGAAACCATCCAGAGGTATGTCCCTGATGTAGCCAGAGCGATAGTGAATAAGTATGTTGCAGAAGTCATCTCCCTCCCCACAACCAATGAAAACTGGCTTGAGGTTGCAGGTGATGTTGAAGCCAGATGGAATCTTCCTCACTGTCTGGGAGCCTATGATGGAAAACATATCCGTCTCCAGAAGCCCAACAAATCAGGCTGCCTTTACTTCAACTACAAGCAGTTCTTCTCGGTTGTCCTGATGGCTCTCGTAGATTCAAAGTACCAGTTCCTGTGGGTGGGGTTGTGCGTGGAGGTGGAGGTTTTGTCGAGTCGAATCTTGAAAGTTGTGTGAGAAAGTCCTACGATGCTGCCCTGCTTTTATAGGCGGCAAGTGGCGCAGAATGGCGGGTAACCAGGTGGCATTTGGTGCGAAGTAGTCACCAATCGGGTGCGGTTTGGATCGCGCCACTGCACATTGTGTGCGCTTCAGCGCGGACTATCCGCCTTTGTTGGAAGTATTTGGCGCGTAGTGGCGCAAACAAGGTGCCATTTGGCGCCTATTGGTGCCATGTGGCACCATGTATCGCGAAATCTCATTGGAACAACTTGGCACGCGCCATTACATTCCAGTAGATTCCAATAGGTGATTTGTTTGCGCCAAAGGGCGATATATTCGCCCCATTTGGTGCCACTTGGTGGACACTTGGCGCTGATTGCTCGATGGAAGTGGCGCGACGAAAATTTCAAACATTTTGAAATTTTCGTCGCGCCAAATTCCAATTTGGCGCCGTTACGGGCGACCACGAGCCAATTGGGGGGGGGGGGGGGGCAGTTTGAGCCACTACACGCCACTATGCACCATATTGGCGACACTAGGCGCCACAGCAAATTGCATTGGTGCAAACTGGCACCAACTGGCGCCGGCCCAGTGGACTCCTAGCATTACGGCACCAAATTTGAATTTGGCGTCAAGAAAAGTTCAAAATGTTTGAAATGTTCGACGCGTCACTCGCATATGGCCCTTTGGTGCAAACAATCTACCTATTGGAATCCATTGGGATGTAATGGCGCGTGCCAAGTGAAAATCGATTTTTTTGTTGATAAGCAGTGGCCACCTCAGTATCTCTCATCATCTTCTGGTGGAGCAGCATCATCACTCCAACATTATCAAAAGCCTCAGACATATCAAAATTGTAAATATTTAGTAGAGATGTTGTTCATACAGCAGTCGAGGAGGGTCTGAACCAGGTAGCCGATGGCCGATATTTACATAATCGGATGAAAGTCAAGTGGTGATCAGCAGTGATAACCGTGTGTTGATTTGGAGAATCAAGACCTGATCACACACTTCGGAATTCATGCAAGTTGTGTGTGATCAGGTTTGGATTTATACATCGATAAACGCAAATGTATTCGAATCTTTAAATTTAAACCATATCACCAACTATATGAGCATATGCTGAATTAAACAATAGCACATTTACATTTCGACCCATATTGTGTAACAGTGTGATGCTTAGTATCAATCACAAATCTAAATACGGTATATATATGCTAATGAGACGTTTCATTCTAATGTGTGTTTTGGTATATTTGAAATCATTGTACGGGTTTGAGATTTGCATCTCTCTCGCATGGGTGCCATGTGTCTTTATGTGTGTGTATATGTGTGTGCGCGGGGTTGTCTGTGCTTTTACTTATTGTTTTGATATTTTGCTTGACTTTTCATTTGGTAAAATTGAACACTGCTTAAGCCGGTGCTAGGGGGCGTGAGTAGTGTTGCACTTTTAATTACTACTCATAAACAGACTCAATAAAAACGAGTCTGCAATGTTCTCTTTTAGCATTGCTACCTTTGCTGTCGAAGGATCACCCACTTTCAGAATATATTAATCATTGTTCTAAAAAACCGGAGCCTATAATTCTGAAATATACATACACCATCAAACTTTATTTTGATTATAGTAATTGTGGTGTCAAGTTACATTTGTAAACGTTTTATTCCTTAAATGGTTTTGTTACATATTCTGTCTTAGAGTATCAAACACTCTTATTTTTATTGTCACCGAAGAAATCATTAAAAATACCAGAATGAGTCATGCAGGAAACACCACATACAGAACAAACAGCCGCCCGAACAGCAACACAAGGAAACAGCAAATGTACATAACTATAAAAACATCAAGAGACGCACAACGACAAAACCAACATACAATAGGGGGAAGATGGAAAAAAGTCACTGGGGGTTAAACCGGTTTTTGGGCGCCCAACCTCACACTTATCCCATCCCCACCATAAAAGACAAACGATGTAAATAAACGTATCCCCTCTCCGACTAATCTACAACAACCGCGATGGCAAATACAGTGGTAAAGTGCATGTATAACGAAAACATTTAAGTGCACAAACTGTATCCACCTATCGCTAGTGTATTCAATGAATGAGCTGCAAAAAGAGTAACTGTAGAAAAGCAATAAAGGGTACGACAAAAACGAAATAGTACAGATATCTGACGTTCTCCTTCCATTTCTGGATTTAAGAGATCGCCTTTATAGAGTACTAAACCTTTCTTGTCGGCGTATATGCAAAGAGGCCAGCGTGATTGCCAACTGTAAAAGGGTTGACAACCAAACATGCAGTATGTTGTAGTACTATAGGATCATATCCCTTTTTAATGAATTTTTTAACATATTTGATGAACAAAGTGAGAAAATGGGTATGTCCAATAATTTTTCGAACTTTGTAAATCACATCACCACAAAATTCAGGATGTGAAATACCGTGTCGCAGAAGCGCCTTGAGATTACATTGGTACTTGCCAATAAGTGAGAGAAATTAGAGAAAGTTATGGTATCTAAAAACGTGAAAAGTGCGAAGCCAAAATGAAAGTAGCGAGACGATGCATTTTATATAATATTATGTCTTAACCCATTTGTTTCCACGATCCCATATATGGGACGTAGGAAAACAGTGTAGAGTCTGATCACGACGCCGCAAATTTCGGCGTCTAATCAGTCTACACTGTTTGCTGATAGGAAAATTAATATAAAACAAAACAAAAATGAAAATTTACAACAGCCATAAAAATGGACTAATCCAATATACAAGCATGGAATAATCTACTGGGAGCAAATGGGTTAATCAAGTTACCCAGTAAGCATTCTGGAATTCATAATTCAAAAGTGATGTATACCGGTACTGTATAAGAAGCAAGGAGACGGAGATCGAACTAAACGACCATTTACTAGTATCACAACAAAATTAGGTATAAATAAATTACAACAAGATATGAAAAGAATGACTTATATATAAGTATTGGGTTCGCAAGCTTGCAAATGATACATGTAAAACTGAAAATAGGGAGCTGTGCCACATGTCCCAGTTCCCAACGTGCGTATTAGTCCATCGAATCTTTCTTTAATAAGTTAATTTCAGTCCTATTATTGATAATGAACCTTGTTTCATCTGGTTATTTACTTACCTGAATTCATAGTCTTTGCACTCTTTGATCCACTTTGGAATAGGGAAGAGTCGGTCTATGTAGGTTCCCGGGTCGGAATATTTATAATCAGTGTCGTTTAGGTCTTTCTTTGACGCCTTTCTCACAGACACATGAATAAAATTTGGTTTACACACTGGTGCTTTGGAAGCTCTGCCCAATTTCATGCCGGCCGGATACCGTTTTCCATCAGATATCCATGCAAATATGTCTATGTTTTCTATCACCACTTCTATGTTCGAAAATTCATCATCCGTAGGCTGAATTACTACTTTGTTCCCGCCATGAAAACGAACTTTGCCATTTACTGGGTTTTTAATCTGAAATCCATCAGCATAACGCCATTTTACACCTGTAATGGTTTTGTAATACAATGACCTCTTCACAAGCACGCAAAATGTCATTGTAAGTACAGAGGAAAACATAAGTACATATATAACTAACCCGCTTACCCTTCTCGAAATGAAACCGCTACACAAAGATGAACCAATATATTTTCAATTGGGAGAGTAACACTAGCAATTACAGACAGTAACCACAAATGGGACCTAATGGAGGTTGTTAAGCCTAACGTGAACGATCTGCAAAAACTGTAGCAAAGGCTAAAATGTACACTTGTATTTAAATAACAACAGTCACATTTGATATAGATTTAATTGAGTTTAAGAAGAAATTAAAGTTAGTATGAATGTATTTGTTTTATCGATGACACAATAGATAAAAGCGTATATGTACCAGTGGTACATTAAGGGCAATTAACCTACTTTTATTAATATTCTAAACTCTTTAATCAAATTAAATTTCAAATTGCCACTAAAACAAATTTAGAAATAACAGCTGATGCGTTGCTATTGGTATCAAGGAAGATAATCGACAAAAAAATAAAACTTTATATCAAAGAGAAGTAATAAAAATAGTTCCGTCAGTGCAAAGCAGAATTATTATATAAAGTTATTTCTCACTGATATAAAAAAGGGTTCTTCATCGTTTGTCATGGAATAAAAATGAGTTCATGTGTTTGAAACCTATATTATGTTAATATCAATTGAACCATACTCATCCGATGTCCGATGCAGCAGATGTCCACCCTTTCAGACAATAAAAACGAATACTACTTTCAAAGTGATCTTACCGATTGAGTGACACCTAGTAATAAGTCTACACCAGTGGTGTTATAATGGTTGTTTGTTGTTGTTGGCCAGACACCTTCCTTGCATTTTCCCCGTTTAGGTCGTCTTTCGGTTGGAAAATCTTTGTAAAATTTCGGACCAAACAGTTTTTGTACAAGTTTTTTACCGGTTTCAAAGCTGCAAATATATTTTGAAAGCTCGGTAATAGGTATGCAGAATTAATATTGTCTATATCTTAGGAACTAATGTATTTACACTTTAAGAGATCACACCTATGGTACACCATAGGAATTAAATGTGATTGCTTTCCGTTCTTAAGGCACTTAACAAATTGTCATTTTTGCATACATGGCATAGGTATATTATGTAAACAATATTCAAATCTAAGGGCTTACGTTTCCTTCATTTTTGTGTAGCCTTTCTTGATCGCTTTTATAAGACGTGTAACTGCTCTGAATTCGTCTACAAAAGGTTGGGTGATTAGTATTAAGGGCTTGAGAGGTTCAAACACCCTATCCCAGCTTCCTTTTAGATCGTCTTCTAAGTGATGTAAACTGCTTCTCTGAAAATTGAAATCAAATTATTGACCCCAGATACGCAAATATTAATTTTGATGCATTCGTTGCGTCCTAGTGACCTGCATATGTGCAATTGTGATGTCATAACCATAACGTCAGTAGTAAGAGAATGTTTGACTGTATAAGGTTTTGTGTAATTAAAGTAAATTATAGAATAGTTGATCTAAGACGCAACGATCCTGTGATACCAACAATAGCAAGACATGATCGTTATAATATTCATGTGTTTAGTATTTCCAGAATAAATTGGACGCATCTGCCTACCATTGTATAATCTAAGTAGAGGAGAAACTCTAGAATGGTGACAGATTATTCGAGTTCCTTCATTTTATTATTTGTACAGCATCATACCAACTCATATACAACTGTTATTACACTTCGGATCGGAACGAACGTACTGTTATTAATTCATCGTTTAGAAATAGTTCACTGATATATAATGGAAACAAGCATAGAATGGAACAGAAGTCAGACAGGAGACAGTACACAACAAAACCAGAAGTACAAATGAAAGGCGCACTTGCACACATTAATAGAATAACACTCGTGCACATACATCACATATATACATTCAAATGTACAAAGTATTAAAGAAGCACCATATAAACAGGTGTCAAGAGAAACAATGTACAACTTACGGTGTTTCCTACATGACTCTTACATGTGCTTACATACCGTTTGTTCTAAACCATCACTAAAGACGGAGGTCATATCCTCAACTAGATCTCTGCGGTTACGGATTGATGCAGTTATCCTTTTGAACGCCTCAGCAAGTCGTTTCAGGATTTTAGGAATCTGTTTAGCTGTACTAATCCATTCGGCAACACGGCCTGATGGGTTGAGAGAAAAGTGCATATTGATTAAGGACTTTCCAATATGTTTAATGTATCAAACTTGTATGTATATAAGCAATTGCCAATTCACTTTCGAAATCATTTCGCAGATAGTAATAACACCAACCAAACGAAACAGAACAATAGATTTTCACGAAAATTATGTTCACATTTTCAATTATTCTTAAAGTATTCAAAGTAGAAGTCACGTTGACGTAAAAGTATTTTTTTTTCACCGTTATTGTACGAGTCTATTCCGAAATCCTTTAAAAGCAGACATTTTAATTTACATTTGGCAGTCGATAGAGTCGATAAAGTCGAATTATAAATAAGATGTTTGTTTATTTGCGACGATGTAATAAATGCAAACCTTCGTAGTTTAATGGTGTTTATATTTTGTAACACATTATGAAACATTACCTTTCAAAAACTTGCACGCACCAACCACTTTTGCTTTGACATCAGCGACCATTGACACTGCCATTTTGACGCTGAAAAAAAACCAAGTATCGAATCGATGGGGGAAAAATTATGCTCTGAGATTGCAATGGGTTCACCATCAAACGAAAACGAAACTTCGTCTCGAAAACATGTGGTCAGTTTTTATGTACTTGTTCTAAATAAAATAGTAATCTTTGGTGTATTTCATCATGCATTCATACATTGATTCTAGCGAAATGTACATGCACACAATTATTCAATTGAGCATCTGCCTAAATCAAAGCCATAAAACAATGTAATTTGGATATCGGAATACTTTATACAGAAAATACAATTCATTACCAACTATTACCAATTTAAATAATATGTGGTAATTTGTAATCTCCGTCTGCTGATAGATTACAATGTAGCTACGAACTCTTTTACTATATGTTAAGTACTTACTCCGCGATGGCACGGCCCATTCCAGTAATTGACTGTATTGGGTTATCAATAAGGTTCTTCAATCCCTCCACAAATAATCTGACTGCTTCTTTGATCTTTTTTCCTATGTATGGAAGTGCCATTGTAACCGCATCAACGATGTCCTGTGCATGGTAGCTTTGATTAATTTATATGTGGCAGATATGTACACAAAGGAAAATAACACACAAGCAACTGTAGTGGTCTTGATTGGTATATTTTGTTATTTAAGATTTGATAACGTGAAATGTTATTACTTTGATCGATATCTCGGTAACTTAACTAAGGCTGTGGTGGTACACATAAGTAGCTAGCATGCAATATTTCGTTGGAAGGTTACATACAAATATACACACACAATAAAACTAAATTAACGGTTGTTATCCTTATCAGCTTATTCTTATTTATAATTTGTCAATGTAATAAGTAGTTACATGTATATGTAGAATAGCGTAAAATCACGCTTCAAGTCAAATATTTCTATTTCGAAACGAGAACTAATACCGATTCATATCTTTAGAGCACAGAAGTGTACAGCTATATACCACCAGGTTAACCTCGAATCTTCAAAAACATACCAGGCAATAAACATCATCCTATTTACTCACATTGTAAAACTTGAGTACATCAGCTTTCACGCCGTCGACGAAATTCCGTACATGCTGGACAATTACTTTGATTTCCTCCAATATTGTAGATCCTGCGATACTGTAGATCTCTGTCACAAAATTTGCCAGTCTTGCAGTCACATCACCGATGATATGGGGTAGGTCTTTAACCGTCCGTACGAGGGTATTGATGATGTCCGCCAACGATCGGCCATGGAATAAGTCGATTATCTTCCTGAAGGCTTCAACTGCATCTTTAATCGGAACAATTACATTCCCTACGATTTTGTCGTACACTTGCACAAGATCAGACATACTATTGATTCCGAAATCCTGAAAACGAAAACAAATGCAGTGTCTGCCCAAGTCGAAAATAGTACCGACCTTTGCATGTGTAAATAGTTACTATATATTCTCTTAACCCCTTCCCTGTTATATATTTATTCAAAAGTTCAATACCTGCTAAGTATTCATGGACAAAATAGTTATAATGAAAGACGGAAGATGGAATAGTAAAAGCCATCTTAGAAAGTAAAGAAACATATCTGTCAAATTCCATTAGCAAACAAAACAGACCCTGGTCTGGGTATACTCTGTTTGCAAATGCGTTGAACCCTTTCGGCGCCAAATTTCTACTTGTCATCTGCAATCCAAAGTTTGCAAAATCATTCGGCACAATAAGGATATGAGATAAATAAATGCAAATTTCAAAAGACTAAAACACATATATAGAAACAGATGAATGAGACAAAAAGTGAAGTCCCTGATCAGACTCCTCCTTGAAAAGGCAGCGTTTGATCTGGGACTGCACTATTGGTCCTGGTGCATTTATCCGACTTCGGTGGTGAAAGGGTTAAATGAGGGAAATGGTTACAGTACTTGTACCTCACGGAACACAAACAATGCAAACAATCTTTCAATGGATTTAAAGTTAATATTCAAATGACGATTTGTTTATATGACCATTTAATTTCTGCTGATGTTGAATCAGTTCTCTAATATTATCCATCTTCATAGATGAAACAAATATTTCAACACGTATTGAAAGTTGAAGCTCATCCTATAAATTCCTAAAGGCCATACTTTCAGTTTCTTATCTCTGTATATTACATGTCTATGTTATCTGATATTGTATATATATTATAATACTTTTGGGCTATGACTGAGAAAGCTTCCTCTATGTGTGACCAATATGCAGTTGAATATTGAAAGCAGATTTCAGCTGTAACTAAACGCTCTTTAGTACATCATTCATTATGAATAAATCTATTTAATTCATGATATGTAAATGATGTCCATTAAATGAGACGACAACGCTTTTGGAACAAGTAGAACATGGCGGAATGTTGAACATTACATTGTATATTGGAAAGAATCTCGTATGACAGTACTATATCCATTACCGGTATTACGGAACTTCCGTAAGAATAGCGTAAGATTAGCCATTGCCTATATAATGCTTAACCGGTCAGAATCCTAGCAATCCTTTTGTTACCTATCTCTGATCGGAACGAATTCGTTGTTGTTACGGTAGTTATTTCAGCCTTTTGCTTTTTTCGTAGATTCGGCCAAACACTGATACACAGGCACACTATACTACTATAGCAAGACAATATGCACGAAGTAGGACGATACTGCGATGAATTTACGACTTCGACTGTGTAGCGTTTTGGACCCATCACTCTTTATCTTTTAAACTTGATTGCGAATCCATGTCCATGATTGTGCTGTCGACCCCAAAGGCTTGGCAGTACATGTACATATTCGGGATATGACGCGAATGTAAAAAGAAATTTTGTAAGCTGATGACACCAGTTTGTTTGGGATGCTTTGTTCATTTTGTTCGGCACTGAGGTTTGTGTACATTCGACAGGAAGATCCAGAACATGAATTGCTAGAAATCAACGTCCTATTTCCAGTTGGTTCTTTGCACATTTGTGTTCCGTTAACATATTTGGACGTAGGCACGGCGCCAAATAAATGACATACATTCGGCATACATTTTTATGACGGAAGATGTCGCAATTAATTATCTTGGAGTATACGTTCAAATAGGTATAATATGATTAATTTCCAAAATTCAGTATACCGAATCAGTACCAGAACACACGTTTCCGTTTCACGAATCTATCTAGAATTTGTTTACCATTTTGAGTAACGTTTGCGCTCACGGGTTGAAATGTTTTATATGAATTATTAACTGTTTGCATTTGCAAAAACGTGCAAAAGATCGTAAGGGTCCTAGAGGAATCCTCTGACTAGAGTCTGCATACTGTCATTCGAACTTATCTTACCAAATTGCACATTTCACGCTGAATGGACCAACATGTAACATTAATGAGATATTTTACTTTCAAGAACATCCGAAGGATTAAACATAAGCATAATAGAGGCCTAGAAGGAAATGGTGTACGAAGGTCCATATCAACACCAGAAACACTAATAAAGTGAGAGCTCACACATATATACACAAAACTGGTCCTTACCTGTTCATTACCGACAGCATATACAGTAACACCTCTCTTAACCGGACGATAAATTTAGTATAAATATCGGTCTTGGGGACAGGTTACAGCTTAATGCATGGTGAAAGTCACGCAGAAAGCTCCTAGAGGAGCTTTCTGCATGACTTTTACCCTGCATTAAGCAGTCACCTGCCCAAAATATCTAAATCATTCTCTACTAGAATTCCGGTTAAAAAAGGTTTTACTGTATACAGCGCTGTATAACCAAATTCAATCTCATCGAAAACAAAAGACAAGATGTGACGCCATATGTTACGCAAGAGTATGATAAGAAATAATGTCACACATACTTAAACGTATGCATTGGTTGGGCTCGGTCTAGGATAATTCTGCGTTTACGGCATTGCGACAATGAACACGCCACGCAGTGTCAAATTATGTCGAAAATAATTGACCTATTCACATATCGACATATTCATTGCCTGCTCAACACCGAAAACATTTGGCTGCTGCATTAAACCAACACTCAAACTCATTGATAACAAAAGGCAATATGAGAGGCCATAACGTCTCAAGATTATGAGTCATACCGCTACAAAACGTCTTATTGAAAAGAATGTATAAAACCGGCTGGGTCTTGGGTACTGCGACACTAAACTGATATGTTGGACATTAGGTCACAGTGACACCAAAGGAAGTTGGATATATTATATATAACAAATATCTTAATGCTCTCATATTCCATTCTTATCTTACGCTTAACACATGCATTGGGTTTCGTAGGAACGCTGAACACAGCCTAAGTCCAAAAGAACCAAAATGTTAATAGTTTCGTTCCATCTTCGATAATTATTCATGAATTTTCAAATCCTCTGTACATAACAAGACTACACAAAGATTACATTTTTGTCTAAGCTATTGAATAATTTCGATGCTACTGTTAACGTATTATAAACTGAAATCAAGTTTATTTTGTGCTGTGATAAAAAGCTTGAATTATATGATGTCAACAATTATTTGAGTCGATCAGTTATTCATAATCGTCCGCATTACCTGCAATTAGCTGGACGTCGCGATATGACTGAAATGTTAAAGCGACATAAAACGCGATACAAACTAGCAAAATCGTCAAGGTATATGTATCACTTTCTTTTTGAAACGTAAACATTATATCACTTTTGTGTTATTAATCCAACTAAGAAAGAGTTATATGTCGGACATTTTTATACAAAAGCTGTATATACACAAACGTCATTACAATGTCACAATGTTTATGCAAATATTGGATCAAATATCTATGCAATCTATTTCCCAAACTTTTCAAATTATGTTTTGATTATATGCATAAACCCAAACACAAAGGTTATGTTTGCCTTTCTTCAGACTTTATTTATACGACCGTACTTCATGTTGTTTGGAAACATCCATATGTGTGTCCTGCTCGAAAGCAAATATTACGTTCAATATTTGAAAGTAGTATAAATATAACCTAAACATTCACTGTTAGGACCAATCAGTTATTTTGACTTTTTATATTTACCTAATGTATATTTTCAAAATTATATTTTGTTTTTTATTTTGCCGTAGTCTGGTTTAATGACCTCATTTTGTTACCCAGGTCTATGTAGCAAATTATATTTCAACGTGTCCCTCTTCTATATGAGTCTTTATGTCGCCAAGTATTGTTCATAAAGCATACTGTTGAGAGAACTATTTGTTTACATACACATTTCATAGGGAAAACACAGACCCTAATGTAGCATCTTGCCAAAAGGAATAAAACTGTAAAAACGATATTCATTACCTTTAATACATTGAGTTCATACTTAATATGTCCATTTAAACACACAAGGGCCTTAATAATATCCACATGAACGTGGACGATGCCAACGTGGGCCTCAGCGTATGCACTGTCGTAAACGTCTATGCTAAAATGTCCATCCAGCAAACCTGAGTGAAAAAGATCGATACATAAGTAATAATATATAGTATAATGCGAACAAGAATGTTGTATAAACGTGGCAGTAAAGGTGATTTGCAAACATGACATTTAAATACAGGTGACTTCTGTAATGAACGTGAGTTTAACCTATGTCCACAAATATTAGCGTTTATTTGTTTCTGCTGAAATGTGTTTTATAGCATAAACATTCTTAACCCTTCTCCTACTGAACAAATAATGTCAGTTCAAACTGCTATCTTCTGGAGATTTAACGGACTTCCAATTCGTTCAAGCCTTTGCGAACAACTAACCTAGTGTCAAACAGTTTGGATCCTGCTGAAACGCCGAGTTACTCTGCGTTTCATCTGGATTTAAGCACTTTTCAAACGTCACCGAGTCGCACTCAGCGTAATAAGGGGTATAAAGCACGTGAAATGTAATGTGTACGCTAGACAGATATAAAAGGTGTAGTATCACATATATATATACTACCATAACTTTCAAATACATGTACTGAATATTTCTTGCAAATGTACGTATAGAAGAGGACTTCAAGGCGTTTCAAATACACAGGAAAATAACAGTTGTGTTTCTGATATGGGTTGATTACAGACTTGTGTTTATTAATTTTCTGAAAATGGGTGATCCCTCGAAAGCAAAAGTAGAAATGCAAAAAAAGAAACTTGCAGACTCGGTTTTATTGAGTCTGTTCATGAGTAGTAATTAAAAGTGCAACACTACTCACGCCCCCCTAGCACCGGCTTAAGCAGTATTCAATTTTCAAAACTAATAACATGAAAACTAATGATCCCGAAGGACCAGAAAATAAAACAACACTGAGAAATATTATATTAAATTGCCTTGCGTGCTGGGTATGGATGCTTGTTGCTCTGTGAGTACTACACACGCTTAGCAGATCCAAACCTTTCGTCCCTTGTTGGGGGTGTGATGGCAGACAATAGTGACTTTGTGAAGACTTTTGATACATAACTGTTCGGCCAATAAAAGGTTTACCTAATTTCAGATCCAGGATATTCCGGATATTAACTCCAAAGCTTGCCCCGATGTTATGGTCACCGACGACCTTATTCCATTCGAATCCAGGCGTTTTTATTTGAACTGTTATGCCCTCTTCCAGTGTTTGAAGTAAGCTTCGGCGAACTCTTGCCACCACAGGATAGGTATAATTCTTGCTTAAATATTAAAAAAAGTTATAACATAGATACGATATGAACTATTCATAGTACATCCACTTATACCTTATGTTTATATAAAGCATAACAATATATTTTGGAACATTCTGTTTTGGCAAAACTATACTGTGAATGATACAGTACGGTTGTAACTAATTGTAAGCCATATTCCACGTGTAAACTTATCGAGTACATGATGAGCCAATACAATCATTGTCTTGTATGCCATTCCGGACGTCCTATAAAGATCAGTCATTACAACAAACTGTATTACGTATTATTGCAATACTGATGGACACAATTAAAATTCTGCTGCTAACGTTGATCAAATAAACGTCGAGCTGTTCTTTATATGAAAAAAACAAATTCTATCTTTCCATGTAAAGAGGAAATATAAAGACCTGTATTCCCGCGAAACCTGATGCACACTAACTCAAATCCCGGCCTACCTTAAGACAACATTTTCATGTTCCAACGTAAATCTGTCTCGCTTTGGATGTTTTTCAAGAACATTAAGAGCTGTTTTGCGAACAACTTCGTTATCGTCGTGGACAGCACTCATCAGAAGACCATGGGCACTCTTAAAGTAAATATAACGATTAAAATTGGAATAGTCACCGTAGTCAACTGTGGCGGCCGCAAACAGTCGCCCCGTACTTTATTCTCAGTGTTGTTATATTTTCTGGTCCTTCGGGATCATTAGTTTTCATGTTATTAGTTTTGAAAATTGAATACTGCTTAAGCTGGTGCTAGGGGCGTGAGTAGTGTTGCACCTTTAATTACTACTCATGAACAGACTCAATAAAACCGAGTCTGCAATTTTCTCTTTTTGCATTTCTACTTTTGCTTTCGAAGGATCACCCATTTTCAGAATTAATGATATAATCATCTGATTCGCATTGATTGGTGATGTACGCTTTGGGGCACTCACTACCGTTTATACTACACAAAATCGTTGAATAGTCACTAATTTGTTTAATGTTTAATTTCATTTAAATACAATTAATTATTGAAAACACACCGGCGAACCATGTTAACTAATACATGCTTTCTACTTTTGCTTTTGATTTTCGGAATATGCCTTATACCCATGTTAATGTGTACACTCGTGCTAATTGGCAAAAGTGTTCCGGTATTTTGCATAAATATGCTCTTTTGTGCATTCTCATTACTAAATGTGTATTGTAGTTTGCAACGTCCGTCCATACTTTCAAGCTTCAGTAGCCAGAGATAAATTATATTTTGTTCTGTACTAGCGTGTCTGAGCATGAGGTGATCAAAGTAAGCATTTCGGGTGAAACAAGGAGCTTTTGTTGAAACAAAGTTAAATAACACAACTCTGCAACTAAAGTCCACACCACTCTAAATGATATTGTATGGTTTTCAAAGTGACGATTCTAAAGAGTGGTCACAACATAGGGTTTGATGGAGGCATAAAGAAAATACGATGGAAAAAGGTTGTTTCTGGAGCCTTGTTGTTTCGGAAACAGTGACATGCGTTGTTGTAAGGAGGGAATCGTTATTGAGAGGGCCGTTGTAGGGAGGGAGCACTGTATTGTTAATGCAATTTGATAAAACAAGCGCACCTGTCTGATAATTGGGTAGTATCAATTCTAGGTTAGGTCAGAAAGTGCCAGCATTGCATCAATGAAACAGAAATTATATTCTGAAAGTGGGTGATCCTTCGAAAACAAAAGTAGCAATACAAAAAGAGAACACTACTAACGCCCCCTAGCACTGACTGAAGCAGTATTCAATTTTCAAAACATATCCCATCAAAACTAATTATCCCGAATGACCAGATAATAAAATATAACAGCACTGAGAACTCCAAATCTTATTATTGAATATGACCCGTAATGAAACTCATTTGAACTCATAATTTAAAAGCTTAATACTCTTAATATTGATTTAGAATTGTGACTGTTTGAACTGCAGATGAATGTACTATAGATATTCTTAAAACTTAAGAACTTAATGCCCAAGTGATCTAATCACATAAGGTCGATATAAATGAGCACACGACTATACAGCAATTATTCGATTATTACCAAGGATGATGACCAAAGATGATATTGACCAAGGTTGAAGTTTTGTCCACAGAAGAAAAAGTAGCAACTATCGCGCACAGATCGATGACACACTTTACTTTAAAGATATATGTCGTTTGGGAAAATTGTCACTTTCTACGGACTAATACATGGATATGATTAACCAAATATGTCACGGCACTATAAAAAAAAAAGTGTATATCATTTAGCTATCAACAATAATAAGAAGTATTTTTAAAACAGCAAATGAATTATTCAAGTGGCATGGAATTTGTTAATACATGTAATATTGTTGTATGAGCATGACACATCAAACGACATGCAAACTGCAGTGACTAAATACCAGAAGGATTCATCAGCCGGCTAGTTGTGACGACTTTACATACATGTATCCTAGTACCCTGATAAAAAACGAACGGACATGCACAATTCAATACTTTATATAGCACAGAGTATGTCCCTGTTATGAAAATATTTGCGAACTAATACTATTTTTGGACAGTAAAGTTTCCATTAAAACTGCTTCTAGCAAATATATTCAGAATATACTTGTACATATCTTAGAACTCAATATACGTAAGAGTTCGGTTTCTAAGCTATTATTATAAAATATTGCGTTAAGGAAATGGCCGGTCAAATCATCTTATATTTTTTATGCTTTGTGATAAACTATTAAAATAGTTTAGGTCCGGACGAGGTGTCGGCAAATCGGATTATCAAACAGGAACCAAATTCTTACATGTAGACATTGTGATACTGTTTGTGAACTGAAATGGGAGAGGAAATATACGATAAGACTATCTTTCATACGATGGAACACACGGGACAGGCAGGACAAACTAATATAAATGTATTGCGTTTCAATACGGAGCAATGTATCGGATTAATTAGGATGAGTTGAATGTTTTGTAATTAACCTTTGGAAATACGATGGCGTAAATAAGAACCGATCAGGCTAATAAATATACATGTGATGCATGTTAGTTGAATGTTTAAGTTGTTATTTCTGTTAATATGTTTCTGGCATATACCTCGTCACAGTTAAAATGCCTTAAACTATGTATAGCAGCTCTCCTCCACGCCGTTACTCCCATGTTTGGCTCCATGTAAGATTTGATGTGACGAATCGAGCGTTTCTTCCCGGCATTGCCCAAACTTTGAAGCAGGACCATCTTAGTTTCAACGTGACTCCTTGCCACCGAATCGTGTTGTAAAACAGATCGTCTGCGACGGGGTTTAATTATTTCAACAGACTTGGCTGAAGGCAAAATGTATGAAATAATTTATACAAATATATATCTATCGCAAAGCAATGTCGGATTTAATTTTTTACGGCTGGCCCTAGATCGACAAAATTTCTAATATTGCTTAATTGTTCATATATGTGTTTTCTTTATTTTGTACAGCAGTCCATGTCCTATAAAAGCATGTTTGGCTAACAAAGGCGATGAGTTTACATTGTACGATAAATAAGCAAATATAGTTTTAAGTCACGTTCCATTTTAATCTAGTAAAATGACATTGGCGGACGAATAGTGGCAAATTATTTATTAGTCAATAATTTCCCATTGTTTATTATTGAACAAGAATATTTGTGATATTACAAAATTGTCAATACTGTTTCATTTACTCGTTTTGCAAATGAGTCATATCCGTATCTATGGCGTCTGTTAAATTATATTATATGATATTCAAAAATAATCGTAGCCTTACTTTCATTGTGATGTTCGAGCCAGTTTTCTATTTTCTCCACTATTCTATCAGATACTGTGACGTTTTTGTCATGCAGAGATTTCGCCATGGCACCAAGTGACAAGCACGCTCTCTTCCTGTTCTTGTGCATTTCTGGAGTCTCTTAATTAATAAAAATATTACAAATTTTCACAAATTCATATGCAAATTCTTATGTATTAACTCATTTTGAATTCTGTGCAAATATGATGAATGATCAGGAAACATTAAAAACATTATTGTGAAGTTCCATACTCAGTGCCGGTTTGAAGCGTACACGTGTCTTTCTCTCATTCGCCCAGCGATATAACTATATTCTGTTTTGAAATCTTTGCAATTAATTGCACTGAATTCGGGAGCCAAAGGACAAAGACCTTACTTGGCATAATTTTACTGCTTAGCAAATCAGGTTAAATATATAACTTTTTATCTACCTCCAGGTCCAGAGTCTTCGGTAAAGCAAAGATCCTCGACGTATTCTACAAGTTCCTGATAAAACATAAAACAATACCATAGTTACAGATATATGTAAGATAGAATTAGTAATATATGAGTATATGCCTTTATAAAATCATAGTACAACATTCTGGACTGAAACAATCGAAACATTGCGAATTTATAGACAATCTGTTTGATGTACCAAGGGCAACTAGGCCTATCACTTAAGGTGATTAACACGGTCAATGTGATCTATCTGTATATGAAATTTTAATCAAATTGAATATATTTTATAGTTTGGAAATTATGATCCGGACAAGCCGGACGAACGGACGGACAGACGGACGAATTGACAGTCGGATGGACATGGTGACTCCAGTATACCCTCACCCCAAACTTCGTTATTGAGGGTATACTAATTTGTATGAAAAAACAGAATGACAAGACATTAATGAATATCTATAATGTTGATAATGATTCAGAAATAAATACAATTCAAATGAGAACATATTGAATAAAAATGAAATTTGTCTATTAGAATGGACTTAAAGAGAATCACTAAGGTGTACATGAATACACATACATGTGTGTACAATTGTCTAGAAAAAATCTTTTCTCTGCGCATGTTAAGCGTAAACCTGAACAATAAGTATTAGATGTGCAGACTAAACAAAGCTTGTACGAACTCGACCAATTACTTTTAAATTACAATTAAAACCAGTAAACGTAATGATAACTAACTGGATTTCAGTGATATCCCCTATATTACAAGGAGAGGTAAATCGGGAGACCTTTAAAAGTAAAAGAGTTTGAGGTCGAAAGGGTGACATATAATTTGTAACATTTATATGCAGTCAGTTAAACACCGTAGCCTGTGAAGAAAACATGTTAAATAGTTTGATATGTCTACTACACTAAATTAAAATATGTTACATGGCAACTCGTTAACATATAAAGATCACGTATTATATAGAATTACACTCAACATTGGTATTGTCTTCTTTCTTGTTGTTTTGATGTGAGGGATATGTAACTGCGTCTTGCAGTGGTAACCGTTCAGATGCAAGAATTCTGAACAGGGATATTTCGAAAGGAATATCTAATAAAGCCGGAAAACCGACATTAAGCACACCACAAATATGATACTATATGTACAATATATACTTCATGATATTGAATTTAAGAACCCATTTACATCATAATAATTCTAATCTAGCGAAGTTTACACACAATCGCCGAATCTGATTGAATCTGGTTGAAATTTGACATTCATTTCTCAATGAATGTAAAGAGCTGGTTCTTGGTCGTTGCTCCATGATTTACATGAAGTCGGTAACCAGTAGCCGATACACTATGGAACTACTTCTTTTTACTATGCATGAAGTTCTATTTATAGACACATTTCTTGAAACCATGTTGACGTAGAATTATTTGGAGAAAAATGTTGTTTTGAAGTTTTGTGGAGCGCGTATTTTGAAATTTAAGTGTAAAGAGTGGAATTTATGGTAAAAAGCAAGTAACTGTATACCAACAAAAACCAGCAGAGCCAGGCGGCTCGCATTGTGTAGAGATAAAAGGACGAGGTGAACTTCGGGGAGATGGGATAAAAGTGATTTTGTCGGATGGAAGTAAAGTGGTGATCGGCAGTGATAACCGTGTGTTGATTTGGAGAAAACAAAGCGATGGCTACAGACCAGACATAGTGTCAAAGTGGCATGGCCACTCTGCCAGTAATTACAAGACACCTCCCCGTCAAATCAGTTATTTCAGGACGACAATATACCCCATTAAAACGTACTGGTAGGATAGCTGTTTGGTGTCTACCAGACCAGAAATAACATTCTAGATCCAAGTATTGGCCTGCCCTATCATCGGGGTTTGAATATAATTGAGAATACTTGGCTGTATATCAAACGTAAAATTTCGTGTAGCGTGCATTTTATTGAAAATATATGGGATTTGTTGATGATTTGGACACGTATTCCACTGGTCTATTTTCAGAGCTTATTTACACTTATTTTCAGATACGTTTATTTACACTGTTTGTCTTTTAGGGTGGGGATGGAATAAGAGTGAGGTTGGGCGCCCATAAACCGGTTTAACCCCCCCCAGTGACTTTTGTCACTGACCGTTCCAAGGCGGTACTCCTATTGTATGTTTGTTTTGTCTTTGTGCGTCTCTTGTTGTTTTTTCTACTTATGTACATTTGCTGTTTCCTTGTGTTGCTGTTCGGGCGAGTGTTTGTTCTGTATGTGGTGTTTCCTGCATGACTCATTTTTGTACTTTTATAGAATATATATAAATTCCAATTTAGGATTATGCAAGTAATTCGATTAAGAGGAAACATGACAAAGACGTAAAGTAGGACATGTGTTGAAATAATTCCGTTTATTGCTGTTTAGTTATTGTTAACTTCATCTATTGACGATTTTAACAGTCGAAATCTCATTTTAACTGAAAAACTGCTTAAGCAAGGATATAGATACCATAAACTAAGAAAAACTTTTTCTAAATTTTACTATCGAAATCTCTCGCTTATTGGCAAGTACCAATCTAATCTCAAGGAGCTTCTGTGACACGGTGTTTCACATCCTGAATTTTATGGTGATGTGATTTACAAACTGCGTAAAATTATTGGACATACCCATTTTCTCACTTTGTTCATCAAATATGTTAAAAAATACATTAAAAAGGGATATGATCCTGTAGTACTACAACATACTGCATGTTTGGTTGTCAACCCTTTTACAGTTGGCACTCACGCCGGCCTCTTTGCATGTACGCCGACAAGAAAGGTTTAGTACTCTATGAAGGCGACCTCTTAAATCCAGAAATGGAAGGAGAACGTCGGATATCTATACTATTTCGTTTTTGTCGTACCCTTTATTACTTTTCTACAGTTACTCTGTTTGCAGCCCAATCATTGAGTACACTAGCGATAGGTGGATACAGTTTGTTCACTTAAATGTTTTCGTTATACATGCACTTTACCACTGTATTTGCCGTCGCGGTTGTTGTAGATAAGTCGGAGAAGGGATACGTTTATTTACACTGTTTGTCTTTTAGGGTGGGGATGTAATAAGTGTGAGGTTGGGCGCCCATAAACCGGTTTAACCCCCCCCCCCAGTGACTTTTGTCACTGACCGTTCCAAGGCGGTGCTTCCATCTTCCCCCTATTGTGTGTTTGTTTTGTCTTTGTGCGTCTCTTGTTGTTTTTATAGTTATGTACATTTGCTGTTTCCTTGTGTTGCTGTTCGGGCGAGTGTTTGTTCTGTATGTGGTGTTTCCTGCATGACTCATTTTTGTACTTCGATTTGTTGCAACTAGGTCAAATAGTTGAGAACAGTCTATGATACGTCATCCATGACGTAGAATACAGTACACAAAGTGACATAGTGTTGTTAGAATGTGTATTGATTGAATTCCTACGAACGGCACTTAAACAGCCAATGTCAAAATTGTGTTTATGTCTACAGGTAACAATTTTAAAAGGACAGATGGATGGAATTATAAAGATTGAGTAACATTTTGTTGTGTTCATCGATGTATAAATCCAGAAATGATCACACACAACTTTTTGACCAGTTCAATCTTTAAACGTATATTGTGCCGGTTGGTGTTTTGGATAGCGGACATTGTCGTGTTTCCGAACATACGGGATGGGCCGGTGTAATGACGAATTTTTACTTCCGTAGAATTTGTACTCCCCGATCCATTTTCTGTGACTAAAGGGGTACTTATTCGTCAAAGAATAAGTACTCCCCATTGCAAAGTACCCATACTTTTATGACTCCCCTCACGTACAATATATACTCCCGTAGAAATATTACTCCCCTTTAAAATTATACCAAAAAATTATACCCAATCGATCAATTGGTTGGTAGGTAAGTCGATCGGTTGGTAGGTCGATTGGCTGGTCGATTAGTTGGTCGGTCCGCATATTCTTGCGTGAATTACTTATACAGTGTTTAATATATTTATAATGTATTTTAGCCAAACTTTATTTACATTATAATCTTGAAATGTTCTTGTGCAAGACATACTTTTTGCCTCTGTTAAATTCGCCATTATAGTGTTACATCCCTTAGAGAAGGACACACATTGAGAGAAACATTTATGCAGCGAGCTTTTTTATACAGTTTTAAAGATATTTGAATGAAAATTCATACACGTAGTTACTATCGAGTGTACTTGTACAGAGTTTACTTTTTAAATTAATCGGAATTGTAATTGCAGAGATATGGCTTTTGATCCAATATGCATTGTTGCTGACATCGTAATATGTTCTCAATGTGAAACGGCATTATTTTATATCAATATAAGTTCGGGGACATTTTTGTCTTATCAAGAGTTTCAAGATTTCGGGTAATATAGTACATTGTCCTGAACTAAACAGTTTTTGCACAATTTATCTTTCCTCTATCATTCTTCAACCGCGCTGGATAACTGTTGTGCAGTAAAAACTGCTTAATCTCATGGTATGTTTGGACTCCAGTCGCTACAAATGAAACTCTTGCAGAAAAATCACTATATTTGTATGGACAATTTTGTAAGCTGCGAAGGCAAGCGTATGTCCGTTGGCGGATCACTAAAGTAACAGAACCGTTGAAATTTTGGTCTGCAGTGTACCTGCCAAATCAGCGAAAGAGGTTTGGCAAATATAAAACAAAAACAACTGAAAGACCGACAAGCCGACATTCTTTGACTTTCATAGCAATCAAGTATAGGTGAGCGAATCAGAGCAATTCTATTCAAGGAAGGGGAGGCCATCACTTAATATTTTCGTTTGTTTTGGTTGGGTTTAACATCCCATCAACACAAAAAGGTTATACAGCGACGTGGATTTCGGCTTAATAGTATAGCGCGTTACCTCTAGACCACGGGACCGCTCCATAATTTAAATTCCAAAATATCTTTTGTCTACTAATATTCTGGTCTGCTGCACATTTCAGAGTGCGCATTTCTTGATTTTCTATCAATAGCAATTATCAGAGTGCCAAACAAATTGGATCCTTATGAGTCGTCCAGTTACACGGCGTCTCATCTGATCCGAAAATTCAACATTTATGGAAACCCGAATCATACATGACCATCAACTTTATTTGAAAAACTGCGGTTAAATCGAAATTATAAAAACATAATTTGCAGTACACATATACAAGATGTAAGTACACATATACAAGATGTATCTAAAAGTAACGATATATATTATGCAGGAGAGACAACATACATTCACACATTGGACAACCCTCCAACAGCACAAACTTACAAGAAATGAACAGAGCATACAAGCACACTGAAAGTATAAGACCCGTAGGTGAAATCCATCCCTCGTCTGTTATTTCCTAGCCGTAAAGGGAAATAAGTTGGCCAAAAGAGTTATAATCCTTGGTCATAATATAGGTACGTGAAGTTTCAAGAGAATACTGCGAAATATAAAGAAGTTACGTCAGATTTATCTGCTATTTCTATGTCCATAAAGGGGAAATAATTGTCAAAAAGCTTTACAATGGCCCTTTATCACAATAATTGTAGCCCGTGTTGTAGCCCGTGTGATGTTGAATAAGTGTGTAAAGTTTTATTAGATTAGTTTGAACATGTAAGAAATTATCGCCAATGTTAATTTATTTTTCACGACGACGTCAGGCGCCGACGGAGTCGACGATACAGGAGAAGTAACAGTAATTAAACTTCTTTTTGAAAAAGAACGAGCTATAACACCGAGGTATTTCACAAAAAATAAACAAATATTGCTTGGAGAAATATTAGAGTATCGCCTTGAACGGCCAGTAACAAATGCCACTGCTGGTCAAAACATCAATGTGATTAATTAGCAACTGTGTTACATATTGTCGAATATAATAGAATGTGTTTATTTCCATTAAAAAGACAATAATTGCCTTGTATAAAAAGTACTACCCAAGGGAGAACATATTCTATGACAGGAGTCCATATTCTATGGGAGGGGAGTCCATATTCTACGTAGAATATGGACCGGGGAGTACCTTTTCTACGTCGAATATGGACTGGGGAGTGTAAATCCTGCGGGAGTACAAACTCCTCGTTACACTGGCATCCGTGTGTCACTCTTGAGTACACAAAGGGTATTAAGAGTATTTACTGCATGTCGTCGTGCTAGGGATTGCCTTTTTTTAAAAACAAAGATTCATATTAAATTTAAATGGACCACATCAAACGGTGTTGACACGATACTGGAGATCTTTTTATATATTTTGAAACAAACCTGCTAAAGACTGCCGTAATGACGGTAAACTTCATTGAGAAAAAGATTCAACTTACTAATATAGGAGATTTTATTGCAATGCAGTGAAAGAGACATCGGCCTATGTCGTCTTCGGTGGCATTTGGGTGCTTCAGTACAAAGTTTAGAATCATAAGTTGGGCATCAGGGCTGTCGACTTGTGAAATAATGTCAAGGAAAAGATTGCGTTCATCAGCACACACAGTTTCGTTTTCTTTGCATTCCTTTGACAAAGCGGATTCACCAAGTTTGACAAAATCGTCACGTTCTAAGGATGAAACACGTTTTTGTAGCTCATAGACACACTCAGTTCTGTTGCGGTCATCTAAAAATACGTATTTATATTATAAATATGGAAGTAATTGCATCTTCTGTATTGTAAATCGTACTTATTGGTGACATGTGATAACTGCCCTTTAACCTTTTCCAAGGGCTCTGTTTTTATAGACAAATGGTTAAAGATTGCAACAATTATGATCGCTTCTTCGTCAAAAGAAAGGAAAAAGACAACTTACACGGAAACGTATTAATAGTGTCATTACATATGAACCACTAAAACATTTGGCTGGATATAGGAACATGTGAAAACCGTTCTAATTTTTACATGCCTCATACGTCTCAAACATTTGAGAACAACACTATGCAATACAAGAGCCGTCACATGCTTCAACAGCCCGTGCTTTGATTTAGAGTGATCGACTTGTAACAGTACCCCTGATATAACATTGGTTTGGTATTTGTATCGGCACAGATTTATACGTAGATAACATAGGATAAATTCAGACTTGGCATTTGAAAATGGCACAACAAGGTGTACAAGCATAAATGACATGTGAGTTCATACATACACACTTGACCGTCATATAACTGCTCAATGCCTGTTCCACACCGACATCATATTCACAATTCCGTAACGTAATCCTCAACCAAACTTATCGGAAACAAAAGCTGTTCATTGTGACGCCACAACTTAGGAAAATGCATGATAAGACATAACGTCACAAAACGCTTAACTACTGTTTAGTGTCAGACATACAATACACACATATGTACTGTATGTGTAGTGCGCGTATTAATTTGAGAAAATACACTGAAATACATCGCGCATGTCTTTTATCATGTTTTATGATATATAACACAGTGAATACTGTGAATAAAATTTAATAAAAGAAACGATATATCGATTATCTAGATATTGGAATTCTTTGGACGGCTCTGTTCTACACTTTGCAAGTATGTAAGATTCCGCGTAACTTCAAACTTCAGTGGTGACTTCAACGTTCATACTTTACACTTCAAACTTTAGAATTCACGTATCAAAAGTCACATTTCACGGTTCACAATTACTGTATAAACACGAATGACGTCTTCAAATTGTTCCGCAATTTTTGTAAAGGCGATCGAGTTTGAAGTAATTGGAAACATTAAGATCTTTCACTGTTTTAATGCTTGGCGTCTAGATGCAATGCAATTCATTTGAAAGTAATTAAAAACTCAACACACGCACGCACGCACACACACACACTTACATACTTACACACACACACGCACGCACGCACGCACGAACGTTTGAGTTTTAGGTGTGAAGCCTGAATAGTGATGTGTGAAGTTTGAAGTGAAGCATGAATGTTCCGTAATATTTTAATAGCGTTTATTCATGACGTTTAAAGTATGAAGTGTATAGGGAAATGTCGCCCCGGTCTTTTGTAGATAATGGCATTGTGCTGTAACTTTTCAACTTGGATAGACGAATGCATTTCGCTGACTACTGATTATTGAAATAGGTAATGCACGTTTAGTGACGAAACTGTTTAGATTATTACAGTTAACAAATTCACGTTCCTTTCTCGTATAGTTATGCGTCTCTAATGATACATATAAGGTGTACATCTCTGTCAGAAGCATGCTTGAAACTTTACTTATAACGAACGTTTTCCAATAGGGAAATATGCAAGGGCTAGGTATCTTCCTATTTCATTAATGCGTAGCTCCTTATAAGTGCTCAACCGTTCAAGGTTAAACAAGAACAGCACAGTATCATAAAAAGCTACAGAGGTAAACAGGCATGTGTGTAATTCGGCGTATTAATTTGAAGAAGTGATGATAATAATGGAGAAATTAGAGAAGACGACATGAACAATCTGTAGACGAAATAAAATGCAAACAACAACATAGTACGTGTGCTTTTGGTTAAGGTTTATCGATGTAGTATGAAAACATCCTACATTTGTTTTCGATTGCTTGTACGCAGGCGATGTACTTCTGTATCTCTGACTCCACGGCCGATAACGGTACCTTCTGTTCTGGTTTCTGCAAAACAAATGGTGTGTCCTTTTTAGGCTTTCAGTGTTGTTATATGTTCTCATCTTTCTGGATCATTGGTTTTGATGCTATAAGTTCTAAAAATTGAACACTGCTTAAGACAGTTCTAGAGGACGTGAGTAGTGTTGCACTTCTAATAACTACTCATGGACAGATTAAAAGAACCGAGTCAATTTTCTCTTTTGGCATTGCTACTTTTGCTTACGAAGGATCACCCACTTTCAGAATATCGCGTGAAATGGCTTGTATAGTGCACACTCAGAGAAGTAGTAATGCCGAGAACTTGGTGTTTAAACGTTTCGTCAGGAATGACGGTGAACGCTGTAGATACTACCTATTGGTTGACAATAATAGTTTGATCAAAGGGTCGAATTGACAGGGATGTATATGATCTGGGTATATTTATACAGTTAGCAAGGCAATTTTCGCACTGGTCCTTGTATGTCAAAATATAATGTTAACTTCATTTTACTCTCCCAGAAGACCAATCAAGGCTTTGGTCGGTTTTTATTCACAATTCTCTGGCATATTATACTCTTTCATATTGAATAGATTTTATCATTAAACACTGACGGTTTAATTCCATTTGATTTCTCAGATACCAAATGTTGAAAGAAGAGCTAGTTGACTGCGAATATCACTGCACTACATGTGGGTACCATAGACATATTTAGATTAAAATGTTTTCAGTATATGTTGATGTGTTCTTTCATAATAAAACACTAGAAGATGCTATACTGGTTGTCTATTTCTTTTGTTTGGTCCTTTGCATAATATAAGCCATGAGTTCGGAAGCGAACTACGTACGCAAACGGGTCGTAAGCAACTATGTTACTTCGAAGAGCTACTATAAACAGAGACGATGTGTTTGTATGGACTAAAAGTAGTATAAGAACTAATACGGAGTCTTTAGCATCGAACTAGTTACCTCACGTATCAACAGAGTTTCTTGTTGCATGCCATTCAAATCATAGGTAGTTGTTGGGTCCAAGTGTTTGCTGAAAGGATATTTGTACTCTAATGTAAATAAAATAGTAATAAGAATGCAATATGTGTGTTAAATGTAGTTATCAACATACTAAGTAAGTTGCTAGATATATTGACAACTCTGTTTCTTTGAAGACGACAAGAACAGTGTGTCACCTGTTACCACCTGGAATCGGTTTATCCCAGCCCGAGGAACAATGCAATTGACAGGATATGGCCATTTAGTCACAAATGATGACAGCCACCCCCTAAAGCTTTCATAGCTAATAAAATCGAAACTAATGAAACCGAAAAAGGTGCTTAATAACGTTAAATAGGAATAACTCAGTGTAAATATATTCTGAAAATGGGTGATCCTTTAAAAGCAAAAGTAGAAATGTAAAAGAGAAAATTGCAGACTCGGTTTTACTGAGTCTGTTCATGAGTAGTAATTAAAAGTAAAAGAAAGGTATATCCTACATGTATTTACAAATATACAGCCACCCACGTGTGTAATATTAATAACAGACTAAAATGTAATAAGAATCTCTTTTGCAATTTTGTTTTTGAAACATGCAACTAAACAATTTATTAACGAAGAATTTGTCGCGAATAAAGCCTAGCTGTTCTGTTGGATTCGAGATCAGATAACACTTTCCAGGATTGTTTCTTTAGATAAGATGCACACCAACTTAGACATGGAATGTAAAAAATATGAATAAAGCTGCTAGTTTAATACAAATAATTTTAATAAAATCATATAGCATGCATTCCAACTGATTTCATGCAATTTATACCACACCACTTTGCAGTTTTATCCCATTTGCTCCCACAATCCCATATATGGGAAGCAGGCAAACAGTGTAAACTCTGATTAGACGTCGCATAATGCGGCGTCTGATCAGAGTCTACACTGTTTGCTGATAGGAAATTCAATATAAAACAAAACAAAAATGAAACTTTAGACCAGAAATCCCTTAAATAAAAAGATAGACTAATCCAATATATAAGTATGGAATAATCCTCTCGGAGCAAATCGGTTAAATTTGATAAAAACAATTACTATAATGACCCTCGCATATTGAAAGTAGCCATTCGTTTATAAAGGCCCAGGTTATCCGCCCGTTGCAATCAAGATGTCTAATCAGAATCAGTATTTAGTGAAAATCAACAATAGCATATACAACAACGCTGATATAAGACCAAATTACTCATTTCGCAGCTGAACAAGGTCTATATATCGTTAACGATTACCAAATGCATTTCCCAAGACGTTGCTGATACTTAAAATGAAATAGGAGCTTACCTTTTCGCGGTCAACGTCATCTTGCTTCTGCTTATGGAAGCTATTTTTGGAAATTCTGAAATTTAAATGTATATTAAAAATTCTGAAGGGAGGTGATCCCACGAGAGCAAAAATTGCAACACAAAAAGAGAAAATTGCAGACTCAGTTTTATTGAGTCTGTTCAAGAACAGTAATTGAAAGTGCAACAGTGCTCACGCCCCCTAGCACCGGCTTAAGCGGTATTAAATTTTCAGAACAAGAAGTACTGAAACTCATGATCTCGAAGGATCAGAAGGTACAACACACACAGCAGATCAATGTGCGTACTCAGATACTAAAATCGCTAAGGATGGTCACAACATTGGATTTGGTGGAGAAATAATGGAGTTATTCTTGTTTTTATTTACGCATGTGATCTCTGATATTAACCCTTCTCTTACTGAATTTTAAAATGCATTTCTCCTTCATTACCCATGCCCTGTTGTATAACTGCATATATCTTCACTGTGTACAAGTATATCGCATTGCAATCACTGCTGTGGAGTGCACTGGTTGCACAATCAACTTGTAAATAGTGCAGACCCTGATGAGACAGCTCCTGCAGGAGCTGTCTCATCTGGGTCTTCACTATTTACAGGTAGGTATATTGACGTGAATAGCAAGCGAAGGGTTAACACTGACAACGTCCTACGCATCAGACACAACGTTATAATGAATGTTTGACAATAAGAAGGTTATTCAAACGTGATGCTATTACATGTAATATAGAAATTGATTAATACCGCTTTGAAGCAGTAACTCTGATATTGTAAACAAAATATAAAACTGGGACGCATGGTAACTCATCAGAATTGGAACCGTTTGTATAGACAGTGTATTGTTGTAAACAAGTAGTTTAAAAAGTGATAAACAGTGTCAATTTTCAATTCGTTTTGCGAATATCCCCGTGTTTTTCTACGACGTATCGACGCATATTAATTGGTGGTTGAACATTTGCTTAATGTCCGCGTTTTGCAACTTAAATCACACAAATCAGTCAAAGTTAACGCTCTACCGACTGACGTGCTCGAGCGAGGAGCCATCTGAAAAATTAATGAATTCCAAACAATATTGAGGACAAACTGTACCGGTTGTGTTTTAACCCTTCGCTTGCTATTCACGTCAATATACCTACCTGTAAATAGTGAAGACCCAGATGAGACAGCTCCTGCAGGAGCTGTCTCATCAGGGTCTGCCCTATTTACAAGTTGATTATGCAACCAGTGCACTCCATAGCAGTGATTGCACAGCGAAATACTTGTACACAGTGAATATATATGTAATTATACAACAGGGCATGGGTAAAGAAGGAGAAATGTATTTTAAAATTCAGCAAGAGAAGGGTTAAATGTTTGCATTCTGGGATTGTGTCTACTGTTCGTCTGCATGCTAGAATATAATTCATTTCATTCCGAAGCCAATACTGATAGGTTCAATTTATTGAATGGACGCGCTATGTCAGGATGATCATCAACACTCTTTGCACC
Source organism: Azorinus chamasolen (assembly GCA_963576725.1). Taxonomy (NCBI): domain Eukaryota; kingdom Metazoa; phylum Mollusca; class Bivalvia; order Cardiida; family Solecurtidae; genus Azorinus; species Azorinus chamasolen. The sequence continues at coordinate 62,236,111 of OY755245.1, forward strand.
TGAAGAAATGGTAGCTTAATAGAGAAAGGCACGGATGTCATACCTCCTGACTGTTCTTCTTGCATGTTCTCTGTCCCATCCACCAGCTTCCTGCGAGGTAAACATACAGTTTACGCGATTATATAATTATTATTCCATAGATCATAATTTCGAAAACTTTAGTATACATATGAATGTGTGGTTTTATCTGTGTGAAATTATTTGTATACCTTTCTAATCTGTATATACTTAGACCTTTGCTAAATTGCAAGTTTTTATGCCTTTCGAAAGTAGGTTATACAGAGGCGGCAAAGCAATTTATAGAAAATGTGAACCATGTCTGTGCAATATACCAATCGTGTATAGATTTAATAATATAATGCATATCAATAATATAGTAATAGTCATGCAAATTGTGTTTTTATTTCTAATAAGCCGTTATGGTCAGCGTATGTTTCAAGACTAGTGGATACGTTCAAATACATAAGTGCATGAGTATGTCATTTGCATGGGCTCATGTCCGCTTTAACAAACATAATTCGTTCTGTTACCACAATTAAACTACTTACAATTTACGTAAGAAGTTCTTACTTAATGTATATTAATTAGATTGTGTTTATACTGGCATTTAAACATAGATATCGTTGGCTGTAGACGTCACTGTAGAATCAAAGTATTATTTACAAAGGAGTTACCCGTCTGTGTCTAGTATGTATGAAAAGGTGTACCAATACGTATATATGAAGTTTTGCCGTTTTATTTTAATATAAACTTGCAATCATTTTTGCTTTCCATACGGTGATTTATTCATGTTACCAAAGGGGACCACGCTATTTGTTTCATATTCATAATGATTCAACACTTCCGCATAAACATGTTGTTAACCTAGCGTCTAATGTATTTTAAACTTTGAAGATAAATATTTAAAACCTTTGAGTTGTGTTTATCGCATGATCGATTAACACCGCGTTTAAACATTTCAACGAGATTTGCATGATCTGTCATTTGTAAACAGTATAGACCCCAGGTCAGAGTCACCCTAGAGGAGCCGTCTGTTGATGGTCTGTACTGTTTGTCATTCATAATTTTCTAGCAAGTTTAAGCCTTTCATACGAAGTGGACTCTATAGCTCAACACTGACGGGATAATCCACGCTAACAGTTCAGATTTGGAAGGATTAAACGGCTTTGAAATAACAGAAATAGTCCGTATTATACCACAACACAGAATTTCAGATGACGAAGAATGCAAATAGATGACATGTTACATTCTGAAGACATAAGATATTATATTAGTACAAACATCTCGTTCATTAATATCAACAACGTCTACGTTGCTGACGACGAAAAGATTAAAGTGATGATTTATATTGAGAATTATTCAGCAGAGCTAACATGGCAGGTAGACAAATGCTATCTATCCATATATAAAGCCGGACTCCACTTGTTGTGTATTATCGGCATGATGGATTTGTGCGCCGTGCAGATTAAAATCAAGAAAAAGTTATGAACGAAGACTTCAAAAGAAGGATCGAGAGAAGAAATAAAATCAGACAGGTGTTAAAGTGGTATACCATAGACCCTCGAATTTATCGTAACTCGTTGACATAAAATAGCATAACAGTCTATTTGCAGATTTGAATTTAAGTAATATAATAAATGAAACTGTGGAAATTGTAAGGTAAGAGAATATCAGAGTATCAACCGACTTTATTTTATCTTGAGTCTGTGATATGACCGCATATGTGCCGTTACTTTTTGTGCGTGTGTCTACATACCCGTTGACCTTCGTGGGTGCACTTCTCAGGGTAATGTTATCAATGCTGTCGACCTGAAGTGGGGTGCCCTTCCAGTCCATGTGAACAGTCTACAAATTTGACAAACAGCTCGATAATATCCCCTGCAATTTTAGCAAAGTACTTCGCTTATCTAATTACATGCTATAAATATCGGTTGCCGAAGTGTTTTTGAGTGACGTGTTCTTTTTCGTTAAAACATACCCAATTGAATATATTCGAAGCGAAATGTATCGGCTGCTAAGGTTATCGTCCGCTCCGATTTTAAAAAAACAAACAGCTTCCTTCTAGTGGGCACTTTAGATCCTGAGTTCCAAACTGCTTTCTAAATAACAATTTACTATATATTAATGTATTTTCATGCATTTGCATACAGAGTAGAACCAGATCAGACATCCCCTGTACGAGCTGTCTGATATGGCTCTGATGTGTTCGCTTATATGCATGGCATGGTCAATTCATGCATAAATGTTCACTAGGGAAACCCTTAAACCATGCATGTTTCAACCACTTTGAATGTTGTAAATAGTCATTAGATTAGGCATGTCAACAAAGTCCCTGATTAACACTGCTGTTATAGTACAACCTGATGTAGGCGACCATGTACTGATTATATATAGACACTTTTAACTATTTCGCTGCCGCCGATGTCATTTACTAAGCAAATAATTCAGATCCAGATAAGACACTCAGTAAATCGAAGTCTCATCAGGATACAATATACATAATGTTACTGGGATTATGGTTTGCACAAAAACATGAGAGAAATTTAAGCAGTTATCAATAATTTCTGCAGATGATAAATTTGTCGACTACAGTATGTGGCAGCGAACTATTTAAAACAGTATTCCACACTGCTTGAAGCGATCGTCTCCTTACTCTCATATACAGTAGAACCAGCCTATATTGGCTATGTAATAAATAACCATTGGGGTCAATAAAAGCAGGTGGTTTATTAATGACGAAAGAAACATATACAGTTCCTAGAGAAAATGTCTGCATAAATTTCGTCCATCGTTACGATACTGTTTTAAAACCACAAATAAAATGGAAGGTCGCTGTAGACATACTTTACTGCACTTCGATTTCACGGACGCTTGGACATGCATTTTCATTCCGACGTGACGACGAGTAATTTGGTAACGTATTAGGGTACGAAATATATACATCTAATCGACTTTGTACTTTACAAATAAAATGGTTGTTTCAAAATTAGGTAGGCAGCTACAAATAGTATGTATACATCTACATGGTTAGTTATTTGACCTTAAATCGTATCATGTTACATGTACTTTGTGACCGTGTGCGTTTTCGTTTAAAGTATATTGCTTTGACCTAAAATAAGTTATCAGTTATGAACATATTAAGAAGAAATTCGATTTTGGAAAGTATTAATCCATGCCCAACTGTGACAGAAAACGAATGATTAGCTTTGGATCTTTTGCAAGTTTGAATACTTCCGATTTGATTAAACTTTTGAAACAATATTGAATTACTCGGCGCCTCATTTGGATACAAGATGCCAGCAAACGCGAACCAGGTCGCTGTTTTCGGGATAATGGTTACCTGAAATACTAATTATCTTCTAATATTAGTGTCTATTGTCGTCTAAAGGGCATAGATGCATGCGTGTTACAATGCCGTAGACACTGTGTAGACCCTGTCGCTGCTATGGCTGCCGACATCTTTCTTATTAACCCATTAAAATTCAACTCTTTACTAGATACATATTCGTTTAACAAATAGTGACTGTATATGAATGTGCTATTGTATTATAATGGCATTATGAACAAGGGCAATTTGTACATTATGGACTGCAGAATCGGATGAATATTAGTTCATAAGCAAACAGAGTAGACTCATGATTAGGTAGCTATTAATTTGATAGTCTGATATTGGTCTACCGTGTTGGCATTAATGTACGAAACATATTAACACGGTGGTTAGTCTTTATCTAGACTTTTCAGAGTTTTTCAAAGAATGTCCAAGTGACATTTTCCCGTCAAACCGATGCAAAAAAAACCAACATAATAACTGATAAACACTGTCATGGTGCTAAATATTGTATTGCAATATTATTACTGTCATATTTATCGAGCTAAATAAATTTAAAGCACACTAAACTCCCTCTAAACCTGCAGTTTGATAAAGAATATTTGGATCTTTTTAGGCAGCAGGTTGCTTACTTAATGCAGGGTAAAAGTCACAACGACAGCTTCTAGAGGACGACATTCATCCTGCATTAAGCTCCAACCTTTATTTAAGACAGGTATTGATCCTAATTTGTTCGACCTGTTAAGCTGTTTTTACTATATCTGGTTATTCTGATTTAGATATCAGAATAAAAAAATATTTGTACACATGGAAATATAGAGTTCTGTTGCTTACCTTATTGTGGGCGCGATGGACTTCCTTTGAGCTCTTGTGTCCTCTAGTGATACGCAGACCGTCAGTCAACTTTTCTGCAGAATACTCTTGTTCAAGAATGCCTGTGTGTATAAAAGTATATAATGTTATATATACAGACCGTCAGTTAACATGTATGTCGCATACTTCAAAGCATGTGTGTATAAACTTACAAAATGTGTTTTAGCATCACACACAAATGGACATTGAATGTAATCAGTTATAAAGTGAGCCACTTATATCAATAGTGTCAGTTTGAAACTTAACATATCCAGATCATGCTCTACGTGATAATCGCGGCATTTGATTAAAATATGACAAGTGTGCACTTGAATAGAACCAATTTCAATAATCGACCATGCCATTATTGTAAAGATGTTGATAACACGTAGCTTATGTGAGGTGACAATTGAATTAGGCCTACAAGGTTTGGATGACCGTGCGTGTCTGAGTATAATACACATAGCAGTTGCAGTGTATTGTTCACCAACATCATTGCCAAAGGAAACAAAATAGATGGCATTGTAGAGAGTTTAACTCAATATAGGGTTATTTGCACTTTGCTTCACGTTTTAAATATAAACACCCTAAAATAAAAATAAATAATAAAAATACAAAAACAGAAGAAACACACTGTGGTCATTTTGTGTCCGACTTTTAGTTATTCTAACATTGTTGTTCTGCATCAAATTTCATGTGCTGGTATAAGTTTATGCAAATCAGTGTGGATTCCGATGATATCCAGTGCTACAAATATACTCACTTGGTTACAAATCTGAGAAAGGTGTTACAGTATTTTGCACTAGTCCTAAACTCTTTGAAATACCAATATTGCATAAGGTATTTTAATGTTGCATGTTTGGTTGTCACAGATTCCCCTTCTTGTGTTCATCAATTCCTTCGACAATGTTCGGTACTAAGGTAGTTGAATAGACCATAATTACTCAGACATTACGAAATTAGTCAAATAGTGCAGACCCTGACCAAAGGGGTCCGCACTATTTACTACCATGTCAGTCTAGTTTAAAGCTATGGGATGATGTCAAGTTGACTTATGTGGCTGTACAAACTGGCGGGGATGATATATTGGATGTCTGACTACAGTATGGTGTGGCGTGTTCTAGTGGTAACGGGCTTGACTACCAATCCGGAGGTCCGGGGTTCAACTTCAGGAAATTTTAGAGACGCCTTTCAGTGTCTCACGCCCCACCCGCACCCAGAGGTTAAAATGGGTACCTGTGAGGGTAACTAGCCGGTACTGCGGCTGCATGATTGCACCATATGTTAGCAGTGCTCAATATTTTAGGCGAATGACTCAATGACCAGGGGAGTAAATAAACAGTCGGCTGTGCGGTCCTTCGTACTGAAGGTAGACTATAACTAGGTACTTTACTTTATTTGTTTTGGGAAAGTCTAAATAGAATGCAGTATTCTTAGAACTAACGTAAGTCATTCAGTCAGAGATTCACACCTAGAACCTGCCCGCTGATCCGATCTATTTAAATCGTGTAGAACATTGATCGAGCTTTGATTTACGTTATAGGTTAACATTGAAGGACAATTCCACTCTGAAGATCCAAGATCCGAACGGTTAAATTACTCAATACAATGTACCTGCATGGTCCTCTTCCTCTGTGGTAAGAACTTGACCCGATTCGATCTGAAAGTATACATATTTTGTGCCTGTCTGGCTATATCACAAGTCGTGCAGATTCAAAACAACATTCGCCATTGTTGACATTGCAGTGATCAAATTAGCTGAGAAAAACTGGTGTTTTGACAGGGTGTCTGATTTGGGTCAGAACCGTTTCGCGTGACTGAGCTTCACACAGAGGGACATAAATCTGCAACTTTATTAGACAGTCCATGCCTATTCCGGTATTGACAGATTTAGAGAAACGCTTTTTAGAAAATATTCAGTCATGTTTTTGATATAATTATATGGTATACAACATTGAAATAGGCAATTGCAGTTGAAGGTTAAGTTTAATGCTTTTTGCGTCTATACCACGATGTCATGAAAAGGAAACAGTCCAAAAGCAATGGAATCAATTAATTGCAACGTCATTTGCATTTAAAGTCTATGCAATTTTCATCTAAACAGATGTCATTTGCATCGGTTCAAGGAGTACATTTTTCTTACAATTTGTACAAAATTCCACTCAGTTTTGATTCCGACCACAGGTCAATGTACACGGTATAAATTAGCATACATTTACAAAACGATAAGAAGATAATCAGACTATAACAACCTACAAACCTGAACTTTGGTTGACAGCATGCTGGCTAGAACCTTTTTCAGGGACAAAACTTCGTCCTTCTCTTCAGATTGGAAGTGAACAAGAGTGACAATTCCCTCATGACCAACAGTGAAGAAAAATCTGTTCACGATAACGTAATATTCAGTCATTTACTGAATATTTAACAGGGCCCTTTTTCGACTTACAGTTTAGTACCACACCGTTTGGCATGGTGGGGCAATCATCGACATAGGTGCAACAAACAGTACATACCTTAATCAGAAGGCTATCTCTGATACTGGTATACACTATTTGTCTATAACCCCTACGTGGGTTCATTGGAAAGTATGCGCCGATGTTCAGCGCTACATCTTTGACCTTGTCGCAACCCAAAATCAGCCACACATAATTATACGACATCACCATACATTTAACTAATTAGGACCAGTTTCGTATTTGTCACAGAATAAGTATACACGAGCAAGTTTCGAATTGCAGAAAATATACAAATATATTCAAAGGTTGCAGATGAAAGCGTATTCTGGTAGAAGAGTGGAATTTAAACTTATTAGTTATGGGCTTGAGAATGCATTTAAGTTCAAGGCTTTTCTATGATTATAAATACTTGTCAAACATAGTATACAATGCTAAAGCTGCATTATAACTCCACAGCCATTTTACAAGACATGAAACTATTTAATTTACAATATTGCAAGTTTTATGTAGAACATGTAGCGTTTAGATTATTATTTGTCTGCAGTAAAATGAATATTACCAGGGTTTTACGTAGTTCTCTGAACAAACAATGTGCAAATATAGACAGATAAAGGAAGATGCAAACGAAATGTATGTATCTTCTTAGGCGTCACTTACTTGTGATCCAGTTTCCAGTGGAAGGGATTATCAGCAACTGTAAAACAAATGGAAATGTTTTTGTGAAAAAATATATTTGAATCAATCTATTTCAGTATACATGTACTAGAAATCCCCATGGTGTGAATATTGTGTATGTTTCTATGTATGTAATTTGAAATTTGAAATTTCGTTGAGATATTCGTTGGTCATGTTCAAACTCAATCGTGCCAAAATACAGAAAATAGCATTTTCCGCTCATAAACTAAAAATACAGTTAGCTCTTATATTCTTATTAATATACAACAGCAAAGTATTTTAAATGAGCGTTTTGTGACAAAACCAACATTAGTTACAGTCCAGACCCAGATCAATCACCTCGCGTGTTTCACGAAACGTCTGATCTCGGTCTGTGCCGTTTGACATATACCAATATTTACAGTATTTTATAAACGGCATATCAAAAGTACAAACATGAGTCATGCAGGAAACACCACATACAGAACAAACAGTCGCCCGAACAGCAACACAAGGAAACAGCAAATGTACATAACTATAAACAACAACAAGAGATGCACAAAGACAAAACAAACACACAATAGGGGGAAGATGGAAGCACCGCCTTGGAACGGTCAGTGACAAAAGTCACTGGGGGGTTAAACCGGTTTATGGGCGCCCAACCTCACACTTATTCCATCCCCACCCTAAAAGACAAACAGCGTAAATAAACGTATCCCCTCTCCGACTAATCTACAACAACCGCGACGGCAAATACAGTGGTAAAGTGCATGTATAACGAAAACATTTAAGTGAACAAACTGTATCCACCTATCGCTAGTGTACTCAATGATTGAGCTGCAAACAGAGTAACTGTAGAAACGTAATAAAGGGTACGACAAAAACGAAATAGTACCATATCAATACTTATCGAATGCTGTGTAATGGCCATACTGGTTATCAATGCTATTAGCATGTAATTTATGTTTATTCAGGTACAAAATGTATTGTATAAGTGATGAACACATATTGCATAACAATTAAACCAAACCAAATCAAATCAAACAATTCTGATAAAATAGGCGTCTAATTAAAAGAGATTTAGAGAATTCGACTGATAGTTAAAATGGATAAGTGTCCAGAATGGTTGCACTGAAGTGCATGTATTACCCTCGCAGCCTAGCAAAATGTAAACCCCAACTAGACGTTGTGGCAGAAAGTTATAAAATATAATATACTTTAACGATTTTGTCAAGTTAACTAGATGGTGATACAGTAGAAGCTTCATTAACCCTTTCGGTGCCAAATTGTCGTATGCAATCCAAACTTGTTAAATTATTGAAAATGCGGCGTCTGATCTCGGACTACACTATATGACGTGGTGCATTTATAATGCGATATTGGCAGTTAAAGGGTTGCGAGGCCACTCCGTAAATAAACTTGTCTTTATAAAAGATTGGATTTTTGCTGTTTTACTTTCACCCTGCCTTAAGGACGATATAACTAGCCATCTTTTGAGTGGTTGTTGTGGATCGGGTTTACTGTATTTGCAGATACTGATTGTTGAAAAAGAAATAAACATCATTTATAACTCGAGAACTGGTCCGGGTCTACACTGATGAGTACCGTTTTCGACCGACTGCTGAGGTAACATGTATGATAACATACAGCAGGGTTGATTCTTTACCATCGGGTTTTAAATTCTAAACGAGAACAGTTGTTTACTGTAGGTATGTACTTAGTATCTACTTTGGCTATGAAACGAATTAAGGAATCTTATATATCAAACTGGGTTATTAATCTCCGATTTCGTTCAAGATAAATACTCTTTCAAGTTTATGTCGACAGAGGAATGCTGCAAACTATATACATCCAAATTACATTATCATCTGATTGTACCGCGTTGTTGGGTCTCCCCTTCGATTGATTTGATTGGTAAAATGTCACTTCGTTCTTGAAAAGTATTTACCATTTAACATTGTGTAACCATTTATTTCCTTTGAACAGTTTCAATTAAGAATTTATTATACCAAAAAAGTCTTTCTCCGTTTATCATGTTCATATTAAGTGTTGTTTCAACAAATATTTTTTACCGGGATTACCAAGGGTAACGTTGTGCAAAGCAAACAAAGCAGACTCTTATGAGATGATACATCTGAAGCTTGTCGATCTGGGTCTACAGGCTTTGTCTGATTTCTTTATATAAGGGATATGCTATCCTCACCAAGAAAACATCAATCAATTGTAAGGCTATCTGGTATTGATAGAGGTTTAGCTGTTTTATGTCGTGCGTTTAGAAGATATACCTCTAAATGGTTCTAGTGTCAAACACGTTTATTAGATCCGTTAATTAAAACAAATTGTATATAATGTGTAAGGTATCGATACATTTACTTAATTCTATCATCTTATAACATACAACTATCATTGGTGTTTTGGAAGAGGCATGGTATAAAATTAATATTGATTTAATCGTTTGAATAAAGTCATATCGCTTTACCTGTCTATAACGAAAATGATGTAGTTAGTGAAGTATGCGTGACTTATTCCCTGGCATATAGTAGATATGTGATGTATCGACACATTGTTTAAAGTACAAAAATGAGTCATGCAGGAAACACCACATACAGAACAAACAGTCGTCCGAACAGCAACACAAGGAAACAGCAAATGTACATAACTATAAAAACATCAAGAGACGCACAAAGACAAAACAAACATACAATAGGGGGAAGGTGGAAGTACCGCTTTGGAACGGTCAGTGACAAAAGTCACTGGGGGGGTTAAACCGGTTTATGGGCCCCCAACCTCACACTTATTCCATCCCCACCCTAAAAGACAAACAGTGTAAATAAACGTATCCCCTCTCCGACTAATCTACAATAACCGCGATGGCAAATACAGTGGTAAAGTGCATGTATAACGAAAACATTTAAGTGAACAAACTGTATCCACCTATCGCTAGTGTACTCAATGATTGGGCTGCAAACAGAGTAACTGTAGAAAAGTAATAAAGGGTACGACAAAAACTAAATGGTACAGATATCCGACGTTCTCCTTCCGTTTCTGGGTTTAAGAGGTCGCCTTCATAGAGTACTAAACCTTTCTTGTCGGCGTACATGCAAAGAGGCCAGCGTGATTGCCAACTGTAAAAGGGTTGACAACCAAACATGCAGTGTGTTGTAGTACTACACGATCATATCCCTTTTTAATGAATTTTTTAACATATTTTATGAACAAAGTGAGAAAACTACATATTGAATAGACAAACAAGTGTGTTACAATAAGGAACATATAAATTGCTGGTAAACCATTATGAAGCTTAAATTCAATGAATGATATTTTATTTTAGTTACATATCCACGTAGACTATACCGTTTCGAAAATATGATTTTGGTTATATATGTTGCACTTGTTATAATTCGGATTGACTAAGAATATTTATTTATTTATTTATTTATTTATTATACCACATTTATATAGCGCTCTTTTCATACAGGATATGTGCGTTCAAAAGCGCTTGATTATAATATAATGACTTATCAAAACTCGTGTTTATATCTCAGTGAAATTTTTCAGCGATACAGTGCCCTAGATTCCAACCCATTCAATTCAGTTACTCAGTGCCCTAAACGCATCGCTAACAACATGACACTTGTCAGATAGGCTTTGCATTTGATCTTACCCTGTGTATAAGGTTATTAAGTCTTGTACCGTAATGCCAACTATGAGCATGCAGTAATTAGTTCTACAAAGGTTGTGCAAATGTGTTTATATGTGTATCTGTGAATGTATTGGCTTTGGTTTGCTCTTGCTTTGCGGCAGCTCCTGTCAGACTTCCTTTCTATTTTATAAAGTGATAAATATAATGCAAACCATGCAACCCATGCAGTCCGTTTGGATAACAAATGCTACGACACTCTTCAGATATCACTGCCGACCAAACACTGTGCAAAGATATAAAATAAATGACAAATACTCAGTTTCTCACCGTATCCTTTCTCTGAATGCTGAACAAAACTGTCCACCATGAGCATACACAGAGAACTCCCAGTAGTTGTTTGATTTACAGCCCGTAGCCGGAACTAAAACATAACATCGAGTACCTAGTAGATAAGCTCTTTGCGTATTCTAACTCAGGTTATATTCAATTTAATCTTGCAGGTCGAAAAAGGGAATCCTCAACATAAGCTAAATACACAAACGCAAACAAGTCAATGCTAAGAACCAAAAATGTTTAAGATGGACAAATATTCATGCAAATCTCCATATATTATGAATATTAGTTAACATACCTTCCGTATGAATATATAAAATAAGGAATGATTGTCATGGCAATAGAGTCTGATCTGTTTCTAATTACGTAAAATATCGGTAGGTGTCGAGAAACAGGTAAATGGGTGCATGGCAAGAGCCTTGCATGCGGGTTCCAACGCTCGTCTGTATCATGGTAACCCTTGTTACGGTGAACAAGTGTGTGAAGTGTCATAAGATTTGCATGAATCGTAAAATAATAGCCAATGTTAAAGTTTCCAGGCGGCAACGACTACAACGACGATATTGACAACGCGGACGCTGGAGTTACGACAATAACTCGTATGTTTCGTTTTCTTCAAAAAGCGGATGAGCTGAGATGCTGTAAATGTAAAACAAAGTTAATACAAATATACGTGTAATAAATAGTAAGCTGTACATCTCCATTTCCATCAGAGGTAAACTACCAATGGAAACCTTTGATAAGAATTATATAAAGAAAGGCCTTCCGAAGCTCCATACATATGTAAAATATAAACACTGCATGTAATTGTAAAACAAAAACGTGTTTATGGTCAAAGTATTTACTTAGGGTGTTAATTTTCAAATTTTGGCTTTAGATTTCAACACTACGTCCATGTTCAATTAGTATATCAGGAAAGGCCTTCCCAAGCTGAATACTAATGTCAAGTATAAAGTTTGCAAATGTAATGATTAAGTAAATAAAGGGGCATTATTTTGTAAATAAATCCTTAGAGGGTTATAAACCGTAATCAGATTGTAGCCATTGGGGCAGTGAACAGTTATTCGAAGTTTCATAGCATTTACTTGAATAATTTTATAACAATAACAAACTTAACGATTTGTGTTAGAGTTTAACAAAATACGTTCAAATGTCAAGGTCACAAGTAAAGACATATAGCATTGATGGAAAGGCCCTGACACACAATGGGTCCATATTTGAAATATCGGAGCTCTGGTAGAAACGGTTCCAAAATGAGAGACATTTAAAATCAAATGCCTGAATGGCAATGATAGCTGTCGGGTTTGATATGCATTTTAAGTATAAGGGCAGAAATTGCTGCACACGTTAATAACCATGCTTGGCGTCTTGGAATTGATCAATGTATTTCTAATAAGACGTGTTTCCATAAGTTGCACAAACCACTAGCGAAGTTGTTATTAGTCAGAAATGTAATGCTGAGTGATAGTGTTCATCTTTCAATTCATATCAAAGCAATTCATATAAATGCTGTTGATAAATCATGTGTATTTTCGAAGCACTGCCCCCGTTATTAATTACTAACGCTATAATTTTAGCTGCTATTTAGACAATGTAGTATGACTTTGTAGTTACATTTGAGGGAGTTATATATGCAAACACATACACACACATACAATAAAAATAAACCCAAATCTTGATCTATTGATGAACCACATTACATAATACATCGAATGAACAGTAAACTACTAATATTCCACATCACGTTTGACTAGCAGCGTTTTGTTATCAACAGATAAATAATTTTCATATGAATTGTATCATCAATATCTCCTTCCTGAGTCTTTACTTATCCCTTGTAAATAATAAAATATACTTGATCGGAGAAGACACAATCCGTTTTACACGTTCTAAAAACATTAAATTCATATCCATTAGGATGTGATGGCCAAGAATGCCCTCATCTCTGGCCATGTCACATCAAACAAATTGTTGTCAAATGGAATACTTGGCTGTGGCAATTTCCCTATGGTGTATGTGTTGATGAAGTTAACAATGTACCAGCAGCTGTATTCAACACCCTTGGGAAAAAGCAGAAAGGGTAGACCAGAATTGAGGTAGTGTTGGAATCAGTTTGCTGACACTTGTTTGGTCCAGGCTGCCATTGAAAGCTGCATGTTGGATGGAAAAAATCAACATTATTAAAAAAATGAATGAATGATAAACATATCATATTTATTCATATTTATATTTTTAACCTAGAGTGCAAACTGAAACTCAAAACAGTGAGACTATTGATTATTATATAAAAACCATATTTCTGACAGCAGAACTTCAAGATGTCTCAGCAGCTAATCATTAAATATACCCCTTTACTCCATAAATACGCCTATCTACACCTTTGCAAACATCTGATCATGGTCTGCTGTATGTTTTCTTATGAAATAGTATTGTAATATAGATATGATTCTAGTTTCTACCATGGCCAAAAGAATAATCTTATTTATATTCACGATTTCTTACATGAATATTCATGGAGTAAAGGGTCGCTGCTTTCATGTCAAAAGCTGATGCAAATGAAAAACTGAAGCATAGCATCAAATGTATACAAAGGCTACCTATAATCCATACCCCTACCTTTGGAAAAATAAAGATGATAATTATAAAAAGAACACACGAATACATAATAATCATCTACCCTTTCCCATACACAAACATTATTTTTTGTTTGATTAATTTCTTACACATGCATGTATTTTTCCAAATTCAGAACTCATTTATTTCAAAGACCCATAATAGCACGTGTTATCATAAGTCTTTGTAATTTTTTGAAAACATGTAGTCTGCTTGCAAATTGAATGTAGACTTATGTTATTTTCAATTACTAAGTAGATCCGTAAATTTAATTACGGTTGTTGTTTGGAACGTGATGAAACTCAAATTCAGATCTAGAGTCTGAAGTAGAGTTGAAATTTGGGAAAGATATTTCAACAAATAGCTACCTACTTTCGCTTTTACTCGAATACATTTTTTTTCAACACAAACTTCTTGAGCAAATGACATTGTCAGCGGTTCACGATAAATAGAAGAGGCTCTACTTTTAAAATGGCCATTGAGTCTGGAATAAAATTTGATTGAATATGTGTGGAAAACCTTCTATGTACAATACTTACTTTGATAGAACCTGGCGTGTGTATGGTTTTACGGCTGGTAGGACTTCTTCTGTTGAACACGTGGTTCGTTGCGTGATATATAGGAATTCCGAATTTCATTGGGTGATAATTTTAGATTTCTTTTGACATTGTCCTTTATGAAACCTCTTATTTGCTAATCTGAAAACGGGTCAAACGGAAATTACAGAATACGACCCGAGGTCAAAGAAACAAAATCTTAACCGCAAAAGGCAGTTTGATTGGCTGAAAATGTAGGTCTTTATGCTTATCAGTTACGAATGTGTATACAAAATGCAATCGGAAACCTCGGCTATATTCCTGCTGCTTTAGAACGCCAAGGTGTTTGGAGTTTATTAATAAACATGCTTTTTAATTAGGTTTATCTGTGTGTATATTAGTAATAATTATCTAACACAGTGCAACATTATTAAATGCATGAAGAGTAAACAAATACATGCACATTTTACAACTAAAATAGGGCAGAATAGAAGAAAACTTTTGTCTTGCGCATGTTCACTAGAAACAATAGCGGACACTTTGCATTAAAAGAGAGACCGATAGCTATATGGCCGAAAGCCATAAACAATCTCGGGTACATAAAGAGATATAATTTTGCAAAAACGTTACAGAGTTGTGACCCGTGGTGTGGTTGTAGCATTCTTGACGGTGAACAAGTGTGAATTTTCCCAAGATTTGCTTGAACAATTTTAAAACAATAGCGAAAACAAGAGTTTTGTTAGTCTTAAAATTAGGTGAACGTTTAAATGTCAAGGTCAACAGTAAAGAAAAACCAATGACAGAAAGGACTTGCCAAACCAGATTCACATAAAATATGAGAGACCTGCTGGTTATGATTTCAAAATGATAGACTTCTGAAATGTTTATTTTTTCAGTCCATAAGGAGGCATAATTATGCAGAAAACGCTAACAAATTAGTGAAGTTTCAAAACATTTGCATTTATAGCGAAGAAGTAATAGACATCATTAAAGTTTCCGGACGACCACAACGACAACGACCATAGTTCGTATTGTTTCTTACAAACAAAAGACAAGCTAAATGTGAGATACAGTGCTCCCTCCCTACAACGGCCCTCTCAATAACGATTCCCTCCTTACAACAACGCATATCACTGTTTCCGAAACAACAAAAATGTTTTCCATCGCATTTTCTTTATGCCTCCATCAAACCCTATGCTATGACCACTCTTTAGAATCGTCACTTTGTGACGATTCTAAAGTGTGGTCACAACATAGGGTTTGATAGAGGCATAACGGTTTTAGTTCTCGAAAAACACCTTATCTGGGAATCTGCAAACAAGCTGATTGTGTTTGATTTTCCCTCCCTATAACAACTCCCTCTGAACAACACATACCATTTTCGTATCCCAAAGGGTGTCGTTGTAGAGAGGGAGCACTGTACTGGTATAGGCGATACTTACTAATCGTCAGTACGTCATGACACATTGTCATTAAAACACTGGCATTTACATAGTGTACAGATACACATTAGCTATCGTGATGTTGGTCCTATTATTGTGATTTATTCATCAGTTCATTAGCAGCTTAAAAATCGTATATGCTATCATCAAATACCGAATAGAAACGGTTGAACTTTGTGTGACTGTACCGAAATGTACTCTGTCCTCCGACACCAGTTACATAGGTTGCTAATATAGCATATAATTAGAATACTATTTTCCCTCAATAGTATTCAAATGAAGTTAACACTACAGCAGGAGGTGCTTGGAGATTGCAGACAGAATATCCGATACTCGTTCAAAACGATTATTGTTTAAGCTCGTTTTCCTAAGCAAAATTTACTGCAAGGTTTGGTTAAGCGTGACAATTTTCACGAGCAGAACAAATATACTTATAAATACAGTGTAGCCAGCCATGAGTGCAGTGAATTGGATATTGATCACTCTCATGTTAAAAGGATGATGTGCAAAGAAATTTACTTACCTTTATAATCGTGGTCACATTATGAACTCCAAGAATATCAGATTGTGAAGAATAAGTGTAGTGGTGGTCGAATCCGTCTTCAAAGTACAGCGCATTCGCATTTTGGAGTAGCAGCAACTGTAGTAGCAACAACAGCATTGATGCCAAGGGAAACACTGTTGTTGCAAACTTAGACATTGTTGAATGCCTTTTTACATATCTTGGTCCGTTCTCTTCAACCGTCTACTAAAATTTGAACACCTTTTCAAATATTGTTGATTTTATCAGTTTATCAAACTATCGCATGAGCTAATGTTTTTGGCATGATTAAACCTATCAATCACCACTGGGGTTGTCTCAAGGCCGGTGTAAGGTTTTAACCAATCAGGGACTTTTATAACTTCCTTGATTTCAGTATCGAATCTTGAGTAATGTCGTCAAACTGATATTGACAAATTAATGATAAATTAATTCCTTCCTTAAGCCATGCAGTCTGTCTGAACATAATGAAAATATCTTAAGAGCTAAGCATGGGTGTATACTCTTGAATGAAGTATATACATATTGTACAACTTCGAAACGTCTGCTAAGGATGTAGCCTTGATGAACCTGCTGGTGGCCTCACTGCAATAGACAAAAGGTACAGAGACAGACTACTGATGACATCTTTCTAGAAGGAGGAACTTTCTAATACCGTCAATCAAGGTAGGATGATTTACATATTTTTGTGTCGCGCCACCAATATCAAATCGGTATTTTGTAAGTTAAGATAATGGTTAACAGAATAGAGTATGACCAGTCAAAATACCGATTTATTTTCAAATTGGGTGATACATTGTTGCAGATCCTATAAATTACCAATTTTAAAAAAAAGCATTGAGTCTGGCGTCACACTAAAATTACTGATATGGCTAGCGGTTTCGCTGATAGTTTGGTTTAATTGAATGCATATTTATGACTCACGCTAAGGGATTAACCTATACGTACATGCCCAGACCAGACGAGGAGAGTAAAACGTGTATTATTTTTATCACCGCGAGTAAGCAAACGTTGTGTACCTTAACCAGATACATATGCATTGAACCCGTAAGAGCTGGTCTTGGTCCTCACTGTCATGCAGGGAAAATGCTAATTTTCGTTTGAAGAAATATGAAGTGATAGTCGAATTAGCATGGTAATATACACTTTTTCAACACCACGATGGGTATATGCTGCAACAGAATAATAAATCTAGAGAAATGTTAGTATCTGATAACAAAGCTTCAGAGTAGTCACGTATAAAGCCATATGGGATACGGAAAAGTGTGTATTCATCTAAAATAGGCGATTAGCGAGTGACCTTTGGCAAGCTACCTATAGAGCATATTGAGTTACTGTTGCATAGGTGTTAGCTTTTCAGAGGTTTGTCACTCTTATTGTTATGTTTGTCTTGTGCCTTTGTTGTTCTGTACATGTGTTTGTTTGTCGGATTTTCAGTGTGTGTGTGGAGGGGGGGGGGGGGTGCTCACGCTCGCGAAAGTGTGCGTATGGATGGGGGCTCACTTAGTTTCTATCGTTGTTTTGGTAGTGGTTGCGTCTTGTGTGTGTTTTTCCTGCTTGACCTATGTTTTTATTCATTGCGTTTAATGTACATTATCTTTATTACAAATGTATTGCATTTTACGACATAATTATGGATAAAAGGTGGAGCTACAAATTTCTCATTTAGACTATTTGTAATAATACGCATACTCCGATTTTTATTATACGCATGCCGTATTTTCAGTCTACACGATCGTCTATCCATCTGACACGTAGACATATGCTTTTTAGAGGTTGTGGTCCATTTCAAAATCACTCTATTGTATTCATTCCAGGAACACTTAATATCTTGTTCTTAATGTGGCCAAGCTTTTCTTTACAGTTTGCTATTGAAATATCCATCACTTAAGGATGCAAATATATAATTGTTAATGTCGTTATCCTGTGATCACTTAAATAATTAGTTGTTTAAGTGTTTATTGCTCCGCGCCCACAGGCGCGGAGCTATTTGTGTTCACGATTTGTTTGGTTCATGGACCCGGATTTGATATTTTAAACCCTTTCAATCAATTATGCTCAAGTATCCGTGATTAGCATTGTAGTTAACGTGTATACTTTGCATGTTTTACTTCAGTTTCTATTCTAATTATTTTTATAAATGTATTTAAGATGTATACAATGGTAAAACTATGCCTAGCAATATTTACACTATCCGAATATGTCGCGATTTTGTCGGACACGAGTTTTACAGGGCACTCCTTTCCGTGCTCACGTCAAATGTTTACAGAGTTAACTGCCCCTGTTAATCTCGGAGCTGTCGTGGAATGCTATATATTGATGACTAATAATGATTTGTTTGTGTGTATTTGTTTTACGAACGCATATTTAGGACTTTGTATAGACTAATAAGTCATAATACCATACGAAAGTACTTCTGGGAAGCAATGTGCTAATTTTTTTCACTACAATAACAATCGGACGGAAACGGTTCGAACCGGTCTAACTTGGTCCAAGTCAAATCGGTACATGGTCGATCCGCCTCAAAAGAGTCAAAGCGGCCCCGATATCGGTCACCCCCCCCCCCCCCACTATATTTTGGTGGTTAAACCGGCCCTATTTTAGTCAATACGGCTTGACAAAAAACCATAACGAAATTTTGATCCGTACATCAGCAAGTACATGTAGTAGCTAAAATGTTGATTAACACTGATAGTTGTGAAGAAATATTTAACTAAGTAACAAACTTTGTTTTTATCCAATATAAAGTTATGTTGAATTCAAATTTAAATTCACGAATTGCGCATTGTATTAAAAATAACGTGATCTTGATCTAGGTTTTAACCCTTTCCCTGTTCTATACTTATTACAAATTTCAACACCTACCGAATATTCATGAAGAAAAGTTTTAATGAAATATGGAGGGTGGAACACTGTATCCATCTTAGAAAGTATGGTAAAATATATATTTAATTCAATTAGCAAAACGAACAGACCCTGATCACACAGCTTCTATAGGGGCTGTCTGATCTGGGTCTTCTCTGTTTGCAGATGCGTCAGATACGTTTGTATGAGGGGAAGTGTTAACTATGAAATCAACAGTGTGCGATAATTGTCAGCATGCACCTATTGTATAAGTTAATATCAATTGCTTATATTATATTGACAAAACACTCATGATGTTGAAGAAATATTTATACAAATACACTGTACACTGTACCATTTGAAAATGTTTATGAGTGTGATCTGAGTCTGAATTATGATTGGGCAGTTTACGATAATTGCCTGCAGGCGCACATTTGAAAAGTTAACATCAAACACATAGTCGCGATATACGTATGAAAACCCGACCCCTATATGGCATACGGTCGACGAAACGAGCATGTCGTAAGCGGCTATCAAAAAGGTCTATTATTAGGTATGTAAGGCAGGTAATAGCTTAATGCAAAACAAAAGTAAAACAGGAAGCTCCTATAGAAGATTTTCGCATTTTTGTCCTGCATTATGCAACCATTTGTTGCAGAGTTTACTGTATTATTTAAATAATGTCCGCGAACAGGAATGTCGACCAAACGACCATATTTCCATATGGACATTCAGGATATGTAGATGCTTCAAGATATATGTACATGTATGAATAACGAATTGATTTGTTCACCACTTTGTATTTTAAAAGACTAGTGTTTTGTCTAGACAAGAAAAATGTCTTGATGATTCCCTGTCTATAGAAATGTTGTTATTTTGCCAATATTTTAATAGACCCCGTCCCTTAACAAAATAAATGAAAATCCGATGATTTTTCCTATGTCAGAAACTGTAGAATTAGATATCTATGTTATTCCATAACCAATCAGAGCAAACCCTGGACAGTCCAGAAGGGTCATTCGTGATTTGCCTGATCTGGGTCTACTCTGCTTGCAAATATATAAAAAGTCACATAATATGAGTAAAGGGATAAATACGGGACAGCAATTATTCAAATAACATACATGTACTTTTTTAGGGTTAGTTTATATGGGTGAAGGGTAAACCTTGATATACGGTAGAGTAATTATTCAAACAACATGTATGTTGTTTGAATATTATTCTTTAGAGTTAGTGATTAATAACAAGGGTAGTACTTCAAACTGCGATAGATTTATAAACAACATGTATTGCTTTGATATGAATTGAAAGATTGACATTGTCATTCAGCACTGCGTTTTTTGACATACTGGGGTCAAGGGCTGAGTTTCGCTAATAACCACATTGTTAATGGTTTGACTGTAGTTACAGTCTGTCATATTTTTTTGTAATACATTAATAGATTCCAAGACGTCAGGCATGGTGATTCACGTGTGTAGCGATTTCTTCCCTAACATTTAATATCCATATCCAACCGGATGCCATTATGACCCTTGAGGCATTTGATTCTTATAACATTGCAACAAGTTGTAACAGGGGTTTCATTCTGGCTATAATTAAATAATTTTCCTTCAAATTAATTACCTTTTGTCACCACTATTCATTCTTTATGAAAGTCCATAAAAGTCACTTTCATGCATCTGCAAACAAGGCAAACCCAAATCAGATAAGCCATACAGGATACTTTCAGTTCCCTTTAATTATGTAAATCCACCGTCATTACAATCTGTGATAGATGTTTCCTCAACAATCTTCAAAAGGTGCAACATTACCAACATAACTTAAAAAGCTTTTAAAACAAAGAACTAATGATATGCTACTTGTTGTATCCGCATTAACCATTTTTGAAACCACCAAACCTGCCAATTAATGAAGAAACATTGAAGTCTCAAATTACAGATTACTGCTTAGGGTGGGACATGTGTGATGCACGAGGCTCCCGAAAGAGCTTCGTGCACTACATTTGTCCTGCATTAAGCGGACACATTTCTATAAGGTTCCTATTCCATCTTATTTTGAGTGTCTGTTTAACTCTTTTTCTCATATTGGCGACTTTTGACGACTCTGTAAAATTCACTTTGTGAAACCATTGTCACAATGGTTTCAAACTACAAAATTCTAAAAAAAATCCCTTTCTGTAGTTAAAGCTCATTTTGGATAGATTTATTCAAAGAGGTTGGGTCTAAAATAGTCTTTGAGGTAATGGGTTAACACATTTTTATGTATTTACCTTGTTTTAAACCCTTTGATAATCGTACCTATATTACTACTCCTATTTTCGTTTCGAAGGAGAATATACATGGGTACATGGTATTTCATCTCCTGTAAGTATATGTTGCCTCAACCGTTATATGCATAATGATGTGTATAATGTGTATATTTGGGTATAAATCATATTAACTACATGTAATTTAATTCGGGAAATCATGGATATCCGTATTACTTTTCCTTGCGTTTCGTTTGAGATTATGCTCGGGGTCTGTTGTCATTAGGTTAATGATGCCTACATGTGCATTGTAACTGATGTATGCTGCGCAAACTTTGCGTTTCAAACTGACTTCAGAATCGGAATCTATCTACCTTAATACTTATTTAACACTAAACACTACGGTTAGTAAATGGTTGTTTGTGCCGAAAAATAGAAAAATGGATTGCTACGGAAACCAACGGAACAGCGTTCGCCATTGGCCGGAATCTGCCGTAAGACTCAAATTTACATAGCAATGTATATGTAGGTCAACAACCTGTGACAGCCATTGTACAGGTGATAACAACTTTATCAATATTCAAAGCGATGTTCCGAAATAGAATCGGAGTCATTCAGAAATTGACTGAAGATGTCCGCTGATTTCCGTACAAAATTCCCGTTTCTACAAAGGAGGCTCCTTTTTAATGATTGAGATAGCGATAATATTTAGCTGAACAAATCTGTCCTGTCAGAAAATGGGTTGTAAGCATTATTTTCATTGTATGTATACCTGTACAGCTTCTGGTATTAAAGAGTTAAATGATACAGGTTATATTGATCCGATTGATTGAAAAGGTATGGTCATTGTAAATATTTATGTACCATTTTGTACATGTGTCATGATGTGATACTGAACAGTATTATTCTGCTTCAATGCAAAGTTCATATTAGATCTACACTTTTACATTGTTATCTCTATAGATGTGTATATGTTACTGATCTCCATTTATGGAGGAAATGCATAAACTAACTTACTTCCGTTTTTCTGTTGACAATGTATTTAGAAGGTTATCCATGGAACACAGTTCCTAACTCTGCTTGTACAGATATGGCTATCATTTATAAACCAGGTTTTTCCATAAAATATCGCAGTAAGTAGGGTATACGATAAAAAACACTTCTGGTTTTGCCATTTAATAGTACACTACTGCAATTCAATCTTTGTGGCAAACGCAATCTTCTAGTTTTTGAAGATTGCTATTACCTTTTTATTTGCACATTTCTTTTTTTGCGCGGAGCTTCTCCTTTGCTGTTTTTATAGCAACATTTGTACTTGTCTTTTATAGTTTTTAAATGATAAATACCCCTCTAACCACGGCCATACACGCATTTGCAAATGACCTTCATCAAGATAAGGTAATGAGTAACTCGTAAACATTCTTCTTACATCGGGGATAGGGCTAAGGGTGAAAATATATGGACATGCGTCCGTCTGAAGCTGGATACAAATTCTGAAAGGAGGTGATCCCCCGAGAGCGAAAGTTGCAACACAAAAAGAGAAAATTGCAGACTCGGTTTCATTGAGTCTGTACATGAACAGTAATTGAAAGTGCAACACTGCTCACGCCCCTAGCACCGGCTTAAACGGTATTCAATTTTCAGAACAAGAAGTACTGAAATTCATGATCTCGAAGGATCAGAAGGTATAACAACACTGAGAATGAAGTACGGGGCGACGTTTTACGGCCACCACACAAGCACTTATCACCTGCTGTTGTGAAGATTATAAATTCTGAAAGGAGGTAACACAAGTTTGTTTGCGTTTTTTCTGTACGTATTGAGCGAATTGTGTCAAAACATGATCGTTTTATTACGAGAATCCTGGTACCTGCTTTTTGTTATCTGAGCTGATTACTATTTTTTTTATCCATTTTTGAAGTGTTCACAGTATACGAATAATGCATGTGTGTAGCACTGGAGTGGTTAGGGTAGGCTGTGGTTGTATAAACATGCATGCGTTAGTACGTGCTTGCAAATCCAGCTTTAGCCCTGAATCTTTACATCTTAGATGTTTTCATATCAATAGATAAACACATAAGACTGCTATATATGTCATGAATGATACATCTATATGATAAAGCATGTTGCTATTAGCCACATGTCAACGATATGTTTCTGAACATACTCATGTTATCTCCCACATTCAAACAAACATATTTGAAATGTTTCCCGTACATGATAATATACATCTTAAAGATGACTCGGGTATAATTCCATGTTTCTGAAAGATTGACTTTTCTTAGGTGTTTCAGAAGCATCTGTATTCAGTCTGTGATACATGGTTTCTGTGATTCAAATATTCACATAAAGATTACACAATTTCATATAAACCAAGTGCATTTGTGATACACGTTTTAAAACGCAGATTGGTAAATGGATAGGATACATCTTAAAGATAATAATTTAAAAAGGTCAACAGGGAAACTATACATATCTTTATATATATCTTTATGATAATCAGGACGAGAGGCACGAACCGCAAGGAACACAACGAATTAAGGCATAGCTCTACAATGCCATCTTCTGTTTGTCCCTTATTAAAGACGGGTTGATGGCGTGATCCCCAGTAGCGTTATTACAGAGACTTTAAAATTGTAAACGTTGCACACATGCTTTGCACCCAGCATATGAGAGTATTGCTAGGCTATATTGACCCGGCGTCGGAATTATATAACAATACGATATCAGTATTTTGGCCGAAATTATTTATAACCAACTATAAATATCTTCTCTTCTTATTGCTTTGAATAGCGAAATAGTGAAATACTGTGGTTGCTGTCTGATCACCCATCTAATGCATAATTTGTTTTTTTTTCTATCTGGAGTAACTTAAACTGTCATACAGATGATAAAATGGATTATGATCACGATAAAATACCGTCTCCTAATTTATATTCATGTGTACTCTACACAGTAGTTACTGGATGTTGATATACGATAGCTCTAGATCATCAAACTGACTTATTGCATTGTGTAGGTGGTACATACGTGTGACGCCTTAAATGACTGCACTTAATCTGACGTCATATACGAAACCATATGGATGTGCTAACTTTACTATGATTGCCTTATTATTGCTATTAAGTGCTACAGAAAAGAATAATAGAAGTAAAGTGTTTGGTTAAGGATCTTCTCTACTGATCTACAGTGTAGTTGATTGTAATGTTTAGTATCTGATTTCCGGTCTATTTGCATCGATGTGATCTCGTAACTGAACATATACATTTTGAAACACAACGTATACTGCCACTGACATAGCCAAACTCACAGTAGGTAGACAGACGGACGGTCGAGCGGGCATACATTGGTGACGAAGGTAAAATAGATATACCATCTTCGGACGGGCATTAACGCTTTATATTTCATCCTGTACTACATCTCTATTGAAAAAATAATTACAGTAGAACCTGTCTTAAGCGGTTGAACACATGGGTCTAATAGAACGGGGTTGCTTAATGCAGAGCAAAAATATGACAGAAAGCGGATATAGAAGCTTCTGTATTACATTTGACATGCATTAAGCACTGTTACACAGTTATCTACCCAAAATTAAACTCGATGGATAGTTTAAGACATTGTACTTCCCCCTTTGTCACGTCAATGCAACGTGTAAGATTTTATTACGCATTGTACCAATGCGTGAGTCACCACAAGATGTAACAATAATGAGAATCATATGTTTGCAGAATCTGATCAAGGTTTACGTTATCTGAAACTCGTCAGTATAAACACCTCTTTACAATGACAACTCACAAGACGTTTTAATAATTGCCTTAAAACAGATCATAGATTAATACAGCTAGGAGATAAATACAGAAAGCTCCAGAAGGATTTGTTTTTATATTTTCTTATTTATAACAGATACAGTGGTAAATGCGATATTCCTACTCACTTAACGCGTTTCTTACGCGTTACCTACCCGTTTCTTAACCGTTTCTTAGCCGTTTCGTTAAACGTGTTTCTAACCGTTTGTTTACGCATTTCTTAACGCCTTTCCTAAACGTTTAAGAGCCCGGATAAAATGGGTGTAATCATGGACAAAAAGGGGGAGGGGGGGGGGATAATCCTTGATGTGGCCTTTCTTTGAAATGGGAGACATTCGCATTTACCTGTTGTCACTCCTGATATGTAAATTAAGATCAACAGTATTTAAACTTTTATTTCTCGTTTCATTTCCATAAGATCTAGCTAGATCTAGATCTATATTAAAATATAGATATACAGTCTCATTGCGTTCATCTATGTGCTGTAAAATGTCTTTGTTTGCTACTATACGTACAGTACCGTAGCAGATATAGTAGAAGTATTTTAGAATATATCTAGATCGTATCAATCTAAACTATCTTTAAAACTAGAATTTATATTAATCTAAATCTTAAATAGGTTTAAAACGTTTGGATTTAACTTTGTGCTGAGCCATAGATCTACAATTAATCAAAACATAGTTTTCTTGTATTTTTGGAGAAGCTTACAAATCATACGTTTAGATCATTGGGTACATTATTTGGTATTTCTGTTACGTAATAATTCGTAACTTGATAAGAAAGCAGCGGTGTGATCACTGTCAAGACTATTGTCCCCTGCTGAGAAAATAGCTAGGGGATTTACTGACCATCTGGCAGCTTTGATCGTATATTTAGGCTGGGTAAATAATAAAGTCTTCAACTAAGACAATTTATTTTCATGCATTCATAACAATTATATAGTTAGTATTTTTTAAATCTTTGAATGCGGGGAACAAAAGTGCTGACATTAGAAAGCAGTGTAAACACAGACAATATAGCTCCAAACTCAGGGTGTTGATCAGGGTCTTCACTAGTATTTTCATAGGCCTAATTCAAAATCATCTAGCAAATTTAAGCCTGGTAATAATGAATTGAATATATAGTTAAACAATAATGGGCCATTCCACTTTTCAAATTTCGACATACAAATATTTAATCTTCACAAAGTAACAAAATAATAAGAACGTTTTCATAGTTATATGTGAGCGTAAAATATGCTTATTTGTTTAAAACGCTTTAGATCTACATCATAATGATGAAAACACCTTTGAAAACAGAATAGGTTCAGATCAGATTGCTCACGTGGAAGCCGTTTGATCTTGGGTCTGCACTATTTGCTTATCCCATTACATACACATGGATATAACACTCTGACGCCTTTGCAAACAGAGTAAACCTAGACATGAAGGCTCTTGTATGGACCGTCGGATCAGGGCCCACTCTGCTTATGAAATTATAAATTAATAGACCTGACTATACTTTCTACAAATATCAAAAATGCGTGTGCACTTATACCGTTGTTAAATTCAGCAAGATCTAACAAATACTCATGGTGTCATTTTTTTCTGACAGAAATATTCAAATGGGAAAGGTTAAGAAATAGAATAGATCTGAATTCTTTAGTAGGTTTCTTCATTCTAGATAAAAGTAAATGGTGGTTTACTTTGTGACAGATCTTTTATCTGAAATATAGAAACCTACTCAAAAAGAACTAACTCTTCAATCCATTTGTTTGATATACATTGGATAAACGTTCGTTGAGTGACAAATCGATTCTTATTTTGGCTAACCCGTTTCATTCGGACTTTTTTTTAAAACGGCTATCATCGATTAGATCCGAAATCTCCGCATGAAACGGAAAACTTATGCACCTACCGATACTTCTCTAGTATAATCGTTTCTTTACGCGTTGAACGTGTGTAAATCGTTTATCGCATAACCGTTCGTTAACCGTTCACTACCCGTTTCTTACGCGTAGGAAAACGGGTAAATAGGTAGGAATAGCGTATTTACCACTGTAACAATAATTGAACGCATTTGCTTATCATGTTCAATACTGCTTGCAAACACCACAGGGCCAGTGATGTATCTTTTTCTCGAGAGGCAACGCGTTATAAATCACAATATAATAAGCTGTCGCTAAACCGAACACTCAAACAAGCATCCTTACCAGTCTTTAAGGCAGACAGCAGCTTAGTGCAGGGTGGAACACGCATAGAAAGCCCCTCGATGAACTTTCTGCATGGCTTTCACCTTGCAGCAAGCAGTCACCAGCCTAAATGTTCTCAGTCCGTCCATACTAATGGTTCAGATTAACTGTAAGCTATACATGCTGTATCATGCATTTATAACAATTGCTGGCCATCATGTTGTCTTTAATCTTTAGTCGGCTAAGCAAATGCTTGTTCGCTCAAACGTTTGTCTACACTCATTTTTTCACAAGTTTTGTTGAATTTGTATACAAAAATATATTAAGTGTCATCAGTTTTGATCCTGATGAAATGCTGAGGTACCTGATATCTCATTTGAATCCAAAGTGTTTACAGAGGTTACCAAACATTCGCCCACATCAGCAGGGCTTTTCTCCAGGCTCTTTTCGCATATCGGACCCGACATTCGATCTTTGTCGGCGGCGAAAATCCGACACGCCATTTCTCCGACTAGTGAAAATTTGCAGTCACGATGTTAACCATTTATTCCATGAATATTCATGTTACATATAATGACATCGTTAATCGGATATTTGGTTTATTCTTTTTTATAATGACACATGAAAACAAGAGGTGTTGGCCGTTGAGGAAACTGTAGCATCACATCTATATTATTTCATAAGCAAACATACTAGATCCTGATCAGACTCTGTCGGTTTGCAACTACGTACAGGGGCATATTTATGGAGTGGATGGTTAAACAAATTTCAGCATCATCGTGGAGATTTAAATCAAACATATATATGTAGAGACATATAAAATAAAAATAGTACACAAAGTGTATATGCATTATAGTCTAGCTTTATTCTAACTAAAGCACACAAAAGCAAGAACCAAACTTCCCTGTAGAAAAACATTCCTGATAAATACTCAGGTAAGAAATAATGACTTTATTGATATCAATAGACTGATATTTTCAAGAAGCTGATAAGGGCACGGTGAACAAGTAAATCTTTCACCATGACATATGCGATAGAATCAGATCTATACTATGTTATAAATCCTGATCTGACAGCTCTTTCAGGATCATCTGATCTGGGCCTGCTCTGTTTGCAGAGACATTAGTTGCGTTTCTATGAAGTACGTATATTCTGAAAGTGGGCGATCCTTCGAAAACAAAAGTATAAATGCCAAAAGAGAAAATTGCAGGTAAGTTATATTCAATCTAAGTTTTCGACCCAAATAAAATAAGAAACTGTTCGACAAGGAATTGCCTCTAAAACTGTTGCGTTATGTACTGATCAAAGAAACTGATTTTGTATTTAAATATCATGTATTTACAAGCGTGTAATGTATAAACCATATGTTGTATTTAGCATATGCCGTATCCATAAATGTGGTCGTATTTATAATAACAATATACTGTATCTATAATCATGTGTCGTACTTACAAGCATATGCCGTATCTATAATAATCTGTCGTATTTATAACTATATGCCGTATTTATAATCATTTGTCGTATAAACCATGCCATATTTTTAACCATTTATAATCATATACAGTCTATACCCATATTTATGAATCGAGTAAGTATGTACACTTAAAGAAATCACACACATTCTCTCTATATTAATACATTTGAATTACTACTTGTAAGCATTTCTGGTAATATTAATTACTTTTTCTGATGCTAAGCGCGACTTGATTAACAATTGCGGATAGCTTGTATCCAGATGAAACACCTATTAATTGGCGCCTCACCAGGATCCAAGCTGTTTGACATTCGGACAGTAATTTCTTCAAAGAAAGCTTGAACGAATCGGATGTAAGTAAACATCGAAACAGGTCGGGGTGTAGCAGGCTTGATGATATCTGCATCAAAAGGGATAACAGTGTTATGTAAAAAACACCAAAAGGTGGCGAACAAACTCTTAGACGGATGTCAAAATACTATCCATAATAGTTGAGACAGGATGCCATCATTAACCCCTATAAAATATTGTCGTGTGCAAAAATTGTCGTCTTCCTCAATATTCGAATGATTAATTTTCCTCATTAAATTACCTCCATAACATACAGTTTGGTTACAAACTGTTTGAATATATACATGTAATCACAGATGCAACATTGGTAACAAAAGACTTAAACATATAAAGCATACAATCAAACCTACTTAACACATGATAATATGACAACTTAATGAAACTAGAAAATAAAACTCTAGCAAACGAAAGTCAACGTTTCTGCTTACACAGATCAAACTGATATTCAGAGCGAATTTTACACATCTATATCAGCCATACTATTAGATCTTTCCTCTAGCAGGACATGGTCACCTTCGATGGTAGAAACTGTCCTCTGGGATGCTGCAGAGGGACATCTTTGGCCACGATTTGCGTTGGAGAAACCGGCCACATTCATTATACCACTTCCATTCAGATCTAATTTCGCGGTCTCATGGGTTGGTGGTTTCGGTTTTACTGGTTCTTTTGCATTTTGGTTGGCTTGCGGTTTGAAGTTTCGATGATGGGGTGGTAGCTTCTTGGCAGCATTGGATGTAAAATTTGACAAAGCGCTGATGTCAATATCGTTGCCAAAGTGTTTCTCTTGGGAGAACATCGGGTGTACCCTTGCTGAAGTATCTGGACGATCTGGTAGGAAAGGACTGACAGGCCGGGAATCAGTTTCGATCTCATATGGCTGGTTACCGTTCGCCAATGATACCCTGTTAAGATAATTGGATAAATTTTATATCTCTGAAATAAAATGCTTCAGTACGCACACGCACGCACGAAAATAGGCACGCATGTACACACACAATCACACACACATACACACGCACACACACACACGCACGCACATACGCGCACACACGCACACACAAGCACACACACACACACACATCCATACAAACAATTACAGATACCATCACATTTTATATATCGAATGTGATGGAACGTGTTTTATATCATAAATACAATTGGACATAGTTCTTTAAATGTTAAAAAACAATATATTTACAGTCATTGTGTATCAAAAGTATCATTTTCCTGTAGTATATGTACTTAAAGTATGCTTCATTACATATGTTTTGATAAAACAAATAAATGAAAGGCATTCCATTATCCATGCTCACAATTGTTATACATTCAATTACAATATTATCAGGAGTGAAATCTGTGGTTGAAATACTGTTAACGCGACGTAAATCCCGATACCAAAGAAAACGTAAAACCTTATGTTTGAGTTAGTGTCATGGACAATAATTAGTGCTTATCTGTCGAAAAGTAGACTTTATTATACCAGTTAACTTCTGTCACTATTATTAGTATCAGTTATCTGTTAATTTGCAGTAATGAAATATCGGCAGTGGAAATAATAGGCAAGAAAAAGTGACGACGGTGTTCACCTTTAGCACGGCAAGCAAATGTTAATCGAATAAGAATGTCACCTTAACCCACGAATGTTAACTGAAGAATATATTACTGCATGCATATTCATGGACTAAACATTTATCATTACAATTTACAGGGAAAGATTTGACTGTGCCACTAACCTTATAATCAGATCTATATTAATCTATAAGCAAACAAAGCAGACCCTGATCAAACAGCTTATGTAGGAACTGTCTGATCTGAATCTACTCTTTTTGCAAAGATGCTAAAAGTTGGCCGTTAGACGGAAATGGTAATTATTTTTGAGTCGAAGATTTGGTATTTCTTTTCAAAGAGGACCAGATGGTCAAACCCATTGGATCTTAATGTAATATCCAGTTTACTCTGAGTCTCATCTGGCTTCAGACTGTTTGTAAGTGTTATATTGCATGTGTCCACAACAAACTAAAGTTTAAGTAGGTGGAATTGATTTGAAAATTAGTATGTTTTAGTAAAACAAACAGCAACCAACAGAAGCGACCACTTACTGAACGGAAGTTGGTGCAATTAAAAGCAGGTGGTAATTTAAAGCAAGACCAAACTGATGCAAAAACACCTATAGAAGTTTTCTGCATAACGTTCTGCATTAAGCTAACACCTGGTTTTAACACCAGAACACGCCTGTTTCAGGTGTTCGCTTTAATAGAGAGTTTTGACTGTATTATGATATGACAACCTCTCCCGTTAGCAAGTTATTGTTTTTAGAGAATATCCAACCCATAACTTCTTATCCGACTGTAAACATTAGCCCTTTCTCTGTTCTATGTTTATTCCAAATTTGAGTACTGAATATTCATGAGAATATTATGAAATATGGCAGGTGCATCATTGTAGCCAATGGTGCAAATTCCATTAGCAAATATAATATACACTGATCAGATGGCTCCTGAAGGAGCCATCTGATCTGGGTCTATTATGTTTTCTGTTTGCAAATGCATTCATTATATGAAGGAAAGGGTTAATGTCTACTCAAATTCAGCTCTGCTGCAAAATTGGCTTACTCAAAGTCGATCAAACCTTTGAGCTGAGACACCACTGAACAAGTGTTACACGGCTTGGATTCTGATGAGACACCGGGTAACTCGGCGTATAATCCCTATACAAGCTGTTTGCAAATACAAACCAGATGGTGATTGTTGGAATAGGGTTTGATATTATATTATTAGTATTATTATACCACATTTATATACAGCTCTTTTCACACAGGATATGTGCGTTCAAAATCGCTGCACATGGATGAAATCACTAGCCGGAAGGAACCGCATGATTTTCCACCCGGTCAATGAAAGACATACTAAAAGATATACAATATATATGAAATCATAAACCGGAAGGAACCGCATGATCGTCTATCCAGTCAATGAAAGATATGCAATAGATATACAATAATATAAATTAACTAACCGGTAGGAACCACATGGTTATCTACCCGGTCAATGAAAGATATGCAATAGATATACAATAAATATGACATCACTAACCGGTAGGAACCACATGACTACCCGGTTAATGAGAGATGGATTCCTATAGCATATCCCAACGGCTGCAATGGCATCGGAATCATAAGATATGATAACCGATGATTATTAGCTATGTTTCCTAAACTATCCTAGTAATATATGTTGAAGAAAGATATTTTGAAACATGCCAGTGAGATTGCATCTCTAATGCCTGAGGACAGAGCATTCCATAGTTTCGGAGCTGCATGCATGAAACTTCTCTCATGGTATTTTACCTTACGACTTTTTGGTACAACCAACGACAAGGTCTACTTGCTGACCTTTATTCTCTGCGGGGCCGGTACACGTCAAACATGTCAACAATGTACTTGGCGGATGTATTGTGCATGGCTTTATGATATAAGGGGAATAGTGATTTTAATACGAGATAAAGTACCGTATTCCTTTGAAAACATCGCGTCTGAGTTTGTCTGTTTTTGTTTGACAGTTATGAGCATGTACCCAATTTTACAAGTATTGCAAAAATCAGAACCCACTTTTTAATGTTCTTATGATACAAACTATTGGTATACTCTAAGGTTTCTGGTAATCTACAGATAAATATTAACATCGCGATGTTTATTATTTCGCTGCAAGTGGATAATCAGCGATCGCAAATGTAACCAGTTTGTATCAAAGTGAAAATCGGAGAATCTCGGTGTCTCATCAGGAACTAAACTGTTAATACTGTAGTTATGCGTTTGGAAATAATATTACAGCAGGCAGTAAATTGCAAATAATAATCCAATACAATACATGAAAATCTCACTTATAGTATCACACAATGATAGGCAATAAGAACACTTATATAGACAGTACACTGTGCCAAACATGTTGAACGATACATAAGAAATTTTGAATCATATCACGCTGAAAACAATAATGGTGCCTAAAACCATCCTCGTTTGCAAGTTTTACGAATCGATCAATATTTCAACTAATTGGCGAGTAAGCAAATAATATCGATCCTGACGAGCTTCCGAGTTACCCGGCGTCTCAACTGGATCGAAGCTGTTTGCAGATGTCAGTAAAGTTGCGCTTAAGTGGAGGCGACTTGGAAGACAATTACATACATGTACATGTATGTGAAAAATGATATTGGAAAGCTAGATCAAGAAGGAGATGGTATCGTATTTCAGTGACAAATATTCATTAAGCTCCACAGGCTTTGTTGTAAACGCCATCGATTAAACATAATCTGATGTTTATTTGCTTAATGTTCTGTTCAACTAAGTAGTATGTTCTATTTGTAAGTTGTTCCCTTAACTGATATTGATAACTGATATAACTGATAATATATTCACTGACCATGCAATAACAATAACCTATCAGGTTAATAACCATTCTGACGTATTTGCAAACACAGTGAACCCGGATCAGACAATTCCTGTAGGATCTCTTTGATCTGGATTTGCTATCCTTGCTTAAGGGGTGATCTCCCTTTAGTTTCCGCCATGACCATGCGTTCTCTTGTTCATATGCCATTATTTAAGTGCAGTCAATGAGTATTCATACACGCACTATATTTGCAGTAAACGCAAGCAGTGTTTGAAAGCTTAATGAGTCTGATGAATATTGCCACTGAAATATTACAGTATACTTACATATGACAATAGCACAGGCCTGTTAACCATAACAATAAAAGAACATATTTAAAACATATTCAAATATTTTGAAACATATTATAATCTTCTATACTTGCTGTTTGCACGGTATACGTGTATTTGTTTGAAAATTATACTTAAAAGAGTGCTTGGATAGAAACGAATAATTTGTAACATACCACAATATTTTCATGTGATATAATACTTACTGACTTTGCCTCAGCCTTTGCTCTAGATATTTTTGTCTCAGTTTGAAAACTGCAAATCCAGCACCAACAATAGCTGCAGCACAGCAGAGTAGGATTGCCATGAGCTTTGCTATATTCAAGTTGCACTCATATCCGTTGACAAGGTCTTGGCAGTCGTACAGGCTCGTGCAAGGATCGGGATCACATTCATTAATCTCCATCTCACACCATGTTCCCACGTAGCCTGGCATGCACACACAGCTGTAGCCGCCAAACGACACTGCTCTGTCTGTAGACTCGCAAGCGGACAATCCAATGGTAGGCTGTGTACATGTTCCAAATACGCAGGGATTGTTCAGGACAAAAACATCAACAGTAACGCTCGGTGTGTATTCGTCTCGCGCAGTCTTAGCTATGAAGTTCAATGTCATATTTCCATTGAGGTGAGGTGAGAATGCGAAACTTATGTTGTAAGCTTGCACACTTCGGTATCTTGTAAACCTGGCCGTGTGATTTCCTGTGTGAAGTGGAACGTTAGTCATGGTGAAAGTAGAATTACCCAGAGAAACGAAATCAGTGTGAGTGGTGAAAACTTCTCCGCCGTCCATATCTGCAAGAATGACTGTCCCAACTTCCAGGTAGCCGGTACTGTTGGCTTCAACCACCAC
The DNA here is from genome assembly GCA_963576725.1 of Azorinus chamasolen. Lineage (NCBI taxonomy): Eukaryota > Metazoa > Mollusca > Bivalvia > Cardiida > Solecurtidae > Azorinus > Azorinus chamasolen. The sequence continues at coordinate 62,270,969 of OY755245.1, forward strand.
TGTATGGCGCAGAAAAGGACGAATGTCGTCATAAACATTTCCCATGGTGTCCATGAAGAATCGCTCTGTCTTATCCGGCGTGGCCTGGATGCTGAGGGTTAGTTTTTTCGACACAGTGAGACCTTGTTCCATGGCAGGCAGTCCAGTTTCAGTCACACGAACAGACATATGATTATCTCCATAGAAATCTTCTTCCAGTGTGCAGTTCAATAGACCAGATGTGTTACCTATGGAACAGACCGCGTTTTCAGGTTGTGTGTATATCTCGAAGATTAATGTGTCATTTTCAGGATCACTGGTTTCAACAACTATCTCTTTGAAGTTGTCCTCGTGGGTTGTAAGCGTGTCTGAGACTATGACTGGCGGTGTGTTAGGGAAGGTTCGACTGATGCGTGCCAGTTCGTGAGCCCTAGGGTTTGTCATGGACACAACAGAGGTGGACCGCTTTCGTCTGGTACTTTGGCCATTTTTACATATCTGCAAGACAAATAATTGTGGGATTCATATGTAATTTTGTCAACAACTGTCAATGTATTTGATTAAATGAAAACGGAATTGTTATCCGTGAGGAGGAGCTGTATCTATGAACTATTGTAAATAAATATCCAATTTCCATCTGTTTACCTGTATATTAACACGTTTACTATACTGGTATTTAGAAACGATATGCGTATTAACCCTTCGCGTGCTATTCACGTCAATATACCTACCTGTAAATAGTGAAGACCCAGATGAGACAGCTCCTGCAGGAGTTGTCTCATCAGGGTCTGCATTATTTACAAATTGATTGTGCAACCAGTGCACTCCAGAGCAGTGATTGCACAGAGAAATAATTGTAGACAATGACGATATATGTAATTATATAACAGAGCATGGGTAAAGAAGGAGAAATGTATTTTAAAATTCAGCAAGAGAAGGTTTAAAGTACTTAACTCTCTACCCTACGATTATTCATACAAGAAATAATGACATCACTCCTATTTATTGGCTGAATTGTTATGTTATAATGTTACATGAACACGGAATGGTTTGCTTTCTGTAGAAACTAGAATCAGATCTGTATAATTCAACACGAAGACAGAGAAGACCATGTTGCATAATCTAACTTGTAGAATGGATGTTCGTTCAATTTCACTTTAGTACCTTTGCCATGTAGACGTGTCTGGAGAAATCCATGATAGCCGTAGGGTAGTCGAAACAACCTTCATCTGTGTGGGTCCATCTTTGCTGAGCTACAGAAAGAATGGAACCAGTTATGAATGCCAGCATATTAAGGAACATTTCAGAAAAGCAGATACTGTATTGTAACAGCTATAAATGACTGTGAAGAAAGAGACAATAACGTTTCCGATGGGTTTAAAGTAGGTTTTTCAATAAGGAAGCGGTCATAAAGTAATGGCGCTCATAGCGAACTAAAACCAATATCAGATATGCTAAATTATGCAGTTATCCTTTCATTTGCACTTCTGTGGATATAAACGTAACATACGTAAAAACAGATCTACTAATATTGGGTAGCATATTGTAAACGGCCATTATTAATTAATAACCGACATTTCTAACTCCTATCTATTAGACCTCCCACCGCCCTATATTCAGTATGGAGTAAATGTTCGATACACCTACCAAAGCAGGAGGTTATGGTTCGATTACCGGTTGAAACATGCAAAATACTTGAAAACTTGAATTACTTGAAACACTTGATTTCATCCATGTACAGCGCTTTTGAACGCACATATCCTGTGTGAAAAGAGCGCTATATAAATGTGGTATAATAATAATAATAATAATAATAATAAAAAACGATTTTGTTGTGCTTAGCTCTATATGTAGGGTATTGGCACTAAACTCACCATCCATCTGTAAGAGTACTAGATAGACCTGGTGATGCAAAAGTCAGGAACATGATTATGGACGAGTTTTACACGTATGAAGGAATATATAGTTCTTAATAACAAAACATACAGTAAAAGTACAATATACATTAGAACGTTTACCCTTTCCCTAATGTTCATGTATAGGAAGACTGATTACGTAGTTTAAAAAGTCAAATTTGAATGTAGGCTGGGATAAAATCTGTACATCCAGATATATATATATATAATTCATCAAATACAACAGATTCTGTTCCGAATGCTTATATAGGGTCTACAATGTCTTCAAAGATAGTAAAGGGTTGAATCTAATTATTGGGAGGTACATTTTTACAGAAATGATACATCTGTAGTTTCATATATTCAAAATATTTTCGATGGAATGTATTAAATGTTAGTATTTATTACATTTGGTATATTATTATAATTTTATTATATTATGATATTGACGTTAATTTGATTCTATTTAATGTTATCATTTTAGCTTAATGGTATATATTAGCACACATCTTTACTGTATGATTTATACCTAAATCTCCATTGTATGACAGTATATATGATACATACCCACATCCCAGTATATTAAAGCTGGCTGGTAGTCTGGATCTTTGTCACATGAGGACGGTACTGATATATTGACATTAATTTCATCAAATGTCACAATCGGGGATGGAGCAACATAAAATGACACGTTACAGAAACGCTGGATCCTGCAAAAAAAGAGTCAGATAATATAAAACAAAATGCATCCAGCAGTTAAAGAATCGATCACGAAACGTGCAGTACGTTGTCATACCATTGAATTCATTATATCATCTTACTTGGTAATGGATGGAACCGTTTGTTGAATAAACCTTTGTAAACAGACGTTTCCAACTATCTAACGAAGGTTGTAACTAACATGGCCATAACATTCCAGGTATGAGTTTATCGTACGTGTAAAATTGTTTCCAGTAAAAAAAATATTGAAATCCTCAATAGATGAACAGGTTCTAGTAAAACGGATAAGTTGTGAAATATATGATGTACCGGGGGGGGGGGGGGGGGGCAACTCCACACAAATAAGGAGAAGTCAATGTAAACTACGTCACCATATAAAGAGTCAATTTAAATTCCGCCTTGATATTCAAAGCTAGGCTAGCCACTACCAATAACAAAACAGTGTTCTAATTTATTGATTTGCAGTATTTTCAAGTAACATATATTCGAAGAAAACACTCTGGGCCAATGAATGGGAGCATATTAATGGTCGTATTATATTTCGTTTGCATGTACGAAAGTCGCTATATTTTGCGATTGACTTAATAAAACCGAGTCTGCAATTTTCCCTTTTTGCATTGCTACTTTTGCTTTCAAAGAATCTCCTACTTCAGAATATGTGTACGTCACAACAGCAGGTGTTAAGTGCTTGTTTAACGACCGTAAAAGCCGTCCCGTACTTCATTCGCAGTGTTGTTATACTTTCTGGCCCTTCGAGATCATTGGTTTCATTGTTATCTGTTTTAAAAATTGATTATCGCTTAAGTCGGTGCTAGGGTGGAGTGAGAAGTGATGCATGTTTAATTACTGCTCATGAAAGACTCAAACAACCGAGTCTGCACTTTTCTCTTTTTGCATTGCTGCGTTTGCTTTTGAATAATCACATACTTTCAGAATGTTTGTTCCAAGTCGTTTTGTCTAATAGCAAGAACAGTTCAAATATGTTCTTACATTACGCTACGTAAATTGTAAGACCTATTGTTAAATGTGACTTCAGTCACAGCACTAAATGAATAATCTACCTGTTACGAAGCATTCTGGTTGTCTTGGAACCAGTCATAGTGGGATTCGAGATGAAAGGCTTGTAGTCGATCGTTGCTGCACTGCCATAATCGGTAGTCTTATCGTTTTCGTTTAACGTTCCACATGAAATGCCACCAGAAGTCACTGTAAAAATATAGTATAACTGATTATGGCTAGATTACGTTTATTGTAAGCTGACAACACAATTGTTTCCCACCTAAACATAACACTACTGACTCCATCGCTCATGGCTGATAATATGCAAACAGTGCTAAGATTGTATGAACCAAGGAAGTCCAAGTGAGGGGGAATTTTATTTACATTTTGACTTTGGTGAAAGTGGGATAAGGACGAGGTTGGGTACCCGTAAACCAGGTATAAGTCCCCCAGTAGCTTATTTTGGTTGCTTGCCGTTCCGAGGCGGTACTCCTGCTTTCAGCCTACGGTCTATTTTGTTGTTTAATATGCCTAATGTTTAATGTTTTTCGTCTTGATATGCGTTCTGTTATGATTTGTCTTGTGGCTTTACCGTTTCTTGTTTGATGGTGTTTGGTGCGGTGTCATTTCGTGTGTGGCTCTCCCTGTTTGACTATTTATCCATATTTATTAAATGTTGAAATAGTTGCGTTGAAATACCTTAACAACTTTAAAGTTTTTTTTCAGCAATTATCAACATGGACTCATCTGGCAATAATTTATTTGCCGATCAGCTCTTGCATCTGTTTTCTTTTGTGGGTTTACGCTGTTTGCCAATATACCATTAATCTGCTTTAATGATTGCTAGAATATGTAATAGACTAACTCGAAAAAGCTTACTATGAATTATAAAACACATGATTATGTATTTTGACCTCCACACATTTAAAAATTGAGATATTGTTTTTACATTTATTATTGTCCCGTCTGTCTTTCCTGTCAAGAAGAACTACCGGTCACGAGCGTTTGTAATATTGTTGACCAATATATGATAGATGTAGTCAGACACAGAGTCTTATGTCAAACTATTGTCATACAATATGTATTGGTTGCATTAATATCATATGGACATATTTTTTAGTTTTCATTACACTCACATTTGGCTTCAACAACTACTTCCGGCATAGTGACGGCCTTATTTTCCCAGACAACAGAGTGCTTGGCTTTCGATATCACTTTTGTTTGGATACCTGATACATCTATGCTGATATCTTCAGGTCCTGAAAGAAACAGCAAAAAAGATTCATGGTGTCAAGCAAATAAAACATATCATAACAAGTAGTCCCAGTTGGAAAGAGGGATGTAGTACGATAAGAGTATACGATGGCTTTACAGCTCCTCTGCCTCTTGAAAATGTACAAAATCAGAGCCTATGAAATAAAGTAGAGTTGTTCATTGCAAATGGTACTTATTAATAGACATAGCTTTCAGGGCCTGTTATACATACACAAATACGAATGGCTCAAATGCGAAATCTTCTGCGTGAAATAAAGGAACGAAACGTTATAGAAGTAGGATACTGATGCACTTACTTCTGACACACACTGTTCTATCCCTGACTTTACTCCGCAAGTGAGAATATCCTACAGCATAAAGAGACTGGTGCATGCATCGTCCAGGCTCCATATAAAAGAATGCTTTCTTTCGTTCCGAAGTTGCCTCAAGATCGGCCTGTTCATCAGCTGTCATATTGGTCCTATCTCGGAAGTCAATCACAGTCCTGTTACTCATAGTTCTATCTAGCTCAAGTTTACCATTAACAATAGCTGTAGAGCCTGTGGCGTTTTGTCCAACTTTGACAGCTGGTAAGATATCCTCTTCATCCTCTGATGTACCGACCTGCCACTCTGTTATGGTAAACAATCTTTCTTACTCCAGAAACAACAAATACATCATCATTGCAATGTTAAGATCAACCAGGTATCTATCAATCAATATAAATGTTAATGATTAGTTCCATATTGAATATTTAGAAAATTATAGTAAACTATTCTAAATATATGTTTAAGGTAGAGACAAAATAGTAGAGCTTAGCTACTTCTAAATAAGATATATATTGTCATATACCAGCACTATAATGACTTGGTAAAACAACTTACCATAAAACTCTGTATCCTTCGTGCCACCATTCCATTCTAAACCAACGCGTGTTTGGGACAAGGTCCAATATGGTGCTTCGTCTACTGTAACGCTTCCAATTGGTTCGGTATATAATGGTTCTGCTGAAGATGAAGACACATCTGGTGGATATAAAAAGACGTGAACAGAACACGAGGCTGCAAACGTTAGCCCTGCAGTGTTAACTGCCGTAACTTGCACAAGATAATCACGGTTGTTTTCAAACACGCCATCGCCGATATCAAACTTAACTTTTGTTTCAAGTCCAACTGATGTCGAGTTCATTACCGCTTCACCATTATCTGATATCACTGTAACCATATAGTATTCAACTTGACTGATGTCTTCGCTGCAATCCCAGTATGCTCCAATAGTGGAATTGGAACCAATATGGCTTGTCGGAGCATCCTCACTGTATTCAGGATCAATACATTTCACATACTCAAAAACAGGTGGTGTTACGTCCAGCTGTATACCGTTGGAATGCACCAAAATCTCCTTTCCAGCAAAATTAATCAATCTGGCGTTGATATAATATACAGTGGAGTTACAATCGACTCCACTCGATGCATTTAGGCATGTATCGTTTACACCTGGTGCCTCTAAGCTCAATCCGCCGATTTGTATCGGCAAGAGAGTAAAGCTTTCCTTCAAATGGGTGTCATTGCAAGGACTTTTGCATATTTCATAGCATGGCTTAATGCAAGGGAAGCAGAACGATTTGTACAGACTTAATGGAACAATATTACCCATCTCGTTCTTACTATCTGATACACCAACATGTATTTCTTTTATTCCACTTTCGCCATCATAGAATCCCCTACCATGTAGGCACGGTTTATCTGCCGTATCTGGAATATCAATTCTTGTTACCGTTGCTTCACTATAGAATGGATGGAATACACTCTCTATCGGTGGTTTATAGTCATCTTCGTTCCAAGTTAGATATGAAAGCTTCATTTCAGAGTTATATTTGAAGCCAGATATGCTCACTATCTCTTCGTCGTCGACAAATAGAATCAAATCTAAATCAGTATCCAGCGAGACACCTTTATGTTTCACTAGAATTTTGTACTCGTGATCGTAACTTGTTGGATCGAAAGGTAGCCTGAACCATCGTTCAAAATTGGTAATCTTGTTTCTCGCCCAGAACACATGCCACCAGCCCCCATTGTTTCTGATCTTATATCCAAGAAAATGGACTCCGAAACCATACTGCTCTGTTGTTAGCACGGTTTCTTTTTTAGCGTCGGTATCATTGGCGGGAACAAACTCGCCAGCCTGTTTAACTGTGGTTGGAAATACCGTTGAATTTATTGTGTCGGTTTCATTGTCACCAGAGGACACAAGTCCAGATACATTGGCAAATTTATTGAAGTCAAAGTCAGTATCATCCGGTTTGTTGTCAGGTAATGTGAACGGTATTGTGATTTCGTTTGATATGAATGCTGCTGTTGTTATAATATTTTGACCTGCAGCAGCGCGTACAACGAAGGAATAGTTCCCTTTCTTCAAGGTTTGGGTCTCTGAGATAATCCCTGACTTTGTAATAGATGATAGGTCAGAGGAGTAGCCTATGCCCAGGTATGCACCGGAACTATTTATAACTTGGAAATCATTTGAAAAGGCGTGTGATAAAATATTCCATTGCACTTTGTTGGAAGGAAAGAACTGTAGCTGGTTTCGGCACAAGTAATCCTCATGAGATCCTGCAAGAGCCATCATTCCGTGTATATCTGTCGTAGAATATTGAAAATTGTTAAGCTTTTCCCATTTCTGTGTAATTTTAATCTCCCCAGGTAATGGTGGTGAGGAGTCAATCAGTATCGTAGCACTTGACACTATAGAAGACAGACGGGCCCCATTCGTCAAAGCCATTGTCACGACATACGACTTTGTAGCATACAATTCGATATCATAGAAGGCTGTTTTAATGTCATTATGGACAACATTTTCAGCGATTGTAACACATTCTGACGAGTGTAGGTTAGGGTGGCATGAATCACATTCCATAACGGAAACCTTGGTTTCAATAACGTCAGATTCGGGATCGTCAAAACCTTCCCATCTTACATACATTTCAGAATCAGATGTTGCAAATGAGATGGCATTACTTTTGACATCATTTATGTAAATATATCCCGTTTTCGGAGGAGTTGTATCAACAAGAACTGCCGTACTGGTTATTGCAGTACACATTCCAGCCTCATCCATAGCCACAACTGTTACATAATAACTTTGACCATGCTGCAGAGAGATATTTTTAATATTTACATACTCATTCAGCCCGACAGATTTCAGGTTACTTACATCATACATTGTGGTATTTTCATCAAAATAGGGACATTTCAAAGTATCGTTGGAAAGTACATTTTCATGACTACTAATTCCAACCTTGAAAAGCAATATATCTATGTCTGATTGAAACCCAGTCCAGGATAAAGCCATTGAGTCAGTTTGAGATTGATATGCACTAACTGCTATGGTGCCTGGAACTATTTCGTCATTGTATCCAACACGTATTCCATTTGAGTATCCTTCGGCGTACCCCCCTGCCATACTGTAAGACCTTACTGTTATGTAGTATCGAACAAGCTTATGCGTTAGATTCAGATATTTGAAAGTATATGAAGTGTTTAGACCGACATTGACAAAGTAGTGAACATTGGATCTGGTCTTCTCATATCGCCTGTCATTTCCAATGGCTACTTCATAATGGTGAATGGACTGTGTGGGATCCTTGGAGTTATCACCAAAATGATCCCAGTTTGCGTGTAGTTCCGTGTTGCTGTATTGGTAGTTGATGTCCTCAGCTTGTCCGTCTCTAACATGACCGGGGAATGGTGGTTGTATTCGAACTGTTATGCCATTAGAACGAGCGATTTTTGTTCTATCCAAGGCATCAACCGTCTTTACTGTCACTATATATTTCTTTCCATTTTCCAACGTGACCTCGTCGTTGTAAAATTGTTTTCCAGCTGAAGGGATAGGCTGAAAATCGAATAAGACCGTTCCCGTGAGATCCATTACTGACCAAAACGCTTCACGGATTGGACAAAGGTCGGAGTATTTCCAATGTCCCTGGATCAAATTTGGAAACGACTGGTAATCAATATCGGCATTTTCGACACCGTCGATCACTGTTAAATATGGTGACTGGCTAATGACTACGCTATCCGAAGTCAAGTCAGCAAAGAGTCCTGCTTTGTTATATATTCGCATTGTGGCGTAGAATATAGTTCCAACGTTAATTGTGAAGCCATCTACGAAGAATGTACCATCTTGCCGTTGTTCAATGTCTATATAGTTTAGGATCTCTGTTCCATATGGTTTCAATCCAATGGATACCTGGAATCTGAAAGGTAAAACGAATTAACAATTGAACTATGACGACTATATATAAGAGTTTGTTTTTCACCTTTTCACCATAACTAATTAGAAATAAAATCTGTTACTTAAACGTAACTATATATCATATAGACCCAATATCCATAGATAACAGATATAATATAATTATTTGTTAATACTGAAATAATATTTTCTGACATTCATTATAAACAAGAGGGACATGATGGTCCTTAATCGTTAACCTGGTTACTATAGACTTATGCATACACGTTATTTCCATGTAAAAACAGTCCGCTACAGATTTCGGCCAATATGAAACCAAGGGCCCTCATTTTAGGCCAGGTGGTTTAAAAATTGATCAATCTTGGTAGGGGGCTATTAGGTGATGCTTCATACTAAATATCAAAGGTCTAGGCGTTACAGTTTCATCAGATGTTTAAATATGTTCCTATGAAAAACTGATAAGCCCCAGGAGAGGGCCATTTTTGGCCCGTGGGTATAATTTGAACAAATTTGGTACACAACCATTAGATGATACTACATACTAAATATCACAAAGGTCTAGGCTTTACAGTTTTAGAGAAAATGGAAAAGTAGTAAAGTCAAGCAGACAAAGCCACATGCAAGACGCAACCACCACCAAAACACCGATAGACAGCATGACACACACACACACAACCACACACCCAAACGCACACATACACACGAAATGAACACAGAAAACACCAAAAGACACACAAGAACCAGAGACAAACGTTCCACACATGAACAAATCACAAGTCAAAGACGCAAGGCAAACAAAAGGAAGGGTGACAAAGAGAGTACCGCCTTGGCACGGTCAGTAGCAAAAACACCACTGGGGGTTTAAACAAGACGAATTTAAAGAGTTTCGTATAAAAAACTGATAAGCTCCGGGATGGGGCCATTTTTGGGCCTGGGTATCATAATTGTAACAGTCTTACAAGAAACCCATTAAAAGATGGCATGCTACATACCAAATATCAAAGGTCTAGCCCTTACAGTTTCAGCGAAGATGATTTTTAAAGATTTTCCTGTGAAAATCTGATAAGCCCCGAAGCGGGGCCAGATTTGGTCTGAGGCTCATAATTTAAACAATATTTATAGAGGACCATTAGATCATGCTACATACCACATATCATAGGTCTATTCCTGTACGTTTAAGATAATATTATTTTTAAAGATTTTCCTATGAAAAACTGATAAGTCCTTGGGTGGGGTCATTTTCGACCCAGGGGTCATAATTTGAACAATCTTTGTAAGGGACCATTAGATGATGCTACATACCAAATATCAAAGGTCTAGGCCTAACAATTCCAGAGAAGAATATTTTTTAAAGAGTTTCCTTTGAAAAACTAATAAGACCCGGGGCGGAACCATTTTTGGCCCTGAGGTAATAATTTGAACAATCATAGAAAACCATTAGATCATGCTACATACCACCAAATATCAAAGTTATAAACCTTTTAAATTTGGGGAAGAAGATTCTTAAAGATTTTACTATGAAAAACTCGTAAGGCCCGGGGTGGGGCAGTTTTGGTCCGGGTGATAATTTGAAAATCTTTGTAATGGACCATTATAAAATTTTACATACCAAATATCAAAGGTTTAGGCCTTAAAGTTTCAGAGAAGAATATTTTTTAAAGATTTTTTCTATGTAAAACTGGGGCGGGGCCATTTTTGGCCCGGGGTCATAATTTGAACACTCCTTGTAGAGGACTATTAGATGATGCTACATACCAAATATCAAAGGTCTAGGCTTACAGTTTCAGAGAAGAAGATTTTAAAATATATCCTATGAAAATCTGATAAGCCCCCGGGCGGAGCCATTTTTGGTGCGGGGTCATAATTTGACAATCCCTGTACAGGACCATTACATAATGCTACATACTAAATACCAAAGCTCTAGGCTTTGTGGTTTCATAGACGATGTTTTAATAAATGTATATAATAAAATACTTTAATAAATATCTATGCTTCCAATGCCAACAATAACTTGAACGTTAGGATGACTATTTAAAAGCCGTTACACTATGTCTTCGTGTCAGGTGTTTACAGCTGTTTTAAATAGAGACAACTTATCAATCTACGAAATATTATAAGGTAACCTGGTCCATAACGAAGAGCCTAAAAACAGAAGATTTTAGATCCAAAAGTGTTGACCGTTGGTATAGAAAAACACCTTTTTGCGGCTATTCTGGTAAAGGAGTGTATAGAATCACGAGGAACGTTGTGTCTCATGTAATCAGGTGATAAAAGTACAAATATGAGTCATGCAGGAAACACCACATACAGAACAAACAGCCACCCGAACAGCAACACAAGAAAGCACAGCAAATGTACATAACTAGCAAAAGCATAAAGAGACGCACAACGATAAAACAAACAAACAACAGGGGAAGATGGCAGTATCGCCTTGGAACGGTCAGTGACAAAAGTCACTGGGGGTTAAACCGATTTAGGGGCGCACAACCTCACACTTATTCCATACCCACCCTAAACAACAAACAGCTTAAATAAATGTATCCCCTATCCGATTAATCTACAACAACCGCAATGGCAAAAACAGTGGTAAAGTGCATGTAAAACGAAAACATTTAAGTGCAACAAAATGTATCAACCTATAGCTGGTGTACTCAGTGATTGAGCTGCAAACAGAGTAACTGTGGAAAAGTAATAAAGGGGTACGACAAAAACGAAATATTACAGGCATTCAACGTCCTCCTTCCGTTTCCGGATTTAAGAGGTCGCTTTCATACAGTACTAAACTTTTCTTGTCGGCGTACATGCAAAGAGACCAGCGTGATTACCAACTATAAAAGGGTTGACAATTAGACATGCAATTTGTTGTAGTACTATAGGATCATATCCCTTTTTAATGATGTTTTAATAAACCATGCTTAATCTTGAACAAATGACAACGACGAATCCTTACTACACGTTTCCCTTTTCGCATTGCTACTTTTGCCTTCAAAAGATCCCCACTGTCGGAATATATGTACTTAACAACAGCCGGTGTTAAGTGTTAGTGTGGCGGACGCAAAATGTCACACCGTACTTCATTCTCAGTGTTATATTTTCTGGTTCCGGGGTCATTAGTTGTGATTGTATAAGTTTTAAAAATTGAATACAGCTTCAGCCGGTGATAGGGGTCGTAAGTAGTATTGCACTTTTAAAAACTACTCATGAACAGACTCGATAGAACCGACTGTGCAATTCTCTCTTTTTGTATTGCTACGTTTGCTTTTGAAGTATCGCTCACTTTTAGAATATTGAAGCTATTTAAGCGAATGCAAATATGTGACATTACTTCAAGGTCACAAACATACCTGATAACTTATGTTGTGTTGTTGGCAGCTTGTTTTTAACTGTTTTAAAATACCATGATACCATAAAGAACAAGCGAAATCATAATGACACTAAATCTATGATGTAACAAGTTTCTTAATCTGTTGTGTGAGATACTCTTTCTCACGTTATAAATATTTAAGTCTAGAATAAGCTTTCTGCAGAATTATGTGTGCCGTACTATCAAATGAGAGACACCACGATATTAAATTTAGGATGTAAGTATTATCATTATACCTAATTTATATAGCGCTCTTTTTCACACAGGATATGCGCGTTCAAAGGCGCACATGATTAATTTGCATATACAAAACTGAATATGTATACTGCGTATAGAATATTTGAAACAAATGGAATTTTAAAATAGAGATATAAATAAAAATGGAATTAATTCAAGAATTATAAATACAACAAAATCATCCTTTTCTGTACGTTTTTGGTCGCAATTGAACAGAAATAAACGCACACCGTGACTATATTATGTCAACCCACTCATGTCACCAACACTCAAATCAAACATTATATGTACAGTATCAGTTCATCATACAGTTACGACCAAGAGCCACCTGGATTGGGTTCATGTATGGCATACAGCACTATACATAAGATATTGCCTTACATATGTAGGACAATGTGTTAACAGAATAGACCAATTTTGTAGCTAAAAGATATAAACTACACAATCCAACACAAAAAGTTACAAACAAACCACCAATGTATATACCCAGTATGCAAACCTGGCGAATGAGTATCGTAATATCAGGTCAACTGACACTAAATAAGACACACAATGCTGTCCCAAGCCGCAATCCGTTGGTTTGAAAAAGATTGGGTGTTTTTTTTTTATAACAGAGCTGTTATATGAGATATCTAAACTTGAATTTGACGGTGTGTTGTAATTAGAACCAAAAATTTGGATTCAGTTTTAAATGAAGAGACAGGTTATTGTCTGTCACCCGTTGACGAGTATCCCCATTTATGCCTTTCTACATCACTCTTTGTTTTGGACGGCCACACGCATATCAGAATCACTTGCATACAACAGGAACTTATTTTGGCCGCTGCAGACATGTCATTGACATGAATTACATTGAGAGTGGACCGAGTACAGAGTCTTGCGGAAATCCTAATGGGTACAGAAGATGAATGGGTTCCGGATATATCCATAGGCTGTTGGAGATATGGTTGAAACCCACGTAAATTCAAATCATCACAAGGCCAGATGTACTAAGTTTCCTCTAGGGAATCGAACGGTTCACTGTGTCAAATGCTTTTTTAGATTTAAATGAACCATACCTATCCCATGATCTTTGTCCATTTTCTATTCTTATATAATCTGTCAGATGGAGCATATATGTATCAGTAAAAAAGCCACTTCTAAAACCAGACTTGAGTACCTTTTGTCCGGAGTATATTTCCTTTGTCACGTCAGCTACGGATACCATATTTGGTGTGTGAGTTCATGTTGGGATGTCGGAGTGTCACGTACCATTTTCAGGTCACTATGACCTAGACCTTGACCTTTGACCTTGATTTTACAAAAAGCTTGTCCGGAGCATATCTCCTTTACCTTACCAGCTACAGATTCCGAATTTGGTGTGTGAATTCATCTTGGGATGGCGGAGTGTCGTGTACCATTTTCAAGTCACTGTGACCTTGACCTTGACCTTTGACGTCGATTTTAAAAAAAGCTTATACCTTACCAGCTACAAAAAGCTTGTCCGGAGTATATCTCCTATACCTTACAAGCTAAGGATTCCAAATTTGGTGTGTGAGTTCATCTTGGGATGGTGGAGTGTCGCGTACCATTTTCAGATCACTTTGACCTTGACCTTGACCTTTGACCCATTTTACAAAAAGCTTGTCCGAAGCATATCTCCTTTACCTAACCAGCTACAGATTCCAAATTTGGTGTGTGGGTACATCTTTGGATGGCAGAGTGTCGCGAAACATTTCCAGGTCACTCTTACATTGACCTTGACCTTTTACATCGATTTTAAAAAAACAACTTATACCTTACCAGCTACAAAAAGCTTGTCCGATGTATATCTCCTATACCTTACCAGCTAAGGATTCAAAATTTGGTGTATGAGATCACCTTGAGATTGCGGAGCGTCGCGTACCATTTTCAGGTCACTGTGACCTTGACCTTTGACCTCGATTTTTAAAAAAAGCTTATAGCTTACCAGCTACAAAAAGCTTGTCCGGAGTATATCTCCTATACCTTACCAGCTAAGGATTCCAAATTTGGTGTATGAGTTCATCTTGGGATGGAGGAGTGTCGAGTATCATTTTCAGATCATTGTGACCTTGAACTTGACCTTTGACCCATTTTACAAAAAGCTTGTCCAGAGCATATTTCCTATACCTTACCAGATACGGATTCCAAATTTGGTGTGTGGGTTCATCTTTGGATGGCAGAGTGTCGCGAAACATTTCCAGGTCACTCTTACATTGACCTTGACCTTTTACCTCGATTTTAAAAAACCCTGATACCTTACCAGCTACAAAAAGCTTGTCCGGTGTATATCTCCTATACCTTACCAGCTAAGGATTCCAAATTTGGTGTATGAGATCACCTTGAGATTGCGGAGTGTCGCGTACCATTTTCAGGTCACTGTGACCTTGACCTTTGACCTCGATTTTAAAAAAAGCTTATAGCTTACCAGCTACAAAAAGCTTGTCCGGAGTATATCTCCTATACCTTACCAGCTAAGGATTCCAAATTTGGTGTGTGAGTTCATATTGGGATGGAGGAGTGTCGAGTACCATTTACAGATCATTGTGACCTTGAACTTGACCTTTCACCCATTTTACAAAAAGCTTGTCTAGAGCATATTTCCTATACCTTACCAGATACGGATTCCAAATTTGGTGTGTGAGATCACATTGAGAAGACGGAGTGTCGCGTACCGTTTGCCGGTCACTGTGACATTGACCTTGACCTTTGATCTCGATTTTAAAAAAAGCTTATAGCTTACCAGCTACAAATAGCTTGTCCGGAGTATATCTCCTATAGCCTACCAGGTAAGGATTCCAAATTTGGTGTGTGAGTTCATATTGGGATGGAGGAGTGTCGAGTAGCATTTTCAGATCACTGTGACCTTAAACTTGACCTTTGACCCATTTTACAAAAAGCTTGTCTAAAGCATATCTCCTATACCTTACCAGCTACGGATCCAAAATTTGGTATGTGAGTTCATCTTGGGATGATGGAGTGTCGCGTACCATTATTAGGTCACTGTAACCTTGACCTTTGACCTCGTGTTTACAACAATCTTATACCTCACCAGCTGCAAAAAGCTTGTCCCGAGTATATATCCTATACTCTACCAGCTACGGATTCCAAATTTTGTGTGAGTTCATCTTGGGATGGAGGAGTGTCAAGTATCATTTTCAGGTCACTGTGACCTTGACCTTGAACCTCGATTGTACAAAAAAGGTTGTCCAGAGAAAATCTATATCTTACCAGCTACGGATTCCAAATTTGGTGTGTAAGTTCATCTTGGGATGGCGGAGTGTCGCGTACCATTTTCAGGTCACTGTGGCCTTGACCTTTGACCTCGAATTTACACAAAGCTTGTCCGGAGCATTTCTCCTATACCTTACCAGCTACGGATTCCAAATTCGGTTTGTGAGTTCATCTTGGGATGGCGGAGAGTCGTGTAACATTTTCAGATCACTGACCTTGACCTTGACATTTGACCTCAATTTTACAGTCCGGAGCATATCTCCTATACCTTACCAGATACAAAAAGCTTGTCCAGAGCATATCTCCTATACCTTACCAGCTACGGATTCCAAATTTGGTGTGTGAGTTCATCTTGGGATGGCGGAGTGTCGCGTACCATTTTCAGGTCAATGTGCCCTTGATCTTTGACCTTGATTTTACTAAAAGCTTGTCTGGAGCATATCTTCTATACCTTATCAGTTACAGATTCCAAATTTGTAATTTGTAAGTATTGGACAGGTATGCTTAGGCAAACAGTGTAGACCCAAATCAAACTACAGGGTCTACACTGTTTGCTACTACATTACCATGAATCAGACATTATAAAGAGCTCTAAATACTATTCATACATTGGTAGGCCATGCTGTTCAAATACTTGCAGTGTCAAAACTTTCAGATGAATTACAGCATTATAACAATATAGACCCATATCAGACAGCTCCTGTAGGAGCTACTGGGTCTTCATTGCTTGCCTACAACACTACCTAAATCAGATGCTATACATGCTTATGCAAGGTATATTAGGTAACTTCTGTTGCAGCTGTCTAAGAGCCAGTGTTACATGAAACTTTGACCATGCGTTTAGAATTGACAGAGGGTATGCTTTTAACGTTAAGGATCGACATAGGGTCTTTCTTCAACTTAACAGTAACAATCAACACAGCATGTTTTTTTTAATATTGAAATTTGACCCCGTGCCTTTTTTCACACGTTAAGAATTTACCCAGGATCTGTTTTTAACGTTGACAATCAACCCAGGGTCCTTTTTAACGTTGAGAATGACCTAGGGTCCTTTTTAACTTAGTTTTGACCCTTGGATCTTTTCTTAGCTATCATAATCGTCAAAGGTTCTGTTTCTAATGTTAAGATCTTACTCCTGTGTCATTTAACAGCATCAACATTTCATGTTACACCTGCATTACATTGTTTTGTTTTTCCGCCAAAATGCATTTCGGTGTCAAGCACTTTGGGGGCATTTGTCACCCGTGACGACTCTCTTGTTAGTATCATTCTTACCTTCCAGTATCAATTTCAGATTCCATATCTGAAACTCCTTTTACACGTAATTCAGCATACGCCGAGGGCAATTGGCATTTCTGGTGTATATCTGCTGGAGTTTGAGTCAGGCTAGTAACTACATCTAATTTGTCAATGTTCGGCTTAGATATATCTACAATCACTTCTCTTCCGTAGGTTTTCCGTTGACCTACTACGTTCCAGATGTCAAATGTGGTATAGATGGTTGTTACATTTTTCATACGGTTGAGCTGATAATAAAGATCTTTTGTGAATGTACGAATTCCTTTCGGCAACAAGTGGCTGTCCAAAACTATATTACCATCATTGGTGCTGATAGAAACTGTCGTTTTGTCAATTAAGCTTTCATGTTCCTCAAGAGTCTCCCAGTCACATGTGAGAACACTTTTTCGATATGACATATACTGCACGCACTCAATGTTTTTTATTTGGGGTGCCGTGTTATCTGCCATTACGGCCAAGGATGACGTGATGTTTCTGTTCCCAGCTTTGTCGGTTGTGTCGGTTGTTACAAATGTTGCCTGACCTGGCCGCTGTGATATAGCACTTGTTAGAGCTCCTAGGTCATCGATAAAAGGATGAAGGTCATCTAAATGAGGGAGTGATCCAAGTGCCCAAACTGTCGACTGAATTGAATGTACGTCTGTTACATTCGATGTCAGAGCAATGGTATCAATAACATCTTGGAACATAACGTCATGAATGATAACCGTAGTTGTATCATTGCTCGCGTCTTCAAAATAAGATACCACTGGCGGTGTCAAATCTAGTGTGATACCATCCGAGGTAGCCAAAATATACTCACTGCTGCAGCCAGTAATCGCACGGATTGTAATGAAATAGGTTGTGTCTTCATAGAGCTCCTGATGTATTTGTGCTTGCCCATGTGTGTCATTCAGCATAACGACTCCGTAGTCCGTATAGGAAAGGACATCTGTACCATATTCGGTTGTTCCAATGGCCCACTCGTAGCCAATGATGTTGCAGGACTCACTTTCAAAACCAAAGAACGATGCTGCAATAGATGTTCGATCAACTGTGTACATTTCATCTTCAAACAAACTGCGTCCATCGAAGACAACCCCCGGAATGTTTGCTTTCTGTATGAGGATCGGCTTTGATTTTCCTATAAACGATTCTAGTCCTGCCCCATTTATGGCTTTGATTGAAGCAACATATGTTACATTAGATGTAGTAAATGTTTGGAAGTTGATATGCTGAATATATGCAGAGGTGTCCTTGCCATAATCTTTCCAAGGACTGATGTTCTCAGGATTAGACTCTGTGCCGATTGCTACCATGAAGTGTTCGATGCCACTTTCAGGGTCTCTACCTGTCCAACTTAGTCGTATAGCATGCTGGTCGTTATGAAGAATTCTACCTGCATCATCGATTTCTTCTTCTTCTTTAGGAAGGCCGAGTTTTATCTATAGTAAAATAATTTAAAAATGTTTCTCAAAGTATTTTATATTAAAGTATAGTCAGTTCCCTTGAGGGAAGTAAATACGCACAATAACCCAGTGGACCAAAGAATAAATATCACATGCATAAATATAAAATCACCATATATCATGTTCCTAGCAGTTTGTTTCTAACAAGAAAATAAAATAGCAAAACGTTTTGACATGAACTATTTATACTATACTTATTTATACATTTATTCACAATATAGTACACCGCGGACTATACATATTACAGTAATATTTTAACCTTTGCTTGTTAAAAGAATCACTTCCTAGTCATTGAATGATAGTAAAAGTGAAATGCAACATAATTAGCAAGGCCGCCTGAAAGAATTAACCTTTGACTCCATACATACCATACTAAGAAGTACACGGTCATTAAATCCAACTTACCTTTGGCGGAAATGGTGCAGAAGTATCAACCGTAACACCAGTTGTTTCATGCGATGTTGCTAACAGGGCGCCGTTCAGAGCTGTTACATGAAGAGAATACTGTGCTCCATCTTCCATCCACAAAGAATCCAAAGTAACCGACATTTTGCCGTCGGTACCTGTTACTGGTTTCGTCGTGTTGTAATGGGCCACTGATTTTTCGGGCCAGAATTGCTGTTTAACCCCAAACTTCGTCTCATAAATCACCGTTCTGTATTCCTTGATGTATGACTCGGCATCATAAAAATCCCAGGACAAATGCATGTTGTTATTTTCACTTTGATATGGTGAGCCGTGGTTGTTGTCAGCAATTGATGTCATAAATGGGGGAGTGTGGTCAACAAGGAATCCATCACTGTTAGACGCAGCACTCAATTCGGCACCATTTATTCCATGCACGTTGAAATTAACTCTATCCAGATGCTCCATTGATATTGTATGATCTTCAAATTTAGTTCCCGTATTAACGTTAAACGTCTTCTTATGTTCATTATTGATAAAGACATCTACTTTGTATCGAGCTATACCGCTTTCTGGGTCGTTGTAACCACGCCAATTAGCAGATTTGGACACAGTTTCAGATGAGAAGCGCAGTTCCTCCTTACCTTCTTGTCCGTCATAAACATTTCCTGGATTGGGTGGTGTGATATCAATCAGCACTAAAATGCAACAAGTTCAAATAAGAGTCCCGGTACAAAGACCATAAATCCATGAATCCCTAAAGACCTTATAACATATAATTTTAGAAGTATAACCAAAGAGTTGCTGGACAAGCGTATGGAAGAAAACTATTTCTCTTGCATATAACAACTTGGACAGCAATAAAAAGAGAAAGTAGTGAAAGTTCAGCGATATTACTCCCTTTGTATCAAATTGATTTTCAATGCAATATAAATACTTAAGCTTTAATGTTAATCCAAATATTGAATATATGCAAAACATTCTCTTAAATATTCATATGAAATATGTGTTTCAATTAACATATAGGACGGGCCTGGATATACGTAAACAATATGATATAATCAGTTCCGTATCTATTGTGAAATGTTGTTTATGGTTATTTTTATATTTGATCATCTTACCTCCATCTGAGGAGCTATTGGCAGATTTGGAGTTCAGCGCGTTATTGAAAGCAAATACAGTGGAGTAGTAGGTGTGATTGTGCTTTAGTGATGCCGACGCACAGCTTGACTTGTCATAGTGGGTAAGGTTGTGGAACTTGACGATGTCATCCGCCTTTGGCGACGTGCCAACTCCCCATAAAAACCTGAGTAGATATCAACCATTTTATCATTAAAGGTAAACTGGAACGTTGTATGTGTAACAGACTTACGTAGACATGTTCTAGCATTTTGTACAATAATGTGTAGAATTAAAACGTCGATATAACAGTCACGATTCCCCGAACCGAATATCATTTGCTTTTGAAGTGGCAGGTTGAAAGTTCGATCCGTGTTCGGAAAATATACTTTACAAATGCTAACTACCCTCTCGTATAACATTCGGCATGTTTGGATAGTACCAGGGCAGGTTCAGCAGGATTCCGGACATGTGATGAAAATCTATCAGTGTTTTTTACTCAGCAGTTTAAAGACAAAAATGTTCAAATGGTTCCTTATTCCCTTCCACAAGTCATTTATTAACCTTACATTATGTAATACAGACACTTTTCACGCAAAATGAAATCTTTTGCGTATAAAACATGATTAAATGTACTGACAGCAAAGTGTGAAAAATTCGATTTATTGTTTTCGTATTTTTCACAAAGACATATCAGACAAGATATAAACAATTTGGCAATTCGCAATGATAAAGCATAAAAACACACTTGATATAGAATCGACTTAAGCAATATAGGATTAAATTGCGTATTTTAACGTTCTTATGTAATATAATATACTTTATACCTATCTAGGCCCGATTCTGGATCATAGAAATCAACCCACTGTGCACAAACGCGAGTGTCATCTGCCTGGAATGTGACGTCCTGTCTTAAGATATCGCCATCTAGAACATGGCCAGGAATTGGTGGAGATTTGTCAATCAGTATCGGTTCGTCCCCATGTCCGGCAGTAAATAGGTCCACTGGAATAAAGATTAGTTATAACAGATAAACAGTTCGAATGTAGTCTATGAACTACGAGTGTGCGTGTGTGTAAATGTCGTCAGGTGATATAATAGGTGCCTAAAAACAAATGAGTGTTTAATGCAAGTCAAACGTAGTACATGACGCTCATTCGGAAGCTGTAATGTCGAACTAATTGCCAGACACACATGCAGGTGTTGTTATTAACTTTAATAATTGGTATATGCCCTGGTAAACTCGACGTAATATAAACTCGACGAATAAGATCCCTAGGTTGAGATGGGATCTCTGTTGGACGGCTTGCAACGTTTGTAAAACCTGGGCCTTGTATACAAAACAACATAGTATTAGTACTTATTTTGATACTGAACTGGTTGTTTACCAGTCGTTCAAATTGCAAGGCTGGTAAGGATTAAAGGATATTCAAGTATCAATATCAAGAAAATGTGTGGCGGTCGTAAAAGGTCGCCCCGTACTTCATTGTACTCAGTGTTGTTATATTTTCTGGTCCTTCGGGATCATTAGTTTTCATGTTATTAGTTTCGAAAATTGAATACTGTTTAAGCCGGCGCTAGGGGTGTGAGTAGTGTTGCACTTTTAATTACTACTCATGAACAGACAAAATAAAACCGAATCTGTAATTTTCTCTTTTTGCAGTTCTACTTTTGCTTTCGAAGGATCACCCATTATCAGAAAACATGTATATCAAACTTTAAACAGCTTGCTTTAAAGGTGAAGTTGATACTGTATGATGAACGTGAAAAGGTATTGTAATTATGTAGTCTCATAATGAGGTCAGAACCTTTCTATCGAAAACATCAATATACAAAAATTGATTTTGAAAACTACAGTACAAATACCATGATTTGTGACTCTAATCCGAAGCCAGGCAGGTATCCCTTCTTTCAGACCAAGGTCTTCAACGGCAACAAACGGATCGCTTCTGTTCATGGAAGCATGCAGGCTGTATGGTTTAAGCTGAACATCATATTTCGTCTTACCCAAGCCGAACTCTGCCTTTGCTATTTTTGATAAACTATCTGTGGCATTGTAGTATATTGCAATGAGGTCAAAGTCCTCGTCGTAGATAATGTCGGTGACCTTATGAAACACTGGTGAGGTCGTGTCAACGATGAATGGTGTTGAGTGGCAAACAGTGGTGACAAGAGATCCCCCGAGTTCGGCACCATTTAAAGCCTGGACGGTGACGTAATAAGCCCCGTCCTCGAGATGAATTCCCTTGTGGAAGGCCGAATCTGTCCAGAACTTTTTACTCGTAAGATGAGCATATGGATCCTCAAACTGAATGACGTCTGAACCACAGACTTGCCGTCCGACAGCCCAAGTGTATCCCCAGATGCCACTCTCGTCGTCATGGAAACCTTTCCAGTTTGCTGAAGACAAGACAGGTTATTTAAGAAGTTGTTCTACTGTCAACGAATTAATAATATAAAAAACCTTGTTCTACATCGTATAATAATGTCAAACGATGTGCAGATTTTTCTACTTGCAGTATTTCTCAAGGTCAATAATCATGTATTGAATTCATAATGACCTGAAATATTCAATTTTCGGATGGACAGTAACACATATTCATTTGAAATCGAACTGGCTATGTTAGCTCAGTAGGTAGAGATTTCGAGACTGGGAGGTCACGGGTACGATCTCTGGTATTATTTCAGGTGTATGTGGCACGCTATCACACTGTCCATGCACCATGTCTCTTTCAGGTTGATGCATCATTTCTATATAATAGAATACATTAACTCAACATACACACACATATACACACACCCATAAATGTTTGAGTACACGTTTACACACAAGCATACAGATACACTCGCACGTATGAACACATACACCCGTGCATATACATTTGCACTTACTCATGCATAAACGCATACACATATACACTTAAGAACGCTCGCACAAATCAATGCTCATTAGAGGATTACGTCAACTTAGGATACGTGCTCTAATCAATGCGTTATCTATTCAGGACTTACCGGTGATATAATGGTTTGTTAGCGTGTAAAGCTGATCAAACACGGGCTCATGTCCATTGAACACTGTACCAGATCCGGCACCATCGATGATTAGTCTATAATATTCAAAAGTGAACTACCTTTTCAAAGATCGCACATTGCATAAGGCACGAATGCATTTATTTTAAAGTGATAGTCCTTGCAATATACACATATTTTCAATAATATCATATAACTTTGTATTTGTCATGGTCAATCATTATTTGGAAGATTGCCATTTGAACTTATTACTAAAAGTGCCCCTACGATACAAAACAATCGTTTGCGTCGATACCTTTAACAGTAGTTCTGCAACAAACTGTTATAGGCGTATGTCGTTCAATTATTAAACTCAAATGCGACAAAAATAAATACGAATACCTTGACAAATAACATATAGGATGTTCGACATCAAACGCATGGAGGTCCAGCCTTAATTTAATTGGTTTTCTTGCGATATACATCTTTTCAGCATTTATTAAACACTATTAAAATTGTATTTCAGTCATAAACAGCGCGTTGCAATTTAATCTTATCACTTTAAAGGTAGGATTCAGATGTTAAGAATAATTATAATAACAAGAATATATACACTACTAAATCAAGCGTAGTTCTGTTAAACATATTTATAATTTATTGTACCTGTGATTGTCCTTCCAAGTAACGTCAATACAACGTTGGGTCACTGCCGCATTGCATTGGTCCGCCTTCAGGATGTCTTTAATGGCATTGTGTAGAATCCCTGGTTCTGGTGGCGTGAAATCCACCATAGTTCCCTCTCCGATTAGAAACGCATCATATCCAAGCACATTCGTTACCCTAGAATTGACGAAATAGGTGGCTCCATGATTCAATGGTAGATGATCATATTCTATAGGCGTGTGGTAGCCACTTCCTAGTCTTTCATAGTTGCTGTAAGTGCCGCTGATTCTTAGATAAGCATTTGCACCCTGCACGACGTCATGCAAATCACACGTCTCTGAGTGATATTCATAGTCGAATGATACGCAGTTATGACCGTACTCGAAGCACTTTTGGGCACAAATTTCTGAGGTCCGAACTTGCTGCGTTTGCAGAATCCATGCTACTAGTTTGCCTTCTCTTGGTACAGTGAAGTGTTTCAAATATCCAGAAACCCCTTCTCTTGCCACAGACTGATCAAGTCTTAGCGTATCCCACTCGACAAATTGTGATCCAAACTGCCCAGGACTAAAACCAACAGCTTTGTAATGTGTTTCCACCAGAGGACTGTCTTCAAAAGCAACAACCGACGCCTTAAGTTTAGACGGATGGCTTGAATATTTATATGAATGTTCTACCCGTCCATCGGGAAGGGTGCTGTCATATGTGTTAAGCGAACATTGTTGAATTGCTTCTAGACCCTGGCTGTTTCTTGCCTTTACAGACCAATACAATGGTATTCCGCCTGGAAGGTGGCCAGGAACTAAAAGTTTGGCCCCTCCCATTTCTGTCCAATCAACCACATTGGTTCCACCTCTATGCGTTCCGATAGCATAGAACAATTTGACGTCACTTACCTCATCTTCTGCATGCATTTCCAAGGTAAATGCAGGGCTGTAGTAAGGACGATTTGGCAGCTGGTGCACTATACAACCTCTATGACCTTCCCGTTTTCGACGCTGATCAATTGTGGATGGCATAACGTTAGGCGGTGACTTGTCATCATCCCGTTTTTTCTTATAGAATATGTTTTTCTGTATAGTCGGAGTAGAATATTCCCAGATATTCGCATCGAACACTTTTACTGTTGTAAAGATCAAAAATAATTCTGCAAACGCTTTCAGTTTAAGTCGAAGAGGTGTAAGAATGAGGTCCATTTTCGCTCTGTAAATGTCAAAATGAATATTTGATTAGTATACAATTTCGCACTACACAAATAACAAAGAACATTGTAATTCGTCATTTAAGCAGAATAGGCCACTGTGAGTCAATGAAGATTTTTCTAAACTGACTGGGATTCGAACCACAGAGTCGAGGAGCTACAAGAAATGAATGTATGTGAAAACAACGTACGGATGATCAATTTTATAAATGATTATAATGGGGTATTACTCATTAATTAAATTTGAAATACATTATTGCACATACCCTACATCGATGGGGTACTTTGAGAATACCAGTTCTGTCAAGATCGGGAAGCGCGTTTCTAAAAGATATCCAATCAACCGGATACCACCTCTAGCAAACCCTATGTCCACTGCAAAATCTCCCCAGACCTTGGCACCAATCCATGGTGTCAGGGTTAACTGTAAAATAAATTGTTGTTGATATAAAGTGTACAAGTGTATTGTAACTATGGCTGTGTAGTTCAAATCCCAATAGAAAGCGAACAACATTGCATGTTTTATTAAACAGAGTAAATTGTTCACAACATACTTGTAACAACTTTAGATTGACGGGAATCATCATACTTTGTTTATTTCTTGCAAATACTTGCTTTGTTTCTAAATTATGACACACTTGTTATATGACCATGGCGTGCCGCACAAGACTAAAAACATATCTACTCGTAGCATACATTAATGGAGCGTAGATGAGTCACTGACACCACTGCTTACAACAATCGTATTGATTAAAAGGGCCATGTAAATATTGAACTAGTGCGGGACATGATGCAGGAAACACTACACACAAAACACACATGCACCTGAACAGCACCATGACAAAAAGAACAGCAACTCTGCATGCCTATTAAAAAACACCAAGATGTTTTTGTGAAACACTATGATCCCGATTAGACCTTTTCCCTTCATGTTTGTTACCCCTAAAATGTTTGACTCCATAAGTTACACATGAATGCCACGTTTGAAGTATGTGCAATGGTTACACAATTATCGCGAAGGTTAAAGTTGGATACAAACCAGCAGACTAATACATCAAAGTATATGTGTGTGGGAAGGGGGGGGGGCATTAAAGATACGCAAAAAGACATAGCACACAAACAATAGGGGACGATCGAAGTACCGCTTTGGAACGGTCAGTGACAATTGTCAATGGGGGTTTAAACCGATTTAGGGGCGCCAAATCTCGCTATTATTCCATCCCGCCCTAAACACTGTAGCAAACGGTCTCAATAAATGTATCACCTCTCAAACTAATCTACAACAACCTCGATGGCAATTACAGTTTAAAACGAAAACATGTAAGTAGAACAAAATGAATCCACCTGTCGCTATTGTACCCAATGAATGAGCTGTAGAGTAACTGTAGAAAATCAGCAAAGGGTTCGACAGAAACTAGATTCGACGTCCTACGTCCAAATCCTGATTTTAGAGGTCGTCTGCAAAGAGTACTAAGCCTTTCATCTCGGCGAAATGAGTACAGTGTGATTGCCAACTGTAAACAGTTTCCAACCAGATATACAGTACGTTGTAATATTATAGGTAATAACCCTTTTTAATGATTTTTTAAAATATGTGACGAACAAAGTAAGAACATTGGTATGTCCGATTATTTAACAAAGATTATAAACCCCTATTTTACCAAGGACCATTTTTGACGTGTTTAAGTGTTTGATTTCTTCGAAGCACTATAGCATATTAAAGCTTGTATATATATAACCTACTGAATACGACCGTTGTCCTTGGCGTTCGTTAAAATATCCATGCTTACCTGTGTTGTCATGCTGAGTACACATAGACCGACTTTGACACCCAAACCAACCGATCCTCCAGCACCAAAACCTGCAGATATACCATTCATGAATAGGAAGGTTCATATAACAACTCGCAGTATCAATATAAGAGAAAATAATGCATGACCGAATATGACATTATTCGGAAAGAAATTATTTGATCTTGCGCCTCTGACGAACTCGAATAGAACAAATCATACTTGTGCAATGTCAGATTATGCAGCAGAAATGTTACCTGATGCACTCATCGTCTTAATTTGTCCTAATTTCGAAGCTCCGAACGACGCAATTTTAGAAGCCAAGTTTCGTACATACTCAGTCATAAAGGTATAAACTTAAAGTATGAGTATGCTATATATTTATGTTGTATACTAGGACGAAAACAGAAATACAGGGTAATCATTCAACGTAGTTTTAAGGTGTATTATTAACTTATTTGAATATCTAAAAGAATTATTTTTTGTATACTACCGATCATTTGTAAACATATTGATACAATTCCATTTCAGTGTGACCAACGGGTCATGCGAAAATGGCTCCACCCACTTTCAGAATATATTCTTATTGACAGTGCCCCTCCCCAGTAAAAAAGGTATAGTAACTGACTGCGCATGGAGAATGAAAGCTTGTTCAATATATCGATTGGCCTCTCGGGTATTTGTCGCCTCTATAACTCTCCTATGTATCTAGGAGTTCATCAGCCGGTTAACGTGCCATATAGGCCATGAGCCAGAGGCCCAAAATTTGGCCATCGGTACCATCTTTGGGGAATAATGCTATCAATGTTTTTTGGTAAGATATAAGTGTCTAGAATCAGAAAATATGTGATAGCAGTAAATCGGTGGTAGCTTTTTGTATTTTTTTCACCAATTTTAACCCTATGGTAAAAATTAGTGTTTTCTAAATCTAGCATTAAAGAAAAGACATCATTAAATTTCAAACTGATGTCTCTCTCTTGTTACACACTGTATCTACTTGAAAATTGAAAGGCTTGTAGCTGTAGTTACACATAGTTCATTTATGTTTTTATTTTTTCACAATAAGTGGTTTATATTAAGTAAATTCTTGCTCATATGTACATGGAATTGTGTTTTCATTCATATGTATTTTGCAGAAGTAAAAATTCTCCGGAGTTTTGCATACCTTCATCATCTTTATAACTAGGCTCATAAAACTCCATATGTATATTCACAGTAATGATGGCAAAGAATTGACTTCAGACTAGAACCCTTACATCTAGCATCTCTTAATGCAAATTAACTTTCATACAATCAAATGGTGCCAAAACTGAAGTATCTTAAGAGTTAGCCCCATGATATTTCACCAGCATTTCATTATCATTATATCAAAAACAAAATTAACGATGAAAACCCTTTGAGCCAGAACCCAGACATTGTTTAGGCTAAATTATGTCCCTTTATGAAACTTGTATGTAGCAGGTAAACTATAAATATCCGATAAACCACTTCAGAGCTAGCTTATTCATGATATACTCTTATATATTTATTATTCATCAATAAGCATTACAACTTGATCTATAGGAAATGGATCCACTCCCCTACTTCCTTATGATGATATTGTCATCAAGTATGCATTTTAGTGAGAGAGAAAAAACAAAGTCCCGTAACTTTGCTTACTACACAATTCCCCATCTCCACATCAAGTTGTTTATCTGTGAAAGTTTTATGCATTTATATGCTTTATAGTGAAGAAAGTTGCCAAGACCAGTAACTATGGATACAATGGTCATAACAAACATTTCCTTCTTAATGGTAATTTTCACATCAAGGTTGCCAATTTGTGAAGGTTTGAAGCAAAGCCCCATTGGTGTATGAGGAGATGGAAACATAAACGTTGCGGGACATATCGGGTTTATAGGAGCATAAAATGGTGATTACCATATCAAGCATGCTTATACAGACATTCTGTTTTCACTTCAAGGTAATTTGAAGTAAAACATATTTTGTCTGACCATCCGTTAGTTTGTCCATTGGTCAAGTTAAGGCCAGCATTTCAGTTAGCTCAGTCGGTACAGCGTTCGCTTTCGGGCATCCCGCAGTGAGTTTGATCGGGTCATACCAAAGACTTTCAAAATGGTACTAAGGTGGACTGGTTGGTCCGATGTCAGATAAATGTTGCTGGATATGGGTTTCAGTTTTCAATTCTATACATATGCACGTTAAAGAATAAACGAAATCAGAGTTGTTCCATCCACTGCTGTCTCTAATGCATCTGTTAGCACATGATGGCAAATGTCAAAGACTTAATAATCTTTCATCGGGTACTGGTGATACATTTGGACAGCAAAGACAGAGTAATGAAACTATATTAAAACATTGACAGTCTGTTATCCATTTGGAAACATAATGGCTATAAAGGAATTCATGATGTGCTAAACATAAGCAACAATAACACATTAGTTAGATTTGCAGAAGCAATTGACTAGTGTAAACAATGTCCAAGTACATGTTATCGTGCTGCAATAGTAGATACCGGTATGATAGAGTTTGCTCAAATAGAAATTAATTATCAACGTGGTATAACATTTTTGGCCATGAAAGATTATATACATTATGTTTTAATTTTAAAGGGAAAATCAATCAAGAACTGTGGTGATGACATCGAAGTAGAGAATCTGGTCATCAGATGCTAAGCATAACGATTAAACAGACTAGGAAGCATTTGGAGAGGTTTCTAAGTAAATAGAGTCAACCATTGCATTGGCAATAGAAAGATACAGGCTCATACAGCAAACACTTTTAATGAATCTAAGAAGGTCTCGGCACTTCAGTACTAACTGGATGAAGTAAATGAGCGTCTGACCATGCAACTGAAGTAGTAAATCAGGTTTTATAAGCTGGCCAGAGAACACAGAATACTTCGCAATGTATTTGGCTTTTCCTGCTGATACATACACCAGCGTCCCACTATATAAGAGATGCGGGAATGGAGCAATGACGAAGATTACCAGCACTATTAAAATATAAGTTCATGTGTACCTTTGCATTAGCACTCCCTTTATTATAATAGTAAGACAGGCACAGTGGGATTGCCAACCAGGAAAGAAAACCCCTAAGCATAGTCCTTAAATTGGTTAGAAATAGGAGATCTGCTTCAAATTGTTACATGAAGTGCAGCCATTTGTCTGTCTCCTACATTCACCGTAAATTTGTAGGTCATGCCAGACGCGACCTTTGCTGTGCGATGATGGAGGGCAATCTTCAACAAATATGCAGCGAATACTTTGCATAGCACTCGCAAAAATACAAACGACCAGGCTGTAATTCACAATCCAAATTTTCCAAATTCTTATAGCTTAGGCAATGTTATTTGTGCATTGGTCAGGCAACCAACTTTGGAACGTTATTGAATTATTGGGATGTCTGTTTCTTAAACTTGTGAATGCCTATAATGACTTTCTACACTAATGTCAGTAGCCGGTGAGAATACATGTATTTGTGAGTAGGGCTATTGTTTGTTATGTATGTTTGCTTTACGTCAGTTTTATCATTCATTTGCCATATAGGACAATCAATGATCCAACAGGAGAGATTGTAGGAGGACAGAAGAACGCTCTTGTTCTCTGGATCTTCAACATTCCCAGTCAGAATTACTATTAGCAGATCCATACATTATCCTATCACCAGATCTTGGAGCTACCCTCATATGCCAAGTGTAAAGCAAACATAATGTGAAACTTGGATCTTTGGACCTTTGTAAAAACCTTGGGGCAATCCCTTTAACCTCGGTCTAATGGGAATCATGTTAAAGAAGATCTTGCAGAACAATGATATGGTAATATATTTTCTGTAGCCTATGTGTCAGTGACCACGATCAGAGAAAAACGTTTTCAGAGAAAGGACACTGAGGCTTTTTTATCACTTTTTAACTCAACTGCCTCTTGTTCTAATTTTAAACAATATGCCATTCAGATGTGCCATTCACCAGCCTACATATTAAAATCCTGATCATAAACGCAAAAATGTAATTGATCTGTCTTGTGTTGTAACCGTATTGGATACCTCCGTGCGACAATGAAATCACTAAAAGCATGTATGTTAGATTGACACAGATGTCCATAAAAAATGACCCATAGTTCACCTAGGAATATGTAAACCAATACGGACACCCCGCCATACCCCATCTTACAGGCTACTAATTTACTTTGGATAAAGTGGAAACTGGACAAATAAATAAATAATGATCAGGTTCAAATGAAACTAGAATTGTTTTTATACAAAAACTGATGCCCCACCCCCGCGCGGACAAAGTTTCCCATATACAATTTTCAAAGTCCTAGAATTCTTTAGAAAATCACCGAACCGGACCAGGAATAATATAAGCACAACTAGGCATAGTGCTGATCAATCCTATTAAGCTTCATGAAAATCAGATATGTCTTGGAGAAACCGCGAGGACAAAATTTCAATGTAAAACAAGATGTGTTTGTGAAACACTATGCCCCGACCTTTGACCCTGAATGATGACCTTGACCTTTGACCAATGGACCAGGG
This sequence comes from Azorinus chamasolen, assembly GCA_963576725.1. NCBI lineage: Eukaryota > Metazoa > Mollusca > Bivalvia > Cardiida > Solecurtidae > Azorinus > Azorinus chamasolen. Next base: position 62,302,375 of record OY755245.1, read on the forward strand.
AGTTGAACGCGACACGTCGTCTTTGTGTGGTGAACATTTGTGCCAGGTTATTTTGAAATCCATTCACAGATAATAGAGTTATAGATGGGACACGAAATTTGGGACTGACGGATGGAAGGACGGACGGACGGACTAATGGACGGACAATGCGATTACTATATGGCCGCCGTTGGGGGGGGGGGTCATGAAAATCAAAGTCCAATAACTGCAGAAAATCATCGAACCGGAACTGGAATAAGATAAATCCTATCCTATGAAATTTCATGAATACCCGATCAAAAGTTTTGGAAAAACCGCACGGATAAATTAAAATCGGACAGACGAACGGACGGGCGGAAGTGGGGGGGGGGGGGGGGCAGCGTTGAAGACATACGGATGGACAGACAGACGGACGCCGCACACAAAAATATGTCTCCCCAGTATACTGGGGGAGGCATAGCTAGCAGGTGCGTTGGTTACTAAACTAATAAGAATATCAAGTTTTAAGCAAACTTGTAGATATGGAAACTTGCGTCTATAAATGGACAGACAGGCAGACAGATGAATGGATGGACAGATAGACGCACGGACATATGGGGTGGACAGATGGAAGGACAGTCAGACTGACAACCTGATTCAGGTATAATATCATAATCTCGTTGTTGGGGTATGATACCAAATGTTGTAAATCTGAAATCTTTAGCTTTACTTTTCAATGATAATTTTGTCTCGAAATGCCGATATTGTATAGCATAATATAAAACGCAATAAAACATAGAAAGCTACCATCGATGCAATGCTATCACATATTTTCCAACTCTATAGATGTATATGATGTTAAAAATCACAATGAGAATTATTCCCCTGAGATGGTACCGACCAACCCTACTGGCTCATCGACTAATAGGGATGTTTTCCCACTCTTCTGATAGAGCATGTGTCAGCTGGACCAGAGCTGTTTGGGCGTTCTGGCATCTTCTGACTCTCCTGTCCGGTTCGTCCAAGAAGTGCTCAATTGGGGATACATCTAGACAGTAGGCTGGCCAGTCAAGGGGCTGGATATTCTAGTTTGCAAGAAAATCTTGACAGATGCGGACAGCATGCGGCCTGGTGTTATCTTTTTGGATTGTAAGGTTATGTCTGTTATAATGGCAACACAACTGCACAGAGTATTTAATCTTTTTACCGTACAGCGTTGAGGTTACCGTCAATCACAATTAACTCGGACTTCAACCCATGAGAAATCCCTCCCAATACCATAACTGATCCTCCGCCAAAGATATCACTCTCGCGAACGCACGGGTCGGCGTAGCATTCCCCACGACGTCGGTATACACGACGGTGTCCACCAGAACGATACAGAATGAACCGGGACTCGTCGATGAACCCATCTCAACTGTCTCATTTGACAGTTTGTGGGCGAAATAGTACATGCGCGACGCGAAGCGGCAAGTGGAAAAACAACGTAAGGACGTCAGAGATAGTCCTGTCCTGACGTGGCGTCGTGACGTCCCGTCCCATTTGCAATCGGTTTGCAAGCCTTTCCGTCTCTCGCATGCGTCTGATGAGACGTTCTATAGTCGAGACATGCAAGTTGTACTGTGCAGCAACCTGCTGTTGGCCGAGACCCTCAAACAGTAGTGTAATTGCTTGCCCTTCTGAATTTCGGTTAAGCGTACCATACTTAAAGATATAGTTCCAAACTCCGAAAATCAATGTGACACCTTGAAAAGATATTGTGGACATTGACTAAGATTTTGACCTGACTGAACGTCATCAATTTAGGCCAGGCAATAAGATTTCTGTTGCATATTTTAGGATATCTTGCGTTACGTTTTGGTCCTAGTATATATTTTGTATTTAAAAGAAAACCAAGCGTTAATGTTAAATGTCAACAAAAATTATTGTTTATACAAAGGTCTTTAGCTGAGCAAATCTTTAAACTCTACTCACTGACAACAGCAAGTCATTTTAACCTTTTACAAATGTGACCGCTTGCAACTCAAGATTCTGTGTCAAGCGGCTTGTATCCTGATTTGATACCGAGTTACTCAGTTACCGGCGCCTCATCTGTATCCAAACTGTTTGCACATGTGAGTAAGCTCGCGGATGTCGGGAGGAGAATGATTAATAAACAAGACAAATGTCAACGTGTGGCCGTTAACACTCTTGAAGCGACTGACACGGACTAATGTTAATCAAATAAAATTGTTGATCCAGTCACAGAAAGTAGAGATTAAAAAAGCTTCGTTCAGGTCTCACGTTGGCTTATCCTTGTGACATACCCAATGACAAAGGGACTGGTCCAACCAGGAAATGATATCTCACATTGAAAAATTCGACATCAAAAGGGGGAACGGGTATGTTTGCACTGAGGCAGAAGTCAACCTTATCTTGAAACTCCTTAGAGACGTCTCCCAGTTTATCTACTCCGTCTTCCAACAGCTGAAAATATATTACATAATGTATTATCGCAAGACACCATGACGTAGATATTTCAATTTCCGACAACAAATCATCTAATCTATATGAAGTTACGTTTATTGACTGCATTATTTGAATGTTTTGAATCGCGATACTTTATGTTATGCATAGTGTGTATGTTTTCTCTAATGTTGTATTTAAAGTTGATTTACCTTAATGCAGATGTCTAATAGAGATGACTTATCAGAGATGAATTTACCAATTTGTATTTTGTGGTTTTGGTTTTAGCCATACGGGGTCATTGGTTGACTATTTCAGCATGGTACTAAGTTCTCCAAGTCACACCTTTTGTAGATGAATTGAAATGTTCTATACCGTTCTCTTCTAACGCTGCTATGCATATATAGACGTATTTTGTATCACATGTACATACTATAGTATTAACAATGAGTATTCGTGTAACAAATGATGACGCCATGCATATGAATGTGATTGATTGTGTTATTATGAACAGGGAGACGTTTTATTATTACAGAAACTATAGAATTAGACACAATATTACATAGGCAACCAGAAAATACCCGGACTAGACAACACCTTAGTCTGATATGTTTGCGAAGACAATAAAATACATACATATGCAACAAAGGGTTAAACGTCTTTCAAATTTAAACAAAACAATCACTAGTGATATTTACAGTGAACCACATATGTGTCTATAATGTATATGAAAGACACGAAGAAAGCAACAGGATATATATTTAGCACATCCAAACACAATCTAATAATTCATCTAATCATCTTGTCTTAATGACCTGTTTGTTTTTAACACATCGGAATAAGTTATCAGACACAAAACAGCCATCTATTGATATATATGCGTATCTACGAGGGTGGGTAGAAATAATCTGAATCTGGGTCTATCAGTCTTGATATGCCCTCCGATGATTAACGATAAACCAGGACCATGCAAATAATTTCAAAGTCTTTGTGATCATGCGATCACACACAGAACCAGTGTTATACCGTCAGGAGAGCAAACTATGAATGTTGAATACGATCATTATTTAACTACAATTGTACAGGCATGTTAGACAGTGTGAGATTAATATGATCGGGGTATAGTTTATAATTTTAGTACAGTCGGGCGTGAACGTAAATTTGGACAGACAAGTATAAGTCGGTTCAAATATTTCATTAGCATAGTTCAAACTGATAAAGCAGACGAAAGTGTGTCTTGTAAACCCATAGGCTTTGGAAGAGATACTGCCTGGTTTTCAACCAGCTTTGGTTTTGGTCGCGGACAGCAGGGTGTGAAAAAAACATTCCTTGTATTGTATAAATGAATAACAATATTTACCTCTTTCACAACGGTCGATCTTACTTTCTCAATCACACCAGTGACATTCTGGCTCAGAAGAGAGTAGTCAGCCAGGTGTCCAATAAAGTTTGGCACTGACAAGGCACTCAGTCCACCACATATGGCGTTTTTGCTGATACCTACATATACAACATACGCTATATGATCGTGTATTAACCCTTTGCTTGCTGAATTTTAAAATACATTTCTCCCTCTTTGCCCATGCCATGTTGTATAATTACATTTATCTTCATTGTGTACAGGTATTGCACTGTGCAATCACTTCTGTGGGGTGCACTGGTTGCACAATCAACTTGTAAATAGTGTAGACCCTGATGAGACAGCTCCAGCAGGAGCTGTCTCATCTGGGTCTTCACTATTTACAGGTAGGTATAATGACGTGAATAGCAAGCGAAGGGTTAACAATTTATTCAAATAATATTTTCTCAACATTTCTACAAGCTTGATATTGATATCGGTGAAAGTTACTACTTTCGGTTCTAAATGGAAAAATAGTAAAGTCAAGCAGGAAAAGCCACATACAAGACGCAACCACAACCAAAACACCGATAGACAGCATGACACACATACACGCACACAACCACACACACCCACTATAAATTTATATTTGATGGCGCACGCAATGCAGACCATATTTCAAAGAAATGATTTGAACATCAGATCATTTGAAATAGAAATACGCTATGTTGTATATGTAGGTTTATATAAATTTATAGTGAATGAGTTCCATGTCTACAGCATACTCACCGCGACGATGTCGAGGAGCCAGTAAAGTAAAGACTTACAAACCGAAAGTGGTGACTTTCACCGATATTAATATCAAGCTTGTAGAGAGTTTTAGAAAATATTATTTCAAGAATCTGTGAATACACGATATCCATTCATGCTATCAGACCGGGGCAATACCTTATAGACCAGATATATGTTGTTTAGACTTTAATTATAACGTATTTCTATTTCAAACCACAGAGACAACCTGTGTCCTAGAGATGTTCGTTGTCACTTTGGCGACTTTGAAAAAGGGTGTTAATATTCTGAGAAAAAATAGATGACTGCTCATCAAGAGTGATGATTTCTTCGATAAATGACACACAGTTTATGGACATCGGTGGTCAAATAAGATTTCAAGGACGTTTGCAGTGAATGAACCCATCGATGTTTTAGCAGATTTCGGTCGGAGTTGAATACCTTTTACTTATTATATAGAGCAGGGGTGTTCGCGAAATTTTATTTTTATTTTTGGTTGGGTCAGAAAACTATATTTTCTTATGCAGATACTTATGACCTGTGATTAATATGTATTTTTTGACGGAGTTGTTGTTGTTTTTGTTGAGACAAAGTATGCGAAGGGCAACTGTGTATCCGAACACAATCATCGGCCTGAAATAAGCCAGTTGGGCGCCTTTCTCAAATGATCTGATGTTCAAATCATTTCTTTGAAATATGGTGTGCATTGCGTGCGCCATCAAATATAAATTATAGTGAATAGTGAATGCGTTCCATGTCTTCAGAAAACTCACCACGACGATGTCGAGGAGCCAGTGCTTTAAACTTCATGTCGTGGAATATTTCAATTGACGGCAGACACATAGAAAAGACCTTGACGCACAGTTTGGCTTCTGCACTCAAAGCCAGGACACCATTGTTGAATTCCGAATTCGCCGCCATGTACAATTTCATACCGAAGAATGACACGTCTAAACTAAATTCAGTATCCACTCCTAAATAAAATAAAAGCATGACATTACCGAATATGTACTTTTATAACGTATTAACCCTTTCCCTGTTCTGTATTATTCCATTTTGTAATACCTACTGAATATTCATGGACAAAATATGGAAGGTGGAATACTGTAACAAAACAGGTCGACATTCCTTAAACACACAGAACAGACCCTGATCAGACGGCTCCTATAGGAGCCATCTGATCTGGGTGTACTCTGTTTGCAAATACGTTTTAGTACGTTTATACGAAGGAAAGGGTTAACATGTGTTTTATCACAATACAAATGCAAACCTTTGATCTGATTTAACAATGAGATGTAGGTTTAGATACAGTAAAACCTCTCTATAACGGCCATTAAATTGTGTAAGTTAGTTTGTATTTAGGGCAGGTGGCTGCTTAAAGCAAGATAAAAGTAAAACAGAACGCTCCTATAGGAACGTTATGTTTTACTTTTACCTTGCATTTAACAACCACCTGCTTTTAACAAAAAACTTCATGTAATTTAACGGCCGTTATAGAGAGGTTTTACTGTAATGTACTCTGCATGCAAGCCGAGCACACCGTACCCTCCTTTGAGAACCCAGCTAGTATATCGTACGGCTTTTACAACTACATTACCCATGTCCATATTTCTACATGTTTTTCATCAGAAGATATTTTACAACTGACTAAATTTGATATGTGTTGTAACAAGGAAATGAGGTGATTTACCCTAGAATACATGTATACTGATTTTATCCCATCTTCATCTGGGTCAAATGTTATGTCATATTATTTGACGTAATGGATGATAATGCTTAATGAAACGTGTCGAATGGACCGCCTTACAAAATAAACAACACTAAAATAGAAATTATAAAACTGAAACAAAACTGGCTCAATCTAGTCTAAGCAAGCTTTACATTTGTTTAAACAGTTTCTGTCTAATCCTCTGGTTTCCTCTGTGATCGAGTAGTTAAGTCCTTAACTTGTAAACAATTTGCTTCTGAAATATGTATTTCGAAATGCTTTGGACTATTAAATTAAGAAAGCCGTCCAACATGTTTAGTTTTACCCGAACGTTCTTTTGTATCTGAAACAATACTAATTGTTTCATAATTGATTAATATCGGACACCTGCAATGGACTAGACGTTGCAAAATAACAGTAAAGGTACTGTTTGATTAATAACTATTTATTTAGAAAAACGTATCAACAGCATTAATGGTAACCCTTTATATATTTTAGTACGTGTTCGTCACACATTATATTTATGATATCAAACGTTTTATGTTTGATATACAGTAAAGAGAAAGTCCCTACAATGAACGAATATTTTCAATACTATCATAAAACTTGGTATTTGTTATGCTCAATCATTATAATGAGAATTGTCAATTCGAACGCATATCGAAAAATGCACCTGTGATACAAAATAAACCGATTTCATCAATGCCTATGTTTGTTCTACAACAAAGTATTAACGGACTATTCCGTTCAAATTATCGGCGTTTTGCCGATGATCACCCGATCCTTGCATTGTTTACGTAAAACATTTTATCGGAAGTAGTCAGAGAGACGCGAACAACACAAACAGATACGAAACTAAAACCCAACCCGAATAACACTGAAATCTCGGGGAATAAATCCGGGATTGTCAATATCAAACACAGTGGTGTTTTGTAATTTTCAACGTTTATTAGATAGGTTTTCTAGCGATATACTTCTTTTCAGCATATAAACAAATGAGTTTTGTATATTTTACTTTTGAAACGTGTCGAATGTAGGGACTTTCCCTTTAAAACATAGTTTCTCAACGAACAAAATCCTTTAACATATATCGTCTTACAATAAATCCTGTACTTGCCTGCAATATGTAATTTGTGTTATATATGGACAACCTCGTTTGTAAATCAGAGCAAATGTGAGTATTCAAATACCCAGATCATTATTTCTCCAATAAACCCAATCACGGAACCACATAGTAGAATCGTCTCTTCGAGACGATTCTTGAAAGTGGTTACAATATAGGATTTGGTGGAGAAATAACGAAATATCTTTTGAAAATGTTTTAAATTTTTATTCATCTTATATGGGCAAATTGATACTTATTAACCTACGAATTTAGTTATTCCAACGCTAAACTACCATGTACTGAATAATAAAGCAATCGCACCGTCGGCAATGATGTCCCGAACTCTTTTGCCGTTCACTGTTATTTCAGTCTTTCCATCAGCTGGTTTGACCGAAACTCCGATCTGCACGTGTTCAGTTTTTGCACCCTTGGGCAAGGGGACGCTACAAATTATTCCAAGGCAGTCCTCCTGTACAGTACAGATGTGACCAAACCCAACAGCAATGGCTCCTCTGAATAATGGGCATGCTGGAAAAATTTAAACATTTAATTACATATGCGTATGCAGCTAAAAACAGTGCACAGAATATCCAGTTTTGATCAAAACGCATTTGATATTAGCCTATAGTCTTTCTTAGCATCGTGTTATAAAGTGATTGACGTATATATATATGTATAAAATTAAAAACAAATTACCATTTTCCGCCATTTGCATTAATTTGTTCGATAGTTTTGACATATCACCGACTTTGGCCGATACTCCATTCATCTTTAAAAGATTTTTTACATAAGGAATTGCAAAGGTCAATGGGTTTCCTTTCGGTGGAGCAGTCATCTTGGAGCATAGACCGCCAATTACTCCGTTTAATTCACTGGTGATGGTCTTGTCTTTCAAGTGTTCTAAAACCCAGGTGATTTTCTTTGAGCTGATATTTACGATGCTTAATATGTTCGGTACCTTTGGTCTGAAAGATGGAGAAGAAAAAGGATAAAAATTATTAATCGATTGATACGTTAATCAATCTGCAAAATTTAAATAACTTTAATTAGGTACACAACACACTGTCTTCTAAATGGTTCCACTAAACAAGAAAATAAACATATTTTCTCGTTGAAACAGTCATTTAGAAGATATGATGCAAATAGTTTGATATTCTATACAACTTCGATACCAGAAACATACAGCTGTTTAATATATTAAAAACAGACAAACGATGGAAAACCATTATATTATTTACCCGTCAGCTCCAAACAAAGCTGTCTTGAAGAAATTGGCAAACTTTTGAGCCTCTTTTTTCAGACTGTTTTTTAGACTATCTCCGAATGGTGTCTGGTCATAAAGGCCTGGGTCATCTGGGCGATATTCTGAACTCTCTGACCCAATCATGTCGTCCATGCCGTTGAATTCATTTGGATCTCTTTCAATCTCTTCCTTTTCTTCATCTGGATCTTCATCTTCATCGGACTCGCCAGATTCGAACGTTTGTCCGATATATCTTAAAATGAAATAAGATAAGAAAAAAAATAACTATATGAATGGGTTGATCACCATCGTGTTTCGTCTATATGAGATACATTCTGGCTATATCGACGTGATTCCGTATTTGAACCTCGCAGCACGTAAAATTAACCTTAGAATGATATAGGTGAGTATCCGTTTACCTGTTTAAACAGGTTTAGTTAAGATGAGACACCGATTAACTTGTCACGCTAGAATCCATATCGGTTAACATTGACTGTGGCTTTGAGTAGGAATGGACATAACCCTGTTTCGATGTCTGAATTAGAAGACATTTTTATCTATGAAACAGTACCCAGTATGCTAAAGTTTAATACTTCCAACATTCCCTATTGTGCTGTATTTAAATGCATAACACTCTGGATGTTTCACAGCGGGCACTGACGACAATGTCTACGTGACATAAAGCTATTTTGTCAAACAAATACATAAAAAATAAAAGCCCAACATATATTTGGTTGAGCAACTGTGATTTTCATGTATTTGGTTTAGCATCCTATGTATTTAAATATTTTTGTCTAAGAGTGTACGATTGGAAATGTGTATGTCACGGGATGAAAGGTAAAGTCAAGAACATGTGTATACTAAGGTTCATCACCAACATGCACTTAAATGAAACGCCTAAGAAGAAGTGCTTTCTCATTAAAATCAACATTTACTCTACGGAAATTTATTCGTGTGAGCAAACTGAAGGGTTTCTGTTTTGTTCATCTCTACACAACATGTGCAACATTTGAATAGACGAAAACAACTAATTGATTTGATTTACTTTTCTAGAAATGGGAGATCCCCATTATGGAATCCACTGGCCATTATTACAATGGGAATTATTCATCATACAGCTTTAAAGGACTACCAGAGACACATATAATATCCGTTGTTCAATACGTGTGATCTCTGAGGTTAAATTAACGTTATAAATTTTTGATTTTTAGTTTATATATTTGCAAACAAAATCAACGAACCTGAATTCATGGTCGTTGCACTCTTGGATCCACTTTGGGATTGGCACGAGCCTGTCGAGGAATGGCCCTGGGTCAGTGTATTTGTAATCAGCATCGGGCAAGTCTTTCTCCAATGCTTCTCTGACGGACACATGGATGAAATTAGGACTGCACTTTGGTGCCCTTGAAGCTCTTCCAATTTTCATACCAGCCGGATACATTTCTCCATTAGCTATTTGAGGCAGGGCATTTATGTTTTCTATGACGATCTCAAAGCTCGAAAATTCAGGATCGATGGGCTTAATGACCACTTTATTATTACCGCGAATAAAAACCATGCCATTCACTGGGTTTTTAATCTACAATGAAATATAATATTCAGATATTGAATATGTCATAAATAATGACATTGTTGTCAAGCATTTAATTGACATAATATCTTTACAGGAATGTATAACAAAATACAGTACAAAGTGATATATCTATTGATATGCTTGTCCAAATCAATACATTGTACAGGCTGTGTAAGTCGCCGAACGTAGTTTTGTATTTTATAACTGATTGTCTAATTATATCAAGGTATTTCTTGCATCGCAGCTCCTTAAGAGCGATCGAAGTATCAGCATAATCTATGAAATCACAGTTGCTTAAAAAACATGGACCTTAATCCGAAGATGGCCAGTCATTCGACGGATAAGTAGTTTGAAATATCAATAAGAAAATAATTTCAGAGGTTGTGATATAGTACACGAAAAATATGTGATTGACTCCCTATCTAGTTGATACAAATGCGTACATCATATAAAATCAAACAATTGTGACAGTGCTTCCTGTCGTATCTTTAAGTGTATATCCTTCTAAAGTTGTATAAAGACACCAATTTGGCTGTTAATTGTAAACCAATACTTTGAAGGTTGAAGTTTGTATTCAAGATAACACACGACCGTGTATTGTATGACAACAACTGTAATTCAATCTACTCTAACTACCTTACGTACTCGGACAGACAAACGTATGGAAGTTTTACTAGGGTATACAATTACAATACCATGTCAGTCTAATTTACAGTTCTCAAAATGGTACCGAATATTGAAGTATTCAGCTTTACAATTATACGGAGAATGTGCGATGTGATGTCTGAATGTTTAGGGTTATTAGTTTAACTGATTCTGTCAAAGTGATCTTACCGATTGACCAACACCAAGGGACAGATCAACTCCTGTCGTGTCATACTGGCCATCTGTGGTTGTGTTCCACACGCCTTCATTGCAATTTCCTCGCTTTGGTCGTCGCTCAGTCGGAAAATCTCTATGGAACTTCGGTCCAAATACCTTTTGCACAAGCTTTTTACTAGTTTCAAACCTGAAAAATTGAAGAAAACATTTATACTAGATATAGGTGATCTAATCACCTCTATGTATGTCAATTTCCATTTAAACTAATACGACGTATATCGGCAGTTTGTGTTTAATAATTTATTATGTATATAGTGTTCGTGACATTGTAAACGTGTAACACGTATTAACCCGTTATTCCATTGATATTCATGAAAGAAATAATTACATAATGGCAATTGATGATATTATAACACATGGATATATGCGTTTTGGCCAAGGCAGAAACCGGAGACTCATATATCTATTTACATCATAGACAAACAAGGCAGACTCTGATTAAACAGATCCTATAGGAGCCGACTGATCTGGATCTTTATCTACATAGAAAGGTCAATTTATGGAGATAGGTTAAATCCACTTACTCCTATATTACTGGCGGTACACTATATCAAAATGACTTTTGGAACCATTATATTTAGATATTGATTCGGCACAGCTAACAGAACATGTCCGTATGTAAGTTGGCACCCAGTGCAGACCATGAACAGAAAGGTCCCCAGGAGTCCTCTGAATTTGGTCTGAACTGTTTGCTTTTGTCTTATTTAGGGGAAAGCGGACGTAAATTGAGTAAGACATACGTCTTTTTCAGGTCTTGGTATGTTGATTTCATTCCATTTATAAGATCCATAATAGCTTTGAATTCGTCTATGAACGGTTTTGTTATATTAAGCAATGGCTGGAGTGGTTCAAGGACTCTTTTCCAGTTTGCTTTCAGGTCTTCTGTAAGGTGATGCAGGTTGTCTTTCTGTAACATATAATACATTTGTCATCTTACTTTAAACAGATAAAGAGCATGGCAGACTAAATATCAAATATTGTTTGTAATGGGACCATTTAAGGTCATTGGCATGTCATATGTAATATGATTCTTACAAATACAGTCAAACCTCTCTATAACGGCCTCTAAATTGTGTTAATTAGTTGGTAATATAGGGCAGGTGGTTGCTTAAAGCAAGGTGAAAGAAAAACAGAACGCTCCTATAGGAGTCACCTGCCTTTATCACAAAATACTTGATGTAATTTAGTGGCCATTATAGAGAGGTTTTACAAATATAGACTAGGTTCAGTATTCATACAGAATGGATAAATTACCCTTACCCCGCTGTAAAAACATAGTGTCTACTCCAAAACAGATCTGTTGTACTTAGGTCTACTTGGTCTACGTTTGCTGCACTGAGACGTTTGAGAACATATTGACCTAGAGACCGATGAGACGTATAATTACTCATCCGGGGTCTTATCGGAATCAAGCTGTGTGCATGTGAGAGTCTTATCCAGATTAGCATGAGAATAACCATGTGTGCATTTCATTCAAATGATCTATTGTCATTTACATTCTTGTTTCATGTAAGAAGAAAACGATGTAAATCACCTAAATTGTTATGGAAACACAGAAGTAACCTGTTTATGTGTGTGTGTGTGTGTGTGTGTGTGTGTGTGTGTGTGTGTGTGTGTGTGTGTGTGTGTGTGTGTGTGTGTGTGTGTGTGTGTGTGTGTGTGTGTGTGTGTGTGTGTGTGTGTGTGTGTGTGTGTGTGTGTGTGTGTGTGTGTGTGTGTGTGTGTGTGTGTGTGTGTGTGTGTGTGTAGGGGGGATTATTACAGTTCTAAAATATAATGTTATGTTGTTAAATCCCACCCCGATATCCACCTAAATGGCCATCGGTCTTTATGGTATACACCAAATGACTAACTTTACAAATGTCTAACACACATGTTTGTATTTCACTATATGTCTTCATCTGAACTGAAGTTGAACGCTTACGATTACAATGCCTGTTCAGCCACGCATGTCGTCCGTCTGAAGACGTTAAGCATTACACTGACCTAATCTATCTCTCAATATGCCGACATTAACAAATCTGGCTTTTCAATAGTTTACAATTTATCGGTTGTGTTAGGGTAAACGTGCTGACAGGAGGGGGAGACAAAAGTAAAAAAAAAAAAAGAGATATAAGACCAACAAGACCAACTAAGACCCGGGTCTGCTCTGTTTGATTATAGAAATCGGAAATATATAGAACTTATTCTAAGGATCTGATACAACCAAACGTTCCTTTCTATATTTACCATTATACAAATACAGTCAATGAAAAGTCAGGAGGTGATATATTATTGCATAATCAGGGATTCAAACCTTTTATCGACAATGACGTCATGAACATTTGTACGAAAAGCTTTCTGCATCAGAGATCCTTTCAATGATATAGAGTAATGACTTTAAGAACGTTAATTGGATGAATTGTATAATGGTACGCGAACAACGGAATTGTATCTATATAATTAAACAGAGGAGTCTGATTTAAGTCTGCTCTGCAAATAAGTAAATGTGCATCCTTAGACTCAGAATATAAGGTTCCTACCGCAACCGTCTGATTTGGGTTTTACTCTAATTGCAAAGGCTTGAAAAGAGTTTAAGCTAGCGTACCGTTTGTTCTACACCATCACTGTAGACGGACGTCATATCCTCAACAAGGTCTCTGCGATTACGAATGGATGCAGTTATCTTTTTAAACGCCTCCGCCAGTCTCTTCAGGATCTTAGGTATCGTTTTGGCTGTATTGAACCATTCAGCAACCCGACCTAAATAGTAAAGTGGTGCTAACCATTATCCCGATATTCGCGACAAGACTGGCATTTACAAAGTGCTTGGACCCAGACAAGACACTTTGTGACTCGGTGTCCAGGATCCTGTATGTTTTTGACGCTTTGTCTATATATTAATATAGCCTTTAATTATCTGAATTAAGTCGGAATAAGTCAAACTTTCAGCATATTGTGTGCAGTGCACACATGTCATTTTCACAGTGGAATAAGAGTTAATGTAATGCACATCAAACTAGTGTTGTACGTTTATGCTGTCAACATTGACGCAAGACGTTGAACCCACTAATCAGTATTAGTCATTCATTGGTTGTCTTTACTAAAACACGCTGAAAGAAAAATGAACAGTTCCCAAATTCAAACAGGTCAAGTTTATTGTGAATACGTTTTTTTTAAAGAAACGTATACTATGACCAACACTGATCCTGATGACATGATACCACTAGGAACCCTCTCATTTGGGTTTACTCTGTTTGCAAACGACATTAGTGATTGGTGTCCCGCATTGTTCGAGTTAACCATTGCAATGCCAGATTTTCTAGGTGGAATGGACCGTCGGTGTCTAACTATAGAGGCCAATTAGTTTGGAAGCTTACATTTGCATGATACATTTTAATGTCGAACAGTGAAAACCCTGATCAGAGGGCTCCTAGAAAAGATTGAAAAGGTTAAACGGGAAATGGGAATTAAATTGACTGTGTTTACAATGCGTTGATGCTGATTCCACTCCACTTCCTTTCGCTATTCGAATATGCTTATTAGTTACTCTCAGAAACGCACACATTTTATCCAAGTTATTGCCGTGTATTCAATACCTTTTAGAAATTTACAGGCATCGAGTATTTTCGTTTTCGTATCGGCGATCATCGTCACTGCCATTTTGATGCTGAAAGTCAAATTAAGTGCGTTAAAATAGATCCAATCAGTTTGATTGTTACGCAGAATATACACATAAAGAATACCTCCATAGTTCTAGGTGACTGTTGCAATCTTGCAAATAGAGTAGAAAAAGGTCTGGTCTGCTCTGTTTGCTTATGCAATGATATAGATCGATATCTAGAGATTCTGAAATAACAACATAATCTCTTTTCTTTGGTTCAAGGTATACTTAATGAACGTCCAGGAAGTTCTAACTTCTTGTATATAAATACGTTAGGTAAAGGGTCAAATTATCAAATATTTTGAATACCTTTTCAACATGACGATCATGGATAAATAGTCTTAACCACGGCAATTAAGACGCCGATACACAATTAAGACCATACTGAATTAATTTATGCCTTATAAACCAAACCAATGTTTTTACCCGAAAATATTTCATAAATAAATGTATGTACGACGTTTAATTTAATATATTTGCTAACAAAGTAGACTCATATAAAATCATTTGTCTCTTCAGGATCCAAACTATTTGTTACTCTGGTAATGCTTCTGAAGGAACATGGAAGAAAATTAACAACATATGACATCGTTTGCAGACCGACAGTATTTGGGAGTGAATAGATTTCATATATAGAAGTTCCCTGGGACAGTAAAACCCATATACACCGGGATTCTAGTAAATAAGAATGTATATAGCATGGGACAAGTGGTTGCTTAATGCAATGTGAAAATAATGTATAACGCTCCTAGAGGATACAGCGCTTTGATTGACTTTCACCCAGCATTAAGCTGCCGTCTGTCTCCAAGACCGATATTTGTACTAAATTTAACGTCCGGTTTAGAGGTGTTTTACTTATACATGCAGTCACATATCCTGCCACAAGGAGAACAATTTCTAACGCATCCAATATACGATGGACGCTAAACAAGGTTATCGTCTTTTTGTTTGACCTGTGAACAAAAGCGTCGCATGCGACCTCTCAACTGACTTAGCTATTGATGCAGTGGTGAGGTTGAATGCCTGTTTACTAATCGAACATAGTTCCGCCCTTTCCCAGTATTAAATAAACAATTGCATGAACATTTATCACGGACGAAAATGAGCTTTATAACAAATGAGCTTTATAAAGCATATATAAAGGGTCCTTCATGAACCGTTTGATATGCGTCTACTCTGTTTCGCGAAGGTTTTAGATATTCTATTCTTACGTATTAAGGGACAATGTATTGCATGATTGTTGACATTTGTCGATATGATTGCTTCGAGTGCATTGATAGTTCTATTGACTGCATAACTGTATATTCAGGTTGTAAAGCATTATCAACGTCGTATATACTTACTCTTGGATAGCACGGCCCATACCGGTAATAGCCTGCATTGGGTTTTCAAACAGAGCCATCATTCCGTTGACAACTAGGTTGAATGCCTCTACGATCTTTTTCCCGATGTACGGAAGTGCCATTGTAACTGCATCTACGATGTCCTGTAAATATTCATTTAAACTAGACTGGCTGCCGCTTAAGGCAATAGAAACGCAACCATTTCAATGTCAATCGGTACGTTCTAAAACATTCGGTTAAATATGTTTTGTCAAAAGTGTTTCTTCTGCAAGATATTCATTATTTGCTATGCAGGATGGAAAGTGCCTTGTAAAGCAAATGCTTGAACAGACGTTCATTTTGTAGCGGTTTAAGATCTAAATATGGACTCTAAACATCATTTTATTGGATAGTATGAGTAATAAACAAAGATTTTGAATCGGATATTTACTGATTGAAATCAATATTTTTGCGTGGCTGTCGATTGTGTGAATGAATAAGGATTTGTTTCCTGAAATCGAATGCAATATCGAATGGATATAAACAGTACTTTGTAATTTATAAGGAGTGTGTGTATATAGTGTAACTGAGGCAACCCATTGATATCCACTACCACTTTCCCTAACGGTTAGTAACCATTATGTATGAGCGGATTTACAATATTCTGAACATTCGTATTTTTGTCATAGGGCAAATGGAACTTATAAGGCAGTATTTTACATAGACTAAAATGTAGAATTTTGAATTTATAAAAGCAATCATTGAAAACAGACAGTTCCTACAGGAGCTTCTGGTCTGGGTATTCTTTATTTCGAGTCGAAATAAGGAGTATACATTAGGGCAATGGTTCCACAGTCTACCTTTGCGAGAAACCGAAAATAAACTATACAACTTAATATTGACAAAACACGTCGTCTGTATCTAAATAATCCTGCACAATACTTGACAAATCATCTGTTTATAGCAGGATAAAACGCCGTTTTTGCATCGGGATTTTGCATTGATTTAGCAGTATTTCAGTCATACTGCGACGTCCAGCCAATAACAGGAAGGACCCAGAGGTTTGCATAAATTGTTTCCATATTATTCCAAAACAATAGAAGTAATAATTTGAATGAAATTCTTGTTACGACAAATGTATATGTCGGTTGTGAGGAATGTACAATTTGTTAGTATTAAAATACCACTCACGTTATAAAACTTGAGTAAATCAGATTTCACGCCGTCGACAAAATTCCTTATGTGTTGAACAATCACTTTGATCTCCTCAATGACGGTGGATCCTGCAATACTAAAAACGCTTTTCGCGAATTCTTCAAGCCGTATAGCTACATCACCAAGTATATGGGGTAGATTTTTTACGGTCTGAACAAGGGTGTTGATGATGTCGGTCAGTGTTCGATGTTTGAATACTTGGATAATGTCTTTGAAGGCGTCCACGGCATGTTTGATCGGATCAATAATTTTTGCGACTATCTTGTCGTAGATATGTACCAAATCGGAGAGACCGTTGATCCCAAAGTCCTGAAATTATGAAAAATATTATGAAATGAGTCTTTGCATAAAGTAATCGTTTTCAGAAACCATTAATCACTGATTTGATCAGTGTGGCATATACCCTGTTAATGACAAATAATATATCATGCACAAGTGTATTTAAATATCTCCCCTCTTACATTCCAACAATACTCAAGTCTAGCCAAATATGTTTGAATGATTTGTTATATAAAACAGTTATTTGACTAGTAACCATTCTCTCCTGGGTTCGAACGCGTGGAATAAATATACAGAAATGGAGCATTGCCTGCAGAAAAGGAAAACATAGAATTTTATGTAGGTTTGAAGTCACTGTGATAGATGAAACATTTGCTCCTATGAAACTAATGCTCTATTTATCACAATGGTTTCAAACATGACTTTTACAGAGGCATACTATGGCGTCAGTAGGTAGTGGAGAATGAGTAGTACTTTTTTAAAGGTAGAAAAAAGTTAATTATCTAATCTTCTGCATGTTGCGGGCGGACGGTTGATTACCTATACCAACAATTTGGATCTAGAGGGTGTCTCATCAGGAACCAAACTGTTTGACACTCCCGTTGCATTTTTGTAGACAAATTGATTACAAATTGAATTTTGAAAATGTAGCAGATACATGTATGTATAGAAATAATTTGCTCTAAAGACTAAATGTAAATTTATAGTTCATTTATTCTTTATCGAAGTACGAGGGGTGATTGATAAGACCACTTATAAACATACCATTTGATGTCCGTGTAGAAAAGGTGTTATAATCACTCTGCAGGATTTTTTTCTCTCTGATGTTTGCCAGAATTTGATTATCAAACCTACTTACTATGAGTACTTCTAAGCAAATGGACAACGTTGGCCATCGCGCGATTATTCAATACCTTGACCTCAAAGGTTTATCACCTAAGAAGATTCATGAGGACATGATAGCTACATTAGGGGGCATGCCCCATGTAATAGTATGGTGACAAAATGGGCAGTTGAATTTAAACGCGATAGAGAGAGTCTGGAAAAGGACCCCGTCCTGCCAGGCCATCAGCTGCCACCTCAAATGACACCATCAATCAAATCCATGATATGATTATGGAAGATCGGCGAATTACACAGCGGCACATTGCTACACAGCTGGGTTTATCACAGGAACGAGTCCATGCAATTATCCATAATGATTTGCAAATGACAAAGGTTTCTGCAAGATGGGTCCCAAAACCTCTGAGTCTCGACCAGAAACAAGTTCGGTGCCTTGCCATGTTTGAGCGGGATCAGGAGAAGTTTCTTAAGCAGTTTGTAACTGTTGATGAAACATGGGCTCACCACTTCGAACCTGAGACAAAACAACAGTCAAAACAGTGGAAACACCCAGGATCACCACCCCGTAGAAAGCCAAGTCGACAACATCCGCTGGGAAGGCGATGGCCACAGTTTTCTGGGATGCGAAACTTGTGCTGCTAGTTGATCATCTTGAAAGAGGTCACACTATGACCGGTAGGTATTATGCTGACCTCATGAGGCACCTTCATGAAAACATCAAGGAGACAAGGCGTGGCGAGTTGTCATTAGGTGTGCTCTTCCATCAGGACAATTTTCCAGTACACAAGTCCACTGTTGCCATGGCTGCCATTCAGGAATGTGGTTTCCAAATGGTTGAGCATCCATCATATTCACCTGAGTTAGCACCATCTGACTATTACCTTTTCCCCAAGATAAAAAAGGAACTCAGCGGCCGCCATTTTCGCACTGATGATGACGTCAAATAACCTGTTGAAACATTTATTGAGGCCCAAGATACCACCTTCTACAAGGAAGGTATCCAAATTCTCCAACACCGTTGGACAAAGTGTGTATGCTTGCAAGGTGACTACGTTGATAAATAATTGAAAATATTAAGGTCAAACTGCTTCTCCCTGCCTCAGGCCATGGACTTATTAATCATCACTCGTATTAATACTTTAAGCATTAAATATCAACTATATTTCATGTAAGCCAATACCTTGAGAACGTTGAGGTCATATTTGATATGACCGTTGAAGCATATATAAGCTTTAACAATATCAACCTGGAAATTGATAATGCCAACATGCGCCTCGGCGTAAGCCCCGTCGTACACATCTACGCTAAAATGACCATCCAGCAAACCTGTTTAAACAAAACAATACAATCTCTTTACAAACATTCCATGCATTTATCTCTTTATCTCATAGAAACGACTTTTAACGGATTTGCAAAGCGAATAGACGGCTCATGTGGAAACCGTTGAATTAATTTCTCCTCTGTTAATTTATTAAATAATAGTACGAGAATTTCTTTTTCTTGATACTATTATAAACATTCAGTTACAGTAAAACCCTTCTAATGCGACAACCAAAAAGTGGCATTATTTTGTCTGGCAGACGCGGTGGCTTAATACAGGACGAAAGTTATGCTGAAAGCTCCTATAGGAGCTTTCTGCATTACTTAGTACTGCATTAAGCAACCACCTGCTTATAAAGACAGCTATGGTTATTCTTTAAGTGGTTCTACTGTATTAAACATTCATGTAGTCATCATGTCTTACATACATGTCTATGTGGTGACGAAAGACAATGGTCTACGTAAATAATGCAGTATGATACAGTCATAATGCAAAGCACGTATGGTTGACACGTTTGGAAAAACAGGTCTCTACCACTAAGAAATGCTTACTAGAGAATAGAATTATAAACAGCTGAATAATTAAAAATGCTTATCCCTTTCTGAATATGAATTAAACACAGAAATATATCAACTGTTATTGCTGAATAAATGATTTTCAGACAAACAGTGCGGATCTGATAAAAGGGCTACAGGTCTTATATAATTGGTTCCTGCACTCTTTGGTTCAAAACAATTAATGTAGCCGCACGATGTAGGATTTACATTTATGCTTTAAATGGAAAAGTAGTAAAGTCAAGCAGGCAAAGCCACATGCAAGACGCAACCACCACCAAAACACCCATAGACAGCATGACACACACACACACACAACCACACACCCAAACGCGCACACACACACACGAAATGAACACAGAAAACACCAAAAGACACACAAGAACCAGGGACAAACGTTCCACAACATGAACAAACCACAAGCACAGAGACGCAAGGCAAACAAAAGGAAGGGTGACAAAGAGAGTACCGCCTTGGCACGGTCAGCAGCAAAAACACCACTGGGGGTTTAAACCGGTTTACGGACGTCCTAACCTCACACTTCTCTCAAAGTCACCCTAGCTTTACAAATATTGTAAATAAAGGTATCCCCGCTGGACTTACCCACAACATAGACGACGGTGAACACAGGACAACATGTAAAACATAGCATAATAACTGTGACAATCCGTCAAATATGTACTCAATGACTTTGCTGAAGTCAGAGCACCTGCAGGTAAGCCGTTAAGGGCACGACAGGGAAAAGGTAATACATGAGTCTGGTAAGCTCCTCCTGTATCCAAGTTTAAGAGTATACCATCATAGAGTACTACCCTCGGCCTGTCATCGCGCAAGCAAAGAGGGAAGCGTAGCTACCGACTGTAAAAGGGTCGATAACCAAACATGCAGTGTGTTGCAATATAATAAACCTGAGTTTGGCAAATATCCAATTCTCAATATTGTATGACTCTATTCAAATATATTAAAATGTATCCAATTAATGCATGGCTAATGGAAGTTTGTCTGTTATGACTACTGCTTCATATTTGGATATGATAATCATTATAAATTCTGAAGGGAGGTGATCCCCCGAAAGCAAAAATTGCAACACAAAAAGAGAAAATTGCAGACTCTGTTTTATTGAGTCTGTTCATGAGCAGTAATTGAAAGTGCAACACTGCTCACGCCCCCTAGAACCGGCTTAAGCGGTATTCAATTTTCAGAACAAGAAGTACTGAAATTCATGATCTCGAAGGATCAGAAGGTATAACAACACTGAGAATGAAGTACGGGGCGACGTTTTACGGCCGCAACACAAGCTAATGAATATGTAACGCATCACTCAATCAACTTCTTGTCACTAATGTTCTGATTTAATGTTAAACAGAATGAAATACATACGCCTTCAGAATATCCTCATAAGTATAATTACCTAATTTCAGATCAAGAATATTCCTTATATGGAGTCCAAAGCTCGCTCCAATTTTATGGGTACCAATCACTTTGTCCCACTCAATTCCCGGAGTTTGTATGTGCACCCGTATTCCTTCCACCAAGGCCGACAGTAAGCTACGCCGCACCCTTGCCACCACAGGATAGGTATAATTTGTGCTAAACATTCCAATGTATACGAAACATTTCAAATATGCTTACATTAACCCTCGTAATGCTGAATATTCAAATGTAAAACCATCCTCAATGAATATTAATCAGTTCTAAAATTGGATCAATTGTAACCACTGAATTATAAGGCAAATAATACACTCTTATGCAGACCGTTCCACGAGGATTTCATTTTGGTCTTTTCTGTTTGCAAAGGTAGATATGGTTGTGCCACTGACCGTTTCAAGGCGCTACTCTCTTTGTCACCCTTGCTTTTTTGTGTTTCTTTTGTGTCTTTGTGCCTTTGTATTTGTGCTTGTGTTCGTGTTTGATGTTTTTTGTCTCGTGTGTTTGTGTGTGTACGCGTGTGTGTGTTTGTGTGTATGTGTGTGTGTGTGTGTGTGTGTGTGTGTTTGGTTGTTTGGATGTGTTGCTTGCTTTTTGTTGGTGTTTGGTGTTGGCTGCGTTTACTATGTGTCTTTTCCTGCTCGATTTAACTACTGCAAATGTGGTTCAGAACATCGTTATATGTTTATTCATTAACTGTTAATGTGTAAACAAGTTCTATAAATCTGCCAAATATGACTTAGTTGCCTTACATTTCTCGATTATTTATAAAACCACCGTAGAACATGTCATTGACCACAATGGTCTTAAAGCAGGTGGTAGCTTAATACAGAAAGCTCCTATTTGAACTGCATTAAACTACTTCGACCTATATTAGGCTATAACTTTCCATAAAGACCCATTATTATCATAATAATTTAATAATCGTTTAATAAAATTTCCACTATATCACACTTGATACGGTCTACATACCTCAGCACAACATTTTCATGTTCAATGGTGAAATTGTCTCGCTTTGGATGCTTTTCAAGGACCTTGAGTGCTGTTTTTCGGACGACTTCGTTGTCGTCATGGGCCGCACTTATAAGCAGACCATGGGCGCTCTAAAGATGATATATAAATGTTAGAAGTGCTGAAACAATTATGCCTCAAACTGTTTATATTGCCTAACTAATATGGGCATGCACAAACATACAAACCGCATTACACACATACATACAAACACATCACACAACACTCACACATGCACACACACCTACAAGCACAAACGCACTTACGCATTAACATACAAACCACCATACATGCATGCATATCAACAAAGCACACAACACACACACACACACACGTGCAAACACGCACATACAAACCAACATACACACCAACATACACAGGGATATACGAGTACAAACTGTCCTGGGCTGTTATAATATTTATTTTCTTCAAAGGCTAACAAACATCAAGTTGGCAAATACGAACATAAAAACCTTCCGTTTTGTTCTTAGTGCCTTTAAGTAGTGTGTGCAATACAATGATAGAAAATTGGATTGACTCACTCTATACAAACACATTACCCCTCTAACAGTTGTATCAGTCCCAACACTTTCCTAATATGTTCAGTTTCAAGTGAGTGTGCATTAAAAGTTCTTTCATGCGATTCGATAAAGCAAACAATCCGCGACTACCGCCGCTGTTAACTGAACTTCGAGGCAGTATGCTTTAATAATAAACTGTAATATGTTGGGGGTTACAAGTTACTGAATTGACTGTTAACTTGCTTGTACATAATTTTGGAATTTTGGAACTTTTTGAAAATCATAAGCCCCCGTCCTCCCGTATAGGATACCTATATCTGCTCTTAGGAAACGGATATAACTAATTTACTGCCAGCTGCTATTATCTGCTTCAAGGTTATGCCCTTACCTTTAAATATAGGCTAAATTCATATATCGAATAGTTTGGGTTATAATGAACGGCCGAATTAGTCGGCGTCTCGTATAGATTCACACTCTTTGCACATGTAAACAGGTTCGCTATTGGCAGTGACACATCCAAAGAGAATAAAATAACGTTGTTTTAATATTTGTTACATGTTAACCCTTCTCTTGCTATTCATGACAAAATATCTCTCTGTAAATAGTGAAGACCCTGATGAGATGCACATCAGATTGCACAGAGAAACATTTGTAGACAGTGAAGATATACCGGTATGTAACATTGGTAAAGAAGGAGAAATGTAGTTCAAAATTCAACAAGAGAATGGTAAATAACGATAACTCGTTTAGTAATATAGATTTAATTATAATAAAACCTTCTCATAAAATGTAGATTTTGATGTGAGTTCTTAAGTTTGACGCTCAAATACCCTTGTTTAAAACAATTGAAATAGACATCTTTGTGGTAAAAAAGCAGGAAGTTCAAAACGTTATTATCCTTTAAAAAACTAACCTCGTCGCAGTCAAAATGCCTTAAACTATGTATAGCAGCTCTCCTCCATGCCGTTACTCCCGTGTTAGGCGCCATATAAGACTTGATATGTTGAATTGAGCGCTTCTTCCCAGCGTTGCCCAAACTTTGGAGCAGGACCATTTTAGTTTCAATGTGTTTCCTTGCCACTGAATCGTGCTGTATGATTGATCTTTTACGACGGGGCTGAATGATTTTAACAGATTTGGCTGAAAAGGATAGCGTGACTTATACAAATACAAAATTTCGCTATGTTATCAAACTCTTACTGTGGTCTCGTTATCAAACGGAAGCGCATGCAATCAATGTAATTGCGAAAACACTCTGCATAAATAGTATATTTTGTGCATTTGGCATTGCTTCTTTCTAAATTTGGAAAAATAGTATAACTTTAAAGTTTTGACTTTAATCTTTTACAAATATAAATATTTATGGTCATTTGCAAATTGATACCCAGAAAATGTCGATTTCTTACTCTCATTGTGATGTTGTAGCCAATTTTCGATTTTCTCCACTATTCTGTCTGACACTGTGATGTTTTTGTCATGTAGAGATTTTGCCATGGCGCCTAATGACAAACATGCTCTCTTTCTATTCTTGGACATCGCTGGTGTCTCTGTAGTAACATTAAACGGCATTATGACGTGAATGTACACGCATCTTCATCAATAATATGAAACAGTGAATGTAAAGTCATATAATACAATATTTTACATATGTTGCATTCCGTCATAATTGAAAATTATATAAAAAAAAACTATTGATTTGTACGCATTCTTACTTAACGTTCATCATTGTCATTTTATTTGCCCGAACACAAACTTTGTTAATGACAATGCGATTTATATCCGTACTAGTAGACCCATTCTCAAAAGAAATGGACAATCAATGTCGGCGATATAAGTCAACTGATATTTCGTCAATTAAAAGCAATTAACGTCGTGTCATTGTTTTTCTCAATTTTTCATTATATTAGGATTATTTCATAAACATTTTTACGGTATAAAATGTTGTTCTAAATGGCTTTCCATGCCTTTAAATCTGCAAGGGGTGGCGGAAATTGCATGTCGCCATGGAAATTTTTAGTTTTCATTGTACCCATAATATAGTGTAGAATGTAATCATGCCCGATTTAAACCCCTACATTTATTCATTATTTATGGATGTTTTTCACGAAGACAAAACGGTGCTAAAGCAACCAAACATTAAAATACACTGACAAGCTAATGCAATGTCGCCAAACCTGACCTAATCTACGAGGCTAAACTATAACGGTAAATAGAATATCACATACTGCACGATAATTCTGCAATGCCTTATTCATTCACCCTTTAATAATGTATATCATGTGTATGACAAAAGATTTTTACCAGATTCATCTATGGAGAAAAGATTCAGAGGCCAAGTTTCTAAATTACACTTCGGAAATTTAGCTTTCTAATCTACGAGTCATCACAAATATGCATATTCGTTTCCCCATGAAACACTATATTATGTTTGTTTTGCCAATTTTGTATACCAAATAACCCATTGTTTATCAAAATGTAATGAAAAGTACTTTGAGAAAGCATATAAAATTTTGCTGGCCAATCAAATACAGCGGAAAAGAAAAAATCCTAATCTACGAGGCCTAATTTACGAGACAAATATCTTTCTGCAGTTGTCCCTTCCATCATTCCCGAGTGTCGTGACACTCAATTACGTCTAATTCAATACTTAAACCACAGTCACAAGTAAATAATTCATGGAGGATGTCATTTTGCTACATAATTCTTCTACACAATTCCCTAAGAAAGCGGTGAGTTATTTGACATTTTGCAGAAATAGCTTACAGGATTGCCTCCTTGAATTTGTATACATATTATTTCATAATTATGATTTGAATACCGAATTATCGACGTTTGAATGACATAACTTTTTGCATAATTTAAATATTCCACATGAAAGTTCGGACTCGTAGCTTAGATTAAATTGTCCCGTAGATGAGGATGCAAATATCAAAGTATTTCTGTGCAATTTTTCAAACCTAAAGTAAGTTTAAATTATGCCAGTATAATACAAATCTGTTTAGAAATAATAAATGGTTGAATAAAAACAAGATTGGCAATATATTAATGGCAATTATTTGTAGAATCTTTTCAGAATTGTTTTCGCTACAATATTTACTTTTATTTTTGTTAACTCACGAAAATGTTTACTTGGTATTTCTTCTACAAAAAGAGCAAACATTCACTTCATTGCATTTATTCCTATTGCCCGATCTACATACAAATATAGTCAAGTATGTCTCCTTTCAAATAGGCATTTACAAAGCCACACATACAGTCACGAAAGTGTCCCGTAAATTATAATCTCTTTTGTCCCGTAAATTATAGTAATAGTTTTATTCACATCAACAGGTTTGAGTCCCATTAAAAGGCTGAATTGTTTTATCCGTCCATCCCTACTTTCGTCTGTCTGTCAGTATGTCTGTCTATTCATATGTTGTGATAGTGTTTATTCGTCTCGAGGTGTTGTGTAACTCATTACTCAAACACTAATGGAAGCAGGCTGTTAAAACGTGCATTATTTGAGCATGTGCACATTAAGTTACGGCCAATGAGTTAGCAAAACGTTGTTGGCAGTGTGATAATTTAGAGCAGCAATAATTGAAATAAGAAAGTACAGCCAACCTTTGATAAATGTATAGCTGTCATTGAACATATATAACGATGTATCATCAATATGAAAGATATAGATTCAATGACAGCTGTAAAATAATCAAAGTTGGGATGAACGCATATCTGTTTCAAATGACTTAAAATGAGAATTTATTCGCACTTTGAGCTGTTTGAAAAAGATGATATAGACTCGCCGATAAAAAGGTGAACAATTAAGTGTAGTTTTAGTTCTAATGGAAACTTTGAATTACGAGTATGTAGGAAATCGTGTTAATAGACTTAGCAATGTTTGACTGTACTATAAAATATAACAAACTTAAGGCCATTAAAAGCAGATGAAATTGATTGAAAAAGAAAATGTAATGCGCAAGACAGGCGTCTTGGTACCTACAGGAAAAGGGAGAAAATGTTCATTGTCCCTGAAAAAAGTTTTCTACTTCACATCCTTTACCAATAGTCCTTAAACATAATTTTATGATTTACGGGACAATCCAATGACACACTTTTCCCCAGCAAATGGTTGGTTCTGGGTTATGTGAACGCAAGTAGTAATCACTTTCGTTAATTTTATTAGTAACTCTTGCAAACAGTTAACAATTGATTGTTCGACTGAATCAAAATATTTCCATTACATACATTTGTCAGCGGTCAGTGCATAGTTAAGTCAAAAGGGATGTTTTAACTCAGACAGTAAAATTACAGAGTTGAATATGACGTACAGAGTTGAATTTGAAATTTTCGGTGTACTTGTATACTCCTAAATGTTCGTTTTGACGAATGCTGCTGTTTATAAAGCAATGTATATCATATTATTTGTCAGTCTAATTTACAGGACACATTCCTATAATTTACGGGACAGTGACTTTCGAAAGAGAAATTTTCTTACCAATTGTCTTAACGATTTTGTGTACTTATGTATGAGTTTATAATACATCGGGCACGTTTCCTGACCCTCAAATTGTTTTTTTGTGTTGCACTTATTTTAACTGTGTTAAAGTTAAAATACAACTTTCATGAAACTATATTTTTATGAAACTGAGTGTGGTGTTCAACTCATAATTTTCATACTTAATATCAAAATGTTTCATCAGAAATGGATAAATTCATGCTATATAATCTCAGTTCATACATATAACCTGATTCTTTGAATTATATAACTGTCCGAACTCCATATATAACTGTTAAAAATCAGGTTATGGGTACTATGAACACAAGTAGTAAATTTCTATAGCTTATACATTAAACACTCATTTTACATGATTAATTGTTAATTAATATTAGAACTATTTCGGAATTAGGTCAAAGATACATTAAACATTTCAATATTCACAACTTTTTAGCCATACGACGTAGTTGAAATTTCACGTTTTCATTCGGTGAATTGTCCAATTTATTTGAGAATGGGTCACTAACGGATAGTTTGTGTAATAAACATTCGTACTACAGGACAGTATGTGCAGTAAAGATGTCTCTAATTAGGACCTAAGCCTCTTGACATTCGGTTAGTTGCCTCTCAACATTAAACAAGATGTGTTTGTGAAACACTATGCCCTGATAAAAATGTGCACATCAATACGTTGCACGTGCATGCCAAGTGTGTAGTATGTATATGCAATGGCTATAAAATTAACGCCAACTTTAAAATGTGGGACAACCCAACCCACACACCAAATAAACAACCAACGAACCAACAGACAGGGCAATAAAACAATACGCCCCATGGGGGCAAAGAAATATTTTATTTAGTAAAGTCGAGCAGGAAAACAACACACAAGACGAAACCATCGACAGTGAAAGAAAACACCAGAGTTATATTAGATTTAGGATAACGTAAATAACGTAAAGTTATAGCTGAACACACAGGGATTGCTGCAACGGTCAATCTCTTATCACCTTTGAAAACAGTTTGAGCGATATGAGACGCCGAAGTATTGGGCGTCTCACCAAGATCAAAACTGTTTGACAATACTTCAGTACTTACATTTCAGAGAAGAAATAGAATGATAATCCATTGCGAAAGTTAACCCTACTAGTGTCTATTGTCTCTTATCTGGGCCATTTGTAGTGTAGACCGAGGTCAGAGAGATTTTAAGAGGCAATGTCAATAACTAATTCCAGCAAATATATTGATATTTTTGCTGTTGTGTCCATTCCACATGCAAAATTGGTCGGATCTGGACGAATTTTCCTTAATAATGTTGGAATAAGAGGGTCAAATGAATTCAGGAGAGTCCGGTTGCTTACCTCCTGCATCAGCGTCATTGGCAAAGCAAAGCTCTTCAATGTGGTCTACTAGTTCCTAAAAGTATACAATGGTAAAACTATAGAAGTTATTGCTGACAGTGATTAATATTAACCCTTCTCTTGCTGAATTCTAAAATACATTTCTCCTCTTTACCCATGCCCTGTTGTATAATTACAAGTACACTGTGTACACGTATTTCGCTGTGCAATCACTGCAGTGGAGTGCAATGGTTGCGCTATCAACTTGTAAATACTGCAGACACAGATGAGACAGCTCCTGCAGGAGCTGTCTCATCTGGGTTTTCTCTATTTACAGGTGGGTATATTGGCGTGAATAGCAAGCGAAGGGTTAAGGGATTTGACAGAAAACTTTCATTAATCTATAATGTGATTGTCCATATTATGCTGAAAATATACCAGCTTACTCTCTGATCTGAAGAATTTTAAGTCCAACCTTTTCATATTATTTCTACAACCTGATGTTTTGCTGGATATTAATAGATATAAATGAGGCTTTACAAAGGACATTCCACTTTCAAAATGTATTTACTGTAAATGAGGATTTACTGTATATAAAACAAGATTTTACATACATAAATTCGATTTTGCTGTACAGTAAAACCTCTCTTAACCGGCAGTTAAATTTTAGTATGAATATCGGTCTTGGAGACAGGTGGCAGCTTAATGCAGGGTGAAAGTCATGCAGAAAGCTCCTAGAGGAGCTTTCTGCATGACTTTCACCCTGCATTAAGCAGCCACCTGCTTAAAAGTATCTGAATTATTATCTACTAGAATTCCGGTTAAGAGAGGTTATACTGTATATAATTTCGACTTTGCTGTTTTTAAATTTAAAGTGTTGACGTTAAAGTACACACTTGTCCTCACTTACTGTTACTGGAGATTTGAGTGCAATGCAGTGGAAAAGACACCGTCTTATGTCGTCTTCAGTTGCGTTTGGGTGTGCCAGTACAAGATCTAGTATCATCAGTTGAGCATCGGGACTTCCTTCGTGTGATATTATGTCCAGGAATAGGTTGCGCTCATCTACACAGATGACATCGTCCACTTCGCACACTTTTGACAATGCAGTCGTACCAAACTTTATGAAATCTTCGCGTTCGAGAGATGTCATTCTTGCTCGCAATTCATGCACACACTCTGTTCTATTGCGGTCGTCTGGAAGGTAATACTTTTTTAGTAATTGTTACACAATAGAACAATGTGTGCATATATTAGCACAATGTGTGCATATATCTCACTGCAACACACGTGTATATACAATAGTTTCATGACATGAAAAATGTTACTGTCAATACCAGAAACGGGCAATGCGAATGAACCCAGGACTATTTAAGTCACACTATTAAGCACGTTATTGCCGAAGATAAAGACTGCTTCAACAATTTATAGCTAAATATAACAAACTCCTTTTCTCTGTTCTTTGCAACAACAAAACTAGGTGTAGTATAATAGTATGTCTTAATGTATTTACGTCTACTTTCTGACAGTTGCTTGCAAACCAAGATATAGACCGAATTCATGGTATAGGCACATTATTCTGAATGCTTGCACCAGACGATATTCAATTTCTTTATTGGTCTTCCTATTTATATCGTGGTTTGACATCATATCACGACGTCTACGCGTTGGTGGTTAAAAGACCCTGAGGTTGTTCAGTGTATGGAAAACAGTCGTTCTTTCATGCACAGTAATACAAGAATGACTGGAATTCGAACCACAGCGATGAGGGGCTTAGTCTGCTAGCTGCAAACAATAACCACTGGAGTACGGAGGACAGTGATATCCAGTAGTTTAAGAATGACAGTTTGGAGAATAAATGACCGGGTTTTATGTTCCAAAAGCACCATGACCCTTTTAATCCTTTGTCTAATATATTCCATTTAAAACAATTCGCGTAATGCTATTACGTCTAACATGAGTGCTCGTTAAGTTAAGATTAGGTAAGATTACAGAGGTTATATGCGCTGTTGCGTATCGACAAATTTACGACATATTAATGGGACAAAATCAAAGAATGTATCCACTATGATTGATACTGAACCCGCTGTAACAAAGAAATGTCAGCTCAAATTTGAAACTAGTGCAAGTTTGATTAGTCTCAATTCTAACAACCTTTGACCGAGTTTCAAATAGCTTAGATCCTGATGAGACGAAAACGTTTCTCAGGGCCTCACCTGGATCCAAACTGTTTCACGATAGTCAAGAGTCAATTCGTGTTAACGAGAGTTAATCATTCATTAGGAAGCAATTTATTTATAGATTGAAACCCTGATAATAGAAGTAAAAGAAACTTACTTGCGCAATAGAAGCGGTGATAACTGGAATGTTCCTTATAACTATTTGCTTTCGTGAATTTGTTAAACTATCTAACTTCTTTCAAAGGTTATAAAACATCGGACGTTAATATTAGAACACCACTGTCTAAATTGCGCAAAAAAATGATATCCAGATGAGACGCCGTGGAGCTTCTTATCGGAATCCAAACTATTTAATGCTATGATTTTGTTTCTGACAAAAATACAATCGTAGCAAGAAAAGCAGTACAAGAAAACCATTTTTTAGCATTATTTACATACGACAATTGCTCACAAATTGCAAAAGGCACAACAGAGCAACAGCTAAAGATAAGGAATGACCACAACATAAGGTTGGTAGAGAAATACAAGAGTTATATTTGAACATGGTTTAACGTATGCGTCTTAGCTGGACCAATTCTTTTAATAAAGGAACCCACATTTGTTTGGGATGGCGTGGATACATTTTAAGTTCTCCCGTATCTCTGATTCAATGGACGACAGTGGCACCTTCTCTTTGGGTTTCTGAAAATAATCCAACATTATTTGAAGGTACGTTGTTTTGCAATGTTTAAAAAAGAACAGCAATTCAGCTGATGTATACAAACGACACTTAATAAGAAAACACTACCTTCCGGGTTTACAAGCAATGTGTTCCAAACATCGACGAACCATTACAGAATATATATTTGATCAGAGACTGTTTGCAGGGGTATCAAACCAATCACAAAAGCCGAAGATGAGTGGTACATGGTGACAAACAGTGTGTGTGAAACACCCGTAATATACTTTCCCTTTCTTGTGATTCAGATGATCGGAATAAAATAGACATGAATATGGTTAACCTTTTCCGCATTAACCTTTTAACGCATTTTCATGCCTTTACAAACAGAGTAGACCGAGATCAGACGACACCCCTTTGATCCGTTTGGTCAGGGTCTGCTCAGTATGCTTATGAAATTATAACAAATTACAATTTAGCAAACAATTATAACAAATCTGACTCTACAGTTACCATACCAAACATTCAGATGTTTGTTTTCCATAACAAAGTTTTAGCTAATAAATACTCACCATACCATTTTTCTTACTGTATTATTCAACAGGTAAAGCAGAGCCACATGTAAATGTACGTACTCAAATACTGAAATTGCTATTTGTCCACCAAACCCTATGTTGTGACCACTCTTTAGAATGATCTCGACAAAATGATTCACAACAAGAGTTTGGTTGATAATTAATGGTTACTCTTGAACATGTTATAATTTATGTATCTTATCTGGACCTCGTGGGAATGGGTACATTACTTATGGTGTTAATGGTTATTTCCTTTAGGCTATGCTCTTTCTATTGTGATATATATATATATATATATATATTTGTATTTCTTAGATAATGGCGTGTAAGTCAAATCATAGTGTATTCTAGACAGAAAATATGTATAGGAAACTGACCAGTTTTCTTGATTTACAAGTGTATATGATTTGATTCAAGGGACACGTTTTATAGTATAAAACTGTAATACGTGTTCATTGCACTTATGAACGGTTTCTGCATGATATTCTTGGAACTGTTGTGAAACCATGGGGTGACAATCATGCATTAAGTAGCCACCTGCCCAAGTGTATTTAAATTCTTAACCGGACGTTAAATTTAGTAGACATATAGGTGGTCCTAGAGACAGTAGCCGCTTAATGCAGAGTGAACGTCATAATGAAAGCTCCTCTGCATGACCTTGACCCTATATTAAATAGCTACCGTCTTAAAACTAAACCTGTCTAAATTTGCTAGAATTCCGGTTTAGATGGGGTTTTCTGTACTTTACAAGTAGGTGTCGTAAAATCATACCTCACGTATTAGCAGAGTGTCCTGGTGCATGCTGTCCATATCATGACCAACTGCTGCTTCGAAATGCTTGCTGGAATGATAATACAGAATTTATTTACTTTCTGTTATGGAAATATGTCATTAAAATATATTGATATCTTAACTCTCATTTTCGATATCATGACTCTCCGGCCTTTAAATTTAGCAGATATTTGTCTTCCGCCCTTTTGTATTCAACTAACTCAAGAGCAAATATATCAGTCAGCAAAGATGACATTGACCAGGGATATAGTTCAACAGCATATCCCCAGTCTGATAACACTGCCTAGTTCGGTTCCATAAATACAGTAAAACGCCGCTAAGGCGACCACCTAATATATATATAATTCTGGGTGCTAGATGCAGGTGGTTTCTTAATGCAGGACAAAAGTAATGCAGATTTGTCCTGCATTAAGCAACCACCTGCTTATAAAGACAGATATGGTTATTCTTTAAATGGTTGCATTAGAGGGTTTTACTGTACTTTAGTTTTATTTAGACCACAATATCCCTTTTACTGCGGTACACGCATGTACTGGTATTTGAACACAGTATTAACCCAGACTAGAGGGCTGCTAGAGATGTCCTCTTATCAGTGTTTACATTTGTGTGTCATTCAAAATACTCCAGACCGTGTACGTTTTTCATACTGAGCGGACTCTACATTTAAACACTAATTGGCAATTCCACTCTACGTACTTAGTGTTGAAAGTGTTAAGACCACGTAGACCACGTATCTCAATTAATATATTCCCTCATATTGACGCCTTCTGGCGACTATGTAAAGGTCTAGTTTTGAAACCATGAAAAGAACATTTGCTATTTTTATATTTTCCTTGTATCTGGTAAATGCTTCTTTTCAGTAGATTTATCTATGGACGTTGCATCTAAAACTAGCTTATAAGCATATGGGTTAAGCCTTCTTCTCTTAAGCCTCGTTATGTACAGGTGAGTCTGAAAAACAGCTTTTCTCAGATGTGGTCGGCGAGACGTGAATAGCGTTAACAGATACGAAATAAAACCCCAACCCAAATGAAGCTGAAACATCGGTGAATAAAATCGGGATAGTCGATATCAAACAAATGGATGTTTTGTCATTTTCAACGTTTATTTGGTAGGTTTTCTTGCGATATACCACTTTGCAGCATATAAATAAATGAGTTGTGTATATTTTAGGTATTTCTGAGTTACTGCATTTTTCAACTTTATGCACACTGCAAACTAAGATCTAGAATCTTGAAAGAATACCTTACCTCTTGGCAGTCATCTTCATCTTGCTTTTGCTGATGGATGCTATTTTTGGAAACTCTGAAAATATAAATCGAAAGTTCTCTCCAGAACATATACATGTACTTCAACCAATCAATGACATGGGCCAACAAATCGTCGCTTTGATTGTCTAATGCAACGCTATATTCTTTAGTTAAAAGCATATGGTCTGATACGTGGTTTCATCCCAAATCCTGTTCGTAGGCCCCTTGATATACTTTAATTCCCCCATTTCTCTCGCTGTCTCTGTGTCTCTTTGTTTCTGGTTCTCTCTGTCTGTTTCTCGCTCTGTCTGTGTCACTCGCTCTGTCTGTCTGACTGCCTCTCTGTCTTTCTTTCTGTATGTTTATCTCTTTCAGTCTATGTCTGTCTGTTTTTTATTGTTGTTACTCTCTCTCTCTCTCTCGCTCTGTCTCTCTAGCTCTCTCTTTCTTTCTGTATCTAGGTCTCCCTTTATTTGTCGTTCTCTCTCTTTATATATATCTACTATCTCTCTATGTCTCTCGCTCTCTCTTTCTCCCTCATTATGTCTCCCTCTCTCTATCTCGTTACATAGATAATTAGATAATTGATCGTATAACAATATTTATATATTAATAATTATTTTACCTCCGGATTCATCTTCTGGTATTTCTGCTTCCCCGTCCATAAGGTTGCTGCAGAGAGGAATAAATATAAAATAAAATCCCTCTGCAACGACTACTTAAATCATAGACAGTTTGTGTTTTATACAGTAAATCCCTCTAATGCGACCATTTAATGAACACACACGGTTGTCTTCATAAGCAGGTGGTTGCTTAATGTAGGACGAAAGTTATGCAGAAAGCTCCTATAGAAAACACTGTGAATGTTGCCCATGTTGGTGGTCGCATTAGAGGAGTTTTACTGTAGTTATAGTTTATAGTTGTAGCTAATGCAGGAAGACTTATGAAAAGGCAAGAAAAAAGAAGGTTTTTTGCATTACGTGACATAAAGTGTGCATTATTTGATATCACTACATCTATTTATCTAGTGGTCGCTAAATGTTTACTTTACTGTGTACACGTATACATGTATATATAGACTACTGTTATGGTAGATTATAAGGTTGAATGCAACCATATGCAGTGTGATACACATGGTTGGTTGGTTGTTGAAAATATGGAATCTGATCTTTCTGCAAATAACAATATTTTGGCAAATACATGTACATTAAAACACTGCTGCTGTCTGCTTAAACAGTATACGGAATTCTGCTACCGACATTTGAACACATTTAACCCTTCGCTTGCTATTCACGTCAATATACCTACCTGTAAATAGTGAAGACCCAGATGAGACAGCTCTTGCAGGAGCTGTCTCATCAGGGTCTGCACTATTTACAAGTTGAGTGTGCACAGCAGTGATTGCGCAGCGATATACTTGTACACAGTGAAGATATATGTAATTATACAACAAGGCATGGGTAAAGAAGGAGAAATATATTTTAAAATTTCCTCCATATGGATGCTTTCTAACGCTTTTTCAAACTGATTATACCCAGATCAGCAGGGTCCTGTAGCCGCCTTTGTATCAGCGTAAGCAAATATTATATATGTGTACACGTGTTTTCTACAATTCCTACCATGACTAAAACTTCCCCTGTGTATATTCCATTATATTTACATTCGCCCTGCAACGTCCTTATATAACCTTATTCTAAAAAGAAAGTTGCATAACCTCATGAACACCGGAAGCACGTCATTCATTTCTTAAATAAAAGTTCAGCTAGTTGATGTTCATAGTCAGTATGTTTGTCCTTAATACCCATGGCATTATTGCTTAGATAAATAGCAATGAAACCCTTTACTCCATAAATACGCTTTTGCAAACATATAGGAGCCGTCTGATCAGGGTTTGCTCTATTTGTTTTTGAAATGATATAGATATGACTCTACAGTTTTTGCCATTACCTACATATCCTACGTTCTTCATATTCCATTATGAAAATTAATCTGATTAATATGCATGAATATTCATGTAGAAAAAGGGTTAAAGTGCGTAGTACAAGAGTCAATCATATTACATTACAATGGGCCTATCGACAGTATTTACAATTTCTGATAACTCATGCAAAAGACACAAATACAAAATTGCTGTTGTCTACTACTATCTAATTGGAACTTTCTTCCAGACAGTGTGTCAGAAATGTTATTATGTATCCCCATTTAGTGGAGGGAGACATATTGATGTTGTGCTTTCTGTCTGTCTGTCCGTCCGTCCATCCGTCCGTCCGTACGTACGTCCGTCTGTCTGGCTGTTAAAATTATTGTGCAGCTAACTTCTCCTACACTATTAGAGAGATTTCCTTCAAACCTTTACATATGAACCAGCTATGTGTAAGGATGGTCATGTGGTTTGGAATTTTGGCTGCAGCAATTTTGACAGAAGTTATGGCCCTTTGTAGTATTTCCTTATACAGAATATATAGCGAAACAATCTTGTGCAGCTAACTCCGCCTACACTATTTGAGGGATTTACTTCAAACCTTTACATATAAACCAGCAATATGCGAGGATGGTCATGTGGTTAGGAATTTTGGCTGCAACAATTTTGACAGAAGTTATGGCCCTCTGTAGTTTTTCCTTATATAGAATATATAGCGAAACAATCTTATGCAGCTAACTTCTCCTACACTATTTGAGGGGTTTACTTCAAACTTTCAAATATGAACCAGCTATATGTGAGGATGGTCATGTGGTTTGGAATTTCGGCTGCAACAATTTTGACAGAAGTTATGACCCTTTGGAGTTTTTCCTTATATATAGAGTAATAGCGAAAAGTCTTGTGCAGCTAACTCCTCCTATACTATGTACGAGTTTTCATTCAAACTTTTACATATGAACCAGCTATATGTGAGGATGGTCATGTGGATTGGAATATGGGCTGCAACAATTTGAACAGAAGTTTGGATATTTTTCAAATATGAAATTAAGTGATATTTGACTATACTCCTACTCCTTCCTTAAAATGCCCAAAACTCAAGAATATTATTATTATTATTATTATTATTATTATACCACATTTATATAGCGCTCTTTTCATACAGGATATGTGCGTTCAAAAGCGCTTCACAAAGATATATTTACTGTACAATAATGCGTAAATTACAGAACATTTAAAATAAAATATATTTAATACTTATATATAGATAAGAATAATAATAAAATAGAATTTATTTAGGACATTGGTAAATAAGCTAATCTTTTCCGTAAGTTTATCTGTCTGTGTCGTATTATGTTCTATTATAGTGTGTCAACGCACTCAGATTACAAAAAACAAAACTTGAATGCAACATTCTATGCGCAGTGCCAGTACGTCCCATAATTTTGACCCAGACTCAACAGACTTGGGTACATTCGTTTAACATACAACACTGCACATAACATATTGCCGGAAAATTGGGTAACA
Source organism: Azorinus chamasolen (assembly GCA_963576725.1). Lineage (NCBI taxonomy): Eukaryota > Metazoa > Mollusca > Bivalvia > Cardiida > Solecurtidae > Azorinus > Azorinus chamasolen. The sequence continues at coordinate 62,340,268 of OY755245.1, forward strand.
GAACAGATCAATTTTAAGTTCATGCATATAAACTAAGCAATACAAATACACAACTGTTATATACGCGCACTATGCAACCCCTCCAGTCAAACACTATTCGACCCGCTATGGCAATGAGGGAGTACACAGCGTATCATATTTTAATAGAGTTGTAATTGGGTATATCTAAAGTTTAATTACAGAATAAAATGTCTTATTATTGGAACCCAAAAAGCCCAGCCAAAGTAGAGCTAAAGAAGGGATCACGTATACTGTTCCTGCAACATATCCCACCGGCTGCAATGGCAAAGGAATCACATCGGACAAATCGAGACTGATTGAGACACGCGATGCTGCAGTAGACCGTACAGGCTTAATTTGCCCGCTGCCATATATTACACGACCCAGTTCACTGGTAAGCAAAAATACGGAAACTGGGTCAGCTTAACAGGAATCCTGGCACTGGTTAAGGGCAGGGTAGCAAGTCATGCCAGCAAGACTCCCAATGTACCAGCGCGGAATTATACCGTAGAGGGATGCCCTGTTCCACTACGGTGCTCCCTCCGGCATTGGAACTGGAGTTACCAGAGGTACCAAGCATATAGGGATGCCCCGTTTGACAACAGCACTCCCTCGGCCACCGCAACAACTGGACAGCGGAATCCCGCTGACACAACACCCGCACGTTCAACAGCAAGGGGATTCCCTAGAAGTCCATAAAAATATGGATGAGGTTTTTGTTATTCATTTATCTATTTTCTACATTTGTGCAGCATTATATTTGAAAAAAGGGGTTTAATAGTCCACAGTCATAAGGAAGTGGCAGGATCAACACTCTGTGGCCAATGCAGCAATTATGATAACCGACGATTAGCAGGTACGTTTTCTAAACTGCCCTAATAATATATGTTGAAGAAATGCGTTTTCAGAGATTTTTTGAAACATGCCAGTGAGCTTGCATCTCTAATGCCTGACGGAAGAGCATTCCAGAGTTTGGGAGCTGCATGCATGAAACTTCACCGTACTTTACCTTACGACTTTTTGGTACAACCAACGACAAAGAACTACTTGCTGATCTTAATTCTCTGCGGGGCCTGTACACGTCAAGCATGTCGACAATGTACTTGGCGGATTCATTGTGCATGGCCTTATACGTAAGTGTCAGAATTTTGAATTCAATCCGATGCTGAACCGGAAGCCAGTGAAGTTCTTTCAAAACCGGCGTGATATGATTATATCGAGAAGTCCTTGTTATGATGCGGGCTGCTGTGTTTTGCACTCTTTGAAGCTTCCGCAGTGTTTTGTTTGGAATTCCATGCAGCAATGAGTTGCAGTAGTCTATCTTTGATGTAACCAGAGAGTTCACCAAAGTCTTGGTAGCAGCAGGCGAGAGATACTTTCTTATATGACCTATTCGTCGGAGCTGTGCATAACTAGACCTACACACGGAATTGATGTGTGATGTCATATCCATTTGTGAATCGAGCCATGCGCCGAGATTCTTTATACACAGAGATGGCTTGATTTTAGAGGGTCCTACTTGCACATGAATCTCTTCAGGTACTTCTGTGTTTTTAGTATGAAACAGTATGATCTCGGTTTTGTCAGTATTGAGCTTCAGCATGTTCTGGTGCATCCAAGACACTAGCTCCTTGAGACAGTTCTCAACTCGTGATAAAGCTTCCTGTTGACAGGAAATGTCCTTGGGCTTAAATGATAGGTATAATTGTGAGTCATCGGCATAAAAATGGTGGTTGAGCCCATGGGTTCTGCATATTGAGCCGACAGGTTTTGTGTACATGATGTAGTGCTTCGGTCCTAGGACCGATCCCTGTGGCACGCTATATCTCATGTTAACTGGAGTGGACAATTCCCCATCTATTGACACTTTTTGATAGCGGTCATTTAGATAGGAGGTCATCCACTCAAGAGGTTTCCCAATGATTCCGAAGTCTCTTTCCAGGCGTTTCAGCAACGTTTCGTGATCGAAAAGAATATGCATGTTACACAGTAAGTATACTCTGGAAATAAATTGCTTACAATTTACAATGTCAGTATTTTGACATATGAATTTATTCCTCTTATGGGTGCCAGGGTAGAGGGTGCCAGGGGGTGCATACATTCCTCTTATGGGTACGGGGGCGGAGTACCGGGGGGAGACATGTGTTTTTCTCAAAAACAAACTCTAGTTTATGCTGACAAGAGGCCATATTACCCAGTGTATCATCTGCATTTTAAATGGTTGCATACGTTATCACAATTAGCCGCTAACGTACATAAAAAAATCATAGTTACAAACATGCCGCTGTGAACAATACTGTAATAATTATAGTGTAACAGCGCTGCAGATAGAAGACGTACCCAAATACTAAAATTGTCATTTCTCCACGAAACGCTATACTGTGACCACTCTTTAGAATCATCTCTTTGAGACGATTCTAAAGAGTGGTCACAGAAAAGGGCTTGTTGGAATTCTTGAAAATGTTTTAGTTTACGCATCTTGTCTGAATCTCTAGTGTAATATACAACGCCATAGGCGTATCCATGTTTAACCCTTCGCTTGCTATTCACGTCAATATACCTACCTGTAAATAGTGAAGACCCAGATGAGACAGCTCCTGCAGGAGCTGTCTCATCAGGGTCTGCACTATTTACAAGTTGATTGTGCAACCAGTGCACTCTACAGCAGTGATTACACAGCGAAATACATGTACACAGTGAAGATATATGTTATTATACAATGGGCATGGGTAATGAAGGAGAGATGTATTTTAAATTTCAGCAAGCGAAGGGTTAACCCTTTACCTCATGAACATTTAGTAAGACACATTGACCTCACGAATATAAATCAGCTGAATTGTTATGGTGGCATTATGACAAATGAAATATTTACTATTGCAGAAACTGTAGAATCATATTTATAATTTCTTCAGGCAAACAATTGACCCTGATCAGTCGGCCAATAAAGGGGTCATCTAATTTGGGTCTATGTTGTTTGCAAATGCATTAAAATGAGTGTCGATGGAGTAGAAGGGTTAAACCTATGAATCATATACAGTGCTCCCTCCCTACAACGACCCTCTCAATAACGATTCCCTCCTTACAACAACACATGTCACTGTTTCCGAAACATCAATGCTCCAGAAACAACTTTTTCCATCGTATTTTCTTTATGCCTCCATCAAACCCTATGTTGTGACCACTCTTTAGAATCGTCACTTTGTGACGATTCTAAACAGTTGTCACAACATAGGGTTTGATAGGGGCATACCGGTTTTAGTTCTCGAAATATACCTTATCTGGAAATCTGCAAACAAGCTAATTATGTTGATTTTCCCTCCCTATAACAACTCCCTCTGAACAACACATACAATCTTCGTATCCCAAAGGGTGTCGTTGTAGAGAGGGAGCACTGTACATCACATAATGAAAGTTGTTACAAAGTTGTGAGTTGTTCCTTGTTTACTTTATAAAATACCAGATCTTTATCTTTAGACGCCTCTTCTACCTACGTAAATACTGTCAATTGTGATGTCATGGAAGATTAATTGTTTGAAATATTGATATCAAAGGTATTCAAAACTTCCTCATATAAATGTCGTTAGCCAAACATCGAACTCGTCAATCATTTCAGGTAAGTATTTAAAAGCATGCACTTGGCTGCTACTACAAATGCTTCTTATTTATTTGCAGAATACAGTCGCCAGGGTCCTAATATGTTAGTTTGAAGTTAACCTCCTTTTTATCCCTTATAATACTAAAATTTTAATAAAGTGTCCTTCTGCACCAATTACATGTCTCAGTATACACCCCCCCCCCTCTTCATTTTACAAGCAGCAATGAAACGGTTTGGATTAAGAAAGACATTAATATATTCGTCGTTTCCTCTGGATCCCAAAAGTGTCCCAGTTGAAATGAGTTAAACTTCAAATTGCAGATTGACTTTCTTTTCTGGCTGGCATTTGCAAACAGCTTGGATCCAGATGAGGGTCATCAGGATCCAAGTTGTTTGACACTCGACCACTACTTGAACCTCTTAAATGCTGTTCATCTTGATCGTATCGCAAGTAGTCAAAATATCACAAGACTCAAATTTGAGCAGACATTATTTAGCTGGGTTAGGATTGAGATGCCATAAATAAGTTACATAATTATGATAAAGCGAGGGTACACATGTAATAAATGCCATAAAAAAGACGACTACTTACAAGTATCCTTTATCTACATGTATTAGACAGTGGGGACCCTTGACTAACAATGATTGACAAGTTGTATATAAACATAAGATTTCCATTTTACCTACTAGATTGGAACACTTGAAGTTTAGCCATGTTATCTATGATTGTCTTTGAAAAAAAGTTAAGTCCAGATGACACGACAAGTAGCTGTAAGACAGTCTAGTGGGGTTATATTTAAAATACAGTGTACATTATTTAAATTGGGTCCCGGCTTGTTCCGGATTAGACGACAACTAACTGTATGGTACTCTAAACGTTTCTGTTTACAATGCAAACTGTATTATTTATGTTGGGTTCCGGCTTGTTCCTATACAGCCTAATGTCATAAGAGAACAAATGAGGACGATGATGTAAAAGCGCTTTAACCGGACCGAGTATATTTGTTAACGTCCGTTTCTCCTCACCATGGGCTAATTGGACACCCCAGGGAGAGAGGGAAAGGATACAGAGAAACCCGGGCGAGATACCCTACTCTTATTATCGAAAGAGTTTCTCTGGTGCTTTCGATAATAAGAGTAGGGTATCGCGTATATGAGATATAATATAAATTATGCGTACAGTGTAGACCCAGATCAAATGGCCACTAGGGGAGCCCTTTGATCAGGGTTTGCACTTTTTGTCATCAGCTCATTCTCTCAAGTGATATATTTTGATGCAAATGCTTGTTAAATTTAAATCAATATTCAGAAAGGGCGGAGCCAGTTTTAATTATTCAGCAGATTGTATAAAATGTAAAATGCTGCGTGTTATATCAATGACATGTAGGAGGATGTCGCAGAAGACACAATAGCTGTTCTTATATTACCTGTTGTATGTCACATACATACTCTCTGTCCGTTCTTCTTTTATATTATATGTATTTAAGCTTTTACTCCATATTAAAGTATATGCCTTTTCGCGCTTTTACATGATATACCCAGATCAGACGGCTCCTGTATGAACCATGTAGACGAATTTGGACTTCTGTAGAAGTCGTCTGATCGGGATCTACTCTGTTTGCTCATGCAATATCTTACATCTGATTATATACTCTCAGTCATTATCATATAACATTACAATACAATAAAACCCGTCTAAAGCGGATGTTATATTTAGTATAAATATCGGTCCGGGAGACAGGCGACTGCTTACTGCAGGGTTAAAGTCATACAGGAGCTTTCCGCATAACTTTCACACTGCATTGAGCAACCACCTGCATGGAAGGACCTAAATTATTCTTTATTAAAATTCCAGTTTAGAGGGGGTTTACTGTATAAGAAAATTAGATAATTAGAATTATTATTTCAGGAGCAGTCACGTATAGGGTTAGTGATACTTCACTAACACACTATCACCTTCGGCCTTTAACCCTTTACTTCATGAATATTCATGTAAGAAGTTCAGAAGTCTGTAACCCAACAGAGTGAAAGTCATACAGATAGCTTCTCAAGGGCCTTTGTGCATACACTTTCGCCCTTCTTTAAACAGTCACCTTCCTAAAATGTTCTTTTTTTCTTCACTTAAAGATCGGATTGGCGAATTTTACTCTGCCTTTTCTATAGGACTTAAATTATGTCTTGATATTTGCTTATCTCGATTGTGCGATTGACTACTTACCGGGTGGCCTTATTGGGTGAACTTCTCAGTGTAATGTTATCAGTGCTGTCGACGTGAAGTGGGGTGCCCCTCCAGTCCAAGTGCACGGTCTGCAAATTTGACAACCCGTATTTAGGAACAAACAAACAGCTCGATAATATTAAACTAGTTTCCCGCAGTCTTATCCAATGTCATCGTTTATCAAAGTTCGTATTCAACCGTCCTTATGCTATCGGCGATATTAGTGATTTCTGCTAACAGCTTGGATCTAGATAAGACGCCGCGTTAGTCTGGATCCAAGCTGTTTGACACTCGATCAGTTGGTTCTCATAAGCTTGAATTGATCGTTAAATAACGTTTTGCATTCATTCATTCATCAGGATCAGTAAAATATTCAGCAAATCAGAGGTTGGGCAATATTTTAGGATGAGCTGGGTTAACCCTTTCGATGCCAATCTGTGATCGACTATGCAAACAGTTTGGATCCAGATGAGACACCGAGTGACTCGAGTGATTTGGCATCTCATCAGGATCTAAACGTTTTGTTAAGGGGCGATTGGTCAGATTTGAGTTCTAAAGCTTTTGATTGGTCAAAAACTTGAGAACAAACTCAGACTCAACTAAAAAGTTTTATAAGCATGTCAACAGTTTTGCAGACGACAAAGTTTAGCTGCGAAAGAAAGGTAATAGTGTCGCCGTCTGCACAAGTAAGTTAGTGCCTTCTACACACCAGAATTATGGAACTTTCTTTATATCCAGTATGAAAAACCTATTTAAGAATTGTCCGATTATTTTCGGGGTTGCTTATGTCTTCATCTCACAGGGACGCTTTTTTGGCGCCTTTGCAAACAAAGATCCAGATCAAACAGCTCATACAGGAGTCGTCGAATCAGGGTCTGCCCTCATTGCTTGAGTCATAATATAGATCTACAGTCTTTACCAAACCGCAACATATTTCTGTTTATAATGCCTTTAAAATATTGTTTATTAATATCCACACAGGCATTGCTTTTAAAAGTTGTAATATTTAACCCATTTGCTCCCAGTGGGATTCTTCCATGCTTATATATTGGATTAGTCCAGTTTTTATCTAAGGGATGCCTTGTCAGAATTTTCAATTTCGTTTTGTTTATATTGAAATTGCTATCAGCAAACAGTGTAGACTATGATCAGACGCCGCATTATGCGGCGTCCAATCAGAGTCTACACTGTTGCCTAAGTCCTAAATATGGGATCGTGGGAGCAAATGGGTTAAGCAAACTACTGAGTGATTGTCATTATCGGTGCTTCATCTTGACCCAAATGTTTTACAAAGACTAGCAAGTCACACTTTGATACGGGTTAAAGCATGTCTATCTTTAATCAAAATAAGACACTCAGTAGAACATTATTCTTAGATTAACACTTAACCTGTCGAAAAAAATGCTTTACTCAAACCCCGATATGCTGTAGTTTTCACATCTGGTTTCTTTATGTGTTTAGGAATGTATTGCCTGAATGCCGATCGAGGTACTCGTCGTACCATCTGGATCCATGTTGATTGCAAAAGCGACAAAACTTGCTGCAGCTGTTTCTACCTAGCGGAGGTTAGTTGAATGACGTAAAACGGGTCAGATTAACCCTTTGTCTGCTTAGCGCGTTCTAGCTTTTGCAAATAGTTTGGATCCAGATGAGATACAAAGTAACTCGGCGTCTGATCAGGATCCAATCTGTTTGACACCCGGTTCATAGTTCCTTAAACGTTTGAACTAAGGGTGTAAGTACTATTGTAACAGATCAGGGGTTTTAGCATAAGAAGAGTTAAAAAGTGCCATTGTTTTGGTTTTAAAGAGCATTGTAATTATCTAAATATGGTTATCGTAAGTGGAGTGAAAATGGAAACACTTGTTTTCGCAGGTTTAGAAGCCACATGGTATGTACATTTGAACTTCGATATCTCAAACTCGGTTAACTCGAACTTCGAGATAACTCGACCTAAAACGTCAGTCCTTCCAAAATATACAAAACAGAATTATTCTAAACTGTATCACTCAGTATATAGAAACACATGTGACAGCTTGATGCAGGTCGAAAAAAATGCTGAAAGCTCCTAAGGAGCTTTCAGCATTACTTTCGACCTACATTAAGCTGTGAACTTGATAGAAATGCTTCAGATTAGAAATCGGATAACTCGAAGGTCTGTTATGTCGAAATAATTAGTATGGTCCCTCGAAGTTCGAGACATCGAAGTTTAACTGTAATTTGCATATGTAAACATGTTGGATCCAGATGAGACACAGAGTTAGTCAGCGTCACATTAACCCCTTCCGTGCCACAATGACGGGTCTATGATATTACATGCAAACAGTTTGGATCCAGATGAGACGCCGAGTAATTCGGCGTCTCATCAGGATCTAAACTGTTTGTTACTGTTACTATGTTTTTGAAACAAAAATGAAGAAAATCAAAAGAATGAAAATTTGTAGCAGACGACAAAGTTAGCAGACGACAGAGTATGGCAGCGAAAGGGTTAATATTCAATATTAGTTAGGTACATTATTGTAATATGTTTGACTATTGGAGAGACTGTAGAATCATACCTATATTATATCGAAAGCAAACAGAGCATACCCTGATCAGACGGCTGTTACAGGAGCCATCTGATCTGGGACTACTCTGTTTATTTATGGAATAAAGGGCTAAAAGGTTACCACAATTCGATAGGACAGTGCTGATGACATGACTAAAAGTAGAATAATCTAATCAATGCATACTAACAAGCCATCTGATGTAGAGCTAAACTGTTTCCAAACAGTGATTATATCCGACGTTCCGTTGCCTCTGACTTAGGTGGCAATATGATAAACAAATTGTAATCAATTATTGAAAAAAAAGATAATTATCGATTGTGCACCATCCACTGAGATGGCAAGTGCATGAAGTGTATTTTGAAACCATACTCATTAACATCAACCTGATGCATTAGGATCCAATTAAAATAATGAATTGAAAGTATATATGTTTTAGAAAATTCAAGCTAAATATAGTCCAGAGGCCCAGATAAGATGCGTAAATTCGACCATTTTAAAGAATAACTCCTTTATATTTTTTACAAATCACTATACTGTGACCACTCTTTAGAATCGTCTCTTCGAGACGATTCTAAATAGTGGTTAATGTATTGGGTTTGGTGGAGAAATTGCGATTTTGTTTGGTACGCACCTTTATCTGTTGGTCTTTGACGACCATTTGTGTGTTGCAGACGACAGTTACTTAGCGTGTTCACCCTTCGCTTGCTGAATTTTAAAATACATTTCTCCTTCTTTCCCCATGCCCTGTTGTATAATTACACATATCTTCACTGTGTACAAGTATTTCGCTGTGCAATCACTGCTGTGGAGTGCACCGGTTGCACAATCAATTTGTAAATAGTGCAGACCCTGATGAGACAGCTCCTGCAGGAGCTGTCTCATCTGGGTCTTCACTATTTACAGGTAGGTATATTGACATGAATAGCAAGCGAAGGGTTAAGAGTAAATGAATACAGTAGAATCTGTGTAAAGCGACCGCAATAGATATCGATATAGTCTTTAAAGCCGATGTTTTCTTAATGCAAGACGAAAATAATTGAAAACAATATTCCATAGGAGCGTTTCGCATAACTTGTGTTCTGCATTAAGCTACCGCCTGTCTGAATCTCCAAGCATTATTTATTTCTGTATGGTCGCTATAGGGGTTTCACTACATTCCTTGTTTCTTCTATTTATCTCGATACTGGATAATTAAATCTTATCATACTGCAACAAATATTTCAGCCTAAAAATGATCTGATGAAATGTTTATTAGTTTCGATTCACTCAAACATTTGGGAAACTACTGACTGTAATATAACATCGAATCTAGTTCACCTTATTGTGGGAGCGATGGACTTCTTTCGAGCTTGCGTGTCCTCTCGTAATACGTAGGCCATCAGTCAATCTTTCTGCCGTATACTCATGTTCGAGAATGCCTGTGTGTAAAAAAAACATTAAACTGTAATACATGTATATAGACTAGCAGTCATCCCAGTCAACCTTTCTACCGAATACTCTTGTTCGAGAATGCATGTGTGTATAAAACAGTGATACATGTATACAGATGAACAGTCAACCTGTCTGCCGTATACTCCCGTTCAAGAAGCAGGTGTGTATAAACCAATAAACAGTAATTCATGTTTATCACATAATCTGACGTGTGGTATCGAAACAGAGTGCCGTAAATCGCGGAAATGCACTAGTGCATTTTACATGTATGCAAATGAGCAGTTTGAATCTGGCTGTACTACGCTGTAAACAATGACTGAAACAGCCGTAAGATATAGCATGTTTCACTTTGTATGGCACTTTGAAGGGTTATGTGATAAACAGAATCTGTCATGTATGTTCATTACAAATTGTTTTCATGAAACTCGCTAAAACTCCGTGTCATATTATTATAGTTAACTCGTTTGATAAAAAACAATATGTAATGAACACTCACGTAAGATCCTCTAGATACATTTGTATACAGACCTGCAGTCTATCTGTCTGTCGAATACTCTTGTTCAAGAAGTATGTGTGTATAACAATACAAACCATCAATCAACATTTCAATTGAATATGCCCGTGTATATAAGATATTAAATTTATTATGAAACGTGCGATTAGTACACATGTAGATTGAATAAATTGAAATAAACATCAATCAATCAAAGCTACGATAAGAATACACAGGGACTGTTAACAAAGGAATGGCAACTTCGAGGCCGCGTAAACAGAGTAGATCCAGACAAGACACTACGACAGACACGTGACATCTGATCAGAGTCTACACTGTTTGAACCCTTTCAACACCAGTTATGGTATATAAAAGGGTATAATGTTTTGTAATTATGTACAGTGCAACCTGTCGCAAACACCAATCAAAATAGATCTAAATACCGTAAAACCCCGCTAATGCGACCACTTAATAAACAGCCACTGGCGCCGTTTAAAGCAGGTGGTTACTTAATGCAGGACGAAAGTTATGCAGAAAGCTCCTATAGGAGCTTTCTGCATAACTTTCGTCCTGCATTAAGCTACCACCTGCCTCTGACACCCAGAATTATGCCCCTTTTAGGTGGTCGCATTAGCGGGGTTTTACTGTATGAGCTTTTTCGCTTGTTGGTTAACATTCTGCATTGTGTTTTATCCCATTATTCCATGAATATTCATGCAAGAAGTAAGGAAATCATGACAAGTAATTAGATTACTTTTTATAATGGTAAATGCACAGAAGACGGCTGACTATGGCAAAATTTGTAAAGTCAGATCTATAACATTCCATAAGAAAACATATTAAAACCAGGTCAAACGACTCCAGGGGGGGTGTCTGATCTGGGTCTTCCATATTTGCATAGGCATTAAAAGTCGATATATGGAGTAAAACATTAAACATGGACCTCTTAAAAATATGCCAAACATACAATAGCAGTATGTCCTCAGAATGTTCACTTTTAGGCTATCGAAATATTGTTCTCCTTTATCAGTTTGCGTTTGTGAATAGGCTATCGGTGCTTATGAACTCGTTATCAAAATGATAGACACCTTGGATCTTGAAGAGATGTCTAGTTACTCGGTGTATCATAATGATGCAAATTCTTCTAAAAATACTATCCTTATATAAACAAGAGCTTGTTGTCTCAATATATTTGCACTAGGCACAACACGTATATTGTACATGAATTATCATGCTACGACCTGGCTGTCTGATGATTGCAAACAATTTGGATCCTGTTCAGTCGTGGAGTATCTCTGCGTCTCATCAAAGTCCAAGCCGTTTGACACTCGGGCACTGGTTTTAAAATAGTTGATATTAAGTAAACATATAAAAAATCGGACAGACTTTAAGCACATATAAATTGTGTTCTAATGACAGGTACTGAATCATTGTGACTCCTGAGACTGTGAGTCCCCTTCAGCGCTCAGTGCTTTGAGTTACATTTGTAAGACTATTGATTTCATTGGAAATATTATGAATGGTACATGACAAACGGGAAAAAAGCATCCCTAGAGTAGTTGGTAGATGGCGGTGGTCTAGTGGTAACGCGCTTGACTATCAGTCCGGAGGTCCGGGGTTCAAATCCCGGTCCCACCCGGAAATTTCAGAGACGTTTTTCCGTCTCTCCCACCTACACATCCTCTCCACCCAGGGGTTAAAATGGGTACCTGTGAGAGTCACTCGCCGGTACTGCGGCTGCATGATTGCGCCATATATTAGCAGTGCTCAATATTGTAGGCCAATGACTCAATGACCAGGGGAGTAAATGTACAGTCGGCTGAGCGGTCATTCGGACTGAAAGTAGACTATAACTAGGTACTTTTGTTTTACTCTGCCAAATATATAATCACTTATTTCATGAATATGCATGGCGGACATAATGACGTCACGAATATTAATCATATACTTTTTCAAAGTTGCATATGAATACGGACATGTTGGCATTGGCATAAACTGTAGCGTTCTGTTTTACTTTCACTTTGCTTTAAAATTTGCTTTGCTTTTTTTTGGTGTAATTTAGTGGCCGTTATAGAGAGGTTTTACTGTATTCATCGGAGAGCAAACAGCAGATCCTGGTCTAGGTCTGTTTTTTATGTAAACACGTATCAATGGAGTACATGATTAACACCTTTTGCAATCCCTCCAACCCGTGTCTGAACGATTCGTCATTCAAATAGTCAACACCTTAATGCCTTCATGATTAATGGAAGCTACTGTTTAACAATGGCTGACTGTCCTAGTCTGAAGATTAAGCTGTCTTAAAACCAAATACAATGTACCTGCATGGTCTTCTTCCTCTGTGATAAGCGGATGGCCCGCTTCGATCTGAAATGACATATATACCATATTATGTTGTGCACATGATACCCACTGTGCAGTGGAAACCCTCTAAAGCATTCACATAACACATATACATTGGTGTCTTTTTAAATTAAGATGTTTTGTTAATGCAAGGTACGCAGAACACTTGTGCATATGTTTTGTTTTGTATTGAACTGCCTGACCTTGTCGCTCAGAACGAAATGTCGCTTTAACCTTATAGTGTGGGTCACGGTTTACTACTGTCCTCTGCAAACAGAGTAGCCCCAGATGAGGGGGCTCCTCTGGGAGCCCTCTCATCTGGGTCTGCACTGTTTGTCACGCTACACTTTTCTTTAGAAGTATCCCTACATATTTACCATAAGCTTGACATGTTTGAATTTTGGAATAGTCCATTTGAAAACGTTGTAAAGGTTAAAGAGGTGCTGCTATATTTTACAAACAATGTACCCAAAGATCGATCATTGTCTTTGCAACTCAATGCCTAAACAAGATGTCTAGCAATAATTGCACTGTTTATTTTGTACCCAAGCTTACCGTGAATATTGAGTATTTTATTTTAAATAAAAGAGTAACATGACAAGCAGCGCATACCCCTGGGAGAGGCCTCCTCAAGAAGCTCTCCCATCTGGGTAAACACTGTTTGTAAAGGGCATTCGTGACATGTCTACGGCACCGGATTAAGCTCATACACTTAACTGTATGTTATGGACAATATGAGGAGAGAATTGTATCTGAAGATGTCGTGCTGACAAGCCAGTTTTGTAACACAAATGTAAGAAAACAAACGATAAATGATTAAAACAGGACGAATCAATTGGAACGCCCTTTTGCCATTTATATACAAATAACTTTAATCAGTTAGAAACCTGACTAGTAATTTGAAGTGTCACCTGAATTCAAACTGTTGTAAAAAAAATATTACAAATTATCCATGCATAATGTGAAATAAACCTGCAACCTACACACCTGGACTTTGGTTGACAGCGTGCTGGCTAGAACCTTTTTCAAGGACAACACTTCGTCTTTCTCTTCAGGGTGGAAGTGGACAAGTGTGACGATACCCTCATGGCCAACAGTGAAGAAAAATCTGAAAAATACAGTAAAACCCTCTAAATCGGAATTCTAGTAGAGAAGAATTAAGATACGTTTAAGCGGGTGGCTGCTTAATCCAGGACGAATGTCATGCAAAACCTTTTAGAGGAGCTTTCTGTATGACTTTCACACTGCAATAAGCTGCCACCTATCTCAAAGACCGATATTTATACTAAATGTAGTGTCCGGTTTAGAGGCATTATACTGTGTATGCGTATTCTTAACGACTAAACTAAAATCATAAACAATTGATAACATAGACACAGGGAGTCTGGTTTCCACAATGATATTGACTGTACTGAAAATGCATACCTTTTGTAACTTAAAACAACCTATACATTTTGAAGGAACTTTATAGATTACGTCAAAAATGTAATCTGTCTCAGTAGACCAGCTGTGTTCCTTTTAACCCTTCATCTGCTGAATAATTTAAACCGGTAATTCCCGTTCTGAATGTTAATTAAAAATAGTTCGTATAAAATGAATGAATACAGTGATGTTATAACAAGTATTGTAGACCCTGATCAAAGAGCTCCCTCATTATCCCTTTGTTCTGGGTCTTCGCTGTTTGCAAAGGTCTTATTTACTCGGTTACCACACGTTAACCCTTTCGCTGCCAAACTCTGTCGTCTGCTAATTTTGTCGTCTGCTAATTTTGTCGTCTGCTACAAAATTTAATTCTTTTGATTTTCTTCATTTTTGTTTCAAAAACATAGTAACAGTAACAAACAGTTTGGATCCTGATGAGACGCCGAGTTACTCGGCGTCTCATCTGGATCCAAACTGTTTGCATAGGTATTCACAGATCCGGCATTGGCAGCGAAAGGGTTAATTTATAGCAATATATGACTGATAAATAATATTGAACACATAAGGGACTGTCCCGCTATCCGTTACGGGACTCGCATTTGCAAACAGCTTGGATCTAGATCAAACGCCGAGTACATTGGTGTCTCATCAGAACCAGAATCGCTTGACACTTGGTTGATATTATTTCTTCATATCGTGATAAAGAGCGATCTAGTCGTCACTTACTTGTGATCGAGTTTCCAGTGCATTGGATTATCAGCAACTGTAAATGTAAACATAACAAGTTTTCCAATAACCTTCATCGTGCCAATGTCGACCTCACTGTCATTTGCTAGCAGTGTGTTTAGATGAGAAGCGAACAGCATAGTGTCTCTTAAGGGTTAAAACTGTTTGAAACGCTTCAAATACATTTCATAAATATGATCCTGATTAGATGCCGAGATTCACGGCGTCACATCTGGATCCAGTCTGTTTGCACAGGCAATCACCATTGCGCCGCTTGCGTGCAAATAGTTTTATCTACTTTATCTATTCGGGTGCTTTGGACTGGCAGATATTTATTTTGAGTAACTTTGATCATTTCAGTAGTATAATTTGTCTAGATAATCATTTTTATGAGATCATATTAACCCTTAAACCACTGTGGAAATCTTATGTCTCCTTAACCTGTCTCTGTTCTATGTTAATTGCAAATTGCAGTAAATACTGAATATTCATAGACAAAAATGGTTTTAAGAAGATATGGAAGGTGGAACAGTGTAGCCATTAAAATTAGAAAGTGAAGAAACAGACCTTTCGAAATCCATTAGTAAACAGATCAAATTCTGATCAGATATATGAGCCGTCTGATCTGGGTCTACTCTGTTTCCAAATGCGTGAAAACACATTTATATGATCTGGGGCAATTTTAACTACTTCTGATTCTATAAAGTTTTAACAAAAACTAGACCGAGTGTCACAAACTGCGAACAACAGCTACGTTCCTGATGAGATGCCGAGTTGCTCGGCGTTTCATATGGTTTTCTATGCTGTTTTCAAATGCCAATTAAGTCGCCAACAGCGGGATAAAAGTTAAAATGAACTCTTCAAACGAATCAATAAATTGTCAATATCAAAAGTTGACGTTGATCTTCGATTTTTGTCTCAGATAAACAGCGTTTGAAGTTGGGACTCGACTGAAGTATGGGCTAAACTCCACATTCCGCCATCACCCAACTGTACCTCCTTTGATGGTTCAGTTCGATTGCTTTGATTGGTGAAATTTGTCTTCCGTGTTCAAGGTGATCGGCCAGTTAACCTTTATCTTCTTTAGTTCAGGAAGTCCAATATCAAATGTTTCTTACCCTATGCAAACAAACGTAAGCTTTCCCATTATAAATCACAAATACCCATGTAAGAAAAAAAGACCACCTAAAATGAGGTACAGTTATGGGTGTTAGATGCAGGTGGTAATTTAATGCAGAGCAAAAGTAATGCAAAAAGCTCCTAGAGGAGCTTTCTGCATTACTTTTGTACTGCATTAAGCAACCACCTGCTTATAAAGGCAGCTATGCTTATTCTTTAAGTGACCGCATTAGAAGGGTTCTACTGTATAGCATTTTATAAAAGAATTATGAAAAGGGATTTTTTACAACATGTAGAAACAGAGCATACCCTGTTCAAACGGCTCCTACACGAGTCATCTCATATGTATACCATAAAACCTATCTAAACCGGAAATCTAGTTGAGAAGAATTTGGATACTTTTAGGCAGGTGATTGCGTAATGCAGTTTGAAAGTCATGCAGAAAGTTCTGCATGACTTTTACCCTGCATTAAGCTGTCACCTGTCCCCGAGACCGATATATATGCTTAATTGAACGTCCAATTTAGAGGGGTATTACTGTACAGTAAACCCCCTCTAAACCGGAATTTTAGAAGATAAGAATTTAGATACTTATAGACAGGTGACGGCTTAATGCAGGTTGAACGTCAGGTAGAACGCTCCTAGTGGGGCTTCTGCCAAACGTTTTACACTGCATTAAGCTGCCACCTGTCTCCTTGACTCATATTCATACTAAATTAAACATCCGATTTAGAGAGGGTTTACTGTATACTATTTGCAAAGGCATGAAAACGTGTTTCAATCGGTTAACCCTTTCCCTGTTGTATATTTAGTTCAAATTTCTATACCTGCTGAATCTTTATGGACAAAATAGTGAATAATGAAATATGGAAGGTGTAACAGTCTAGCTATCTTAGAAAGTAAAGAAACAGATCTATCAAATTCCGTTAGCAAACAAAGCAGACCCTTGGTTTACTCTGTTTGAAACTCCGTGAAAATACGTTTATATGAGGGAAAGAGTTAAAAGGTTAGCTCGTCCAAATACATGTATTGATTGAATTGAATGATTTCTGAAATAAATATTTCAGATACCGATTTGAGTCTATACTGCTTGTCTATCTCCCTTTAACCCATTCCATCATTGGACGCACTCTCTCATGTGCTATTTTAGACCCAGCTTCTTCGAATATTTCTACCGAAAACAAAAATCAAATAGAAAACACTTTTATAATTGTGTTCAATTTACTATTTATCGCAATAGTTTTAAGGAGTCATTATGAGTACAGTAAACCGGAATTTTAGTAGAGACGAATTTAGATACTTATAGGCAGGTGGTGGTTTAATGCAGGAGCTTTATGTATGACTTTAACCCTGTATTAAGCTGCCACCTGTGTCCATGGGCGATAATCATACTAAATGTTTAAGGTCCGGTTTTGAAGGGTTTTACTGTAATGGGTTTATTTCTCAATATCCCGTTAATGGTTAACCCATTTGCTCCCAGTGGATTCTTCCATGTTTATATATTGGATTTGTCCATTATTTATTTAAGGGGTGCCTGGCCTAAATGTTGAATTTCGTTTTGTTCTATATTGAGTCTACACTGTTTGCCTACGTTCCATATATGGGATGGTGGGAGCAAATTGGTTAATGTGGTGTTACATGAATGCAAAGGTTATTTCAGAACTACCCAGTGTTACGTTTATGTTTAGACTAAAATTAAAGTCGTAATTACCGCCTGATACCTTCTGCACTATCTTCAAAAGATGAGTACTTGATATAACCGACATGACCTTGCCAAATTTCAAGTACAGTAAAACACCCCTCTAAACCGGAATTTTAGAAGATAAGATTTATAGGCAGGCGGTGGGTTAATGCAGATTGAAAGTCGGGTAGAAAACTCATTGTGGGGCTTTCTGTCAAACTTTAACCCAGCATTAAGCTGCCACCTGCCTTCTTGACTCATTTTCAAACTAAATTTAACATCCGGTTTAGAGAGATTTTACTGACACTCAAATAACAGGTTCTCAACGGCTTGAAAGCCATTACTGTTACCTGATATTGCAAAAGTGTTGCGTGTGTCTGCTGATTGAGCAATTTGAATCATTATATGCCATGTGGAAAATCTAATACAGATTTGCAAGTGTTCATCACGGGCAATACACCCCTTACTTTGTGTACACAGTAAAGACCACATTCTCTGGACGTTCAATTTAGTATAAATATCGGTTTGGGAGACAGGTGGCAGCTTAATGCAGAGTGAAAACCATACAGAAAGCTCATCTAGGAGCTATGTACATGCCTTTCACCTTGCATTAAGCAGCCACCTACCTACAAGTATCTAAACTATTCTTTACTAAAATTCCAGTTTAGAATGGATTTACTGTATATACCTATGGTAACTGTCTGCATTACTTGCATCCTGCAATGAGCTACTACAAGCCCAAGAGACACTGAATTCGACCGCTTAGAAGGGTATTACTGAACGAATTAACATAAATATACATGTGTTGTTGCTTTGAAAACCACCAGTGTAGAATCCGGACAGTAACCGCGTTTAAAACGCGGCAGCTGATCTGGTTCTGCACTGTTTGCAAAACCTACAGCATAAAGGTTTGTATATGTAAAATCAATATTAAGGCAGTATTACAAGGACATAAGTAATAGATATGATAATTACGACACGTGCGAATTTCAATAGCTTGATAGTATTTATACATTCTTTAAGATTTAAAGCAGGAGAACGCGAGCGGGAAATTAAACATGTTTTGATAGTACAGCAAACACCGTCTAAAGCGACTACCTAAAATAAGTTTAATTATGGCGGTTTAACCCATCACCTCATAGGCTATTTTAGATACAACCTCTTTGAATAAATCTACCGAAAAGGAGCATTAACTAGAGAAAAGGAAAATTTATAGAATTTTGTAGTTTGAAACCATTGTGATAAAAAGAGCATTTGCTCCTTTTGGAGCACAGTCATGCTCTATTTACCACAATGGTTTCACAAAGTGACTTTTACAGAATCGTCAAAAGTCTTTGATAAGAGGGAATGGGTTAAGACAGGCTGTAGGTTAATAAAGAATGAAATTTATGGAGAAAGCTCCGTTACATTGTGTATAGCTTCATTCTGCATTAAGCAACCACTTGTTTTACAGTCCATCGTGTTGATGATATGGTCGCTATAGACATGGTCTGATGTAACAACAACCTATGGTCGCTATAGACATGGTCTGATGTAACAACAACCTATGGTCGCTATAGACATGGTAGTGTGTAACAGCTAACTATGGACATAACAGCTAACAATAATCGCAATAGAAATGTTCTAATGTAACAGCTAACTAAGGTCGTTGTAGAAATGTTCTAATGTAACAGCTAACTAAGGTCGTTGTAGAAATGTTCTAATGTAACAGCTAACTAAGGTCGTTATAGAAATGTTCTAATGTAACAGCTAACTATGGTTGCTATGGACATGTTGTAATGCAACTCGTTATAGAAATGTTCTGATGTAACAGCTAATTATGGTCGCTATATACATGTACTATTGTAACAGCTAACTATTGATATAGCAGCTTACTATGATTGGTGTAGACATGTACTATTGTAACGGCTAACTACGAACATAGAAGTTTACTACGTTCGCTGTAGACATGTTCTAATGTAACAGCTAACTGTGCATATACATTTAACAGATAACTATGGTCTAGTGTAACAGCTAACAATGCATATAAGGTATAGGCTATATAAATGTTTTAGTGTAACTGGTTACTACGAATACCATATTTCTCACGTTCTAGGAATAAGTACATTAACGCGTGTGCATGCATTTCAGTATGTTGTTTGTTGAAAACAATGAATGCAATGTGTTAAGTCATATGTGCATATTGGTCCATAAAATACAAACATGCAGACAATGTAGACCTAAACCAGACAGAACCGGAAGGAGCGCTGCAATCAGGAGTTGCACTGATTACATCCCAAATAAGTATTCATTGGGCATCTGCAGATAAAGTGGGGAGAGGACCTCAGCGGCGACACTGCGATTTAAACGCTTGGGCCGGCCTAGTTCTAGTTGAACGGCATAAATGTTTATGTTTCGTTCAGACGGTTTCAATTAATGTTTTTACCTTATTACATGTATATAAGCCCATGAAAAATATAATGGATGCATACGATAAATACTACACGTAAACTTGCATGCATAAAATAGTATTAGAAACATAATTTATAGCAAAAGCTAGATATGCTCTTAGAGCTCCCTACATTAAGCTGCCACATGTCCCCAAGATCGATATCTATACTAAATTAAATATCCAGTTTAGAGAGAGGTTTTTTTGTATACTGTATCGTCGGAAAGCTCAATTTATGTGAATATGACGTGTGGTAGTTTATTGTGAAAGTTGAAATTATCAACTGTCGCATTAACATATTTGGGGATCTACCTCGGTGATTTATAAGTCGCGAACAAATCTTTAAATCAAATTAATTTTCATTTATTCGGCAAAACCAGCACAGTAGTGCGTTTTACCATTACAACATATACACATAAACATGGTACGGACAATAAAACAAGAATCTGAAATTTCAAGAATAAGTACGAATGGATATTTAAAAGGTACTCGACAGGATGAATCATCAGTCGAGACATATGCATCACATCTCTATAATATTGTACAAATATTTTCACGTGCTCCGGTAGTGCGCCACATGTAAAACTAAGTATATGACAAACAAGCCACAGGGTAATGTATGCATGTGAGAATTCAATTACTAAAATTGTCATTCAGCACCACATCCTATGTAGTAACCACTCTTTAGGATGCTCTCTACGTTTCAAAGTTTAATTATACAGCAGAACCCATCTAAACCGGAATTTTAGTAGATAATAGTTTAGATGCTTTTATACAGGTGACTGTTTAATGCAGGATGAAAGTCATGCAGTGCAGAAAGCTTTAAGGGGATGTTTTTCTGCGTGATTTTCATCCTCTACTAAGCTGCTACTAAGCTGCCACCTATCTCCAAGACCGATATTTATACTATTTCAAACGTCCTGTTTAGAGGGTTTTACTGTCAATGCATGCGCTTTGTTTCTTACCGTATCCTCTCTCCGAGTGCTGCACAAAACTGTCCACCAAGAGCATACACAAGGAACTACCAGTTGTGGTCTGGTTCACAGAGCGGATCCGGAACTGAAATACAGCAGGCAGACATTGGCTTAGCAAAATGGGAGCTTAAACTCGTGTCAAAATAATAATACAGAAAAGTCACCACCTACTCAGCGATATATATTTACAGATGAACAAACGAAGAACACGGTCTTTAAGGGAAACATCAGACGACCAGAAAGATATTGTTAAAGACATACTTTTGAATATGATGTTGCAAAATGTCTAAATGATTTATATTCACGAAGCGCATACACATGCTTAAATATAACATGGCTATTACTTAAATTATCTGCATATCAATTATTGATTCTTTAGATTTTACCTCGGTCTAAATTATAAGATAGATCATACTGCAATAACAAAAACAGCCTGGTATCCATTACTCTAAAATATCATTTGGAGCCGATGGAGGATAACATTGCCACAACGTAATGAACGTTAGTGCAAGACTAAACTACCATTGAACTTATGTTAAATACTTCATGCAAAAACTTTCTTAGTCCTTTTAACAAAGAATATTGTAAGTTATAAGGATGCGAAAAGCTGGCGGAAATCTAGCTATCATTCTATATATCATCGGTTAGGGTCCCGCCAGATTTCTCGCGCTTTAAAATAATATATTAATTGCATTTTATTATATTTGTTTGTGATAATAGTAATGCCTTAGCCTTATCTAGATATTTCGTGAATATAATTTATTGTTATTTTGCATAGTCAAGCGAAATATCTGCATTTGAAACCACTGTTACATATTGATGTTTTTCAAACCACGATCGTGTCGCTGTAACACTCATGAAGGGTGAAACAAGGACATTTTGCAAACAGTGTAGGTAAATAGACCAAACTATGCGGTGCGATGTCTTCATTGTGTATCAGTCACTGGGGACTTCAATATTTTGTATGCTAACCACACAATTGAACTCGAAATAATGTCGGTGTACATTGTTTGTTCGCTTGAATTACCGACAGTGCATTTTGTTCCACAACACCTGTCTTATATTTGCTGGTACAACACAAACTTACAGAACTAATTTTATGTCTGTTGGAGCCGAATGAAAGTTGATTGTATAGAGTCTATAGACTAAAGTAGTATGAAAGTTGATTGTATAGAGTCTATAGACTAAAGTAGCATGACAGGGTAGTAATACTTTAAATCGTCCTGTTTTCATTTCCACTCGTAATCCGGCAATAGATCTATGGAGTGCCTGCCAAAGTAGCACAAATGTAATAAAATTTATACTAAATAAGCCAGCAATGAGTGTAATGCAGATATTGATGGTAAGACTGGTATCATAAAAAATATACTTACCTTTATAACAGTGGTCACATTATGAAGCCCAAGGATGTCGGATTCCGAAGAGTAAGTATAGTGGTGGTCGAAACCATCTTCAAAGTACATCGCATTTGCATTTTGAAGTAGCAACAACTGTAGTAGCAACAGCAGCAATGTGCACAAGGGAAGCATGGTTGTAAACTTAGGCATTGCTGGATGCCTATTTTACATGACTCGTTCCGTTCCCTTCAAATGTCTCCTTCAATTTGAATACCCGTTCAGATATTTTCCCAAAGACCCGCGTCTCTTGCGTTATCAAGTATTGATTTGTTTATCAGTCTATTGAACTATTGTATGCCTGTGCTGATTTGGCTAAAAATAATTTGTCAGTTACCAATGAAGGTTTGGTCTAAAGGTCACTTGTTAAGTTTTAACCAATCAGGGAATTTACAAATGCAATCACTTCCTTGTTCGCTATATCGAATCTTGATATTTATGTCATTCAGGCTGATATTGTACTTGTTATTGATAAGTTAACTCCTCCCTAAAGCACCGCGGTCCGTAGCAAGCGATATACGCCTGTCATTTCTTTAGAGCTAAACACGGGTATAGAAGGACTCGTCTTTCAAATGTAGTTACTTGATTGTGTATCATAACGAAATGTCTGTCAGGGACAGTGTCTTCTTTTTCATCGTTCTTGTGTTCTCACTGCCTTTGATAAAATGTGCTGAGACAGAAACCAATGATGCCGTGTTTGACAACGACTTACACCTGGAGGAGGCGGAAACTGGCGGAAAGTTACGATTGAAAAGCAAGGGGAAACTTTCTGACATTGTCGATCTGGACAAAATAACATCGGTGAAGGTAAGAAGAGTTAAATATTTCAAATATGACATAAAGTAGAAAGTTTTGAAAAATGTTTACACATTAACCAGCTGTTTAACCAATCTTATCAGGATCACAAATGTTTCACTGTCCACACTGTCGTATACAGTGTAACCTCTCCACAAGGACCAGGATGTATGATACTAGGTGTTTAAATCAGGCGGTAACTTAATGAAAGATGAAAGGTATTCAGAATGTTGCAACATTAATTCATTAACTACTTACTTTAAAAGACATGTATGCATATTTATTGATACGATATCGCTATATAGACAGTCAGTGTCGAATGCGTTCTGGTCAAGTTCTACTTTACAAACGTGCCTGCTGGTTTGCGAAAGCTCATTTGGATTTGTACCGTAATTACTCGAGGTTGCTTCAGAAGGAGCAGTTTACTCCGAGTCTGTACTTTTCCTACTCCAGTATTTCCATTAAAATTGCCAACAACAATGTCAAATTGACTTATGGATTTGTACATACTGCAGTAGAATCTCTCTATAGCCTTCGCTTAGTGGATTAACCCTTCTCTTGCTTCTTTACCCATTCCCTGATGTATAATTACATATATCTTCACTGTGTACAAGTATATCGCTGTGCAAACACTGCTCTGGAGTGCATCGGTTGCACAGTCAATTTGTAAATAGTGCAGACCCTGATGAGACAGCTCCTGCAGGAGCTGTCTCATCTGGGTATTCACTATTTACAGGTAGGTATATTGACGTGAATAGCAAGCGAAGGGTTAACTCCTTCGCTCCCAGTGTTGCATCTGTGATCACCTATACACACAGTCTGGATCCAGATGAGGCGCTGAGTAACTCGGCATCTCATCAGGATACAAATTGTTTGTTACTGTGACTGTTTCTGAAAACAAAAATGAAGAAAAATAAAAATGGAAAATTGTAGCAGATGACAAAGTTTGCAGACGGCAAAATTCGGCGGCGAAAGAGTTATCATAAGTCTTTGAATACACGTGGCGCTGTATGAAGTGCGAATGCTATGTAGAAAGCGGACTTGAGAGCTTTTTGCATAACGTTCGTCCTGCATTAAGCTACAACTTACATTAAAACCCTAGAACTATACCTCTTTTCCATGGTTGCTGCAGAAATATTTCACTGTACTGTAAAACGCCAGCTAAACGAGTTCTAATCTTAGGTTGTACGGGGAGATTTAAGCATGACGAAAGTTATCTACTATAGCAAACTTGTGCACTACTTCCTTCATACATACATGTAAATCAGTAACATGCTTTTAACTCTTTGCATGCTAAGTAATTTTTCGTCTGCAACAATTGTCGTCTGCTTCAATTTTTAAAATAAACTTTCTCTCATTTTTTTTGCAAAATCATGGTCAAAATGACAAACAGTTTGGATCCTGATGAGACGCCGCATTATGCGGCGTCTCATCTGGATCCAAACTGTTTGCAAAGGTAATCACAGTTTCGCCGCTAGCATGCAAAGAGTTAAATGCACCAATGTTTACTCTTTGAATGGTCGGTATAAAGGGTGTCTACTATGTTTATAGCAGCAGCGTACACAGTTAATGTTAACCATAGTCAAACGCGTTTTCAGTAACAATATGACTGGTATTGGTCCTAATTCTGTGCGAATCATTTAACCTTTAGTCTGCTGAGTATATAGTTTGTTAATACAAAACGTCTTAACTACGACTTCGCAGCAGGCTAAAGGTTGCAGCTCATATTTTCTTGACAGGATTAACCCCTCTCAAGACGCACAGAAATCAAGTCTGTCCTTTCTCATGATGGAAAAAATTGTCTGCTAAATGATTTACTATCATTCATTTGTTCAATTTTTAACATTAACTATTTTCTGGCTCATGCTGAGTCACCGAGCTGCTCTTAGCTGTTTTTAAATAATATTCAGGGTCCATGCTTATAAAACTTTTAGTTGAGTCTGAGTTCGTTCTCAAAAGCTCAAATCTGACCAATCAAAAGCTTGAGAACTCAAATCTGACCATTCAAAGGCTTGAGAACGAACTCAGACTCAACTAAGATGCTTTATAAGCATGGGCCCAGGTCGCGCTCAGCATGAGAAATATTTAGGGAAAGCGACAAATTAATCAGCCTCGATATCCAACGTGTCAGAATAATGTGACTGTATTATAGTTTATTATCCCCTCGTGAATTAAAGCCTCACAAAACCTCGTATATACAGTAACATACATGTAAACTGAACGTGAAAACTGGTATCAGTTCTGGACTTTAACACAGAAGACAGTTTAATACTGAGTGGCGGCCATGCAGACAGCTCAAAACGAAGTTTTCTGCATGACTTCACCCACTAAGAAACTACCGATCTAATGATAATGATACTTCTATTTTACTAATATCCCGGGTTAGAGTAGGTGTTTGTCTGTATCACAGGAGAACCAATACCGTCATTATCAACACATGCATTATCTTAGACTAAACTATTTCAAGTGGACTGTTCTTAAGTCTATGTCAGCAAATCACAAACCTTAACCCTTTCCAAGCCATTCTGGCTATAAACTCTTTACCAAGTTTATCAAAGAGTCATCTTCAATGGCGACCGAGGTAACCAATCATGAAAGAACTAATCGCATCAGTTGCATGCATTACCTAATTGTTATAATGGTACTTGAACACATGATTATTTTTCTTGACAGAAAAAACTGAGGACTCCGATATGTATAATTTCATGAGAAAACAGAGCAGACCCTGATCAAACGGCCCT
Organism: Azorinus chamasolen; assembly: GCA_963576725.1. NCBI lineage: Eukaryota > Metazoa > Mollusca > Bivalvia > Cardiida > Solecurtidae > Azorinus > Azorinus chamasolen. Next base: position 62,366,177 of record OY755245.1, read on the forward strand.
TACAGGAACCATCTGATCGGAATCTCCTATATTTGCAAAGTAATGGAAATGCGTTTATATCTGGTAAAGGGTTAGATACAAAAACCGACTGATAAGAGTATATACGCTAGAGTTAAATCCTACTGTAAAAGTGATGTTCGCATAACTCCCGATCTGTAACAAATTTCGCTTACACCTGATTCGTTCAAATGTTTGAGAAAAACAATTGACCACATGCTAACCTTTCCGGTGCCAGCATTATCGTCTGCTGGGCAGAGTTTCGTTTATTTTTTGTGTAAGTGTGTGCATTTCTTCCATTTTCTTTATAAAACAGTAAACAGAGTTACAAACAGTTTGGATCCTGATGAGACGCCGAGTTACTCGGCGTCTCATCTGGATCCAAACTGTTTGCATGTGATATCATAAACCCGTCATTGTGGTACGGAAAGGTTTGAACTGGTTGGATTCTGATGAGACGCCGGGTAACATGGCGTTGAATCAGAATCTAAACTGTTTGATATGCGGTCAGATATATTTTCAGTGTGAGAATGGTATAGGTAGCAGAGTACGTTTCTGTACATTTCTATCAGAGAGTACTGTGCAGAGGAAGTACAATTCTGGTGGCTTTAAAGAAGGACGAACCGGATGTCAAATGGTCCCCGGGTCAGATTATTATGGGCAGTGGTGTATGGAGCTGTGCCCACAACACCCTCAAGCCGGGGTCCAACAGTATTTACGCCAAGATAGAAACGCTGAAACGTCCGAAGAAATACGTCGTAGAGGTGCACACATCTCTGGCTGGGTAAGAATGCTTGGTTCAGTCGGTATATGGCACATAGTACGTTACATACAGAAGCAAATAGTTTTGACAGCTGGATGGAAGGATTTGTTTCCGTTTCCTATCCGGCTATATACGGAGCGGAAAATACAGTAAAAACTCTCTAAACCAAATTATAGTATATGGCGTAAGGACAGATGTCAGCTTAAAGCAACGTACATGGCATACAAACAGCCCCTAAAGGAGCTCCCCGCACGACATGCAACTTACATTATGCTGTCACCTGTCTGAAAATATCTGATTTTTTCTTCACTAAAGATCCGGTTTGGATAGCGATCGATTACTGTGGTGATGTTCATTTGGGTATTTGTTGGGTTTTTTTCACGCTTATCGTCAATACTTACACGAGGCATATTTCATGTTTCATCATGCTAATCAGACTTCAAAATCTGTAGGAAATGCTCAATCCACAGTAGTACCTCTCTGTAGCGGTCAACAAGAACGAGCGTCTTAGAGACGCTGGTGCCTTTTGACCGCTACAACGAGCTGGTGGATGTTTGATGTAGAAAGAAAGTCATACAGAAATATCCCATGAATTCCAGTTCTGCATTAAACTACCGGTTGCTTTACAGGCTAATAAATATACTTGTTCTGAGACGTAGAGAGATTTTGTTGTAATCAGAGTCGCATTCCGGTTTAGATCGCATAGTTGTTGAATTATCAAAATTACTATTTATGGCTTATGGAAACATAAAACATTCAAATGTGTTTTTGTAGGTATTATCAGTGCTATAGATTGATACATGTAAAGTGTATTTTATGTATTAAAAGGGCAAGCGCTTCATTAGTATACGGCAATACCATATCATTACAAAGACAACAAAGAGCGTCAATGAATCGGCGATAAATGCTATATATGCTTGACCAATGCTACGTATTTGCCAAATATGGATATAATAAATATTTACGTTTTATAATGGAATATGAACAATGGCATTTTACCATAGCAGACAAGTATTATTTCGTAAGCAAACACAGCAGACCTTGGTCAGAAATCTCATAAAGAACTTTCTGATCTTGGCATACACTAATTGCAAAGGTGTAAGACGGCTCTTTTATTAAAAACCATAGTCATTAAAATGTTTCGGCATTGGTGTGAACTTAAATATACAATGTTGGGATACTTCAGACCACTGGACATGTTTGAAGACGCCACAATCAAGGTCCACTATGAGCAGGGGAAGATGGCCCCGTCAAGGCAAAGGCGGTACCTGTCCAACCCCTTACACACAGCCCTAAACAACGTCAACTGGAATGCGTCTTTTTCGTCCAACATTCCGTTCAACAACGATGGCACACAGGTATAGTTTTCCATAGCTCATTTGGTATGTAGAGCGTTCGTCTTCGAAGCAGGAGATCGGTCGCAGGTTGACCCTGTCAGTGTGTGTGGCCTGCTAGACACATTTTCGTCTGATTTGGGGTTTAGAGTAAGCGTTTCCTCATTGTGTCAAACAGTAAGTATCTTGATCAGACACAGAGTCTAATCCGGATCCAAACTGTTTGCATATGATATTACAGACCCGTTTTAATGACTGAAGTATGATGTATCAATGACATTAAAATTGACACCATTGCTTTTCAACATATCGAAATAGTGCTTTGTCTGGCTGACCCGGCTTCTGTGTATTGTATTTATGTGTGATATGTTACTCCCGCCTTATATGTGTAAGAAAGACGCTTTGAAGCAGGGAAAAAACAAAAATGGTATTTCTATATCAAATCTTGTTTTGTTCGTATTCACTGGAATTGCCTCGGATAGATGTTATAATGAATACATGTACAGTAAATATCGATATTGGAGACAGATGGCAACTTAATGCAGGATACATGTCACACAGAAAGCTCATATAGGACCTTTCTGCATGACCTTGACCCTGCATTAAGCAGTCACCTGCCTAGAGGTAACTAAATTCTTCTCAACAATAATTCCGGTTTAGAGGAGTTTTACTGTACCAACAAACTATTAGTTGTTTGTGGAGAAACATAGGTAGTATTTTAGTCTCATTTCCTAACTGCATGTCCTCTCCACTACTCGCTACAAGTCCGAAAGTATGATTTGTTTGCTTGACCACATACACTCGGTGTACATTATTGTACATTATTACTTAGATGTGTGAAGAACGGGATTAATGGAAACACAGGCAGTGAATATGTTCATAATAACATAATCTGAATTATTTACCCCACTCCCCTTTTCTAAATTTGAATTTGAATCAAATTTAGTGCTGAAGGTCATATAAACCCGATTCCTGCCCAATATATGTTAACTGATTTAGTGATTAATGTTCAGGGCATTATAATGTGTATCGATTGAATACATGTACTATGTTACAGGCAGAGCGCGTCCTAAATCTTTATAAAAAGACGGGGAAATACCACCCACAGGTTGACACAGATACGAACACAACCTACGATGACAAAGACTTTCTGTTCCGTTGTCTAAGTTGCCATGGCTACAGTCATATGTCATACTATTTGTAAGTCGTGTTCTCCGCGGTGTGGATCTGGTATTTGTTATAAATGTGATCACACTTATTTGTATCGTCCCCATCATCATAACGAATACATAATCAGTTACAAGCAGATCCAGGGCAAAGTAAAATGTATTCCTCCATGTTCAATAATACGTTGTACGCTGTCAGTTTACGGACTCTATCGTAAATATATGATGGATCATTCCCACTTTGAAAATTAAGTGTTCAAAGTGTTAAGCTTTTGTACATGGTGATTTTGCCAAATATTGTCATCTGCAAAAATTGTCGTCTTTTACATTTTCGTTTGTATACTTTTCTTCCATTTTCTTTCAAACGCGTTACCACATTTACTAACAGTTTGGATCCTGATGAGACGCAGAGTTACTCGACATCTCATCAGGATCCAAACTGTTTGCATATGTAATCACCGCGACATTGGCATCGAAATAATTAATCATCTCTTATTTCCTTGTAGCGAGTTGAAGATCTATAAAGTAAACAACAAGGCGGTTATACAGAAGTACAACATGGAGATGACTATGAACACACACATACAGCACAACTACAGGTGATGATAAATACAATAAAACCTCTCTGACGAGACAATATCAGCGAGGCATACGTTTGTGTATTAAAGTCAGTTTATGGCTTAATGGACGGAGAAAGTTCTGCCGAAAGCTCCTAAAGGAGCCTTTTGCATTTATTTTGCTCTTATTAAGCAACCACCCGTTTTTTCAAAGATATATTTTGCGCCTTGTTCGTATTAATCAATCAACACCAGAAGCTGTACACGTATACATGCAATTAAAATAATGCTTGCAACCAATTTTCCGACAAAATATACTTGTTCAGCTAAATATTATCAATATCCGAATACTGCTAAATTCTTTAAAAGGAGCTTCGTTTTTAGAAACGGGGATTTTCTACGGAAATCAGCGGACATCTTTATTCACGTTCTGAATGACTCCGGTTCTATTTCGTTACAACGCTTTGAATATTTATTAGGTTGTTATCACATGTACAATGGATATTATTGGTTGTTGGCCTTCATATACATCGAATGATTATTTCCGGTATGTAAATTTGAATCTTACGACAGATTCCGGCCAATGTCGAACGCTATTCCGTTGGTTTCCGTAGCAATCCATGTTTCTTTTTTTTTCAACACAAACAACCATTTACTAACCGTGCTGATTAGTGTTAGATAAGTGTTAAGGTACATAGATTTCGATTCTAAAGTCAGTTTGAAACGCAAAAGCGGAAATTTGCGCAGCATACATCTTTAAAGAAACTAAATTCTGTTCATTAATTTGTCACTTTAAAAGAGCGAATCTGGTGTGCTTGTAATATGTCATATATCAGTAGAGTTAAATCCAGACACCAAAGCGAAAACGCAGTGTCTGGTCAGGGTCAACACTGTTTGTAACATTGTAATGTATGTCATAGATTCTTATAAGCGTTAGTCATTGTAGACCCAATTAATGTTTCTTATACCACCGCATATTGACGTCTATAAATTATGCCAGCTATGTCATTTTCATTCAAACAACAAAAGCAGAGCATCAAACAGTTTGTATGCTGATGAGACGCCGAGTTACTCGGCGTCTCATCTGAATCCAAAACTATTTGCATAGGTAATTACAGATTGGTCACTGGCTGCGAAATAGTTAACTATTACCAACACAGAATGTAATGTTATTTGATTTACAGCTTGTATACAAACAAGGAAACGACATTAACGAAGTCAGATACAATATGGGAGACTCCGTCAAATACAATATTCGAGACACCCCTAGCGATCTTCACATCACTTCCGCCTATCAAAATGGCGGTCAACTTTTCTAGCCAAACCAATGCGTTTCTGACATCAATGACTAAAAATGAAAGCCGCTACCAAGGTGACTTTAACCTTGATGGAACAACTGTCATATGTAAGTTTCCTATTTTCATGTAATGAATATCAACATGGTGATCATTTAACCTAATGTACATCGTATGAATGGTATTATTATGATAGCCATGTTCAGCTGAACATACAAAGTGGATTGGCCTTTCACGGTTTAGGGATATGGTGCATTTATTATGAAAATCTTAACTTTCTTCGAATACTTTGAATGACAAACAGTACAGGCCCTGGTCAGACGTTCATCTAGGAATCCTCTGGTTTCGATGACCACACACTGTTTGAAAAAGGCAGCACATTCATGTACCTGCATTCAAAGACTTCATTTGATTTAGAAACACATGGTAATGTATTTTAGAGGATTTGTCATGTGCTAAACATATCGCCCTCTCTCTTATTTATCTTAAACAGAGACAATGGGCGAGTCAAACAGTTTGTTTCCAGAAGAGAATTGGAAGCTTTCTTCGTCTCAACTAGAACCATCCTGTTTTACAAAGGTTACGTGTATCACATACGGCCACGACTGCATTCTTGAATTATTGGACAGTATCATTCAATTAATGTAACAAGATGTAGTGTATAACAACACACAAAGATAGTTCTGTATACAACAATTAGCCATGGGGTGGGGGAATAACCAACAACGTTACGTTACTGTCCAATAACGTCTTTATTGCAGCTCAATCCTACGAGATCGGTAAGTCGGTTAAAAACGAAATTTCGTCCTTTGGCTGGACAGTGGATTCGAGCCAGCAGAATGTGGATACGAATGCCACCATGAACGCTTCATACGCCCTCCACCAGAACCTTACGATCGTGCCACTCGTGTTCTGGGAGATGAAGGATATTGATATGACTATGGGACCGCCGATAAAGATAAGGTCAGTACCAGCAAGAGTACGGAGTAAGGAGTGAGTGAATAAATGAGTGAGTGAGTGTTTGTGGTGTGGGTGAGTGAGTGCGTGAGCGGGTGTCAGGGCTCAGAGTTGCAGAAAGACCTATCTGAAACGATATATGGTAGCTTAATGCATGGCCAAAAATACAGATTTCTGTAGTTTACGTTTGTTTCGTATTAATTAAGCCAGCAACAATTTAACCTTTATCGTGCAGAAGAAAGTATGCCAGCAATAACTCTGATCTGTGCTATATGTCTCTTATTTCTGATTCGTAAAACTGAAGCACGGTTAACCCTTTACCCAATAGCCTGTTTCTAGTTTTGAAGACATATGACCACTTAAAGCAGGTTGAAAGTAAAGCAGAATGCGCCTTAAGGCGCATTCTGCTTTACTTTCAGCCTGCTTTAAGCTACCACCTACTAGGATATAGAAAATATTTATTATGCAATATGTTCATGACTATGAATTTGAACTATTTTCTTCAGCGGAGGAATAAATCAAACACGCTAAAAGCCGCTTCTATCAGGTAAAGGGTTAACCGAGTGTCTGGCAGCTTAGATCCTGATGAGACACCGATTTACTCCCCCCCCCCCCCCCCCCCCATCTTGATCCAAGCTAGCTGCTTGCAAAGGTTACGCTTAGCACGACCGCGTTGCATTGAGTGCGACAATTTTAACGATCGACACATTGTGAAAACCAATCCCTGCCAGTTTTATTCTATTTTGCTTGTACATAAGTATGTGTACCATTTACACAGTGATACGGGTCGTATAAAAGTCTTGGTATAACACATATCCCGTCGATAATGAATACGACAGGTATTTTAAGTATTCAACATGATGTGCTTGTTTATTAATTTCTGTGATCAGTCCCACGAAACAGGTTAATTTTTAAACTTTTACTTTATGAATATTCATGTAAGAAATAGCGGCATGTTGAACATTAATTACATTTTTTTATCAAAAAAAGAATAACTGTTTTTAGCATTCGTCCCCGGGTAAATGTGGTTTCTACTACGGACACTGTGTCCAGGTGCGACAAGACTTCAGTCACAGTGGACAGCAACGTATCAGTAGCCGAGACCGACTTCAAGGTGGACGCGTTCGGTATTGCTATTTGGTAAGAACTATGGTTATACGGTATTATGATATGCAGTAAAACCCCGCTAATGCGACCACCAAAAAGGGGCATAATTCACAGTGGCAAGGGCAGGTGGTAGCTTAATGCAGGACGAAAGTTATGCAGAAAGCTCCTATAGGAGCTTTCTGCATAACTTTCGTCCTGCATTAAGCAACCACCTGCTTATGAAAACAGCCATGTTTGTTTAAGTGGTCGCATTAGGTGGTCACATTAGCGGGGTTTTACTGTACTATAATATTGCAGGACACGATGGGTGCCAAACGAGTGTTATCGCGAACTGTCTCTTATAATGAATTTGAACACTTTAAATACTGAAATTCCAAAGTAGCACGGTTCGTCCGTGTTTAAGTATAGATTACGTTCAGAAAAAACTTACGTGTACTAAAGGAATTTGGTGACAATCAGCACAGACTCTGGTCGGTAAAGGAGGCATCGAATGTTGGTATACATTGTTTGCAAATAACAGCTATCTCACATTTAATTCGCATTCAAAAAGTTGTCAAATTATATGTGCTAAACTCTAATTCTAACTGACGTTAGGTATGCTTATGTATCTGAGAAACTTTTGACCTAGAGTCCACCATATGTCTCTAGTTGCAGCTGTTTGCAAATGCAATAAATGAAAAATGGTTAAAGAGGTCGCACTATACTAGTCCAGGTGAAAATATTCTTTGTTTATCATATTACTTACTATATAGATGACACATTAAGAATTGATGCTGATAATAAGTTCTCACTTGAATCCCTACACACGTAAATTAATGTAAACGTACTTCAAACGCTTCGATTGATAATCATTCTCCTGTCAGGACAAGATACAGAATATTCCGTTTCTTACGTGCCAAGAGGTTTCTCTGCTCTGGTCAGGCATGAGTATTTATTTTATTTTGCTCAGAGCAAAGAGGGGTTTCCTTTACCATGGAATTTTCGGAGATATTACACGCCCTCCCCCCTCTGGTCACATGATCAAGACCAGTGCAATCTTGCCGATGAAGTGGATGCAATATCTCCGAAGATTCCAAGGTAAAGGAAAACCCTGTTTGTTCTGAGGAAAATAACCTAAATATGCATTCCGTTTCTCCGTCTAATGATCTTCGGCAGTGAAACCTCACTGAGATGGCCATTAAAGTTTAATTCTGGGTTTTAATGCAAATAGTAGTTTAATGCAGGATGGATGTTTGTGGCCACTTAAGCGAGATTCTACAGTATAAGTAATGTCAAGATAAGAGGTAAACTAATCTGAGAACAGCGATATAATAATGTTTGTAGTCTTAACGCGTTAAATGATTTGTTAATTATTTTAAACACTTATTATTTTCCGATTCATTCAAACTATTAAGAAGCATTGATGGTTTGTCAAACGATTTGGATCCTGGTGAGACGCCGAGTTACTCGGCGACTCATCTTGGTCCTATCGGTTTGCAAATACCAGTCAGAGCGCGCATAGCATTCGAATGTTTAACAACATAATTTCAGTTTGTACAAGCATATATATACAATAATATTTCAGGGACGTAAAGTTAATGAACAGCGTGTCCAGAAAGATGCAGCTGCTACATCAGCCGTTGTATGAACATTGTCATGCAGATTGCCATGGACCAATCACGATTAATGATAACGTTTCTATGGAATCTGCATGCGGCGTCCCAAGTGGTGTTATTGTTCGTGGTGACTCCCGCTTTCAAAAGTACGTTGGTAAAATTGCCTAGTTTAACAATATGTTTGATAAATACATCTTAGTAGTGATACGCCATTTTAAACATCGGAACACCCCATAAGGTAATAAACTGACACAGTGATAGTCCATTCCTCTGAACCAATCTCCTGTTAATCGCGACTTGACTAACACAGGCAAACAGCGTATGTCCAAATGAGGTGCCAAGTAATTCGTCGGCTCATTAGGATCCAAGCTGTTTAACATCCGGTCAGTACGTTAACAAAATTTGATCGAATCGTTTCTCTATTATTTTCTAGTATGGCTTATTCTTCAATTTGCAATAGCGTGCTAAGCAATAAGTCAGGCTCCGATGTTATAAAACGTTTTGCTTGAGTTCATTCTCGAGTTTTTGACTGGCCCGAGTTTGAGCATGCTTACTTTCTGACCAGTTAGATACTTGAACATAAAGTAAGACTCAAAATTGTTATAACATCGAGTCAAGGGATGCACATTAAAAGCTGATGATGTTCGCCTGACAGTGCATACCTGGTTAACTGATACAAGCATTAGCCAACATAGGTAGAAACCTAGTATCTGATCATGTTCGACACTGTTTGACATAAAGTTAACAAAGCAGAACCGTTTGTGTTCTTAACCCTTCTCTTGCTGAATTTAAAATACATTTCTCCTTCTTTACCCATGCCCTGTTGTATAATTACATATACCTTCACTGTGTACAAGTATTTTCGCTGTGCAATCACTGATGTGGATTGCGCTGGTTGCACAATCAACTTATAAATAGTGCAGACCCTGATGAGACAGCTCCTGCAAGAGCTGTCTTATCTGGGTCTTCACTATTTACAGGTAGGTATATTGACGTGAATAGCAAGCAAAAAGTTAAGGATGACAACCAGAGAGTCATCAGAGTAGACCCATATCATAAGCCATGTTTGAAACACGACAGCTGATCTGGCACTACACATTTCGCAACACAAATTGACTGGCATTTACACACTGGGGTTACTACATAAGACCATAATTCTTGCAAATGGGATCATTGAATTCTTCGTTTACGACTAAAATAAAATTGTGTTCTTTTTATTCCTCAAGACTGCATCAACTCTGGGGAGATTATGTTCTTTTCGGTTCTGAAGAAGGCCAGTCAACTTGGTGTGGCACGACTGGTAGATCTTGTCAAAACTGCACATACCACAGCAGTACTTCCAATCTGAACGACGCATGCGCTGACAGAGTCGTGAATCATAACCTAGCCGCATCTGTGACGAGGCTGGCTAAATTGATCAAAGCAGAGTGGCCGAATAGTATGTATATGATATATAAATCAAGAGACATAAACTATAATACCTCTCAAAACCGGATTTTCACATGAGTATCACTGTCAGTTTTTAGGACAGGTGCCAGCTTAGTGCAGGGAATTTTCTGCATGACTCTCATCCTACATTGAGCTGCCACCTGCCTAAAATATTCAATTCTGTATAAATCGAGAGGTTTTAGTGTACTTTTTCCATTACATATCAAATCTAGTTTTATTTAATCCTTCACTCCATGACTATTCATGTAAAAATAATGACACCATGACTACCAATTGGATTAATTGTTATAATGGTACATAGACACAAAAATGTTTTGGTTGTGGCAGAAATGATCAGATCTATATTACATCGCAAGCAAACAGAACAGACCCTGATCAGGAGCCTCCGTCTGGTCTGTGGCTACTCAGTTTGAAAAGGCATACAAAGGCGTATATATAGAGTTCTGCAATGATTCCCTGTGCCGACGTATCATTCTACAGATAGGCTTAGCGATTAATCAAACAGAGTACGGAGGCTACAAGGCACGATGCATAAAATGGGTTAAAGCAAAAACAATCATAGTTGCAAGGAATTTTCGTTTTAAATCACACATGTATAAAGTTATGCATGTATATAAGCCGACGCACTTTCAATGTTTTTAAAATATCAACCTGTGCGTTAAAATGCTTGTATACCATATTATGTCTAATAAACGCTCCCATGTGTTTCGTGTTTTATATAAAACAAAACATACGAGCGATTCATCATGGTAGCTTATTGCATAATACAGAACTGATGTTATGCAGAAGGTATTTTCTGCATGTCATTCGTCCTGCTTCACCAAACGGTCGATATATAACGGTTCTGCTGTACTTTGAAGTAAATAACGACTAACTACGAAAGGCATGATATTCGTGTGCTGTTGTTAAAATGATTCAGAAGTGCTTGCAAGCATTCTGAGTGTACGTCGAATGTTTGATCCATTCCTGAATTATCTATGTTTGTGTAGGAAAACTGGTCGTTGAAGAGGCATGGGACGAACCAACCAGCGACTATCCACAAGGTCGACATGGCAATATGTCTGTATTCTATGAGGGAAGAGCCGCGGAAGTATCAATTACCAAACCTCTTACCAGCCAATCTTCCTACGTTGCTGAAACAAGTCCCAACATCCTCAGACGATTGGGAGAACTCGCTGTTTGCGCAAAATTTATCCATGTGAAACTGGATACTGCGAAAGCTTCTGTTTGTGTGGAGAAGGTGATTGAATCCAAAGTGAAAAAACGATCTCTGTTGTCAAGGAAACGTAGATCGGGTCACGTTGAACATTCCATGGTGACTGATATTCTACAAGATATAGGTATTCAAAAGTAGCAACAAAAAGTTCTTTGTATGAATCATTCTTTGAGTTTATAGTATTTGGAATATGCTTTCTTTTTGTTAGTTAACTTTCCGTAGATTGGTATAGAAAGAAGATATTTAGCAAAAACCTATAAGGAGCTTAATACCTTCATTTCAGACGGCCATTTTAGACGGATTTGACCCTAAAGGCGCGGGAACTAAGTATATAAGACCTTTGCGAACAATGTTTATCCAGGTCAAAGTACTCCTGGGGGGTCGGGGTCTGCACTGTTTGTCATATAAATCATTTTCCTCTGTGATACATATTGATTTAACATTCTGTTCAATTAATACTCAGAAAAAGAGGGACCAGCTTTAGTTACTCAGCAAAACAACCGAAAACAAAGATAACCCAGTAATAGATGACTTTCATCATCTAGATAGGTATACACAAGCTAGTGTTAAACTTCGCATGTTTAAGGTAAAACACTTCATGGTGGTCGTCGTCTTAATCAGGAAACACTGTTAGTTATGTGATAAATACTCAATCTGGATATTAGGTGTTTGCCAAGCAATACGCATACTTTGAAATCAATACATAACAATCCTTCCAAATACCATTTTAGTATTTTATAAGGAACAGGCACAAAGAAATATTCAGAAAGTGGGTGGTCCTTCGAAAAGAAGTATCAATGCCAAAAGAGAAAACTGCAGACTCGGTTTTATTGAGTCTGTTCATGATCATTATCAAAACGTTAATATTTTTGTTTTCTGTTCCGGTAACCTTTACAGGGTCCATGCTTATAAAACTTTTAGTTGAGTCTGAGTTCGTTTTCAAGTTTTTGATTGGCCAATCAAAAGCTTGAGAACTCAAATCTGACCAGTCAAAAGCTTGAGAACGAACTCAGACTCAACTAAAAAGTTTAATAAGCATGGACCCTGGTGTTAGTCTGGAATCTATGGGAAATGCTGTTTATCTCACCAGTGTTTGAAGTGCAGCAGTGTGATACAAGCACCCGGCTCTAAAAGTCCTTTAGTTGACATTAGTTGATAGGGAATGAATACATAGGTCCTAAGCTGTCTGGTATGCTTTGGGAAAATAATACTTCAGCAGTATCTTATTGTATGCTGAATTTCCAAAGTGTAATGGTCAACCATTGTGTAACGAAAGAGTCCATTCAGTATGGAAAGGTATACAGTAAAACACTTCTACACCGGATGATAAATATTGTATAACTATCGGTTTTTGTGACAGATGGAAACTTAATGCAGGATCCTAAAGGAGTTTCCTTCATGACTTTTACCCTGCATTATATAGTTCAAATATCAGGTTTTGGTGACAAGTGGCAACTTAATGCAGGGTGAAAGTCATAAAAAACTCATACAGGAGCTTTCTGCATGACTTTCACCCTGCCTTAAGCAGCAACATGCTCTAATTATTCTCTATTAGAATTCCGGTTTAGAGGGGGCATGCTGTATATCGTATTTGCGAGACACACATTACAATCCCTAAAAAGCTCTCTGATATGTATCTACACTGTTTCAAACATACAAGTACTGTCGAGTCCTGCATTCAAATACATAAATTTGTTTTGCAGACTCTGAGCTTCAGTTAGCGAAGGCTAATCTGTCAGATCCTGCCGCCCTTGCAAGAGGACAGAGTCACCCACCAGGGGCAACTATGGAGAAGATATGCGGAGCGTTCGCTGGCCAGATAGCTCAAGATGATATCCCGAGATTTAAAAGGTCATATTCGTAGCATCTTCGCAGCCTTTAACAAATTGTCATATCGCCTTTTCAATTATGAACAACTTTATCTCAGTGGAAAAGATAAATTTCAAAGTATTTTACGAAAATATTTTACGATATTTTACTTCGAGGGGTTTAGCGGAAAACGAGTACAACGGCACATATATATTATTGTTTTTTTTTTTTAAAACAGTTGCAACATTGTTGCTTTCAGAAATAAGTATGTAGCAGACATGTTTATCTTTCATTTTGTTTCAAAAATGCTTTTTGAAATAGATTGAGTCTTAATGAGAACTCATGCTACTCTTTGTCAGTGCTTAGTCCAAACTATTCGTATAGGCAACCACTTAAGCAACCGTAAAATGTAACTACAAACAATGGTTGCATTAGGTCGTGTTTCTATAAATATTTGTTTCAGTTGGAGTTATTTGTACTAGATTGTTACAACGTTTAGTGCAGAGATCAGAATAACTTTCCAGAGATAACGCCTAAACAGTATTACTATTGTACCTTCGACATAACTGTCAGTTGGTTGTGTCAATCAATCAATTGAATGCAGAACGCTGGTGTACAGGCGTTTGCAAACGGTATAGACCAAAATCGTAGTCATCCGCTCTGAAAGTATACTCATTATACTAAGCTATGTCCGGTCATTCCAGTTTGACCATTCAGCAGTCTTAGACTAATGATAAATGCAATGGGCCACTTCTCCATGGACAGAACATTGGAATTCATCTGAACCATTTATCATTTATTTAATGTTTGAAATAATGTAGAACTATTCTAAATTTAACTCACTTACAACAAGTATATGACTGTATCATTTACCGTAGTACACCTACAATGCTACTATACTATAAGTACACATTGATGCAGGTTGTTACATAATCCTTCGCTTGCTATTCACGTCAATATACCTACCTGTAAATAGTGAAGACCCAGATGAGACAGCTCCTGCAAGAGCTGTCTCATCAGGGTCTGCACTATTTATAAATTGATTTTGCTACCGGTACACTCCACAGCAGTGATTCCACCGCGAAATACTTGTATACAGTGAAGATATATGTAATTATACAACAGGACATGGGTAAAGAAGGAGAAATGTATTTTAAAATTCAGCAAGAGAACGGTTAATACATTATCCCTCAGTGACGCATTTTTGCGCCTCTATAAAATCCACATTGTGAAACAATTGTGTTAAATAGAGCATCTGCTCCTATAGGAGCAGATGCTCTATTTATTACAATGTTTTCAAACTACAAAATTCTGAAATGATCATTTTCTCTAGTTAATGCTCCTTTTCGGTAGATTAATTCAAAAAGGCTGGGACTAAAATAGCCTTGGAGAGAATGAGTTAATGCATGATAAATGTAATGCAGGAAACTCCCGGTGGAGCTTTCTGTTTACTTTCGTCCTGCATTTAGTCAACACCTGATTTACGACTCATCTTAATACCTATTCTGGTGATCGTATTAGAGAGGTTATACTGTATTTAAATATAGAATTGATAACTTTTGAAGACTGGTCGAATTTCCATTGAACTCCGTTAACTTCGATCCGGAGGGACCAGTGGACAGCTGGTGTGGTGTCGAAACCCGGGTATGCAAGTCATGTTCGAGTCCAACGACTGAAATGGACGACACGTGGTCCTGGTGTGGCACTAGAACTATGAATATGCGACTAGCTATACGACTGCAGAGACTGTCAACGTTGGTCAACGGCAATGGTAAAACTGTCTTCTAATCAGCACCAGTTAACGAATGGTGTTTAAAAACGATTTACCTCATAGATATAGATACACTTGTTGAGATCTTGAACTTGACACGATCATATCTGCAATACTTGCTTATGCAATCACATATATTTAATTTCAAATTTAAGTGCTTTTAAACCATTATAAAATACATTTAATAAACATTCACAATGTCGTTATTTCTTGCATTAATTACCATGAGGTGGATGGTTGAATGCGTCATACACTGTTTTCATACGTCGGAGAAATAGAAAATGCTAGGTCAGATGGGTTTAGCAGGCTAGATTGTAAATTACTCCAGACGTCTTAAACCTTCTCTTGCTGAATTGTAAAACACATTCTCCTTCTTTACCCATGCCCTGTTGTATAATTACATATATATTCACCGTGTACAAGTATTTCGCTGTGAAATCACTGTTGTGGAGTGCACTGGTTGCACAGTCAACTTGTAAATAGTGCAGACCCTGATGAGACAGCTCCTGCAGGAGCTGTCTCATCTGGGTCTTCACTATTTACAAGTAGGTATATTGACGCGAATAGCAAGCGAAGGGTTAAACCTAAAACAGCAAGAACCGAACATTAATCGGAATACTTTTGGTCCACATGGTGTTGATACATTCCAAATATAAACCATCAAAATATTTTTAAATCATGCGAGTCGAGTTCAAACAACAGGGTTTTGCATTTTCACAAGGATATCGTAAACCCGGCAGTGTTAAAAGGAAACTACATAAATCAATATATCCGAAATATAACTCACATACTATACTATCCATCAGATATAATTTCATGATAAACAAAGTATTAACCATGTCCTTTGTCTTAATTATCTTAATCCATATCGTGCTAAAAGCAGAAAGTTTGACCACTACTCGTATATTCCTGATATATGGCAAATGTGTATTTCGTTCAATTTGAGAAACTATTGATCGGGTGTCATACAGCTTAGTAATTCGGTGTATCCCATCTAGATGCAAACTATTTGCACGTGAGATAATGGTCATATGTTGCTTAACAAGGGATTACTCTGTGCGGGGAACATGTGCAGTGGTCTTTGCGAGCAGTGCAGACTCAGATCAGCATGCTCAAAGAAGTGCCCTCTTATAGACCGGGCTATTCCATTAAGAAGTGTATCAAACTAGACACAATTTAGTAAAGGGTAGTTGTTTGGCCTTCATTTCCGTGAACACGAACAACTAATTGGGCAATATGTATTGGTTATTTACATTT
Organism: Azorinus chamasolen; assembly: GCA_963576725.1. Lineage (NCBI taxonomy): Eukaryota > Metazoa > Mollusca > Bivalvia > Cardiida > Solecurtidae > Azorinus > Azorinus chamasolen. The sequence goes on from OY755245.1 coordinate 62,382,450, forward strand.
AGAGGTTTGGTGTCAAACATTGCACATGTTATGTTATTAACCCATTTGTGCCCACGATCCCATGTATGGGACATAGGCAAACAGTGTAGACTCTGACCAGACGCCGCATCATGCGGCGTCTAATCAGAAACTACACTGTTTGCTGATAGCATTTTAAATATAAAACCAAACGAAACTGAAAATTTAGGCCAGACATCCCGTAGATAAAAATGGACTAATCCAATATATAAACATGGAAGAATCCACTGTAAAGGGTAAAGGTGATTTAATTTGTTTTAGTGCGAGTTATGAAGGTTCTATCTATGAACGAAACAGACATATCCTCCAAACTGTACATGGAAGGGAGGTAAGAAGATACATAAACTATATTGTAACAATAGGTATCAACTCTTTCAATGATGTACTCACGTCATGAATGTCATTTGCAAACAGTGTAGTCCCAGTTGATGTAGTTTTTAAAGGAACATCTTAACAGGATATGTCATGTTTGTTTGTTTTAGTTGTTTGTGTTTGTCCTTTTTGTTATTTTATAGTTTTTTTCTAAACAATAGCACTTGATATTCACTGTAACATATTGGAACATTACATTTAAAACCAAGGGAGGTTAAGCTTTTCATAGCCGTAGATTAACCTTTAGCCCGCTGTGAAAACCCACATCTGCTTAAATCTGGATCTGGTGTAATTCCGACTAACTATTGACAAACGATTGTCCGAGTGTCAAACAGTAACTCAGCCGAGTTACTCGGCGTCTCATATGGCTCTAAGCTGTTTGCAAATGTTTAGTCATGCTGCGGTTAGTGAGAGAAGGGTTAAGGATGGTTTTAAGATACTGATATGTATATTTCGTGGCCACTTCTTAGAATCACGAAGAAACAATTGCAAAGAGTGTTTACAGCTTAGGGTTCGTTTGAGAAATAAAGGGGTTATTCTTGAAAACATGTTTAATTTATTAACCTTTTATATGCTTCCGGATTAAGGTGGGAATGTTTACATACCTTTTCATTCTCACATACATAAAATACAATTTGCAGGCAATTCTGTTTTTCTACCATAATGCAGTTACAAAATGTGACATGTAATATCGGCACAGATGAGAGTCTGTGACGATTTTGTGCAAGCAAATGATACAATAGCTTTTAAATACAGTTCAAATTAGTTAAAGAACATATTCTACAAACATGTTGATTTAATATCAACATACGTTGCAACAAGAAACTTATTAAAATTACCACCTGGACATGTATAAAAGGGTTTACAATTGATTGCATGCTACTAACGCATTGCATTATTTTTGAAAGGGTTGCAAAACTTAGACCAGATAAATCCACAACCATGGATATGGCAACCTTCACATCGAAAGCTATTCTTGCTGGTTTTGACTACGTACGATACTCAACAGAAAACTATATTGAAGTTTGTGTTAAACCACAAGACGGTATTCAGGCACAGGTGGTTCAATTTCCGCTGGCAAATCTAATAGCAGTTCCGCTTCCACTCGGTGAAGAAGATGAATATGACTATCCCTCACAGCTCGCACACGAATCCCGGAAACCGCTATTATTCGACGTATCTACCTCTTCCAATACCATTTCTGAGCACTTCAGATTGTCTCACCTCCAAAGCCCTGGAAAACGATATCTGAGATTGGACCCAGTCCTTATAAATCTTATAGAATTGGCTTATGACATATTCCCAGGAGGTTTCCACGTTATACCAAAATCTGGATACCGGCCTCGATCAGTTAACATGGACAACATTGACACAAGACACATGAAAGAAATATTCAGGTTCCAGATGGGCCAGGGTATTGAAATAAAACCAAATAGCGTGGTTACTGAGAACAAATTGTTTGATCTGGCCATAACTTTGATTAAAGCTGGCAAATCTGTCAGAGCACAACGCATTGGTGTCGGCTTTGGGTGTAAGGTTGACAGACTGTATTTCGAAATTCGACCAATGCTTGATGAGGACAGCGAGCCTATTGAGGTGTGGTCAAGCGGTAATGAGAAACTGTATCAACGACTACAAGAAGTTGAACTTATGGTTGCTAAAGGTAATTGATTACATTTTAAGAGGTCGAAATTCAATGCTGAATATTAAACAATAAGTGTCCAATCATTGTTAAACTGTAGCGTTTATGTAGTAGGGAACGAAAATATTTGATTGAGGACATATCTGTGCAGTCCTGATTCGATGATTCCTTTCTGACCCCATCGGATGTGTGTCTACACTATTTGCAAAGTCAGTACGCTTGTTTCACGCGTGAATAAGTGTAATATTAACAATGAATGTTCATGACTGAGAAGCAACGATGACTCTCTGGAATAATCAAAGCATTATTTGTACTTTGACAACATTTGAAGCTCACTTGGTGGAATATTCGCTGTCAAAGCGGAATGTCGCGGTTTAGCACCCCCTCCCACGCTAGTTTGTTCATTCAAAAAAGTCTGAATATGATATAAATGGCAAGGGCTCATAATATGAGGATAAAGGAATAGTGGTAGGACTTAGTCATCCTGTGTCAGAATCGCGTAACTATGTTCTTATCAACCCGTTACTACACGGATATTTGAATAACAAATAATACTGTGCGTTTTAACGGCATATGCGCACAGGTATGGCTGGCACTATAAATCATGTTTATATTATTTCATAACCACACATGCCTTGTTTATCTATTTCCCTCATGTAAACGTGTTTTGACGCATTTGCAAACAGAGTAGAACCAGATCAGACGGCTCCTATAGGAGCCGGCTGATCAGGGTCTGCTCTGTTTGCTAGCGGAATTTGAAAGATATGTTCTTTGCTCTCTAAAATTGCTACAATGTTCTACCTTCCATATTTCATTATAACTTTTTTGTTCACGAATATTCAGAAGGTATTGGAATTTAGTATAAATATAGAACAGGGAAAAGGTTGTTTAGGTCTACTCAGTTTGCAACGGTGTTAAAGGTAAATGCATGTATCAGTGTGTCGCGTATATGGTGTTATCCTATCTAAGCGAGACCGAGGTTGCCTTTGCCCTAGCTTTCAAACGATTGGAAAAATCAAGAGCTAGTACAAATATAGCAGAATGGAGCTGAGCTATTTGAATGCGGATCAGTTAACTGCCATTTGTAGATAGTCTAGAGTCCGGTCAGAGGAATCCTATAACAGCCCTCTTTTCCGTGTCTGTATAATTGTCGTACAAGGTATCATATTGTAAATTTTACCCTTTGATACTGTACTGAATTACCGTTCAACAATGATGGACAATCCCACTGTTTAATCCTTGAACTCAATGAATATTCATGTACGAAAAATTGACATCATGAATATCAATTATATTAATTGTTGTAAAAACACATGGCCACAGGAACGTTTGACCGTAGTAGAATCATGTCGATATTATTTCATAAGCAAACAGAGTAGACCCTAATCAGACGGCTTCTCTGGTAGCCGTCTTATCTGGGTCTAATTTGTTTGCAAATTCATAGAAAGGCGTTTGTATGAAGTAGGGGGTTAAACGTCAGCATGCTTGGATTGGTAAGCCAGAAGTTTTACAACTGGACAGGTGTTATAATACCATGGCATGTGACTGCCAGTTCTTTACATAGGACAACATCAGTAACCCTTTCATTGCTATATTTTGAAGGTGGAATGATACACCATTTGTAAATTGGCCATTTGTTTGATATTAGTGTCTCAACTGCGGATCTGAAACTACTTGTTCACAAATATCCGTTGACAAATATTCTAATCAAGTTTTACTTCACAGCAGCTGGTGTAAAGTGATTGTGTGGCGGCCGTAAAAAGTCGCCCGTACTTCATTCTCGTTGTTGTTATATTTTCTGGTCCTTCGGGATCATTAATTTCGATCGTACAAAGTACTAGCCGGTGCTACGGGCGTGCATAATGTTGCAAGTTTAATCACTACCCATGAACAGACTCAATAAAACAGAGTCTGCAATTTCTCTTTTGGAATTGCTACCTTTCATTTTGAAGGATCACACACTTTCAGAATTCTAATGCATTTTATATTTGTAGTTTTAGAGTCTCAAAAAGATCGGGTGTGTTAGTGAATGCACAAAACAGCACCCAAGGACATAACTCAATTAATATAACAAATAGTCACACGAACAGTTTCTTACATGTAACTGTTTGGGTAATGAAGTCGATAAATAATAAAACATGTAATTAGCTTCATTCTTATTCAAACCAACAGGTGGCACAGTGATCGCGGCAAGCCCAGATCCAGTCATATGTAAACAGTCAAAACTAGGACCAGACTATTTTTACTTCAACTTTGACCTAGAGGAACAAGGGTGAGTGTGTGTACTGTCTCAGCTTTATTTCGGTACTCACAGTTTGCTAAACTACTTTCACATACAAAGTCGATTTCAAATATGCAATTAACTTCAGACACTGTTTTGTAAATGACGCATGGTGGAATATACTACATGCTTCGTGTTTACTAGATGTGATAAAATGCTCGACGTCTTGTCGTATAGTGTACTGTTTCATAAGTGTTAAGTGTTTGGGCAGAGTGTGATCTTATGTTGTGATCTGATGAAATGTCCAGTCCTGACAACAAACTATGACCTATTCAGTGCCAGGATTTGATTTATTTTTACATTAATCGTTTCTATGCGAAATGTCTACATGTAGTCTGCAACCCGAAAAATCGTTAAAACATTTTTATAAAGTGAAGAACTGAGATGAATAACTGAAAATGTCAAGAGAATAAACCGAATACATGGCACTAGAGGTTGATACAAACAGTGACGTCCCTAATCAGACACAACCTTCAAAAGACGGCGTCTGATCTGGGACTGCACTTTTTGCCGTGGTGCCTTTTGGTGACATCAGCGGTGATAGAGTGATATCCATGACATTCCACAAATATTCTTGTAAGAAACAATGGCACCACGGACATTGATTAGATAATGATTTGTAAAACAGCGAGTTTGGACATGATAGTAACTGTAGAACACACGCATACACATACACATATATACTAGGAAGCAAATAGAACAGACCTGATCAGCAGTTAGGCGTAGTCCGCTTGCAAAGACATTCAAATGTATATCTGTTGAATAACATACATACATTGGCGAAAAAGAAGTTAACAGAAACATTGTTATATAAAACAATAGCTTCCTTAATACTTTGTTAAAACATTTGTTTTCGTAAAAAATCATTTCAAATTCCAAAACATAGATAGCGGTATGGGGTTAGGTTGAGTTTTCATAAGCCATCGTGCAGTAAGGTTATAGACCGGATACGTCTGAAAACTGAATCCAGTTCTAAATTGGATTTTTTTAATGATTTTAATCTGATGTAGAAAACTTCTGTCGTAGATACTGTTGGCAAGCAGATGATGATTTCTGCCCCAAAACTCACGAGCACCGTTACAACGCTAGTGTTGTTTTACAAAGACGACTGACATCGGCTGCCGGGACCGGCCGACTTCCACGTGCGGATATAATGCCGGAAATAACCGAGTGTGTGATAAATGCGTGTGGAGGATGCCCTGATGCTGGTAAGATACGGGGCATAATGGGTTCAGAATCAGATCAGTAAATGTCTGATAGCAACTTATTTTGAACTTTAAAAGAGGTGAAAAAGCCGTTTAATATACACTTTCCGTGTTTCACTAAAGTTTAATTAAATATAAAAAGTCCTTTACTTCATGAATAATTTGGCATTATGACTATCAAACAGTTTTATAATGACACATGAATACAGAAAATGTTGGCAATGGCAGAAACTGTAGAATCATATATATTTACATCAGCAAACAGAGTAGATCCTGTCCAGAAATTGTTTGATTAGGATTTACTCTGTCTGCAAAGGCATGTAATGGCGAATTAATTGAGTAAAATGTTAAACATTCATGAAACTGTATCGGACTCGTTCTAGCAAAATATACTAAATATGATAATAATTTTATTATGACAATTTGCAAACAATAATCTCCACAAACATTCATATTCTCCATGATAATTTGTGTATCAGCAAGGACTGTGTACAGAACTGCCTCACGCTTGATCATTAAAGGGGAAGTCCCTACATTCGACGCGTTTTAAAAATACCTAAAATATACTAAATCCATTTGTTTATATGCTGAAACATAGTATATCGCAAAAAATAACTACCAAATGATCTTTGAAAATGGCAAAACATCCATGTATTTGATATTCACGATCCCGATTGTTTCAGTTTTATTCGGGTTGGATTTTAGTTTCGTATCTGTTCGCGCTTTTCGAGTCCCTCCGATCACTTCCGAGAAACGCTGTTATGTAAACAATGGAGGGGTCGAATGATCATCGGCAATACGCGAAAAATTTGAACGGAAAAGGCCGATAATACTTTGTTGTAGAACAAAAATTATAGGTACTGTTGAATCGGTTTATTTTGTATCACAGGGGCATTTTTCGATATAATTTCAAATTGACAATCTTCATAATAATGATTGAGCAAAACAAATACAAGGTTTTATGATATTATTGAAAATATCCGTTCATTGTAGGGACTTCCTCTTTAAAACTGTCGTTTCATTTATCATTACTGGCACTGTCTTCCAACAGGAACAATCTGGAACCAGAAGGTTATGGCATGCACCAAGATGATTCTGAAGTACTTGTCTCGTGCCAGTGTCCCTTTCCAACCCCTGAAAGATAAGGTATCTGTGTTCAATACGGACAATCACAACTCTGCCGTCCACTCGCAAGCCTGTCATGATAACAGAGTGTGTGTTGAAAATACAAACATCTACTCTTTGCTGAGTAAGTGCTGTGAAAGATAATTTGTACTAATCGTCTAAAATTCTTGTCTTATCCCAATTTGATTAAATGTTTGAGAAATTATTAACCAAATGTCAAACAACTTTGATCAGCATGAAACACCAAGTTACTCGGCGTATAATCTGGATCTTGAATTCTGTTTGCAAATTCGAGTCAACTCGTGATGTTTCAATAACATTTGGGTTCCATCGTTTCCTGCAGCTTTTATTGCTTTGGTTAACACGCACAATTCATTTGCCAGGTGGGTTTAACTTTTTGAACGCGGGACACGCTTGCGCTCACATTTGTAAACAGTAAAGAACGAGATCAGATGGTGGCTAACTAGAGGAGCCGTCTGATCAGGGTCTGATTCAAACACGTTTAAGCCTATCATACTGAGTGAACTCTAAAGTAAAACTATGGTGAGCTATACTACTCTGAAACTTCAGAGTTAAAAGAGACATTATAAGCTGAGTTGTTATATATTTGTAAGAAAATACCATTTATGACAGGTAACGTTCACTGAATGAGACATTTGAATCGTGTTTGAGCGTATGTATTTGTCTTAATAGTTACATATATACAGTAAAACCCCGCTAATGCGACCACTTAATGCGACCACTTAAACAAACATGGCTGTTTTCATAAGCAGGTGGTTGCTTAATGCAGGACGAAAGTTATGCAGAAAGCTCCTATAGGAGCTTTCTGCATAACTTTCGTCCTGCATTAAGCAACCACCTGCCCTTGCCACTGTGAATTATGCCCCTTTTTGGTGGTCGCATTAGCGGGGTTTTACTGTACATCTAAAATGTGTCTCTTTCCTAACAGAATTATTTAACCCTTCATCTGATAGAGACGTCTTTTCAGACCATTGTTAACAGGTAAGAACCAGATCTGGTGGCCCAAGTTTCCTTTAAGAATAACATGTTTTAATATATTATTCAACAGTGTCTGCAATTGAATAATTACGTTTGTTTCCTTTCTGACAGTGCCATTAATAACGGCCAAATACCAACAGAACAACGTTGATGAGTTGTTGTTTGGTGGATCAGATAACCCAAGTCCCCTGTTGGAAATAGTAGAACAGGAGTTATCCTGGAGGGCGGTCGGTAAAGTAGACGTGTACATAGAAAATGCTACAGATGTCAATACGATGAGGAACGTTATAAAGGTATAATATCTAAACGCATGAAACACACGACTTGGGCATACCCAGTCGTTTATTATTAATAAGAGTCTGCTTGTCAATATGTGCATCATTTCGTAACAATTTGAACACGTGAAACAAGTTAACTGTCATTTGCAAGCAGGGTTGATCGAGGTCAGACAGTTCTTAAAGGGGCTGAAATGTTTTACGGACGGTCGGTTAGAGGTCAAAGAACAACACCGACTTTCTCATAGTATTTGAATTGAGATGAACGAATATAGCACATCCTATTATGTTACAGATATTGATGATGTATAACAAGAATGTCACCGATATAACGTTCCATCTTGACCCTGACGCCGACGAAGATGACGTCGGAATAACGCTGCAGCGCAAGGTGGAAGAATGGTCGGGCTCTGTGTGTCCTGACTGGAGTAGAATAGTGAGCACGCCTTACACTTTCCAGACAATACCATATGAACGTAAAAGAAGAAGCTTAGAGCGAAGCAAGGACCGCAACAAAATGACATTCGATATGAAAAATTGGGAAGTGGACTGGATGTTAAAATCTTAGGCAAACATGAATCTGCTTACTGTCTATTCATATCATTTGGTCTTGAACAGTAGACACACGAAAGTAAAATAAATCGAAATGTTTTTTGAACTGCGCATCACCCTTAGCCTTCTCAATAAAAGAAATCTAATGCGACCACTTAACGATTTCCCTGTTCCATGTATATTTCAAATTTCAATATCTACTGCATATTCATGGACAAAATAGTTATAATGAAATATAGAAAGTGGAACATTTAAAGCAATTATTAATTTCCAGTAGCATATAGGGCCGACCTTGACCCGGGTCTACCCTATTTATAAACGCATGAAAAGGCGTGTGTATGAGGGAAAGGGTTAATTAATAAACATAATTATGTCTTTATAAGCAGGTGTTTGCTTAATGCAGGACAAACGTACTGCAGAAAGATCCTATAGGAGTTTTCTGCAGTACAGTTGTCATGCATTAAGCTACCACTTGCCTCTATAAGACGGAATTATAACTGTTTTTAGCGGCCGCACTTCAGGGATTGTACATTGTTTTTACTTCGTTAAAGAAACTACTGACCGATTGTCAAATAGCCTGGATTCTGTCGAGTCGCCGTGTTACTCAGCACCTCGTCTAGATTTAAGGTGTTCATCAGGTTGCGATCAGCAGGTGAATAGGGTGACATTGCTAACTGTACAAGCTTACGAGTCTATATTATCTTTAGTTTATCAAACATAAAAATAGTTTTGCACGAATCTATGCCATATGCAAGACTTTGTGCAGTTCATGAACTTATCGTCGACACTAAAACCCATAAAAGTGCCTTCCAGAATGTAACTATTCAAGTCCTAATTATTTAGTGGAAACTGTTTGAAACAGACACGACCATTTATGCATTGCTAATCCGTCCATTACCCATTTGTATGTACCATAAAACTTCTATAAAGCGGCCATCCAAACATGTCTTATTGTAGGTCTTAAAGCAAGGGGGTAACAAGAGTTAGACGGAAAGCTCCTGCAGGAGCGTTTTACATTAGTTTCGTCCTGCATTAAGCAGCCACCTGTCTAGAAAATTGGGGTCTCTTTTCATTAAGTGGTCGCTTTACAGGGGTGATACGATTGTTAATTGTATTTTTTACACTTAGTTGTATAACATTTACAGACATGTGTTGTCCAATATAAATATTTAACAAACAGTTGTCAGATAGTTTGATGTCCAGGTTAGTGACTGTTGAAATCGCGACTACTTCTATTCGACTAAGGTTTTTGTGAAACTATTGATCGAGTGAGTGTCACATAGCGTGGTTCCTGGTCAGACGCCGGGTTAGTCTGCTTCTCATCTGGGTCCAGTCTGTTCGCAACTGCGATTCAAGTCGCGAATAGCAGAATAAGTGTTAAGTTTGAGAATCGCCTTATGCCAATTTCTGGGTAACAAAGACCCCAACTGTTCCTTCACTCCAAAGAATAGACAGTTTTCTGTCTTTTTTATATGCTATATTTCCATTGTTAGGCAGTTTTCCAATCTATTGCATACAATCGTTGCAGTATGTTGATTTATTTTCCAACATGTTTTTCTATCTTGTAATAGTTTCAATTATTAAATATGTTAGATGTAGAAATAAACCTAATCAGGGGTATATGTTGGTTTAACGGAAATAAAATCGTTTTATACAGTTATAGTAGTTTCCATGTTGTTATTTAGCCAATTAATCCTTTCCTTGTTCAGTATTTATGTACGAAATAATGCCAAATTGAATATTTATTAGCTCAATGTTTATAATGTACACTGTTTAAGGGAGTTTTTGCTTTGACAATACCTGTACAATCAGATATCTCAGATCCATACCGTGTGAAAAGGAACCAGAGCAGGGATTGCTCAGACTGCTCCTATAGGAGCCGTCTGATCTGGGTCTACTTTGTTTGAAATGCGTAAAAATGTGTTTCTATGAGGGAAAGGATTTAACAGCTGCAAACATGGGTATGTGGCTTAGAAAATGCATTTTTCGTTGAGTTAATGAGTTTAGTATCCTTTGATTTTATTTCATAACAATATCTGAGTCCATGCTTATAACACTTTTAGTTGAGTCTGAGTTCGTTCTCAAGTTTTTTATTGGTCAGATTTGAGCCTTTGGCTTTAATCTGACAAATCAAAAGCTTCAGAACTCAAATCTGACCAATCAAAAGCTTGAGAACGAATTCAGACTCAACTAAAAAGTTTTATAAGCATGGAATCAGACTGCCGAAAAGTCTTGATCCTGATAAGACGCACCGTTACTCCGGGTTATGTTGAATTACTGGATACATACGAATGGAAGATGTTTGCACACAGTATGCTTACAATTAATGAAAATGTTCTTTTCGTCATATGTACAGTAAAGCCCCTCTAAACCCGACGTACATTTTAGTATAAGTATCGGTCTTGGAGACAGGTGGCAGCTTCATGCAGGTGAAAGTCACACAGAAAAGTCCTCTAGGCGCTTTCTGAATGACGTTCATCCTGTATTAATCAGTCACCTGCCTAAAAATATCTTAATTTATCTCTACTAGCATGTCGGTTTAGAGAGGTCTTACTGTATGTGTCATTACTTCTGTCATGCTATAGATAATCTGAAAACAGTACCGACTAAGACTGCGACGGAACATGGCATATGTGGATATGGGGACGGTGCCGATGATATTAATCCCCTGCCTCATGGATATTCATGTTAGAAATAATGACACCATGGATAATAATTACATGAATGTTTATATTATAGTTTTAATGTTTTGACCTTGTCCGATATTATATGATCGGGTCTATGTAATTCAATAAGCAAACTAGAAATGTGTCCATAGGACACTGATGCCCCCACTTCAGATTTTTTTGTCACAGAAAGTAGGGGCAATTCTTAAAGTATTTTTGAAAATAAAGGGTCACAACTCATAATCGACCTAAGCGATTTACATGGTTATCAAACTTGACCAAGATATAATGGCCACAAACATGTGTGCAAAGTGTGGTGAGGATTGGACAAATACTTTCCAAGAAAGAATGAGGACAAATTCTAGATATGTGTACGGACGGACGTACGTACGTACGGACGGACGGACAAGGGCAACCTTATATGCCACCACTGTGTACGGACATAACAACAGACCATGACTATACGACTCCTGTAGGATTCTTCTGAGCTTGGTTTCCTTATCGTAAAGTGCTGTGAAAGGGGCACATTTATTATTTAGTAATCCTTACAACGCTGAATCTTTAATTGTAAGATCAAGCTGACGGTGACTATTGGTACCTTTCTAAAGAAAAGTGTAATATGACAAAAAGTGCAGACTCTGATGAAAGGGCTGCTCTATACTGATTGCAAAACATACAAGTGACTCGTTTCCCGCATTGTCAAGGTCAAGCAAAGGGCTTACCCTTTACTCCAGGAATATTTATTTCTGTCATGACAGAAACTGACGTATAATATTTGTATTATTTATAACCAAACGGCAAATGTATAATACTGACAGATATCCAAAATATCATATTATTATCTTATTATGTTCGACTAGCATTTTGATATAGGCATGCCAAATTTAAGCAACACGATTAGTGCATGTTGCATTAGCCATTAGACATATACTACCGAATGCAATACTGTGACTTTCCGTTTCTATTCTGGAAAATCTCGCGATTAAACCTTGCGTTTCGCAATTTAGTAAAAGGAAGTTCCCGGGCAGCACCATTTAACTGTTTCAAGAGATATAATCTGTCTCATCACCGACGACCACAAATTTAAATATAAATGAACACAAAATAGCAATGTTTCTGTTATCACATATCATTTATATGCACGTATAACTGACCACTTCTCATCTTAACTCTAAAGCCAGCCAACTAGCCAAGGCTGCTGTATCGGACAAAGCCTTCGCTTCCGTATACCTCATGCGGGCGTACCACTCCTATACACAGACACTGTACATGCATTATTGTAATAGCTGTTCATTGTCTTCACATGCGATAGGCAGACCAATCTTACATTTTATAAGTGTAACAATGTTAAGTTTGACTGAAAAGCAAAACGCCAACATACAAGCAGGGTTCTTCTTAATGGGAACAGCCGAATGGCGAATGGACTGGGGCAAACTGGCACTACAAGATATTGCGAAAGTGTGTGGTACAAAACGATTCAGGATGCGTACACATACCTCACTCATATGCCCTGCCTCTCTCTTTAGAACCACGATGGGAACTGCACAGAGTAGTCGGGGTTTGCACAATACCCGAATGTGTCGGGATTGAGTTTAAACAGTTTTGAAGGCATTATGACTTGTGGAGAACATACACGACATTAAATACATGCAGTATTCTTTTATTTTAAACTGGACCGTGTCCGTCATTTTTTGTTGGTTGTACGATGTCTGATTTGAAACTAATAGCAAAAAGATCTATCGCGATTACTATGCCCCCACTAATTTAACCCGTATATTATGAATTATATTCCAATATATTGGTGAAATATTTCACCAGAGATAAATCGCTGCGTTTCGTTTTCGTGTCAATATACAAGCGTCAAATATGCAAGGTAACAGTTCATAATAATCATGTTATGAATTTGGCAAGTATTTAGGACCGAATTTAAGATGGCCCAAATAGGATACCGTAGCTAATAAATGCACAGCAATGTATAGTATAATCGTCATTCATAATGTATCACCAAATAAAAGTACGCCAGTAGTATTGGGAAGTAAAGATGTGTTTGCATTTTGTTAAAGAACATATTTATATGGAAGAAGCAATTACTTTAAAATCAGAGGAAGACGTCTACAAGTTTGGATGTGTAAACTAACCCATACCGGTATGTGGTGAGACGCCGAGTAACTCGGTATATAACTAAAACACTGCTATTGCGTCGTAAAACCCCATTACAAACAAAATAAACACACACAAACAACTAAATCCACAGTATTCAATTTTTGCGCTGATCTGCAAGACAAAGGACTTTGAAACTGGACACACATATGGAGTACATCGATGACTTGATGTAACGCTATTACTTAGGTATTGTACGGGACATTCCGTGTATCTTTTGAAACATACAGAAATACATTCGCAGAATTGGTCGTTCTGCAGAACTATTCTCCTTCTGAAATTGATGATATCTGCTCAATATATAACCTACTGAACTTTTTTTCTGATTTCAAAGCCGTTCAGGCCTTCGATAAACTACTGACAAATTGTCTAACATATTTAATCCTGATGAGGATTCAAGCTGTTTGCACATGTCTGTCAAGTCGTACGCAATAGTAGAAAGATTAAACCAACCTTTTATATATTGCAATAAGGACTTTAGAGGATGAGTATTTCTTATGAGGAAACTTCGGGGCCATATCCATGTTGATGATTTGTGTATTAAACGCATTAAAACCTTTAGGAGAAAAAGGTTATGACCCCATCATATTGCAACACAATGCATGTTTGCTCTTTGACCCCTTTACAGTTGGTATCCACGCTTCACTCTTTGCATGCGCGATGACAGGCCGGGGGTAGTATTCTTTGATGGTACACTCCTAAACCCGGAAAAGAGGTGAGCTTACCAGACTCATGCATTGCTTTTTCACTGCCGTTCCCTTAATGACTTCCCTGCAGTGGCTCTAACTTCAACACAGTTAGTGAATACATATTTGACGGAATTTCACAGTTTTTGTGTTATGCTTTGCATATTGTCCTGTATTGACCGTCTTCTATGTTGTTGGGAAATATGGTAGGGATACCTTTAACACTGTTTGTTAAACAAGGGTGATTTGAGACAAGTGTGAAGTAAGAACGTCCGTAAACAGGTTTACCCCCCCCCCACACACACACACACACACGGTGGTGGTGTTGCCACTAATCGTTCTAGGACGGTACTCTCTTTGTCACCCTTTGTGTCTTTGTATTTGTACGTTTGATGGTTGTGTGTATGTATGTTATTTATTTTCTATCGCTGTTGTGGTAACGGTTGCGTGTTGTGTGTTTGTTTTCCTACTTCATTTTACTACTTCTTTATTTGACCATTTGACCACGTTTGTATATTTCAGCTAGTCAGGTAAGCTAAAACAAAGTTTTTGGAGAACTACAATAATGCATACGATAAAGACGCGTCATTGAATTGTACAGGATGGAAAGTCTTTAATTTATTGATACATATCTACCATATCTACAAGTTTGTATGTATACATGTAATTTTAAATAATACTCTTCAGCAAACGATATCGGTTCTATCAATATCAATCAACGTATGAATGAAAACGATTATTAAGTAAAATATGATATTGTTTGACCTTATTAGTGTATAGTTTAAACATATGTTATTTGAACATATATACAGTATACATGATAAACATAGATTATCAAAATAGGATTGGAACGAAAGCCAACAGCTTATTGAATTCTTCTCCTCGATTCTATACTTATTCATGTAAGAAATATTGAATATTAGTTATATTTGAGAATCAGATCTATATTATGTCAGATGCAAATAGAACAGACCATTATCAAATGACTCTTTCATGAGCAATTTGATCTGCTTCTACTCTGTTAACAATTGTGTTAAAATCTTTATATATAGGGTAAATGGTATCCTGATGAAATGTTTAAGTTGCTAGGTTGTAATAGGTATTATTACTTAATAAGTTTTATTATATCTCTTTATATCCTTCAATGCAAAATTCCCATATACATAAAATGTGATCTTATCATATATCACCCTCAGAATGAGCTTCCAGGTGAATATATCAGGATATATGACCTTACATTTATATGTATCAGTATTTATTTCTTTTAATTGTAAAATTAATTAATATTGCACTTCTAAAGTTGTGTGGTATAATAAAATAATTAACAAATGGCTGTCGTTACCAATATACCAATTCTCGGGTTGACAATATCCTCTATCACCCCGACAGCCATGTGTTAATTATATAATATACATTATCAAAGACTTTGAATTGATATAGATTTTTAGATTTATTTAAATATCGAGCAACAAGACAATAGTTGACAACACATACATATTTTAAAATTAGAACAATATATAAATTAATATATAACATTAACACTATTATTAGTCCATAAACGGTTCCTGATGGAGCCGTCTGATCTGTATCTCCTTTATTTGTAAAGGCATTGAAATACGTATATTATGATGTAAAAGGTTAATACAAAGATTTCAGTAACATCCCCATGCACCGACTCGTCATTTTATAAGAGGGTTTCGCAGATCGTTAGCAAACCAAAGTCATTTGAGTCGTGAGATAAACATTTTGTACGCTATTGTTCTGTCTATGATCTCAACACCCAGTCGACTTCCCAGTTTTTCATGTCGAATGCCATTTTGTTGCGGTCTTTACTTCGCTCTAAGCTTCTCCTCTTACGCTCATGGGGTATTGTCTGGAAAGTATAGGGCGTGCTTACTATTCTGCTCCAGTCAGGACACACAGAGCCCGACCATTCTTCAACCTTACGCTGCAACGTTATGCCGACGTCGTCTTCGTCGGCGTCAGGATCAAGATGAAACGTTATATTGGTGACATTCTTGTTATACATCATCAGTATCTGTAACAATCAAAGATACTGCAACAGGCGACTTCTTACTGCATTTTTATGCATTCAAAACTGAACAATGAGAACGAACATCAACATTCAATAATTTCCGTATTTGAAAACAAACAATAAGTATAATAGTATACTTATAATTATATCGCATAACATATTCACAAAGCGATGTTCCTTGCATTTCTCATACAATCATGTACATGTATCCACTTTGCATTTCTTATATATTATGGAAAGTTAAAAATGCCTGTTCAGTCGGATTTCCTCCCTTTCATGTTTTAAAGGCCACGTCTACATCTTTTTATAATAATTAAAACAATAAATGTGAATAGTTTGTTTATTCCACAGGGGTCTGGACCGCTTCATTGGGGGTCTATATGAACTATATAATAGCAAGGGTTCCAACTAGCAGAACGGACATCCGTGTACCACAAGTACAAATGTGAATGTAACTCTCGCAATTTCAATGATAATTTTGTAATTCTTTCGGCTATTGAAAGCCAATATATTTTACTATCAAATAAATATAATCTTCTCACGGTAACTTACGCGCAATTATCAATCCAACAACGATTTTCTCAAAATTTCACGTGTTTTCTGGGTCATTGACAAACGTTCGTTCACCCCCGTTTCACTATATCACAGCCATAACCTGGCGATTTTCAGTTCAAAAGATGGTGTGGTTCAATAAAACAACCCAATTATATCACCAATCTCCATCTGTTTTGTCATCTTAATAAATAAGCAACTAGCAACAGCGGCCTTTCCGTCTGTCGTTATCTTTCTATTTCGGATGCAGCCATTTTGCAACAAATTTGAATAGAGCCATTTCATTGGATGAACAAAAACGTCACGTACAATGGCTCTTTCCTCGACGATTTGAAGCAAACTGACAAAACTCGCTAGTTTTACATAATTATTTTGATGCTGGGGACTAAATAATTGGAGGTGGGTGTTAGAATTGATTCGTTTTATTGACTCACGCCATTTGTTGAACTGCAAATTGCCAGGTAATTGCTGTGATATAGTGAAACCGGAGTGAACGAACGTTTGTCAATGACCCTAAAAACACGTGAAATTTTGAGAAAATCATTGTTGGATTGATACGTGCTCATAAGTTACCGTTATAAGATTATATTTATTTGATAGAAAAGAATTACGAAATTATCATTTAAATTGTAAGAGTTACAGTCATATTTGTACTCGTGGTACACGGATATCCGTTCTGCTAGTTGGAACCCTTGTTATTATATAGTACATATAGACCCCCAATGAAGCGGTCCAGACCCCTGTGGTTTATTCCATTGGTTCCTTTGACCCTATATCTGCCCCTGACCAGTGTATGCATACATGTACGAGTATAACCTGCTGGGTTTACTGAACTTTGAGACAAGGCAGCGTGTTAAAAGACAGACCAGTCAATGCGGTGTAGACACTAATACATGCATGACGAACATATACACAACTTAAAAATAAGTTAGTTCGAAACAGGATTTGTTTATATTTATTCAATTATTTTGTCCTTTTATTTCTTAATACAGTTAAACCTCTTTACACATACTGCTTCACGATTGATAACGGGGTTAATGAGAGCAGATGGTTCATTAATGCAGAATTAAAGTAACACAGAATGTCTCCATGGTTCCAGAATAACGTCCTGTATTTATCCTTAATCCTTAATGTGCGGGAACCGATTATAAAAGGTATTTGCAAACAGTGTAGACCCAGATCAGGGCGTCATATAGTTTTGTTCCTGATACAATGCCGCGTAACTTGGCGTCTCATCTGGAACCAATCTGTTTGAATAGGTAATTGCTCATCCACCCGCAGTAGGTTAAGGCTAAATCTTCCATCTTCCATTATAGATACAAACTTAAACATTTGTGATGGTCATTGTAGAGAGGTGTATTATACCTTTATAACGTTCCTCATCGTATTGACATCTGTAGCATTTTCTATGTATACGTCCACTTTGCCGACCGCCCTCCAGGATAACTCTTGTTCTACTATTTCTAACAGGGGACTTGGGTTATCTGCCCCACCAAACAACAACTCATCAACGTTGTCATCTTGGTACTTGGCCGTCATTAATGGCACTTTAAAAACAAGAACCCGTATATATAGAAAAAACACAATACGATGCAAGGGTTTAGAGGTGTTACATAGACGGACGGGCAGACGGACGGGTGAATAATGGATAAAATACAAAGTCAAAGCGAACCGAAAGCTTCTATTCACGGAGAACAAATTGAAAACGAACACCATTAGCTTAAGGGACAATACTGTTACTGTTTGTTTTTCTGAAGTAAACGATTTCCAGTGTACAGAAAATGCTATTTCATGGTTTTCTATGAGGAATATACACGACGTTTTTAATACAGAAACGTGGCATACAGTGTACATACATATCAGACGTCTTCTATGATTGGTGTTTGCGTCGTTTGTCTGTCAACTCTAGCAGAAATACCACACGTCATGAAAAGCAGAATCATTCCAGGTAAACACTATTATTATGGATCAGGTCACAAGTATATGTATGTCCAATGTTTACTCAAGAAACAGTGAAAACAATTTCAAACATGTTGAATCCTGATTTGTGGCATTTTCATATAGTTTCACTTTTCGGATATTACACTTATTAGACTATCCGAAAAAAAACCTAAACTTAACCCTTATCCAACTAAGTGCGATAGCATTTACATCTCATCAAAATCCAAGTGTTTTGACACTTCGTCTATTGTTTCGTAAAGGTATATCATTGCACTTACATTATAAGTAGTCAAAATTGAACAGTTCCAAATTAGGCGACATTAATTTTTCATCATGGGGTAAGTGTTTATTATTTATGTTGGTTTGTTTCGTGTTTCTTACTTAGCAAGGAGTATATGTTGGTATTTTCCACACACACTTTGTTGTCGTGACAGGCTTGCGAGTGGACGGCTGAGTCGTGATTGTCTGTATTGAATACAGACACCTTGTCTTTCAGCGGCTGGAAAGGTACACTTGCACGGGACATGTACTTCAGAATCATCTTGGTGCATGCTAAAACCTTCCGATTCCAAATATGTCCTATTTAAAATAGAAATGGAAACAGTCTACCGTGTTATATTTAACAGAATCGGCTGATATCATAAGGCCCGCACCTGCATTAATACTTCATATACAACACTTTTCTTTTTTCGAATCGTATACACAAAATACATAATATACATTATTTAGTTCATGTTCTTGATATAAATGACACATAAATCCATATAAAATAAAGTGAGTCGGTATTATCTACAGTAAAACCTCTCTTTAACGACCACTAAATTACATCAAGTATTTTGTGTTAAAGGCAGGTGGCTGCTTAAATCAAGGTGAAAGTAAAACAGAACGTTCACATATGAGCGTTCTGCTTTACTTTCACCTTGCTTTAAACAGCCACCTGCCCTAAATACCACTTAATTAACACAATTTAGTGGCTTTTATAGAGAGGTTTTACTGTATTTGTAAGGTTAACATGCTTTGTCCTGTCATTAAATAAAGTATATTTGACCTCATACAGTAAAACCCCGCTAATGCGACCACCTAAAAGTGGTATAATTCTGGGTGCTACATGCAGGTGGTAGCTTAATGCAGGACAAAAGCAATGCAGAAAGCTCATAGAGGAGATTTCTGCATTACTTTTGCCCAGCATTAAGCAACTACCTGCTCATAAAGATACCCATCTCGATTCATTAAGTGGTCGCATTAGAGGGGTCCTACTGTACTTTAAATATGTTCATGTATTTGCTTTTCATATTCACGAGTATTAATTTAAGAATTAGATACATTTATGAATATTTATCTGTTGATTTTTAAAAAAGACTCCTGAACACATGCAAATTTTGGCCATGGAAAAACTCTGTAGAATCGTATCTGTATTACTCAGTGAGCTGACAGAACAGGTCTTCATCAGACGACTTCTTAATGAACCATCTGATATTGATCTAATTTGTTTTCAAAGCCACTCACATGTGTATTGATGAAATAAAGAATTAATAAAATATCAAGGTCAGAGTCCATGACGTCTTACCTCCATCTGGGCATCCTCCACAAATATTTACGACACACTCGGTAATTTCCGGCATAATGTCCGCACGTGGCAGTCGACCAGTCCCTGCTGCTGAGGTAAGGCGTCTTTGCAAAACAACACTAGCGTTGTGACGGTGCTCGTGAGTTAAGGCGCAGAAGTTATCATCTGCTTGCCAACAATACCTTACACAAATATTGTAAGAGCAAATGTTAGGTTTAAGATAATTCAACAGGAGTCTAACCCCTTCCCTCATAAAATAGCTCCCCCGTGCCTATGCAAACAGAGTTGTGCTATATGATACGTCTGACCAGGATCTGCTTTGTTTCTAATAGATCTGACTCAAGTTTCTACCAGTACCAAGTTAAAAGGTGTACTATATCGTTAAAAAAGAATCAGTTAATAACTAGTAGTCATTATTTTTCTTACATTGATATTCTACAGAGAAATGGTAAAAGGGTTAAAAACAAATTAGCATAATGTGCCTCCCATACAATACTCTAAATAGATAGTGTTGTCAATTAATGTTTGCGATCACGTTCTGTGGTGATAGAACTTTAATGATGTTTGAGTCTGAATTCATTCTCAAGACACTGACTGATCAGATCTATATTTATATGCGTTCAGACTTAAACAAAATCATGAATAATGTTATATTTGACTAAATAATTCAGATCGAACGATTATTAACCATTCTCAGCTAACGGCTTACCTGCCTCTCATTTACAAATAGCTTGGATCAACACGAGACACCGAATAACTCAACGTCTCATCGGTTTCAAAGCTATTTGACAATCGGTTAAATATCCTTAAAGCTCGTTTCTATTGGAAGTAGTCAAAATACACCAGTTCGACATTTGGCCAGACATTTTTGTTGCACATGGGTAAGGTCTAAGAAGATGAATAATAAACTATAATACAGTACTCTCCCTTTAACCCTTAACTCAATGAATATTCATGCAGGAAATAATGATATCGTGACAATTGATTAGATTCAATTACATAACGGCACATGAGAACAGGAATGTTTGGACATGACACAAACTGATATCATATCTACATTATGTCATTAGCAAACAGAGCAGATCCTGATCAGACGGCTACCATTGGAGGCAGTTGGTAGCTTAATGCAGGAATCCCGTTATGCGGAATAGCTCCAATAAGAGCTTTTATTACAAATTTCCTCTTGCATCAGTCAACAACCTGATCTACAGACACTTATGTTTATTCATTAAGTTGTCGCTTAATAACACATATATGTATATTCATCATTTATCTGCAAGTAGTTAGATTATTCAATTATAAATACTGTAATACGACTCTAAAGCGTATTTTAAAATTAGTATAACCACCAGTCTTTGAAACAGGTTGCAGCTTAATGCAGGGTGAAAACCACGCAGACAGCTCCTCTAGGAGCTTTCTATGTGACTTTCAATCTGCATTAAGTAGCCTTATATCTAAATATATCTTAATTCCCCTCTACTAGAATTGCGGTTAAGAGGGGTTCTACTGTATCTAAAATTCACTTTCTACAAGTCAATTACATTCTGCGATAAAGTGGAAATCACTAGATCAAGTTTTTCTGGTATCCCAGGAGACAATTATATTATACAATTCATATACATACCCTTCCTCGTCTAAATCAAAGTTGAAGTAAAAATGGTCTGGTCCTAGCCGTGGTTGTCTACAGATAATTCGGTCTGGATTTGCAGCTATGACTGTGCCACCTGTTTACATAAATAAATATACCATTTCTATTCACCTCATCTTCCGTAATAATTTCTTCAACCTGACATGTCAAAAACATTAACACTTTTAATGAAGAACACACATGCACCGGCATTTGCAAACAATGTAGACGCATACCTGAGTACTCCTAATGAAAACATCTGGCCAGAGTCTGCAGTTATTTAGCAAGTTTAAAGTTGTACTCTGTTCATATGATTGAAGCGTTTGCCTAACTAAATGTCTTCAAGATCTGACTCTATATGACTTGAATTTTATCTCTAACGAGCATGGTCGGAAAGAGTTGTTTGTATCGAAGACAAACTAAGAAAAGGTATTTGCTGTAGAAGCCAGGGGAAACGCATCTGCCATTCACCGGAATCTATCGTAATATCAAATTTATGTGGTCAGGAGTTAGTCATTTCGATGTAAATGTTCACTGAATGGCATTTTTTAATGGCAAACCTGAAGTTTTCAGATAATTGAGGAAAAACGATATTTATATGAATACATAATTTATGTATTTTTGTACATTGAATGGCGTTTTCTCGTGCAAATTAAATAAAAAGAGAACAGTGGATTTTTATAAGTTTATTTTGGCCAGTATCCATGTTTCATTTCTAAACTATAGCAGGACATTAGGTGGCCAGTTAGAAATTTCTTTTTAACTATTACACAGCAGACATTTATTTCGCGACCTTTAGCATTCGACTGCCATGGTTTGTCAGTAATTGTTGCAAACACCAATTCAATATTCTAAGCGTTGTTCGATAATCGATTCGGAATTAATCCTCGTTTCGCAGAACATGTTCATGGGTATCCAGGGTATTTCTATCTAAAAATGTCGGCGGTTTTCTAGGGACTTAGCAGTATTCTGATATCGGTAATATTTAGCTAAATGCACAAATACCCTCGATAAATAGGGCTATAAGCCTTATTATTGATATGAAAATGTGTGTAAATTTTTGTGTGAATCGAATTATACGATAAATGTGAGAAATATGACTTTAAGCGTTTCATACTGAATTATTTCTAAACAAATTATAGCTGAAATGATTAAAATAACTGTATATATTTAGAAAACTTAAACGACTCCAACAAACAGTACATCTTTAATTTTAAATCGGTACATGTATATTTGATATTGCTTATGCAGTCGATAACGTCAACATATACCATACACTCCCTCTAAACAGGATGTTAAATGTAGAATAAATATCGGTCTTGTAGTAAGGTGGTAGTTTTATACATGGTTAAAGTCAGGCAGAAAACTCCTCTAGGAAATGTCTGCAAGACTTTCGTCCTGCATTAGGCAGCCACCTGCATATATGTATAAAAATTCTTCTCTACTAGAATTCCGGTTTAGAGGGGTCTACTGTATCTAAACTTCTATGCAAAGAGGTATGTTTTACCTTACACAGTCTGAATTGTACAATTGCCAGGATATAATTTACCATTGTTTTAATCATGTATTATCAATTAAGCATGCCCTGATGTACACATGATATCTGTATTTACTTCGAATTTAATAACTTACCATTAGCAATCAATATTTCAATTTCTTTCATTCTTTGATACAGCCTCTCATTACCACTGGACCACACCTCAACAGGTTCGGTATCCTCAAACATGGGCCGAATTTCGAAATACAGTCTGTCGGTCTTACATCCGAAAGCAACACCAATTTGCTGTGCTCTTACAGACTTGGCAGCTTTAATTAAAGATATGGCCAGACTAAACAATTTATCCTCGGTAGAAGCACTGTTCGGCTTTATTTCCACGCCTTGTCCCATTTGAAACCTTAGAATTTCCTTTTGATGCCGTGTGTCAATGTTGTCAATGTTTACTGAACGCGACCGGAAGCCTGAGCCTGGTATAACATGGAAGCCGCCAAGAAATCTGTCATAGGCAAGTTCCATCACTTTAATTAAAGATGGGTCAATCCTTAGATAGCGTTTACCAGGGCTTTGAAAGTTGTACAATCTAAAGTGTTCCGATAAGGTCTCGGACGATGTGGATGCGTCGAACAATGCCGGTTTGCGGGATTCGTTAACGAGCTGTGAGGGATAGTCATATTCATTTTCTTCGTCGAGTGGTAGTGGAGCTGTGATTAGATTTGCCAGTGGAAATTGAACCACCTGTGTCTGAATACCGTCTTGCGACTTAACACATACTTCAACATAGTCTTCTGATGAGTATCGTACATAGTCAAAACCTGCCAGAATAGCTTTCGACGTGAAGTTATCCATAGTCATAGCAGACAATGTGTCCGGTCTGAGTTTAGCAGCCCTGACAAAACAGAACAGTATATGCTTCTATAGAAAGTGCAGGATACTTTGTGATTTGGTTTGTGTAACCCTTTCCACCATAAATATGCCTTTCTACGCCTCCGTAACAATAATATAACCTGTTGAAACCATTGTTCAAATGCTCTATTTATCAAAATGGTTTTAAACTACTATTCTAAACTTTTCATTTTCTCTAGTTCATGCTCCTTTTCGGTAGATTTATTCAAAGTGGTTGGATCTAAAAATAGCCTATGATGCATTAACCATTATCCCGCTAACTGCCACTTAAGCCGCATGTGCTACCAGTTCTGATCCAGGTGAGACGCCGAGTTACCCAGTGTCTCATCATGATCCAAATCTTTGAGACTTGTGCATTACTTTGTGAACAGATGGTGTCATGCCACTTAGTCAGCTGTTTCTCAAAAGCTAGATCGATTCGCCAGTAGTCAAAGTCTCACAAGATCCACAACTGAACAACATTGTTTCTCACAGTTAACTCGGTGCATGCTCAACCTTTACCCTGCTTTGGGTGGATGAGTGAATATCTATGCAAACAATTTGAATCCAGATGAGACGCCGAGTAACTCGGCGTCTCATCAGGATCCAAACTGTTTGACACCCTGATTGCATATTGGAAGACAATTTGACTATAGCTTAAATTTTGAAAACGTTGTGGGTGAAAAATTCTGTAAAACAATTTGCCCAGCAGTCTAAAGGTTAAACACGTCTTGATTAACATTTGGAAACAATTTGGATCTAGGTGGTATGCCGAGTAACTTGGTATGCTATATGGATCAACGCTGTTTGACACGCTGTCAATGGTTTTTAAAGAGGCCGAACAGAGTTAAAGAGTTAAATGTGAAAACTAAAAGTCCCTCACCTTCCTTCCATGTATAATTTTGAGGAATCGGTTTCGTTCATTGATAGTACTTTAATAACGCGAACTGAAAATAAAAAAACAACAATAAGAAACATATTATATTTGATAAGGAATACTATTATATAAAAAAATATATATTATACGGACCATGTACCGCTCTCCAAAACAAACTAATAGTCTATTAATTTTGATAAAAATTACTGACTATGTCCTGATATCCCAATGTTTCTCGAATAAATACGCAACTATTTGAGTGAAAATATATGCATGCTTTGTAACAATATAGCAATCAGTCTGGAGCAATTATTCTAAGTTTGAGCATTATATGATTCGGATTGCTTTACCTATGTGACTGGACAAACCATTTTAAAATGGATAATGCACCAGTTTGTATTCATACAGGGCTACCGTCCAGATTTTATTTCGGAGCCTATTCGCTTTCCTTGTTGAAGAGACACAGCAAACTAAAATGTTTACTGTATAAGCCATAAGCACTGTGTGGTTTAGCAAATAGTACAGACCCTGTGTCTGTGTCCTTTTAAGGGACATTGAACATTAGTGCGTTAACTCGTATGACACGGACTCACCATACATAACCCTACATATTCACAGTCGAACACAATCGTGATTTACAGAGACTGCACTGCCGTAAAGGTAGGTCTTCGTATAACAAAATGGTGATATAAACCAGTTGTAATCCTAGACATACATACAGTCTGAAAGTAGGAGATCCTTCGAAAACAAAGGCAGCAATGCAAAAAGAGAAAATTACAGATTCGGTTTTATTGAGTCTGTTCATGAGCAGTCATTAAACGTGCAACACTACTCACCACAAACCGTTCTCAATTTGCCAAACGAGAATGTTCTTTTTTTAGTCCAGCACAAATGAACTCTAATGAACTCTAATGGTTATATAATACTATGTCTAATACAATTAGATCAGTTTATATTTGACACTTCAGTCGTTGGTAGCTGGATAAGTGAAGGATCTGTGCATTGCATGTTTACCTTGCGCAGTACTAATAAAATACATAGTTTAAACCTTCGCTTGCTATTAACATCAATATACCTACCTAATTGTAAAGACCCAGATGAGACAGCTCATGCAGGAGCTGTCTCATCAGGGTCTGTACTATTTGCAAGTTGATTGTGCAACCAGTGTACTCCACAGAAGTGATTGCACAGCGAAATACTTGTACACAGTGAATTTATATGTAATTATACAACAGGGCATGGGTACATAAAGAGAAATGTATTTTAAAATTCAGCAAGCGAAGGGTTAACTTAAGGTCAGAGTTGTACTACAACTATGTAGAATAACAATGTTTTAACCCGTTTGATCAGGATCTGCAATGTTTGTGGAATAATATTGATATTATACTACAATTTCTGCCAATGCCATGTGTTTATTTGCCATGATACAAACTAATCTAATCAATAATCATCAATGAATATTTATGTAGTAAAGGGTAAAATTACCATTCCCGTCGACCAAGGTCGACAATCTTTGCAGTCGTACAGCTAGTCGCATGTTCATAGTTCTGGTACCACACCAGGACCACGTGTCGTCCATATCGGATGCAGGTGTTGTACACGACTTGCACGATCGAGTTTCTACGCCACACCACGTGTCTGCTGGTCCCTCCGGATCAAAGGCCGGGCCGTTTAATGGAAATTCTACCAGTCTTCAAAAGATACGTAAATATGCAGGTGTATAAATAGTTTGCAGTATTGCTGAACAGAACCATAGTAGTGCTGGTGGAGAGTTGTGATATCTTGTTGTCGCATGTATAATATTTTAACATACTTTTGTTTCAAAATCAAATAACTTCTTTAGACAGTTCTTCGTTTGAATCATTGAGCTTTGGATAACGTTTAAATCAGGCACATACATATAAAGGTGTTTTTTTTAATTATTTTTCAGAAAAAGGGACGAACTACAGTAGACCCTATAAAAGAGATGTAAAGTAGATAGTTGCTTAATGCAGGGCAAACGTAATGAAGAAAGCTCCTATATGAGCTTTCTGTGTTGTGTTTGACCTACATTAAGCAACCATCTTCTTTTTAGGACTCTAAAATGAATTGCCACTTAGAACAGGTTATACTGTAAACATAAAGCTTATTTTTTCTCCAATGGATCACGATAAGGTAGCTGAAAAGGTAAGGTTACCTTTTGATTCTCGGAATATTATCTTGAGATATTGCCTCAGTATGCTCTCCACATATTTGTTCCATACGTTGACCTGCTGGGTGACTTTGTCCCAAGGCAAGCGCCGTTGGTTCTGCCAGGGTGTGTTTAACTAACTGAAGCTCTGACTCTTAAATGTAGAATCGATAACTGGGTTCCTCGTTATTATATATTTACTAAAGAAAGATCTTTTAATATCAGTTTACATTCGTATATTTTAATCAGTTGCATATGGCTGCATTTCAAAGGTTGTGATAAATGTCAGTTTTGCACATGTCTATTCAACTTTTACGACTTGCCTTGGACTAAAACATATTACACAAAACAACACCCATCACGTTAAAGCTCATAAAATTGTGTCATCAAAACGAGATACTATATACATGATTCACACACGATAGGGTAATGGAAGAAGAAAATTAGTCAATGCTGTAATACGATATATATAAACATACCAATGTCCCGTAGAGCATCTGCCACCATGGATTGTTCAACGTGACCTGATCTTCGTTTCCTTGACAACAATGACCGTTTCTTCACCTTTGACGCAGTCACTTTCTCCACACATACCGTCTGTTTCGCTTCATTCAGCTTTACATAGTTGAACCTTGCGCACACAGCGAGTTCTCCAAATCTTTGGAGAATAAAAGGATTTGTTTCAACAGCATAGGAGGATTTGTCGTTGAGAGCTTTCGTAACTGATACTATCGCGGCCCTTCCTTCACTGAATACAGATATATTACCATGGCGACCATGTGGATAATCTCTTGTGGGTTCGTCCCAAGCCTGTTCGACAACAAGTTTTCCTAAAGTAGGTCGAAAAAGTACTATTACATAAAATACAATGAAAACATAAGCTAAGGGAAAGGCGAATATCTTGCACTGTATATCTTAAAGAAACCATCGTTTCCCCCAGATTTACTATGTTGAACACAATAAAAAAGTACCTTGTTGTAGTCTAATTTCAGTCCGAATGACCGCTCAGCCGACTGTACAGTCAAAGCGTAAAATTACTTGGTAATATACATTTTACTATATTTTATAAATGATTCTTACCATTTACCCTATAAATAAAAATTCCCACAGAAGCCGTCTAATCAGGGTCTGCTTTGTTTGCTTATGAACTAATGTGGATATAATTCTACAGTTGGTGCCATTGCCCAAATGTGTATGTGGCCATGTGGCGTTACAAACATTAATGTAATTAATAATTGTTCTTAAATATTATGAAGTAAAGTGTTAATTCATTTAAACGAGTATTTATAATTTTCCAACAAACATCTTTATGCCTTTACTTATAACAAGTACAATTTCAGAGTTAATATTCCTATATTTTAACATACTATTCGGCCATTCTGCTTTGATAATTTTGGCAAGTCTGGTCACAGACGCGGCCAGGGTATGGTGCATGATTCTGTCAGCGCAAGCTTCGTTCAGATCTAAAGTAGTCTCGTGATAAGTGCAGTTCCGGCAGTTGGTGCAAGAAGCAAATGGTACCTCTTCAGAGCCAAATAAAACGTAATTTCCCCAAAGGCGATGCAACCTTGACATACAAAATTGAATAGTGCCAATGCAAGCTCAAAGAGAATGTCAAAACATTATCAATGTTGCCATTGTCCAGATACCGGTATTACTAGCAATTTCCAAAAGTAACTCCTTAGTTTGCTACACTACGTTCTCTTAACACTTTATCTCATGAACAGTTTGTATGAAAAATAGACATCATCAATATTATTGAATTAATCTATTAAGCGCAGTATGACTGAGAACATTTTACCAAACAGATAAGACACTGATCAGACGGCTTCTACAGGAATCGCCTGATCTAGGTCTACACTGTTTGCAATGGCGTAAAAATGCGTTTTCTGGATTATAGTGTTAAAGCATATAATTTCTGCGATTGATACCACGGAGTAAGTATCAGTTTTTCGTATACAGAATTCCATGTTATACCATAGTTTCATTAGTCTAAATAACTCTCACTGGAATATAAAATGATTCTAAAATCATCATATTTACTTTAGAAAGCGAGAGTCGCCACGAATAATACCGCCACTTGGGTCGCCACATGCAGTGTCCATGGAAACATGGTCATTAGTCATAACTGGTCCATGGCAATCTGCATGACAATGCTCATACAATGGCTTGTGTATCAACAACATTTTTCTGTTCACTCTGTTCATTAGCTTTATGTCCCTGAAATAAATAGGATAAGTACTATCGGGTCATTTTAATATTTTAAATGTATTGCGAATATTTATCCCCCCGAATGCTCGATAAATAATGCATTTCATACTATACATTATTATAATAAGGTAACGTCTCGCTCATATGACCACTCAAAAGAGATTCTAGATTTCTGAACACAGATAGTAGCTTAATGATGGACAGACGTTATGCAGAAAGGTCTTCTAGAACCTTTTTGCATTATATTGCATTAAACAACGCCCTGCTTTGACAGACTGCTATGTTAATAAGTCAATATGGTCGCCTTAGTGGGACTTAACTGCATACAACACGTGTAATGGATACAACAAATCATTTTAGCTGACATCACTATGACTTCACTGTTCTTAAACACGGTTGCTAAAAGTGCAAATCAACCAAATGCTTTTGAATTACAGTAAAACCCCGCTAATGCGACCACTTAATAAACAGCCACTGGCGTCGTTTAAAGCAGGTGGTTGCTTAATGCAGGACGGAAGTTATGCAGAAAGCTCCTATAGGAGCTTTCTGCATACTTTTCATCCTGCATTAAGCTACCACCTGCATCTGCCACCCAGAATTATGCCCATTTATGGTGGTCGCATTAGAGGGGTTTTACTGTATATGGTATGACACATGTGTCACTCCGTATCCCTCTATTCACGAGCGGTTTCTCATTTGCAAACAACTTAGGTCCAGATAAGACCCAGAGTAACTCGGCATTCCATCTGTATCCAAACTGTTTGACACTCAGTTAATAGTTTACCCCGAAGTTTTATGGATTCACAAGATGAAAAACAGATCCAAATCTGAGCAGAAGTTTGTTTACAACTAGATCAGGGTTACGCATATCATGTAATACTGCAAAACATACTCAGCACCTGACCGCATACAAATGTACAGCCGTCGTACCAGGTCAACACTCGGCAACGAAAAACCAAATTAGATTTAGTTACATAATTATACATGTATATTTAACAAATACGCCATGCAAGCAAACAAATGACTTTTTAGTCTTGTTCAAACGTTGGCCTTTTTTATTTTCTAGTTTTACTAAAATGTATATATGGTAATATATTCACGGTACAGACTCTATGCACATAGCAAGTGTCGTTTTCAAAAAAACAATTAAAAATTTATATTGTTGATCCAGTGCTCATAAAGTACGATGTGTCTTCCAAGAAACTGTCCGCGTGTTTGTATATTATCAAATTGGAATGTAGTTCTTGTAATCCAAACACTAAGAAACACTTAGTAAACAGGCAAAGACAGTGCCGCTGATGGTGTATACAGGCGTAAGCTAAATTGTTGGTAAAGTGAAAAAACACATTCTGTAGTGATGAAGAAAAATATGCTAAAAATTAAAATTACGATATATATATGACCTTGTCTCTTACCATATATCTATATCGAAGGCCTCTACTTTGAAATCTGTTTCAGAAACCGAGACGTTGCTGTCCACTGTGACTGAACTCCTTTCACACCTGGAAACAGTGTCCGTGTTGGAGACCACATTCACTCGTGGACGGATGCTGTCAATAGAGTGAAATATAAACGATGTTAGCTGTTTGCACCGTATGTTCTTAATTGTCACCTGCAACAATTCGTAACGCTACGTCCCATCTTTTTATCATCAAAAGCACAGCCAGAGTGTTATTCGCACTGGCTCCTGATACGTCTTACATGCTTGTATAGGGTATACTCTATGTCGTTTCGTGAATATTCTGCTACATGCAATAACTAATGATAAACTTGATGTTAATCGCTGATTTTTATACTGGGTTTTGAACAAGGTTATTTTAAGGTTGACCTTATCCGACTGACTAGCAATAGCAAACAGCTTGGAGACTCTCGGCGTCTGATCAGTATAAACCATTCATGCATTACAGTCAATTGTTTCTCAACAGCTTAAACGAATTGGAAGTAAGTAACGCTTACTCTAGACCAGAATTTGAACAATATTTGTATAAAGAAAGCAGTATTACAGACGGATGTTATCGGTCCCTTAACCCTTTCCTCCATATAAAGCCTTTTGCGCATAGAGTCCTTTGATCAAGGTCTCATATGGTTGGTTATGAAAGTATAGATCGGGTTTACCCATTACTAAACTGCTTTCATTTTCATGTGCCATTACACAGGTAATACCAATTAATAATCATGCATACTCATTTGTTTACATTAATATGCATGGGGAAAAAGAGTTTAACAAGTTTTGTCTATGAGAGTTACGGTCTGTTACTCTGTCGTAAGCCTAATAACTGATATTGTGTACATATAAGCCCCCGGTACATTCATTACAAACCGAGAGAAAAACTCATGATAATGTTGATAAAGTATTTCAAAATCATTTGAGCAACTGAGGACGACGCAAAAATGGCATTAACGTGCCTGTTCTAAAACAGAAGCTTTAACCGAAAACATCTTAAGTATAAAAAGAATAAGTATAGCACGTATATAGTACAGTAAAACCCCGCTAATGCGACCATCAAAAAGGGGCATAATTCTGGGTGGCATGGGCAGGTGGTAGCTTAATGCAGGACGAAAGTTATGCAGAAAACTCCTATAGGAGCTTTCTGCATAACTTTCGTCCTGCATTAAGCAACCACCTGCTTTAAACGGCGTCAGTGGTTGTTTATTAAGTGGTCGCATTAGCGGGATTTCACTGTACATATTTAACAACAATATCCCAAACTCCAAAAAGGTATGGATTTTTGTTATCATTATGCCTTTTATCTACAATTCATTTCTATCGTTTTGGTGCTGTATGCTACTGACAACATGCAATGCTTGTAGTAGGTTATTGGCTTATTGGCGTAACTAAAGTAGTTGATTGTTGCAAAGTTTCATTCATCATCGTCTTATCATAATTCTCATTTACTCATTCGTCCACTCACTCATGCAACCACTCACCCACTCACTCTTGCTGGTACCGACCTTATCTTTATTGGCGGTCCCATGGTCATATCAATATCCTTCATCTCCCAGAACACTAGCGGTACGATCGTGAGATTCTGGTGGAGGGCGTATGAAGCGTTCATGGTGGCGTTCGTATCCACACTCTGCTGGTTCGAATCCACTGTCCAGTCATAAGATGAAATGTCATTCCTCACCGGCTGACCTATCTCATATGATTGAGCTGAAAAACAAACAAAGGGTCAGTACGGCATATGCAAAGATCAGATAGAACTGTTCAAAAACAATATATTGGTGATATATGCCAACCATTAACCCTTCTTGTGAGAACCACAATATTTACACTTGGTCACATGTCTTATTCTAACCTTTGAATGAGGGACATGCGTGTACTGGCATTTGCAAACGGTGTATACCCAGCTCAGATGCTTCCTGAAACAGTCCTTTGGTCAGGGTCTGCACTGTTTTTCATTCAGAATCCCCTTAAGCAAGTATAAGTTTTTCACACTGAGTGGATTCAAGTTTTACAGCTGAGAGTCATCGTATGACTTGGGATACGCATTGATAAACTCGGCGTCTCATCGGGATCCAATCTGTTTGACATTTGGTCAACTGTTTGTGAGTGTTATGTCACTTAGTAATTACTTCTGAAACGTTGAATTGAATTAACACCATATCTAAACCTACGAAGTCATTTTAATAGCGGGGTAAAGCTAAAGGTGAAGCCTTTACTTCATAAAAACGTTTTAAAGTGAAATGGTATATCTTTGTTTAGCAATGAAACCGATCATTTATAAACATATAAACTTTGAGAAACGATTTCGAAATGACAAACGCAATTTAGATCAGAAGCTCTAAGTAATAAAGAGAAACATGGTTTGTGACATGAACATACACGACAAATGTGTAATTGTTTTGATCTTAACCTTTACAATGTAGGACACGAGTAACCAAGTCCTTTGTAAACAGTGTAGACCCGGATAAGAGGGTTCCTCATCAGCGTCTGCACTGTTTGTCATGCTGCACTTTTCTTTAGAATAGTCCTAAAAGATTCATCATAAGCTTGACCTGTTTGAATTTTAGAGTAGTCCTTTTGAAAATTCATAATTGTAAATACTAGCCTGTTACTCAATAAGGTAAGCGTGTACACGTTTACAGATATGACGCCTGCTGTAGAAGCCGTCTGATCACGATCTACATTGTTTGCTTAAGGATATATAATTAAATAAATCGAAGTCTACAGTTTCTATCAATACCAAACAATCTTGTGTATTTATGCCATTATTAAACTTCACCAAATAAATATGGATGATGTCATTATTTTGTACGTGAACATTAAAGACGGAAATGGTTAACAGAATCGTTTCAAACGGGATAAGCAAATATTACACCTAAAAGTTCAAGTTACAAACTATACCGTCAACGTACATACAACAGTTGTTCCATCGAGGTTAAAGTCACCTTCGTAGCTGCTTTCATTTTTAGTCATCGACGTAAGAAATATGTTTGTCTGACTGGTAAAGTTAACCGCCATTTTGATAGGCGGAAGGGAGGTGAAGATCGCCAAAGGAGTCTCGAATATTGTTCTTGAAGGCGTTTTCCACAGCGTATCCGACTTTGTCAATGTCGCTTCCTTGTTTGTGTATAAGCTGCATGACATTATATGATAAGGTATAAAGTAAATAAACAATCCCAAAATAGAGAAGCCTGGTCATCCCTTTGTAAACGGAGGGGTGATCCAGATCAGATCGTTAATGCATGGTCTGTTATATTTGTTTTAATGATATAGATCTGGTTCAATAGTTTCCGTCATGACCAACAGCTCCGGTGCTGATGTGTGTGTGCTTTTTGTCACTCAGTTCGAATGAATCGGAATGAATGTGAAACTGTTAACAACTCAGGACTTATGCAGACAGCTGGTTCATAATATGAAGAAGTGCTAACATAACCATAATATGAAGAAGTGCTAACATAACCA
Organism: Azorinus chamasolen; assembly: GCA_963576725.1. Classification (NCBI taxonomy): domain Eukaryota; kingdom Metazoa; phylum Mollusca; class Bivalvia; order Cardiida; family Solecurtidae; genus Azorinus; species Azorinus chamasolen. Next base: position 62,416,700 of record OY755245.1, read on the forward strand.
CAAAGGGGTCGCATTTAAACCTCTTACTTAAAACAAAATCATCTTAATGTCTATGCAGACAGGGTAGGCCCATATTAGATAAGTTCTGTAGGAGCTGTCTTTGCATTTGCGATTTGATGTAATAAAGACTATATTCTACACCGTGTGCCAAGGTAAACACATCCCATAGGTTAATGGTTACATGTATGACTGTCTAGTACAGACAATAATACGTTGAAAGCATTACCTGTATTTTTGCTCTATGTGTGTGTTTATCTCCATCTGCATCTTGTACTTCTGTACAACTGCCTGGTTATTTATTTTGAAAATCTTCAGTTCGCTGCAAAACAAAGATGTGGCATGGACAAAAGAGTTCATTCATAGTGAATGCGATCTCAGATTACACGTAGATACTATTTTACGTATGTGGTGTCTTCCTTATACACATGTACTTGTTTACAACGGGTTGATATGTGCACACGTGCAGTAAAACTCCACTATTGCGAACTCAACAAATGGGTATAATTCTGTTTCATAAAGGCGGGTAGTAGCTTAATGCTGGGCGGAATTTATATAGAAAGCTCCTGCATTAAGTAACCATTTGCTATAAAATACTTCAATGTTTATTCATAAAGTGCTCGCTTCAGAGGAGGTCTATTATACAATATATTATATGATGACATATGCAGACAACATTGATGCTATATATTTGATTAAATAAAAAAAATGGCATCCTGTTTAGTAATGACGATGATGAGGGATCAGTCTATGAGGTATATGGGGAGATGTCTGATTTACATTAATGAAGCAGAAAGTCAATTACTGCAAAGTCAGAGAAGTGACACAAAATGCAGATACGGTGCCGAGTCTGGGTTTAGAGTGTTTGCAATGTAATATAACTCTTTTTATAGAGGGGTTTAATTGTTTTACTATCAAACATGCTATTACCTGCCACAACTAGCATTACTGTTTAGCAAATAATGCAGAGAAGTTGTCTCGTCAGACTGTGTTTTACGCTGATTTGTACTCTACAGAGTCTATATTTTATGAAAGTATACACCCAGAATAAACTATGTGTTGCAGACAGGATCTACAACGTTTGCGATATATTTACCCTTTAAATGATGAAATTGTAAAGTGGAATGATCCATCCTTATTTAAAAAAACAGTTAATTCAGTAAGAAACGACAATGAATGACAACAATACAGATCATCACCAGATGCTCTTAATCATTAAGAGATACACATTTGATAACCACAGAGCATTGCCTCGATCGTAATTGATTAGGCCGTTACACAATAGATAGATACGCAGTTTAACGCCTTTGCAATCAGAAAAGACCCAGATCAGATGAATCATGTAAGAGCCGTCTGATCAGGGTATTCTGTGTTTGCTTATGAAATCATATAGATCTCATTCTACAGTTTCTGCTATGACCAAACGTGTTTGTGTAAACTGCCATTCTAAATGCATCTTATTAATATTCATTATGTTATTTATTTGATACATAACTATTCCTATTGTAATTGGTTAAACAAACAACCTCACCTTGTGATCTTATTATTGTATTATTGTATCATTCTGTCAAAGGTACCCTTTTCAGCACGTTAATATTAATATAATGGTAAGCTGTATGAGAATTAATTTTGAAAAATACAAGAAAACATGCTCGTAGCTTCCATTAAAATTAGATGACGTGCACGCCTGTATGACTGTCGTAATGTAATTATAATCAAACATTTAAAATGAAACGTACAGTAAATACACTCTAATCCGGAATTCTAGTTGAGGAGAATTAGATACCTTCAGGTAGGTGGCTGCTTAATCATAGAGGATATTTCTGCATGACTTTCACCCTGCATTAAGCTGCCACCTGTCTTCAAAACCGATTCTTGTACTAAATTAAACATCCGGTTTAGAGTGATTCTACTGAATCAGTTTAATATTTTGGAAACAAAAAATATATTTCCAGACTTACAAATAATACGATATATGACTGTATCCATGGCAACTGAGGCACCGGAACAGGAAGTCCTTGTCATCGTAAGTTATGTTCTGTTCTGTGTCTGCTTCTGGTTGATATTTCCCAGTCCGTTTGTAAACATTGACAACTCGCTCTGGCTGTGCAAGTAGATTAATAAAATCAAGCATTGGGTTTGTTAAAGACGGGGGTTTCTATACCCGAGGTTGGTCTATTCCAGTCGGAAACGAGCTTTAGCGAGTTTCCGACAGGAACAGTCCACCCGAGGGTATAGAACACCCCGGCTTTAATAAAACCCATGCTTGATTATTTTTCTCGCTGAAATACGCCCTAAAACAAATTAAGTTAACGAATTTTGTGAAGTACTACTTTACATTGCGTAATACAACTTCCATATCTAATAGCAACAGACCGCAGCATAACTTTAGGCGTGACACCAAAATGACGTCATTTGTTATGACAACCACAAACGTTACGTTTTGGCGTAAATATAAATGACTGAGTGACTACAAAACAACGTCTTCGGTTAATTAAATAGGCGTTTAAAGTATTTATATGATAAATAGAATTTCATATTCGTGCTAATTACTTATATTAATTTCAATTCATAAGGTTGTTGCCTATAGAAATGTTGGTATAATTCTGTAAGAAGTCCTCCCCTTGTATTGATTCTACCCAATCGCGCGTATGAATACACTACTCACGGGGTGTTCCAGATAAGGATTTCTAGTACGGCTATTATTAGTAACTCAGCTTATCTAGCACGGCTGAGAAGCGAGAAAAGAACTTCTCTATATTAGCCAGTCAAGTATACACATCACATAAAGATGATAACTTGAATATACCCATGTGTACTGAAGTGTTACAAAGATGTGCCAACAAAAAAAATAATAAGTCCATACTTCTAGCTAGACACTTTATCGAGGCCCTTCCATGGCGGTAGTAAACTGTTTGACAGGTTTAATTGACAATACAATATTTTATTCCAACAAGACAAATTATATTGAGTAACAAACGTTAAAATGTATTTCTATCATGAAAAAACTGTATAATTAGATGTAAATGATTTCTTGGAGAAAACGAGCTGACCTTTATTAGACGGCTCCTGCAGGAGCAGTCTGATCTGGGTATACTACCTTTACAAAGGCGATGACATGGGTATTTGCGGAGAAAGAGGCTAGTTTGCTATATAAACCACATAGTGATATTAACAAACTTTATCATAAACACACCCTCTACGTAAATTGTCAGTCATATACATATATATCATTTATTTCCTTTGCATTTTTCTAGACCAAGGACTAGCGTTAACCCCATACCCGCTTTTCAAAATCTTACCAGTATTGGTCAATATAGTTGATCCAAATCAAATGTCTGCTAAGCTGGTCTCTCATAAGGATCCAATTATTTTGACACTAGGTCGAACCGGGAGAAAGTAAAGCTTGAGACATTATGACTTATTTGTTTGTATCCGAGTCTTTTGACGATTTAACAGTACAGTAAAACCCTTCTAATGCGACCACTTAGAGTATAACAATATCTGCTCTTATAAGCAGGTGATTGCTTAATGCAGGATGAAGGTAATGATAGGAGCTTTCTGAATCACTTTCGTCCTGTATTAAGCTACCACCTGCATATACCTTCTCGAATAATGCCCCTTTTTGGTGGTCGCATTAGATGGGTTTAACAGTATTTCATCCATATCACGACGTCCTGCAAAGTCTGGATGGAGAAGGCCCAAGAGGCTTTCCACGTATGGAAAATATTGCAGTGCTTCGTACACAGAAGACACCGACCTACCAACAGATGAACGTTAAAATATTTGTTTCATGAATATTTAATACATGTAAATAACTTACTGTATGCATAATAAATAACCCGGTTTTTTTTCATGTCAGAGTATTGAATTCTTACAGAAACTACAATTATATTTGTATTTAATAAGCAAACAGCGCAGACCCTCATCCTATAGGAATAGTCTTAATAGGAGTCGACTCTGTTTTCAAAGGCATGAAATTGCGTTACTACGAGGAGAACCATACCTCTGTACCGTTGTTGTTGAACGGGATGTTCGAAGAGAACGATGCGTTCCACTTGATGTTGTTAAGGGTCTTGTGTAAGGGATTGGAGAGGTACCGTCTATGGCGTGAGGGGGCCATCTTCCCCTGTTCGTAGTGCACCTTGATTGTGGCATCTTCAAATATATCAAGCGGTCTGAAAACGCCGAATAACCACAATGTATGTACATGTACATGTGTAAATCGTAATCCTCATATGTCATTGACTATCTGCTACTAGTTGTTTTTTATCGAATGTGTTTTGGGGTGTTTTGGAGATACATATGCAACCAGAGTAGACCCGACCAGGAGCTGCTTTGTTTGCGAATGCAATTATTTAGATCTGATTCTACAGTATCTTAAATGGTCAAATATTCCCTTTTTGTTCATTGACCGTTATAAAAGGTTAGTTTCATGGACGCCATTAATAAGTTAATGCACACATATTGTTTGTAATATATCAAAGGCATTTTACATAGTGGTATCTTATCCCGTAAAATAACTTACCCAGCCAGAGTCGTGTGCGCCTCTATCACGTATTTCTTCGGACGTGTCAGTTTTTCTATCTTTGCATAAATACTGTTTGATCCCGGCTTGAGGGCGTTGTGATTGCAGCCCCATACACCACTGCCCATGATAATCTGACCCGGGGACCATTCGACATCTGGTTCGTCCTTTTTCAACGCTACCAGAATTTTGTTATTCTTGCACAGAACTCTCTGCAAAATGGTATATACCACGGAATTCTTAAAACCCCCGTCTTGCATGTTAAACTATTGCCGCAACACTTTAATGTCTTTAATATACATGTATGAGGCAAACTCGTTCAATTAATAATCATAACCCACCCATGTTTCATATGAGGGGTTCCTGCAGATTAAAAACATCTTGGTGAAAACTCTTGAACTTGGTTGTTAATCCTTTCCTTCATATAAACGTGTTTTCACTTTTTTGCAAACAGAGTAGATCCAGATCAGACGGCATTTATAGGAGCTGTCTGATCAGCATCTGCTCTGTCTTCTAATAGAATTTGATAGATCGGTTTCGTAAAATATTCTGTTGCTATTTATCACTGTACAGTATAACCTCTCTTAACCGGAATTTTAGTAGATAATAATTTAGATACTTTTAGGCAGGTGGCTGCTGAATGCAGGGTGAAAGTCATGCAGAAAGCTCCTCTAGGAGCTTTCTGCATGACTTTCACCCTGCATTAAGCTGCCACCTGTCTCCAAGACCGATATTCATACTAAATGTAACTGCCGGTTAAGAGAGGTTTTACTGTATTTGCCATCGCGGTCCTCGTAGATTTGTCGGAGAGGAGATACGTTTATTTACTGTTTTATTGTTTTAGGGTGGGACGGAATAAGTGTGATGTTGCTACACCGGTTTAAATCCCCAGTGACTATCGTCACTGACCGTACTTACACCTTCCCATTATTGTTTGTTTGTTATGTCTTTGTGTGTCTCTTTGTGTGTTTTAATAATCAAGCGTGTACATTTACTGTTTTTGTCGTGGTGCTGTTCGGGAGGATGTGTGTTTTGTATGTAGTGTTTCCTTAATGACTCATACATGCACTTTTATACTTACAGTAAAACCTCTCTATAACGACCATTAAATTGTGTTCATTAGTTAGTATTTTGGGCAGATGGTTGCTTAAAGCAAGGTGAAAGTAAAACAGAACGCTCCTATAGGAGCGTTTTGTTTTACTTTCACCTTACTTCAAGCATCCACCTGCCTTTAACATAAACTACTTGATGTAATTTAGTGGTCGTTATAGAGAGGTTTTACTGTATTCTTAAAATTTGACAGTCCCTACCTTTTACGTAATTGCTTCTCAGTAAGAACATTACATCATGCATGTAGCAATAAGTTATTGACTGTAAGAATAACCAGCTGACCTTTGAACTCTTTCACTGCCTTGGATGAACATGTGATCACATTTTCAAACGGTTTGTATCCAGATGAGACACAGATCCACACATAATAGTTGGCCCTTTCCTTCATACAAACTCTTTTTCACGCTCTTGTAAATGAAACAGACTCAGATCAGACTATAGAAACCGTCTGATCAGCATCCGCTCTGATTGCTTATGAATAATAATAATGACTCTACAGTTTCTACCAATGCCCAAAATGTTATATGTACATACGCTCGTATATCGTTACAACACATTCAGCTAATAAATATGCATAAACTTTAACTTGGTAAAGGGTTAATATAATGTTTACCCTACCTTCACCGATGTTATTTTGTCCAGATCAACGATGTTGGAGAGTTTTCCCTTGCTTTCTAATCGTAACTTTCCGCCAGTTTCCGCCTCTTCTAGGTGTAAGTCATTGTCAAATACGGCATTATCGCCCTCTGTCTCAGCTCCTTTTATCAAAGTCAGCGAGAAAGCAATCAGGATAAAGACGACACAGTCCTTTGCAGACATTTTAAAAGGATATAAAATTATATCAAACTACATTTGACAGACCCGTCCTTCTACACACATGTCTAAGAAAGTTAAATGGCAAATGGCAAGAAATACTTTTTAATATACGTTTTGCCTAAGAATAACCACTAATGAATTATTACTATTGAATTGAGAACAATATATAGACGAGGAAGTAATAGAACTATCCGATTGGTTAAGCCTGGAAAGAAAGTAGCCTATCAATCATATTCTGGTTGCCGACAATGTTCTTCCGCCCAGTGCAGCACTTCTTTAATGCCAGGCTTAACTCTAAGTTCGATTTCTGGAAATTCGGACTTTTGTCTTCAAACATTGTTTATATTTTCCAGTATATGTAATGATTTCATTTACTTGCATTTGAAGCCATGATCCCTTGTAAGCAGTTACTGCTGTTGCTGCTGTTACAGTTGCTGTTATTTCAAAGCGCTTATGCGCTGTACTTTGAAGCTGGATTCGACCACCACTACACTTACGCTTCGGAATCTGACATTCTTGGCCTTCATAATGTCACAACGATAATAAAGGTAAGTAAGCGAATGTTCTTGTATTGTTACTCATTTAAAAAGACACAGTAATTTTAATGAGGATAATTATGGAGCTATATGCCCTTTGAATATGGGATATTGGTGTACTGTCATGGTAATCGGTGTAGGTCCAGATCCGACGGCTCCTTGAGGAGCACCCAGTCATTCAGAATCCTCTTGTAAAGTACACTCTGTCGTGTTGAGTGGGCTGTATCGATAAACAATGATGGACCATTCCATGTTGAAAATTCAGTAGTCCTGGTGTTACGTACTTCTTAACCCTTTTAGGAGCGTTTCTTCATCTGAATCCTTTACCGCTCGTTTATTTAAGAAATGAATGACGTGCTTCCGGTATTCATGAGGTTATGCAACGCATAGCTTTACGAGCAAAGTTAGTAAATCTTTGCTCGTAAAGCTATGCGTTGCATAACCCATGAACACCGAGAGCACGTCATTCATTTCTTATATTTATATTCCATTGTATTTCTTATATGTAAGAAATGAATGACGTGCTTCCGGTGTTCATGGGATTATGCAACTTTCTTTTTAGAATAAGGTTATATAAGGACTTTGCAGGGCGAATGTAAATATACATCTATATCTACATACGTACGTCCAGACAAGCTTGTGTATCTAACTCATGTGACACATATAAAAGGATTCGTTACACACTTACATAGAGTGTCAGCCTAGAGGTTTAGATGTGCGTAAAGGAAGGAAATACAGCTGCGATACCATTGCCAGCATTACGACTGAAGTATCACATATGCCTCCCGCCGTGTAGTGTATAGTAATGTATAGTTTTATATTTCAGCTCCGGATCCGTTTCGTGAACCAGCCAACCACCGGGGGTTCCTTGCACATGCTGATGGTGGATAGTTTTGTGCAGCGCTCAGAGAAAGGATACGGTAACAAACAGAGTATTTGACACATAGACAAAACACCTTTATTGCTAATTTTGTTATAAATGGAAACTATTTCATTAATACTGTTATGTTGATATATTTTTGTGTGAATATTCGGAATAACTGAGCAAAGTTTTCCAGTATAAGAACATACAGTAAGGAAAAATTAACGGATAAGCATGGGCGTGTTTAAAGGCAAGTAGTTGTTACATCCTAGCTCCATAGATGTGCACTTTAACGCTAATGGCACAGCCTAGATCAAGATTAGATGGCTTCTGTAGAAGCCAACTGATCCGAACAGAGTCGATCCATATCAGGTGGTTCCTATCAGAGCCATCTGATCAGGGTCTGCCCTGTCTGCTTATGACATTATATACATATAATGATTCAACGATCTCTGCCATGACAAAGGCTTCATGTATCCATTTTCCGTTATATCGATTTAGCTAATTAATATCCATGCATATAATATGTTCACATGGTAATATACGAAGACAAGGGTAAATGCATGACAAAAGTGAGGTAGAAATCTACTCAAGGAGTTAACCTTTCTATCAATGGATATTCATGTCAGAAATAATGACACCATGAATATTAATATAGATTATTTTTATAATGGCACATGGATACGGGATTGTTTGGCCACATTATAGTCTAAATTATTTCATAAGCAACAGAGCAGACCCTGATCAGAAAATGAGATAAGAAAAAACAGCAATAGTTCAGACTATTTATTGAACGGTTAATTTAAAATCACTCTTGATGCCAGGTAGAGATGGTCCTCATCATGTAGGAGCCGTCAGATCTGGATCTATTCTGTTTGCAAATCTTAACAGTGGCTATTGGTTTTTCAAACAAATACATGTAAAATATTGACATCTTTAAATTATTTCCAGCTCTTCATGTTGTACGCTATATGTTATATGGTAAAGCAAAGTCTCATCGTTTATAAACACAGGAGTCTGTAAATGCAGGTGGTTGCTTCACTGCAGTGCAAACACAATGCAGACATCTCCTACAATCGGTTACTGCATTAAGATATGTTTTGTAATAACATTACAACCTTTAGTTAAAACGAACTCAATGTCATTGGCGGTTTGACTTTTAAGATATATGTTAGAAGAACAAATTAACAATGTCAGCTTGCATTGCCGTCGTATTATGTTTACAATTATCTTATTATCTTGTTAAGTGCGAATATCTTTTGCAAACGGCATGTATCCAAATGATACGCCGATTGTCCAAGAAATCAAAAGTATTGTGATGCGCTAAGCTGTTTCATTCCATGCACCGCAAGGCTATCTTAACCATTTACCTATTTATGTAAGACATAATGACATCATAAATGGTAATAAACTGAATATTGTAACTGCATCATGAACAAAGGACTGCTTGACCATGGTCGAAACTGTAGAATCAGATCTATAGCATGCCATAAGCAACCAGTGCATACCCTGATCAGATTGATCTGACAAGTTCATTTTGTAAGCAAAGAATATAGACATGTCTATCAAATACATGGTAAAGCTTTTTAAACTGAATGTAAATACGTCTAGGTATTCAATGAAAACTGCCCATTTATACCCACAGTTGCTGATAATCCATTGCACTGGAAGCTCGATCACAAGTAAGTAATAAGTTGATTTACTCCTTGACTGTTGTCGTATCAAAGTTGAATGGCCCACAATTGTTAAATGATAAAGTCTACTCACTTTAAAAGGGTATAACTTGCGAGAAGAAGCCGAATGACAAACAGTGCAGATCCTGATCGGAGGATTTTGTCCTGGTGAGACGCCGAGTATCTCCGGATCCAAACTGTAATCCGCGGGTAACGAGTATAAAATACATTTGCAAACAATGTAGACCAGATCAAAGTGATCCTGATGTAGCCCGTTGAATAGGGTCTGTACTGTTTTACATACATATCATTTTCATTGGTGAATAAGTGATAAAACAGTTTGTTTAACTAATATTCAGAGAGGGGAACCAGGTGTAGTTATGCAGCAGATTGAAGATTAAGAAGTGTAGCAGATGAAAGTAATTATTACTGACAATTTCATAAATAAAGTTATAAAAGTAAGTCATCGTGTTTGTTTATCATATTTTCTCAATGTCGTTTATTTAGGTTTAACCACACACCTGCTGAATAATTAAAATTGGCTTCTCTCTTTCTGAATATTAATTAAACAAAGAGGTGTACCTCAATTAATCACTGATGAAAATAAGTTCATCACCAAAAGTGCAGACCCTGTTTGCAACTTTTTATCTATTCGGTTCCCGTATATTAAAGCTAATGATTACTTTAAGTTATGTATGTGTCGTCTACAATATTGGTCGTCTGCTACAAATCCTTAACCCTTTCAACGCCAATGTCGCATAAATGCACCACGACAAATAGTGCAGCCCAAGATCAGACGCCGACTTTGCGAGACGGTGTCTGATCAGGTACTTCACTTTTCGTCTCAATCTCTTCTATATATGTGCTTTATTCCTTAGAAATTTGCACTTATTTATTATATTGCCATACTTTACTGAAATATTTAACAAACTTTGATTGCAGACGAAATTTAGAAAGTTGGCGTCGAAAGGGTTAAATGGGGTTTACTATATTGTTTTTTAAACAAATCATTATGAGGGTGTCAAACCGTTTGCATTTTACTCTTCGTTTGCTGAAATTTAAAATACATTTCTTCTTCTTTACTCATGTCATGTTGTATAATTACATATATCTTCACCGTGTACAAGTCTTTCGCTGTGTAGTCACTGCTGTGGAGTGCACTGGTTGCACAATCAACTTGTAAATAGTGCAGACCCTGATGAGACAGCTCCTACAGCAGCTGTCTCATCTGGTTCTTCACTATTTACTGGTATGTATATTGACGTGAATAGCAAGCGAAGGGTTAATGATACACCGATTTGGTCATATCATCTGGATCCAAAATGCTACCAAGGTTAATATCGAATTGATCACTAACGCGCAAAGAGTCAAAGGAAGATAAATAAAGTGTATATTATCAATATACAGTGAACCCGCTCTATAACGACCTCTTTATTAAATCAAGTATTTTGTGTTAAAGGCAGGTGGATGCTTAAAGCAAGGTGAAAGTAAAACAGAACGCTCCTATAGGAACGTTCTGTTTTACTTTCACCTTGCTTTAAGCAACCACCTGCCCAAAATACTAACTAATTAACACAATTTAGTGGTCGTTATAAAAAGGGTTTACTGTACGTTAAATCGTTTTAAGAATTACTTTCCGCGTTCATTTACCTGTCAAATGGCTACACGTGAGGTTTTGTATAGAAACTATCATTTTACGTCGTGTTCTATTGTTGAACTAACCGCTTAATTCAACAAAAATAGAAAATAGAACTAGAAAAAAATGCAAACAGCTTCTGTCGTATTCCTACCATTTCTTGATTTAACCGGATAAGGTTGCTCGGCTGTGACCACTGTCTCTTGTGTGCTTGTTTATTCTCCCATGATATTAGCTTTCAAAGCCGGGTCATCGAGGCTTGTTAGCCGCCATTTTAATTCACTTTCTTTAGGCGCAGACGTCACGTGACAATCACCTTACAGTAATGCACTTGCATTAGTGGACGTTACGTCCAACTAGGCATTTCCGTGGTAAATCTGTTCATTTCTTCGGAATATAACATGTTTTCCAGCATCGCGATTTGTTAACTAGTTGTTATAAAAGCATCGTTTGGCAAAACGTCGATCTCCCAAGGTCATGTGACGCTTAAATGTAATGGGACTTTAATACTTATTTCGCTTTGTGCGCCTTTATACCCATTTGCAAACAGTTTGGAGCAGTCTCACCAGGTTCCAAACTATTTGACATTTGGTAAATATTTTCTCAAAAGCTTGATCGAATCGACTGCACCAGATCAAGGTTTTACCAGACATCTTTGTTTCCCAGCGGAATAAGGTTTAAGCTGTATGCTCCATATTTACCTGAAAAATATAATTCTTAAACACGATCATATTCATCGAAAGAACATTCACGGTCTATACAAGATCATATTCATCTAAAGAACATCAAAGTTCTATACAGGTTCATATTTCATCTAAAACCAATATACGGTCTATATAAGATCATATCCATTTAAAGATCATAACCATATATTTAAAACAAAAAAGAAATCATACAAAACTCTCTTTACATGAATATATGTTTTCAAAAGGGTCACTTCCTTATTGAAGTTGCATTAACTCTTTCACCGCAAATGTCGCATAAATGCACCACCGCAAATCAGATTCCGCCTTGAAATAGTCTGATCTGGGACTTCACTTTTTGTCTCAAACTCTGTTTTTATATATGTACTTTAATCCTTTGAAATTTGCATTTATGTATATCATTTCCTTATTTTACCGAATGATTTAACAAAATTTGTTTGCAGACGACAATTAGAAATTTGGCGGCGAAAGGATTAATATATCATAGACGTCTGCCTATTCACGTTTAACCGTTATCCCGCTGTTTGCCACTTGGTTGGCATTTGCAAACAGTCTCGATCCAGATACGACACCTATTAACTCGGTGCCACTTCAAACTGTTTGTTATTCAGTCAATAGTTTCTTAACATCTTATCGAATTGGAAGTAGTCACTATTATATCAGCGTGGTATATTAGTTACTATTAATATTGATATATTGCGTACGTCCCTGTATAAAATAATTTGCAAACATTTCCTGAATGAATACAAAGTATGCTAAATGATCAAGGAACACGGACAGCTCTGCAGAAGCGTGCTGTGTGTAATATAACCACCACTTGCTGTTTCAATCAAATGTTACAAATATATTCAACACGCTGATACAGGAAAACTCCTCTAAACCGAACAGTATATTTGAATTAATATCAGTCAGAAGACAGTTGAAGACAGATGGAAGCTTTATGAAGAGTTTATGCATGACTTTCACCTTGCATTAAGCAGCCATCTGTAGAGTTATGGTTTAGAGGTTTTTTTACTGTATATGGTTTCTTACTTCTCATGTGCACTTACAGTTTTAATCAAATTGTACATTTAAATTGAACACACGGGGTTTCAATATCTACGATTCATTTACAGTTGCAATCAATTTGTACACTTACATTGAACAAAACGATTTCTGAAATAAATTATGGTTTCTGATTTCTAAGATTTTTCTTCACTGTTGGCAATGAGGGCATCGTCACTCTTGTCCACTTCCACCCGGAAGAGAAAGACGAAGTTCTGTCCTTGAAAAAGGTCCTAGCCAGCACGCTGTCAACCAATGTTCAGGTTAGTAAGCTTTAAGATACAATTAACACATTTAATCCAGCTTTAATTGTTTGCTGAACCATTTGATGTAATTGATTTATACTATAAAATATTTTGTTGCTGTGCCCCTGAACATGATGATGGATAAGTTCAAAATTCATTTTGAACGAGTTTATCGTATATTATGCATGAGTAAATAGGTTAATCCATTTCCTTTCAATCATAATATCATACAAAATCACCAGAAATTACCTTTGATAGATGCCCATTTTGGTGGAGTAGTGCAACAGAAATACATACTGAAGTCACAATAAAGATGCAATTGTGTACGACTCCAATCAGAGCTATATATTTGATCGCATACAATAATTTTCTCCGAATTCAACTGTAAACATTTGATGAGGTCGCATTGTGCGACGGGTAGTTTCACTATATGGCGACCTGTCATATAACTAATGTACGATGCATTAAAAGTTCACACTAACATCGATGACTGTTGTACAACGATTTTACTACATTCCATGATTCATCTGCGATTATCACAGAGCCTTTGTGAATGCACGTATAATATATTGCTGGAAGACTTATATAGTCTCTTGTCGCAAGACCAAGTGTAACTGAGACTTAATGGGAATAATAAACATTGCATACACCGGTAAGAAGGCTTATCAAGGGGTCCTCTGATATGGGTCTGCACTGTTTGCCTCTCTTCTATCATGGAATCACGAGAATGAATGGACCAATGTAGGTATCTACTCAGAGAGGCATCCTTGATCTGCGTTGTAAATAAAGACAAACATAATATGCCGTATATATTGTTATCATTCACGTTTTCTTAACCCCAACACTACACTCTATTTTCGTAATTATTTTACCACACATAACTTTAGATATCTGCTCAAATTATTTCATTTCAGATTGAACCCGGGCAGCCTGTTACGGTAGAGGAAGAAGACCATGCCGGTATGCAATTTGGGTGTATTTCTATTGCACAAATAATTCCGATATGCACTATCCTTCTCATTCTATCAATCGAAAGTTGTATTGCGAACTTTTCTAAAATTTATCCAGTTAGCTTAATTGTAACTATTGACCGACATGCACACGGATTGATTTATGTTAAAACTAACGCTATCAAACAGTTGAACACTACTATATAAAGTGATGCATGATATGTGTCATATTTTATTAATAACTAGGATTAGATTGTTATCCTAGATGCAGTTATAGTTAACAAGGTCGGATAAATGTGTTTCAGATATTTACATTAAATACAAGAAAGTCTGTTAAATCAAATACTCAGAATGTAAGTATCAAACAAATTATCATTCAAATACGAATATTAAATCCTCAGTTCAGTAATAAAGGCTTGTACATGTCAGGTCACCTATTGCTTGGTACATGCACTCAATATTTAACATGGTCTTGCTATGGTCAAGCATATTTGCACATGTCCCGATAATTACAGGCAGAATAAAATGATTATCTTAACTTTTAATTGACACCTTGCAAACGAACCAACTCAGCTTAGACGATTTCTGTATGGGCCATCTGGTTATTGGCTGCTCTTGTATAAAAGCTTATAGAATATCGAGCTATATTATTCTATACTATTTATCACATATTAATTGTACTGCAGCTTTGATTGTATTAACACAGGTATTCTAGAACAAGAGTACTCGGCAGAAAGGTTATCAGACGGTGTTCGTGTAACTAGAGGACACAAGAGTTCAAAAGATGTACATCGGTCACATAATAAGGTAAACCTTTACAAACCCTGCAAACGGGTCGTCGATGAAACGGCCGAACAGTTTTGTACCAATTTGATCTCAAATGAGATGAAAGTCCTACAATAACCTAAATGGTATGCATACAATCTCTAACATTTTCAGTCTAGATTGGACACTCAGGTTCAAATTCTGCAACAAAACAACATGATTCTAAGTTTTAATATTGTAAGTTCGCTTTTTGTTTTATTTAAGTGTCTAAACTTAATAGATGGCGACACGCGTTCACAAGCTTGCTTGGAGGTCATATTTTAGTCGCTTAGTTATGATAACATTACTAAAGCCCTGAGGTGTCATTTATTATTAATATTTATTAATTATCTTTAATTTGTTATTTCCTAATATTTATTTATCATTAGATATTTGTGATTTATCCAATCGTTTATAAAGTAGCAGAATGGAATAGATGGTACCATTACCAACATATTATATTTTGATATTTAATTCGCAATACCGGTAAAAATATATGAGGTTGCGTGGGCCTGAATTTCCCTCATACGGAAGCGATGATGACTGCTTTATTGTAAATGCTTACTAATTAGTTCTTATCTGTTATTTCTTCATAATTACCATGTGTTAATACGCATTCGATATTCGTTACTACTTATTTGTTCTAAGTGGCATACAACGGCACCCCAATAAAAACAACAAAAACAAAACAAAACAACAACAAACAGAAACAACAATTGCAATGCTAGGAAAATTTGCATAAAGTATAAAAATAGCAAATATGGTTCGGATTCGGTGATATTTTCGCTAAGTTACCCATGTTCCATTGTAACTATATCATCGATGTGTGTCATACTGATTTATTGCTACTTGGAAACGGCGGCGAAAAACCAAATTCGCATGATAGCTAACCAGGAGAAACATGCAGTAAGAATATTCGATGATATAGTTACAATAGAACATTGCCGAATCTATAGAATCATACCCAGAGCAACAGATAAACGCGCGTACACGAATACTAAACTCGTCATTTTTCACTAAACCTTATGTTGTTACCACCTCGAGACGATTCTAAGGAGTGGTCACAACATAGGGTTTGGTGGAGAAAAACGAAGTTATTCTTGAATTTTTTTTAATTTACGCATCTTATCTAGACCTTTAATCTATATGATATCATAAGGAAATAGAGCAGACCGAGGTCAGACAGCTACCCTAAGAGCTCTCTTTTCTTTAGCGTAGAAAGGCGTATTTATCAAGAAAAGGTTTAAACGTATTCATCACTTAATCTTAAGCCTGCTATACTTATCAGGCCTGCTAAAACTTAGATCGGCTGCGTGGTTTACTTACAGTCGATTCGTTAAAACTTTATACATGTAGAACCTTTTGACCGAGTGTTAACAACTTGGATACTGATTTGACGCCGAGTTACCTGGCGTCTCATCTCGACCAAACCTGTTTGCAAATACAAAGCAGATCGCTCGTAGCAGGCACATGGTTAAAATATCGGTTACCAACCATCTTTTGTTTGATAAATCGAATTTGAATACAACGACAACAATGCTTTGCACAGTCTTCCATTGTTATTTGCATTCAGTTTACAAAACTTATCTTAAACTTCAGTCTAGTGTTACCAGTATCAACAACACTATTTGGCTTTGTGTCAAAATCTACATTCTTTTTTTCTAACCTGTACCTTGAACTTCAGTCTAGTGTCACCAGTATCACCAACAATATTTGGTATTGATCTATTTACCGGCGTTAATGCATACATATGTTAGTTTAACCCTTACCTTTTGAACCTTTATGCGTAATCTGGTCACCTGATGCATATTCATTTGCCCACAGTTTATAATGTACAGTAAAACCTCGATTATTCGAATTTTCGGTATAGAATAATTTAGACCCTTTTAGGCAGGTGGCTGCTTAATGCATGGTGAAAGTCATGCAGAAAGCTCCTAGAGGAGCTTTCTGCATGATTTTCACCATGCATTAAGCTGCCACCTGTCTTAAAGATCGATAATAATACGTATTTTAGCGTTCGGATAATCGAAGTTTTACTGTATTTGTTTTATACAAACACTGTATGGTCAGATCAATAAAATTCAATTAGCAAACACAGCAGACCCTCATCAGACTACTTTTATATGCGCTGTCTTATCTTCGTCTGCATCTATATGAAAGAAGGGTTAAAACACTAAATGGTATACATGAGCAATATCTTGGTCGAAAATCTCTTACTTTATATATATATACATGAGAGCAGCGTTTCAGACATTTTAAATATTGGTGAGACGTTAAGTCTCCCTCCGAATCATGTGAAAATATGTTTCATATAATCAAGAATTTGCTTGTGTATTTGATTCTCTGTTCCATATGCAGACTGTTCACTTAAGTTGGAAGGGCACACCTCTTCATGTCGACAGCACAGATAATATCACTTTGAGAAGCTCTCCAACAACTGTGTCCCAGTAAGTTGGCCATCTAGTCCAATCAGACCAAATGTTTGAAATATTGATGTAGCTTTATGTCATACAAGCCAGCCGTCACGTCTTCAATGTTGTGTCTTGTCAAGATCTGCCCTTGTCACTTATCAGCATTTCTGATTATTCGTTATGTATATGTGTATACAATGTAGGACTTGACCAAATACGCATATACTTAAAGTTCGATCTGGGTCTACTGTTTACTGTACATTTAACAGTTCTTTCTCAGACTTCCTTAGTAATGTTTCAGTCACATTTGCTAAGGTCAATAGCATGTCTACGGGTGAAGAGCTTCTACGGCCATATGCTACAATGATCACATATGTTACGACCGCCGTACAGCGTATTTTGAATTGATGAAGGCAGAAAACCTACGGCCGTGGTACGGCCTATGGCGTAATTGCCCACGGCCACAGTACGGCGTCGTTGCGATCGTCTTTTTTTATAATTCCACGGCAGCCGCCAGGAAGCCGCATGGTCACGGTACCTGCATGGCATTTTAGCGATCAACGGCCGTCGTATGGCAGCGGTAGAGCAAATATGACTTAAGTTTAAGGTATTGCAATGCATTGGCCACTGATGTTCTGTTAAAACGTATTTCAGTGTATGTTTCTAAAAACACGGCTGTGAACTATTTTGCTGATAATGGCGATTCTGTGATTACCTATACATACAATTCGGATCCAGCTGAGATGCCGAGTAATTTGCCGTCGTCAACAATCAGACTGTTTGTGGTAATGATTTCGAAGGAAAAGGGGAAAAACGAAAAGTCTAGCAGACGACAATTAATGCTGAGGACAGAACAGAATATTTCTATTATAAAAACAGTAAAACCCCACAAATGCGACTCCTTAAAAGAGGTATAATTATGGGTGCCAGATGCCGGTGATAGCTTAATGCAGAACAAAAGTAATGCAGGGAGCTTTCTTTAATACTTTTGTCCTGCATTGAGCAACTACCTGCTTTTAAAGACATCCATGTTTCTTCATAAAGTAGTCGCATTAGAGTTTTACTACTGTTCCACTGTATAACGAACAGCACTTACGCCTAAAGTATAATCAAATTTACAAAATCCCATGGACTGGTTTACCTGAATGTACAATTGTTATAGATGTAGAGTGCATTAATTAATTACTTTCCTATGTTTTATATAATGTTATTTCTGGGTTACTGATTTCATGTCTTCCCGGTACTACAGAACGGAATACAATCCCTAATCAGGGTCTATATTCGATAAAATACAGTTATAATTGTACTTCTGAATTCGTCCGAATTATCTGTTTACTCCTTTGCAGCAAACGTATGGAAGGGGAAGCAGAACTACCAGAAGAACAGGAAGGAGGTATACTTGTTATTTCATGACACTCCCCATGTACATACGGGCAAACTTCAAACTTTTAATTTGCGGACAATAACTTTATTTAGGAAAGGTTTTCCACTGTTGCTAAAACTGGAAATTACAAACATACCAGCTCGCTAACACTGGGTTCAGTTATTCTCCAGATATGTTTTTTCATATTCGACACTGCCTTGGTATTCTCTATTTCCTATAAGGTTGATTGGATTGGAAGAAAGCAACACACGGCATTTTCGCAGCGAAAATACCAAAACCAGCAAAGTCGTACTGAACCTGCTAAGGATAAGGATATTCACGTTCATTCTATCTATTCTTCTACTGTAACTATAACACATGCGTGAACTCTATTCTGTTGCATTCTGTGAAGTCTTTAGGAATATATTGACTGGATGTTTAATATATTGGATCTTTCAATTTGAATCAAAGTCTTTTCGAATTCTGAGTCTGAGATCATTCTGAAGTATTTGATTTACCAAATTCTGACCGTCGAAAGATTCCGAGCTTACGGAGAATGATCTCAGACACATGAAAATCTTTTTAACGGGCTCGGGTGAGCTTAGTATTAGGAGTTGTGCTGTTTATCGTATAATGCTGTTTTTATTTATTTTTTCAGAGGTTCCAAACATAGCTTCCGTTAGCAAGACAACAGTAAAATTGGTTGGTAAAAGGTGAGATCTTAGTTTTCTGGAGTTCGTCTTTGGTTTCAATATGATGCATGAAACTGTTTCCCCATTCATTGAAGGATTGAATAATTTAATGAATTAAGAGAGAAAAAAGGAAGGACGATCTTTACATGCGGACAACGGTTAGATATATTTTGAAAGTTGGAGATCCTTCGAAAGCAAAAGTAGCAAAAGTAGCAAAAAAAGAGAAATAGCAGACTCGGTTTTATTGACTCTGTTCATGAGTAGTAATTAAAAGTGCAACACTACTCACGCCCCATGTACTGGTTTAAGCAGTATTCAACTTTCAAAACTAATTCCCAAGAAACTGACGATCCCGAAGGACCAGAAAAATAACAACGCTGAGAATGAACTTTCACTGTATTATGCCTTTGAAATGAAAACATTATTTAAAAAAGATAAGTTGTCTTAATACTAGCAAGCAAGTCGTGATGTTGCAAATTTATCATTTCGAAATTATGAACAGGATTTGCAATAGCAAACCAGCAAACCTAATTTGACGGATCATACGCGCATTGCAAATGAGCTACTGTAACTATCTGGAGTGCTCTGAAATAAAGTAAACAAAAGGGGCGACTCACAAGCCACGCATAACACGGCGGAGTCGCATTCCAGGCTGATATCACAGGATAATAAACAGGAACATAAGACTGTGTCCCCAGTCATGACAGATCGGCAATTTAAAGCAAGAATGTGGGGTTATGGAACCAGTTGTTTGTAATTTTAGTTTACAGTAGCTCTTAACGATAAATAATTATCTATATAAATTATAGTCATGAAGAGAATTATTTTACATGTTTTCCCTCTGTTTGTGATGTTAGATGTACCGAGTTGTACATCGCCACACACACACTATGTCAGAGATTGGTTGTAATCATTGTCTCTACCGTGATCAGAGGCTGACAACTTGCAACATAGACTAATCATTTAGACGTACCAAATCTGAAACGGACATATACTGTATGTTGTTTCTGTAGTGTATAATTCTCTTGTTTGAAATTCCGTTTTGCTTTGAAATAATTGAGGGTATAGCTAAGTATAGCTGCAAAAGAAATATCTTATGCAACCTATACAGTACAATGGAGGGTGAATATTACACTAGGTACGCTCTTAAAATAGATGTTAAATCTTATCTGAGATCGTGGTCAAAATATGCGTTATATTACGAAACTGAGCCATTGCACAAGTTTCCATGCCTTGTGCTATCAGATGTTAATTAACCTAAGTCCACTATCGGCGATTATCCAACTTGTCTAACTCTCGATCAAAGGCTTGGTCAAATCAGAAGTAGTCAAAATAGCACCAGGGTCCATGCTTATAAGGCTTTTAGTTGAGTCTGAGTTTCGTTCTCAGGCTTTTGATTGGTCAGATTTGAGTTCTCAAGCTTTTGGTTGGTCAGATTTGAGCCAAAGGCTCCAAT
The DNA here is from genome assembly GCA_963576725.1 of Azorinus chamasolen. Lineage (NCBI taxonomy): Eukaryota > Metazoa > Mollusca > Bivalvia > Cardiida > Solecurtidae > Azorinus > Azorinus chamasolen. The sequence goes on from OY755245.1 coordinate 62,437,527, forward strand.
GTGACCAATCAAAAGCTTGAGAACGATCTCAGACTCAACTAAAAGCTTTATAAGCATGGACCCAGATCCAATTTTGAGCAGCACAAGTAATGGAATATGATTTAACATAAGCGGAGTATAGGGTATGATGAACACATCTAAACAAAACGTTCTGTACATGATTCTTGGGATAAAACTACTTTTGTATTAAACAGACATGTTTGAAACAAACGACATCAACTTGAAAACAAACGCAATTATAGTATATGGTATCAATATTTTAACTCTATCGACTATTTGCCTAATACGTTTAAATGTTCATAATGTTCTGTTTCAGTGAACATCATGAAAAAGGCACTTTTCACAAATTGGACAGCATGAAACGGGAGACATTGCAAATACGCAAGGTAAACACGGGTATAGTGTCTGCATACCGCGCATGGCAGGGATATAGTTGGCAAAGTATTTCGAAATATCAGTCATGAGTTTTGGTGATAATCAATTAGTTTGTGTTTTATCGATTCAAACATTCAAAATTAACCATTTATATCATATATACATACCCATTGGAATCGATGAAGAGGGAAGCTTATGATCGTCAAAATAAGTATGAATTACCATTATCAGTTATAGACGTTTTCCTCTTTAGATCGATTATATCTGATAAAGCTGACTAAAAACTAATCTAGAGTGGAAAATTGGAATCCTTTTCAGAGACCAAAGCAGAAAGTGCGTTTGTCATCAGCGGAGTCAGAGATACAGAAGTACATCCAGTGTATACACGCCATTCCAAACAAGTGTATGGTTATGTATTTATTCTATACGACACCTGAGATATTTGTACACATTTGCTAACACGTTCCCCCCATCAAATAGACGATATTTTGCATATTGCAACATAATAGACCCAGATTTTACGACCCTTGTCAGATGCATCATGTCAGGGTGTGCTCAATTCACTTATGAAATAATGTAGATCTGATTCTACAAAAGCCAAACATATATGTGTTCATTGGAAATTACAAAAACAACATCCATTTATGAACATTCATGAACTCTTATATACATATTCACGAAGTACGGGTTTTGAACTCTTACTTATAAAAAATCATGACAGTCTGTACCCATGTTCAATGTTTAATTCCATCAACATATAAGACCATTTATTGTCATAATAATAAGGGTCCATACTTATAAAGCTTTTAGTTGAGTCTGAGAATCGTTCTCAAGCTTTTGATTGGTCTGATGTGAGTTCTCAAGCTTTTGATTGGTCAGATTTGAGCCTTTGGCTCAAATCTGACCAATCAAAAACTTGAGAACGAGCTCAGACTCAACCAAACGTTTTATAAGCATGGACCAAGATCTGTAAGATACGAGCAAACACAACAGACCTTATTCGACAGCTCCAACACGAATTGTTTAATCGCGGTTAACAGTGTTTGAAAATGCGTTGCAATGTGGCTTTATGGAGATAGACAAATACATTCGTGTGCTCATTGTTCTTCTGAATAATGTATAATGACTTCGTATAGATCGTATATGAACATATCAAATATGACTTAAAAGATCCTTCTTACTCTTACAGTTTTAAACAGTTTAACAGTTAACTCATATCTGGTGATAAAGGGCATGTAGTATTGATACGATTTCGACTGTTGAAGGATTAATAATTAGGCTATTGTACAATCATAATTCATGATCATAAATAATAAAGTTTAAAATCAATACAATGATAATAAGATGTTAACGGATTACTTTTCCAGTCGACCGTAACAGAACGGAGTGTGTAAATAAACTTCGAACAAAAGTGGCATCTTTAAACTGCGAAGATTTCATAAAGTTTGGCGAGGCTGCCTTGTCCAAAGAGTGCAAGGTGAATGATGTCATGTGTATAGATGAACGTAACCTTTTCCTGGACATTATATCACGGGAAGGAAGTCCTGATGCTCAACTGATGATGTTGAATAATGTACTTATGCATCCAAATGCTACTGAAGACGACATTAGACGGTGTCTTTTTCATTGTATTGCAATTAAATCTCCAGTTATGGTAAGCCATATTAATTCGTTGTCCTGGCGTCTTTATGCTATCTATTGCTGAATTAGACAAATGAATACCGAATAGTTTCAGGCCGATTTCTGATATTTGTAGACGTAGCATGTGTAAATGTAAAATATGGATAGTACTCCACAGATGGTCCTAAAAGGATCATTCAGTAGGACAATCTTTTTAGATACATGTTGCGTACTATGTGATTATGAAACAGAAAGACGACACAATATATATAAAGCTATACGAACAACATTATGTTATATTTTTAATACACTGTTAATATATATGTGGTCCATCAAATGCCTTATACTCGTGCAAGTAATCATTTGTGTTTCTAAAAGAGATTGTACAGTGTTTGAGATCGACGAAGCCTGTTTCAAATATGCACTTTAAAATAAAATATCTATTGTTTTAACCCCTCAAAATTGTCTAAGATGTATTAAAAAATCATAGTTGCGTAAGTGAGCTTAGAATTATTAGAGGCACACATGGGTAAATAAAACTTTTATGTTTTCAGGAACTTGTTCAACATGTTGAGGATCTATGTTTTGCTGAAGATGCCTCAGATGGAAGTACGGAGATTAAACTTTCTTCAGAATCACGTAGTTTGTTTAATCAAACGATTATACATAATCTTATTATTAGAGAATGATATAAGACATTAAACTACTATGTTTTGAACGGAAGTCACAGAGAACGAAGTATAAGCATTTCAAACTGAACGATGATTAAATAGTATATATTTGATGACAAACTGTTTCATATTTGTAATTTGTCAAATACATTTCATACAATACAGGTGTCATAAATTGAAACAGACAATACGCAACTCAGAATCTATTCATGAGTTTGTTTTATGTGCCACTACAGAAACCCCGCCGATGTCCAAAAATAGAAAGAGAGCTTGTCTTTCATTGGGTGCAATGGCAAAATCGCTACATGACAAAAACGCTACGGTGGCAGACAGAATAGTGGAGAGATTAGAAGATTGGCTACAGCATCACAATGAATGTAAGAAATCAAACTATATTACGTGCTATCTTTATTACTAGTTCGATAGCATGCGTTATACCCAGAATCGTATACATGGACGTATGAAGCTAAATTCATACATGTTCTTACAATGTAAAAGCAGTTTCAAGACACGTAAGGAGGAGCAGCTAGGCCCAAGGTGAATCCTTACCCGAAAAGGTATACATGAAGTTGCATTATTGTACATGGATCTTTAACCCTACTGTAAAAAAATATGTCTGCAGAAACTGCGATAGTACGATTTTCACTAAACTCCGTTTTTTCACGCTTTTAACCGAGTTCCCAAAATATTGGATCCTGATGAGACGTCTAGTTACTTGACATCTTATCTAGATCCAAACTGTTTGCAACTATCGGTTAGGTCACGTGTCGAATGGAAAGGTAACTCGAGGTCTGCAGTAATTGTTTTAATTTGTTTTCAGCCAAGTCGGTTGCAATCACCAAGCCCCGTCGCAAGAAATCGATCATACAACACGATTCAGTGGCACGTAATCACATTGAAACTAAGATGGTCCTGCTTCAAAGTTTGGGCAATGCTGGTAAGAAGCGCTCTATTCAACACATCAAGTCTTACATGGCCCCCAACGTGGGAATAACGGCGTGGAGGAGAGCTGCTATACATAGTCTACGGCATTTTGACTGCGACGAGGTATATGCAAAAACAATATAATTATATGATTGCAAAATGCTTCGTAATTCAACTCCTTTTTACTATGATGCAAATTAAGAAGTGATAGAGATGAACGTACAGTAAAACCTCTCAAATAACGACCACTAAATTACATCAATTATTTTGTAGGTGGCGGTAGTCTAGTGGTAACGCGCTTGACTGTCAATCCGGAGGTCCGGGGTTCAAATCCCGGTCCCACCCGGAAATTTCAGAGACGCTTTTCCGTGTCTCCCACCCGCATATACTCTCCACCCAGGGGTTAAAATGGGTACCTGTAAGGGTCACTCGCCGGTACTGCGGCTGCATGATTGCGCCATATGTTAGCAGTGCTCAATATTGTAGGCCAGTGACTCAATGATCAGGGGAGTAAATGTACAGTCGGCTGAACGGTCATTCGGACTGAAAGTAGACTATAACTAGGTACTTTATTTTGTGTCAAAGGCAGGTGGCTGCTTAAAGCAAGCTGAAAGTAAAACAGAACGCTCCTTGCTTTAAACTTCCAATTTAGTGGTAGTTATAGAGAAGTTTTACTGTATATGCAAGAAATAATGACACCATGCATAGTTAATTAGACTGCTTTTAGGAATAGCATCTTAATACAGGAAATATGTGGCCATGGTGGATCAAATGCGTTCAAAAGCGTATTTATGGTGTAAAGGATTAAGCTTTCCAGAGAAAATAAAGTTGAGAAAACAGTTAACACTATACTTATTAAATGTTTACTATATGTGCCTTTGCAATATATACTTACATTTAATGTCTATAAAGAGTGCCCATGGGCTGCTAGTGAGTGCAACCAACGACGACGACGAAGTTGTACGCAAAGTGGCGCTAAAGGTACTTGAAAAACATCCAAGGCGAGACAAGTTTACAACAGAACATGAGAATGTTGTCTTAAGGTAACGAGAGTACATTGTATTTCTAATTTCGTTATGTATCAGGACCTTATTCACTGACTATTCATGAAGGAAGTATTTACATCATGAATATTAATTGAATGGTTGTTTATATTGGCATATACGCACTTGACATTATATCAGATGCAGAAACTGTAGCATTAGATCTACAATGAGTCCAAAAATATCGGATCCGGGGTTAACCCTTTACCCAATAGCCTATTTCTAGTTTTGAAGACAGGTGACCACTTAAAGCAGGTTGAAAGTAAAGCAGAATGCGCATTAATGCGCATTCTGCTTTACTTTCAGCCTGCTTTAAGCTGCCACCTCCTAGAATATAGAAACTATTTATGATGCTATATGTTCACTATTGTAAAAATTGGAACTATTTTCTTCAGCGGAGGAATATATTAAACTCGCTTAAAGCCGCTTCTACCAGGTAAAGGGTTAAACTATGTAAACTTTCTCATTTCTGTCAATATTGCGAAATTAAAAATATAGAGCTTAATAGAGTCAACATTTCGACCATATATTGTCCCAAATTCCCATTTTAGCAAGCACTACACATATCCCGTGGTAGCAAGAGTTCGTCGCAGTTTACTGCAAGCCCTGGAGGTTAACCTACAAACCCCAGGTATTGAATGGGAGAAAGTGATTGGTAACCATGCCATCGGGGCGAGTTTCGGCCTCCAAATCAGGAACATACTGGATCTTAAACTAGGTAAATGTATATTGTCTTGAAACAACACGAAAATGAGTATATTTTACATGGGGCTCGTTTTACGAAAGATCGTTCAACAAAATATATCGTTGATCCAAATTTACGACAATCGCTTCAACTCGCACAGCTGAAATCATCGTATGACATAAGTTATTGTATGTTCTATACTCTGACGACCGCAGCTTCCATATGCGAATGTTTTGTGTTAGGACTTAAGATAATTTCAGTCGTACAGTCTTTAGTAAAACGGCCTCTGCTGTGTATTATATGAGACTAAGGAAATAAATTCTCCTTTTTTAACTAGGATGCATTGTGAGTTTAAATCGTTTTAGGTAATATTTTCTACCATCATATTGACCACAAAGCATAGACACGGACGTTATCCATAGTATGCGAACATCTAAACGAAGTTTTCTCCCACGTTCTTTTGCTAACCTTTTAGATGCCACACAAACGTCCACAGCAAAACAAAAATCACAAAAAACGTGCATAGATACACTTTAAATCTCTGTATGACAGGTTAAGGAAGTCATCGCCAACCAGTAAACATTTCTTCATGCACGATTTTGATACAAATACAGTAAAACCTCTCTATAACGGCCACTAAATTGTGTTAATTAGTTGGTATCTAGGGCAGATGGCTCCTATAGGAGCGTTCTGTTTTACCTTCACATTGCTTTAATCAACCAGCCTTTAACACAAAATACTTGATGTAATTTCGTGGCCGTTATAGAGAGGTTTTGCTGTATATAGTTACCTTTCGTCTCGTGGCCCATTTATCATAGTTCTTTTGCTAACCTTTTTAGACAAAAATATAGCAAAGGTCAAACAGGGGATGCCACACAAACGTCCACAGCAAAACAGGAATCACAATAGACGTGCATAAATACACTTTAAATCTCTGTATGATAGGTTAAGGAAGTCATCGCCAATCAGTCATCGTTTCGTTGTGGACGAGTTTGATACAAAAATATAGTAAGACTCATGGATGGCCCATTTATCATAGAATGGCGATCCCTTTCCGAAGACCTTTCATCCATTATGTATTGCCAGCAATGACGAAAATAGCTAAGAGTTTGTATTGTTAACTCAATTGACACTGCCATCTCGTAAATAGCCCTACTATATAACGCATTGTTTGCCGTCCAGCTCACTTTTCTTAAACACAATAATTTAATCAATGCTTTAATGTTTACATTGAAATGATTTTGTAATATTTTATAATCAAACGAGACAGCACGTGAACTTTATGGGAATATATCCTATAGATCTGTTTACGCTTGATTAATCAGAAACTGCTATGTAACTTAGAATAAAGTTATGTACAGTTGAAACACGTTACAATATTAAATGAGTAGAAATCTATTTATTTTAGGTTTGTTAGATGGACGCTTCAGTATTGACGTGTATGACGGGGCATACGCCGAGGCTCATATTAGTTTCATTAACGTCCAGGTGGAGCTTCTTAAGGCCTACATATGCTTCAAGGGTCACATCCAATATGACCTAAATGTTCTCAAGGTACTGTATCACCTTGATTTATGCACAGTAAAACCGGTCTTAAGCGAACCTGATAACGAGATCTTATTAAGGATGGTGGCTTGCTGTAGGGCTAAAGTAATGCAGAAAACCTCCTGCAGTATTAAGCAACCACTTGCCCGTGTTCAATCACATTGTTTTTAAATGTATTGTTTCAGAGCGTAATGACCATTTAACATGTTATTGGATTATTCATGTCCGTACTATTGCTCAGCGACTGCTATGTGGTATATGCTGTGAATAAACAAGCTTCTTTACCAGGAACAGATTCATCTGTTAAACTAACAATTGTTACTTATGTATGGCATTTAGATACTTTTTAATTCAGCATTGAGCAGCCGATGAATTACATTTATAGGAAATCGGCCATGCTTATAGAAGATATACATGTTTTTGTTTCTATTGAATGATGTATCACATACTGTTTGTCCTTTAATTGTAAATATTAGTATTTTATAGGCTAGGTCTTTGTCAATGTGCCCCTTTAACCCTTACAACGCTGCATTTTCAAATGGAATATTCCAAAATTCAAATAGGTAAAGCTTATGGTGAATATTTAGGAATGTATTCTAAAGAAATATGTAACATGACAAACAGTCCAGACCCTGATGAGAGGGGTCCCCTAGGTGCCCTCTCATCTTGGTCTACACTGTTTGCAAAATACATCAGTGAATCGTGTCCCGCACTGTAAGGGTTAAGGTTTGTCATATATATATTTTGTATTTTCGTCATACATTTTCTCACAGTCACTGGATGAAACTCCAAACACCGTTTAATTACATTTAGAGAAGATAATTGAACATGGCCAAAGTGCTTTAAATTCATTTAAGGTCTATTAAACATTTTGTATCTGATATTTTAGCAGTCTTTTTCCGTTATGTTTACCTTCAAGTATTTAAATTATTCCTACTGAGATAAAACTACTGTAACAACTACACTATTCTTGTAGAATAGAGATCACATGCTTAATATCGCTGATAAAAGTTACTATAATTCCAGGACTTTAGCATCAATGGTATTTCCGACCTTGTTAATATCTACGACAAGATAGTTTCAAGAATTATTGGTCCAATTCAAGACGCCGTGACCGCATTGAGAAATATTATCGTTCTATTTCGGAGTCAAACCTTGACCTACATTATCAACACCCTTGCACAGACGGTGAAAGACATGCCCCTTATCTTAGGAAATGTCGATGAACGGTTTGGCGAATTCGAAAAGAATGTTTACAGTATCGAAGGCTCCACAATCATCCAGGAGATCAAAGTGGTTGTTCAGCAAATGCGAAATTTTGTGGATGGCATTAAAACAGACTTACTGAAGTTTTACAATGTGAGTACATTTATTATTTTTGTTTGGAATTGGCCAAAGGCAGCATCCGCTTAGATAGTTTGTACTAATAATGAGTCCAATTGGACATGCACATATGACAATGACTAAACATACTGGATTTGACTCTCGAATAGCCCGTCTCACATGAATATAAACTCTTTACTATATGTACACTTAGCAAACGCGACACCAGTAGACTGTATTCATTTGAATGTGGAAAACTAGTTGTCCATTGCAGAACGTGTAGATCCGATCAGATGACCAAATCCTAGCCTTTCATATTGAAAGGACTTTGCTGTTAAACATTCATGGGGCACTTATATTTCACTCATTCAAAGTATTCAGTGGATAAATAGGGATATCTTGTAATAGGTGCTAAAACCTATTGCAAATTAGAAACCATTGCCGATTGCTGAATATGAAAGTTGTTGTATGAAGACGGTTAACGTAGTAAGTTGTATGAATATTAAGAAACTTCAAGCGAAATATTCAAGCCTTCCTTTGAACATCGGATGAATAATCTCTTGAGAAATGTTCTGAAACTACTGGCTAGACAAGTATATAATTGCAATGTCCATGATAGCTCGTGTTCTATAATAATTTGCAGGATATTGTTGATATAGTATCAATGGAACTTCCATACGTCGGAAAGAAGATAGTCGAGGTGTATAATCTAATTGTCGAAGGTATGAAATCCTTGTTTGATAATCCCATGCAGGCAATAACTGGAATGGGTCGAGCTATCAATGAGTAAGTATAAAAGGTTCACATCATTCGCATTCTTATACTCATATACAACAACTTTATTTCAAGATGAGACATTTATATTTTAGACTGTTTATCATGAGCAGCTACAATACAAACATGACATAATTTGAATAGGGAGTAGTATGGGGATGTTTTTGCAATATAATTATGACAGCGATCATCACTGTATCTAACATCATTAGGTGTTTTGTACATGGATCTACTAAATCATCCCAGTATGTCAAAACATAGTTAAGGAAAATTACATTTGTAACCCTTTGAATGCGGGAAACTACTTAAGGGGTCATTTGTATGCACTTGTAGATTTAGAAGTTTTTACGGTGTGTTCTCGCATTTCTTTAGGTTCAGGTTCCGCCTTGTTGCCCTTGACGTAGTCCTAGAACGGGATGAACTTGTAGCGACCATGTCTTAGATCGTATATTGTCGTGAATAGCAAGCGAAGGGTTAACATTACTACATATGTCTATAATATATCAATGTAGTTTGATTATAGAAGCTGTTGAATTGAAAGATAAATATTTATTTGCTATCCAAACAAAATAACTGTACTTTATTACAATTGAATATTCCGTGCACTGTGTTAGATTTCATACTATGCTCGAGCAATGGTTGACGAAAGTAGTGGAAACTAATGGAGTACACAATAAATACAATATCAATATGTGGGGGCGTTTGTCATAAATATGCATAATAAGTCATATCATGTACGTTTCAAAACCTTGTTCAATCAATTGTACATGTGGTTGACACACTATGCATCATTTCGTTCCCGTAGCATAACTGTTGAAGGACTTGAATCAAGTTAATGAGAATCACACTGGAAGTAGTTTATGATTAGTTTAACTGAATAGCATGCTCATTCGGACACGGGCTGAATCTTACGGAGTGTCATAATCAAGACAAACAGCATTATACAGACTGGTTATTCCGAAATCGATACCACGTCAATACCATATACATGTACACCGTTTGTCTACGTATGTATGACGTATTAGTAGTTTTGAAATATTCCCGACAATTCTGGATATACTAGGGACATGGTTTTGGCAGGGCACCTGTGGCCATGGTCCGCCTAATTTGCCAATTGGAGTATATAGACCTGATTCTATAGTTTCTGCAAAAATAAATACATCTTGTTATCGCATACTAATATAAAGATTACTTTTATCGATATCAATGAAATCATTAACACTTACATGAATATTCATTCTTAACATGTAGCCACTTTACTGGTCACTACTCATTTGACATGGTGTTATATATTATGAGATATGTTTCGAAACATTACTAAGTAATATAGAAGTGATATATTTTGGTGGTGGTTGCGTCTTGTATGTGGCTTTGCCTGCTTGACCTTACTACTTTTTCAATTAGTACGTGCAAACTAGTATTTCGATGTACTGGTGAACATATGACAATTTATCATTTCAGTTTTAAAATGGCGATTACAATGATTGTTGATGTCAAAATGAAGATAGAAGACGCTTGCAAGTTTCTAAAAGGTTAACATTATTGATTTTATATTATCTGAATAGCACGTGTTAAATATATAACGGTACCTAGGGGCCAGATAAGATGCATAAATTAAAACATTTTCAGGAACAGCTCTTTTATTTCTCCACGAAACCCTGCCATAACTATTTTTTAGAATCATCTCTGAAAATCACTTGGAGCGTTTGTATGTACAGAATATACTTATTACGTTTATCATTATCAATTAATATCACATACCATATATTATTATTATAATCATTATTATTATTATTATACCAAATTTATATAGTGTTCTTTTCACACAGAATATGTGCGTTCAAAAGCGCTTTGCATGGATGAAATCACTAGCCGGAACGAACTGCATGAGTATTTATCCAGGCAATGAAAGATTACAATAAATATACAATATATATGAAATCACTAACCGGAACGAACCGCATGAGTATTTATCCAGACAATGAAATATATACAATAAATATACAATATATATGAAATCACTAACCGGAAGGAACGGCATGAATGTCTATCCGGTCGATGAAAAATATGGAAAAGACATGCAATAGATATGATATCACTAACTGGAAGGAACCGTATGATTGTCTATCCGGTCAATGGAATATATTCAATTGATATACATGTTTTGTTTGACAGGGTGAAAATGATGAACAATTTCAAATCAAAGAATACAAATCATGACCGTGTTTGCTGTAATTAATAAACTGTTTTGGTAGTCACATTTAACAATCCTACAGAAAATTGATAGTGTATATGGCTGTGAATATGACGTGCCCTAAATGATACATAGAGAATATCCAGACTGCAATTTTGCAATATACAGCAAAATATTTCCAAAAACATTTGATCTGCCGATTAGAATAGAATATTAAGTTATACGTGTTTAACTTAATCTGTTGAATGCGTGATACGCATGCAGTGTCACTTGCAAACAGTGCAGACCCAGATTAAAGGAATTATATAGGATCCCTATGATCAGGATCTGCCATGTTTGTCATTCAAAACCATTAGCAAGTTTAAGACTTTCATACTGAGTGGAATACATGTATAATGATAGTTAAAACACAGATCAGATATCCCAGTCTTAAACGTCTATCTCAAACGTGTTAAGTGTGATATACGACGTATCCTTAATTTATTAACAACGTATGTTCTGGCCAACCATGTACAGTGCTCCCTCCATACAACGACCCTCTCAATAACGATTCCCTCCTTACAACAACGCATGTCACTGTTTCCGAAACAACAATGCTTAAGAAACAACCTTTTTCCATTGTAATTTCTTTATGCCTCCATCAAACCCTATGTTGTGACCACTCTTTAGAATCGTCACTTTGTGACGATTCTAAAGAGTGGTCACAACATAGGGTTTGATGGAGGAATAACGGTTTTAGTTCTCGAAATACACCTTATTTGGGGATCTGCACACAAGCTAATTATGTTTGATTTTCCCTCCCTATAACAACTCCCTCTGAACAACACATATAATTTTCGTATCCCAAAGGGTGTCGTTGTAGAGAGGGAGCACTGTAACAGCATAACTTATTTAAGAAACTCGGGGCATATAAAATCAAAATGACTGAAAGGTAACTCTTGGGAAAGTTCAGATACCATTGTAGTACATGTATCTCTTTCTACATGTAAGTTACAATCTCCTTCTAAGTTGCAGCGGATTTTTAATGAATGATGATGACAATGACATATGTTGGTGTGTTGGTTTTGCTGTTGTGTGTTTTTGACGATCAGAAAGACGACGACGAATAATATCAGTTGCTACGATGGTGATGATGATGATAATGATGTTTCACAGTGTATTTTAGTATAAAAATGCGTACTTTTGCCATGTAATGACATTAAGACCATCCTGTAATGTAAAAGCGGATATCGCAAGATATTGTGTTGGTTCATTTGTTACTGTTTAATTAATGTGTTAAGTTAAACATACTGTACAGGTCGCGTGGCTGAATGGTTAAGTGCAAACAAACAAATTCCAAAAATAATGAAGCGACTGGTAGAGGCATTCAACAAGATGACTGCGCCAGCTGATGGTCAAATTGGGGACATGACATCCGTGTACAGTGATGGCGTAGGACAAACGGTAAACTGTAACTTAGCATGAAACATAATCTTATATAGTTAAGGGCATAAGGCAATATTCCGCAGATACATTCCATGGGAGAATTCATGATGACAGTGATTGGTTTAGATTCAGAGACTCAATATAATTTTTTTCCAAGTAAATATATGGGGAAGAAACATAATTTATTCTTCGTGTTTGCTTAACAATGTGCGCCCGAATCACAAAGCCTTTCACGATGATTGGATTCTAAACCCAAATATATGAATTCAATTAAAGTACATTATGCAAAATTGCTTAACACGGGTGCGAGTCACGGTATTATACAAAATATAACTTCATTGGTGACATGAAGATAAAGGTTTACATTTGGACATTACGCGCCCTCTTTACTTGCGCGACGACGGGACAGATTTAATACTCTATGATTGCATACTCTTAAAACCGCATACGGAGGGAGAAAGCTGAATATAGGTCATTCGAATGAAAAAACACCTTCAAGAACAATAACCCTATTTTCAATAAATATAAAGTATATAAGGAATTGTTCATTCACACGAATTGTATGAATGCGTCCATTATGGAAGTACTAGATAATTACCTCTCGCTGTAGCCACCGACAATAGTAGCTACAAAAGAATCGTAAATCCTGCTGAAATAGTACCCCGCCTCTGTCATCGGTTCATGTTCTTGAGTGGCGATAATTGTATATTTGTATAGACTCGTTCATCTTTCATGTGCCACTGTATCTAGGAAAATAGGGGTTAAACCCCCGCAATTATATGCTTATGTAAAGTCATATACTCAGTCAATATACCATATTAAACTCGGACCTTGTTTGAATACGGGTTATTGTTCTACGATTTCTCCACCGACAACAAATTCAACGAATGTTCCCCTATTGAGGATGAATTGCTGTATTTTGCAATTTGGTAAACAGTGATTCATGCATGTCAACTTTGATTGTAATTAACAACGAACATACCGTTATTTGCATTTATGTTCAAACAATATGCTATTATACTTTTTATTGTTCTTTTCCGAGTGGGGAAAATGTGACCAAATGGTCATGTTATTATTTTCATGGCATCAGAGGCACTTTTTCGTACAATAACAGTAATATTAATTGTCCATGAAACGTCCAATATGCTGTCTTCTGGCAGTTCTTCTTGCAATAGTAATGCCATGTTATTAGGTCAAATATGTGTAAACGACTGCGATTTGTTTACAACGATGGCAAACACGTGCACGCTTACAGCCGGGATCAACTTTATTTGTATACAAGGTTGTTTACAATCGGTCTTTAAGACAATTGGTGGTCGTTTGAGAGGGGTTTATTGTATTTTTAATTGCAGAAACCCTGCTTACATCGCCTAGAAGAGGGCCTTAAACAAAGCTTTGAAAGAGTTCGCGAACCCATTTCGCATTTGGTTAGCATTACAAAACCATTCATGGACCAGTTCAAAACTGTGGCGGACGTTATAAAGGCACTCAAATGGGGTTATAATAAGATGAAGTCGACGTAAGTTAAAACATTATCTATCATTGAATTAATTAGAACTGCAGATATCTGTTGTAAAACGCACAGAAATTTTTTTTTCTTGAAAAACACGGTTATTTTGTATGTGATGTTTGCATAACAACAGAACCAACACATGACCTCTAAGAGTAACCTCTGTAATATACACATTTACTGGGAGATAACATGGACATAATATCAAACTTAACATTGCTCATTCAATCAATATTTTGAGAAACTATTGAACAAGTGTCATGACACATGATTTTGAGAAATTATTGACCAAATGTCAAATACCGGTAGTTTGAACAGGGCTAAAGATAAAGGTGCGTATACAATTACCATAATCGTCATTTTCCCGCATAACTATAACCACTCTTTTAAATCGCTTTGAACGGTGTCACAAGATAGGGTTTGATGGAGAAATAAAGAGGTTATTCCCGAGCATGATTTAATTCACGCATCTTATCTTACACACTGTTTGAATCCTGATGGGTCACCGATTCAATCGGCGTCTTATGTATTGTATCCAAGCCGTTTGCTAGTGCGGCTGCTGGCACAGTTAGCCTGAGGGTTAACCCTTCTCTTGCTGAATTTTAAAATACATTTCCTTCTTTACCCATGTCCTGTTGTATAATTACATATATCATCACTGTGTACAAGCATTTCTCTGTGCAATCACTGCTTTTGAGTGTACTGGTTGCACAATCAACTTGTAAATAGTGGAGACCCTGATGATACAGCTCCTGCATGAGCTGTCTCATATGGGTCTTCACTATTTACAGGTAGGTATATTGACGTGAATAGCAAGCTAAGGGTTAACTTAGAAAGTCTGAAGAACCTATTGAGATATATCAATCTCAAAGCTATTGTAAAATTTGCTATTGCCAGCATAAAGAGTCATCACCATATTAATGAAATGATTATTCGGACATTCTACGCATGTAGAATTTCAATAAATAACACAAACCAAACGCCAGTACACAAAAACCAACTACCTATGATAATAACGGCAATACAACGGTATATTGAGAAAAATGTTGTTGAAATGAGTACCGTAACCAACCAAAAAACTAACTGTATCGATGCCTATATCGTTTCAGATCGTACAAAACGTGTACGGATATACCTTGTACATAAACTGTCCTATATTTGCAGATTTGAAGTCAGTAAAGCGCTTGTACAAAAGGTATTCGGTCCAAAATTCCATAAGGGGTTTCCTACTCAACGACGACCGAAGAGAGGCAGTTGCCTGGAAGGTGTCTGGCCAAGTTCAACACATGGCCAGTACAACACGATCGGTGTCGATCTTTTGCTTGGTGTTGGTCAGTCGGTGAGGCTTCAACCAACACTACTTGTTATCGTTTTCACCTATAAACAGCAGCATAACTTCAATGAGAGAAATAAAATGAGTTAACATTTTTACCTTAACTGGGCTAAGTGCAACTAATACATTTCACGTATTTTTGCAATTTAGTTATGGACCAATCAATCTCAAGTGCATGTGAGTAACGTAAATCATACAAATAGATAGTTACCAAAAGCCTCATTGTAATGTTGATCAATAGTTTAACATTCACAATATCAAATAAAGTTGCGTGCATGTAATTTAAATCATACATAGAGGGTGTTACCTAAGCTTAATTGTAATGCAAATTTTAAAGACGTATATGTTTATTCATACAGTGGTCGCATTATAGGGGCTTCATTGTGTGCATATTTTATATATTTTAGATTAAACTTCCAGTGAATGGCATACTTCAAATTCGCGGAAACAACAGGATAATAATTAAGCCAACTGAATCTGAATTTGTAATCTACGAAATCGTTATCGAAAACATTAACGTCCTCCCGCACATATCTGACGGAAAAATGTATCCGGCTGGCACGAAAATCGGAAGAGCTTCTAAAGCGCCAAAATGCGAGCCAAATTTTATCCATGTTTCTTTAAGAGAAGCATCTGATAAAGAGTTGCCAGATGCTGATTATAAATACACTGACCCAGGGACTTTCTTGGACCGAATAGTGCCTATCCCTAAGTGGATCCAAGAATGCAACGACCATGAATTCCGGTAAAGTAATATTTGTGATAGATGTCCGTTTAAATGAGCGACAGATTTACGCTGACATTTGCAGGCAGTAGAGAGTTGAAGGAGTTGAATGAGTCATTCAAAATCCTCTCATAAATTGTACACTTTCAAAATATGTATATTCTGCCCTTGAAAATGCATCACTCAAGGGGTAAAATGTCGATTATGTTAATACATGTTCTAATTACAAAAATGTACTATACATGTTAATACATTTATTTTCACATTCATGTACATGATTTTATTGTATTCAAAACTGTATAACGTCTTTACTTCATAGATACACCTTTAAAGTATTTGTTTACACGAAGACCAAATTCAGACTGTTTGTCTGATCAGGGTCGCTCCGTTACTTGTGGAATTATATAGATCTGATTTTACAGGTTTTGTCATGACTAACATACATGTGTCCGCATCACATTATAGTCATTTTACTGATTTTCATAAATTCATTATATCATACATGAACGTTCATGCAGTAAATGGTTAAGGAGTTTCGCCGAGAATGATTGAATTAAAGGACGCTCAAACCACCCCATTTCCTCCCACATCACTATTGTCTGGCCGTTCGCAGGCTTGCCGAGCCTTACCAATACAAACTCCGTCTCTAATCTTTATTCAGTCAAAGGTTCAATATGCCATTGACATAGATCGGATCAGAAAGTGTTGCTGAACCTGATTCTCTAGTCTCCTGTATGAGCCATTTTATCTGGTTATACATTGCCTGTTTGTGTCCCTTTTAAGGAGCTCTGGTCACTAATGGGTTAAGGAAAATAGTGTATACATCCTTTCAGAAACGCTTTTGCGCAGGCATTGCGCATTTTCTGAAATGCAATATATTATCGATACAATTTGTCACGAATACGGTTGAACTTCTATCTCTCAAACTTCAAGTAACCGTTCGAATTACTTCGAGATAACCAGGTTCGATCATCCGATTTTTAATCTGAACAATATTTCAAGATCACATATTAATAGTACAGGTCTAAAGTAATGCTGAAAATTCCTACATTAGGCTGTCACACGTGTTTCTAGATATGCGCAGTAATACATTTTAGAACAATTATGTATTGTTTTTTCTTTTCTTTGACCTAACTTTTACTTCGATTTATCACGACGTTCCGAATTCGAGATATCGACGTTCAACAGTATTTTTATTTAACCACATTATGCATTTTGTAATGTATCGAATTCTTTTTGAGATTCCCATGCGTTTCTTACATATGCCAGTAAGAATAGTATAAGTACCGATAAGGTGATGATTATGATTGTTAAACTTTTACCTCACATCTATATAATGCCGGAAATTTAATTGTCAAAATATAATTTATATTTAGATATATGAGTTATACATTCGACATTGGCTCGTCAAATAAGGACGAAGAACCCAATGAAGAAAAAGAACAGATAGAAAGAAAGTTCGGCGGCTTTGGTGACTTCGGTGGTTTGGGGGGCTTTGGTGGTATAGGCGGTTTGGGCGGCAACAGTGGCATCGGAAATTTCGGTGGCATTGGGGGAATTGGAAACATTGGTGACATAGGTGGTTCAGGGCAAACGGAAATACCACAATATCGTCCAGATGATCCAAATCTTTATGACCAGACAACATTCGACGATAGTCTACGTGATAGCTTTAAAAGGGAGGCCAAGAAGTTTACAGAGTTTTACAAGACGGCCTTGTTTGTGATCGATGGGTAATGTACAGAAATGAATGCGACTTTACTTAACACTTTTTATGTTAAGCGTTTTGTGTTTGGCATTTCCAGACAGCTTGGATTCAGCTGAAAAGTTGAGTAACTCGGCTTCGCATTGAATCAGGGTTTAAGGTCTTGCAACTCGATAGGCAAGCAGTGTCTCAAACAATTGAGCAAACTCCATAATTATTAAGAATGATTGCAATGAAATGTTCAGAATCAACTCATTGCGTATGCCAGTTGCACCTATATGAATTGCATATACGTTTTATATCCAAGAACTATTAGTTATATGGTAATTAACCTGACGAGTGATTTGCCTAGAAATATAAGATACACAAATTTAGCGGATACTGTATATACCTATGACGAGTACATTTTGCGACGTGTCGGTCATTCTCGAAATTAATGTTTTAAGTGACCACTAGCCGTTGTATACATGTACATGTACGTGTATGATATTTACACAAGTATTGATGCAAACACATGTGAAAGAATTTGAAGAAAAATTCAGATGTATTACAATACCAGCATGGCTAATGAGACCATAATTTATTTAACTAGGTGGTTACAAAAAATACTTGTACATCTTTTGAGTGGTCGTATTAGCGAGTCTTAACTTAGAATATCTGTTAATAGTTTAAGAGGGTTATATGATAAAGGTATTTCTACATAATTGCTAGTGCCCGACGGTCTCATTAGATATGAAACAATTATATAATCAACTGACGATCCGATATTATTGGAGTGAATCGGGACACTAACATTCCTGCTCAAAATGACCCTTAGTTTTTGTCTTTTGTGGGATTTGTTAAATAGAAGCCGTCAAGGCTTTTTGCATTGCTTTAATCTTTCAAACTGTGAGCATACTCTTTTGTCTGTACAATTGGCTGTAATTCTATTTGATTCGGGTTTTTCAGACCGAAGATACCCAACATTTTAAACATCATCAACCTAGGCTTGAAAAATATTAGTTGGATAATAAATAACATTAAGGACCACAAAGTCACCAGTGAACTGAATTCGGTAGTAGATAACCTATGCTCAAAGATGACTGCAATACCGAAAAGACATCCATTCACATTCGGAGTGGCCTACGCTAAGAATCTCCTAAAGTTTAATGGACTTTCAGCCGAAATCGGCGATATGTCAAAGTTATCGGATGCACTGACACAGATGGCACAAAAAGGTACCAGTCTCCATTTTATGATTACATTTAAACATTGTACAGTTTTTAACATTTTACCTGATGAATGTCATTGTAATGAGTGAGTTAGGTTTTACCTCCGACCAACAGTATCTCAGCTATTTGCAAAATATAATCCTTGTAAGAAATCATTATATAATAAAAACCAGGAAAGTGTAAACTTCGTCAGAAACTCAATAATCAGATCGGTAGTATATCACTATCAAACAAGGACGGTTTGGTCTAGGTCTACTCTGTTTGCAAATGCGCCAGAAGGCATCTCTGTCGAGTGAGTAAAGGATTAAAAAGTTGGCATTATATAAGTATTATGCGAAGATATAGTAAATGCACTTTGAATATCTATGAAACTAGTATCTTGTTTATTGCATATTCTATTCATTGGACTAACCATTAGCGGTCGTTTCTTCGCGTGGTTTCTATTGACTAGCTGGTTAAGTATTGATTTGCAAAATCCTAATCGGTTGATATTCAAGTTCTGGAACTTCAACTTCGAATGCTCGAGATTCCGATATTTTCAGCCGAAGGATCTTAGCATTAATTGTTGCAGACAAAAACGTGTGATAATTCCAACTGTTCCATGAGGAGAGATTGTCGAATATCATGAGTTATGTAATGCCAGTATCAGTATAAATGGACAAGTAGTAAAGTCAACACATCTACACAATCACGAGCGCGCACAAACACACAAGACGAAAACTCCACGCGTATTTCAAACTCACTCTAGCTTAATATATAGTGTAAATAAAGGTATCCCGGGCCAGACTTACCAACAACATAGGAGACGGTAAACCAAGGACAATGTTATAACATTGCATGACAACAACTGTAAAAGTCCGTCGTACTTTTTGCCTTTGCTGAAGTCAGAGCAAGTACAGGGAAGCCGTTAAAGACACGACAAGAAACGGCAATTCATGAGTCTGGTAAGCTCATCCCGCTTCTGGGTTTAAGAGTATACCATCAAAGAGTACTACCCTCGGCCTGTCATCGTGCAAGCAAAGAGGGGAGTTTCGAGGATTCCGCTATATGAAAACAACATTTGGATATTGCCAGTTGTGTATAATATGATAAGCTATGGTTTGCCATGAGTGGTATATAATCAGGTTCTGCACTGTATATTTACAAATCATCGAAACGCAATATGTTCTGTTATGTGGAAAACACTTCAGAACAACTTCAAACGCACCATCTGACCAGGTCCGATACGTTTGCAAATCCTTTGCAATTTTTTTTTGGAATAAACTAGGATCTACTGTATATTTCGCTATATCATATCTGGAGTTTGTACTCCACTGAACCAATCACGCATGCACATAATTATTCCTTATTCCGCGACCTGAGTGATATTTGCAAACAGTTTAAGTCCAGATAGATGTATCATCTTGAGTCAAACTGCACGGAACTCGGTAAAAAAATCCCACAAGCATGTTCGAATCTGAATATTGCAGATTAAAATTTGAGCTGACGTTACTTTTACACAGCGGGGTAAGGGTCAAATTATGTATATATTTCCATCTTACAAGCATGTCCACTATTCCGGGGATCAATTGCTGTTGGTTTTGGCCACATCTGCACAGCGCAGGAGAAATGTCTAGGAATTACATGTAGCATACCATTACCTAACTGCACAAAGACAGAATATGTGCAGATTGGAGTATCTGCTAAACCTGATGACAGACAAATTGGAGTTACAGTAAATAACAAAATAGTTCTGGAAGGTATAACCGAAGGTATGTATACATCCTGGTACAAATAGTTAATTTATATTCCTCTCATTAGCATGGGAAACTATTAAGCACTTTTAACTTACCCGTCTTCCTGATAATGTACATTAATTAACCAATTATTCAAACTCATCTTAGAATAATAGGCACTGTTTACAGTCTGTCCCCTTGGTACATCGAGCACTTTCCTCACTAACGTCAATTTTCGCGCCAATGATAGATGGGTGCCTTTCATAGACCTTACACAATCCTGGAGACATGTTGTTATGCCATATGTACATTAGGGTCGAACTTACTTTATATCATGTTTTCATCCTTCGTAACACTTCCATAGGCGTTTTACAGAGATAAAAAGACAGCTTAACCTTAGCTTGACGTTCCTTCTTCGACGGATGAAAAGAAGACCTAAACTCAATTAAGGCTACATCTTTTCTGATTTCAGTTTCAGTTTTTATTGGATACTTCTATAATCCCTTGAATGCGATAGACGCGTTCGGTGACATTACATTTTTTACAAACAGTGTTAACCCAGATCAAGGGTGGTGCCCTCTAGTCAGCGCTGTTTGCCGTGCAAACTCCTCTTGCAAATGTAAATTAAACTTCAAACAATGAAACATAACTTTTTGAATATTCTATTTCCAAAGGTTTTAAAAGGTTTACTAAAATTCTCTAAATCGGCCGTTAAGTAAAGAATAATTTAGATCGTTTTCGTTAGGTTTCTGCTTAGTGCGTAGTGAAAGCCATGCGGAAAAGCTTCTGTTCGGAGTTTTCAGCATGACCGCCACCCTGAATAAAACTGCCATCTGTTCTATAAAGAATGGCTTGGATACTAATTTAAAATTCCGGTTAAGAGAGGGTTTCTTGTATACAGTAGAACCAGTCCAAGGTGACCATTCATTTAGTGAACATAGGAGTCTTAAAAGGTTGCTTTTTTATGCATGGCAAAAGTAATGCAGGATGCTCATATAGGAGCGTTCTGCATTACTTTGACCTGCTTTAAGCCTTATATACCAATCATTGCCGCTTTTGATTACCGCTACAGACAGGGTGAGTCCAGATAACTCGCGAAGTTACTCAAATTAGTCTTGTACTCTTAATTGTTATCTAAATGTATTTCTTAAAAATATTTTTAAAAAATTGTTATATGAACGAAAATTTGCTAAGCTTGCTAAAAGGTAACCCTTTACCTTATGATAGTGATGTAAAAATACTTAATCAATACCCATGTTTAAAATGATAATAAACTTTTAAATATTTTTGGTCCTGAAAGTAGCTAGAAACCCGACCTATATCATTGCATGAGCAAACAGACCATACCCTGATCTAGATAAGCTTTGTTTGCACAGGTTAAACAGGTGCATAAATAGATTAAATGTTTAACAAGATACAATACATACACAAGAATATCATTACTACTGAAGATTGATATGTATCACATCCAGGCGAAGATGACGAGTTTCACATACAGCTACCGTTCACTGATATGAAATTGACGATGGTGACCAGTTTGCATTTTAAAAATGGAATCCCTTCTTTGAGCGCAGAAGCGAAGCTATGCAATACCATGTTATCCACGTGCTTACCCCCGATAGAAATATTCAACAATATCCGGTTTAAGGAACTTGCTGTTCAACATCGCCTCAGTGAGTATATCAACCTTTCGAAATCCTTAGTGTTTGTATTAAACTTGTTCCGTGCACATCTTGAGTCTTCCTCCTCCTGCAATTATATTAGCTGGACGTCGTAATCTCTTTCCGATCTTAAATGTACAATTCAATCAAATGTTAAAGACTGACATCTGAGACTGACTTTACTTAATAATTTGCAATCATGACATGTTTAAACATGCTAATCATTACTTTTATCAAATACGTTATAATAAATGATGCACATGTGAATACTTGACCTTTTATTTCTTGTCTTTGTCGTAACGTTCAGCAGGACAACAATCTGATGGGAAAATAACAGTTGACTATATAAAAGATAGCCTAAAATCAGGCCAGATTTTCACACCATTGACAGTATGGCCAAGACATAAATTTTCGGCTCAATAGTGATATGTAGATAGTTACAGAGTCCTACATTTTATAATCAAATCTAAAGTGGTAATGATGGTGTTTAAACATTTTTATGTGTTTGGTTAATATAATTGATTGAGTAACTGCAAACTCCGTGATCTGTCGTTAAGAAATGACGTAAAAATGTTTACATTGGTAATAATAATTAAATGTCTCATAATGCAGTAAACACCCTCTAAAGGACCACACAAAAGATCTTAGTATGGGCCGTAGAAGCACTTGGTAGCTTATTACAGGACACACTTTACGCCGAAAGCTCCTCATTGAGTTCTCATTATTACGTTCGAAAACATTACCTCCTGACAGGGCCAGCCTCGGAAAGTGTATTAACCCTTTTATTGCTAAATGTTTGTCGTCACTGTCCAATGCAATCAAACGTTTAGACATGATTAACAAAGGTTTACACATATATTATATTTAAAATGTCACAAAATACAGTAAAACTGTAATGCAAACACCAACAATATTTTTTCGTCTTGGTCCGGGCGGTAGAGGCGGATTTGAGCTTAATGCAGGACGAACGTTATGCAGAAATCTTCTCTATGAGTTTTTCTACATTATCTTGTCCTGCTGTTAAAGGCAATGACCCCATTTATTCATTGAACAGTCCATTTAGAGGGGATCTGCAGGCCATAGGGAAAGCAAGGCCACAAGTGATAAATCATCAAGTCGAGGATTGATATCAGATTGATACATATCTACATACAAATGAGTATCACCTTAGGATTTATCCGAGGCTCTATTTTAGTTGCACAATGAATTCAGCTGACATATAAGGATATCAGGACATTTCAATTTAGGTACCACAAAAGCAGCTTTATGCACTTCGCTTAGGAACTTAACGTTGCCGAAACTCATTGTGCATCTGTCAGATTACCAATTACTGAGCAAAGACGTCACTAACGTGATCGACAATATACGTGCTGCTGTTGTCAAAGAGGTATGTATTAAAATACGTTACTCGAGCACAGACATATATAACGTGTATTACACACAAAGTATAATTGATTTCACTATTTTATAAGCTTCAAGTTAACTTAACTTTAGATAGATAGGTTAAGTAGGGCGGTTTCAACTACTCAAATTGTATTTATTAGAGCACTTCAAAGTATGGCCCGTCTGCCTTCAAATATTTTACATCGATTCAGAGCACCCGTCTTTAAGTACATGTTTGTTAAGCGGACCAGCTTAACATTTCATTTAGTCATGGAAACAATCAAATGTCACACAGGAACATGTCTGGGGTTTTTGAAGGATGTTTTAAATATCAAGCCCAGATCCTGTCAAAAACGTATGTACCGTTGCGGAATAAATACGGCCTTTCATTGTTATTGTGCAATAACTTCATTCTGCGAACGTCATTGCGCGATCCGTATTTTTTATAGACTTCAATGTCAGAAAGATTTCTCTAAAACTGCCCAGTCACAATAGTACCTGTGAGATTTGGAGAACATGCTTTTAGAACCAATGAAATCGCATATAACGTCCGAAGTTAAGCCTTACCTCGATAGCCAATGAGTATAACAAATCTCATTCCTAGACGACATAGACTCACCCTCAAATGATTTATCCAGGTTACATCACCGGTAACTATTTCTTCTAAACGACGTGGATTATATTGATATTGTTCACTTGTTTGTGATGCCAGTCTTGCCATTGTTTGTTTCTATGCACCAGTGAGTAAATAGGGATACCTAGGAGCACATGCCTTTTGAAGATCAAGTCGTTTACCTCATTTCATAATATACTTGATAAATGAATGCCACTTACGACTGCTACGTCTTGCACTGTATATTGTGCATCTTCATCAATTGATAATTTCGGGACAGCGGTCCATGGTCATTTTCAACAGACTTCAGACCTTTAATCTAATTGTACTATATTTAAAAGCGCTCTTTTTATAAAATCCACCAATCGGCATGCATTTCTAATGACAGACATCTGAGGTGTGCTCAAATTTTACGATACACTCTCTGCTCAGACACTTTTGCTCTATATTGTAAACTAAAGTTTGAACTTTTGCATAATGCTGCGTGTTTGTAAAATCCTGCTCGGCTGCATATGAATTATACGCCTGATTTAACATGCCACATCTCAAACAAATAATGTTTATACTAGCTCTGTGTAATTAATTGTATAATTTCATCACCTAAAGACTATAAAGAAGTGCTGTGAACAAAACATCTGAAATTGTGATAAAATGACAATCAATTGTGCCTTTATTGCAGGTGGCATCTTAATACAGAACCATAACAGGAATAAATTCCTACCTGATAGCTTGTTTGTTGAATTTTGCTTTGCATTAGATGTCACTTACTCCTCAATATAATGGAGAGGGTCTACCTTTGCTTTCGAAGGATCTCCCACTTTCAGAATATCTGTACTCCGCAACAGCAGGTGTTAAGTCCGTTGGTGGCGCCGTAAAACGTCACCCCGTACTTCATTATCAGTGTTGTTATATATTGTTATATTGTCTGATCCTTCTTGGTTTTATTAGTTTTGAAAATTAAATACTACTTAAGCCTGTGCTAGAGGGCGTGAGTATTGTTGCACTTTTAGTTAATACTCATAAATGGACTCAATAAAACCGAGTCTGCAATTTTCTATTTTCGCATTGCCACTTTTGCTTTCGAATGATTTTCCACTTTCAGAATATATCTATTACATTGCAAGTGCCGTCTCGTTTTCAGCTGCTGCAAGATCCGGTAGACACACTAGGCAGTGTCATCAAGGAATTTAAGGACAAGGAGGATTTTTGCCTTAAAACAAACATACCTGTTCCACCCTCTGATATCGAATTTTTCGACGGTATTGACATTGTGTTCATGGCAGGTCCAATCCCTCTGAACTTAGGTAAATATGAAAGCGAACAATGACACGTAGTCATTTTCATGGATTCTTTGCGATTTTAATAAATGATTGGTCTTGTATTGACAGATAATATCTAGCCCTTTGTCCCATAAATGCGCCTTATTACGCACTTGCAGAAAGAGTAGACCCAGATCAGACAGTTTCTGCAGGAATAATATAGGTCCTATTCTACAGCGTTGGTCACCGCTAAATATTCCTGTGTTAATGAGGCAACATAATGAAGCTATCGTAAATATAGGAAGCAAGACACATTTAGTTTAACCCTTACATGCAACAATGTGTGTTCCTTGGATCTAGACTGTTCGCAAATGTGAGTCATATCAAGTATTGATAGATAAAGGTTAATGTAAATGTCTATTTTCATATCTTGTTCTAAATGTTTCTTTATTCTACTCACCTATTATTTTGATGTAAATGTGATTGCACTGCGTACGACCCACCGTTCGTCCGTCATTTAGCCAGACTAAGTCAGTCACACTTCAGATTTCCATGCAGATATTGAAATGTATTCGGTATGTAACTTTATTATAATAAGTTACACATCAATGTTGAGTTTTTTTTACATTCCATTGATATGTCAATAGAATAAGAGCAGTTGGAAACTATCAGGGAAGTTTAGGTTTTCCAGACTTTTTGCTACATCCTAGTAGCATATATTGAAGTGGTATATGGTAGATAGCTGTTTTTAATGATGAACATATCAATTCTGAAAGGGGGTGATCCCCGAGAGCAAACATTGCAACACAAAAAGAGAAAATTGCAGACTCGGTTTGATTGAGTCTGTTCATGAACAGTAATTGAAAGTGCAACACTGCTCACGTCCCCTAGCACCGGCTTTCAATTTTCAGAACAAGAAGTACTGAAATTCATGATCTCGAAGGATCAGAAGGTATAACAACACTGAGAATGAAAAGTTTGAAGTTTGTTAATCTATGTTAACTTTATACGGAATTTCGGCGCTTTGACATAAACAAATCAGATAATAGTAGTGTTTTTGCTACTGACCGTGCCAAGGCGGTACTCTCTTTGTCACCCTTCCTTTTGTTTGCCTTGCGTCTTTGTGCTTGTGATTTGTTCATGTGTGGAACGTTTGTCCCTGGTTCTTGGTGTTTTCTGTGTTCATTTCGTGTGTGTGTGTGTGTGTGTGTGTGTGTGTGTGTGTGCGTTTGGGTGTGTGGTTGTGTGTGTGTGTGTCATGCTGTCTATTGGTGATTTGGTGGTGGTTGCGTCTTGCATGTGGCTTTTCCTGCTTGACTTTACTACTTTTCCATTTACATCGAGAGACGATACAGATTAAGATTGAATTGAGTTACTTCTAGTGATTGCCAAAACACACGGCATACTTGACTTTACTACTTTTTCATGCAACATTTGAATTTTGTTACTCTACTTATGTTTGCTTGGAATAACAGCAGTAGGACATAGAACATTTCAATTTCAAGATCAATGTTTTGCTGTTCTGATTTTGGCTGAGAATATATTTGTAAGTAAACCATTTGCTTGCTTTAATTAGCTATCCTACTTTCACATGGCACCAATTGTATTGAAACATTGCATGCTATAAAATATTTGAAATCTGATGTCTAAACTGATATTATTGTATTTCCTATTTCGACCAAAATTACATTTATATAATTTATAGTCGGTTTTAAATCCCGAAATTATTCACTTTTCCAAACAGGTAGGGGACATTGTATTGCAACAGCAATACTCTCAGAATGTTTGTTAACCAGCGTCTTTAACGATAATCGTAGCAGATGAAATTTATATTCAAGAACAGGTTTTAAGTGTATTTAAACACGCTGATATTCATTTACACTTGTTTTAGGGTTTGGTGGTGGTGGATCAATTGGTTTGGGCGTCAAATTAGGTCTGTGCGTCCTCAGTATGAAGTCGCAGGTAACAGTTTTAATATGTAAATTTTTAGACCGCCTTTAACCCTTTCCCCGTTGTGAAATACATGTAGTTTGTCTACTCAAATGTAGATCTGCTGCAGTACAAACTTTTGACCAAGTGTCAAACAGTTTGGGTCAAGACGAAACTCTGGGTAACTCGACTTCTCGTCTAGGTCAATGCAACTGATATGTACTTTGGTCACATCATGTTTTCCTCTAAAAATGTATTTAGCTAAAATGGAATTTGTATTTTGTGTCTGTGAAATTGTATTCTAACCAATACCACACCCTAGCCAAGCTTCTTTTCCATGCAAATTATGTGCCTACAAAATGCTTTTCAAAACTAAGTTATGCAGCAGAAACAGTTGTTGTTTCCATTTTAGTAACAATCTCTATTCCGTTGCCTCTACGGCAAAACAAACTATCTATATGCTATTTGTAATTGATACAACTTAAGCCTTAAGGGCAATATAAACTACATATATTCCGTTTAGAAACAATATGGTGTGTTAGCAAGCGGTATCAACAGGGCACAAAGGTTAAAACAAGGGTCATATGTTCTATGTTCTTGCAGATAAAGTCACTTTGCATGTAAATGGTTAACCCATTAACTGATAATCAGTCAACAGACAAATGTATGAGGTGGTTTTACCGGGGTATTTTGAGCTTGCATATGAATCAGATATGAATCGTCTAAAAGATATGTTTCTGTTCATATGTCATTATACAGAAACATGTGATTCATAATCATAAAGTCATTTCCTGACATGAATATTCAATAGTTTATGGGCAATATGTTAAAATTACACATCCCTTTTCTTACAGGTTGCTTTAACGCCATGGATAGGTGGTATGGTCTGGGGATCTTTGTCGGTGAATATTGGATTTGCTAAAGGTGGTATACGTTTAGTTGGCTATCTTCTCGAGACACGCTTCCCGATATTAGCAGAACTTGAATTCTCAAAATTCCCTATCGACGTTGGGTAAATACATGCTGTTTATTTTAATTTCTTTGCTTTTAACATTCATTTAATGACATGCTTTAGCAAATCCTGAATATATTTCAATTATATAAACTGAGTGTGTGATATGTAGTCAAGGTGGACGGCAGTCCAACAGGTGGCGCCACACACAAAATGACTCGTCACCAAAGCATATCCAAATATGTAACAGCAACAATACAAAAATAAACGTTACGAAACGCAAAGAATACATAAAACTTATACCATATAAATTCAAAGTAGACCATAAAGTGAAACTCTTTGGAACGGTCAGCAGCTCAAAAAAGCTGCTGGGGCGTATACCAGGCTTGTAGGTACAAAACATCAGGCTTATCCAACCTTCATTCCAGACAAAATGTACAGTAAAATCCCCTTACATACGTCTCTACAACATGAGTAACGATGTCTAGACTAAATAGTGTTTAAATAAACCATAAAACTGACAAGTAGATGTCGTCATAGATTAAGTTAATCATGTCTACACTGACATTAAAAAAACCAGAAGGATATAAATACATGGGGATTCTGAAGATATATGTTATATTGTCAGGAGAATAAGAGGACCCCATGAACAGTCAGAGGCCAGAGCTATTGTGGAGACGTCACTTTGTGCATAAAAGAAATGGCAAAATACACCCAGGAGGGTCGATCGGCTGGTCGATTGGTTGGTCGGTCAGTTGGTCGGTCCGCATTTGAAGATTGGTAGCTTGGGTCGCGAACTCCTCCTTACATTTTTAAAGATATTGACTTTATATTTGTTATACATGATAACCACGAATAGTAGATGTGGAAGACGCAATTTGCAAGTGATACTGTCAGCAGAAGTAAGCAAAACTGATATGTATGTAGATGACACTACTATACATGATATCCATTACTCATTGGAAACTGTAGAAAGAAACCTTCAAACCTGTTTAAACAATCTTGAAACATGGTGTAACTCAAATGGAATGATTCTCAATACTGATAAAACCAAAGTACTATTGATTACTACTCCTCATAAAAGGGCACGGCGTACAAATAGTTCTCTGTCTTTGACTTTCAAAAATGTTGTTCTTAAGTTATCCAAGGGAGAAAAAATTATTGGGAGTAAGTCTCAATGAAAATCTTAAATGGGATGACCATATTAATAAAGTAAGAAGAAAACTTTCAAAAAGTATATGGTTATTATCTAGAATCAAATGGTATATTCCACTTCATTCTAGAATCATATTTTATAAAGCCTACATTCAACCTCATTTAGACTTTTGCAACATTGTTTGGGGAAGTTCAAATACAATCAGTGCCCATAGATTGTTTTCATTACAAACAAGAGCCTGCAAAATTATATTAAGTACAGATTACGTATCTGTGTCTCAATCATTAGAGAAAATGAACTGTCTGACTTTTTCTGACAAAGTTATTTTGCAGAAGGCCAAGTTTATGTATAAGGTATCTAAAGGATTAGTTCCGACTTATATTAACAATATGTTTGAAAACGAAACGAAAATTTACAACAGTTTACGATCATCAAGTTCAATAAATTATAAAATACCTCGCCCTAAATTAGAACTTTTTAAACAAAGTATGTCATACTCAGGACATTCAGTATGGAATTAAATACCAGAAACAATAATAACCATGAAAAATATTGATAGTTTTACTGTTTACTTTATTCGCTGGTTGAGATGTCAACGATAAGATAACATGTAACATGCAGTATAATGGTTATTGTATTACCAGTATTAAATATGTTATTTTATCAAGTTCAGTTTAAAGTTCGCCATTAATTAATGTGATTGTGTCTACATAATTCAAAACAGTATATATTACGATCTTAGAGCTCCCACAGGAGTCTTTGACCTATGTTTATTTTATTTATTCAATGATAAATATAAGTATGTTATATATTTTAACATAACGAACGTGAGTTCTAATTCCCCAAAAATAGAGCGGATCCAAGTTGAAAGTTCCTTTTAGAAAGTTTGATCTGGATAAACTCTATTTGAAAGTTTGATATAAATTCTAATAATATATTTTTTCAATATGTCTGTTGAGCTGTAGTTTTCCACTGTGTATTTTTAACCGTTTTATTATTTTTTGTGAAATAATGAATTACCGTATTATCTCAATAATATTGTACATTCCATCATATCAACTGGTGTGTTATCCATTTTACAGCTTTTATGATTGTAATATCTGGATCTACACTGTTTGTATATTAAGACAGAAGAAAGAGTTAGAACGCCAAAAACATGCTTTTGTCATTCGTGTTGTTGTTAAAACTGTTCCAGATCTTGTTTATATTATATGTGCTCATTGCTCTTCTTATTACACTAATTATTCATGACTTGAAATTATTCCTGAAAACTAATTATCTATAGATAATGAATAGAGCAAACCCATATCAGACACTTCATGCAGGAGTTTCTGATTAGGGACTTCTCTGTTTTTACGAAAAGATATTTTAGAAAAGGGTACTGTACACATATAATTAATACACTGTTATCAAATATGCCCTTTTAATATGCTCTTGATTTGTTTAGAGTTGCCATATTGTATGAAATATACTTATTTTGAGGGCCTCGGGGGTAAATTAGGTTGGATTTTTTTTGCTAACGTGAGTTCTACCCTCGTAAAATAAAGTGTTTCATCCATTCATAGACACAGGGCGCAAATGGAACGGATCCAGGTAGGAAACTTCCCACAGAAGTTTCTCGCTTGGATCAGTTCTATTTTGAACTTTGTTTATGTAGTGTATATAATTATGCTGATTCCATATTGCGTTATTGAAATGGTTTACCGTAATATCTGCATTGGACACATTGCTTATTATGTTCTGTGATTGTTATTTTTGCATATAAATGTATGAAATGTACATATTAACAAGGCCCAGGAGCCCAGGAGGGCTAACCGAGCTATCCTCATTCAATTAAGTATTTTAGCATTCATTCAATCATTTAGATTAATTGGGTTTCTCTCAAGCTTTTCATTCATTCAATTCAATTCGTGATAAACCTTGTTCATACAGTTTGGATGAGACGTTGAATAACTCAACGCCTCGTCAGGTTCAATTAGTTTACACTCTAATTGCATTTTTTTTAATTTTGAAGCAGATGACATTTTATTTTAACTAAAACTGAGCAAAAATATTTTCTCGTATTATAGTAATGACAGCGTGGGTAAATGACGTCACAAATATGTGGTTTGAATAGCGCGTGCATTCATCCACCTGAATCGGGGTCAAATGTCATTTATGCATTTCATGTGTGCAACAGTTAAGTTAAATCCAGCTTTATACTTACTATTTGGATGCTAGTGGCAAATCAAAACTATGACAACAGATTGGATCCAGATAAGACGCCAAATTACTCGACATTTTATAATGATCCAAATGCATGTCCTTGAAGAATATATCTACAAATTGAAGCAGACAACAATTTCTAATTATACAGACCCAACATTACTAAGCGAGCAATGCCTTTGTTTCTGAACATTAATTTCTTGTGCGTATACGCTCGTATATATCTGTGTTTTTACTGTTTTGTATTTTGTATAAAATGCTTTTGTTTGAGGGCCTCAAGGTAGATTAGTCATTATGACTAATTGAGCCACCCTCCTTAAATAAAGTCTTTCATTCATTCATTCATCACCATTGAGCATTGAAGAATAAGCTCCCTTTGACTTTGATTTTTTTTGTGATTTTGCTTGAAACATATGGTTTCGGATTTGCGATCAATACTGCTTTGTGGTAATTCTAAATCGGTTTGCCCGAGTCTGGTCTTTGCTGGATGATTTTAATTTGTTGTAATTTAGTTATAACTGGTACACTTTTTAAACAATGTTACAGATATCATAAAACTCGAAAAACGTTTTCAGAATTTTATTATCGAAATTTACTTCTAATAAGTTTGTATAATTACATTTTACGGACTTTACTGCAACACGGTATTGCTCTACCAGAAGTCTATAGTGATGTAATCTTCAAACTTAGGGAAATTGGGGACATATCCACGTTCATAGTTTATTTATTAAACGCATTTAAACGTTTAGGAAGAATGGTTATAATCCCATTATATTGCAACGAACTGCATGTTAGGTTATTGACTACTTTACATGCGGTAGCTACGCTATGTACGACATACTTGAGTTTAATTAATATTGCCCGCATTGGTCATGATATAATAAACACGGCTCAAATTGCTATGAACGGGGTCATTCTCAGTGTTGTTTTATATTTTTATTCCTTCGCGGTCAATATTTTTGATGTTGTTAGTTTTGACATTTGAATGCTGCTTACGCCGGTGCTAGGTGGCGAGAGTAGTATTGTACTTTTAATAACTTCTCATGAACAGACTAAATAAAACCGACTCTGCAATTTTCTCTTTTTGCATTTCTACTTTTGCTTTCGAAGGATCACCCATTTTTAGAATATTTGTCTGTTTATGTATCTTTTATGGAATATATAGACAAATAACGCAAGCATGAGAGCATAGCATGTTAATCAGATTGTACACAGAAGTTTTGAGACGAGCTTTGGGTTTGGTTTTCCTGTTTTTATGTATACATGTACCACATTATCTCGTTTTGAGTTTTCCGAAAGAGAACATAAAACTATGTTATTATTTAGGTATTTAGCATTATTACCGGTTTGAAAGATGTTGTCTTTTAGGCTTAAGAAAAAGAGGTTTGAAAGTTTCGGATCCATCAGAGGTCTGCCATAAATCTAAGCTTAAGATTTAAAACTTTTTGTAGAATTATTATCATAAACAAGATGTTCAACTGGCTGAACTCTAACATCTTTATATGAATGTCCTGATTTACGAAGGTGTTGGTATAAAACATATATTTTTATGTGTGTTCCTGTATGTTGGCTCAGTTTAGCCAACATACTCGATTCTACAAAGGGATGCGCTTCAGTTTATAAAGTAAATCACGAGAAGTTTAACTGTTGACATCAGATGTAAATTTACTGCTAAACATTCTCGCATTATAACTGTAGGTTAATGGACGAATTGCAAGACAAATGACGACAAAACATGCATCTATCGCCAATGCACTTACATTCTACCTCTGTGCAATAGCTGTTTATTTTGCTAATATATATACAACAGTATTATTGCGAATGGATTAAATCAAAGGAGAAAGTACTACTTTTGGGCCATTTTTGAAATAGTTATTCATAGATATAGTTAGTAGATACATAGTTTTGCTGACTAAATATTCAGTGGTTTAAGGCCACTGAGTCATTAGTCAGCAAACAAAGAGTATGTTGAATAGATGTAAAGATACTTATATAGTGTGAAATACTGTAAAACATGTTTTATTAGCTATCGACAATATATTTTTCGCGCTAATTCGCGAATGCGTTGCCTCGCGAATTCAATATTTTCGCTAATAAATCAGTAACACGTTTGGATGGAGTAATGTCCGAAATTTGTATATCCGAAATATGGTCAGTTTTATCACGTCGTCCATGTGAAATGAAGTGAAATGTTGAATGAAGTGTTTTGCTTCCAAACATAGTGTGTTTAGTAAAGAAACAAGTGTTTAAATAAATAAAAACCAGAAAATGGAAGAATGTTTCTCTTCCTCATTGATCCCCGTGAAAAGGGAAGTAACTCTAATATATATGCATGTATACATGTACGGCAAGTGATAAATTGTCGTAGAGAACATCTGGTTGTCTTTGTACGGACTTTTGAAACAAGTTTGAATCTATGTATTTGTGAAAAACAATTCACTCATTCTGATTATTGAATACCGGGTTATCCCAATCCGTGATTAACAGATCAACACGTATTCCCAAACTTGTCATTTTTTTCACACGTGTACCATCTAAGTTTAAATAGGGACATGGATTTATCCTTTAGCCTCATGATGGAAAATCGTGATAACCATTTCTTTTGCAGACAGTTTTGATCCTAATAAGACCCCGAAGTTATAAACGAGTAGTAACTTTGTGGCTTACATTTCCACCATTTCATCAGTACACCGTTGTGTCACGCTGTGCCATACATCCGAGTTTTGGGTAAAGTTAAAACAATTACAAAATTGAATACTGGTAAATACAGGCCTTAACGCATGCTACAAAAGCCCTAATTTGTCGACGGCAGTTACATACATTCGACATAAATTTATTCTTTGCCCTTTTTAAACGATTCTATTTCCGTTATGTTAATTAAGCGA
Organism: Azorinus chamasolen; assembly: GCA_963576725.1. NCBI lineage: Eukaryota > Metazoa > Mollusca > Bivalvia > Cardiida > Solecurtidae > Azorinus > Azorinus chamasolen. Next base: position 62,472,347 of record OY755245.1, read on the forward strand.
ACACGTCATGACGCGAATAAAACCTGTTTAACAGTATGTACAGATGTCCCAGACTGCATTTTTAAACTATGTATTTTAATCGTAGGTGACTACAAAAAGGCAGTGATTATACTTTTCTGGTCTTCGTTTTTCTGACATTAGCGATTAGTTAGAGCAAGAGCTGTATATTCGTAAGCTTGTACACTGTAGCTGTAAGCATATAGTTTCAGACAAACTGGATTGGTAAATTTAATTATTATTTCAGAGCTAAAATGGACCTCATCTTTACACCACTACGACTTCAGTTGAAAGCCTTTGCCGAGATACGGCTTTTTTTTAAAACAATAACAGTTTTTGATAAAACAATATGGGAATATAGTGTTCCAACTATACGTAAAAATATATTCAACTATAAGAATTATGATAATGATAAGTCGCCCCCTGATGTCATGCCAGTCACAATTGACCAGCGTCGAAAGAGAGAAAGCCATAGAGGATGTATTGTACGCCAAATACCAGGAAGACCTTATTACAACCCCGCGTTTAATTTGGAGATGCATGCCAAGGATGAGGTAAGCGATATCAAGTTGTTCTATGCAATAGGAACGCACAGAGGTGGAACAAACTTGGTTGATTGGACTGAAATGGGCGGAGCCACGCTTTTAGCCCCAAGTCAACTTCCAGGTGGCATTCCTCTATACTGGACTGTAAAGGCAAAGAATAGTCAAGGCCTGGAAGCCATTCAACAATGTTCACTTGACACGTATGACAGTACACTTCCTGATGGACGAGTAGAACATGCCTATAAATATTCAAGCCACCCGTCTAAACTTTTGGCTTTTGTAGTCGTTTCAGAAGACAGTGCTCTTGTGGAATCTCAATACAAAGCCGTAGGTTTTAGTCCTGGTCAGTTTGGTTCGCAATTGGTAGACTGGACTGCACTTAGACTTGATATATCTGTCCCTAGAGAAGGGGTTTCTGGATTTTTGAAACACTTCACTGTACCCAGAGAAGGCAAACTTGTGGCATGGATTCTGCAAAAGCAAAACGTCCGGACCCCGGAAATTTGTGCCCAAAAGTGCATCGAGTATGGTCAGAACTGTGTTTCCTTTGATTATGAATTTCACTCAGAAACGTGCGATCTCCACGATGTTGTTCAAGGAGCAAATGCGTACTTACGATTAAGTGGGACTTACAGCAACTATGAAAGACTAGGCAGTGGATACAATTCGCCTATTGAGTATAATGATCTACCACTCAAACACGGCATAACCTACTTTATCAACACAAGAGTTACAAATGTGCTTGGGTATAATGCATTTCTGATAGGTGAGGGTACTTTAATAGACTTCACTCCTCCAGAACCAGGAACAATCAGAAATGCCTATAAAGACGTCCTAAAGGCGGACAAGTGCAATGCTGCGATAACTCAGCACTGTAATGACGTGACATGGAAGCAAAATCACAGGTACACTAGTTAACATACTATGTGTCTATATTAACAAAGCTTAGTTTTGAATATCGCTTAAAACCGATACTATGTGGCGTAAGTAGTGTTCCACTTTTAATTACTCATGAATAAAATCGAGTCTACAATTTTCTCTTTTTACATTTCTGCCTTTGCTTCAGAAGGATCTCAAACTTTCAGAATGTTAGACGTACCCGCTACGATTTCATTAGGCATTACCTTTACATATTATAGTATGCATTCCTTTGCCTTGTATTTTCTGTTTTCATTCCAGACTTGTTATTGACGGTACAGGCTCCGAGACAGTATACAATGGACATGAACCTCTATTTGATCACTTATACACACTAACAAATCACTTTGTTACTGGTAGGTACGAAAATGACATGTGCGGGGAAACTGAGAACATTAGACACTTTGTCAAAAATTCATTTTCTTCAGTGATACATTTTGACACTACAACTTTTTGTTTAATTAATATACAGAAAAGCAGAAGTACGTTTGAAATATTCGGCAGATTAAGGATTAAAACAGCTCGTTTTTACGAACAGTAGAACATTACGAAAGTAATATCAAGTAAAACTTTGAAATAGATGTTTCCAGTTACCTCTCCGATCATATTATTTTCGAGTCAATTTTGTTTAGGTAAAGTAGTGATTTTGTTTAGGAATTTCTTGTTTCCATTAAATTCAGTCCACATTAAAAGCCTTGTGTGATCACAGAAGTAGAGATGGTAGGCATCTCAAACATACATTTGGTTACTCCTGTGGTAAAAACTGTTTCCATACCTAAGAAGGTTTAAGCTTCTCGTGTTGAAAGCATAAGTTATGCTAAAACTCAGACCTGTTACAAATTGATGTATATCTGATCCATTTATTAATGTTATAAGAAACTGCTGACCGAAAGCCAAACAACTTTTATCCTGACGAGACATTGGGTTACTCGGCGTCTCATATTAATGCAACTTGTTTGTAAATGCCTGTCAAGTCGTGCCTGTGAGTATGTAACTCCGATTTTACATTTTGCTTTAGATTATTTTTGAGTTTAAATGAGTTTTGGTTAGTGAGGTTAGGACGTCCGTAAACCGGTTTAAACTCCCAGTGGTGTTTTTGCTGCTGACCGTGCCAAGGCGGTACTCTCTTTGTCACCCTTCCTTTTGTTTGCCTTGCGTCTTTGTGCTTGTGGTTTGTTCATGTTGGGGAACGTTTGTCCCTGGTTCTTGTGTGTCTTTTGGTGTTTTCTGTGTTCATTTCGTGTGTGTGTGTGTGTGCGTTTGGGTGTGTGGTTGTGTGTGTGTGTCATGCTGTCTATTGGTGTTTTGGTGGTGGTTGCGTCTTGCATGTGGCTTTGCCTGCTTGACTTTACTACTTTTCCATTAATGGCACTGCGAGTTTTGGTTTAATGGCACTGCGCGAATTTTGGACATGGAGCGCAGTTATTCGCTCTGTGATGAGCAAGTATGGATCTGTTCTGTGATAGTTGTATACGTCCTGGGTGGTTGTGGACGTTCACGTGGCGTCTTCTATCTGACTTTTTTCAATTTTGTACATAGTGAACATAAAAAAGAGTGCAGATCAAATACAAAAACACATCTTGCAACCGATAACAAAGTATAATCATAAAACCTTAGTAAGTATCATTAAAGAGACGATTACGTGTTCAGCATTGCTTTTATTGATATATAGTACTGATAATCTGAGATATGAGATATGTTAATAGTATTCTACAGGTTACAGAAGATGTAAGCTGTTTAACATTTAAGTGTGTTGTTCTAAAATTCAATCAGGTAAACCTTAACATAAATATGCAGGGGCGTTTGTTCCAAAAAGAGTAACTTGACAAACAGAATAGGACTTGATGAGAGGGCCCCCATAGGTCCATAGTTCACAAAGGACCTTAGTGACTCTCTGTCTTAACTTCCAGCCAATGTTTTTTAAATACAAACATATTAAGCGATTACCCAATAAAGTGGTCGAATGAAAACGGTCTCAATTAGAGACGGTTTATAATTGCTTTCAGCAAACTGGAAAGGTTTCCATGACGACGAGAGTGGCATCTGGGGATACACTTGGGCTGTCGGACGGCAAGTCTGTGATTCAGACGTCATTCAGTTTGAGGATCCATATGCTCATCTTACGAGTAAAAGGTTCTGGACGGACTCAGCCTTTCAGAAGGGTATTCACCTCAAGGACGGGGCTTATTACGTCACTGTCCAGGCTTTAAATGGTGCCGAACTCGGTGGGTCTCTTGTCACCACTGTTTGCCATTCAATGCCATTCATTGTTGATACGACGTCGCCAGTGTTTCATAAAATTACAGACATAATCTACGACGAGGACTTTGACCTCATTGCCATATATTACAATGCCACAGACAGCTTGTCTGGGATAGCGAAGGCGGAGATGGGTTTGGGTAAGACAAAATATGATGTTCAGCTTAAACCATACAGTCTGCATGCTTCCATGAACAGAAGTGATCCATTTGTTGCTGTTGAAGATCTAGGTCTGCAGGAAGGTATTCCAGCCTGGCTGAGGATCAGGGTCACAAACCATGGTGTGTATACCTTGCCCAGGCATATTCCGTAACTCTGTAAATGCGGAATACCCATGCACCTTTACTTGCAAACAGTGTAACCTTAAATCAGAGAGATCCTAGAGGAGACCTCTAATCCGGGTATGCGCTGTTTTGTCATTCAACGTCCTCTAGCAGGTTAATTCCTGTCATATTAAGTGGAATCTGTAGCTGAACGCTGGTGACCTGATCAACTTTTACAATGAAATATTGAAAAGTTTAAACCATGTTTCTTTTAGTAATTATCAAGTCTAAAGAAAATTGAATGTTTTGGATGACGCGATTATTGTTCGGCTTTTCTTCTAAATGTCTAAATGGAACAAACACCGGGTCAACAATTACGTAATCATATATCACTCTAAGTGAAGTAGGTTGGTCAGAATGCAAAGTATCTGAAAAACGTTTTGGTTTGTCTATAATCGTCGGACATTTTTGGTCTGTGTAGTCGGTATTCAGCATGATGAGAATATATACGATACTGCATAGAAGAATATAAGGATACTATGGTTTAATGTGTTTTTAACATTTTACACAGTGGAAATCGTGATCGTTTTATGATGGATTTGTCTTTTTAGTGGACCTATTTACTGCCGGGCATGGAGACGAACCCATTTTGATTGACAGATCTCCGCCAATTGCGGGTCATGTTCTCGATGGTGATAGGTTAAGACAGGATCTGACATACCAAGCAGATGATACGCACATCTGTGCACAGTGGGTTGATTTCTATGATCCCGAATCAGGCCTAAGCAGGTATGAATTCATCCCATTGGTTTAGCATACTTAAATTGTTTGCATCTTACTTATCAATACATGCAAATTTTACATTTACTACACATGTATGTTTATGTTTTAAAAGTATTAAATTGAAATAATATTTTAGTTAATTTAAGTCTCCCTTTCTCTAATTCTGTATTGTGAAATAGATGGTAGCCCAATACAGGACACAAGTGATATTGAGAGCTGGTATTGTTAGCTTTTTATCGCGTTAGCCTGCATTTAGCACCCCCTGCTTTACTGTCTTCTCCTATTCTAATAAATCATTTTTGTCACGTTAGCTGGATTCTATTGTATCAGATTTTGGAAAATAGTCTCAGACAAACAGCAAGCTAGCATTTTCGAATACTGTATTTCTCAATGTATATTGCAAAAGTTTTGATCTGGCAAGATCATTGTTGACTTGGTATTCCAGCTGTATCCTTTAGCCTGATTAGTAATCAATTGTTTTTGTAGAAAATGCACCTTCAGTTTTAATAATTGATAGTTCTTGCACTTCTTTTCAAAAAAAATACACAATAGGCTAACAGATTATAAACGAGTTTCGGGTCACTGTATATGCGGTGTTTTTTTTATTTAAGCGCCACCAAGTAGATTTGTATCTTCACACCTTACTCCATGTATACCCCGTTAACACATCTACAAACATGATAGAAGCCGATCAAATGCCTGCTGTATGAGTCGTCTGATCAGGGTCTGCTCTGTTTGCTAAATGATTTATACAGATCTGATTCTGCAGTTTATTCAAGGGCCAAAACCGTTTTTGTTAATCTATATCCATACCTAAATTATTTATTACATAAATATGCGTGGAGTAAGAGGTTATTATACTAACGATAACTACCTGTCTTTCTACAAGTGAACTAACCGAATGTGTATAAAGTATAGTCTTTTGCAGTTCGCCGTCAACGAACACGTTTTCTACCAACTTCAGGAAATAAAAAAGTATAAACTATACGAATGTTTACGAAGTGTTATTATTGATTATATCTCTTGTCACTATACAAATAAAGGTGGACTTGAATGGATTTGTAAATTTAATACTCAGTCAGTGAAAAACAATTTGTATTTACTCAGGTTTCTATGGGGAGTTGGTACGTCGCCTAAGGCGGATGATGTCGTCAAGTTCCACAACCTTACTCACTACGACAAGTCCAGCTGTGCCCTGGCACCACTAAAGCATAACCGCACCTACTATTCCACTGTATTTGCTTTTAATAACGCCCTGAACTCCAAATCTACTAATAGCTCTTCAGATGGAGGTAAATAAGTTCAAATGCTATGAAAGGTCTTCTTGCCAACATATTGATAACTTACTACATCATTAACTTTTTCATCGTATATGATCGTTGTGTTCTATGTGCATTCTTATATGCCGTGTTGGTATGATTACAGTCAGTACAACCTCACCCGTCTTAAGGGACAATTAAACATAAGTATAAGTCTGGGTCTTCAAACCGGTGGTAGCTTATCTTAAGTCGACAGTTATGCAGAAAGCTCTTATTGAGGCTTTCTGCTTTACTTTCGCCCTACGTTAAGTAAACATTTGTTTTTTAAAACTCCAACGCTCAGTAAATAAATGGTCTCTTAAGACAGGGAGTAATGTATGGCACAAACAGAATAATCAGTATTGTCTTGAAAAACGTGGATTCCGTGATGGTTTTAATATCGTTTAAAATTAAAATATGATATGGAATAAGACGCTGATGTGTTATGGTACCGTGTAAAGTGTTGTCATAATATACTTGTTGCACGTTTAGGATTAACAGACAAGTAACAATTTAGTCCAAAAAGAAGTGTGCTTATTCCTTATATGCGAGGTTTGTACCAACTCTTTAATACCGTCCGCTTTATTAAAATACTGTTTGTTGGGGCGTTACGCCCAACACACAAGCACGAACTAAAATCACAATTTGTTAATAACTTTATAATTTTATAAAATTACCTCCACAAAAATATTTCGTTTCAGTTTTCGTTGATACCACTTTACCTATTCCTGGCGCTGTTTTTGATGGAAAGATAGGAAAAGAAGAACTGTTCTTCACATCAGAAACTGTATCTAAATTCGCCAACTGGCGTGGTTACCACGACATCGAGAGTGGTATAGCCGGCTATAAAGTAGATGTCTTCATTAACAACGAACACAAGAAAACGTTCGATGTTGGTACATCAACTGAGTTTGAGGACCACACGATATCAATGAACCATCTGGATGATGTTTATTTCGACGTGCACGGCATCAATGGTGCCGAATTAGAAGCTGCTGCAAAAAGTGACGGATTTCTTGTTGATCACACTCCACCAGTTATGACATCAATTGCAGACAATAACCACGGTTCGTCATACCAAAGTGAAAATGACGCTATGCATGTGTCGTGGGACTTTTATGATGGCGAATCATACATAAGGGAATATCGAACGGTGATTTATGAAAAGAAGTTTGGCGTAAAGCAACAATTTTGGCCTTCAGTCTCTTATAACTCAACAAAACCACCGACACCTAGTAACGGTAAAATGGCGATCACGTTGGGCAAACTAATGATGAAAGATGGAGCGGTGTACACTTTACACGTTACCGCTCTGAATGGTGCCCTTTTGACAACGTCACATGAAACGGCCGGAATTACTGTTGATACATCGCCACCGCCGGTACCACAGGTAATTCTATTTTATTAAAACCGTGTGTATGTTTGATTAATCATCCCACTTCTGTTTCACGTGTTGGAAGACAGCCTCTAGTTTTGAGTGGATATAGTAAACTGATAAACGACGCCGAAGACGACACATTATTATGACATCGGACCGATCATTCATAGCACTTCCCGCAACTATCAATATTGTTAAAACACGTGTTATGTCGCGACCGTGATCGAACCCGCTACATTTCTTAGCCGACGATATATACTCACTGAGCTACCTGGGTGGTTTGTTCGGGGGCCCATTCAATTATCTTTAAATGAAAATTGGATTTGCTTAAATATGTAGTTTGAAAAATATTAAAAATGAAAATACGTAAAGAGAAAACAATGATGTCCCTTAAATATCGACCGCAAGAGGAACACTGCAAAATCTTGCTAAGCGTGCCGAAGCGTACTAATGTATTTAATTCCTTTAATATATATTTGATTTATAGGAAAAATGGGCTTTTATGAAGATATTTTAAAACATTTGTGTTAGATTAATAATGATGTTACTGTATTTTTGTACAATTTAAAATCGATCGCTCGCCATTTTGCTTTCTTCATATAAATGTTTAACTTGGATTGCAGTACAATTCCCCAGTAAATATTTATTTTCTTCAAAAGGTCCCTATAATTGTGATATGCTAGTACCAACTTAGACGCTAGTACATGTAATCAATTTGCATCTATTTGCAGAATTTCATTTGTTGTATTATACGAATCTAATTTTGCTCTAAATAGCAGATAAACTCCCTCAGAAATTATTGGTAAGTACATACAACCTACTAGGACAGATAGAACGCAACACGCATTCTTTATCAAATTTTAGGTCAAGATACAAACGGAATAGTACCACACTGCATGATGACGGTCAATTATAGCAATCAATGCTGTTGAACTCGAATGCATTTCACTAGATTAATCATGTTCATACACACTACGCTAAGTTATTTGAATGTGGGACACGCATGCACTGTCATTTGCAAACAGTGTAGACCAAGATCAGAGGGCTCCTGAAGGAAACCTCTTATCTGAGTATGCAGTGTTTGCCATTCAAAATTCCCAAGCGAGTTTATATATTTTATACTGGGTGGACTCTATGCTTAGATAATGAAGGGTCATTTCCCTCTTGTATATCGGGATTAATGATAGCACTGAACAATGGTTAGTGTAAATCGTTTGAAAATACGTTTCATACCGCTACTCGTTATGGCGTAGATATTTATAAACAGGTGTTTTAAGTATATGTAGTAGGCAGGTTAATCGGCAGCTGCAATCAGTCTGGGAAGAACTAACCCACTCATAGTGTGCAAGTTTAACTGACAACATATGATTGTGAAATTTCAGACATTCCTTTTCCCACATATTGCATCTTGAGTTCAAAATAATCACTCGTAAGTGTCAATTGACATGCTAGATGGAGTCCGTAGCACTAAATGATATGGTTGGTACAGTTTATACGGTTGTTATTTTGCAATCCAAATGCCTTAAAAACTAATACGTAAGACAAGAATAATAAAATGTGTGTATACGGAAAAGAATGTACACTATCTGTATTTGACTAAAGTTCGTGAAATCCATACATAGGTACATAATAATCGAATATTTAATATGCATACATCAAGATAGAATGCCTCCAGCTACTGTTATATACCATTCTTACCAGGTATCACATATTTGAACATGTTTCAAAAAATGAATGCCGATCTGTCATTCTAATATGGCAAGTACTTTATTTACGTTTACATCATTTATTGTGGCTAAAATGGCTGTTGAAACAACAGTCCTCATCAACCGTATTTTTATTTCTTACCGTGTAGCATATTGCCTGTTACGTCAGAGTTATGACACATTGTGTCCGCAAAAGATATTAAAAAGTACATGTATCTGTATACGATGCATTGAATGCCACGTTTGTACTAGTTATTTATCAAACTCGCCGACGCGTTACCTACTACGCTTACTATATCACAATTACATGTGTATCTTCTTTTTTGTCCTAAATGCTTAATTCTCATTGCAGATAAAAATTGGTCTCCCAAAAGAAGAAGAATATGTGGATGATGATAATAGGGTTTTCCATAATAACCAGCATGCTATTCGATTCAGCTGGAGAGGCAGGGATTCTCAAAGCGGCATTGAACATTACATACTGGCCATTGGCACCGTTTCGGATCCAGAAAGTATTAGTCCATGGACAGATTACGGAACGGCAACCGCTGCATTCATCCAAAACATCAACTTTCAAATTTCTGACGAGTCTGGGATAACATACATTGCTTCAATCAAAGCTATTAACGGAGCAAGACTGGAGTCACTTGTCGGAAATTCTAAACAGATAGTCATACAGAAAGCGAATATTCCAGGTCTTGTCTTCGATGGACGCACTGTGTTTCAAGATGAAATGTACACCGTTGATTGGACTTCTATAGCAGCTTCCTTTTATGGTTTTGAGAGCGCCTCATGTGATATCACAGGTTATGAATGGGCTGTTGGAACGACTGAATATGGTACCGATGTCCTGTCTTATACGGACTACGGTGTCGTCATGTTGAATGAAACACATGGACAGGCACAAATACACCAGGAGCTATATGAAGACACAACGTACTATATCACAATCCGTGCATTGACTGGTTGTAGGGAGGAGTATATCTTGGCGACCTCAGATGGTATTACACTCGATATGACGCCACCAGATGTGTTTTATTCACGCGATACTGGAAAAGATTCAGTTACGGCAATCGTTCATGATGTCATATTCCAAAATGCTATTGACACCATCTTGCTGACTTCAAATGTCACAGACACCAATTCCATTCAGTCATCTTTGTGGGCACTTGGCTCATTGCCACTGATTGACGATCGACATACATTTACAGATGACTTCACAACTCTGACTAGTGTAGTATCACAGCAGCCTGGACAGGCGACATTTTTGACAACTGATACGATAGACAAAGCTGGCAATAGAAATATTACCTCCTCGGTTGCAGTAATGTCCGATAATAGTGCACCAAAAATTAAGGACCTTGTATGCACTCAGTATATGTCATATCGTAAAAGTTTGTTCAGGTGTTCATGGGACACTCTTGTGGAATACGAAAGCATGATCGACGAACTAAAAGTTTCTCTTAGCACCAACGACGGCACTACAATCTTGAATGAACATGTTTTGCCTAGAGGAATTCGGACATTCTCAAGAGATCTCCACCATGAACTTTATATGAAGAACGTAACAACCATCTATGTAACATTTGTAATATTGAATGTGGTAGGTCAGAAAAGTACGTACGGTAGACCTATTACCATAGACAACACAAAACCAAACTACGAAAGATTGGATGTTGTAACAAGTCTAACTTTGTCTCCAGCAGAAACGCACCAGAAATGTCAGCTGCCTAAAGCCTACACAAAATTACGAGTGCTCGGAATCGAGGACAAAGAGTCCGAGATCGACAATGAAAGGTGAGAAAGTAGAAGATAGTATTAACTTTAACACTAATGCACACTGCCATTATATGTGTTTAAAAAATACAATAGTTAGTGCCGTTATGCAATACATCTAGTCATATAGCGACAAACTATATATGAAGCTTAGAAAATTTAACTCATATTTCAATATGGTTAATATATAGAACGAAGAAATTGAAATTAACCCATTTCTTATTAAATCTATCCGAATTCTAATCATTTAAGACGTGTAACTTGGATGATTGTAAAACTTTATGTAACAAGTGAATGAAAATGAAAGATGGCAAGCTCCTAAAGTGTTATCTTAGTTACATCGATATAACTTCACTTTAAACGCTTAAATGGATGAAATCAACATTAATTTACTTCTCAGGTTCCAGATATCCATTGGACTGAAACCATATGGAACGGATATCCTCAGTTACATTGATGTCGAACGGGAAAAGGATGGCACATTCTTTGTGGATGGCTTCACAATTAATGTTGGCACCATATTTTACGCCACATTGCGTGTATATAACAAAGCCGGGTTATATGCTGACGTGACATCTGACAGTGTTGTGGTCAGCCAGTCGCCGTTTCTTACAGTGATGGATGGTAATGGAGAAGAAGATGTTGATTTCCAGTCTCTGTCGAACGTGGTTCAGGGACGCTGGGAATACTCGGACCCTTGTCCTATTGTCGAAGCATTTTGGTCATTGAAGGATCTAACCGACGAAGTCCTGTTTGATTTTCAATCTATCCAATCGTCCATTAAGGAATTGTACAATGACGAGGTTTCATTGGAACCTGGAAAGAAATACATTATTACAGTTAAGACAATAGATGCACTTGATCGAATAAAAATTGCACATTCAGATGGATTTACAGTAAGAATACAGCCACCATTTCCCGGTTATGTTAGAGACGGCCTAGATGAGGATATCAATTACCAACACAGTAATACCAACCTTTCCGCAAACTGGGACCAGTTTGGTGACAACTCCAAGGATCCGACACAATCCATTCACCATTATGAAGTAGCAATCGGAAATGATAGACGATATGAGAAGACCAGGTCTAATGTTCACTACTTTGTCAATGTCGGGCTGGAAACTTCCTATACGTTCAAATATCTAAATCTAACGCAAAAACTAGTGAAATACTACATAACAGTCAGGTCTTACAGTATGGCTGGTGGCTATGCTGAAGGATACTCAAATGGCGTTCGTGTTGGATACATTGACGAACTAGTTCCTGGCACAGTATCAGTTAACGCTTTTCAGTCTCATACAGACTCCATTGCTATATCTTGGACTGGATTTCAGTCAGATATAGATATAGTACTCTTCAAAGTTGGAATAAGCAGTCTTGAGAACGTAATTCCCAATGATACATTGAAATGCTCCTTTTTCAAAGCAAATGCTAGTATGTACGACGTGAGCAACTTGACATCTGTAGGCTTTAATGAGTATGTAAATGTTCAAAATCTTTCTCTGCAACATGGTCAAAGATATTATGTAACAGTTGTAGCGATGGATGAGGCAGGAAAATGTATCGCTGTTAGAAGCAATCCTGTTCTTATTGATACAACTCCTCCCAATACGGGTCTTATTTTCATACATGATGTCCAGAGTGCCGTTATCTCATTTGCAACGTCTAGCTCGAAACTGTCTGTCAGTTGGACAAATGTTTACGATCCTGAATCTGGTATAACGGAAAACAAGGTATCTGTGATGGAATGCAATTCATGCTATCCAAACATGACCTCACTAGATTGTGTGAAAATAGCAGAAAACATCGTCCACAATGACAGGAAAACAGTATTCTACGACTTAGAATTGTATGCAACAAAGTCCTATGTAGTAAATTTGGTTTTAGTAAATGGGGCTCATCTGATTTCTTCTATGTCAAGTTCGACTATACTGATTGATTCTTCACCGCCATTGCCTGGAGAGGTTAAGATAACACGCTCTTGGGATAAAAATGATAATTTTCAACATTCAACGAAAGAAATCAAAGGCTTTATCGCTTTAGCAGGATCACATGAGCAGTATCTTTGCCGAAACCAAATACAACTGTTTCCTCCCAGTAAACTAAAATGGAGTATTCTGTCGCCTACCTTTTCAAATGATTTCCTAGTTATTAACAGTTCTGGTATTTACCTTGGAATTGGATACTCCTCAGACTTATCATCCATCACGAAGTCAGGAATTATCTCAGAAACTCAACATCTAACTTCTGGCAACTATTCATTCGTCGTTCGTGTGGCCGCGGGTAAAAATATAATTACCACGGTAGCTTTCTTGTCACACGAACTCGTGATACCGTTCACATTACCCGATAAGCCAGAAGATGTCGCCTTTGATTTCTATCAATTTGACAATGTATCTGGACTGGTTCCCTCTAATGATAATGGAACTGACAGAGTCAATTCAACATCATCTCCAACTACAACAGCGCAATCCGGTGAATTTGTGCCTATTTATGACAATGAATCAAACTCAGAAACAGAGTTCAAAACGGAACAATATGGATTTGGTATACATTTTCTCGGTTATAAGATTGAAAATAGCAGAAATTGGTGGCACGTGTTCTGGGCCAGAAGCAAGATTACAAATGTGGAACGGTGGTTTAGACTACCGTTCGATTCAACTAGCATTGACCATGAATACACACTCCTGGTGAAACAAAAGAGCGATACCTTCGAATTTGATACGGATTTGGTTCTCTTCGCTGGCAATGAAGAAATAGTAAGCATATCAGGCTTCAAATGTAACTCTGATATGAAGTTTTCATATCTAACCTGGAACGAGAATGACTATCAACCACCACTTGAGAGTATTTTTCATCCTTTTTATAGTGAAGCGTCCGTTACAAAATTCGATATTCCTGACAGTGCAGAGAAACCGTGTCTACATGGCAGAGGCTTCTATGATGGCGAAAGCGGAATAAAGGAACTCTATGTAGGTGTGTCTGATAGCAAAAACGAGATTGGTAATATCGTTCCACTACACCTTTACAAATATTTCTGCTTTCCATGCAATAAACCATGCGATCAAATCTGTGAAACTCCTTGCAAGGACACATATTTGACAAAGGCCTTTACACTGGTTCCTTTACTAATAAGCAACCTAAGTTTAAAAGCTTATGATGCAAATGATACATGTTTCAATGCATCCAGTGGAGCAGAGTGTAATTCCACGGCATTCTATATTAATGCCAAAATCATCAATTTTGCTGGAACGGAAACATTAGTTTATTCTAATGGTGTACAGCTGGATATAACACCACCTGAGTTTGAGTATGTCAAGTGTACAGATCCACAATACAATGAAGATGCTCCTACGAGCTACATTAGTTCGAATTCAACCTTCGGTGCATATTGGGATTGTAGAGAAGACAATAGTCAAATTGAATATTACAAGATTAAAGTGATATCTGAATCTGGTCAACCAGTAATGAACTCTACATTTGTTGGTCTGAAAACAAGTGTCGAAATTGATATTGGAAATGGTACATTTGAAAACGACAGAAATTATATTGTTCAGGTCATAGCAATGAATACCGCAGGCTTGACAATGACATCGTCCTGCTCAGTACACGTTTATCTGTTTCCACCTGATGTGTCTTTGTCGTCAGCCATACCACTTTATTCAACGCCGATTGGAAACATCATGGTAGAGACCGACGCATACTGGACTACCTCCCAAACAAGTATTGGTTTAGAATGGAGGGGCGACTCTGAGGATACGGAAGTCTTCGGTAACGTCTTGTTGTAGCATGATGCATATATATGCATCTTGAAGTGTTTTGTTGAACTATATTTTGCCCAGATGTTAATTTGAAAATATGTATGTTATCATAAAACTGTGTACGCCTGTAGATTTATCTTCAGCATACATCACACATCTTTTCAAATACGTTCATTTTCTTGCCCAGAACAGATTGCAAAATTGTTTATACCACGCTGAAAAAAGTATTTGTTATATGTTCAAGAGTATATAAGAGACACAATATTTGGTCCAGAAATGCAATAATTCTGACATAGTTTCCATGTCAAAACGAATACGTATTAATCACTATATTTTGTTGACAATGATATGAACTGTATTGAATAATGAAAACGATTCTTTCTAACGTAGATTGGAAAGTCGGAACAGCCGAGGACAAAGAAGACATTTTCCCATTATTTACGGTTGGCCAAAACAACACTGGATCTGTGGCTATTGTTAATGGAAAACTTGAGGTTGGTGGAATAACCAGCAATACTACAATGGCTGACTTCAGGGACAGGACTATTTTGACAACTGACGAACTGGCCGAAATTGAAGTCTCTTCAGATCGAGAGAAGGCTTTCTTCTTCATTGAACCTGGGCGATGTATGTACCAGTCGCTGTATGCCGTAGGATATTCGCATTTAAAAAGTAAACTCAAGGACCGCACTGTGTGCATTAGACGTAAGCAAATTTGTTCAAAATACCTATCTACGTTTAATAAACATACAACTTGATCCTAGTTTAAAATAAAGTTGTTTAATTTTCCATGAAATATTAAGTTTTTAGTTTTTAATTTAAGAAAGATTATCTGAGAATTTCTTCTTAACCGTTTCCCTGCAATGTCATCTGTTCAATAGATTGTCAGCTGCAAATTAAAATTGTATGAGATTAGATACCTCTTATCGGGACCTTAATGACCTGGGTCCATGCTTATAAAACTTTTAGTTGAGTCTGAGTTCGTTCTCAAGTTTTTGATTGGTAAGTATTTAGCCTTTGGCTCAAATCTGACCAATCAAAAGCTTGAGAACTCAAGTCTGACCAATCAAAAGCTTGAGAACGATCTCAGACTCAACTAAAAAGTTTTATAATCATGGACGCTGGAACCTGGTGAGAGCCCGAATTAGTGGGATCCTTATTTGTTTTGTATGGAAGATACGAGAGACGCAGTACACACGATAATGGTTAGGCAGATGATTTTCACATACACGGAGACAGCAGAGGAATATTGGTGTATATGTCATTATATCTCTACTTGCTATAATAACGTATCTTCTGTTTGTAATGTTATTGTAATGATTTTATTCCGTTGATCTAAATTATTAATATACTAAGTACATTTTGGTATAGCTCAGTTAATATTTCGCTTTCGCATTGTTTCTCAAGGACCCGAAGATGTCAGCGTTGATGTATCGGAAAGCCAAACAATTAGGATGTCAAAGTCCCAGCAATCTGCCGTCTGGAAGAAGAATGTAGTCAGTGAGCCAGAAATAGTCATTGAAGCCAAGGGTGAGTATAAAACAAAACAATACTATAGGCTGAGTGATAATGTGTATTTGTAAATTGCTGTTTTCCCTTACAGTTTAAGTTAGCCTTTATAATGCTAAGCCATGAATTGCATTTGCAAACAGCTTGGATCCAAATTAGACACAAAGTTAATCTGTGTCTCATGATGATCCAAGCTGTTTGGCACTCATTAACAGTTTCTCAAACGCTTCTACGAATAAAAAGTAAGTACCAATGCAGCAGAGTTTTTGCAGGTAAGTATGTTCAGCATGACATGGCTTGATATATGAAGGCTGGCATTTCATCAATGTTGTCCTACGTAACAGGCCACCAATTTGTCGGACGCCCGTTTTCAGAGCAGGTAGATCCATATGAGCAGTTGCTTTCAGTCCGTGTTTGAGGGAGTAGTGAAGTGTGCGTTTGATCTTACCATTCTAACAACTGCTATTTATACTGTGTTATACTAGAGACAAACTAGTGCTGCTACTCGGTGATACCATATATGTCGTGGACACATATCATGATACAAAAGTTCTGAAAGTAGGAGATCCTTCTAAGGAAAACCCAGCAATGCAAAAAGAAAAAATTGCACACTCGGTTTTATTGAGTCTGTTCATGAGCAGGTTTTATTGAGTCTGTTTATGGTCAGTTATGAAAAGTGCAACACTATTCATACCCCCTGGCACCGGCTTAAGCGGTATTCAATTTTCAAAAACTAATTACATCGAAACTAATGATCCCGAATGAGACCATTCACATAACTGCCAAGGTTTAGCAAGAGAGCTAATACAAGTTTTTAGCAGGTTTCTCGGGACCTAGAATCAAACCCGCGACTTCTCTCATGGGAAGCTGGTCTTCTGGCGAGACGGTCCCAATGCAGTGATTGAGAATCACTCCATGACATACCGTTTTGCAAATGCCCGGATGTAACATTGATTACTTGCTAGTATATGCTAATAGTATCACACATTGGCTCCAAATTCACTTCAAGGTTTGCTAAGATTACCTGAATTATATTTGAACCCATTTTATTTCATTGTGTCGCATAAATTGCCGCTTATTGGATGAAAATGCATATATCTAATCAGAATATACCGCAACTAACTCCTCAACAGATATTCTGACTGGAGAAAATTCAAATTTGGTTCGTTAAAGCTGCGTACTGAATGTGTTTAATACAATTGAAAGTCGTGTTTGACTATTTTTCTATATTTAATAAACCCTTTTTAATATGGTTCTTGTTTTGCATACATATTCACTACTTTGTTAGCCGTGATTTATGTGTTATGTTTAATATTTATCACAGATCTACTGAACGACATAATAATATACTATATTATTAAGTAGATCCTGCAAACTTTTATTATCAAATTAAGAAAAAATGAAAAGCCAGTATACGCATGTAGTATGTGATATTGTGCATATACGTTATTCAAGTAAACTTGTTAGCTTGTAGTATGTGTAGACTGCTGGAAGATACCAGATTTCGATACCTTTAGGATGTAATATGTTATATTACGTTGGATGACTAAGAATAGCAAGTCATGAGTCTTATATGGATTGACACTGGTGAATTTTAAATATATACCTATTAAATCTATTAAGTTCCCTTTGTTATTTAAATAGTGGTGAATGGTGGCATTTCTTGTGGAACATTAAACCAGACGGATAAGAAAGCCGACTATGGCAGTGCCGCAACAGTTAACTACTACCCGTTCATTGCTGATCCTGATGTGACAGGCTTTCAGACATCTAGATGGCTCCGGAACAGGTACCTTAGCCATTGCTGCACCTTAATTGTGTTAGATTCTTAGAAAATAGTGAAATGCATGTTTATGTTTTATTCAGATTTGCAGACACTCTTACATTAAGATGGCGCAGAACCTAACACTAATATATCAGCCATTATCCCGCTCAAATTCAAATCATTTTGATACCGGTATTATCCCAATTTGATCAGACCTTTTTAAAATGATTGACATAATGCCAAAACAATAGATCCCGAGACGCAGAGTTAACCTGATTCTCAGATGAATCTAAACTGGTTTTAAAAGCCTCTCAAGCAAGTCGTGGATGGACAGACAAGGAATAAGATGGTTCAAAAATTTAAAACACCACGAGGAGTTGTCTAAACTCAGCAAAAGTATGTTATGCCTTCACATGGCAACGTGGTGCTAAGAATGTATGTCAAAACAGACAAGATAACCCTTACAAATATCACAAATGCAACCCTAAAAGGTTGCGTTCTGAAATTCACGAAATCTCAGAAACTGACATACTGAAATAGAGAAAGAAATTATAAATGAGGTATGAGATGGCTTAATAACATATATGATTTTACGTATACAATGGAACAATTTGTTTAGGCAGTCTGTTTCGGATTGTCAACTCCCTGTATAACGTGATGGCTGCTTAGTTTCCAGATAGCTGTGTACCTTAACATATTTAACGGTGCACATTATAATAGATTTGATTCTACAGTTTCTACCAATACCAAAGCTACCTGAGTACAAAATAATTTATTTCTCACATGACTATTCAATAGAAAACTTGTTTGCTAATACATTAAGTTCCACACTGTCCCCTGTAAGCCTCTAACAGACCCCATTGTTTTAGTTTTTCAAGAGTGTAATTATATAGGTTGGAACAATACTGCAAGTACAATGTGATCAAGTACTGGATAATGTGCGTGTATGTTTATCAGAATCCCGTTTTACTAAAATCAGCGTTAGTCATAATATACGACAATCACTAGTACTTACTCGATCAGATAAAATTATTGCACAGTTTGGCGTATAGCAATAACTATTTGCCGCAGCCATTATCGCAAGTTTTAGCTTACGTGTTGTAGAGCTTACCATACTATTAGTCGTGCGAACTTTAAACAAGAGGGTCATGAGTCCTTGAAGCGCTAATTTGGGATAACCTCTGGGATGGAGCCATTTTGACGCAAAAGTCGTCATTTGTACAATCTTGGTAGAGAATCATAAAAGCTGCATGCCATTAATTAAAGGTCTAAGCCTTATGGTTTAGAGAAAAATAATATTTTATATTTTACGCATAAAAACTGATAAGCCCCAGGCCTAGTTTCGCCGGTCGGCAAGGTCGGGTCGTTAGTTGGACATTCTTGGCAGAGGACCACTAGGCAAAGTTACATACCAAATATGGGAGGTATAGGTCTTATGGTTCCGGGGACTAAGACCTTTTAAGGGTTTTCTTAAGTAAGTCTATGCAACATTAATTTGCCTTTGGGCAATGCCATTTTTACCAAAGGGTGATAATTTATAAACTCTTGGTAGAGGATTATCAACTAATGATATGCACCAAAAATCAAAGGCTTGGGCATTTATTTTCGGAGAAGAAGATTGTTCAATATTGTCCTCTGAAAAACCATGGGTCGGGCCATTTTTGACCCAGGGGTCATAAGTTGAACAATCGTTGTAGAGGACCATTATAACAAGCTACATAACAAATATAAAAAGTTATATGCCTTACAGTTTCAGCGAAGAAGATTTGTAAAGGTTTTCTCATAAAAAATGAAAGCCCCGGGGCGGGGCCATGTTTGGTCCGGGATCATCATTTGAATATTTTTTGTAGAGGACCATTATATCATACTATATACTAGCTATTAAAGCTCTAGAGGGGTCATAATTTGAATCATATTTCGTTCCCCCTAGCCACTGATGCTTCTGACAAAATTTGGTTATAAATCGGGTCAACGGTTTCAGAGGAGATGTCGTTTGAAAATGTGGACGGGTGCCGGATGATGGAAATCGGACGCTGGACGGATCGCGGTCACAATAGCTCATATTGAACCGAAGGCTAAGGAGATCTAAAACCGGGTGCCTGAATGTTAGACACAGCAATCCAATGACGGTTCTTCCTACTTTCAAATGAACTACGAACGCAAATGAAAGAATATAAAAAAGGTGTAAACAAAAAGGCTAATTATTGTCGATACTACTCGTCGTTTGTTATTTGCTATTTCAGGATTAAGCGGTTTTGCAACATGTCGTTTTACATTGCACCATCACCGGCAGTGACATTTGAAGAAATTAATGTCAACGTTACAGTACCGACATCTTGTAAGAAGGACCCGGAGAATCAACCAACCTTAATATACTGGGATGCGAGTAAGTTATTGCAGTGAACAGTGATACAGATAACTATCAGTACAGTATAACTCTTACTGAGCTTTTTGTATCATTTCCATTCTGCATCAGACTACAGCATGTTTACCTCATTGCTATCCATGTTTAATCATGGATTTGCCAATGCCGATAGGCCCTATTGTATTAGGTTGTAGTGAATAAAACGTCATGATATAATTTTATGAAGCTGTAGTTTAGTTATGTATAGTTACTGATAACGGTTATTGTGTCCGGTATAGTTTCGTCCTTGAACCAGTAAAACGAGAATGCTAAATGCAAATTATCGGCATATTATACGGAATATGCGTCCAGTGTTAATAAATGCCATTACACATTCTAACGGTTTGACAAAGCTAACTTTGAAATGCCATTCAGCTTTTAACAATAAGGTATAATCACAGCAACGTGTGTTCTTCCAGGAGTACAGCATAACATCACGATGATTATCAAACTCTTGCTGAATCGATATTGGAAAATTCCATACAGCCATGAGAGTTCTTGTGCTGGAAATATGTCCGCCCAGTCTTTGAGTTGCTGCAATTTCCACTAATTTCCGATTCGTTCAGACTTTTGAGAACCATTGACTGAGTGTCAAACCGCTTGGATCCCTAGAAGATACCGAGTTACTCCACGCCTCATATTGGTCATAGCTGTTTGCAAATGCCAGTCAAAACGTTCGGTATGAGAAGAGGCATAATAAAACGTAATTAAAACGTTATAGCTAAATTCAAGTTCGATCCTGAATCACATATACGACTCGATGTACCAGTGGTATATCAATGAAAAAAATGATTCGATGGTTAAAGCTCCTCTTATTTTGTAAACATTGTAGGTAGCCAAAGATGGATTAATACAGACGAAGGCTGCTTCGATTACCCTACGGCTATAATGGACATCTCCAAAAACATCTACATGGCAAAGGTAAATTCAAAATACTTAACCTTTTAACTATGAACTTTCAGATGGACTAGAGTAACACCTCACTATAACGGCCACTAAATTACATCAAGTAGTTTTTGTAAAAGCCATGCGGCTGCTTAAAACAAGGTGAAAGTAAAACAGAACGCTCCTATAGAAGCGTTCTGTTTTTCTTTCACCTTGCTTTAAGCAACCACCTGTCCTAAATACCAACTAATTATCACAATTTAGTGGCCGTTATAGAGAGGTTTTACTGTCATAAATATTCAGGGATTGTTTTGAAAGAAAAATGTAACATTACATACAATGCAGAGCCTGATCAGAGAGTTCCTCTAGGAGCCTTCTCATCTGGGTCTACTACTTATTGCAAATGACATAAGTGACTTGTTTCCCGCACTGAAACATAATACTGTTTCAACATTGGCAGGGATTTGATAAATGTAGTTGCAAAAGACCATTGTCCGGGACGTAGCTAGTAATGTGTTCTTTCGCACGCTTCTGTAAATGTCACGTTTTGAAACAATTGGATAAATAGAGCATTTGCTCCTATAGGAGCAACTGCTCTATATGTCACGATGGTTTAAAAACTACACCGTTAGACATTCCCGGGGTATAATGCCCATGGACCCCTATAGCAACGGTACGTACATAACATTTGGATTCGGTTACGCTTCTTTTTGTTGAACCTTCATCCGCTAACCACGACCTGACTTGCATTTGCAAGCAGTTTGGATCCAGATGAAACGCTGTGTAACTCGGTGTCTGATCAGGGTTCAAAGTGTCTCATATTCGGGCACTATATCTCAAACACATTTATCAAATTGGATTCAACATGGCACCAGATACAAATGTAAGCACAATTTATCTTTTATGGTACGATTAGGGTTAATGTAGAGCAACTATGTACCGTTTTATTATCAGCTGAAACATTGAACCCATGCCTGTTAGAACAATCTCGATATATTATAGTTTATGACATCTCTCTCTTTCGTAATTAAGGCTGAGTAGACAGTTTTCATGCGGGCTGTTTGTGTTTTGGCTGTGATTTATTTATTTTAGGCAATCTAATTTTATAAAACTAGAGTAATACACATCAACAGTGTTGTAAATGCATTATGTGCTTTGCAGATATGCAAAGATGGAAGTGGCAGACACAACCAATCAACTTCTGCTGTGTCAATAAAAGACCCCAGAGCTTATGAGATAGTTCTCATCAGCCGGACTTTCCCCAACCATCCGCCAGTGATAATATCAGACACTCTTATAACCGAGGAGGACTACTTCAAAGAGATATTTGTGGAAACTAGAGATCCTGAAAATGATACATTGATTTTCAAGATATACGATCAACCTGAAAACGCGGTTTGTATTATAGGTAACACGTCTGGTCTACTAAACTGCACACTAGAACAAGATTTCTATGGCGATGACCATTTGTCTATTCGTGTGACTGAAACTGGGCTGCCTGCCCTGGAACAAAGTCTCACTGTATCAAAGAAGCTCACTCTTCGCATTCTAGAAACGCCAGATAAGACTGAGCGGTTTTTCATGGACACAGTGGGAAGTGTTCACGAAGATATTCGACCTTTCCTACATCATACAGTGGTGGTTGAAGCCAACCGCACTGCCTTCATGGAAGTTGGGACTATTATTCTAGCAGATGTGGACGGTGGAGAAGAATTCACCCCTCAGACCGATTTCGTTTCTCTGGGAAACTCTACCTTCACAATGGCCATTGTTACGCTACAAGGAGGAAATCAAACAGCCCGATTTGGTCGATATCGAAGTGTGCAAGCTTATGCCATCAGTGTTGCATTTTCGCCTCGCCTCAATGGAAATATGACATGGAACTTCATAGCTAAGACTGCAGAAGACGAATACACGCCTGGCGTTACCGTTGATCTATTTGTCCTTAATAACCCATGCGTATTTGGAACATGTACTCACCCTACCCTTGGAGCGTCCGCTTGCGAGTCTACAGACAGAGCAGTATCCTTTGACGGCTACATATGTGTGTGTACGCCGGGCTACGAGGGAGCATTGTGTGAGACGGAGATGGATGAATGCAATCCCGATCCATGTACAGGCATGTACGATTGTGAGAATCTCATCAATGGATATGATTGCAACCTGAATGTTCCAAAGCTTATGGCAATTCTAATTTGCTGCATTGCGTTCACTATTGCTGCTGGATTTGGTGGGTTCAAACTGAAAGGGAAATATCAAGAACGATATCAGTAAGTATTATTCTACAAATATCAGTAGCCGTATTTTTACGGCTTTTCAGGAATCACTGCTGTCAGTGTTTGACAATATCTGATCGTGTAAGTGTTGAGATATATGCAATATTTTATACTTCTGTAAACTCCCTTGCATCTGAATATTGTGTTCTGCAATACTGTTCTACCGTCTGCTGCGATTTTAAATTGTTTAAGTTGATCCCCGTTTCTTTAACAATAAGAGATACCACAGTAACCAACAGTTGGGATATCGATAAGATCTCTGGTAACTCGGTGTCTGCTTGTATAGGTAATTGCAGATATGACACTGGCAACAAAATAGTTAATGTTTGAATGTTATAATTGAAACTAACTTATGCTTAGTGACTTGATTAAATTAAATATTGAGCGATATTTCCATACAGTTTGTTGTATTAGTTCTGATAGTGCACGTGCCATCATCCGGTTTAATTATTTCACGACAGATATATAAATTGGACCCTGATACATCTTAAGCTATGATCACCTGTCCGTTATGCTTTTTGTCAATTACGTCCATGTTCATTTTGAGTCCTAAAATATAATGATCGCACTATATATTCGATGGCAATGGTGTGACTAGCCAATAATATACACTAGTCTCATTTGTGACGATGCGACGAATGTTTCAATATATGGATCTGGCCAATGTGATACTGAACGCACTGTGTCTGTAAAGTAATACCATTTTACGGCTTTAACCCTTCGCTTGCTATTCACGTCAAAATACCTACCTGTAAATAGTAAAGACCCAAATGAGACAGCTCCTACAGGAGCTGTCTCATCAGGGTCTGCACTATTTACAAGTTGATTGTGCAACCAGTGCACTCCACAGCAGTGATTGCACAGCGATATGCTTGTGCACAGTGAATGTATGTGTAATTATACAACGGGGTATGGGCAAAGAAGGAGAAATGTGCTTTAAAATTCAGCAAGAGAAGGGTATGCTGTAATAACATCTGTTATCAGGAAAGTGATAGCTAGTGAAACTATGTTATATTGTTCAAAATAAACCATATCATCGTGAATGTGTTTCAGTAATTTAACCTGCAGCTTATCCGTTGACTTTCACAGCTAGCTTTACATTGACGTAAAATGTAATTAATGACGTGACGCTATAGACGTCGCGTCATATCGACCTTCAAATAAGCGGGTTTGTTAAGCGCATCGTGGTTGCTACTTGGAAAAAGAATTGATCAGATGAGGTGCTCAAAAGCTCGACGTCTCATCAGGATTCAAATTATTTGATTTATTATTGTGTGTAGATTTACACGTCGCTTAACAGTATTTTAGCTATAACAGTATTTTAGTATAGTCTCTCAACGGATTGAGTGCATTCGAAGTCAGTCACGATTTCAACAATTCTGAGATTGATCAGACATTATTTCTGTCAGCATGTGAATTGATAAATTTACGAAGAACCATGGTTATGTATTAACCCTTCGCTTGTTGAATTTTAAAATACATTTCTCCTTCCTTACCCATGTCCTGTTGTATAATTACATATATCTTCATTGTGCACAAGTATTTCGCTGTGTAATCACTGTTGTGGAGTGAACTGGTTGCACAATCAACTTGTAAATAGGGCAGACCCTGATGAGACAGCTCCTGCAGGAGCTGTCTCATCTGGGTCTTCACTATTTACAGGTAGGTATACTGACGTGAATAGCAAGCGAAGGGTTAAGTAATAACGAGACCGCACTACAAAACTGGCGTATAATAATTTGTTCAGTGATCAAATTTGATTCTTATTTTAGAAGTTTTCAACCCCGCGCCAGACACGGTGCTGCATCCAATGAACGTCTTCCTGCACGTTCGTCCTTACCCGATCGTCGAGCCACAACAGAAAATGTGCATTTGATCTTCGCACATGAGCGACACTCTGCAATTGAGGTGGACAATATTGCTATGTCCGAATTAACACCCAAGACTGACACGAATGTAAATTTAAAATCAAATTCTAACCAGAATGAAAATGATTCAGAGTACATGCAATTGCAATCAAGAGATAACTGCGAAGAGGATGTTACTGGGGATGGACTGAATGACAGTATTTCTGACGCAGAATGTAGACAGGGATGCCCTTCTGCTCCTTCGCAGGGCACAGTCTCACCTCTCAATATTGATCACAGTCTGATGTTCGAGAAGCCTGACAGCTTGGTAGACATGGATGTTTAGAACCTACACAATATGTATAACTACCAATGCAGATAGACTGTTGACTGCATTATTCAAAATACGTTTTGTATTCAAAACTAAACAAATTTTGCATTATGAAAATGCTGCTGTATATATTGAAGCCGTTTATCGTTTTTTCTGACATATTTGTTATAATTTGTTCTATTTTTTCGTTATGCCCCTTTTACCAATATATCTGCATTTGCTTTAGTGCCTTTCACTGATATTGTATATACTCACAGAGGCAATGATTAACTCATGTCGATAATAAAACATCGATAATAACCGAAATAATACATGTACTCCGACATGTAAATACAAAAGCGCTTCAAATTACACACATACACTGCAGATGTTCTGACCATTACGGATGCAACTTATTTTCATTGTTTCGATCATCTTTAATCGTGTGTACAATAGTTTTCCCTAGATTATCAATATTCATATGAAGCTAGCCTGCTAACATATGAAAATATCCAGGGTTGAGGATAAGAGATTTATTAAGGAAATCTAGGTAACGTAACTATGTTTTATAAATGTATTGATCAAATAATCAATTCAATCCATGTATGTATACAGTAGATCCTCTCTTTAGTATTTTGTGTTTAAAGCAGGTGGCTGCTTAAAGCAAGGTGAAAGTAAAACAGAACGCTCCTATAGGAGCGTTCTGTTTTACTTTCTCCCTGCTTTAAGCAGCAACCTGTCCTAAATACCAACTATTCAAAGCAATTAAGTGGCCGTTAGAGAGAGGTTTTACTGTAAAAATATATTTGCAGATATGTGGCGTATTTGTGATAACCCTTATCCTGAAATAAACGCCTTCTCACGACTTTGCGAAGAGAGAAGACTCAGATCAGACGGCCTATGCAGGAACCATCTGACCAGGGTCTGCTCTGTTTTCACATGAAATTATATTAAATCCGCCAGTTTCTACCATATTCCAACAATCATGTGTACAAAACAAAAGCCAGTGTAAAAATTGAGCTAATAAATATTCACGATTTCATAATGTTTTACATAGATATGCAACCAGAAAATAGTTCATGTGTGTACACATAACCCTCAATAATGTGTTCTGTATATTAAATTTTATTGTGCCAGTGTCCCTTTAAATGACATATGCAAACAGTGTAGACCTAGATCAGACGCATCCTAAAGGGACCCTCTTATCAGGGTGTGTACAGTCTTTGGCTCATACCAGTAAGTGCATTGCTTGCTGTTCCCCCTACAATTGAAAAGTGGTTGGGCTCCACAATAAGATCTTGACGGATTTTACTTAATCAATGTCGAGATGGATTGGTTGTACACTTATGCTGTGTTGTGCAATGTATAAATACCATTGATTAGAGAATAGGTTCATTTAGCAAAAATGATGAATGGACCGTGACAAAAAGTGAAGGAAGACCTACGACAGAAAGGTCAGACTAAGTGCCAAGAAACGTGGAAAGACAAATAATACTAAGAAGTTCAAAGGCGTGGTTGTTATTCCATAAATCAAGGGAGTTTCTGATACTGTGCATAGAGTCTTCGGGAAGCACAGCATAGCCGTTGACATGCGTCCACATCTGACACCCAGGAATCTGTTCAGGAAAATGTGTGTGCCAGATTCATTGCAAGAACTGTGACAAGTCATACATAGGGGAGACTGGTCGTAAGTTCAAGACAAGATTGGGGGGAACATAAGAACGAAGTGGGGTCGCTAGGCAATAGAGTATTCACCAGAGCGGAACGGAGACAGAGACAGAATGGCATAAAAGTGAAATTACGGACCACGTAATGCAAAATAACTACGTGATAGATTGGGACTAGCCGAAATACCTTAATCGTGATAGCAACCAGAGACTCGGACAGGTGTTAGAGGCAATTCACATACTTCGGAACCAGCCAATGATGAACAGGGATCAGGGGTCGCGCAAAGCCCTGTGGCGAAAAGGGGAAGTAATCCCAGAGCAGATCTCACAGTTCATCAGTGTCCAAATCGGCTGACAGTCGACGAAACTGTCTGGAGCCAAATACCCAAGGTTATCAGTGTAAAATTAACTTCATATAAATTACATATGTTTGATAGTTTACTCTTCAACTTTCGAGGAAGTAAAGACATCACTTACAGTCTTATCAACACTATATTATATAGCGGTAAAGGATAGCTGACTTCCCACAGTTTTTTTATTTAGTCTCGTTGTTCTTCGGAATTGCCGAATATGTTTTATTTCGTACAAGTAGATGAATGATTGTCTGCCTGCGGATGTCGCACTGTCAGTTCTTGTTCTAATCAACTCATGTTTGGGATGTATACTGACGTGTACATGCTGTAATCAATACTAAGCCGAAGATTTGCTTATTAACAAGAACTTAATGCTGAAGAATGTCTAGAGTTGTGATGCTGATACCGAAATAGAATGATGATTTGATAGCCTTCTCAATGTTCAATAGACAGTTTGAGGGCATTCTCCAATTTTCTAAAAACAAAAAATGGGTGTGACTTACTGTTTTGTAAACAGACATTGCTTTAAAGTTATTTACAAATTTATTTAGCTCGATAACTGCATTTTGAGAATATCTTGCCTATAGGCGTCTTCAGACCTGGATAAAATCTTTTTCAACGATGTCAAGCTTGTAAATAGTTAACATATAAATACATGTATACTGAAAACCGAAACAGATTTAGAATTTGTAGTTTTGAAACCATTGTGATAAACAGAGGATTTGCTCCTAGGGAGCAAATGCTGTATTTGTCACATTGGTTAGAAAATGTGACTTACGGATTCGTCAAAAGGCGTCACTGTGAAGGAATATGTTAAAGTACAGGAACCGCGTAAGACATTTTGCAAACATTGTAGAACTGGATCAGAGAGTTCCAGGGGATGTCCGTAGATCAGAGTGTTTTGTCATATAATCCGTTTTCCTCAATCATCAATTTTGATACAATATTTAATTTCAAATATTTCCAAAATGAGCAGGGGCTAGTTTTATTTATTCAGCAGTTAGTTTAGGGGTTAATACGAATAGATTCCATATAACTCTTTGCCTGACTAATTGTTGGTTTGTCTTTTCTTTTTTAATACTCATTTTTGTTTTACATTTTCTTCGAAATATAACAAGGCTAATTGCTCGTATTTTACTTTTGTTGTACTTTCATTTTATGAATTCCCATGTATGGAATAACGAAACTATATGAATTAAATAAATTGGAGTTGTATACTGGATGAGAACAAAGGAATAACTGACCATCACAACACTGTAAAATCGCACACATTTCACTTCATGAGTGAAAAGGGAAAACCCTGAACAGACAGCTCTTTTAGGAGCTGTCGGATCTGGATATATTCTGTTCACTATAGCATAAATAATACGCATATATATTATATGCGTATTGTGTATGCTATTGTGAAGAGAGTATTACCAGATCTAATATATGAGCACACTAGATACATGTACATGTAACTGTCGTCCGAAAATGCTATCCGACAGACGCCTATTACAGGTTAGCTGGCAGTTTACATTTAGTTGACCGTTGTATACAGTTTACAGTTAAATGACCATTGTATACAGTTCACAATTAGGTCTAGGTTGTTGTATAATGTTTACAGTTTGGTGGTCGTTGTATACAATTTACAATAAGCTGGCCGGTTGTACACAATTTACAGCTTGTGATTTCTGTATACAATTGAGAGTTTTGTGATCGTTGTATACGGTTTAGAGTTTTTGTGATCGTTGTATACGGTTTAGAGTTTTGTGATCGTTGTATACGGTTTAGAGTTTTGTGATTGCTGTAAACAGTTTATAGTTTTGTGATCGTTGTATACGGTTTAGATTAAGCTGGTCGTTGTACATAATTTACAGTTTTGCGATCGTTGTGTACAGTTTAGAGTTTGTTACAGTTGTGTACAGTATGAAGTTTGGTGGCCGTTGTATACAGTTTACGGTTCGATGGTCGTTGTACACAGTTTAGGGTCTGTTACCGTTGTATGCAGTTTAGAGTTTGTGACCGTTGTATAAAATTTTTAGTGTGTGGCCGTTGTATACATTTTACAAATAAGTGGTCGTTGTACACAGTTTACAGTTTTGTGACCGTTAAATGCTGTTTACAGTTTGGTAACCGTTGTATAAAGTATAAAGTTAGTTGGTAAGTGTAAACAGTTTACGGTTAGGTGGCCATTCTATACAGTTTATGGTTAGCCGACAGTTGTATACAGTTACAGTTAAGTAACCGTTGTATCCATTTACTCCAAGGCAATTCTTGCATATGTTTTACAATTAGGTGGCCGCTGTATACAGTTTACAGTAATGTTTACAGTTGGGTGTGTGTTGTATCCTGCTTACAGTAAGTCCAAACGGTTTAGAAAAAGTTCGTGGTTTATACTGCTTGAAAACTACCGCCATTTGTAACAGCCTAGGTTTAGTTGAATACCTAGTTAAAGAAAACATATAACAAACTATAATTTAACGTTAATATTGTCTGTATACAGTTACTACACCACAGTAACATCTCTCTATACAGACCACTTAATATTGGTTTGACCTGGGGTTTTAAAACAAAGCTATATGACAGCTTAATACGGAACTAATGTAAAGTAGAAAGCTCATCTAACATTGACCTTTCATCTGATTTGAATACCCGGCATTATGCTAATAGAGTAATTTTGCTGAATTTTCTATAATTTAAAAAATAGTCTGGATTCAGTTTCTGCACTAATGGATTGAGGTGGAATTTGAAAACAGATTGCATCTTGATGTGACTCTAAAGTACAGCAGACACTTCTCTGACACTGAGGATTGATCTGTCTTTAAACTGAGTGGTATTGCTGTGTTTAACACCTAATAACATTTGCGAAAGATTATAAAGTGTTATCTTGATTTTCAGTGCACAATATTATTCGTTACAACCTAAAATTTGAAAAACAAACAGTAGGGATAATACTTTACACTTTTTTAGATCAGTCAACATCTGCGTTATCAGCCTGAACAGACATCGAAAATGTAGAACTATTTCGTAGACACCGGGTCCATGACCATTCAAAAACTTGAGAACGAACTCAGACTCAACTAAAAAGTTTTATAAGCATGGATACAGAATACTCTGTAGGAACTGCAGCTGTGTTTGTGTATATATTACAGATTCTCCACTGTTTGCCATGACAATAATGACACTACATGTCCTTGCCTTTAGGCTATAAAAATGTTTGCTTGGTTTTTAGATCATTCTCAGGTATCTGAATGGCCAGATTCAGAGCACGCTCACAATCTGACCAATCCGATACTTAAGAATGATCTCAAACTCAAACCCATAATATCTTGTTTCGATGTTAGAAACAAGAATATGATTAACTAATATCCATAGTAGGATCAGTCTGGCAATGGTTTCTATCAGATAAAAGGTTAATTTCCGCGTGGGCGTCTTGTGCCATTATAAGTTTCCATATTTTCCTCTAGTATCATCGCTTTGCATTCACTTTTTAATTACTGCAACAACGGCATTGTATTTCTAATAAACGAAATAGATCTGAAAAATAATACATATTTCAGAATTATTTCAGTAATTTTTCGTGTATTAGATCACTGTCGATACTTGTGGACACATTTATATAGCGATCAATAAACTCTTTCCCTGATGAATATTCATGTAGCAAATACTGACGTTATGGATATTAATAAGATTATTTGCCATAATGGCATATGAACACAGAACATTTTGGCTCAGACAGAAGCCGTAGAATCAGACCTATATTACACCATAAGCAAACAGAGCAGACCCATATCAGACGACTCCTATAGGAGCCGTCTGATCTGGGTCTACTCTGTTTGCAGATGCGTCAAAATGCGCTTACATAAGAGAAAGGATTAACCCTTCGCCTGCTTATCGCTTGATTGACATGTGCAAACAGCTTGCACTTATAATATATCATAAGAAGCCGAGTAAATCGGCGTCCCGTCAGGATCCAGTCTATGTGACATCCGGTCAATAGTTTCTTAAAAGCTTTATCGAATCAGAAACCATATTTCAGCAAATCAAATGGAAGATGTTGTTTTAGCATAAGAAAAGCTAGGGCCATTTGCTCTAGCCATCGACATCTAAACGGCCAAATGAGATTTATCAAAATAAATAGCACTGGAATCAAATAATTAGTTCAGTTCTAACAAGTTTCTTCACGTCGTTAGCTACGCGACGTTTGTCCTGAACACTAGTCCCGTTATTGTAAGATAAAAGAAGAATATAATTACTAAAAACAGTTTTAACCCTTTACATAATGAATATTTATGCAAGAAATTGTGACGTCATAAATATGAATTAGACTCATTTTCATAATTGCAATGAACACATGAACTTTTGGCCACGGTGGAAACTGTATAATCAAATCTAAATTATCTTACAGTAAAACCTCTCTATAACGGCCACTAAATTGTGTTAATTAGTTGCTATTTAGGACAGGTGGTAGCTTAAATCAAGATGAAAGTGAAACAGAACGCTCCTATAGGAGCGTTTTATTTCACTTTCACCTTGCTTTAAACAGCCACCTGCCTTAAACACAAACTACTTGATGTGATTTAGTGGCCGTTATAAGAGAGGTTTTACTGCATCAGCAACAGAGCAGACCCTGATCGGACACCTCCTATCGGTCGTCTGATTTGTGTCTACTCTGTGTGCATTGGCGTAGAAAGGCGCACATATAAAGGAAAGGGTTAAGTCAACAATGTGTCGCAATATATATTTCAAGTAATATAGATTACCATACGCTCTATAGAGTCACGCATGGGTGAAAACTTTGCTTATTGATTAACATTTCTAAAGATACAGTAACACACAATTTGGATCCTTATGAGACACCGAGTTACTCATCTGGGTTCAAACTGGTTCGCTTATTCTAATATCGATATTATCTTTGCTTGAGAATAATCCTCTTTCTTGACAGCTTAACACTTTCGCTGTCAATGCCATTTCTGTGATTACCTATGCAAACAGTTTGGATCCAGATGAGACGCCGAGTAACTCTGCGTCTCATCAGGATCCAAACTGTTTGTTACTGTTACTCTGTTTTTTGAAACAAAAATGAAGAAAATCAAAAGAATGAAAATTTATAGATCTAGCAGACGACAAAGTTAGCATACATCGTGTTTGGCAGCGAAAGGGTTAACCCTGATCATGCTATCCGCGATATGACTTGCAAACAGTTTGGATCGAGATGAGACTTCGAGTAGCTTTGGGTCATGTTGAGACACCAAGTGTTTCGCACTCGGTCGATAGGTTCACAAAGGTTAGATCGAATCGGAAGTACTCAAAGATGTACCCGCCCCAAATCTGAGCAGACATTTTCGGGGTTGGGGTTTAACCCTTTCCATGTTCTATTTTATTCCCTTCCGACACCTTCCGAATATTCATAGGAAAACGTAACAACGAAATATGGAACATTGTAGATTGTAATCTAGAAACTAAAGTAACATATCTATTAAATTGCATTGGCAAAAGAGCATACCCTACTCAGGTAAGAGCCGTCCAATCTTGGCCTACTCTGTTTGCAGATGTGTGAACACACGTTTAAATGAAGGAACGGGTTAAGAGTTACTGGTGTATAAGTTAAATTCGTGTTGCTTCAGGACATATCACTCAAAAGAGGAAACTATACGTTATCCTTTATCCATATATTTATGAAAGAAAGAATGACAGCATGACAGTTACACGTGTTTAATTGTCTAATGTACATACTATTGTATCTCTGTTGTGTACGTTTTCTTGATATGTACATTTATATTTTGTCTAGCATTATGCATATGCCTTTGTCAAAGTAGTTGCAACAATGAGAATCACCGTTTTAGATGAAACAAAGAGTATATATAAATGCATTGTATAAGCGCTCTTTGATATTCATAACATTGCATATTTATGAATATTGCATTCCGTGTGTATGTGTATATATATATATATACTAATAATTATTTTGCTAAGTTCAAGGTGGCTCCTTGTATTTCAAACAGCTTCACCATGATCAAACGACTTATCCATGTGTCTACTCTGTTAAAATGTTTGTAAAAGGCCTATATATGGAGTAAATGGGTCTGGGTCTTCTCTGCTTGTAAAGGCGTCAAAGTACGTATCTAAACTATGTATGATGTATATGGTTAACCCATTTGCACCCAGTGGATTCTTCAATGTATATATATATTGTATAAGTCCAGTTTTGATCTAAGGGATGCCTTGCCTATTTTTTTTTATTAAAATTCCTATCAGTAAACAGTGTAATCTCTGATCAGACGCCGCATTATGCGGCGCCTGATCAGATTCTACATTGTTTGCCTACGTCCCATATATGAGCTCGTAGGCATAAATGGATTAATACAAAACAAACTGTCACATTTACTGTGTACTTTCAATTACATACATATAGTGTAACCTTTTAAAGGGGTTCGTTAAAGTCATTTTAGTCGTGAGATAAAGCATTTTGTGCATTATTGTTCTCTCTATGATTTCAACACCCAGTCCACTTCCCAGTTTTTCATGTCGTTTGTCATTTTGTTGCGGGACTTGCTTCGCTCTAAGCTTCTCCTCTTACGCTCATGGGATATGGTCTGGAAAGTATAGGGCGTGGTCACTATTCTGCTCCAGTCAGGACACACCGACCCCGACCATTCTTCAACCTTACGCTGCAACGTTATGCCAACGTCGTCTTCGTCGGCGTCAGGGTCAAGATGAAACGTGATATTGGTGACATTCTTGTTGTACATCATCAGTATCTATAACAGTCAAAGATACTAAAATAGGCGACCACATACTGCATTGTATGCATTCAAGACTAAACAATGAGAACGGACATCAATATCTATAATCTCCGTATTTGAAAATAAGCAATAAGTGTATTTGTATACTTATAATTGTATAGCATACAAACTTGTCGAAGATTATGTGCCATGCATTTCTTATACATGTATTTACCATGCATTTCTTAGACATTGTTGAAAGTTTGAATTGCCATTTCAGTCAGATTCCCTACCTTTTATATTTTTATAATAACTTTTACATATTTTTCTAATATGTAAAAACAACTAATATGACTAATTTGTGAATCAATCCAATTTACTTGTTTGGCCTTATATCAGTCCATGTTCGGTGCATTATATAACGCCAATATTTCGCCAGCGTTTGAGACATGGCGACGACCAGGATCTACGCTGTTTGTCGTAAACATCAACGCTGTGTTTAAATAGTATTCAGAAAGGGTTGGTCGGATTTAATTTTTAAGCTGACTAAGGGTTCGACTTCCATCTGATCTTTCTGATAAATCAAACTTAGATATTGTTGATGGTCATTGTAGAGAGGTGTGTTATACCTTTATGACGTTCCTCATCGTATTGACATCTGTAGCTTTTTCTATGTACACGTCTACTTTGCCGACCGCCCTCCAGGATACCTCTTGTTCTACTATTTCTAACAGGGGACTTGGGTTATCTGCCCCACCAAAGAGCAACTCATCAACGTTATCCTCTTGGTACTTGGCCGTCATTAATGGCACTTTAAAAACAGGAATCCGCACATATAGAAAAAACATCAATGATAATGTAAGGATATAGAGATGTTACATAGACGGTCGGGTATATCCGCGAAGAACAAATTGTAAACAGACACCGATGTATTAGCACAACTTATTGTTACTCAAACAGTGTAGATCCAGAAAAGGCAGCTCCTGTGATTAGTGTTTGCATCGTTTGTCTGTCAAACTATCATAATTCTAGAATACATACCATTCATCAGGGAAATCAGACTAACTCCAAGTACATATTGGCGGGTTCACTAAGATATTTAGGTTATTCTAAGTCTAATATTCAAGACAAAGCGAGAATAATTTTAAACAGTTCAGATGGAACTGCATGAAATTTAATCAAATATGTATTCATTAAGCGAACAAATATCTTTTTAGAATAAACCCATACCTTATTCAAAGTTTACCCATATTGCCGTCTGCAAATGTTTTCTCGTACGCTATGATTTTCATTGCTCAATTAATGTTTTTCTCCTTTCTGTCAAAACATTATCGCAGTATCAGACAGTGTGGATCCTGATGAGACTCCGAGTCAATCGATTTATCTCTTTAATCAAAACGGTAATCAAGATTCCTCGTGTTTTCGACATTGGCACCGAAATAGTTATTTTTTGACAAGTATACTTATAGAGAAAGTACTTTACAAATAA
The DNA here is from genome assembly GCA_963576725.1 of Azorinus chamasolen. NCBI lineage: Eukaryota > Metazoa > Mollusca > Bivalvia > Cardiida > Solecurtidae > Azorinus > Azorinus chamasolen. The sequence goes on from OY755245.1 coordinate 62,508,243, forward strand.
CCATTGAAAACACATTTAGAAAATATGAACATAGGGAAATCGAAAACTAAAATCTGGACGAACAATAACTTAACTCAAACCAAGAAAAGGTTCAAAATTACGCGGCGCAAATCAGAACAATCAAAACAATATAACTAGACATGATAACCCTTTACCTGTTGTTCAATTTCTTTGTAAGAAACAATTCCGTACGAATATCAACTAGCCGCAATTTTTACAGCCGTATTATCCATGGATAATACCAGTATCAGAAACAGTAAAAGCAGTTATTTATTTAGTATTCCATACAAAAATAACAAAGTCTTATCAGACGGTTAAAAAAGGAGCCGTCTGCTCTAGGTCTATCCTTTTTGCAAAGGTCTGAAAAGACGTTTATATGATAAAACTGTTTAAGCTGTATCGATGCACATTTCATTTCAATGGAGATCCAGATTGATCGCCTTCTATCAAATGTGTCGTTTGATAAAATACTATAGTGCTCGTTAGGTCTCATCTGAACCATTTTGCAATCAATGGCGAATCTGTGATTACCTAATCAAATAGTATGGAGGCAGATATGACACCGATTACCTCGGCGCTTGATACTGTAATATTGCTTCTGATATAGGACCATATAAATAAACTTTTAACAAAAATAAATCATGCAGCCGATTACAATTTTGGCAGACGACATCAGGAGTCAGAAAAAAGGCTAAAACATGGATGAGGCGAGTGTCAAACAGTGCTATCTGAAATAATTGTATCCCAGTCGGGTGAACTCTTTCACTGCCAATAGTGTGGTCTGCAAACTGTGTGATATGTTACAATTGTCGTGTTGTTCATAGTTTCCCCGAAGGAGGACGTCGGATATTTTTCTACAATTACTCTGATTGCAGCTCAATCATTTAGAACTCTAGAGATAGGTGGATCCAGTTTGTTTCTATTAAGTATGTTCTCGTTTTGCATGCAATTTACCACTGTATTTGCCATCGCGGTTGTTGTAGATTAGTCGGGGAGGAGATATATTTATTTACACGTTTTTCTTTTAATAGGAGGGGGTAGTTAGTGTGAGGTTGGGCGTTCCAATGCAGCACTTCTACCCCCACCCTTTTTGAGTCTCTTTGTCTTTTGGTATACATATAACACCCAGTGGCGGTTTTGCCATTTTCCATTCCAAGGCGGTACTCTCTTTGTCACTCTTACTTTTATGCTTGTCTTGTACTTTTGTACCTATGCGCTTGTTGATGTTTGACATATTCAACCATTGTGAATGGGTGTGTGTGTGTTTGTGTGTGTCATTTATTTTCCTTCGATGTTTTGGTGATAGTTGGGTCTTGTGTGTGGCTTTTCCTGCTAGACTTTACTATATTTTAATATATATTTGCTATTGTTGTTGACATGATGCTTTTCGGGACATCGTGTTTTGTATGTGGTGTTACCTGCATGACAAATACATGATATTCATATGATGGTTGAACAGTTCTTAATCACACAGACAATACACACAGGAGATGGCAATATTAAACACGAACAAACGCACATGTACAAAGTCACCAACGCAAACGCAAGGGCGAACACAAATGCACACGAACGCGACGAACACCACAAACCCGAACAAACACAGAAGTACAAAGACACCAAACAAACAAAAGCAAGGGTGACAAAGAGGGTGTCGCCTTTGAACGGTCAGTGGTAAAATCACCACTGGGAATTTAAACCGATTTACGGGCATTAACTTTGATGTTTTCGTTCATGTTTCTTACTTAGCAAGGAGTATATGTTGGTATTTTCCACACACACTTTGTTATCGTGACATGCCTGGGAGTGGACGGCTGAGTCGGGATTATCTGTATTGAACACAGACACCTTGTCTTTCAGGGGCTGGAAAGGTACACTTGCACGGTATAAGAACTTCAGAATCATCTTGGTGCATGCTAAAACCTTCCGATTCCAAATTTGTCCTATTTAAAACAGAAATTGAAACATGCAACTTCTGCTGTGTTATATTTAACAGAACCGAATGATATATAGAGGATATGTCGCGAGTTGTCTTTTAAGATCACTTGTTCCTAAACGAGCCTTAGAAAATGTTATTAAGCGAAGCCTTTGGCGAGCTTAATAACATTTTCTTGGTGAGTTTAGGAAAATGTGATCTTAAAAGACAACGAGCATCAGATTATTTTTCTCACATAACCAAAACAGTGTATTTTCGCCGCTTAAATGACATGTAAACATCGGTTTACATGGTTTGACGTGATTTATGACGTATGACGTCATGATATGTTCTAAAGTGTTCTTACACGTGTAACTGATAATGAAATCTTAACCCGTTGTTCTAACCCGGAGATAAGGGAAGTTATGTAAAAAAAAATATGCTCATACCTGCATCAATATGCTATAACAGATACACGATGACAAGTTTAATACTGGCTCATAATAACATCATGCCATTTTGACAATGGCAGAAACCTGTAGAATCAAACAAATATTACTCTATGCAAAAAAAACCAAGTCAATCCTAGATCTGACGCCTACTCAATGGGGCTGTCTGATTTAGTTCTGCTTTCTTTACAAAGACGTTCTAAGATGTACTCATGGTGTAAAAAGTTAATACAAATTGCAATAAAGTATGCATATCAAGGTAAAATATGCTAAACGTCTTACCAGCATCTGGGCATCCTCCACAAATATTTACGACACACTCGGTAATTTCCGGCATAATGTCCGCACGTGGCAGTCGACCAGTCCCTGCTGCTGAGGTGAGGCGTCTTTGCAAAACAACACCAGCGTTGTGACGGTGCTCGTGAGTTTTGGCGCAGAAGTTATCATCTGCTTGCCAACAATACCTTACACAAACATTGCAAAGGCAAATGTATAGTATAATTCAACAAATACAATGTCTAAGGCATTTGTTTAGTCACGTACCTCATAAAAGGCCTTTATTCATGCCTTTGCAAACAGAGTAGTCCCAAACCACATGTTTGCTTCAGTCTGTTCTGTTTGCGTCGGACATAGCTTTATATATCCGACACTACAATGTCTACCAGTACCAAAACCTTGTGTATAATGTAAATATAAAATAATTAGTAAATACATAGTAATGATGTTTTTATTTCGCACGTCTACCGCCTTGCATTAAGCAACCATCTGCATTTTCGACAGCTGGGTGCATTCATTAAGTGGTCGCTTTCGAGTGATTCTACTGTTTATTCATTTGTAAAAACTTAGATAATCATCATCATTTCTACAAACAAATTGTATTTTGCTCTGAAGGAAAAATCACTTGTCAAGTTGATCGTGTCATTCTGATAACCAGAAACCATACACTCACCCTTCCTCATTTAGATCAAAGTTAAAGTAAAAATGATCTGGTCCTAGTTGTGACTGTCTACAGATGATTGGATCTGGACTCGTAGCTATCACGGTGCCACCTGTAACATAATACAAATAATTATCAGTTTCAGCCATTTCCTCTTCTGCCTTCATTTTTCCACGTGAAATGACACCCACAATAAAACCTATTTGTATGCGGGAGATGCATGTATTGGTATTTGCAAACAGTGCCGACCCAATTCAGTGGACTCATTGAGAATTGTTTGTTTTCCAAAACATTCTAGCGAGTTTAGGTATTTCATACTGAGTGGACTTCCTAGTTGAACATTGATGGACTATTCCACTTTGGAAATTCAGTGTTGAACGCGTTAAGGTCAATGTGTATACCGAGAAACGTTGACTGCCCCATTCAAAAACACAGTTATGAATTTAAATCAGTACATATATTTGATACTTCGTAAACATTTGCATTCGGTAGCGTCAGCAGTATTCTGAAAAACTTCTATGTTAATAAGTTAAGTTCTGAAAACTTCTATGTTAATATGTAGTATTACATTACACTGCATGGTTGTGTTAACCGATTAGTTCCTTTAACAGGTCATAGGTAAACATTATCTCCTGAGGGAGACTCTGATCAGGGTTCGCACTGTTTGGTGAACCCATCCATGTCAACGGCTTATTCTAGCATATATTTTGTTTGCAGTGCCCTATTCCAATGGGAACATGGATGAGTTCCAAAGTTCGATTTGGGCGAGTTTTCCTAAAATAATATTATTTCAATTGTTTTTAGTCATTTGTTATCATGTTATTGTGAACATTTTTTCTTTCACTTTAAATATAACAACTTACCTGTAGCAATCAATATTTCAATTTCTTTCATACTTTGATACAGTCTCTCATTACCACTAGACCATACCTCAACAGGCTCAGTGTCCTCATAAATGGGCCGAATTTCGAAATACAGTCTGTCGGCCTTACATCCGAAGCCAACACCAATTTGCTGTGCTCTTACAGACTTGGCAGCTTTAATTAATGCTATGGCCAAACTGAACAATTTATCCTCGGTAACAGCACTGTTTGGTTTTATTTCCACGCCCTGTCCCATTTGGAATCTTAGAATTTCCTTTGGATGTCGTGTGTCAATGTTGTCAAAATTTACTGACCGCGACCGGAAGCCTGAGCCTGATATGACATGGAAACCATCAGGAAAGCTAGCGTAGGCAAGTTCCATTACTTGAATTAGAGAGGGATCAAGCCTTAGATAGCGTTTACCCGGGCTTTTGAAGTGATACAATCTAAAGTGTTCCGAGATTGTATTAGAAGTGGATGAGGTGTCGAACAATGCCGATTTGCGGGATTCGTTTACGAGCTGTGATGGATAGTCATATTCATCTTCTTCGTCGAGAGGTAGAGGGACTGTGATTAGATTTGCCAGCGGAAATTGAACCACCTGTGCCTGAATACCATCTTGTGGTTTAACGCAGACTTCAATGTAGTCATCTGTTGAGTACCGTATGTAGTCAAAATCTGCCAGAATGGCTTTCGACGTGAAGTTATCCATAGTCATAGCAGACACTGTGTCCGGTCTGAGTTTAGCAGCCCTGGCAAAACAGAACAGTATATTTGTATAAGTAGTACTTCTTTAGACAGTGGACGATACTTATATGCGACTTGCAAGAATGAAGACATTAACCCTTATCAAACTAACATCGAATTTAGTCGTATCGGCAAACAGCCTGATTCCAGAAAAAAACTTGACTCGTCCTCTCATCACGATCCAAACCTTTGGAGACCTGGTCTGTAAAGTTGGAAAAACTTGTATGTGTTATTGTACACGGTCAATTGCTTCTTAAAAGCTAGATCGATTCGTCAGTAGTCGAAGTCTCACAAGATCCATAACTGATCAGCATTTCCCATAGCTAACTCGTCGCGTGCTAAGCACGTCTTGGGTGGCATTTGTAAACAATTTGTATCTAGATGGGACACTGAGTAACTCGCTGGATCAATGATATTCGACACCCAGTCAATAATTTCTCAAGAGGATAAACTGATCGGCGATTGGGTGTACATTATTTTTCACATCCTGATAAAGACTTAAAACGAACCCTAAGTCTCTCACCTCCCTTCCATGTATAATTTTGATGAGTCAGTTTCGTTCATTGATAGTACTTTCATAACGCGAACTGAAAATAAAAATAAGAAGCAGTTGGATGTCCTTGTTAAGGAATACATGTACTAGTTTAACATAAATTACTATATTGGTCCTATATCGCTTTCCTTACAAACCAATAGCCTATTAAGTTGGATAAGCATTGTTGACTACGTCTTAATATCAGTATGTTTCTTGAATAAATACAAAGCTATTTAAGTGTTGAATGAGTGAAATTATATCCATGCTTTGTAAATCTATAGCACGTAAATCTAGACTAAATTGTTCCAAGTTTACCTATTATAAGATAGGTATCACATAAATGACTATATGCATACAACTGAATGTGTACAGGACCTGTGACAGAAACTTTAAAATAGATAATATGCTAGTTTACATATATCAAGAGATAGACTTACACTCAGAATGTTCCCATAATCGAACTTCACAAGTATTTTATGTTCCTGTATGTCAAACATTTTTCCACTATTAGTTAAGGAACTTCCGTTTAGATCTTAATTTGGACCCCATCAACATAGAGGGGCACATCAAACAAATTTGAATAAACCATAAGCATTAGTTAAGTAAACGATGCATACCCATCATTTGTTTATGTCCGTTTTAGGGGACACTGGGAGTTTAAGCTAAAAAGTATGATACGCATTCACGAAGTAGGTACAGTAGAACATGTCTTAAGCGGCCATCACAAAGAGGTCTTGTGATAGGCCTATAAGGCAGATGGTAGCCAAACGCAGGTCCAAAGTAATACTACATGAGCTTTCTGCATTGCCCTTGCCCTGCCTTAATCAATCACTTTCTTTTTAATACTCCTATGTTCTCTTAACCCATTCCCTTATATTGACGACTTTTGGCGACTCTGTAGAAATCACTTCATGAAACCATTGTGATAAAAAGAGTATTTGCTCCTATAGGAGCAAATGCTCTATTTATCACAATGGTTTCAAACTACAAAATTCTAAATTGTTTCCTTTTCTTTGATTATTGCTCGTTTTAGTTAGACTTATTCAAAGAGGTTGTATCTAAAACTAGCCTTTGAGGTAATGGGTTATAGCATGGCCGCTTAGGCCAGGTTCTATTGTACAGTAATTGCTGTTTTGGTCATTCAAAGGCAGATGACCCTTGACTTATATATCCACAGTCGACCACAATTACGACTTACAGAGACAGTACGGTCGTACATATTGCAAAGGGGTATCAACATGGTTAAATACGCCATTTGTAATCCGATGGTATATACCCCTAGATCTACTCGTTCGTTATATGTCCATCACAAACAAACTTAGCCCAGAATTACAGATAACGGTGCATACTCTAATACTGAAATCGTCATTTCTCCACCAACCGTGTGCTGTAACCACTCTTTAGAATCATCTCGAAGAATATCTTAATTTACGCATCTTATCTGGAGCTCAATTAGCCAATCTCTAATGGCCATACACACTTTTCCTGACACAATTAGATCAGTTTGAAATTAATAGCAGGGTAAGAGTTTTATTTGTTTATTTACTATATGTCTGTGCATTGGAGTTGTAACTTGCTCAGTGATAATTCATAGTTTAACATAAGGCTAGTGTATTATTTCGATACATTACTTCAACTATAATAGAATAACAATTGCAAAATGAGTAGACCCAAATATGACGGCTACCTAAGAGCCGTCATGTCAAGGTCTTCTGTTTGTTTATGCAGTAATATAGATATCAGTTTCAATCTGCAATGGCTGAAAAGTCCTGTGTGACTGCACCTCAATACAGTTGAATATAATTTACATTCATAATGTCATGATTTCTTAAAGAATATTCATTAAATAACGGGTAAATTACCATTTCCGTCGACCAACGTCGACAATCTTTGCAGTCGTACAGCTAGTCGCATATTCATAGTTCTGGTACCACACCAGGACCAAGTATCGTCCATATCGGATGCGGATGTCGTACACGACCTGCACGATCGGGTTTCTACGCCACACCAGGTGTCTGCTGGTCCCTCCGGATCGAAGGAGGCGCCGTTTAATGGAAATTCTACAAGTCTTGTAAAGATTTGTAATTGTTTATAAAAAAGACTATGCAACTGTGTAAAGTGTGTAGTATTACTCAAAAAGTGTTGAACGCACGTAAATAAGTCTTCATTGAGTTGCTGAGAGATAATATCTAGTTGTCACATGAACGATAGTTTCACATACTTATCTCTAGTAATCACAATTTTCTCTCGATAGTTTGTTTGGTACTCTTTACCAAGAACCAGTGAGCTTTGGGCGGTTTAAAGCTGTCTATCACATACCTAAAAGGACGTTCTTTAAATTATGTTACTGAAAGTTTGTTTGACTCCTAAGCTCAATGAATAGTTGGGATGAACTTAACATAACGATAAAATCGAAACCTAACTTGTCGTAAATGGATCGTGATAAGGTAGCTGATAGAGAGCGGTTACCTTTTGATTCTCGGAATATTGTCTTGAGATACTGCGCCAGTATGCTCCCCACATATTTGTTCCATACGTTGACCTGCTGGGTGACTTTGTCCCAAGGCAAGCGCCGTTGGGTCTGTCAGGGTGTGTTTAACTAACTGAAGCTCAGAATCTTAAATAAATGAGTTTTTCGTTATTATTATTATATATATATATATATCACGTGCCTAGAACTTTTAAACATTACATATTACACAATACCACACGAATCACGTGCATGCTTGTTTGTTGCGTCACGAAGAGATATTATATACAGAAAACCTCTCTAAACAAGACGTTCAATTTAGGATAAATATCGGTCTTTGAAACAGGTGGCTTCTTAATGCATCTTGAAAGTCATGGAGGAAGCATCCAGAAGCCTAAACGTATTTAATTTCTTCTCAACTAGAATTCTGGTTTAGAGAGGTTTTACTGTACATGATTAATAGAGTGATGGAAGAAAACAATCACTGATACTGCTGCTATACGATATATATAGATCGTAAACATACCAATGTCCCGTAGAATATCTGCCACCAAAGATTGTTCAACGTGACCTGATCTTCGTTTCCTTGACAACAATGACCGTTTCTTCACCTTTGACGCAGTCACTTTCTCCACACACACCGTCTGTTTCGCTGTGTTCAGCTTTACATAGTTGAACCTTGCGCACACAGTGAGTTCCCCAAATCTTTGGATAATTAAAGGATTTGTTTCAACAGCGTAGGAAGATTTGTCGTCGAGAGATTTCGTAATTGATACTATCGCGGCCCTTCCGTCACTGAATACAGACATATTACCATGGCGACCATGTGGATAATAGCTTGTTGGTTCGTCCCAAGCCTCTTCGACAACAAGTTTTCCTGAAGAAATGAATACAAAAATAAAAACACCGGGCATTGTATATTGTAAAGAGAATTTTCCCCGTACCTTCAACTTGTCTAACACGGTCCAAACTTAAAATCACCTTGAAATATACATTTTACTATCTTTTATAAATGATTAACGCTTTACACCATAAATGAAAAACACTCATAAAAGCCATCTGATCAGGGTCTTTTCTGATTGCTTATGAAATAATGTAGAATCTATTTCTTCAGTTTGTGCCATGGCCAAGAATTCACGTGGTCATATGACATTACACACTTTACGCTAATATTCACGGTATCATCATTTCGTACAGAAATATTAACGGAGTAAAGTGTTAAAAAAATTTATCGAGAACTTTTAAATTATCCAATTGATACCATCCATTATGCCTTTACTTATAATAGTTGCAATTAATATTCCTCTATTTTAACATACTGTTCGGCCATTCTGCTTTGACAAATTTGGCAAGTCTGGTCACAGATGCGGCCAGGGTATGGTGCATGATTCTGTCAGCGCATGCTTCGTTCAGATCTAAAGTAGTCTCATGGTAAGTGCAGTTCCGGCAGTTGGCGCAAGAAGCAAATGGTACCTCTTCAGAGCCAAATAAAACGTAATTTCCCCAAAGGCGATGCAATCTTGAAATGTAGACAAGAATAATTGTAATTGCTATCTTTAAGATATTGTCAAAAGTTTAGTCGTTGTTGTCATAGTCCAAATATTACGCGTTATTTTGCTACTACACTACGTTCCCTTTTAAGACTTTATCTCATGAACATATTGTAAGAAATTCCAAACATATTGACAACATGACTATTAATAAGTTGATATTTATATAATGACAGTGTGGATGACTATAATGACTATGGGAATATTTTACCATGGCAAAAACTGTAGAATGAAGCATATCTTATTGCATTAGCAAACAGAGAAGACCCTTGTTAGACAGCGTCTACAGAAACCGTCTAATCTGTGTCTACTTTGTTTGATAGCGTAAGTCTGATACTGTATTAATATTTCGTATTCATGGAACTTTCAACAAATATGTACAAGTAACTAACATTAGTATTCAATCGATGCTATCACTGAAAACTGCTGTTACCCTTAATATTAAGTATTTCCCTGTTTTTATTCTATTCCAAATTTCAATACCTACTGAATATTCATGGACAAAATAGTTATAATATAGTACGGAATGTGCAATATTGTAGCCTTTTAGAAAAATAACAAACAAATAGTTCACATTCCATTAGCAAACAGAGCGGACCATGATCAGACGGCTCCTATAGTAGCCGTCTGATCTGGGTCTACTCCGTTTGCAAATGCGTGTATATACCGGTATTAGGGAAAGGGTTAATAGTACTAAACAAAATTGTAAAAGGTTTCCAACTTACTTTTGGAAACGTGAGTCGCCGCGGGCTATAGCGCCACTTGGGACGCCACATGCAATGTCCATGGAAACTTTGTCATTGATCACAAACGGTCCATGGCAATCTGCATGACAATGCTCATACAAAGGCTGGTATATTAAGAGCATTTTACTGTTCACTCTGTTCATCAACTTTACATTCCTGAAATAAATGGTTCGAAATTATGGAGTCCTTATGTATTTTCCGGTTAAATAATGTATGGTAAATTTGCTACAAATATTAATCCAGCCTTGCATGCTTGATAAATAAGGTATTCCATATTATACATTATAAATATTCTGAATATTGGTGATCATTCGAATGCAAAAGTAGAAATGCAAAAAGAGAACATTGCAGACTCGGTTTAGTGAGTCTGCTCATGAGTAGTAATTAAAAGTGCAACACTACTCACGCCCCCCTAGCACCGTCTTTAGTAGTATTTATTTTTCAAACCTAATAACAAACATCAAAATTAATTATCCCGAAGTAAGGTCTAGCTAATACGGCCACTCAAATGCCGTTCTGGATATATTTAAATAAAACAACCGGTATCTTGATGCAGTTATGCAGAACGCTTCTTTGCCATGCATTTAGCTACTATTATATACTTGTTTTTTCAGATTTATATGTTAACATGTTAATATGGTCGCACTAGGGATACGTTGCATACAACACATGTTACGGATAACCTTTATCGACATCACTATGACATCATTATGTCATCACTAAATGATCCAAATACTTGTCATTGCGTGATCTAAACCCAGCAAATTCGACAATTAACCTTTGTCTTATACTCATGCGTAAGATATGGTGTCACATCTTACTTTTTTGTTTTCGATAATTTGAGTTTTGGCTTTACGGCACTGCCATTGTGTTGTAGGTGTTGAATAGGTAAGGATCAATTCTATGTGTATGTGTGTTGTATATGTGAGTATGAGCGCTCTTATTTTTGCTGTGAATCAATGTCTGTAAAGTCAAGCGAAATGTATTGAGGTAAGGCGTTGTGTGACGTCGTGTCTTATCATATTCTTCCATAAGATATGACGTCCCAAATTCCAAATATCCTGGGACGTCCAATTAGTCCATATTTGACAGAAACAGATGACCAATCGTTTACCTCATAGAAACACCTGTTCACATATTTGCAAACAGAGTGGACCAAGATCAGTAGGGGGCGTCTGGCCATGATCTGTTCTGTTTACTTATGAATTAGTGATTAATGACCCGACCATCCAACATAATTTATGTCGCACCTGGTCTCAAGTTGGAAATCGAAGACCAAAACCGATATGTTTCGTTTAATCTGCCGTTCTAATCTCATTTGAACATTTGCCCTTTTTTGTCTAGTTTTCTTATATATGTATATAGCAATTTCCTTAAATGATTGTTTTTTAAGGTTTCTAGAAATTAACTTTTATTTACGTTGCACGTGTCTTCTTCAATGACCACTAAGCGTCCAAAACGTACACTGTGGATTTCCGTAAAACTGTTTATTATGTTAGTATATAATAAGTTTTGAATATATTTCTTTTAATCATAACACAAATTGTTTAACTTGCTAAGATGGCGAAATCGTTAATAAGGTAAAATTATGTGTGTTGTGGTTTAAAGGAAAAACGTTGTGATTTAAAGGAAACCCGTTTAAAATCTAAAGTATTCTGAGTTATGTAAAGTGATATATGATATTGTCCCTTACCATATATCTATACCGAATGAGTCGACTTTGAAATCCGTCTCAGACACTGAGACGTTGCTGTCCACTGTGACTGTACTCCTTTCACACCTGGAAACATTGTCCGTGTTGGAGACCACATTCACTCGTGGACGGATGCTGTGAAATATAAAGATTGTTAAGTGTTTGCACCGTAATTGCTAAATTGTCGACTGCAACAATTCTCAAAGTTATGTTTCAGCACACCAGGAGTGTTGATTTCTTTGGCTCCTGGTGCGGCATACTAGTGTAAGTAATAGATACAGTACGAGTCTTACTACCAAAGTGCCTTCTTACAACCGTTATCAGGACAGTTTGTTCGCATGACCGAAGACACGTGTCCGAGGCGTAGCCGAGGACACTTGTCTGAGGTCATGCGAACAAACTGTCCTGATAACGGTTGTAAGAAGACACTTTGGTAGTAAGACGAGTACATGTATCTTACTTGTACGACAGTACGTTGCAGACTTTTAATTTTGATTAAATATGAATAAAAATGAATATTTCACAAATAAGTACAAAATGTTTTCCCCTTGGTTCACCCAATTCAAATTACAAAGAAGCCGTTCGTTGATCTCTAAATAGCCACTGGCCACATAGTGGCTCGAGCAGTATCCTGCACGAGTAAATCGTGATCCGTGTTTCCAACATACATGTATCAACATTATAGCCGTTATCAACAGATCTGCAATCTACAGAGTTTAATTATTGGGTATGTCGGTTTATAGTAGAGGTAAGACAAATTCTGTGACACCTTTTGCTGATCACACTTTGCCTGATCTTAGTCTACTCTGTAACCCACATAGATAGGTTCTATATGAGTTGCCCGATATGGGTCTACACAGTAACTTACCTAAATAGGTCCTGTAGGAGTTAACTGACCTGTGTCTACGCTGTAACTCACTTAGATGGGTCTTACAGGAGCTGCCTGATCTGTGTCTAATCTGTAAACTACTTAGATTATTCCTATAGGAGCTGCCTGATCAGGGTCTACTCTGTAACTCACCCAGATCGGCCCTGTAGAAGCTACCGTATCTGGGTGTAATCCGTAACCTACACCAGGTCGATCTTCTATGAGCTGTGTGATCTGACTCTATTCTATAACCCACCAAGATAGGTTCTATAGGAACCTTTTGGTATTAGACTACTCTGTTTGTCACCTAGATAAATTCTGAAGAGCTGCCTGATCTGGGTTTACTCTGTGACACTATTCGAGTCGGCCAAACACGTACTATCTGATATGTGTCTACTCTGTGACACTATTCGAGTCGGCCATATACGTACTTTCTGATCTGTGTCTACTCTGTGACACTATTCGAGTCGGCCATACACGTACTATCTGATCTGTGTCTACTCTGTGACACTATTCGAGTCGGCCATACACGTACTATCTGATCTGTGTCTACTCTGTGAGTCACCCGGTTATGTCCTGTTCGACTGATATGGGTCTACTCTGTGTCCCACAGCAGACCAGTCCTGTAGGAGCTGCCTGATCTGGGTCTGCTCACTTTGCTGATATAATATTATAATTCACGTTATACAGTTTTTGATGTAGATGTAAACGCGTATTATTTTTAGCGACAATCGTGTTACGTTGTTAAGTATACAGCATGGAGCACGTGACATTGGGCGATACTACCAAATGCACGGGCTCGATCCTAGGTAGATAGGTTTTAACCACAAAAAATCACGTGCGTACAAAAGTGTCCTCTTACAACCGTTATCAGGACACTTTTTCAATAGCTTTGCTGGGGGTCTGTCGTACAACGTCTGTTTGCATAGTGTATCAATCGATCTCATTAATATTCAGGTAAGAAATAATGACATTATGCATATCATTTAGCTGGCCCTTTGATGGTATGTAAACAAAATAACTTTTACTGTGGCTGTGCTAGACCTAGATCTACCATCGTAAAAATAAAAATGGTTTTAACATGTGTACGGTGAAGATTCAACAACAATACCTCAAACTCCAACAAGGTATGGGTTTCTTTTTATATTGAGTCCATTGTTTGCCACAAAGACACTTACCTATATTGCAATTATATTTGGGGTGTCATAGGTTATTGATTACATGCATTGTTCTATAGGAGGTTAATAGATTATCAAAATGTCTGTCTGTTGCAATTATTCATTCATCATCGTGTTATCATACTTTGGCAGCATTATGAACAAGATATTTTTTATATTCAGTGTCGCAGTAACGCAAACCCAAATTCGCCCAGTCAATCACTCACTCAATCAATCAATCATTAACTCAATCAATCAAACAATCAATTAATCGAGAAATCAACCAGTCACTCACTCGTTCACTCACTCGCTCACATACTCAATCACTCAGCCAATTAATCACACTCACACCACCTAGTCACTCAAGTACCCACTCACTCATTCTTGCTTGTGCCGACCTTATCTTAATCGGCGGTCCCATGGTCATATCAATATCTTTCATCTCCCAGAACACGAGCGGTACGATCGTGAGATTTTGGTGGAGGGCGTATGAAGCGTTCATAGTGGCGTTCGTGTCCACACTCTGTTTGCTCGAATTCACTCTCCAGCCGTAAAATGAAATGTCATTCTTCACCGGCTGACCTATCTCATAGGATTGAGCTGCAAAACAAACAAATGGACAGTAAGGCTGGAAATGCTATGTATCGTTTGGAACAGTCACTTAGTCTATTGAAGCATTAGATAAAAATAGATTCGAAAGCAGTTACTTAGTGATAGTACGCAAACCATCAACGGGGCTGATGGGAGACACAACATGCATGCTTTGTTAAACGTCTTATTTGAAGCTTTTGGATAGTTTGGGAATTGAAATTCAATAGGTTAGCCCTACAATTTATACTGATACAAAACAATCATTATTACACATGCCATTATCAAAATTAAGCTGATATATGTTCATGATGTTTTAGTTTTACTTGAAGATCAATCAAGAATTGGTCAATAGTATCGTTTCACATGGAATCAGAATAATTAAAATCTAAAAGATCGTTGTACAAATAATGTCAACGTACATACAACAGTTGTTCCATCGAGGTTAAAGTCACCTTCGTAACTGGTCTCATTTTTTGTCATCGACGTAAGAAATACGTTTGTCTGACTGGTAAAGTTAACCGCCATTTTGATAGGCGGAAGTGAGGTGAAGATCGCCAAAGGAGTTTCGAATATTGTTGTTGAAGGAGTCGTCCACAGCGTATCCGACTTGGTCAATGTCGCTTCCTTGTTTGTGTATAAGCTGAATGACATATGTGATAATTTATTTAGTTAATAAACATTTCCCACAATGTAGACATATTTACAATCAGAGTAGATCAAGATCAGACAGTTATAGTTTTTCCAGCCGCATGGCTCAGTGGTAGAGCGTCCATCTGCGGTACGGAAGGTCGTTGGTTCGATCCCCGGCCGCGACAGACCAAAAGTCGTTAAAAGTTGGTACTAGGAGCTCCCTTGTCTACGCTAGACATTAAAAAGGACAGGTCGGCCCGGTGTCAGGATAATGTGACTGAATGGGGTGCCCCTGCCTGTGCCCGCGGCAGGGGTATTTCAGTGAGACAGTACTATAACTTGTCTCAAGCGGGTGTCATCTGCAAATAACTGAACTACTGTTGGTCGGATGTTAAACCCAACTCACTCACTCACTCACGTTCATGACAAAATGCTTCAGTGTTCATATGTCAATATGAGACTTCATCTACCTACTAATCGATTAACTCAATGTTTCATCAGGAACTATATACTCACCAAAACCATTTTACTCAGTCAACAGTTTCTCAATGTTTGAATGACTCGGGACTTATGCAGACAGCAGTTTTGCAGTAGGAAAATAGTAAACATGTTCACAAACGGGCTGCACAAACATTATTTTAAATTTGGTATACCATTGACTCAAACTAGATGAGCAGGGTCTGCTGCATTTGCGTTTGATATGATAAAGACTGTTCTACAGTTTGTGCCATGGTAAATAATTCTTCAGCAAATATGACCTTTGTAAAATTCAGTGAAGCAATGTACATATGGCCATAGGGGTTATGTCTGTCTACTGTAGGAGATAAAACGTTCAAAGCATTACCTGTAGTTTTGCTCGATGTGCGTGTTCATCTCCATCTGCATCTTGTATTTCTGTACAGCCGCCTCGTTATCTATTTTGAATATCTTCAGTTCGCTGTAATTAAAAGATGCGACATGAATGGAAGAGTTCTCAGATTACACGTATAGATGATCTTATCTAATTCATTATGTCATTTAGTTCATATATAGATATTCATGCAGAACTGGGTTTAACATACTATCTGATCGTGTGATTGTGTTTTGGGAAAATGTTTTTAACCCTTTCCTCCATAAATAAGCCTTTCTATACCACTGTAAAAGTCACCTGTTGAAACCATTGTGATAAATAGAGCATTCGCTTCTATAGGAGCAAATGCTTTATTTATCACAATGATCTCAAACTCCAAAATTCTAAAATGTTTCCTTTTCTCTAGTCAATGCTCTTTTGGGGTATATTTATTCGAAGTGGTTGGATCTAAACATAGCCAATGGAGGAATGGGTTAAGAAGATGATTTTTATTCTGCCAAAATCATCTTTTAGCATGGTACGATTAATATAACAATGCGCCGTATGAGAGCAAAGTTAAAAATTAAACAACAAAAACAAGAAGAATACAAGCTCGTAGTTCCCATTACATTTGAAATGAAAACATAACAGGTTTGTACTGGAAGAAAATATAGATAAACATATTTCTAGACTTACAAATAATACGATATCTGACTGTATCCGTGGCAATTTAGGCAGCGGAACAGGAAATCCTTGCCATCATATGTAATGTTCTGTTCTGTGTCTGTTTCTGGTTGATATTTCCCGGTCCGTTTGTAAACATTAACAACTCGTTCTTGCTGTACATGTACAGTAGAAACTTTCTACATTAGCCAGTCATGTAAATGAATTACCTAAAGGTAATAGCTTAACTCATTTATTCCCACGTTACTTGAAAAACACTCGTCTACATGCCATTGTGGAAGGTTCACATTTTCATGTTGAGGAGACAGCTATCAAAATGTTTGTTTGAACAAGCCATTGACATCGGTAGTTTCAGCAAACAGGGCAGACCCTGATCAGAGGGCTCCTGAAGGAGTCATCTGATCTCGGTCTACGCTGTTTGCGTACGTCCGGTATAAGGAACACAGGGCACAAATGGGTTAAGACAGTAATATCTATTAAGAGGCTTGCTACATCTTGAGTCTGCATTATGCGAACGACTGCCGTTAACCTATCATTGACAAGTCTGTATGTGTATGCCTTAGTAACAACTTTTGAAGGAGCTGTCTGATCAGGATCTGGCGTGTTTGTTTAATAGATACATTGTGGGGCATTAATAGTCCTGAAGCTATATAGTTTGTAAAATCAATTAGTATTTCTATTGTGTAGAGTATTGCATGACTAATGACCAAGTAGATGGTTAACACTTTCAGTGCTGCATATTCAAGGTGGAATGATCTATCATATATAGTTTATCGATGAAGTCCATTTCGTATGAATGGGTTTAATTTGCGAGAGGATTCAGAATCGCAAACAGTGCAGACACTGATAAGAGGACCCCCTAGGAGCCATCTGATATGGGAATACATCGTTTGCTAATATCAAAGCAAAGCAACCCTTTTCTCTATGAATATTAATGTTAGAAATAATGATTTCTCACATAACCGCCCTTTTCTCCGGGTTAGAACAACGGGTTAAGGTTCCTTGATCAGTAACATGTGTAAGAACACTTTAGAACATATATGACGTCTACGAGAAATCAATGTTCATTAAAACCACAAAAACACATTGTTTTAGTTATGGAAAAAAATAATCTGATGCTTCTAGTCTTTTAAGATAAAATGTTTCTAAACTCTCCAAGAAAAATATTATTAAGCTCGCCAAATGCTCGTTTAATATTTTCTTAGGCTCGTTTAGGAACATACGATATTAAAAGACAACTTGTGACATCAGACAGCCTATATCATAAATATAAATTAACTGATTGATTTATAATGGCACCATGAATAATACTTTTCCTTATCATGGCAAAATCTGAAGAATCAGATCTAAATCATTTCATAGAATAACAGAGCTGACCCTGATCTGCAGGAGCGGTCTGATATGGGTCTGCTATGTTTGCAAAAGCGATGACGCGTATTTACCGAGAAAGGGATTAGTGTGCCAAATAAACCACATAGTAATATTTATAAACTTTATCACAGACACATAAGTATAGGTAAAATGTCAGTCACATAAAGTCATTTGGCTTTCTTAAACAAAATCTAGAGTAAGAACTAGCATTGATCTAAACCACGCTCTTTAAACTCTGATCGAAATCAAACGTCAAGTAAACCGATCTTTCATGACTAAGGACCCAATTTGTTTGACGCTACAGCCTATTTTTAGTGTTCCAATAGCTTTAACGAATCGGGGTAGGGGTAGTTTAATTTGTTGATGGCGTGTTTGAATGTTTGTTTGTATATGAATTGTATGACGCTTTCTAGTATTTCAGCCACATCCCAAAGTCCTGCTAAATACGCGTGAATACCACACGGATTGTCCGTGTATGAAATAATGTTATTGTTTGTACACAGTAGGCCGTCGGCCTACCATAAAAATTGTTTTCAAATGTCATTACATCAAAATGAACATAATGATTTTTGAGTCATGGCAGAAACTGAACAATAATATATTTATTTAATAAGCAAACAAAGCAGACCCTGATCAGACAACTCCTACAGGAACCGTCTAATCTGTGTCTACTCTGTTTGCAAAGGCATGAACATGTTTTAAGTACTACGAGGAAACCAAACCTCTGCACCGTTGTTGTTGAAGGGGATGTTCGAGGAGAACGATGCGTTCCACTTGATGTTGTTAAGGGTCTTGTGTAAGGGATTGGAGAGGTACCGTCTATGGCGTGAAGGGGCCATCTTCCCCTGTTCGTAGTGCACCTTTATTGTGGCGTCTTCAAATATATCAAGCGGTCTGAAACGCCGAACAGTCCAAATTTATGTGCATATCATCATCATAATTATGTCAGTAGCAATCTGCTAATGTTCTCACCATCTGTATTTTTCTGAATGGTTGCTTAATGCAGTACGGAAGTTTTGCAGAACTCCTATAGGAGCTTTCTGCATACACGTTGTCCTGCATTAAGCTGTCAACAGCCACCATGGCTCATAATTGTGACTTTTTCGTGAACTCATTGTCATGCATTTGCAAACAATGCAGACCCCTATCAGACGGTTCCTGATGTAAGTCGTATGTTCAGGATCTGCTTAGTTTTCTTGTGGTTTCATATAGAAGTGAGTGTATAGTTTCTGCCAAGGAAATACATTCCTGTGCACATGCGTTGTTACAAATTTTCAACTCATAAATATTCATGATGTCATTAATTTCACATGAATATGCAACAGGGGAATTGTTAAACAGAAAGACAACGATTGAGTCGTTTCATTTGGGTACATTGTGCAGTAGCTAAAGTCTAGCTAAAGTCTAGCAGGTCTAGCTAAAGTGGCGACATTATTTATTAACATAGTAGGCGGTAACAGCAGTTGGTTGCTTAATGCAGTGCAAACGTGATACAGAAAGGTCCTATAGGGACTATATGTGTCACTACTCCCTGCACTAAACTACCACCTGAATTAAACTTCGAGGTTGTATTACAGAGACTTTACTGTACAGTAAAAGCCCTAAACCGGAAGTAAAAGAATATTTCAGATTTTTAAGCAGATGGTTGCTTAATTAATACACGATGAAGGTGTACGCAGCAGTATCATTTGGGTGTTTTCTGCGTGACTTCCACACTGCAGTTACCACCTGTCTTATAGACCGGCACTGGTACAACTTTTATTGTCAGTGTCATGAGTCTATGTTCGTTCTCATGCTTTTGATTGGTCAGATTTGAGCCTATGGCTCAAATCTGACCAATCAAAAGCTTGAGAACAAACTCAGAGTCAACTAAAAAGCTTTATAAGCATGGACTTATGTTTAGAGGGATACTGTATTTGCAAATGCACAACGTACAATGCGCAACTGTTAGGTCGTAACTATATTTAATATATACTTATTATAATGTGCATTATATCTCTATTTGTATACATTGTTAAACTTTTGAATGCTGAATATTCTAAGTGGAATCATCCATCATTGTTTGACGATATAGTTAATTCAGTATGAAAGGGTTTACTTTGATATATGATAAACAATGTAGACCTTGGCAAGAGGACTACGAGAGTAGCTCTTTGATCTAAGTCTACACTGGGGGTAAATGCATGTACAGTCATTTTCCGTATTCAATGGTTAAAAAAAGTTCTAACCATACTCGTTTGAGTTAACATTTGCAAACACCACAGGTGGTCCAGATGAGACACAGAGTAACTCGGCATCTAATCAGGATCCAAACAGATTGACACTTTGACTAGCTCTACATCAAGACTAGAACTAGCTTAAGAATGCATTACCTTGAGAATTACATCGGACGACAGTTTTTGTAATCGACAATATCTTAATAGACAAAGCGTTAATACAGTAACGTCCCGCCAATGCGACATAATTTTATTACCATAGAAGGTAAAGATCAGGTGGATGCTTAATGCAGGGCGAAAGTAATACAGAGAGCTCCTATATGAGCTATCTGCATTACGTTCGTCCTGCATTAGGCTGTTACCTGTTTTGACTTCTTTAGAGTGATTGTATTAGCGAAACTTTACTGTATGTTAATGTCTGATTACAACTATAGTTGTATTGTCTACTGAGTGTATGGATTGAGTCATAAGGGAACCATTGACTGTTTAGCAGTGCATGCAAGCTTGATATTTACTTTGATAGTTTAAATGCATTGTCGAGGTGCACATACTTGAAACAGGTCCAATGTAAACAATGCAATTGTGCAAGCTGAAGTGGATATGCTCTCCGTGTGAGAAGTCTAACGTCATTCAGTAGTATATGGATATACACTTGCTACAAGTATTTTCAATTCAAATATGATGCGAGCCGCAAGCATTTCTATTTTAAGGTCAGTGCTTTTATCCAGTTTAAGCGGAGAGGTGACGAGTTCCTTGAGAATGGGTTATCAAGTAGAGGCCATGGTAATAGGGAAAGCCTGTCAATAAGTTTTTAATTCATTTAAATCTTTATTACAACCAATGACCGTGACACTCTTCTTCATTACGTGCATTATACCGTATTTGACAAACAGTGTAAACCAAGATCAGACCATTCCTCTAAGCTATTTGTATGTTTGCTTTATATAGTGGAAAGTTTCATCACATTTAGAGGACATATATACACATTTTGAAGAGGAAAATGACGCTGAATTGCTGCCTTAAATAGGTAATAATAAAAATATTGCAGGTGTGGTAATAATATACAGACACCGATCAGCAGTTGAGTTTCAGACGATGCGACTAGTCAGCGTTTACTCTGTTTGAAACTCATCAGCATCGACTCATTAAATTTTTATCATACCAGTTTATCCGAGTCCGATCAACGTGTAAGATAACCTAGGATTATATTAGCCGTTTCCCTCATAGAGGCACCTTTGAATACTTGCAAACACAGTAGACCCTGACCCTCAGACAGGTCCTAGAGGAGACGTCTGACCAGAGTCTGCTCTATTTCTCAAATGCACATATGAAGATCTACATCTACAGTTTCTGAAATGGCCAGACATTCTCTTTTGTTCATAGGCCATTACAAAGGGCCGGTAATGAATTTCAGTTAAAACAGTTGATGAGAGTCATTAATTATTTAATATATTGATCAGGTAAAGTACAAACATATTGTTTGTAATATATCGAAAGCAATTTATTTTATTCGGTGGCGTTTATCATTTTATTGTCATGAAACAACTTACCCGGCCAGCGTTGTTTGCACTTCAACTACACATTTCTTCGGGCGTTTCAGCGTTTCTATCTTTGCGTAAATACTGGTGGACCCCGGCTTGAGCGTGTTGTGGGCACAACCCCATACACCACTGCCCATGATGATCTGACCCGGGGACCATTCGACGTCTGGTTCGTCCTTCTTCAACGCTACTAGAATTTTGTTATTCTTGCACAGTACTCTCTGCAATACAGTTCACACAGCTGCGCTCTTCTCTTGCATGATAAAATATTACCAATACCATTTAACCATTCGCTTGCTGAATTTTAAAATACATTTCTCCTTCTTTACCCATGTCCTGTTGTATAATTACATATATATTCACTGTGTAGAAGTATTTCGCTGTGCAGTCACTGGTTGCACAATCAACTTGTCAATAGTGCAGACCCTGATGAGACAGCTCCTGCAGGAGCTGTCTCATCTGGGTCTTCACTATTTACAGGTAGGTATATTGACGCGATTAGCAAGCGAATGGTAAACTCATATACTGCAAAAAACGTCCAAATAAAACCTGTAGCCCATTCATGTTTTATGTGAGGGGTTCCTTCAACTTTAAGACATATTGGTGAAAACGTTCGATATTGATAGTTATAGCTTAATTGGTTCATTCATAAACACTCTGATCTGGATCTTCGTCGTTTGCGTATGCCTTGTTAACCCTTCACTCCATGAATATTTATTTACAAAATAATGACATCATTATTATTAAATTTTATAATGGTACATGAACACCATGACAGAAATTGTATAATCACGTCTATATAATTTCATTAGCAAATGTCCGATCAGATGGTTCCTACGAGAGTCTGATCTGATCTACTCTGTTTGCATAAGCGTAGATAGGCGTATCTAAGGAGAAAGTGGTAAACCACCATGGTTAAAGATAAAATGATCTGCATAAGCTTTATGTTTAGCGATTAAGTCTTACCTGATGAATATGTAAGAAGTAAGACATTTAACCGATAATTAGCTGAGATCTTATAAAAGTGCACGGACACACTTTTTATTTCTTTGCAGACACTTTAGAATTTGAAGCAAAAAGAATAGACCCTGATCATACACAGGCCGTCTAATGTGGGTCTGTCCTGTTTGCAAAGGCGTAAAAATGTGCTTGTATGAGGTATGAGTAAAATGTTATTGGTCTCATTTATTTCGGAATGCCCAGGATATAGGTCATCACATTGTCTGCTGAAAAAAAGCTCTTCTAAATGTCCTTGAAAGTGGTGATGTCCTTGAAAGTGGTGATCCAAAGTGATTCTGCCACATGTTTTGCTTTTAAGATTAGACCGAGTATCATCCTGGGTCACAACTCGGCATTCATTTCTCATGGTCATAGACGAGACAATATAAACCTTGATATATGAAGCCTGCTTCTCTTCTGATTTTCAGTAAACATTTTACCAATTCACCTCTTCTCACGTATGATCAGAATCTGCACAATCTCAACGCTTCATTTACGGGTGGCCCAAACGACCATTTTTGATCTTCAATGTTCTCTACCCCTCTTAAATATTATTCACGGTGCTATAAGAAGGAGATTCCCTCCATATGGTTTCCATAAATTCTTCATGGCTTTCCATTGGGAGACTATAATCAAAATCTTCGAAAGCCTATTCTCTCTACTAAAGACCCCCAGAAAAATCAAATTATCAAACGATGTGGATTTTGTATCAATGTATTGAATCTTAAGTATATTGATCCTAGACCTTTCTGACCAATCCTAGTATAAGATAAAGGGTGAAACGATCTTATAAACAGTACAGCTGCTGCAGGAGCCGTCTAGTCAGCGTCTGCTATGTTTGCTATGAATAACAGTAATTACAATTTTTACCAATGCCAAAAATACGTGATATGTACATATGGCGGTACAAAAATTCAGGTAATAAATATTCATGATTTTATTATTTCTTACATGAATATTCACTTGAGAATAAATTAATATAAAGTTAACAGTTAACATTACCTTCACCGATATTATTTTGTCCAGATCAATAATGTTGGAAAGTTTCCCCTTGCATTCCAATCGTAACTTTCCGCCAGTTTCCGCCTCTTCCATTTGTAAATCGTTTTCGAACATGGCATCGTTGTCGTGTATCTCTGCTCCTTTTATCAAAGCCAATGAGAACGCAAGTAGGATCAAAATGGTACTGTAATTGGCAGACATATTAAAATACAAATTCTATCAAACTACATTTGACAGACCCGTCCTTCTACACTGGTGTTCGACTCTATATTTATTAGCAATTTAAATTTCAAACGGCAGCGATTTTCTTCTTTTGGCATACTTTGTGCGTGATAAAAGAAAACTGGTGCGTGTAACTACTGAACTGAAAACAATATATATATAGATTCAATAGAAATGACTAGGAAGTAACAGAACTCTCTGATTGGTTAAGCCTTACAAAACAGGCGTCTACCAATCATACTCTGGTTTCCGACGATGTTCTTCTGTCCAGTGCAACACTTCTTTAAAACCAAGCTTAACTTTAAGACGGATTTCGGCAAATTCGAAGTTTGTCTTTAAAGATTGTTCATATTTCCCTGTATTTGTCATGATTGCATAAACATTGTGCAAATATGTAGGATAAGTCTACGATTATACTTATATTTGCAACCATGTTCCCTTTCAAGCAGTTACTACTGTTGCTGCTGCTACAGCTACTGCTCTTTAAGAGCGCTTATGTGTTGTACTTTGAAGCTGGATTCGATCACCACTACACCTACTCTTCGGAGTCTGACATTCTTGGACTTCATAATGTCACAACGATTATAAAGGTAAAGTATATGAATATTCTTGTATTGTTGCTCATTTTAACCCTTCTCTTGCTGAATTTTAAAATACATTGTCCTGTTGTATAATTACATATATCTTCACGGTGTACAAGTATTTTGCTGTGCAATCACTGATGCGGAGTACACTGGTTGCACAATCAATTTGTAAATAGTGCAGACCCTGATGAGACAGCTCCTGCAGGAACTGTCTCATCTGGGTACTCACTATTTACAGGTAAGTATATTGACGTGAACAGCAAGCGAAGGGTTAATAAACATAGTGAATCTAATGACGTTATAGAGAGCTGTACCCTTTGAATATGGGTTCTATTATGGTAAACAGTGTAGTTCTAGATCAGGAGGAGCACTGTGCCATCCAAAATTCTCTTGCAAAGTATACCCTATCGTGCTGAACGGACTGTATCGATAAACAATGATGAAGCATTCCATGTTGAAAATTCAGCACTCAGAGTGGCAAGCCCCATCTTAACCCTTTAAAAGTACAAAAATGAGTCATGCAGGAAACGCCACATACAGAACAAACAGTCGCCCGAACATCAACACAAGGAAACAGCAAATGTACATAACTATAAAAACAACAAGAGACGCAAAAAGACAAAACAAACATGCAATAGGGGGAAGATGGAAGTACCGCCTTGGAACGGTCAGTGACAAAAGTCACTGGGGGGGTTAAACCGGTTTATGGGCGTCTCTTATTCCACTTATTCCATCCCCACCCTAAAAGACAAACAGTGTAAATAAAGGTATCCCCTCTTCGACTAATCGACAACAACCGCGACGGCAAATACAGTGGTAAAGTGCATGTATAACAAAAACATTTAAGTGAACAAACTGTATCCACCTATCGCTAGTGTACTCAATGATTGAGCTGCAAACAGAGTAACTGTAGAAAAGTAATAAAGGGTACGACAAAAACGAAATAGTACAGATATCCGACGTTCTCCTTCCATTTCTGGATTTAAGAGGTCGTCCCCATAGAGTGCTAACCCTTTCTTGTCGACGTACATGCAAAGAGGCCAGCGTGATTGCCAACTGTAAAAGGGTTCACAAAAAACCTTTAAGTCAGAAGAAATGTTTGTTTTACGACTTAATTTATAAATGTTCCTCCCGCCGAGTAAATTGCAATGTTTTACTTCAGCTTCGAATCCGCTCCGTGAACCAGCCAACCACCGGGGGTTCCTTGTACATGCTGATGGTGGATAGTTTTGTTCAGCGCTCAGAGAAAGGATACGGTAAGAAACAGAGTATTTGACACGTACATGTATACGTTACACCTTACTAGCTAACATTTGATGTAAATGTAAACCGTTTCAAATAATGGTATGTGCTCTGTATATATGCAGAGGCAAACGCAAAACAAAACTCCTGCTTTACTTTTGCTAATTGTTTGTATAGATGTTCGGAATTACCGAGCAAAGTTTTCTAGTATAGGAATAAAAGGGTAAACGCAATCCATTGCGACCAGTGAACGCATAAGCATGAGCGTCCTTAACAGCAAGTGGTTGTTGTATAGTTCATGTTTATGTCATGTAACGCATACGCACACAGAGTACATCCAGATAGATGGCTTATGTATTAGCCGGCTGAGCCGAAATTACTATAACGCGATCAGATTGCTCAAGCACGTACCGTCTGGTCGTTTAGCTTCTGAAATTATATAGATATGATTCGACTGTTTCCCTCATGATGAATGGTTCATGTGTTCATTTACCCTTATAACGATAAAATTAATTAATATTCGTACATATAATGTTTTCACTTGATAATTTATGGAGTAGCGGGTTTTTGCAGAACAAAAGTAAGGAAGAAGCTCATTAATGAATTGAGCTACATGTACCGTCGGACACTTGTCTCTTTTCTATCAGAATGTCAGTAGGCGGTCTTTTTGCACGGACAGAGCAATCGTTATGATTTATACATTGTCTTTGTCACTGAAGGACTTATTGAACGACCAATTGTGTGTGACATTTATCATTTATTTTCAATACGCAACGAGTTTCAAGAAAACGACAGAATCCAAGCTCTGATACATATATCAGTAGGACATATAATTAGTATTTAGTAAAACGTTATGTTCAGTACCGAATGTATTATGTCGTGCGCACTTCTTACTATCTTGAGAACTCGGCTTATTATTTCTTACGCGCGACGTCATTGTCCTGCCCTCAACTTATTATGACGTGCGCCCGACTTATATAAGTTAAAATCATCGACTTACTGCAATTAGAGTCGTACCATTTCGTGTTCATCTTGCATTCCTACTGTCTGTCTGTAACCTGCTTGTTTTCATAGCCGAAAGTGGGAAATGACTCTTCTGATAACCACTCATTTTCTTCAGAATATATTCACTATGTTAGATTCAATTGTTGTTGTACAGGCTATAAGTGTGCCTTCGATATAAATATTTAACCTTCTCGGGGGGGGGGGGGGGGGGGGGGGCTTGTAGGAACATCGTATTCTTTTAACGAGCACTCTGAGTATGAATTAACTCTTAACTCCAAATATATATAAGAAATTAAGATATCATTAATACTAATTAGAATAATTGTTATAAAGCACATGTGCGCAGGATGTTGTGACCATGGCAGACACTGTAGACTCGTGTTTATATTCTATCATAAACAAACAAGAGTAGATCCTAATCAGACTACTTTAACAGGAACTGTTTTCTCTGTTCGCAACGGCACAGTAAACAGGCTTATTTATGGAGTAAAGGATAAACTCAACTACATATAAGTGTATACGTATGGCTTAAATAAAGACAAACAGGCTGTAAAAACCAAATAATTTGTGTAACCATGAACAAGCACTTGACAGTGTCGCTTATCCCATTCTAATGAGTCGGTGGTTACATATTCCATACTATAGATATAAATTAAAATACACCATAAACTTTGGATGAATTTAAACCACATTCTAGCAGTAACTATTGGGTTCTCAAGATTTAACTGACTGCAGTTCATTTTACAAAATAAATATCTATTACACATTCAACTATATATAATGAATACCTTTTACTCTTACAAGAATATTGACATTGTTTTAAACGATTTGGTGCTATCTATACTGTATGCTTTATATAATATGGTAAAGTAAGACCTCGTTAATGCGACCACATAATTTATTATCATAGGATTAAAACTATTAATCATGGATGTTCATTAGTTTAAAGCACCTGAGTACAGGACGTTTTGGCCATGACGGACAGAGTAAAAATCATCTTTATAATACATGTATCGTAAGCAATCAAAGAAGACCCTAATCAGACGACTCGTATTTCAGGAGTTATTTGATCTGAATCTGTGCAATTCGCAAAGGCGTAGAGAGGCGCTTTTATGGAGTAAAATGTTAATCCAACCACATACGAGTATATACGTGTATGATTTACAATGGCAGTCTTGAGGAAATAAGGCCAGAATGTGCAAATAATTCACACAAATAACAACAAATACCATGCAGAAAGGTGTGTACGTTATGATTTGTTCCAATGGAATAGATACGTTGCAGTCTGGAACCATTTGTATAGCACACAAAGTCATTTTAAATTGGTAAAAGTCCACTTAGATTGTTTTGTAAAGACATTCCAGTTCCAGTTTACTGCCTGCTATACATACAGTATGTATACGCACACAAAAAGGAGCTTTCTGATAACATTTGCCCTGCAGTAAACTAACACTCGCTTTTAAAATTACAGCATTATACTTATTTTGAGTGGTTGTTCATAGATATGTAAATATATGTGAGAGTATTTATGGCTTCTTAGTTTACACTGTATGTGTAAAAACACTACTTCCAATGAAATTGGGTAGGGGTTCACGATACAACACAACTCACGATACAACTTTTAGGATTAAGCGTTCTGTAAGACTTTAATGTATGTATGGTATTAACATTCATCACACATATCCAGTCCAGTGGCTGATTTCTGCTGCGGTGCATATTGGTCGTCTAAACTGTCAACTATGATAGCATATTATTTTAGATACTGGCTAGTGTCAAACATTGCAGACAGCGTGGCGAACATTGTTTGTAAAATGTGAGCATCCACAATTCAGGGGTATATATAAGGTGCTTAAAATAAACGTGTTGTTATTAATTGCTCCTTCATTTCTCCATAAAACCCTATGTTATGACTATTCTTTTGAATCGTCTCGGAGAGGCGATTCTAAAGACTATTCACATCATAGTGTTTGGTAGAGACATATAGTATTATTTGACATAGCTCAATTATTGTCATAGCTAGTCGTTTGCCCGCTGATGTCTTTGTGAAATAGCTCACAATGAAATATTTCACAATGAGGTATGTTTAAACAAAATCGATTCGTTGTGGAATAAATATGTTGTTCGCTAAAATTCCTATCGGCTTTTCTTTACCCGTGATTAACATTGTTTTGTGTAGGTGCATATCTCGTTATGACACAACGAAAATAGTTGATTGTGTACCCCCTACTGTCATTATGAAATTATATTTCTAAAAATGTTTAACTGTATTAATTTTCGACATGAAAATAGGTTTTCTGTTCAAACTACTGTCTGTTGCATTTCTTCATGCAATTATTCGAATGTCACTTACACTGACACGCAATAAACAGTGTAGTTCTATATCAGATGGATCGTTAAGGAAAGTTCTGATCAGGGTGTATACTTTTTTATTCACAAATAATATTTAAAAACCTCATCCGATAAAATAACATTTGCCAAATAATCCCAATCACATGAAAATGTAATTAGTTCATAATACGTACTATGCCACTGTACCAAAGACACTAGGCCTAACCGTCGTTTTCGCTCACTCTTCTTACATAATATTTGTCGAATTTCAAACAGCTTGGACCTTCATTAGATACATAGGTACTCGGCGATTTGATTTGTTTCCAAAGTATATTTTTATTACAATCTTTATATTAATTATTGATCTAATGACAAATCATACTTTTGAAAAACTACTGATCGAGTTTCAAAGAGCATGGATACCCAATGAGACGATGAGTTATCGACATGCATTAAGCTATCACATGTCTTAAAGTCTCAGTTTTTAACCTCTTGTTAATGGTAGATTAAGACAGACAGGTTCTACTGCATATGAAGTATAGGGTAATATTGGCAAATGTTGCTTCTTGCCAAAACATGTTTTGATATTTGAACCATTTACTTACGGTATTTAGTCAAAATTCATATCTGGCGACAATCGTCATAGTTGGACGTGTGAGAAAAAAGATGGCCTGCCTGATAATTGATTTATGTTTGTACCACTTCCAATTGCCAATCATGCATTTAAATTACTACCTTAGTATCCAACTCTGACGGTTTGAAAAGCTTAACAAGCAAATTTGACACTATTGTTTTATAAATTGTTAGCAATAGGTATAAACTCCTGTTGGGAAATACTATATAATATTGCTACAAACATGCATGACCTGTATTGTGATGTGACGATTAGCTGTATTGTTCAAGTCCTTGAATAAAATTATGTTCTGTTCTATAACATTTTGGTCACTTAATATTCATAAAGTCATTGTTTCGTACTTACTTGTTATTGATACACGCAAGAAAGTGTGATAATTTCGGCTATCCGAGTATTGCCGATTACCGTAAAGTTAGGACTTATGATAATTTTGCCGTACTATATTTAGTACATGTATAACTAACACAAGGTCACTTGCGGCTGTGATCGCAAAGATGTATTTTAGAAGCACGAATTCAGAGTATGTCAGTTAAAATTGTTGTCTTAGTTTAGTTTACCCTTATCTTAATGTCTTGCTTAGCGCGAATATCAATTGCAAAAGGTCTGCATCCAATTGAGCCGCTAATAAATTCAGCACCTCACCAGGATCCGCACTGTTTTACACTCGATTAGTATTGTTTTCAAAAGTTTGAACGGAATCAAACAAAATACAACAGATCAGAACTATAACAGCAGGATAAAGATTTGTGACATTGCATATTTACCTTACAGTTCTAGATATTTTAGATTAACCTCAACCTTAAACATTTGAATGCGGGAGACAGGTTTACTGGCGCATCTGCAAACACTGTAGACTCAGATCAGACGGTTCTTAGAGTCTGCACTGATAGTCATTAATATTATGTATCGAATTTAAGCCTTTTTCAACTGAGATGACTCTGTAGGTATACACTAATGAGCTATTCTTTTAATTCAGCTTTTATATAGTTGAATTAACCATTGTCAAGCAAAGCGCGATCTCACCAGCATTGGTTAACATTTAAATCAAGATGAGACGCAATATAAATCGGGGTCTCTTCAGGGTCAAAGCTTTTGATACACGATCCGTAGACTTTAACATTGCAGGAGATCACATTTTGGGCCGACAATATTTTTGCAGCAAAACGATGGATCCTTTTTCAGCTGTCTCATTGTAAATAGTATACACCAGTATCACCACTGCGTTTTCAAGTTGACTTGTCATTGTTTAGCAGCAGCTAACAGTCCTCTACATTTATCTGATCAAATGTTGTGCCGAAATGCGGTTTCATATGGATCTAGGGCAAATACTGATTGTGTCTCTCCAAGTGCCAATATATATTTAAATACCCCCACCAAAACAGCGTTGTGGTGTCGCTAACTACATATGACGTAATTGAAAAATGTGACACCTTTAATGGCAGAATACATATTCATACATGTCGAAGACCGACAATAAGTTGTGATACGCTAGATTATTTCATGCGCTACAATAATATTAAATCTTTACCTAATATTTATTCACGTATTAAGTATTAATGGCTTTTTTGTATTAATTGCACCGTGAATAAAGGAAAGTTTGACCATGGCAGCAACTGTAGAATCAGACTGATATGATTCAATAAGCAAACAAATATCCTACAGGCCCATTCTGTTTGAAAAGGTGATAAATGACGCATCTATTAAGGAAATGGTAAGGTTTTTTCATTGCCTGTGTATGAATATAGGTATACAATTTAAACTATACGTTTATACCCACAGTTGCTGATAACCCATTACACTGGAAGCTAGACCACAAGTAAGTAATACTAAATTGATTCAACCATTGATTAGTGACTTATTATATGTCCAAGACAGTTTTAATTATTCAGCAGATTAAGGATTAAGACTTGTAGCAAATGATAGTATTGTTACTGATTACAAGTTCGTACAAGTTATAAAAAACACACATTCCAAAGTTACCAAACGCACGTGTTTATCATAGTTTCTCACGGCTATTCATTTTAACCTAACCCTTAAGCTGCTGAATCTTAAACACCGGTCCCTCTCTTCCTGAATACTTTTTAAATAAAAGGATGTGTTGAAAGCAATCGCTGATGAAAATGATTTTTATCATAAAGAGTGCAGGGCCTGTTTGTATACGTCTTATATACTCGGTTCCCACACATTAAGGCTAAGTCTCGTTCGCATGTCATTGACTATTTTTAAGTAATGTATGTGTCGTCTACAACATGTGACGTCTGCTACAAATCCTTAAGTGTGTGTGTGTGTGTGGGGGGGGGGGGGGGCTTTTTATATCGTTCTTTCAATATCCATGATAAAGGTGTCAAACAGTTTATATTTTGATGATACGCCAATTTATTCAAATCTGGATCCAAAGTGTTCGCATAGCTCGTTAACGAATCGCTAACGCGCAACAAGTTAAGGGAGCTATATGAATTGCCTATTGCCGATATAGGTTAATCCCGCTTTTTGCAATCTGACGTGTAAACGCTGTAACCCATCACGTTCCAACCCGTTTGGCACTCGGCCAATAGTTTCTCAATAGCTTGATCGACTCGAAGGCAATCAAAATTGCACCTGATCCAAAATTTAGCAGACATGGCTGTTTCAGACCGGGATAAAGACTAAGTTTAACCCTTTCGAATCCAATGCCGGATCTGTGATTACCTATGCAAGCAGTTTGGATCCAGATGAGACGCCGAGTACCTCTCATAAGGATCCAAACTGTTTGTTACTGTTACTATGTCTTTGAAACAAAAATGAAGAAAATAAAAAAAAAATTGTAGCAGACGACAAAGTTAGCAGACAACAGAGTTTGGCAGTGAAAGCGCTAAGCAGCATTCTTCATATTTACCTAAAATAATATATGTTTTTAATTAAAGAACATACACTGTCTACACAGGATTATATCTAAATGTATATAGAAAAAAGAAAAAATACAAGATCTCACTAAAAGATCAAATTTGTCTCAAGGGCCACTTCCTTATTCAGTTTTGAAACAACATAATTATATTAATGTTGTATATCTCGTTTGTGGTTTAACTGCTACCCGTCTATTTGTTGCCTGACTCGAATTTGCAAACAGCTTAGATCCAGATCAGACACTGAGTAATCCGGTGTCTCATTAGGACATTCAGTCAATAGGTTCTCAAACTCTTATCGAATTGAAAGAAGACAATACTGCATCAGCGCGGGATATGAGTTAATATAAATATAGAGATCTATTTCATACGTCTTTGTATAAAACAAGTTTCAAGCATCCCCTATGAATACAATGTATGCTGTAGGATCGAGGTGATTCAGAGCTTCTACAGAAGTGTCGAGTGTAATAAAAACCATTAGATTTACTGATTCAATATAATGAACATATAAACTGAACACATTTATTTCTTATATACGATTTCTCATTAAATTTTGTCAGGTACACTTACAATCAAATTGTACATAACCCTTAACCAATTTGATTTTTAATTCCTCATATTCAATTACAGTTTCCATTAAAATGTACATATAAATCGAACACTTTGATTTCTGAAATATGGATTCTTATTTCTAAGGTTTTTCTTCACTGTTGGCCATGAGGGTATCGTCACTCTTGTCCACTTCCATCCTGAATAGAAAGAAGAAGTGCTGTCCTTGAAAAAGGTTCTAGCCAGCACGCTATCAACCAATGTTCAGGTTAGTAAGCTTTAGGACACACGTAACCCATTTACTCCCGTCATCCCGTAACTGACATAATGGCAAACAGTGCAGACCAAGATTAGAGGCATCTTCTGATTATGCACTATTTACTCAGCCTGTTTACAACATCAAAAGAGTTTCAAAAGCTCACATTGATCACGTTTATCATAAATAATATAGGAACAAATGAATTAATCCATTTCTTCCGCACATAATATCATATATTAAGGGCCAGCTATACCCTAGGCCCCCTAAGCGGGATTTTATGACACCTATATCACTGTAAAACTTAATATATCCTCCATCGAACGTCACTTGTGGGATGTTATATGGATGCTGATTAAGCTTACAGTATGCGATTGATTATCTGCCCCTGAATTCTTAATATTACGTGTTTATGTTTTTGTATACAAGAGATTATGGAGTCCAAAATGACATGTTTTCAAACCACATTGCTGAATATTATTATATTTTATGTCGATCAACATGTTTGAAAAAGAAAAGATAACGTTGAACTGAATACAGCAAGAATTATCTCCCTTGTGACTGTAAAGAAGAAACGACTTAGCCTTAAAATACATACAACAAGCTATGTTTTCAGTTATATATGGGAAACATTTTGCATAAGACACTGAATATAACATAAGGGCCCTGCAATGAAAATGCAGGAGCCCTATAGGAATCACATTTTCTGTCCGTCCGTCCGTCCATCCGTCTGTCCATCCGTTTATGTTTTTCGTGTGATGCGATAACTCAAAACAGTAGACCGGTTTAAACATAAACCGGTTTAACCTCCCAGTGACTTTTGTCACTGACCCTTCCAAGGCGGTACCCCCATCTTTCCCTATTGTATATTTGTTTTGTCTTTGTACGTCTCTTAATGTTTTTTATAGTTACGTACGTTTGCTCTTTCCTTGTGTTTATACTTTTCACATATTTGTTTCATATTAAAGACATATGCTTAGTATCGTCAGAGGAATATGTCAACTTTTGTAAACACTTAATGTGAAGCGATAACTCAAACAGTACGCCACATATTGATTTCATATTAAGGGCATATTACCAGAGGAACACACCTATATGTTTTGGGTTGAATTAGACCAATATGTACAGAGTTATCTGCCCTTGATTCATCCAAAATGTCGAAATCTTTTGTCAACACTTGATCTGACGTGATAACCTAAAACAGTACTTCACATATTTGGTTCATATTAAGGACATATGCTTAGTATTAGGGAAGTAAGACACCTACAGTTTTTAGGTTGAATGAGATCACCGTATCCAGAGTAATCTGCCCTTGAATTATCAAAAATGCCATATTCGACAAAATATCATCTACAGGACCCTCTTTGACCAAGTCAGTTTTCTAGTTTAGATAATATCTGCAACATAAAACAATTTCATAACATATTTATCATTTCTGATACTGTAAACTGCTCATAAACTATTTCCTATTACTGCACTTTGTTTGGTTATTTGTCAAATAATTCTAAAGCAGTTATCAAAGAAGTTCTGATGCTAGTAGATTCTTCTGAATAACAATTTTCTAAAAAGGTCGCACCGACGACCGTTAGAAAAGTGCTAGCCGTAAGTGTAATACAACTGTTTGAGAGGCCACAAGCATACCTAGAGAACGTACCGGTAGGTTGTTCTGTGGGGTTGCAAAAGGGTGCAGATAAAAGGAAGAAAAGGTAGAGCTATTCTTCCAGGAAGCAACCCTAAGAATCTCATCCAACGGGGCGTGATTGAAAAATGGATGTGGATAGGACTGAGACTGAGCTCATATGACCTACTTCTGAGCAGTGGCCCTTCTGGCCGAAAAGAGATAAGGGATGCAGGGTATCCGCCACCCGCTGTGGGACAGATCCTGATCATGTTGGAGTCCGTAAGGAAATTCAGTCCCACAAAGATGAAATCGTTCGATGGGAGGAGAACCGATTTCTCCGGATTCAGTACTAGTTCCAACTGAGACAAGACCTCCCAGCTGTAGCGGAGGTTAAGAAGAAGAGAAGGACGAAGCAGCCAATTGTCGGGTGTACTGAATCAGAGTGACACCATTCTGCTGGTGATAGGCCGCTACAACCACCATGTGTTTGGTGAAATCTCTGCGGCCGTAATGAGGCCAAAGGGCAATGCCCGGAACAAGTAAATGGTACTCCAACGACAGAAGCGCAATAGGTGTCTGTCTGCTGGGTGAATCGGGAGATGAAAATATGCATCCAGGACATCCATGGAAATGCCCCATTGGTCTCCATCTTGAAAGATTTTACACACCTTTACCTACTTGTTTACAGTAGAAAGGTTGATGATCGGTCAAAATGCGCCATGTTTCTTTGGAACGTGGAATAGACGAGACAATCTCGTTCCGTACCCTTTCTACTGCCCCTTTTGCGAGAAGCGAGAACTCAGAGTCCGGTGTGTACGAATGATCCGACAACTGATGAATAGGGACCCTGGAAATAGGATGTTGCCTAACAAGAGCGATATGATAGCCTGCCTCTACAATAAAGAGGGACCAAGGATCATGTGTGATATTTCGCCATGCTGCGACAAGTAAAGCAGTCTGGTATCCATAAGGATTGAAAGTCGAATAGGAGTAGGTGCAGAAAGAGCGAGTTCCTAGAGCTTATGCCTCAAAGGGCCAGAACCCCTAGAGTGGGAGCGGGGACAACTCTAGGTCGCCTGCCTGATGTGTGTGTGGGGGGAGGGGGGGGGGCAGAGACCGGTCTTATGCCGCTATTGGCCGAACCCCACTGAAGGGGAGAAGAGGGCTTGATTTTAAGACCATGTTTCCCCTCGGGCTTAGAAAGACCCTTAGAAGGTTTGCACATAGCCACTGGGACTTTGGGGATCTTCCAAGAAGAAGAGCAAGATACTGGATAACTCCTTGATGAAGTTTTGTCCACCTGTTCCTTCTCCTTACTTCTGTCTCCGAAAAGAACCTCTGAGGCAAATGGACCCGCCCGCAATTCAACCTTAGAGGTGTCTAGAAGGGCAGAGGCGGATTAACAGCCAAGCTGATAGGAAAGACGCTTGGTAAATCCAGAGAAAGGATACTCTGAAGATAGCTCTACTACAGCAGCATCTAAAAGGTCTATGTTGGAAGCAACTCCCATTTGCTGTCTCTGGAGCATCTCCTACCGCTTGAGTAGAGACGAGGCACTGGGGTTGTTGGCATCTAGCAGGCGGATCCGATCGAATAGCCCAGGGTGGGTGTGAGGAAAAGGCTTGAGGCCTGAGAGGTGAGGAAGGCGTCGTGGATCTGAGGACATGGTCCAACCGACTGCAAGCCTGAAATGTAAATCTTCGTCCAGGTCTGCCAACCGAAACAGAAGGAACATATACGGGAGAAAGGCTCCCGAGACTTGGAGAGATTCGGAAATTCTCCCTGTTCAGAGTAGCTCCAAGGACAAGAGCGAGACCTTGTGAGTTGGCTTAGGAGACATAGGACATACGGAAGGTGGGAGGAAGGCGAAAACAGTCCTCACACGCCTTATCAAAAAGCAAACGATGACGGCTCAGATTCGTCGACGACCTACGACTGAGCCTCCTCTAGGTCCAGTTGGATCCGACTCCCTGAAAATAGGTTTGTCCCTAGGAGCTATTATTTACAGGACCCCCCCCCCTCAGACTACATCCTGGTGGCTGTCGCCGACGGCGTTACCCGGTGAGGAGGACCTCCTAATACATGCACTGAAGAGTGGACTGTGAGTGGCCAAGGAAGAGGACTGTCGCTCCCTGAGTCAAACTCGCCACATGCCCTGACCTGTATGGAGGCTAGACAGGCTGTTTGTTGGGGGGGGGCAAAACCAGGAGGAGCCCAAGCAGGATATGGGAATGGGGGCCACCGATGGCGGGCATGACCCTGCTGTTTGGGCAGTGTTTGCCGGCCGGCGATATCGTCCAACCGGCGACTCTGAAGAGGAAGAAATATATCGATATAATATCCCATTTTAGTTCGGGGCAGGGGGTGGGGGTATAAAGCACAAACACAGACACAGTAGTAGTTTGTTTTGAAACTGGGACAATAATGTGCATAGAGAATGTTGTTGTAATCATCATGTGCAAATTTACTTAATTCATCTTAAAACCACTAATTGACAAAGTAGTATTTGTTACATTTTGAGGGGTCATTTTACCCCACCAACTTTCTTTTCGTTACTGAAGCAATACTGTGTATCTATGGAACAGAAAATAAAATAAATAAATGACCTGTCAACATGTATGTGTCATTTGAAACCTTTTAAAATGATTAAGCATAACGTACTCATTTGCTATATAAGGTTATTTCTAAGAATGTTTTTTAGATTCTCATTAATATTCATGAATATGCAAATGAGCTCAATAGTAGTTTGTTCTGGGACAATTGTGTTAATAGAGAACGTTGTTGTAATCATCATAAGCAAATTTACTTCATTCATCTTAAAACCACTTATTGACAAAAAGCATTTGTTACATTTTTTTTTTTGGGGGGGGGGGGTTCATTTTATCCCACCCACTTTCTTTGCAATACTGAAGCTATACTGTGTATCTATGGAACAAACAATGATGACATTTATGTGTCCCTTGAAACCTTTTAATATGAAAAATGAATAAACATAACATATTCTCGTTTGCTAAATAAGGTTATATTTTAACAATTTAAGCATTTTTTAGATTATCATTAATATTCATGAATATGCAAATGAGAAAGATAGCAGTTGTTCTCAAATTGGGACAATTGTTTTGTATAGAGAACGTTGTTGTAATAAGCATGTGCATATCAATGTTGTCATTCATCTTAAAACCACTTATTGACAAAAAAAACTTTTTTTACATTTTTTGGGGTCATTTTACCCCACCCAGTTTCTTTGCTATATTTGCTATACTGAAGCAATACTGTGTATCTATGGAACAGAAAATGAATGCATAAATGACGTGACAACATGTATGTGTCATTTAAAACCTTTTAATGTGAAAAATGAATAAACATAACATACTTGTTTGCTAAATAAGGGCCTGTTTTACCAATATAGGCATTTTTTTTAAAAATTCTCATTAATATTCATGAATATGCAAATGAGAAAATTATGAATAAAAAACGCCTGCCATGTAATATATATTTTGTTATTATTTTAGAACTTTTTTGAATGTTTTATAAACAAAATAAATGATGTCTGTAGCATCTTAATGACTCTAATGTTAAAACTTCGAAATGTTGGCGGTTACCATGGAAACGCGCTGAACGTTTGCTTATCCAGCATCCCCTACTCTTCCAACAAGCGGATCTGGTTAACATATACCCTAAGCTTTAAAAAAAAAGGTGCACTAAATACCCCTAGGGTTGAGGGTTTCAAGTATGGGCCCTGGGACTATAAGATAAAATCAACCCAACTGACCTGTGATAGATGCTCGTTTTTTTCCGTGGAATTCCTGCAAGATAAATAGATGCTAAAATCATTTTGGACAATTAAGCCCGGTCACGCAAACGATTTGACTGTCTTCGACTGCAACCAGGGCTATATATTCGACTGCATACAACTGATTCAGTCATATTGTACAACAGGTCTCTGATAATTGTACGACACATCTTTGAAATTCGTTAAACTGTCGTCAATTGGCACACGATATTGTGTACGACCTTCGATGATCTCTGAAGAGTTACGACTCCCATAAAGACTCTGATCTGTCATAAGGCAACTGTTATCTGGAGGGGGAATTTTATTTACATTTTGACTTTGGTGAAAGTGGGATAAGGATGAGGTTGGATACCCGTAAACCAGGTTTAAGTCCCCCAGTAGCCTTTTTTTGGCTGCTGGCCGTTCCAAGGCGGCACTCCGGCTTTCAGTCTACGGTCAATTTTGTTGTGTAATATGCTACATGTTTAATGTGTTTCGTCTTGATATGCGTCCTGTTATGTTTTGTCTTGTGGTGTTGCCGTTTCTTGTTGGATGGTGTTTAGTGCTGTGTCATTTCGTGTGTTGCTCTCCCTGTTTGACTATTTTTCCATATATGTTAAGTTTTCATACTTACATCGAAGATTGTTGAACGCTAATTGCGCGATATTCCATGATTCATCTGCGATCATTCTTCAACTTTTGTTAATGCCACTCATGATATATCGCTCGACGATTTATATAGTCTCTTGTCGCAAACCTTAAAGTAACTAAGGTATAATTGGAACAACTAACGGTGCATACACAAACAAGAAGCCTTCTCAAGGGGCTCTCTGATCCTACTTTGTCTGTATCTAGTGTATTTTTAAATCACAACATGAGTAAATAGGTCAATGGTGTGTCTGTACTTTGAGAGGTGGAACACATTCGTGATCTATGTTTTACAGAATGACAAACATAAAATGTCGTAACATGTCATCATTAAAGTATCATTTACCCCAACACTACAGTATATTGTGGAGATAATTTTAGCACACAAACCTTTAAGTCACACCACAAATTTCATTTCAGATTGAACCCGGACGGCCTGTTACAGTAATGGAGGAAGACCATGCAGGTATACTTTTCGCCTGTTCGTTTGAGTTTTTGTCTTCTAGTTGTTTAGTATAAAATA
This sequence comes from Azorinus chamasolen, assembly GCA_963576725.1. Lineage (NCBI taxonomy): Eukaryota > Metazoa > Mollusca > Bivalvia > Cardiida > Solecurtidae > Azorinus > Azorinus chamasolen. Next base: position 62,548,299 of record OY755245.1, read on the forward strand.
AATCCGAGTTGCTCTACCCTTTTCATTCTATCAAAAACGATGTTTGATGAACATTTCATTGCGAAAATATTTGATTCGACGACGTCCGTAAACCGGTTTAAACCCCCAGTGGTGGTTTTGCCACTGACCGTTCCAAGACGGTACTCCCCTTTTCACCTTTGTTTTTGTTTGGTTGTTGTGTTTGTACTTCAGATTTATAGTTTTCATATCGTGCTTGTGCGTGTGTGTGTGTGTGTGTGTGTTCGCCCTTGCATTTGTGTTTGTCTGATGTCTTTATACTTGTGCGTGTGTGTGTGTTATTTGCTTTCTATCGATGTTTTAGTGATGGTAGCGTTTTGTGTGTGGCTTTTCCTGCTTGACTACGTTTGTAAACATTGATTGTTCGAGAAAACATTGTCCAACAGGCCAACAGTTTGACTCCCATTAATACGAACGTTATCACATTGTCGAATATTACTATAGCAAGTGATACATGTATATGTATGTCATAAGAATATATTTAATTAGGATGTCATTTGTACGTAACAAGTAGAATTATCGATAATGAGGTCAAAAGTTATGTTCAATAATATAATTAAAAATAAAAAGTTCCGTTAAATAAAATATCTTTAATATGAGTATCTAACCAATAATTGTTCTTCTACGATAATTCATCCTCAGCTAAACGATTAAGTGGTACCTATTGATTGGTACAGTCAATCAACTTTGAACATGGTCTGCATGTCATCTATTGCATGATACAGTAAATTACACATTGCTTGGCAAAGTCAAGCAAATATGAATATGGCCCGAGAATCACAGACATAATGCAATAACGATTTAAGGTTTCATATGACAGAGGCGCATTTTGACATCTTGTTAAACATAGCAAACCCAGATAAGAGGCTTCTTCATTATTGTCTGCTCTGGTTAGTTAGCTTAAAACATTTCTAAACATATGATTCTAAACTATTGTTATAGAAATGTGTTCTTTTGGTTTGTAACATAATAATAATATTGGTTTGGAACATTGATTAAATAATAATTAAAATCGATAGAATCTGTCATAGATATTGTTCAGATATTGTTCATTTAACTCTACTTCAGCTATGATTGTATTAACACAGGTATTCTAGAACAAGTGTACTCAGCAGAAAGGTTGACTGACGGTGTTCGTGTAACGAGAGGACACAAGAGTTCAAAAGATGTACACCGCTCACACAATAAGGTACATGTATACACTGTATAACGTTACACAATCTGTAAAGGAATTCTCGCTGAAACGGCCAAACAGGTTTTACCAATTGATCGCAGATGTAAGGTAACTAATGACATGCCTACAGTGGGTTAAACATTACGCATACATGATGCATATTCTCTAACATTCGACTCCAATATTGCACTAAAATATTTTTGAAAGTTTTAATGTTATTTTTTTATTTCCCCATTTTGTTTTATGTAATTGTTTGAATTGTGTAGGTGACCCCCCAACTGTTAAGGTATTTGCAAGTACAAGTACTGAAGTAATTCTAAGGGTGGACAAGTTACTGGCCACTGCCGGGATTCGAAGCCCGGACCTCTGGAATACTAGTCCGACACTCTAACCATGTTGCAAAAGGGTTAACCCAACAGCAAGGCTGTTGGGGATGCCTTACATAGACCGATCACTAAACATCCATCCCCTCCCTCTTAACCTTTAGGAGCAAGGCATATATCCATGCCCCGCAAATACCAAAGGCTTAACATGCATCCCCGCATACGGAACGAATTGTCCCCGTCGCCAAAGAAGTAATTATAAGGGAGGAAAAGTTACTGGCCTCTACCGGGATTCGAACCCCGGACCTACCTCTGTAATACTAGTCCGACACTATAACCATGTTGCTTAAGGGTTAACCCAACAGCAAATATGTTAGAATACATTATAAAGAGATATGTTCCTGTGGTAATACATCATCTGGTTATCAATCCGTTTACAGCTGCTGGCAATCACGCTGCCCTCTTTTCATGTACGCCGACAGGAACGTCTCAGTACTCTATGAAGACGCCCTCTAAGATGCGGAAACGGACGGAAGACATCAGACCTTTGTACTGTTTCGTTTTTGTCGTACTCTTTATTATTTTTCTACAGTTACTCTGGTTGCAGCTCAATCATTGAGTATACTTGTATTAGGTGGGTCCAGTTTATTTCACTTAAATCACTTATATATGTTTCGTTCTACATTCCATCGCTGTTGTTGTATATTAGTTGGGGAGAGGTTTAGCGTATCTACACTGTTTGTCATTTAGGGTGGATATGGAAAAAGTGTGAGGTTAAACTCCCTAAACCGGTTTAAATCCACAGTGACATTTGTCACTGGCCGTTCCAAGGCAGTACTTCCATCTCCCCCTACTACTTGTTTGTTATGTCTTTGTACGTTTATGTGTGTCTTTTGTATGCATGTGCAATTACTATTTTTGTCAAGGTGATATTCGGGCGGCTGTGTGTTTTGTTTGCAGTGTTTCCTGCATTACTCAGAGATGTATTTGTAAGACAAATGAGATATCCATGCTGTATGAATCAAACCAGTGAACTTACTTACCACACCCAAAAAATGTATGGATCCTGAGAAAACAGCGTATCATTTGGACTCAGGCTGTTTGCAAATGCAAGTCAGATGGTGCTTAACATGATAAGGACCTAGTCATTATTAACAGTAAAAGAATGAGTCATGCAGGACACCCTTACAAAACACACAGTCGCCCCAACAGCACCATAACAAAAGAGTACAACATATTTACATGCCTTTGGAAAGACACAAAGTTAACCCTAACCCTGCTAAATGAAATAGGCCTCCTCAAACTTTAATCTGCTACAATGTTTCCCCTCGATTCGCTACACATTTACAGAAACTATATTTGAAACAACTTAGATAATGATTTGACACCAAGTTACTGATATACCCGGTCTTTCATCTGCTAATGCAAAGTAAATTAATTAAAAGGTAAATGGTAAAACTATCGATAAACTCACTTTTTTATTTGATAAATCGGTTTTGCGTTTCAGTGGAAAATGCAGAGTAGAATACAGACACAAAAAGCGTTGCACATTTTTGCATTATTATCCGTATTCCTTTTTCTATCATTCATCTTGAACTTCGGTCTAGTGTTACCAGTATCAATTTTTACACTGTTTGACTTTGTTTTATATTGTTTCACTGTTGTCCGCATTATATACGTTGAACGTCGGTCTAGTCTCACGAGTACCAAGAACACTATTTAGCCCTAATTTATTTACGGGTGTTAGGGCATTTTGCTTATGATTTGTTTGTTTGTGTTGATAATGGTTATAATGTAGACTTTGGAAGACGATGTTTTATTTTGACGAACACTGCGGAATTAGATCTATATAAATTCATTAACAAATAGAGCATTTCTTCATCAGAGTAGTGCTATAGGAGCCGTCTAATCTGGATCTAGTTTGTTTGCAAAAACGTGAAAATTGGTGTATGAGAGGGATTTGCTTAACACACTTAATTTTGTGTTTATCTCATCGGCAATCAGTTTTCTTGCTGAATATAAAGTATAAGAATTACATGTATGAGTCACACAGGAAACACCGCATACACAATCGCCCAAACAGCACCACAACGACAAACAGCAAATGTACACGAATACAAAAGACACAAAGAGACGCAAGGACATAACAAACAAACAAAAGGGGGAAATACCGCCTTGGAACGGTCAGTGACAAATGTCACTTGGGGGTTCAAACCGGTTTTTGATCACCCAATTTCACACTTATTTTATCTCCACCTTAAAAGACAAACAGTGTAAATGTGAAAATATGTTCGATGATTATGGGTATTTGTATCTGTATGCGGAAGTTGCTCTGAATATGTTGTATAATAAAAACCTTTGACTGTACATTTGCTTCTAAAATATATCTATTTCATATTGCAGACTGTTCACATCGACTTTAATGGCACCCCATTTCATGTGGAAAGCACAGATAATATCACTTTGAGAAGTTCGCCCACAACAGAATCCCAGTAAGTTGGATGTCTAAAACGGATATAGCTGACTTGTTTTGTGCGAACAGCAATGGTATTAAAACCTTAAGCAAATGCTCCATACATTTAGCTAAGAGCATCTCCTCTACGCAATAATTTTGTATTCAGATATTGATAACAATGCGATTCAAGTCCATTTCGCATCAGGTAAAGACCCTCTAAACGTTCCACTAACTACCAATGTCGGTCTGTAAGAAAGGTGACAGCTCAGTGAAGGTTCAGAGTTATGCAGGCTATGAAGATTTATACATGCCTTTCATCCTGTGTTGACAAGTTAACAGCAGAGAAGCGAGAAAACATTTAAACGCACGAAAGGTGTATCAAATGACCATTTCTACAGACGACATTATTAAGAAGCGAAGAGCGTTATGCAGATAGCAGGACAGAACATTTGCATTACAAATATAACCAAACGCAATTTCGCTTCGAATATGATAAATTTTACAAGACCTTGCGGACTACTTAACCTACAAGTACAGCTTTTACAGTTTAGGGGTTCATTGTTTTAATCAGCTGATTAACTGAGGGGTATAGCTTTAGCTGTCTAAGAAGAAGGCTGTAAGCTCTATACTAAGCTGAATGTTACATATCCCCATGTTGTACATGAAGTAATATCTGATTTAAAAAGTAGTAAATCAAGCAGGAAAAGACACACACAAAATGCAACCACCACCAAAACACCGACAGAAAGCAAGCAACACACACACACACACAGCCACACAAACACGCATGTACACAAATACACGAAACGAAAATTACAAATACGAACAAACGCACAAGCACATAGGCACAAAACAAATTGAACGCGCGTTTGCATAATATACTAAAACAAAATATACCCTAACCATACTTTGTATTCGGTACATTAGCCTTTTGTATATCTAGTAAACTATTGAATGAGGGTCAATTGTTTGTGAACCGCTTTGCAGTAAACGTATGGAAAGGGAAGCAGAACTACCAGAAGAACAGGCAGCGGAAGAACAGGCAGAAGGTATACTTATTATGTCATGTAACTATCCAGCACTTTAGTACGTACGGACAAATTTGAAACATTTAGCTTGCAACGAATGCCATTATTTAAGAAAAATCATTCCACTTTTACTAAAACTGAAAATGATACACTCGCTCACTCTCGATCAAATTGTTTTTTTACTCATCGCCAGTTTATTTTTTCATATACGACCTGATATCCTGTCGAACTTCAAAATCTCATCCTCAAGGAGATCATAAATAGTACTTCGATATAACCGTAGTTCGAGTAGGAAACTTCTCAAATTCACAACTTTACTCAGGTCCAAAGCTGTGCTGACAGCTCCTGTAGAATTTTAGCCTTGCATTCGATCAGTAATAAACTGTCACATGCGTTTCTAAATAAACGTGGTGATATATTTGAGAATAATTCTGTAATGAAAATTTCGGAAGGACCCGACTTGTACTTCTTGTTGTTCCGAAGTTCAGGTTATCCGAGTTCAGGACATTAAAGTTCAACTTCGCGTTTGAATGAATCGGGCGATAGTAAAACAAAACATGTTCACATCAGGAAAAGGGTAAATCCAACAAAGTCATGCAGACCCTGCTAACACAACGCTTGATAAGATTCATAATGATAACTATTCCCCTGCTGTAACAATAACACATGAGTGAATTGTTTCTTGTCCGTTGGCAACATTAGTTTACATGTTGTTAGTTATCAAAATTATGATTCCTGCTTAAGCCGGTGCTAGGAGCATGAGTAGTGTTGCACTTTTAATAACTGCTAATGAATAAAATCCATGAAACCAAGTCTGCAATTATCTCATTTTAGATTGCTGTGTCGAAGGGTCAACTGCTTTCAGAATTTATGTATTCTGTTGCATTTGGAAATTTCTCCAATTCACTGAAACATTTGATAAAAGATTGGCCGCATGCTAAACAGCTTGAATCGAAATGAGTTTTTCTCAATCTAGATCGAAGTCTTTAGCAAATGTCGGTCAGGTAGTGCTTACTGGAAGAATAAATAATCTTGTTGTTTGTCGTACAACACTGTTTAATTATTTTTCAGAGGTTCCAAAACTAGCTACCATTAGCAGGACAACGATAAAATTGGTTGGCAAAAGGTAAGATCCGAATTTTTTTTCAGTGTCAATGTGATGCGTGAAATTATTTCTAGCATGTCGGGTTTATTAATTTCTATGTTATTAGTTAAGAAACCTGAATACCGCTTAACCCTTAACACCATTGGACATGTTTAGACCCAACCTTTTTGCATAAAAGGAGCATTTACCAGTGAAATGACTATTTCAAAATTGTGTTATTTGTAAACTAATGTGATAAATAAAGCCGTTGCTTCTATGACGCAAATGCTTTACTTATCACAATGCTTTCACAAAGTGACTTTACAGAGGCGTCAAATGGCGTAAATATGAAGGAATGGGTAAAACCGATGATAGGAGGCGTGAGTAGTATTGCTCTTTAAATAAGTGTTCATGAACAGACTCAATAAAACCGAGTTTGCAATTTCTACTTTTTGTATTACTAAACTCATATCTTCAATTTGTAACCGGGTTTTCCTCGGGAAATCCGGATATTGAAATGGTGATGTATGGTGGAATGGCGGCCGGTAGGGCGGGCGGCTGCCAATCTTGTAAGCGCAATTCCTCTGAAACTGTTCAACGTATTTACATAAAACCTTGTATTGAGCAAGAACACACTATTTAGATGTGCATATTGTGGGGTATTTTTCCTACTGCAAATGTTCTAGGAGTTATGCTAATTTCAACTTGGAAATCACTAGGTAGTTTGACCCTATCATTGTAAGCACAACTCCTCGCAAACTGTTCAACAGAATTTCATAAAACCTTGTATGTAGCACTGCATTTCTTTTTTGGGGGGATGGGTTTGGCCCTTTGAACTTAGAAATCACTATGTCTTTTGACCCTATTCTTGTAAGCACAACTCCTCTCAAACCGTTCAACAGAATTTCATAAAACTTTGTATGTATCAAAGACACGATATGTAGATGTGCATGTTGTCGGGGATGTTTCCTTCTGCAATTTATCTAAGTGTTCTGTCCCTGTGAAATTAGACATCACTATTGTCAGGGATTTGTATACCCCCGCTACGAAGTAGTGGGCATACTGGTTTACCACTGTCCGTCCATTAGTTAGTCTTAACAGAAAGTAGTAAACTATATGATGATATGCGTGAAGAAAATCATTTGGTTCGACCAATTCCAGATGAGCTAATCAGACTTCGTGATTTATTCGAGATATCATGTATGGTTGAACAGAAGATAATACGCCATATGCAAATGTGTACGAAGGGTGATCTTTACAATCCGACCTATTTCAGGGGAAATGATTTGATTTTAAAAAAAATCCAGATATTTTTTGTAATTTTGAACTTGGAAGAGCAACTCCGACATTGATAGTAATACAACTTTGTAATCCTTATGTAATCCTTTATGATGTTCTATAACAAAACATGGACTTAAACATAATAGTATATGGATTCCGAGTGCTCCATTCATGAGCGCAACTCCTCATAAATCTTTTAAACGAGTTTCATGTATATCTGATAGAATGTTCCGCATATAATGTCATTGTGAATCTCATATTTTAGTTTTATCAACCAATTTTGTGATCTCCTAACACAAGACAGATTTAACCAAGAGTATGCATGATAAGCAGACGTATCCGATAAAGAGCTTTGGAAATGGTTAATAGTGAAGGAAAATCCGGTTTGATGTCGTGTGGACGACATCCTTTTCTTGTTTTTCCATCACTTAAAATGCATCATTTAATAAATTAATGAATAATTGAAGGAAGGATGGCAAAATGACGGAAGAGCTTTAAATTACCACTCGGTTTTGTCGGTTATGTGGATTTCAATTTTTCTATTATTTTATTTATTATACAATGACCATTCTATAGGTTAGACTTCTAGTCTACTGTTAAAGCTTTTACAGAAAGGCTTTAAAGCCAAGGAACTGTTATTCTAGTTATGTATATGGATGAAAGGACATTGCAATTATAACTTAAATCCTGTCAATTAAGGATTAATTTTAAACTCCTGACTTAAATTGCTTTCAAATCAACACAAATTAAGTACTTTAACGTGATCGTTACTCGAACTCTGCGCTGAAGGAAGTGCTTATCGCACGAAGGAGTCGCATTCAAGGCTGATATAAGAGGAGAATAAGTAGTGGTCCAATCAAAGCACATCGTCCGCTTAAACAGGCGATTTGAGGAATATGGAATCAGGTGCTTGCAGTTATATTTGCTCTTTTGTTATTACACTAAGCGATAAATTAAAATAGAACATACTTTCTGTATTAAGTACAGTTTATATCCACGTGACTGACTGACATCCTATACACACTAAATCTAAATTGTTCGCCTTGTTCCGTAAATGTTTCCTGTGTCGTTTTGAACGAGCGAGACGTAAACTGATGTTATTGTCAATACAAACCTAATGTGAATCTATTTGACAGCTAACTGAGATCGGAAATTACTTCAAATAAAAATATAACGGGTCATTAAACGTGAAATGGTTATATATGCCAAGTTTGCATATGATTAACAGGCTCGTTGAAGGAGTAACTCGGGTATACTCATGAGAAGATATTCAATCTTATTTGCGATCTATATTGTGAAACTGAGATACAGCACATGTCTCCATCCCTAGTGCTGTCATATGTTAACCACTACCCCGTTTTCCAGAATTTGAAATGCATTTCATCATTTTCCAAACTGGTTGACTCATGGTCGATAGTTTCTCAAGGATTTGGTAGAATCAGCCTTAGTCAAATTTGCACCAGATTAAAATTCAATCAACAAAATCATTATTTTTTTTTTATTTTTTTTTTTGGGGGGGGGGGTTGTTTGGGTTTTTTTTGGTTTTTTTGTTGTTTTTTTTGTTGTTTTTTTTGGGGGGGGGGTTCACATCAATGTTCAGTGTTAAAGCTAAGAGTAATGTAACGCAGAAATAAGCGGAATTCTGGGAATGTCGAATACATCTCAACAAAACAGTCTGCGCGTTCCATTCTTAGTATTATATTGACAAGAAACATTGACCAGAAACTGTGTCGACTACATTCTTATCAAGTAATATACAATTGAATCTCGAACTCGGATAACTCGAAACTCGGAGTAAAGAGTCGAGCCTTCCAGCATTTGCAAAATCTTTATTGTTTTCTTTTTCAGTGAGTATCGCGAAATGGGCACTTTTCACAATTTTGACAGCATGCAACGGGAAACATTGGAAATACGCAAGGTAAATACACGGTTGTTGTTTGCATTCCGTACTTGACAGCAATATTGTTGAACAAATATTTCAGTCACGTGTTTTGATGATCGTCTGCTAGTGTTTTGTTGATTCAAACACTCATTATTTACCATTTATATCCTTTATAAATTCCCATTTTAAACGATGAAGATGGAAGCTTTCTCACCTGCCATGATTATAGAAGTGATAATGAACCACCAAATCGATATCAGTTATAGGTTTCATCTCTAGATCGACCATACCCGAGAAGGCTAATTTACTAACAACATAGAGTGAAACATTTCAACACTTTTCAGCGACCAAAGCAGAAAGTGCCTTTGTCATCAGTGAATTCAGAGATACAGGAGCACCTCCAGTGTATACACGCCATTCCAAACAAGTGTATGATTTTTTATTTATTTTATACGACACTTCACATACCTGTCTATTTGCTAGCCTTTTCCCTCTACCAAAAAGACGACGTTTCGCAGTTTTGCATAAAAGTGTACCCATACCGAACGGCACCTGTATGATTCATAATATCCAGAACAGGGTCAGCTCAGTTCACTGATATAGATTTTATTCTAAATTTTCGACCACAGTCAAACAGTAATGTGTTCATTAATACCTATAAAAATCTGTTAATGAACATTAAGGAATGCTTGCTAAAATATTCATGCAGTATGGGTTTGAACTATTACTTATCACATCAGATTGTACCTATTTTCAATCGTTAATATCAAATTATTTCTATCGGAGTATAGGTCATTCGTTATTATAATAACATATTTGTAACATACGAGCGCTCAAAACATACCTTATCATACAGCTCACACACAAAGTTTTAATCTGTGTCTATCTTTTTTGAAAATGCGTTACAATGTGACTTTTTGAAGTGATAATAGAAGTCTTTTCACGACAATGACTCCAATTCTATATCAAATAATGTTTAATGGTCCTTATAAATTGTATATATAGAATACGACTAAAAAATACTGTGCAAGGAGACTGCTTATAAATAGACTCAATACAACCAAGTTCGTAATTTTATCTATTCACTTTTACTTTCGAAGGATCTCATACTTTCAGAATTCATACCTAGTGATAAATAGCATGTAGTATTAATTTGATTTTTAATGCTGAGGAATAAACTATTACATTTAAACTATTGTAATATCGTAATCAAAATTGTACCTAATATTATAGCATATAATATACCCGAATTGCTTTCCAGTCGACCGTAACAGAACAGAATGTGTGAATAAGCTCCGAACAAAAATGGCATATTTAGAACACGAAGAGTTCATAAGGTTTGCAAAGGCGGCCTTGTCCAAAGAGTGCAATGTAGACGATGGCATTTGTGTAGATGAGCGTAACCTTTTCCTAGACATTATATCACAGGAAGGAAGTCCTGATGCTCAACTGATTATGCTGAATTATGTACTTATTCATCCAAATGCTACTGAAGGCGACATTAGACGATGTCTTTTTCATTGTATTGCAATTAAATCTCCAATTATGGTAAGCCATAAACATATATTGTTTTGATTGTTTGCCATGTTTTGCCATGTTTTGCTGTCTTGGATAAATGAATACCGAAGTGTGTCAGTGCGATTTATATTCGTAAATATATCGTGTGTACGTCACTTAATTATGTATAGTGCTCCACAGCGTATGTTCCTAAAGGAACATTCAGTAAGACTATAAATTAACATAAATGACATACCATGTGATGGTGGTACAGAAGGCAAATTCATAGATAGATATACATACACCATTGTGTTATATATCACAATTTAGTACACTGTTAATATCACTGTCATAGTTATATCAATTCGCATGGATCTGTATCAGTTATGCACAATATGTATTGTGTTTGTAAGATATACCGGTAATTGGCAATTCAGTCATGACGAAACCCTGTATATATTGTTTCCAATTTGCTTTTTAGAATAAAACAGTTTTAACCAAAACATGTTTCAACATTAACTAAGATTTATATCAAAATAATAGTCATATTGGTGCAAGTTAGCTTAGAACTAGAGGCCGAAATGGTTAATTAAACATTTATGTTTGCAGGAACTTGTACAACATGTTGAGAATCTATGCTTTGCTGAAGACGCCTCAGCTGGAGGTATGGAAATCGAGATTTATTCCGGAACTCGAGTTCTGTCTATCAAAAGATTAATATACATATTCACATGATTAGAAAATATCCAAATACCCTGTTGATAGTGAAGTAGGTTTAAGCAATTCAAATTGATTTATAGTGTATCAGCATCTATTTGTTGACATAATATTTGCCACATAATCCATTGCCGGGTCATAAACTCAAGCAGAACTTAACACGCCTCGAAAAACCTGTTTTTATGATTGTGTTTTATTTGCCCTTTTAGACACCCCAGCGATGACCAAAAACAGACAGAGAGCTTGCCTGTCGTTGGGTGCCATGGCAAAGTCGCTACATGACAAAAACGGTACAGTTTCAGACAGAGTAGTGGAAAGAATAGAAAACTGGCTACAGCATCACAATGAAAGTAAGATATCAAGATATATAAATAGGCTTGTTTTTCAGTACCAGTTGGATACCATACAAGCTGCATAAGCTGTTTCGAATTTCAGGTCGCGAATCGCATAGAAAGTGTAATGTGCTGAAACATCTTTTTTATAATTTTGTTTCAGCCAAATCGGTTCAAATCACCAAACTTCGTCGTAAAAGATCGATCATACAACACGATTCGGTGGTAAATAATCACATTGAAACTAAGATGGTTCTGCTTCATAGTTTGGGCAATGCTGGGAACAAGCGCTCGATTCAACACATCAAGTCTTACATGGCACCCAACGTGGGTGTAACGGCATGGAGGAGAGCTGCTATACACAGTCTAAGACATTTTGACTGTGACGAGGTATAGAAATTCTGAAGGGAGGTGATCCCCCAAAAGCAAAATTTTAAACACAAAAGCAGAAAATTGCTGACTCTGTTTTAATGAGTCTGTTCATGAGCAGTAATTGGTAGTGCGACACTGCTCACGCCCCTAGCACTGGCTTAAGCGGTATTCAAATTTCAGAAAAATAAGTACTTAATTTCATGATCTCGAAGAATCTCGAACTCTGAGAATGAAGTACGGGATCAAAAAGTATATGAAGTATATGCCAGAAATAAATATGATTGTAAAATATTTAGTAGTTTAATTCCTCCTATTGCATGTTTGTTTTGTCTTGGTGCGTCTCTTGTTGTTTTTCCTACTTATGTACATTTGCTGTTTCCTTGTGTTGCTGTTCGGGCGAGTGTTTGTTCTGTATGTGGTGTTTCCTGCATGACTCATTTTTGTACTTTTATAATAATTGAAATTAAAAATTAATAGACTGTGTTCAGTGGCTGCATTTCCACAGGGTACTTCGAACGTCGTTTTAGCTTATGAATATACATGCAAGAAATGGTGGCACAATAAATATTAATAAGTCTGACATATGGAATAGCATATATCCACAAGAAATATATGGCAATGGCGGAGAGAAAACGTTAAAGCTATAATTAGTATATGAATAAAATATGTTGGTTTGTTATATACACTTATTTTTTATTTCTTTAAAGAGTGCTCATGGCCTGCTAGTGAGTGCAACCAACGACGATGACGAAATTGTACGCAAAACGGCACTCAATGTACTCGAAAAACATCCGAGGCGAGACAATTTTACAATGGAACATGAAAATGTTGTCTTAAGGTAACGAGCGACTGTTGTGTTTATAAATTCTTTGTTGTGTTACGACGCAAGGACCTTTCATGAAAGAAGTAATGACATCATCTATATTAATTATTTGATTATATACACAGGAATGTCTATCCATGACTGAAGTAGTAGCATCAGATCTAAATCAAACCATAGGCAAACGGCGAAGACCCTCGTCATCGGCTTCTACACTTGCAGTCAGATGTGTGATTACTCATTTTGCAAAAACATTAGAAAGCTTAAATACGGAGTAGCGATTAATCTGCTAAAACTAGGTTAGGTCCAGATGGGACAGTGAGTCAAACCGCAACTAACACTAGAAAGTTTAAGGTAACATGTATGTTGTATTTGTGATTTCCATGTCAGTGCTTGGATTCAAAACACAGACAATAGCATAATCTTGACGTATTCATACGTTTCTGTACTAAAGTTCTGAAAGTAGGAGATCCTTCGAAAGCAAAGGCAGCAATGCAAAAAAGGAAAATTGCAGACTCGGTTTAATTGAGTCTGTTCATGCGCAATGATTAAGGTGCGCCATAGCACAATCCCTCAAGTACCGGCTTACGCGGTATTCAGTTTTCAAAACTAAAAACATCGAAACTGTTTCCCGTCATTTAAAGATAGAAAATGTAAGCATCATCCACGGTCACGTTATATTAACTCTCACGTATTGCAAATTACCATCATATCATTGTCAGTGAGCAACGTGCCTAAAACGTGCGTTTCATCATTTAAACGATGTATTCATCAACCCATTTATTTCTAGAATATTTAAAGAATTCCATCTAAAATCTTGCTTTGATACCAAAGCATTCATTTTGCACGTTGAAGAGGTCATCATTCTACGTAGTTACTGGTATCAGCCATTGACATCGATTGGTTCGGTGAATAGTACAGACCCAGATCCTGAAGGAACCCAGTGATCTTGAACTATACAGTTTGTCTCATTATTAAGGGACGCTGGGTAACATTTGGGTGTTAAAAACACTCTAAAGTCACAACCAAGCGGAAGTCTAATGCCGGGTCGTAGAGGTTAGTGTTAGCTTAATGCGGGACGAAGGTAATATAGAAAGTTCTTATAGAAGTTTTCTGTTTTGCAGTTCTGTCGTACCCCAAATGACTTCTCCACAGCTGCTCTGACCTGAATAGTCATCCGGTACATGTCTACGATGTCAAGTTTATTCTTTTTCAAACAAAACAGTTGTGCATGCTTAATATCCACTAGTAATTGTATCTTCTTGCGATTTATCTTTTATTAAATGTCGGTGTAGAAGTGTTTCAAATAGTTTTCCCGTACATTTAATTTATGACGTCATTTACATGATGACGTCGCTTGTTTACCTCTAACGTTTATTTTCAAATCATTTTCATTTTGGCAGACATCGTTATGCATGTTGTGGTGTTGTCTGGAGGGGGAATTTTATTTACATTTTGACTTTGGTGAAAGTGGGATAAGGACGAGGTTGGGTACCCGTAAACCAGGTTTAAGTCCCCCAGTAGCCCTTTTTTATATATTGTTTTTTTGGCTGCTGGCCGTTCCAAGGCGGCACTCCTGCTTTCAGCCTACGGTCAATTTTGTTGTTTAATATGCTTAATGTTTAATGTGTTTCGTCTTGATATGCGTCCTGTTATGTTTTGTCTTGTGGCTTTACCGTTTCTTGTTAGATGGTGTTTGTGCGATGTCATTTCGTGTGTGGCTCTCCCTGTTTGACTATTTTTCCATATTTGCTGTCCCTGCATTTCGCAATTACTGTCCTTGAATGAAATACTCAGTTGCCATTAAACATATTCCTGGACATGCACACTCATTAAGGGGTTTAGTTACAGGGGATGATTTATCATGATTTTCCTTGATACAGAAAAAGGTAAACTTTGAAAAAATATCTTAATTGATTGAACTATGCACAATGGTAACTGGAGAAGGGTTTCAGCCGTACTGTTTTGGGTCGGCTTTTTGTTCAGTATTTTCGACAGGGCAGTAGATAAAGTCTGTAGAAATACAAATTACTGTTTAACACGTCCGCAAATGTAACTTTTAGCATCAATACTCATACTGTAAATGCATTGGTCTTAAAATAATCTTGTATTACTATGTAAACGTTACTTTGATGCAATGCGTATCAAACTTTCGTATAAAACTGTTACATCTTTCACTATTAACGCTTAATCCGCTTTGGAACAAAATGGCTTATCCAATTCTGATAACTTCCATTTCGACCAATATTTTAAGAAAATCAAATAACATTAAGCTTTTGAGAAGCTATTAATCAAATGTCATACAAAGTTGATCCCCGATTTACCCAGCATCTCAATTGGATCAAAGCTATTTGCCCATACATCTGAAGTCGTGATTAATAAGATAAGGATCAAATAGGAATGGAACAATTTAATAATTACTGCAGGTGGTTTGTTATTATCCCTGACCCGCTATGAATTTACTGCTAAACGTTGGATCCGTTCAAATTTTACTTGTTCCGATTCAATTAAGCTTTTGATAAAATATTGATCAGTTGCAATAAGCTTTTGAGACATTGTCAACCAATTCCTATAGCCTAGGATCTGATGTTTCTCCGAGGTACTCGACGTCTCAGCTGGATCCAAGTGTTTTGTTTTGCAATTGTGACTAAATCTTCACAACAGCAGGTGTTAAGTGCTTCTGTGGTGGCAGTAAAACGTCGCCCCGTACTTCATTCTCAGTGTTGTTATACCTTCTGATCCTTCGAGTTCATGAATTTCAGTACAACTTGTTCTGAAAATTGAATACCGCTTAAGCCGGTGCTAGGGGGCATGAGCAGTGTTGCACTTTCAATTACTGCTCATGAACAGACTCAATAAAACCGAGTCCGCAATTTTCTCTTTTTGTGTTGCAATTTTTGCTTTCGGGGGATCACCTCCCTTCAGAATTGAATGGCAGTTAGCGGCATAATGATTAAATAGTTATTGAATATTTTAGCAAGTACTACACGTATCCCGTGGTAGCAAGAGTTCGTCGCAGTTTATTGCAAGCCTTGAAAGAATATATCGAGGTTCACCTAAAAAACCCAGGTGTTGAGTGGGGGAGGGTGTTTGGTAGTCATGCCATCGGGGGAAGCATCGGTGTTCAAATCCGGAACAGACTGGATCTTCAGTTAGGTAAATTGTCATTGCTCAGGAATCGTGTGTTCGGTAACTGTAACACACTAATAAGCAGAGAATCTGAGGCTCGATTTACGAAAGATCGTTCGACCAAAATTGTCGTAAATCTAAATCTATGGCAATGGCTACTACTCGTACAGTCGAAATGATCGTACATTCTAGTGTGAATAAATGAAAGTTATTTTCAGTGCGACAGAAAGTATCATACGTGCTAGCTGTAACGATCGGAACTGCCAGATGCGATCGTCGTGTATTAGAACTTTCGATATTTTCAGGCGTACTATCTTTAGTAAAACGCCTCATGTAGTGTGCTACATGCGACTACAAAATCACTTCTCCCTAGCTCTGTTTATACGCCCGTTTGAAACAAACGGGACGTATTATGGAATGGCGTTGTCTGTCTGTCTGTCTGTCTGCCTGCCTGTCCGGCTGTAGCATATCTATCTCAAGTTCTATTAGGTAGATCCTTCTCAAATTTATCCACAATGTTTATCTGGACATGCTACAGTAGCATGTCTAGTCTCGGTACATATGTCCAAGGTCAAGGGCGCACAATTAGACTTAGAATGTGCGTTTAGCAAATATGTTAAATATATGTCTGTCTGTAACATCTCTGACTCAGTTCCGTCTGGTGGAACCTTCTCGAAATTCACCAGAATCTTATCTGGACATGCTACAGTAGCATGAATGTAACCCGGTACTTATATCTAAGGTCAAGGTCGCACGATTGGACGATTGCGTTTAGCATTTGCGGTAAGCACATATCTTTAACTCAATTTATGTTGCATGTCCACTTATTTACATAACCCTTAATGATAAAGCTTTGAAACTCGGAACACTTGTTCACAATCACAAGCTTCATCTTCAAGCAAGTGTACATACAGAATTATGGCCCCTCTAACTTAGAATGTTTGGTTAAGGTTAAGTCGACTGATTTACATAACCCTTTGAGATAAAGCTTTGAAACTTGGAACACGTGTCTACCATTACAAGCTTCATCTGTTTGAAAACCAAAATCGGGTAGTATTATGGAATGGTGCTGTTTGTCTGTCTGTCCGTCAGTAACATCTCTAACTCAAATTCTGCTTGGTGTGTCCTTCTTAAATTACACTCCAATTATTATCAGGACATGCTACATTATTATGGGTTTGTCCCGGTATGTATATCAAACGTCAAGGTCACACAATTGGACTTAGAATATGCGTTTAGCATTTGCGTTTAGCAAATATGTTAACAGTTTATGTTGAACAAAGCCTCGACAGGCGTATATTGTGTCCACTGGCATTCTTGATCAAACTGGAAAGCATTCACAGTTCCAATTGGTTTAGTAAAGTTTTTCTACAATCATCTTGATCAAAAAGAATAAACACAGACGCACTCACAATCAATGGAGATATCAGGGAAACATAGCGGGCTTATTTCCAATTGATTTGATTACTTTTAATTAATCATCAAAATGTATGTAGCAAAGACGTAAGTCATGTACAACTGAGGCACGTTCCAATATTATATGTCTAGTGTAGTTTTACTTTCTAGGTTTGCTAGATGGACGCTTTAGTATTGATGTGTATAATGGGGCACACGCTGATGTTCATATCAGCTTCATCAACGTCCAGTTGGCGATTCTAAAGGCCTACATATGCTTTAAGGGACACATCCAATATGATTTGAATGTTCTCAAGGTACAGTTAAACCGATCTTGACTTTACTCTTTTTTATATACGCGAACATCAAAACGAGGTTTAGCTATTCATCTGTAAAGCAGGTAGTAGAAAACTCCAGTAGTGTCAAGCAACCACATGTCTTTCACAATTCCTGTGTTCAAACACATTGCCTTCATAATATATATTTATTGTGAAATAGTGACCATTCAATTTCTTGTTGTATCCGTACTATTTCAACAACTTCTATGTGGTATAAACGTAAACTTCTTTACCAAGAACAGATGCATATTATTAATAATATTTACTTACGTGTGATATTTTTTTCATAAAGCATGGAGTAACCGATTCATGTAATTTATAGGAAACCCGTCCTACTGAAAAAAAGATGGACATGTTGTCTGTTTTTATTAACCCTTTCCCTGTTTTATGGTTATTCTAAATTTCAATACCTACTGAATATTCGTGGACAAAATAGTTATAAGGAAATATGGAATGTGGAACATTAAAGCCGTTGTGGAAAGGAAAGAAACAGATCTTTTAAAATCCAATAGCAAACAGAGCTCCTACTGGAGCCGTCTGATCTGGGTCTTCTCTGTTTGCAAATGCGTGAAAACACGTTTATATGAGGGGAAAGGGTTAAATGATATATCACATACTTTCGGTCCTTTAATTGCCAATATTGGTATTGTATAGGACCGTTCTTTTCAAGGTTTTGGGCTGGTTAAGTTATTGCAATATACAAGTTTAGCATTTTAATTAACACTTTTGTCAGATATTTTCTCAACAATTAATAAATAAAACTCCAGCGACTGTTCAAGTACTCATACTGAGAAAATAAATAAACATGGACAAACTGCTATAACCTACATTAGGTCTTGTCATATTTTGCATGTGATATCCATAGCAGTGTTGTCCTCCATTTTACCTTATAAATCTTATCTTATAAACCAAACATCAATAATACGAGATTATTAACAGATTATAGACTCATAGTCATTGGAAATCATTGGAAATCATTGGAAAGTAATTACCGTTTATAATACACATATTCTTACTAGAATAGACTACTTTAACAATTACAGTAATCTTATAGATCAGAGCAGAGGGCATATGCTTAATAACTATTTGTCGCTGATAAACTTTACGATAATTTCAGGACTTTAGCATCAACGGTATCTCAGACCTAGTTAAGATCTACGACAAGACCGTTGCGAGAATTATTGGTCCACTTCAAGACGCTCTGACCGCACTCGGAAATATAATCCTTCTATTTCGGAATCAAACCTTAACCGACATAATCAACACCTTCGCACAGACGGTGAAAGATATGCCAATTATATTAGGAGATGTCGATAAATGGCTTGGCGAATTCGAAAAGGACGTGTATAGTATCGAAGGATCCCCAATCATCGAACAAATCAAAGCGATTGTTCAGCAAATGCGAAATTTCGTGGATGGCATTAAAACAGACTTACTGAAGTTTTACAACGTAAGTGCAACTATAACTGTTGTATTCATTCGACAGCAGCACACGTTAGTCAGTAATGAGACCAACTGGATATGCACATACGTCAATTACTAAATATACTATATCTGAATCTAGTCCCTCTCTCATGAAACGAAACTCTTAACGAATGTATAATTAGCAACGCCGACCAGTCGACTGTTTTCATTTAAATGTGGAAAACGACATGTTTGCAAATCTTTAGAGCTAGATCAGATGGCGCATTCACATATTTCAGGCAAATTCTATTATCATACTGCAAAGTAAAATCCACGACTTTAATTGATCTATTTGCAATGTATAAGGAGTCGTGTGTCACTCAAAAGTGTGGTGTTTATACGAAGTCATCAACAACAATTTTATTTTCCCCGTCGAGGGACTCGCTTCGTTGCTACAACAAACACAATGCCCGACCGGCCTCATTTCGTCGATTCGATCCAAACAACCGCTCTCAAACGATATAACAAGAGTTTGGGGCGGAACAAAGTTATCCATTGAGAAACATTTTTGTTATAGCTGTTGTATAACAACGTAATTTTTTTCTAAATATATAGTAAAACAACCCGATACGTTGCGAATGTCTTATTCTGCTCTGATGCTGAAAAAGTTGTCAAAGTGCTTGTGCACGTACCGATTAGCCCCAAACCTCCGCTTTTACAAGGACAATCCTTGACCTATTCGATCGTGATTTTATTTATGCTCATGCACAGCACACGTACCTGTAAATTGCAGTATTGCCGCTCCTCCCAACGCCCGTTTTTTTAAAATTATAAAACTGTCATTTTGACGTCATCCATATAACATCGGAATTGCGCCATTCCCTCAATTAAGTTTAACCGTTCTCATGCTGAAATGCTGAAAAATAGTGTCTGCTTAATCTCTGATCTGCTGAAAGTATTGCTAACGTTTAATTCTTTCAATCCTGTGAGAAACTAATGCACTTGGAATATCCCTTTATATCAACAAATGTAATAAGCAGGTTATTACACGATGAAATAGGGTCGCAGAGTGATATAAGCAATTGTCTAACATAATGAGGCCCCAGAAGGGAAGCAAAACGACGCCTAAATTAACAACGCTAATTACTGCTACAAATATTAAACTTTGCAGTATAATAAAATCGCAATACAGATCTCGTATGACGTACGTTCATCTATCGGAATTTTGCAGTATTTGTTTAATTATTAAGAACTTTTATATGCAATTATCAAGCCATCGTTTGGATATCGGCTGATTGTCTCCTGAGAAATGCAACTGGCCATGTTCTGTATAACCGAATAGGAGCTTATTCTTTCTAACAGTTTTTGAAAGACATGTATAGTATTGCTAAGTCTGTGACAGCCATGCTACTGTAATAAATTACAGGACATTGTTGATACGGTAACAATGGAGCTTCCTTACATTGGAAAGAAGATAGTGGAGGTGTATAACCTAATTGTCGAAGGTACAAAATCCCTGTTTGACAATCCAATGCAGGCTATAACTGGAATTGGTCGAGCTATCAGTGAGTAAGTATAAAAGCTTGACAAGCAAACTTATTTTCATTTACTATAGCAAGCCAAAACAGACATATAGTATTTAGGAAGAGAGTTTTTTCTTGTCCGAAACATACAATGTACCATCATTTTTTGGAAAGTATTAAGATATAAAAATAAACACAACATGTATATATTATCAAATTATTAAGACTCTTTAGATTGAACATTAGTTCAAGTTTTGACATTTATATATTAGTCTGTTGATCATTAGTAGCTAAGCTACATTATAAAAGAGACATACTGTGAATAGGAAGTAGTATGGGAATGTTTTGGCACTGAACTTAGGACAGCGACCATGCAATGTATCCATCATCATGAGTTACTTTGTACATTGATTTACCAAATCACCCTAATATATCGAAAGCCAAGTGAAAGAATAATGAATGGGTAATTCTTTGAATACGGAAAATGACAGGTTAGATTTAGAAATATTATATGGTGCCCTCTGTTGACATTTTGTGAGGTTAAGGTTCATTTTGGTTGCCCTTGATCTTGTCCTGGAACGGGGTGACTTTGGATACAGTTGGCACTTGAGATGGACGTTACTAGTGCAATACATCCACTATCATGAGCTATTTCGCATATTGGGTCTACTAAAAACATACAAACTCGAAACCGAATGTAGCATTAGAAATACAACACCATTGCTATATCTAACTGTTGTTAATATGTTGAAGAGTACTACTGAAAACAGACAATCCTGGATATATCAGGTATTTGAATGTAAAAGAGGAATAAAGTGTCATTTGCAATGAGTGCAGATCCGGAAGTGGTATCGTGTGCGTTCTATTCCCAATTTTTGAGGTTCGGGTTCCTCTTTTGCATTTGTCCAAGAAAGGGGGAACCTTGTAGCGACCTTGTCCTAGATCAAAGACGGTCTATGTGGCTTGTAACAAGTCAGTGTCAGATTAGAGCATAAGTTTGATAGACACCGCATATATTTTGAAGAGGATATCTTCAAATCTTCAAGCACACGATAGTTGAACTGGATACCTTTAATTAAACTGTTTATTAAACTAGGGTGAATGTGAGATAAGTGTGAGATTTGGTCGTCCGTAAACCGGTTTAAACCCCCAGTAGCGGTATTGTCACTGATTATTCCATTGCGGTACTCTCTTTTTCACTCTTTTATGTTTGCCTGGTGGCTTTATGTCTTTGTATTTGTGTGTTTGTTTGTATTTTAATTTTTTATCTTGTTTGTGTGATTGTTTGTATGTGTATGTGGTTGTGTGTGTGTCGCTCGTTTCCTATCGATGTATTGGTGCCGGTTGCGTCTTGGGTGTGTTTTTTCTGCTTGACTTTACTACTTTTTTTTCATTTACTTGGGTATACCATGAGGCGTGTGCTCCAATGGCTCCAGTAAATTTTGTGAAAAAATACAAATATATATCGGTTCAAAACACGATAGTCTATTCGTATAGTGTCTTTATATATCCTGATCAATATATACGATAAGACAACGCACATTCAATTGAATTGTTCCTGGAATTATTTTTCCTGAATGTTTTCTATTATGTAAGTGCTATATAACACGTCGCTTAATTAGCGTCTCCGCATTAAGCGGGGCGCCTATATGGGCTTACGAAATGTTCAGTTTATGGGAGGAGCAGTCATTTCTGTAACGCTGAAGAACTGAAAGATTCCTGTTTGGGCAATGTAAATTGTATGTACTGGTCGATTAAGAGTGCGAATAATATATCAGAAGCAATGAAATAGAAATAAACATGTGTTTGTTATTATTGCATTAATAGAAATGAATACAGTATTGATATTAAAACGCAGATCCTTTCGAATTTCCGGTGCAATAGGCTTGCCGAAAGGTCTTGGAAAGTATTACACGTTTTACAGTAAATGCACAGTCCAGTGTGCAGGTTTTGGTTTAATGTAGATTAATTGCAAGTTAAGGTATAACGTATATTTTCTTTGTGAAATTTGATCCAATTAAGAGTAAAAGTCCTAAACATTGCGGTGTATAAATGAATGCTCTAGTTGATTATCGCCTGAAGCCAGGCACAAGGTCAGAAAGAGTCAGAAAGAGTATATTGCACCGTAAAACGGTCACGCTCCGTTGTTAGTCTATTGGTACGTATGCACATAATAATCACATTTTCATGAAAATCAGACACACTTGACGCAAAGTTCTGCCCAATATTTACAAAATGTCTATTTATTAAAATTTTAAGAAACCCAACTATATGTTAGGACTTTCTTATAGATTTAAAGTATTGGTTCATTAAATTTAAGTACGTTATTGTATAAAATGCGAAACATGCAGCACACTGGGACCATTATTGGAGATATCATAATGTCATGTTATTGAATTCTACCTTGCTTAGTGTCACGTATGGCATTTTAAACCATTTTCGTTTTCAGAGTTTAACTCCAGATTTGTTGCAAAGAGGTGTGCAATATTAAGCGTAATATATGAATGATAGTTTACAATGAAAAGGATGCTATTATTTTCTAAGATTTAAAAATGACAAGAAATTAAAGATAATTTATAAAAACGTGCTTATTATCTTTCAAAACTACAATTTAAACTATTTCGGTATTTGATTCATTTCTTAAATTCACAGTATTGAAAAGCTTTAGACAACTTCATTATTTAGTTGTTTTAAGTTTAACTATTTCATTGTTTGATAGGGTGTCTGTAGTAATTTCAACAGCAATATGCTGAGTGAACTAAACCTTTGAATGATTGCATGATTATATTAAGATGTTGCCAATCAGTGTATATTTTTATGAAAAAAACTCCTCAATTTGTCTTCATTTATGTTTACACTGTTTCAAAAGCAGCCAAGTATCTTTATTGAAAGGGTTAGTGCAGCGCATAAGTATCATAATCACTCATATTCTAAACATTTTGATTCAGAATAGAGTTAAACAAAACCAAGGTGGTTATTCTTTATAATGGCGCCCTTTGTGTTTACATCAATGCTTTTCTTGTACTTAAATGTGACCGAGTTAGATGTAGATTCACTCAGTCTTTTAGGTAGCCAGTTGGGCTAAACTGAATCATTCATGTAAAATATGTAAACTATTAAGTAATTGCTTTACGACTGGATAGATTGAATGTGTTATGTAACAAACATAACATGTCTGTAAAATAGTTTGTTTTAGTTTGTGCATAATCGCATATATCCCTTATGGCGGTTGTATTGCACATACTTTATGCATTTCACAACCGCAGATGTTAAGTGTTTGTGTGGCAGCGGTAAACAATTGCCCGGTACATCATTCTCGGTGTTGTTATTGTCGGTATCGGTATCATTATTTTCAATCATCAGTTTGAATACCGCCAAAACGGGTGCTAGAGCATGTGAGTAGTGTTGCACTTTCAGTAAACAGACTCAGTAAAACCGAATCTGAAATGTTCTCTTTTCACATTTGATGCTTTTGCTTTTGAAGGGTCTCCTACGTTCAGTAGGTACTAAGTGCTGCTTGTGTGTCCATAACAAGTTTTAGTTATGAAAGTTAATACCGCTTTCGTCGGTGCTAGGGGACATGAGTATTGTTGCACTTTCAATTACTGCTCATAGACAGACTCGATAAAACCAAGTCTGCAATTTTCTCTTCTTGCATTGCTGTTTTTTGCTTCCTAACGATCTCCGACTTTCAGAATTTAACACTACCTACTGATCGGGTGAAATATGCTTTTTATGAAAACTTACTTACAAACTATTCTGTTGATCAAATTTGTCATTTCAGTTTTAAAATGGCGATTTCAATGATTGTTGATGTCAAGGTGAAGATAGAAGACACTTGCAAGTTTCTTAAAGGTTAACCTTATTGATTTTATATCATCTGAATAATCTTGGTAGAATTTGTTTCCTTTTGACAAGGGACCAGATAAGATTCGTAAAAAAATCCTACATTATCTATCCACGAAATTAAATATTAACAGAACACGATTATTACGTGTATCATTATTTATTAAGGTTTCGTTTGTCGGCTCAACAATGACACATAACGTCAAATCAATCAGTAAAGATCATGTTCCCGTTAACTATGATTAATAACTGTTTCGGTGGGGTATCAACGACACAGGCGTACAATCATACATAGTAAGTTATTTTCCTGTAGGTCTACTGAATGAAATATAATATAAAGTCACAAATGTGTTTAACTAACTGCGTTGACTGCGGTACTTGCATGCAGCGTCATTTGCAAACAGGTAAGCCCCAGATCAGAGGGTTTCCATAGGAGCTACCTGATCAGAATATGCACAGTTTGTAATGCAAAATTCCTTTGACAATTTCACGCATTTCATACTCAGTGGAATCTATTGTTAAACACAGATGAACGGTTCCAGTCTGAAAAGATTTAAATACTGTAAGCGTCAAATCGTTTATTGATTGGTCATATGTGTAACAGCGTCACATACCTAAGAAACTCGGGGCATGTAACAGAAATAGCCGAAAGATGACTCTGAGGAAACTGTCTCAGATGTCAAAGAAATATTTCCTTCTACACGTAGATATAATCCCCTTCTTGGTTGCTCCTGATATTTTAATGTAGATAAGGCGAATGATGATGAATGATGATGCTGATGCTGATGATGTCATATTTGGAATGGTGTTGTTTTGTTTTTTTCTGATGATCAAGAAGACAACGGATATTATTAATGGCGATGATGATGATAATGATGATAATGATGATGATAGTGATGATTATGATGATGCTTATTATTGTTGATGTTGTTGTTGATATAGTTGTTGTTGTTAGTAGTAGTAGTAGTAGTAGTAGTAGTACTTTTATTATTTTATTGTCTCAGTTTATAACATTTGTACTGTTGCTACATAATAACCATATAAACACCATAAAAGCTCACATCAAATATCGGACGATATTGTGTTAGTTCACTGACATGTGTACATTTGTCTCTGTTTACTTAATATGCAAACAAACATACTGTATAGGTCGTGTGGCTGAGTGGTTCAGTACAAACAAACACATTCCACAAATACTGAAGCGACTGGAAGATGCGTTCAACAAAATGGCTGTGTCATTTGATGGTCAAAGTCGGGACATGACATCTGTGTACAGCGATGGCGTAGAACAAACGGTAAACTGCCTCTGCTTGACGAAAATATACTCGAAACATTAAAGCTTTCAAGATTATCAGATTCTAAAACTTTATATATGAATTCAATGAGAGAACATTATGTTAGCTTGTTTAACACGAATATGGGGAATACAAATATTCTGAAAATGGGTGTTCCTTCGAAAGCAAAAGTAGCAATGCCAAAGGAGAAAATTGCAGACTCGGTTTTTTGAGTCTGTTCATGAGTAGTACTTAAAAGTGCAACAATACTCACGCCCCTAGCACCGGCTTAAGCAGTATTCGATTTTCAAAACTTATACCATCAAAACTAATGATCCCGAAGGACCAGAAAATATAGCAACACTGAGAATGAAGTACGTGGCGACTTTTTACGGCCGCCACACAAGCACTTAACACCTGCTGTTGTGAAGTACATATATTCTGAAAATGGGTGATCCTTCGAAAGCAAAAGTAGCAATGCCAAAAGAAAAAATTACAGACTCGGACTGAGAATGAAGTACGGGTCGACTTTTTACGGCCTCTAATGGACATTGAAAATCATTATTATAGCTCGACTATTCATGGACTAGTTAGAAGCATGTTGCAGTCACCCATTCATCAGCATCGCTGTTGGTATTGAAAGTGTTTTGTGCGGATTATAATTACACATGTGTATTTAAAATCAAAATGACAAGTTAATATCCATGCTGAAAACGGAGAAGAAGTACAGTGCACAAGGACAATAACTCTTTGTGCAATAATTATGAAGTTAGTTATGTGTAGCATTGGTATAGACGTGTACGAGGGCGTTAAGAATATTCCGGAGAGCATTGGCATATACGTGTACGAGGGCGTTAAGAATATTCCGGAGAGCATAACTTCAACTGTTTGGTAGATTCTTATGAAGGTCTACAAATGAATATGGGCCTTAGAACAACCGCTCTATTTTCAATAAATATAAAAATTCTAAAGGGAGGTGATCCCCCGAGAGCAAAAATTGCAACACAAAAAGAGAAAATTGCAGACTCGGTTTTATTGAGTCTGTTCATGAACAGTAATTGAAAGTGCAACACTGCTCACGTCCCCTAGCACCGGCTTAAGCGGTATTCAATTTTCAAAACAAGAAGTACTGATATTCATGATCATCGAAGGATCAGAAGGTATAACAACACTGAGAATGAAGTACTCTATGCCTAGAGTATAACTTTAAAGAAATTTTCATTCAAATAAATCACGTTAAATGTGTTTTGGCAGCGTAACGTAATTTGAAAAAAAAAGTCAAATTCTGTGGACCCTGTGCCTATCGTTAATTGTGTTCATTGAATACAAATTAAAAGAAAAGTTTATATAAAATAAAGAAATAGCAATATGCACTTGAACACAATACAAAAGAAACTACATTATAATTATGTATTTTTTTATATATTATTCTATATATTAGTAATAATGAACTAAAACCGGCTTATAGTTCAAACACTTCTATGACACGATGCACATGCGATATGCACGAGCACGAGAAACAAAATATAGATCGCTTAGCTTAAGATGAGTCTGTTTTAGACACGGGATTTAAGCTATTTCCTTCGTATGTAGGTTCCGTGTTTTAGCACACCTGACAATACTCAGTTGAGAGTTTGTTACCACTGTCCGATATCCATCCGTCCGCCCGTCCATTCGTCTGTCAGTTCGTTCTTGCTTTAAACGGATTATTCCTGCCAAATACCCTTTCAATTGGACTGTTAATTTTGGAGATAGTTTTAAACATTTTCAATATATACACAATGGAAATTTAGTCCTGTCTCTGATGGCCATGTTTTCTTGCATATAAACTTAATTTTAGTAATTCTGAAAGTTGGCCACCAGAGTACTAGTTCTACCAAATGCTATTAAGATTCGACCACCGATTTCGGATAATGATATATTTTACTCTATAGTCGTAAAAGACAATTTAGCCCCAACCTTGGTGACCTGTTTTTTTCAGGTATGGGCATGATTTTAGCAATGTTGACAAAAACGACCATTCCTACCAATTTCATTCAAACTGGAACACCAGTTTTGGAGAAGAAGGTTGTTAAAAGTTTTATATACAATGTAGTTAAGTAAGAAAATCTAGCCCAGTCCCCTTACGGTCGTGATATAATTTGAGATATCAGCATGAGTTAAGCAATTTAGGCAGAATGTCACTAGAAGACTATTCCTTTCAAATATTGTTAGTTCTTGCAACTGGTTGTAGAAAAAATACATTTAAAGAATTATTTTGGTTTCCATGACAACCTAGGTTCAACAAATTATTTAGCCGTTTTGTCAGACCATGATACTAATATCAATTAATTATCAGTTTGGTTACATTCCGTCTTGTGAATTTGTAGAAGGCCTTTAAAATCATGGACGGACTGAAAGATAAATGGACGGAGGGACGGACACGGGATCATAAAAACACATTTGAGCATACTTAGGTGTGCAAAAATCCAGAAACTACAAATGAAGTCTAGCCGGGTAGAGATTATCGTGAAACAATTGATAGGCTTAGACCGTTCGGCCTGATTGTAATAATAAGAATCTCGTGGAGTGTTCTTTGAGTATGAATTCGGAATGAATTCCTGTGTAGAGTGTG
Source organism: Azorinus chamasolen (assembly GCA_963576725.1). Classification (NCBI taxonomy): domain Eukaryota; kingdom Metazoa; phylum Mollusca; class Bivalvia; order Cardiida; family Solecurtidae; genus Azorinus; species Azorinus chamasolen. Next base: position 62,576,805 of record OY755245.1, read on the forward strand.
TGTGTGTGTGTGTGTGTATGTGTGTGTGTGTGTGTGTGTGTAGCCGCTAGAGATTGTGGTGAAACAGTTGATAGGCTGTCTGGCTTGTAATGCAAAATCCCTTGGTTCGAGTCCCAGTCGGGTCACAATGTTTTAACCATGTTACAGAAGTAAATATGTTAAATCCCGGCTTTATAAACAGATTAACCTACAGCTAGGCAATCTGTATATAGCTTCTGTTCCTAACTTCCTAGTGCAAATCGCATGCACATCGTGACATAGAAGTGTCTCAACTAAAGGTCGGTTTTAGTTCATTATTACTAATAAAAAGTATGATGTATAAATAATAATGCATATAATGTAGTTTCTGTTAGTATTGTATTCTATGTGCAGCTACTTATTTATTATAGATTAACTGTTTTCCCATTTGTATTAAATGAACAAAATATACCATAGGCACGGGCCCTAGGAATTTTGAAAACAAAATCAAATTACGTTACATGGCCGAGAATTTTCAAAGTGATTTGAAAAACATGTTTCATTTCTCGTTACGATGTCCCGTTTCTTAACGGGGTTTGAAATATGTTTTCATTTCACGTTATTGTTTTTATTTTACTTGTCTAATAGCATTACTGTGTTTTTTTATTGCAGAAACCCTGCTTGCTTCGCCTAGAAAAGAGCCTTCAACAAAGCTTTGCAAGAGTTCGCGAACCGATTGCACATTTAGCAAGCGTTACAAAACCATTCACGGACCAGTTCAAAACCGTAGCGGACGTTACAAAGGCACTCAAATGGGGTTATAACAAGATGAAAACGACGTAAGTTAACACATTAAAACTGGAATTATTTATTAATGGATTTGCACACATGTATGTAACTCGTACATGAAAACTGGACCAATACATACAACATGTAAGAGTAACCTTTTGATACACACTCCTACAAATGATATAATTGACAAACTATTAACCTTTATCCAGCTGTAAAACATATAATACCTGTTCAAATTTGGAGCGGTACTAATGCCGATTCGATCAAGCTTTTCAGACAGTGTTAATCGAGTGTCATGACACTCGCTCTTGGGACACTATTAACAAAGTGTCAAACAGCTTGAATCCTGATTGGACGCCGAGTCATTCAGTGGCTATACTTCCAGCTTCCTCCTATTGTATGTTTGTTTTGTCTTTGTGCGTCTCTTGTTGTTTTTTCTACCTATGTACATTTGCTGTTTCCTTGTGTTGCTGTTCGGGCGAGTGTTTGTTCTGTATGTGGTGTTTCCTGCATGACTCATTTTTGTACTTTTATCTCGATCTATTCTATTTACAAAAGTGACTACTCTGGCGGTTAGCTGAGGATTAACTTGAAAATGGACAACATATATATTAATATACAAGTCTCAAAATTATTGCAAAATTGCGATTGCCAGCATGAAGAGTCACCACCATATCAATTAGCTAGTTTGGCTTTTATATGTGTAGCATTTCAATAAATAAAACACAAATACAATTATCAAATGGAACTAGTTATACTGGTGACAATGTCAATATATTGAAATAATCAGCATAACGATAATTTTGTTGATATGAATATGAGTGCCGTAACCAAACTATTATTTTCAAAACTAACTGTACCAAATACCTACACCGTGTCAGAACGAACAAACAATGTGCACATTTATATATATTTCCCCTGTGAAACCGGTAGGGAATAAAAATGTTAATCATCACAAGTGGTGTCAGTTTATCTTTTCAATATAATTTTCTTGTTCTGGTCTTTCTATATGTATATAAATATCCTATGTTTGCAGTGTTGAAGTCAGTAAAGCACTGGTGCAAAAGGTATTCGGTCCAAAATTCCATAGGGGGTTTCCTACTAAACGACGACCGAAGAGGGGCAGTTGCATGGACGGTGTCTGGCCAAGGTCAACAAATGGCCAGTACAACACTATAGGTGTCGATATTTGGCTTGGTGTTGGTCAGTCGGTAATGCCTTGATAAGCAATACCCGTTATAGTATTCACTTATAAACTGTAGCGCAACTGTAATGAGAGCAATATGAGAAGTAGATGGATAAATACTATTTATTTAAATATGCTATACACAACTAATACATTCCGCGCATTTTTACAATTTATTTAGAAGCCAATCAATTTCTAATTCCATGAATATAATTTAAAACATACATAGATAGTGTTACCTCAGTTAAATTTGAATTTAGAGTAATGATCTTAAATTCACAAAATCAAATACAGTGAGATAGCTGTAAAGCGACCACAAAAGATGTATAACTCTTACAGGAGTTGTCTACATACTTTCGTCCTGTATTTAGAAATCGTCTGATTTTAAATAACCATATGGTTGTTACATTAGAGGGGCTTTACTCTATGTATACATATTATATATTTTTTAGATAAAACTTCCAGTGAATGGAATAATTCACATTCGAGGAAACAACAGGATAATAATTAAGCCAACTGATTCTGAATTTATAATCTACGAAATCGTTATCGAAAACATTAATGTCTTCCCGCACATTTCTGACGGAAACATGTATCCGGCTGGCGAGAAAATTGGAAGCGCTTCTGAGGCGCCAAAGTGCGAGCCTAATTCCATCCATGTTTCCGTAAGAAAAGCATCTGAGAAAGAGTTACCGGATGCTGATTATGAATACACTGACCCGGGGATTTTCATGGACCGACTAGTGCCTACGCCAAAGTGGATCCAAGAATGCAACGACTATGACTTCCGGTACAGTACTATTTGACACAATTCTTTGAATGAGGTAAACGATTACATCGGCAATTGCAGACAATATTGATCTATATCAGAGAGCTAGAGCTACATGAATCATTCAAAATCCTCTCAAAAATATTGTTTTCATACTGCATCTATTCTATTGTTATACAAGGACCGGCTACTCCATCTTGAAAATGCATTATTCATAGAATTAAATGCTGAACATGCTAATATTTATTATATACATATTGTAGTAAATATATGTTGCATACGTGTATATCATGTTATGGAATTGACAACTTTAGCCCTCATTTCTAAGATATATCTTCTAACGCATTTGTACACACAGGAGACCCAAATCAAATTGTTCATGTATTAGCCGTCTGATCAGGGTCTGAGCTGTTACTTGTGGAATTATATACGATCATCATTACTTGTCAAGCCTAGCCTCGCTAATAACTCGTCTCTAATCAGTTACAGTCAAAGGGTCATAGCATTATACCAGTATTCAAGAAAGCATTTATAATTGTATTTACACCATCGAATTCTATTTCAAATACCTCATTGTGTTTCTTGCATATAACAGCAAACATATTGTTACAAGAACAAATGACTAATGTGATTAAGTGCTATCTAAATTTATGTACCGATGCAGTGGTGGTTATGATTTACTTTTACATGAAATATGTACCATTTCTGATTTTAACCCTTCTCTTGCTGAAATTTAAAATACATATCTCCTTCTTTACCCATGCCCTGTTGTATAATTACATATATATTCAATGTGTAGAAGTATTTCGCTGTGTAATCACTGCTGTGGAGTGCACTGGTTGCACAATCAACTTGTAAATAGTGCAGACCCTGATGAGACAGCTTCTGCAGGAGCTGTCTCATCTGGGTCTTCACTATTTACAGGTAGTTATATTGACGTGAACAGCAAGCGAAAGGTTAATTCTTCAAAATTTATTGTGTACTTAGATATATTGGCTCGACATTCGACACTGGCTTGTCAAATAAAGACGAAGAACCGGAGGAACAAAAAGAGCAGATACAAAGAAATTTCGGTGGCTTTGATGGCTTTGGAAATTTCGGTGGCTTTGGTAGCTTAGGTGAATTTGGCGGTATTGGTGGATTTGGTGGTATCGGTGGCATTGGAGATTTCGGCGGCATTGGTGGCATTGGAAGCATTGGCGACCTTGGTAACTTTGGTGGATTTAGGCAGACAGAAATACCACAGTATCGTCCAGATGATCCAAATCTGTATGATCAGACATCATTCAAAGACAGTCTACATGATAGTTTTAAAAAGGAGGCAAAGACGTTTACAGAGTTTTACAAGACGGCACTATTTGCCATCGATGGGTAATGTAAAATCTGAGTGTGATCGTGTTTAGCACTTCGGTACTGGTATATACAAACAGTTTGGATCCAGATGAGACGTCGAGGAACTCCACGTCGCATCGCATTGCGTATATTTTCCTTGCTTTACAGGCATATAAAATTACATACAATGCTCATTTGATTTTAACCTATGATTCTTATCGATATCTATATCTTATTATCATACCTTTTCTTTCACCTATTTAAAATATCCAAAATTGTATTTCTTTTGAGTGGTCGTACTTGCGAGAATTTACTTACAATATGCTGATAGTTGCAGGATGTTTCGTGATAAATGTATTCACTTTTGCATTTGCTAGAGTAAGGCAATGTCTTTAGATGAGAAACAATTACATAACCAACTGACAATCTGGTATTATTCTATTAGGTCGGGATATCCCATCCCCAGCTCTAACGTTTCCTTTACTGTACTTATCCTTCGTAGGAGTTGTGAAGTATAAATCATATGAGATTTTTGTGCATTATTTTAATATATATTCTTTTTCTATCAAATTGACTGTTATTCTATTTGATTCTTTATTTGTTTTCAGACTGAGGATACCAAACATTTCAAGCATCATCAACCTAAGCTTGAATAATATAAATTGGATTATAGATAACATTAAGAACCAAACAATCATCAGTGAACTGAATTTGGTAGTAGATGGTCTATGCTCGAAGATGACCGCAATACCGAATGGAAACCCATTTACGCTTGGAGTTGTCTACGCTAAGAATTTCCTAAAGTTTAATGGACATTCAGCAAAAATCGCCGACATGTCAAAGCTATCGGATGCACTGATGCAGATGGCAATAAAAGGTACTGGTCACTATTTCATGTTCACAGTTTAATATTGTAGTATGTAGTACAGTATATACCATTTACCTGATGCATATCCATGTAAGAACTAGTGATATGCGGACAAGGGACGCTCTAAACTTGGCAAAATTATATCGGTTTTATACCATTAGCAAACAGGGAATGTTGCTCTTGGTCTGCTCTGTTTTAAATGCGTCAGAAGGCATATCTATTGAGTACAGAATTAAATATTTGACATTACGTAAATATAATCGTAACACTATTGAACTTAACCACATCACGCCTCGTCTGCGAGAGTCTGTCATAAAGGATCTCCGCTATATGGAAACAACATTCGGGCCTCGTCAGTTGTGTACAATCCGATACGCTATTGTATGTTAATCGTAGTACCTGACTAGGTTCTACACGCATTAGACTCTGATAGGTGGCAGACACTTCAGAATAGCTTCAAACGCAGCATCTGAGCAGGTTCAATACTGTTTGCAAATCGTAAAGATTGGTTTTATGGTAAAGGTTAGGCTCGTATTTACATGTTCCCATACCCTGAATTTATCAATTGTGTACGCCTATGAACTAGTTACCTATGTGCATATCCTTTATCCCGTATCCGCGACCTGACTGACATTTTAAACAGTTTTAATCCAGATATGACTCCAAATAACTCGGCGTCTCATCTGGATTTAAGATGCATGCTACTCTGTCAATAATTTCTCAAAGGCTTGTTCGAATCGGAAGTAGTTACGTTTATTCCAGATCCAAATTGAGCAAACAGTTTTTCACAGCGAGTTATCAAATGAGATATGTTTTCATCTTATCAGCATGTCCGCTATTCCGAGGATCCATTGCTGTGGGGTTTGGTCACATCTGCACAGTGCAGGAGGACTGTCTTGGAATAACATGTAGCATACCATTACCTAACTGTAAAAAGAAGGAGTATGTGCAGATTGGGGTGTCTGCTAAACCAGATGACAGAAAGGTTGAAGTTACAGTCAATGGCAGAATAGTTCTGGAAAGTAATGCAGATGGTATGTTTAATTCATTGTACAAACATGTTACTTTATATGCCCTCACGCTAGCATTGAAAACTATTCAACACTTGTAGTTTATCCCTTTTTGTGCCAAATTTCTAGATGAGGTTGGCGCAAATAGTGAAGTCTGTTCAGACGCCTGAGACTCTGTTGTTTGATTGAGGAAAATAAAAACTTTCTTATAGATGTTTCAAGTAATGTAATCGTTTTTTCAGCTATCGATTTCCAATTCATTGTACTATTTCGCTCTTGCATTTTGACAATTATTATGTTAGTTTAATGTGTCTATTTATATGACTGACGTCGTTTGGTTTTATTTAAGAAGACAGGAGTCAACTGTTATGTTTGTTGCCGGAATTTCGGTACAATGATTAATTCTTATAATCATTTATTATAATATGATTAACTATAATTAAATATTTGCAACGTGTCAGCAAGTTCTATTACAACTCTCAAATGCTCAACATCAAGAGACTGTTAACATTTTAAGTATTTATTCATTATAACACAAGGACATACAATGGCAAACAATATAAATACAGATAAAATGGTTGTTTAGGGAGCTATCTGGCTGAATCTTTAATAATGTTTAAATTACAATTTCAAAATTGTGCTTGAAAACATTTCATAAAATAAAAAATACATGGATTCAAAATGCATTTTCGACGAATTTACTAAGAAATACAAATTTTAATGTGTCGAAGTCATTGGTATGAAACATCCGGGTACATAAAAACGTACGAGCACAGTTCCAAAAACAATACCGCTCATTCGGCCATGCCGGTCGGCAGTTTTCAACAGTTGAATCAACGCCTATGCCGCTTAATAGTATGCCTGCTTCAACCTGGTCTGTTTCACACTGCATCCGATTCGTTGAATCGTTTGAGGAACTATTTTCATAGTATCCGTATGTTTGGATACTGACCAGATGCACAGCTACCCGGTGCCTTGTCTTGATTGAATCAGTGTTCAAATGACAACCAGGTTGCGCTGAACAGGATACTTATTATAGTGTGTTAGTAAATGTTGTATTTTAATAAAGATATGATCGATGCCCGGTAATTTTTGCCGTCAACAGTTGTAACTTTAAATAACTTTACCATACATTTCATTTAACTGTGTATAATATCATAATAATTCTTAAATAATGAAATCGCAAGCATCGAGTAAGAATACATGCACTGTACATCAACAGGCACCCGTCATCGACATAAATAATAAACTACGAATAAAAGAGGTTGTTTACAGTCTGCCTCCTTGGTACGTCGAGTGCGTTCCTGGCTAACGTCAATATCTCGTAAATTATAGATGGTCGGTTTCACCTTTCCTTTCCTGTCTTTCCTGTCTTTCATGGACTTTTCAACACCCTGAAACTCAATGTGCCATATGTACACTAAAGCCCGGCTAATCTTATATCCTGTTTTCATCCTTTCTAACAGTGATTTGGTTTTCATGGGTGTTTTACCGAGATTAACTCTTTCCTTCATATATAAACGCGTTAAAAATTACGCATTTGCAAACAGGGTAGACCTTTAGGGCCGTCTGGTCAGGATATACTCTTTTTGCTAATGGACTTTGAAAGATTTGTTTCGTTATTTTCTAAAATAGTTAAAATATGTTTCCTTCCATATTTCATTATAAAACGGGGAAAGAAAAGGGAAATGGTCAGCAAACAGAGCAGGCTCCTTTAGGAGCCGTCTAATTAGGGTATGTTCTGTTTGCTAATGGAATTTGAAAAATGTGTTTCTTTACATTCTAAAATGGTTTCAGTGTTATACGTTCCATATTTCATTCGAACTTTTTTGTCCATGAATATTGAGTAGGCATTACAATTTTAAATAAACATAGACCAGGGAAATGGTTAGCAAGCAAACTAACCCATATCAGACGGGTCTTATACGAGCCGCCTGATCAGGTTTTGCTCTCTTTGCTAATCGAATTTGAAAATTTCGTGTTTGTTTTATAAAATGGCCTTTCATAGTGCATTATAAAAGAGGGAAAGAATAGGGAAATGGTAAATAAACAGAGTCCTTTAAGAGCCGTCTAATCGGGATCTGTTCTATTTGCTAATGGAATTTGAAAGATGTTTCTTTACTTTCTGAAATGGCTACAATGTTCGACCTTGCATAGGTCCATATAACTATTTTGTCCATGAATATTTAGTAGGCATTGAACTTTGGAAAACACTTAGAACAGGGTAACTGAACCGTAACTCGCCGTTCCTCTTCCGATGGATTATCAATTGCTTGTTGCGTATGCTGATATCAGCTTTTAGGGGATACTTCCTTTAACCATTTGGACACAACAAATGCTTTCACAGGGCATTTGTGGACAATGTAGACTTAGATCATGAATGTGGGACCAGTAAGGAAGAATTTACATATTTAGGTAGGTGGCTGCTTAATGCAGAATGACACTCTTACAGAAAGCTCCTTTGGGAGTTATCTGCATGACTTTCACTCTGAATTAAATTGCCACCTGTTATATAAAGATTTGCTTGAATTATTAAATTGATTGTTTGAGGAATGCAAGATACACCACATACAAAATGCATAGTCGCCAAAACAGAACCATGACAAAAATGCGGAGTAAATGTATAAGCCTATCAAAAGACTAAAAGATTCTCGAAGACATAACAAACACAAATAATAAGGAAGATGAAAGTACCGTCATGGAATGGTCCGTGACAAGTGTCATTGGGGATTTAACACGGTTTAATTTAAACGTCCGGTTTATAGACGTTTTATTTTGTATTTAATCCATGGCAACCTACCGGTGAAGTTGTGGTGTAAGATGAAAACATTGTGGATATAGATAAACATCCAAGTTACTCATATCAGTCTGGTTCTCTTTATTGTGATTCCATGACCAAACAGAGAATACCCTGGTCTGGGTCCTATATGTTTGTAAAGTCGTAAAAAGGCGTAACGCAACAACAGTGGTTTAAAAAGATACAATACATAAATATGCAAGTCCTTACCAAAAGAATAATATTTATCATATCCAGGCGAAGATGATGAGTTTGACCTACTGCTACCGTTTTCCGATATGAAATTGAAGATGATGACCAGCATGGAGTTTAACAATGGAGTCCCTACTTTCAGCGCAGAAATGAAACTATGCAATTCCACTTTATTGACATGTTTACCACCGATAGAAATATTCCAGAGTATCCAGTTTAAGGAACTTGGTATTAAGTATCGCCTCGGTGAGTACCCTTTTGAATCTGTTCAAGTTTCTGTTCGGTCTTACACTGCCAATGTCGCAAAAATGCACCGCGACAAATAGTGCAGTCCCTGATCAGACGCCGCCTTGACTACTTTGTGCTTAAATCTCTAGTTCTAGATCTGTGGTTTATTCCTTTGAATTCTGTATTCATTTTTCTCATGTCCTTATTTTACCGAATGATTTAACAAAAATGGGATGTAGACGACAAGTAAAAATTTGGCGCTGAAAGTGTTAATATACAATTCAATCAAACGTTTAAGGCTGACACCTGAGATTGACTTAATAAATTACTAATTACTACTGCTACCACAATGAATTATATCATACTATGCTCATCAATATGTGAATGCCAAAGTATTGCGTTTCATAATTAACTTTAAAGTTGAAAGAGTAATCTTAAACCATGTTTATGTTTTTCGTTAATATAAGTTTTGAGTAATTTTACAACACCGATGTCTGCTTTAAAGAAATGACCTTAAAAATGCTTACATGGGTAACCATAATTAAATGTCTCAAAATGACGTTAACTCCATCTAACGCGCCAACAAAAGAGAGATCTAGGTCTGGGTTGTAGAACCAGGTAGTAGCTTAAAGTAGGACAAATTTTATGCAAAAAGCTCCTCAATGAGTTTTCTGCATTACTTTTTAAACATGATCTCATTAAGCAGTCACCTACTGTCAGGACACCCAGCCTCGATGAGTATGTTGGTAGGACTTATGGCACAATCCCTTTCAATCTTCATTGACATAAAATATGTTTAAACGAAACTAACCCTTGGATATGTGTAGCTTCTGTCCAATTCAATTAAACGTTTAGAAACGATACAACAAAGGTTTGCATGTATAATCTCAAAATACAGTAAATCCCCTCTAATGCGACCAACAGACGATATGCCCTGGTCTGGGTCTGGGTTGTAGACGCAGATGGCACCCTAATGCAGAAAGCAACTGCATTGAGCAGCCTCCTGCTGTAAAATGTCATCAATGTTTATTCATTTAACAGTCGTTGTAGAGGGACTGTACTGTACCAGCCATAGGGAATACAACAAGTACAATTATGAGTCATTCAGGAAGCCGCTAGAACAGAAATACATGTACAAGAAAACAGAGCGAATATACATAACTATCAAAAACTTTAAGCGACGCACAAGGACAAAACAAACATACAAAAAGGGAAGATGGAAGTACCACCTTTGAACGGTCAGTGACAAAGTCACTGGGTGTTTAAACCGGTTAAGAGGCGTCGAATTTCACACTTATTCCATCCCCATCCTAAAGACAAACAATTTAAATAAAGGTTTCCCCTCTCCAACTAATATACAACAACCGTGATGGTAAATACAGTGGTAAAGTACATGTAAAACGAATACATTTAATGAAAAAACTGTATCCACCTATGACTAGTGTACTCAATGATTGAGCTGCAAACAGAGTAACCGCACGGTTCGACAAAAACGAAATGGTACAGATATTCGACGTCCTCATTCCGTTTCCGGATGTAAGAGGTCGCTTTCACAGAGTACTTAACCTTTCTTGTCGGTGTACATTCAAATACGCCATCGTGATTGCCAACTGTAAAAGGGTTGACAACCAGACATGCAGTATTTTGTAGTACTATAAGATCATATCTTTTTTGTGTCACCTGCCGAGAGGCAGTGTGTCACTTAGGTATCACTTTTCCGTCGTCTGTCTGTCCGTGAAACTTTTCTTTTTTTAGCTGGCATTTCTAAACTAATCACTATCAAATTTCACACATGGAACAAGCTTGATGAGAGGAAGTGTCATGCATAAGGGCCACAACTCTCTATCATCAATATTTTTAGCTATTCCCCTTTTTCATATTAGCAATAAGAGTTTGTGTCAACCGCGAGCAGGTGACACATGTGTTCTTCCGAACACTCTTGTAAGAGGTTTTTTATGAACAAAGTGAGAAAATGGGTATGTCCAATAATCTTACGAAGTGTGTAAATCGCATCACCATAAAACTCAGGATGTGAAATACCTTGTCGCAGGAGCGCCTTGAGATTACATTTGTACTTGCAAAAATTGAGAGATTTCGATAATAAAATTTAGAGAAAGTTTTTCTTAGTTTATGGTATCTATATCCTTAAGAAACGAACTATCAATTCGAAATCTGATTACAGATTGATACATAACATCTGCTTTGTTCCAAGTACGGATCAGCGTTATCTTACGATTTTTCCGAGATTGGTTTTTAGCTGCACAAATAATTCAATTTACCTACCAGGATATTTCAATTTAGGTACCAAGAAATCAGCTATATGTACTTCGCTTAGGAACTTAACGCTGCCGAAACTCATTGTGCATCTGGCTGATTACCAGTTACTCAGCAAAGACGTCACTGATATGCTCGACAAAATACGTGCTGCTGTTGTCAAAGAGGTATGTATAAAATATACGTTACTCGAGCACAGACACAGTACAGGTTAGCTTCCTTTAAAACGAAGCCAAAGAGAGGTCTGTTGCAGTTTCCTATGAAACAGTTGCTATATACAGGCGCAATATGACAAGGATTTAATTTGTTATTTTACATAGTGGTACCGGATCGTAATTGTTTTGACATAAGGCATTTTCATATCATGGTTGTATGTTATGAAATTATTTGCCACAGTCTGTAAGATATTTTAAAACTATGTCTGATTTGAGATCAAATGTTAAAAGCTGCTTGCTGTCAAGGGGATGAATTCTACTATATAATATAAAAATTATCCTGTGATAGTTAACACTTGAGTATGTCGATATTCAAGTTTTATTCAATGGTCTTTCATTCTTATGTGTGTTGATAAATTTAATTGAGATATGTTTTCTTTAAAATATGCACTAGTTTTATGTCTTCCTATGCAGAACATTGTATTATAAGGACAACAATGAAAATGAGGATTATGTAAATCCGTTTTTGTGTTATCCTTGTATGTAATGTAACTGGCATGTTAGCAATTTTTATCAGTTATATAAATACTTAGGTAAATATCACGTCTATTACCGTGGCACTATGTGCATTATATTTGTGACTTGATATGTTATTTGATTAATGTTAATAAAGCATCAAAATTGTGATAAATTTCCGACACATTGTGTCTGTATGACTAATGGTAACTTAATGCAAAACTGAAGTTGTGACAAATTCCAACTTTTTAAAGTATACTTTGAATTAGGATGACACTTACTGATAAAGACAGCGGTGTTTTTTCGATACTCGGATGATTCAAAAATGGTTTATTACTACATATGCACTTATAATTAAACTAAAATATTGTCTCAATTTCAGCTGCTACAAGACCCAGTAGACACACTAGGCAGTATCAGCAAGGAGTTTAAGGACAAGGAGGATTTTTGCATCAAAGCAAACATACCTGTTCCACCCCTTGATATTAAATTCTTCGATGGTATTGAAATTTTCTTCATGGCAGGCCCAGTCCCTCTGGTTTTAAGTAAGTAATCTAAATACAACAAAGTACGCTTAGTCATTATCCTGTTTTGGCACTATATTGTCAGTTAATATCTAGCCCTTAATCCCATAGATCCCATACATAAGCCCATAAATAAGCCTTTAAATGCATATGCTTGTACGATAGCTGAATCAGATTTTCGGTATTCAAGACTGGCGGAAGCCAGTCTTAAAACAAAACCCATAGAGTGTTTTGTACCAACGTCTCTAAATGTGTCATGAATATTACTGGTGGCAATATCCTTTGTTTTAGACATAGTATGCATGCTATGTTTATTGTGCGATCGTTTTTCGTAAGAAGCAAATACAACTAGTTTTCCTTGGCGTATATACTGCTGGGGTTTGATTTTTGCCATGAAAGGTATAAATGTAAACTCTGTGTTTAATGTGGTGTTTCCTGCATGATTCATACATGTACATTTATCAACTCGATTACCGCCATAGCTGAAACTGTGATGATCTTTTCAAGTAATTTGGATCCAGACATAGATTCCGAGTTGCTCGAGTTTTAAACACCAGTTTTAAGGATTATCTTAGCAGACAAAAATTACTTTGCGACGACAGTTTATTAGCACACAGTGTTCATTTACATTTGTTGTAGGGTTTAATGGTGGAGGAGCAATTGGTTTAGGCATCAAACTGCACCTGTGTATCTTCAGTATGGAATCGCAGGTAACACCTTATTTAATAGGTAAATTACTCGACTGCCTATAATTCATGTTCCGTTGTGCCTTCTCAAATTTAGATCTGGAATAGTATTGACTACTTGCGATTAGAAATAAAACATTTGACCAAGTGTCAAACAGCTTGAATCATGGCGGAAATTTGAGCTACTTGATGTCTCATTCTCCTAGTTCAGTAACAGTGGCATTTGCGTTGACCCATGCCTATTTATACACAATATGTGGTCACAACCTTTTTCCATTTAGCTGAAATGGAATTTCCATTTATAGTGTACGTGGCATTCCCGTCCACCCCACTCTAATCCCAAGCTTCTTTTCCATACATTTATATTCCATTTTTAAATAACGTATTTCCTGTTTGCTCACAGTTCCTGAAGAACTTAAGCAGACATTAATTATTGCAAACGAAGACACGTACTGTGAATACGTTTAGCCCATTTACTTATCGTCACAAACAGAGTTGACAAGGACCAGACATCAGAGAAATGTATTGCCTCATCAGGGTATGCTGTGCTTGCATATGAAAATCATCTGAATTAGCTTAAAGATATGTTTGTATCCATATGTCATTATAAAGACACATGTAATTAATACCAATAACAAAGTGGTATAAAACAGGCGAACACAAAAGGACACTGCACATAAAACATCGTCAAACGTATTACAAGACATAACGTGGCGAAGCTCACTAAAATGGAAAAGTAGTAAAGTCAAGCAGGCAAAGCCACATGCAAGACGCAACCACCACCAAAACACCGATAGACAGCATGACACACACACACACAACCACACACACACACACACGAAATGAACACAGAAAACACCAAAAGACACACAAGAAACAGGGACAAACGTTCCACAACATGAACAAACCACAAGCACAAAGACGCAAGGCAAACAAAAGGAAGGGTGACAAAGAGAGTACCGCCTTGGCACGGTCAGCAGCAAAAACACCACTGGGGGTTTAAACCGGTTTACGGACGTCCTAACCTCACACTTCTCTCAAAGTCACCCTAGCTTTACAAATATTGTAAATAAAGGTATCCCCGCTGGACTTACCCACAACATAGACGACGGTGAACACAGGACAACATGTAAAACATAGCATAATAACTGTGACAAACCGTCAAATATGTACTCAATGACTTTGCTGAAGTCAGAGCACCTGCAGGTAAGCCGTTAAGGGCACGACAGGGAAAAAGTAATACATGAGTCTGGTAAGCTCCTCCTGTATCCAAGTTTAAGAGTATACCATCATAGAGTACTACCCTCGGCCTGTCATCGCGCAAGCAAAGAGGGAAGCGTAGCTACCGACTGTAAAAGGGTCGATAACCAAACATGCAGTGTGTTGCAATATAATAGGATCATAACCTTTCTTTTTAAATGTTTTAATGCGTTTTATAAACAAATCATGAAAATGGATATGACCCCGAATTTTCCTAAGTTTGTAGATAACATCCCCATAAAATTCTGGTTGAGAAATGCCTTGTCGCAGTAACGTCCGTAGATTGCAATTATATTTACTAATGAGAGGTAAATTTCGATAATAAAATTTAGAAAAGGTTTTCCGAAGTTTGTGATATCTGTAACCTTGTTTAAGAAGTTTATCAGTTATAACTAAATTACGTCTGTTAAAATCTTCAAGCAAAGAACAGGCTCGGGCAAACCTAATAAGTTGAGAAATATAAACCCCATAAGATGTAGAACGTGGCACATCCCCATCTAGAAAAGGATAATTAACAATTTTTAAATTAAAATCTTCTCTTTTATCGTATACTTTGGACGAAACTTTATCATTTGTAATTGAAAGATTCAAATCTAAAAATGAAGCATTAATGTCAGATTGATTAGCTTTGTTTAAAGACAGTTCTTTTGGGTAGATTGAAGAAACCATAGTATCAAAATAAGGATTATCTAAATTCAAAATATCGTCTAAATACCTTGAAGTTTTATTAAAAGCATTAACAATATCGGTCTGTGTATCAGGTTTTAAGCTAAGCATAAAATCCCTCTCGTAGCAATACAAAAACAAATCTGCAACAAGAGGGGCACAATTTGTACCCATGGGTATACCAACAACTTGACGATATATGGTATCCCCATAACGCACAAATATATTATCTAAAAGAAAGGTAAGAGATCTACAAACATCAAGACAAGTCCACATTGTGTAATGTTCAACTTCTGAATTCGAAAAGAATGAACGTTGAACATTACAAGCAATGAACATTTTGTTTTCTCTGGCAAAGGTTTTTTCTATTAATTTAATAAGTTTATCCTTTATAAGATGGTGAGGTAGAGTAGTATAGAGTGTAGAGAAATCATAAGAGCTCAGTAAAGAAATGTTATACTGTTCATTTTCAAGTTTTGTTAAAACATCATTTGAATTTTTTATGGACCAAAAAACATTAATACCAGAATTTTCATATATTTTATCACAGTAGCGTTTAACATGTTCTTTGATCGTAGTAAGACAGGACGTCAAAAGTATAGATAATTTAGTAGTGGTACAACAGCTAGAGTTGGCAATAAAACGCGACTTATAAGGGTTTTTATGTAGTTTCGGAATCCAGTACAAAGTAGAAAGTTTATGTTGTTTTATGTTAGGACCAGACTTAAAATTATTGCACATTTTTACATGTTCCGAGACTATATCTTTTTCAGGTGTTTGAACTGTTATATAAGTTTTTGAATCAGTTAGCTCCTTCTTTAAAACATCAACATAATACAATCTTCAAATAATGATTACATTGTTTGATGCCTTGTCAGCAGGAACAAGAACATAATCTGAATGAAAATTAGAAATGTTTTTCTTCAAGTAGCGAAATGTAACTCTAGGTCGAGGTGGTAAAAGATGGTAATTAAAAGACATGCATTTACTGTAACAACAAGGCCATTTTTCATACATTAATATTCAGTAGGTAAAAGAATTACTGCTACAAATAATCCATCTTCTTACAGATTGCTTTAACGCCATGGGTAGGTGGTAAGGTGTACGGATCGTTGTCGGTGAATATAGGATTTGCTGAAGCGGGTATACGATTAGTTGGATATCTTCTCGAGTCATCCTTCCCAATATTAGCAGAACTGAAATTCTCAAAATTCCCTATCGGTGTTGGGTAAGTACGTGAACTTGTTTTTGCTTTCAACTTATCATTTGTTAACATTCTTTGATGACCAGATAAAAACCAAATCATGTCTTTATTGAAAACGAATGACAGACAATATTTTACAATGAATGGTTCCTTGTCATTGAGTTTGTTAGAAGGTGGAATGACAAAGTAAAAGAGACACAGAATCATTATATCCAAAAAAAACCAATCCTTTAGGACAAAAAAATGAATATTTTAAGGTGGGGTGTCAGTGATATAGGTGGAATGACATATTTTTGAGACACTGTAGCCCCTATATAATCTTTTGGAAAAAGAATGACACTGTTGTAAGGTGAAATGACACTGGTTGACATAAGAAATGACATACTTGTGAGGCTTTGTAACCACAATGTGACCTTTGGCATATGTGGCATGTGCAATGACACTGTTGTAATGTAGAATGACACTGATTATAGATGAAATGACTTATTCATAATATATTGTAGCACCTATATAACCTTTGAGAAATGGAATGACACTATTTAAGGTGGAATAACAGTAATTATAGGTTGAATGACATGAATTTGAGACATTGTAGCCCCTATATGCCCGTTTGGAAAACCAATGACACGACACTGTTGGAAGGTCGAATGACAGTGATTATATAGATGGAATGAGATACATTTGAGACATTGCATCCCTTATATGACCTTTCATAAGTCGAATGACACTTATTATAGGTGTAATGACAGTAATGACAGTTGAGACAGTATACCCCCTGTATGCCTTTTGGCAAAGGGAATGGCATTGTTGTAAGGCGGAACGACGGTGATTATGGAATGACATACATTTCAGACATTGTAGCCACTATATGCCCTTTGATACAATGACCTTGACCTTGGGCTATCGAGCAAGACCGAGATTATGCACATTGTAGCAGAATGTTGTTACAAGTGCATGTGTGAAATATGAAAACATTTAATAATGAGAAAAATAAGTCATAATGAGTTAACCTGAACGTTAATTTGTCGTCAGTGAGAATCATATATGATCATGATGCAGCGAATGTATAATGAAGCGTAATATTAATAGATGTATATGTGTGAAATATGAAAACAATTTAGGATGAGAAGCGGAATTTATAACGGATAAATCCGAGTCTTTACGGTTCCGTTAGTAAGAGTCATCTGAATTTAGTTGCCTTTATTTTGCTTGACATTAGGCTACCGAGCATGATGGAACTTATGCACAATGAAGTTGAATCGTATTACAAGTACATACGTGAAATATGAAAACATTTCAGGCCAGGAAACAGACGCTATAATGAATTAATCCCAGCGTTCAGATGTCAATGCTCTCGCCAATCGAATACCTGGATTGTTTTAAAACAAGAAAGAATGGGAGAAAACAGCTAAAACATCTTAAAGTGTGTTTTTTTTTCACTATGGTACAGTAACTAGAGTATGGCTAAAACATTGTTATTAGAAAGTACCAAAGGCACCAATCATTAATTCAAATATTTGGGGTATTGTACATTTGTAGCTGATTTCAGAATGTTAACAATTGAATCTTTGGTGATAAACATGTGTAGACAGGCAAATGATATACAGAATCTGTAGTCTTTACATAAAACAAACTGCATTCGAATGCATTGTGCACCATTAAAACCTTGTCCATTTTATTATTTAGTATTAACTAGGCTATACAAGGGAATTGTTTAAAGATAATTGTACGTTGACTTGTCACACATTTTTCATAATTCAATGTTATTATGAGATTCATGTAACACTATCCAGCCATGGATTATGACAAGTATCCCCTATCAATGTTATGGTCTGTTGATGATATCAGGAAGTGTCTGAGAGACATGACTCTGCAATCAACTATTCTTTTAAAATTTGGTAGTGGATGTCCATAATGTCCCTCTTCCATGTAAGGGAAGCAAGTCCATAGATGATTGTAGAAGAACATGTATGAGTCATGCATGAAACAACATATAAAAAAACACACAGCCGCTCGGACAGCACCACAAATAAATATGTAACTGCACTTAAATATCAAACTGCAGTTTATATAAAGGTGTAACTACATGCACGTCTATTGCTTTTAAATCGCTATTTATGCTCTTTCATTTAAAGCTATGTTCAAAGCGGTGATAGAGTTTAACATGCATTGTCTCTGACCATTAAGCAATCTTATATAAGGTGTTCCTCGTCTTCAAATGTGTGCCATAATAACATCATCCGATTGCTAATGTCGAGTTTGGTGTACTATAACTAAAGTGGTAACATGAAGCCAACTTATATGAACAGACTCAATAAAACCGTGTCTGCAATTTTCTCTTTTTGTGTTGCAATTTTTGCTCTCGGGGGGTCACCCCCTTTCAGAATTTATAATCTTCACAACAGCAGGTGTTAAGTGCTTGTGTGGCGGCCGTAAATCGTCACCCCGTAATTCATTCTCAGTGTTGTTATACCTTCTGATCCTTCGAGATCATGATTTTCAGTACTTCTTGTTCTGAAAATTGAATACCGCTTAAGCCGGTGCTAGGGGCGTGAGCAGTGTTACACTTTCAATTACTATTCATGAACAGACTCAATAAAACCGAGTCTGCAATTTTCTCTTTTTGTGTTGCAATTTTTGCTCTTGGGGGATCACCCCCTTTAAGAACTTATAAAGAATTCATCGAATGCCTCAATCATATCGTAAATTACAAAAGGACGCATAGAAAAATCTCATTGGAACGTTCAGTGACAATTGCCACAGGAGGTTTAATCCGGTTTAGGGACGTCCAACCCGATGTCTCCACCCCTTACACAATTTTAGTTCTCTTTTATTTCACTATTAATCATATAACAGTGCTATCTTGCTCAGGATTTGTATATAGTGGTAGTTCTGTTTAAGTTTTTGTGTGAAGACTGGTGAATTTCACTTTAATTATTCATATGATATCGAGCATCGTTTCGCTCTTTTCATTTATGAGGTAAGTACTTCAATACTTTATTTTTTGGTTTGACAAATCTGCAGGTCATCTTGATTTTTGTAATCATCCTGATAAACTTACTTAACATGTGACATTTCAAAGCTATTAAAACTTTCTTAACGTACTGTTGGGCTCTACTAAATGTTTGAAAGGTGATACTTGCTATAATTTGTATTTTAAGCGCTCAGTATATTGCTAAATCTCACAGACTTGGCGGCAGAAATCAACAAAGATATTCAGGTATTGTTTGGTATTGGTTGGGTACCTTGGTAGAAACGTTATTGGCATGCCAGCCCTAAATTACATATTAATCTACTACTTACGATGAGCGTCATTCCTCTAATTAGCCCCAAGAAAAAGTTTCTTTCCCATTCATATCAGTATCTTTATTTCACATTATTTGAGACCGTTTAGCAAATACAAACCACACAGTGTCAATTCGTTTCATCTTGCGTTCAATGAGTTTGAGCCACTTAAAATCAATGTCATTCCATTCCGTTTTCCAAGGTGACATTGGTGATAAACATACCTCAAATGGTGTATTAATACCTAAAACTTTTTCAAAACTTGTGTGGCGGCCGTAAAAAGTCGTCCCGTACTTCATTCCCAGTGTTGTTATATTTTCTGATCCTTCGGGATCATTAGTTTTGATGTTATTAGTTTTGAAAATTGAATACTGCTTAAGCCGGTGCTAGGAAGCGTCAGTAGTGTTGCACTTTTACTTACTACTAATGAACAGACTTAATAAAACCGAGTCTGCAATTTTCTCTTTTTGCATTTCTACTTTTGCTTTCGAAGGATCACCCTTTTTCAGAATATTAGGATATAAGAGATATGGTGGCTAAAAGTATGGCTTTCCACCTGTAACAAATGCCATTCCAATTCGCAAAGGGGGCATAAAATATATTATGTATCGTTTTAAACATATGCCATTCAACACCTTGAAATTGTGTTATTATATTTTCCGAGGAGATTTAAGTATACAAATGTTTCATTCCATCTTAAAAGTAGTGTCCACCCCCTTCCTGAAGATAATATGGGGACTGTACTATCTCAATAGTATGACATAAATCTGTGTCATTTGATTTTTTTCAAAGGGGTATAAAAGATATGATGTATCATTCAAAAGCGGATATGATGTCTCTAAATAATTATTATGTAGTTCTATCTATAATCAGTGGCATTCTACCTTACAACAGTGCCATTCCATTTCTCTAAAGACATATAGAGACTATACTGTCTCAACCGGCCGCATGGCTCAGTGGTAGAGCGTCCGCCTGCGGTACGGAAGGTCGACGGTTCGATCCCCGGCCGCGACAGACCAAAAGTCGTTAAAAGTTGGTACTAGTAGCTCCCTTGTCTACGCTCGACATTAACGGTGTAGTTCTAGGACTGGTCGGCCCGGTGTCAGGATAATGTGACTGGGTGGAGTGCCCTTGCCATGTACCTGTGACAGGGGCATTCCAGTGAGGCAGCACTGTAACTTGTCTCATGCGGGTGCCGTCTGCAAATAACTGAAATACTGTTGGTCGGACGTAAAACCCAACTCACTCACTCACTATTCTGTCTCAAAATGATGTCATTCCACCAATTACTAGTGACATTCCACCTTACACCAATGTAATTCCATTTCCCTAAGGGCATATAGGGGCTACAATATCTCAATTGTACGTCATTCCGTCTATAACTAGTGTCATTCCACCTTACAACAGTGTCATTTCATTTCCAAAATGGATTGTAGGGGCTACAATGCCTAAAAAATATGTCATTTAACTATTATTTCAGAGCTAAAATGGACCTCGCTCTTACACCACTGCGACTTCGTTTGAAAGCCTATGCCAAGCTAATTCTTATCTTCAAAAAAATAACAGTTTTTGATACAACAATATGGAGATATGATCATCCATCTATACATAGAAACATGTTCTACTATAATAACCATGAAGATGATACGTCGCCACCTGACGTCATGCCAGCCACAATTAACCATCGTCGAAAGAGGGAAGACCATAGGGGATGTATTGTGCGCCAGTTGCCAGGAAGGCCGTACTACAGCCCCGCGTTTACTTTAGAGATGCATGCCAAAGATGAAGTAAGTGATATTAAGCTTTTCTATGCAATAGGGACACACAGAGGCGGAACAAACGTGGCTGACTGGACTGAAATGGGCGGAGCTACACTGTTAGCTCCAAGTAATCTACCAGGTGGCATTCCTCTGTACTGGACTGTAAAGGCAAAGAACAGCCAAGGCCTGGAAGCCATTCAACAATGCTCACTTAATACTTATGACATTACACTTCCTGATGGACGGGTAGAACATGCATATAAATATTCAAGCCATCCGTCCAATCTAAAAGCTTTTGTAGTCGTTTCTGAAGACAGTGCTCTTGTAGAAACGCATTTCAAAGCTGTGGGTTTAAGTCCTGGTCAGTTTGGCTCGCAATTTGTTGACTGGTCTACGCTAAGACTTGATCTATCTGTCCCAAGAGAAGGGGTATCAGGATTTTTGAAACACTTTACTGTGCCAAGAGAAGGCAAACTAGTGGCCTGGACTCTGCAAACGCAGCAAGTCCGGAACCCAGCGCTATGCGCTCAAAAGTGCATTGAATATGGTCAGAACTGTGTTTCCTTTGATTATGAATATCACTCAGAGACATGTGATCTCCACGACGTTGTACAAGGAGCAAACGCATACTTACGAATAAGTGGGACTTACAGCAACTATGAAAGACTAGGTAGCGGATACAATGCGCCTATTGAGTATGATGATCTACAACTCCAACACGGCATTACCTACTTCATTAACGCAAGGGTTACAAATGTGCTTGGGTATGATGCATTTCTGATAGGTGAAGGTACTATGGTAGATTTCACTCCCCCAGAACCAGGAACAATTAAAAATGCCGTTAAAGACATCCTGAAGGTGGACCAGTGCAATGCTGCGATAACTCAGCGCTGTATTGACGTGACATGGAAGGAAAATCACAGGTACGCGAGTTTATAGATCTGCATTAAAAACATTTTCTGTCTTTCAAACAATGCATATCTGCTCGATCTAATCACAGTTACCTATTACAATTTAATTCACTTTCATATTTACATTTATAACTGTTCTCGT
This sequence comes from Azorinus chamasolen, assembly GCA_963576725.1. Classification (NCBI taxonomy): domain Eukaryota; kingdom Metazoa; phylum Mollusca; class Bivalvia; order Cardiida; family Solecurtidae; genus Azorinus; species Azorinus chamasolen. Next base: position 62,599,320 of record OY755245.1, read on the forward strand.
TCCTTTTCATTTATAATTCCAGACTTATTATTGACGGCACAGGCTCTGAAACAGTATACAATGGACATGAGCCCCTGTTTGATCACCTATACACACTTACAAATCACTTCGTTACTGGTAGGTATCAACAAGGCATTATTCGTCTTTAACCGTTAATACACGGGAACCGAGTACATTAGCTACTCTGTCATACGTATCATTGTCTTCTGTGATACATGTTTTCATCTGCAAATTAGGGACCAAACAGTTACATTTAAACTTGGATATCTCAAAATTCATTGGATCTACATATTAAATTCTCAAGTTCACAGCTTAATGCTGCTCTGAAATAATGCTGAAAGCTCCTGTAGGAGCTTTCAGCACTACGTTCAACCTCCTTCATTAAGCTGTCACGTGTATTTTAGATATGCGTAGGGATACTATTTCGAACAAGTCTGTATTGTAAATTTTGGAATGCGTGCGTGTGTGTGTATTGCTTGCTCTATCGTTGTTTTGGTGATGGTTGTGTCTTGTGTGTGGCATTTCCTTCGTGACATTTACTACTTTTTCATTCAATTAGAGACAGTTTATGTTCCCTTACAGCAAACTGGAAAGGTTTCCATGACGACGAGAGCGGCATCTGGGGATACACTTGGGCTGTCGGACGGCAAGTCTGTGGTACAGACGTCATTCAGTTTGAGGATCCATATGCTCATCTTACGAGTAAAAAGTTCTGGACAGACTCGGCCTTTCACAAGGGCATTCACCTCGAGGACGGGGCTTATTACGTCACCGTCCAGGCTTTAAATGGTGCCGAACTCGGAGGATCTCTTGTCACCACTGTTTGCCACTCAACACCATTCATCGTTGACACGTCCTCACCAGTGTTTCATAAGGTCACCGACATTATCTACGACGAGGACTTTGAACTCATTGCCATATACTACAATGCCACAGATAGTTTGTCTAAAATAGCTAATGCGGAGTTCGGCTTGGGTAAGACGAAATATGATGTTCAGCTTAAGCCATACGGGTTGCATGCTTCAATGAACAGAAGTGATCCATTTGTTGCTGTCAAAGATCTAGGTCTGGAAGAAGGTATCCCAGCCTGGTTGAGGATTAGGGTCACAAATAATGGTATGTATTGTTGCCCTGGCATTTTCGTTAAACACTTTGAATGCGGGATAGACATGAATTAATTTACAAACAATGTATCTCCAGATCAGAGAGGTCATACAGGAGACATCTTGTCAGAGTCTGCACTATTTGTCATTCATAGTCCTCTAGCAAGGTAATGCAGTCCATATAGAGTGGATTCTAAAGCTAAACACTTACGGTTTGGTCAGCTTTGATAATTCAGCATTGAAAACACCGTGTTTATTAAAACAAATACGTAGACTAAAGAATTTAAATATTTCAAATTATGAGATTATTATTCAGCATTTCTTCTAATTATCGGAATGAAACAAAAAACATGGTCGATCTTTAAGTTATCACCATGGATAATACTAGAGTAGTGGCACTGAGTGGGTTTATCAGATGTCAAGGTATTTGAAACAGTTTGTTTGTCTATAAACACCGGATAATTCTTGACTGCGCTGTCGTCATTCAGCATGATGAAAATATAAACGATACTGTATGGAAGAGTATAAGGCTACTTTGTGTAGGGTTAGATCCTAATGTTATTTAAAAGTTTACACAGTGGAAGTCGTGATCATTGTTTACAAGAGAATATACAGTTGCCAAACATTACGTTATGGTGTTTTATATGATATATTCGTCTTTTTAGTGGGCCTATTTACTGCCGGGCATGGAGATGAACCTATACTGCTTGACAAGTCTCCGCCCATTCCTGGTCACGTTCTAGATGGTGATATTCTAAGACAGGATATGACATACCAAGCAGATGATACGCACATCTGCGCACAGTGGGTTGATTTCTATGATCCTGAATCAGGTCTTAGCAGGTAACTAAGTTAAAAGAAGTTAAAAGTTTATATTGCTATGAGAGATGTCATGCACATGTCATAAAACCCCCATTGATACTTCTTGATATCTGAAGTATATTTTCAAAATAGATAACTCTTTCTTTGATGTTATGATTCCTACCATTTACCAAAAAGAACTCAAATTGAATAAAGCTAACCCGTCCAACACTTATGTAGTTTTTCTTCATGTAGACCTCCGAATTGATAAAAAAATTGTTTCTTCTAACAATATTGATAAAAGAGAGGTTTTAATTATTATATTATAAATGTCTCTTGAAAGATCCCTTGCTCCATCTTACAGGGACATAATTTCAACTTATTCGTTTTGCTAGAGTTTCTAGTTCTGTTGTCGAATTAAACAGTCAAAATCTCATTTTAACTGAAAAGCTGCTGAAATAAGGATATAGATGTAATAAACTAAGATAAACATTCTCTAAAAGTACATGCATGAATCACGCAGGAATCACCGTATACAAAATACACAACCGCTAAAACATCACCACAACGACAAAAAGCAAATGTAAACAAATATAAAAGACACAAAGAGACGCACGGTCATAACAAACAAACAATAAGGGAAGTTTACCATCGCAATCTCTCACTTATTAACAGGTATAAATGTAATCTTAAGGCGCTCCTGTGATACAATATTTCATATCCTGAATTTAAGGGTGATGTAATTCACTAAATTCGTAAAATAGTTGATGTGATTGGCAAACGTCAATGGCCGATCCAATGCGGTATTTAATTTAAAGTTTATGGCTATGTTATTTCCAAACTTCGTATGATTGCTTATTATCGTAAACATTATTTCTCTGTTATCAAATCATTCGAAAGGGATTAGATCCTACAGAACTACGTCATACTGCTTGTCTGGTTGTCCAACAGTTTACAGTTGGCCATCACGCTGCCCTCTTATAACGTACGCCGACAGGAAAGGCTTAGTATAATATGAAGATGCCCTTTAAATCCGGAAACAGAAGAACATCAGAACTTTGTACTCGTTTTGTGTCATATTCTTTATTACTTTTCTGAAGTTACTCTCTTTGCAGCGCAATAATTGAGTACACTAGCGATAGTCAGATCCAATTTGTTTCACTGTAATATGTTTTCGCTTTACATTCAGTTTACTACTGTATACTCTCAATGTTTACCCGGTTCCCATTTCGTCTACTGTTATAATAAAGTTATTTATTCCTAGCCATGAAAAGCTCGGATTTATATAATAAATTCTGAAGGGTGTTGATCCCCCGAAAGCAAAAATTGCAACACAAAAAGAGAAAATTGCAGACTCGGTTTTATTGAGTCTGTTCATGAGCAGTAATTGAAAGTGCAACACTGCTCACGCTCACTTCTGTTGTCTTCAATTTATTTATGCTCCCCAACGGCGGGCATATAGTAAAAGCATTGTTCGTCCTTCTGTCTGTCCCTCCGTCTGTCCGTCCGTCCGTCCGTCCCAAATTTCGTGTCCCTTCTGTAACGTTTTTTTACGTGAATGGGTTTCAAAATAACCTGGCACACAAAGACAATGTGTCGCGTTCAACTCCCAGGTCCATGGTCAATGGTCAAGGTCAACCTTCAGGATACTTTTTTGCAGCAGACAAATCTTAATCCACAGTAGTATTTTAGACACGTATCACTATTAGGGGCGATTGCATTGTTTTCACAGTGTTTTAGCATTTGTTTTCCGTTTTCTTAAGCATTACCATGACTTACTACAGTTGGGGTTAGACCCAGATCTAAAGTTTAGATGATGATCGTTTTCCTAGACTGGCTGCAGCGTGTTTTTTAAAAACAATTAATTGCATTTTTGCTTGCATAAATTTTTTAGAGTTTTCTACTCCTTCAGAAGCAGATTTGCCTCCGTGTTATTAGTTAAAATCTAGATCAGTGCATCACATACATTTACGTTCAAATGTATTAATTTAGAAATTAAAATGTTATTGTATGGAATAACTTATGGACATATGTGTCCAGTAATAAAGCAAATGGATTTGGGGTTTTGATCCAGATCGTGTTCTTACTAAAATGAAAACTTCTGATAAAAAAGTATTAATTTTGGGTAAAAAGCACAAATAAAAATCACTTTCATGAATCCTGTCTGATGTGAAGATAAACATTATTAAATCCTTGAAAAATATCTCTATGCAGTAGGCGGAATGGGAACAATTGCAGAAATAGTAAACGAAATGGAGTAGAAGACAGGAAAGTAGACGAAATTGGAAGTTACAATGTTTAGTTACGGTGCCATTTAGGGTGGGGATGGAATAAGTGTGAGGTTGGGTGTCCGTAAACCGGTTTAAACCTCATCCAGTGACATTTGCCATTGACCGCTGCAAGGCAGTACTTCCATCTTCCCCATATTGTTTTGTTTTGTCTTTGTGCGTCTCTTTGTGTAAACTTGAGAAGTTGCTAAGATACAAAATGGGATGACTTTCATGTCGATGTAATTTGTATGGTACCTTGAAGTCCGAGATTTCGAAGTTCTACTTCAGACTATATAAAACAGAAGATTTTTAAGATATTAATATATATAGACTAGAATAACAAAACATGAAAGTAATTTAAAAATCATACTCAAATATGTAACATTCTATATGCAGTGTCCGTACGTCACTCATGTGCGACCCAGAAACACTTGGCTTCAGTGCATGTTTAGCGTACACGCTACAAATAAAATATTACCTGACATTAAGAAGGGCAATGCGGTGAAGGAATATGCCAATTTTGTAGTTAATGCATGTAAAAACTACACAATGCATTACAAAACTTACAAGTAAACAACCATTATATACTCCGAATATGCAACCTGCTCCCGATAAAACACTATTCGGTCCCCGATGACAGCGAGGTCATGCACAAAGTATAAATCGTGTTGAACTTCTAATTACTACTCATCAACAGACTTAAAAAACCGACTCTAATTTTTTTCTCTTTTCGCATTGCTACTTTTGCTTTAAAAGGATCTCCCACTTTCAGCATAAATGTACTTTACAACAGCATGTGTTAAGTTTGTGTGGCGGTCGTAAAAAGACGCCCCGTACTTCATTCACAGTGCTGTTATATTGTCTGGTCCTTTGAGAAGATCATTAGAGTAGGTGTTATTAGTTTTGAAAATTGAATATTGCTTAAGCCAGTGCTAGGGGCATGATTAGTATCGCACTTTTAAATACTACTAATGAACAGACTCAATAAAACCTAGTCTGCAATTTTCTCTTTTATCATTGTTACTTTTACTTTCGAAAGAGCTATCACTTTCAGAATATATTTGCTACATCCCTCACCCACCTTTTTAAATGGAGTTGTAATAGAGTATATCCATAGAAACTTCCCTAAATTAAGATAAAGGCCCTATTATCGGAACCCGAAAATCTTGGTACGTGCGTGCCTCTGTGTGTGGTAGAGTGGTGGGATAATAATAACAGTAAGCGTTGTGTCCAGGTTCGACCTATCTCTTATAATCAAAATAACGAAAGTAAACAACAACAACTGAATGACGTCAACGTCCCAATAACGTCGTGCACGGCGACGCGCCATGCCGTCATGTAAATAATAGCATATTCACGACATACTGGGGGCCGCGAAATGTAATAAATTACTGAAATGCTCTACATAGTTTGAATCTTCACATAAATACTAGTGTCCATTGATTGTTGTTCGCGAAGGTACAAAACACGATCTAGTTCTATGAATGAGCACAGTCATTAAAGTCATTGTCCCTTCGAATTTCTAGTGGATAAAGTTTTACAATTGGCCTGGTGGTGTATCCCCGACACGTGCGAATCTTCGCTGCTCTGCTTACACCATCGTTCCCTGTCAATAACTCATCTACGACAGCTAGTCTCCATTGTAGTCTCGGTCCATCATCGTGAACTTGAACGACGTCTCCCATATGAATGGAATCTGACTTAGCGCCTGATTTCTGATGTCGTTCTCGTAACGCCGTTAGGTACTCCCGCCGCCATCTGGTCTAAAACTGATTAATGAGGTGACGTAATTGTTTCGAACGTTTTATTAGGGCTTGTTGTTGGTTGGTGGTGCCAATGGATATATCGATAGTAGCGTCATCGAATGGAAATGACGTGATTCGCCGTCCATACAGAAGATGCGCCGGCGTCAAGGGCTCGAGGTCATCTATGCTCGAAGATATACAGTTCAGCGGACGATCATTGATGATAGCCTCGATCTCGGTTGCTACTGTCTGAAGTGTATCCATGGTTACCATAGCTCGTCCAAGCGTCTTCTTTAGGGACGTTTTCACTACGCCGATCATGCGTTCCCAGAATCCACCGTACCATGGATCTCTAGACGGAATGAACTGCCAATCAATACCTTTGTTGTTCAATATGCCTCTAACTTCGCTGGTCTCACTCAAACGCTTAAGAATTGATGCTGCTGACGTAAATGTTTTAGCGTTATCTGAGATCATCAGTGTCGGCAGCAACTTCCGGCTGGTAAATCGGCGGAACGCTTGTAAGAAAGAATCCGTTGACAAGTCATCATCTATTTCAAGGTGAACCGCCCTACTCGTAGCGCATGTGAATAAGTATAAGTATGCTTTCTGGCTGATGCCGGTACTCGACTTTACATGTAGTGGTCCAGCAAAATACGCTGGAAATTACGTTATCAACGTAAAGGTCCCTCTGAATGATCTGTGACGCCATGACGTTCTTCTTGTTATCGAGGTGCTTGAGTATTACTGCGTTTAGGATAAATGGGGAACATGTGGCGCCGAAAAGCACAGATTTGAACCTGTATGTTACCAACGGGCTGTTTGTATTACATGGGTCTTGTAACCACAGAAACCGAGTGACGTCTCTATCATCCTCGTGAAGTCCAATGTGCAAGAACGCCTTTTCAATGTCTGTACTTACGGCGACGTCATACAGTCGGAATCTCACCAGAAGTAACGTCAGATCATTGAGAATTGGTGGAGTTGATTCCAGACATTCGTTCAAACTGGGAAGTCCTCTTGGTTTGCAACTGCAGTCATAAACTATCCTAACTGGGGTTGTTGAGGAATCTTTCATAACCGAGTGGTGAGGTATATAGTGTACATTGACGTCTTTGTGTATGTCCTCTTCCAGTACACGCTCAATAAACCCTCTTTGTTCCTGCTCGTCTATAATCCTACCATATGACTGCAATATATTATGGTCTTTTCTCAGTCTTCTAATGGTTGCTTCTGTTCTTTTCTTTGCCAACTCATAGTTCGACGGAAGCTCTGGATTGTCACGTTTCCATGGTAACTTAGCAACGTATTTGCCGTTTATAAATTCTATGGAGGTACGTTGATATTCGCGTAGGTATTCCATTTCGTTTTCTTCTGATGCATCAATACCTGACATTATACCCTCATTTTCAATTTTCCAAAACTTTTCCAAAAGGATTCTTCTATGGACGTTGGCGACATCAGTACATTCAGAATGTGGCCCGTGGAGTCTGCATGTGTGCCTTTGTGTAATGGTCCAGACAGAAGGTAACCAACTTTCGAACTCACAGCTGTGGGGCCCTCACCACGTACCACTTTATCTTCCACAATATCCCAATAGTAGTCAGCTCCAATGAGCAGAGATATGTTGAACTGGTAGTCAACACTGGCTGGATGGGCAAGCTTTAACTTCTGTAGATACGGGTACTTGGCTATTGCTGCTGTCACGTGACTACTCATCGGTGTTGCTATGTTTGGTACTATCAGTACTTTGATCTGTAATTTCTCGTTAGACTGTGTCAGAATATGAACTGTAGTCAACTAAAGGTGATGAACTTTATTGCTTTCGCTCCCAAAAGAAGACATATTTAGCGTTTCAGTTCGTTCGGTTTTCAAGCACAAATCGTCTGCAAGTTTCCTCGTGATAAAGGATCGCTGTGCCCCTTCATCAAACAGTACAGCAGCTGTTGTGTAAGTGTCGTCTGATGATACTGTAGCGATCGCGGTTTTCAACAGTATTGTGCTAGTAATGTTTTTTGTCGATGTCGAATGAAACACGGCTGCTTGAGGATTCAGGTTCGAGTCTGTCTTTTGAATGCGTGAGCTGAATTCACTTCCTTGATCATCATTTGTTTTGCAAATAGCGGAATGGTGTTTTCTTCGGCATTTCTTACATCGATTACGCGACTTACAGTCAGCCACTTGATGTTTACCAAGACAGTTGAAGCATAACCTCTGGCGCTTAATTACTTCGACCCTTGCGTTTGCATCTGCGAACTTTTGACACTCAAACGCGGCATGATCTTCCTGACAAAATGCACACTTAAGTGGAAAACTGCCATTGCTCTTTAGCTGTCTTTGTTTTTTCGTTGGCTTCGCACTGGTATAAAACGAAGCTGTGGCATTGTAAGTGTCAACTTCCGGCAGTACATCTGATGTATCTGCTTCCATAATACGAATTTCTTTCTTTAACGCATACCTCAGTTCAACCAGCTTCCAATTTCCGTCACCATGTTCACGCGTAATTTGGCGACGTACCTCTCGTGGTAACTTGTCTAACACTACCAGAACCAGTAAATTGCCGTACGTCTCCTCCGTCTGACCCATGGCCTCTAAACTCCGAATATACGACTCCATTTTGTCATGGAATTGCCTCAAACTTTGAATTGTGTTCACTGGGGCTGGCAATTTCAACATGGCTTGCATAGCTGCGTGCGTCATTTTATGCACTTGTCCATAACGCTCTCTCAATAAATCAACTGCACGTAAGTAATTAGCACTTGTTAATGCAAAACCTTCAATTGTTCGCCATGCCTCGCAATCAAGCTGCGATTTTAAGTAACTAAACTTCTGCACATCTGTTAAACTAGCATTGTAATGCACTGTAGACTCAAAGCTGTCCCAGAACGTTTGCCATGTAAGTATATCGCCATCAAATCTTGGTAAAGTAAGTTTTGGTAGTTTATAAAATTGGGATGAGGCTATTGAGTTGCAGGAAAGGTCACTTACAGTCTGTGTGGTTTCTCGAGTTACCTCACCAGTGGACAATACTGCTGGAGTTGATTGGGAACAGGTACGTAGCGGTACGCGACTCTAAGAACACGGTTCCTCACGATCTTGGAACTCCATTAACTCACTCATCCGAATCTTCAAGTTCAAGTCGAATTCTCCAGTTACCATCATTTCTTCCTCCACGCTGTCAGGCTCCGTATGTGTCAGTACCTTCTCGTTCAAACCCTCCAGTGGTTTCACCTTTGCTTCTAATACTGACAAGATGGTGTTGAACTCCGTGATTCGACCGTTCTGCTTAGCATCTTGTAACTTCTCTAAATGGTGATTTATCAGCCTTCTGTGTCCATCACGCAATGATATAAGCTTTTGAAGATTCATGTTGAGTTTTTATCACGGCACCAAAATGTGGTAGAGTGGTGGGATAATAATAACAGTAAGCGTTGTGTCCAGGTTCGACCTATCTCTTATAATCAAAATAACGAAAGTAAACAACAACAACTGAATGACGTCAACGTCCCAATAACGTCGTGCACGTCGACGCGCCATGACGTCGTGTAAGTAATAGCGTATTGACGACATAGTGTGGGTGGTGGGGGTGACTTAATTTTAGCGGTGGTTTCGTCTTGTGTGTGGCTTTTTATGCTTGATGTTATTACTTTTTCAATTAGGTACATTTCATATATCTCATGTTCGAAAGCGGGGTGTCGGAAGTGTTCCCTCAACCACCAGACAGTGGCAGAAAAGGGCAGAATCTATACTTGGTTCTTGTTCATATGCCATTATTCACTTATCAATGATCCATGCATACACTATTTCTTACATTAATTACATCAAAATCAAATTTATTATGATAAAGCTTACTGCAGTTAATTAAACAAGCGAACTAACGTTTACCTAATGAAACAGCGTGTATCAAACATTAGAATACAAATACGTGTTTCAACCAACTTCGGTTAATAAATATACAAGTATAAATTACAAATTTGTTAAAAACAATTACTATTGGTTACAGCAATTATGTGTATACAAAAACACGTTGCATGGATTTGGATGTGTAGAATACTACTCAATGACAAATAAACGGTATTTACTCAGGTTTTTATGGGGAGTTGGTACGTCGCCTGAGGCGGATGACATCATCAAGTTCCACAACCTCACCCACTATGACAAGTCAAGCTGTGCTTCGGCATCACTAAGGCATAACCATACATACTACTCCACTGTGTTTGCTTTTAATAACGCACTGAACTCAAAATCTACCAATAGCTCTTCAGATGGAGGTAAGATGTGCAAATGAAAACTTACAAAATGTCTTCTTGTCAAATTATTGGAAGCTTACTTACTGCATCATTTACTTTCAGATAGTGCATTTGAACACGTTAGGATCAGTGCGTACTATATGTCCTCTTATATGCCGCGTTAGCTTAAACTTAAACGATGAAACCAGCCTTAAGCAACCATTAAAAGGAGGTCTAATTCTAGGCCTTTAAGGCTGGTGGTACCTTAATGCCGGTCGTTAATAATGCTAAAAGCTCCTATCGGAGTTTTTCAAATTACTTTCGTCCTGCATTAATCAACCACCTGGGTTTTAATACTCATACGTTCAGTAAATGAATGGTCGCTTAAGACAGGTTTTACCAACAGTTAAAAACAGTATTGTCGAAAGAAAGCTTCTGTAATGTATTTAATATCGTTTCAACATAAATTATATGCTGATGTTTATGGCTAAGTGAAACGCTGACGTATTATTGAATTGTGAAATATGACTAAGATATTTATTACCCACGTTTCGGCGCCAAATTTCTGTTTGTCGTCTGCAATCCAAGTTCGTTAAATCATTCAGTAAAATAAGGAAATGAGATAAATAAATGCAAATTTCAAATGGATAAAGCATTTATATAAAAATAGAGATTGGGGCAAAAAGTGAAGTTTCTGATCAGACGCCGCCTTGAAAAGGGTGCGTTTGTACTGGGACTGCACTATTTGCCATGGTGCATTTTTTCGACATTGGCGGCGAAAGGGTTAATCTGTCAGCATTATGAAAATACTGAATCACAATTTATTAATAAGCACATAATTTTATAAATGTAACCTTCATAAAAATGTCTTACTTCAGTTTTAGTTGATACCACTTTGCCAGTACCTGGTTCTGTTTTTGATGGAAAGATAGGAAAAGATTTGCACTTCACATCAGAAACTGTGTCTAAATTCGCCAACTGGCATGGATTCCACGATACTGAGAGTGGCATAGCGGGATACAAAGTAGATGTCTTCATTAACAATGAACACAGGAAAACGTTCAACGTTGGTACAGCACATGAGTTTGAAGACCACACAATATCAATGGACCATCTGGATAATATTTATTTCAACGTTCACGGTATCAACGGTGCCAGTTTAGACGCTCCTGCAAAAAGTCACGGATTCCTTGTTGACCACACACCACCTGTTATGACATCAATTGCAGACAATAACCATGGTTCGGCATACCAAAGTGACAATGACGTTATGCATTTATCTTGGGACTTTTATGATGGCGAATCATACATCAAGGAATACAGAACAGTGATTTATGAGAAGAAATTTGGAGCAAGGCAACAATTTTGGCCCGCAGTCCTTTATAACTCAACCAAGCCACCGACACCTAGCAATGGTAAAATGGCGATCACGTTGGGCAACCTAATTATGAAAGATGGAGCGTTGTACACTTTGCATGTTACCGCTCTGAACGGTGCCCTTTTAACAACGTCACATGAAACGGCTGGAATTACTGTTGATACATCGCCACCGTCGGCACCACAGGTAATTGTATGTTACTGAAAGATGTGTTTCTTTTATTTATCGTCCCACCTACTGTTATTTGGCTTTTACGAAGATACTTTCTATTATACGCGAAGATAGTGTTTGGATAAACTGAGATAGCACTCCGTAGATGCATGGTATGCCATAAAAGCCATTTACAGTATCTTGATATCGGAGCAGTCATTCCTAGCACTTCCAGACAGCAAATATCCTATTAATACTATTTAAAACTAAAATTAAAAGTGAGTGTGTTATATGGGGACCGGTGATCGCACCCGCTTCAACACTCATTCTCAGCCACTGTGCTCCCGGGGCAGTTGTTTTTTAGGGACCAATTCCAAAACATGGTACACGAAAAATGGCCCTATTTAGATAAGTGGGTGATAAAATTAAAATACTTCAAGTGAACAAACAATGATGTACTTTTACTATATAAAAAAATAGAGAAAATGGTATCTAAATATGCAAACAGTTTCGTTTCGAAGCACAAAAAGGTATTAATAAGTTCCTTCGATATATGATTTGACTAATAGAAGTGTGAACGCCTATGCATGTGGTCATTTTGTTTCAAGTATACCTTCAGAAATCGCCTATAGGTGTGGTTTGAGAATAACAACTCAGATGCGAATAATCAGTACAAAAACATTGCATTCTTTGGATTAGCATCAAATGTCTTCTTTATCAAAACTTTGGGCCAAGGTACAAATAGAGTAGTACAGCAGTGTGTGATGATGTCAATTACAAGAACCAATATTGTTGAAATCGACAATATTCCACTACATTTATCATGTTCATACAACAAACCGCTTAACCATTTGAATGCTGGGTACTTGCAAATCAAAACTAGGATTTGAAAACAGTGTAGACCCAGTTCAGAGGGATCATAGAAGAGACCTTGGGTCATGGTAGGCGTTGTCTGTTTGCCGTTCAAAAACTCCAAGCAAGTTTGCCAACATATATGGGATCGGGGAGGGAATGGGTTAATGTCAAATTTTCTTCATTCACTTTCCAACGTAAACGCGCATATTTCAAGTGATTTAAAAATGAATCAATCGCATATGTACATCGACATTCTTATTTTGGATCCGGAACCCATAGTAATATTGTAAATGTAATTTACGGGTTTGTTATTTATATACAACTATACAATCAAAGTGTTGTAAAAAGCTTATGAAACTTCATGAAATTCTTTTATAGATATATAATAAACAGTTTTATTATGAAAACATCAAAACAGACGAAATGCCTTCTTGTACCGATCTATACATTTCTTACCAGTTATTACATGTTAACTTATGGTTAAGACTGAATGCCGATCTGTGCTTTATTTATGTACTACGGCATAGCATGTGTTTCCTTTAATTTATTTACATGTTTAACTGTTTAAATGGCTGATTAAACAATGGTCCGCGTCTGCCATTAGCGGCATTTATTCATATTACTTCAATGAAGCATTCTGCTTGTTATGTCAGAGTTGGTTTTGACACATTGTCTGCAATACTTGTTTTTCGTCGCGTCAAAACAGTTTGAAGAATATACCTGCAGATGATGCATTGAATAATACGTTTAACATTGCTATGTTTCGAACTTCCGAACTCCTGCTTAATTTTCATTCCAGATAAAGGTTGGTCTGCCCAACGAAGAAGAATATTTGGATGATGATAATAGGGTTTTACATAATAACCAGCATGCTATCCGATTAAGTTGGAGTGGTAGAGATTCTGAGAGTGGCATTGAGCATTACGAACTAGCCATTGGCACTGTTACTGACCCAGAAACTATTAGTCCATGGACAGATTATAGACATGAAACCACTGCATACATACAAAACATCCACTTTCAGATTTCTAAAGCCTCGGGGATTACATATGTTGCTTCAATAAAAGCTATTAACGGGGCGGGACTGGAGTCTCCTGTAGGAAAATCTAAACACATCTTTATACAGAAATCGAATATTCCAGGTTTAGTCTTCGATGGACGTACTGTATTTCAGGATGAAATGTACACAGTTGATCCAACTTCTATAGCAGCATCATTTTATGGTTTTGAGAGCGATTCATGTGATATCACTAGTTACGATTGGGCCGTTGGAACGACTGAATATGGTACCGATGTCCTGTCTTATACGGACTACGGTGTCGTTATGTTGAATAACACACATGGACAAGCACAGGTACATCATGCGCTCCATGAAGACACAACATACTATATCACAATTCGTGCAATAACAAGCTGCAGAGAGGAGTATATATTGGCTACTTCAGATGGTATTACACTCGATATGACGCCACCAAATGTATTTTATTCAAGATATACAAGTACTGACTCAATTACAACAATCGTTCATGATGTCATATTCCAGAATGCTATTGACACCATTTTGCTGACCGCAAATGTCACAGATACCAATTCTATTCAATCATCTGTGTGGGCACTTGGCTCATTGCCACTGGTTGACGATCGACATACATTCACCGATGACTTCACAACTCTCACAAGTGTATTATCACAGCAGCCTGGTCAGGCTACATTTATGACAACTGATACGGTCGACAAAGCTGGCAACAGAAATATTACCTCCTCATCTGCAATAATGTCAGATAATAGTGCACCCAAAATTAAAGACCTTGTATGTACTCAGTATATGTCATATCGTAAAAGTTTACTCAAGTGTGAGTGGGACACACTTGTTGAATACGAAAGCGTAATCGACGAACTGAAAGTTTCTCTTAGCACCAATGACGGTAACACAATCTTGAATGAGCATGTTTTGCCCAAAGGAATTAGGTCATTCTCAAGGGATCTCCACCATGAGCTTTACATGAAGAACATAACAACCATCTCTGTAACGTTCGAAATATTGAATGTGGTAGGTCAGAAAAATACGTACGGTAGACTAATTATTATAGATATCACCAAGCCAAACTGCGACAGATTGGATGTAGTAACCAGCCTGACTTTGACTCCAGCAGAATCACACCAGAAATGTCAACTACCTAAAGCGTATGCTAAATTACGATTGCTTGGAATCGCCGACAAAGAATCTGAAATCGACATTGAAAGGTGAGATTGGTACAATATGTACAAATATAACATCTACTTCTTAAAACATGTACATTTATAATGTCATATGTTGGTATTTAGATTACATGCAATATTTAATGTCACTTCACAAAAAATAAAGTCACATAGCGACAGGTTATGTAATTTGGAAGACTTGTTAAGAAGTTAAAATGAACCCATTTATTTTTAAAATTTTCCGAATCATAATCAGTTAAGCTGTGAAACTTTTATGATTGTGAAAACTGGTGTAGCAAGTTAATGAAATGTGGCAAGCTATTAAAGTTTTATATAAGTTTCATTGATTTAATTTCGCCATAACGCAAAACACATTTGATCAACATTTATTTTACTTCTCAGGTTTCAGGTATCCATTGGACAGAAGCCATATGGAACGGATATCCTCAGTTATATTGACGTCGAACAGGAAAATGATGGCACGTTCTTTGTGGATGGCTTCACAATTAATGATGGTACTATATTTTACGCCACAATGCGTGTATATAACCAAGCCGGGTTATTTGCTGACGTGACTTCTGACAGTGTTGTGGTCAGCCAGTCGCCATTTCTAACTGTGATTGATGGTAATGGAGAGGAAGATGTTGATTACCAGTCAGTGTCGAACATGGTTCAGGGACGCTGGGTATACTCGGATCCCTGTCCTATTGTCGACGCATTTTGGTCGGTGAAGGATCTAACTGACGAAGTCTTGTTTGATTTTCAGTCCATCCAATCGTCCAGTCAAGACGTGTACAATGACGAGGTTGTATTGGAAACTGGAAAGAAATACATCATTATAGTTAAGACAATGGATGCACTTGGTCGAATAAAAATCGCACATTCGGATGGATTTACAGTTAGAATACAACCACCGTTTCCCGGTCGTGTTAGAGATGGAATAGATGAGGACATCAATTACCAATACAGTAATAGCAAGCTATCCGCAAACTGGGATCATTTTGGTGACGACTCCAAGGATCCGACACAATCCATTCACCATTATGAAGTAGCCATCGGAAATGATAGACGATATGAGAAGACAAGATCTAATGTTCACTACTTTGTCAATGTCGGTCTGGACACTTCCTATACGTTCAAATATTTGAATCTAACGCAAAAAATAGTACAATACTACATAACAGTCAGATCTTACAGTATGGCTGGCGGTTATGCGGAAGGATATTCAAATGGGGTTCGTGTTGGATACATTGATGATCTAGTTCCGGGCATAGTATCAGTTAACACCTATCAGTCTGAGACAGATTACATTGCTATATCTTGGACTGGATTTCAGTCAGATATAGATATAGTACTCTACAAAGTTGGAATAAGCAGTCTTGAGAACGTAATTCCCAATGATACATTGGAATGCTCCTATTTCAAAGCGAATGCTAGTATGTACGACGTGAGCGACTTGATATCTGTAGGCTTTAATGAGTATGTAAATGTTCAAAATCTTTCTCTGCAACATGGTCAAAGATACTATGTAACAGTTGTAGCAATGGATGAGGCTGGAAAGTGTATCGCTGTAACCAGCACACCTGTTCTTATTGACAAAACTCCACCAAATACAGGTCTTATTTTCATAAATGATGTCCAGAGTACCGTTATCTCCTTTGCAACTTTTGATTCCAAGCTTTTAGTCAGCTGGAAAAATATTGACGATCCTGAATCTGGTATATCGGAAACAAAGGTATCTGTGATGAAATGCAATTCATGCTATCCAAATTTGGACTCGCTAGATTGTGTGAAAATAGCAGAAAATATCGTTCACAGTGACATGAAAACAGCCTTCTACGACTTAGACTTGTATGCATCGAAATCGTACGTTGTAAAGTTGATCTTGCTGAATGGGGCCCATCTGATGTCTTCTATGTCAAGTTCGACGATACTGGTTGATTCTTCGCCGCCATTGCCTGGAGAGGTTAAGATAACAAGCAGCTGGGATACAGTTGATAGTTTTCAACACTCAACGACAGAAATTAAAGGGTTTATTGCTTTTGCAGGATCACATGAGCAGTACATTTGCCGAAACGAAATTCAACTGTTTCCTTCCAGTCAATTGAAATGGAATCTCTTGTCGCCTACCTTTTCAAATGATTTCTTAGTTATTAACAGTTCTGGTGCTTATCTAGGAATTGGATACTCCTCCGACTTATCATCAATCACGAAGTCGGGAATTATCTCAGAGTCTCAAAAGCTGAATTCAGGCATCTATTCTTTCGTCATTCGGGCAGCCGCGGGTCAAAATATAATTACCACGGTAGCTTTCCTGTCACACGAACTCGTGATACCGTTCACATTACCCGATAAGCCAGAAGATTCTGCCTTTGATTTCAATACATTTGACAATATATCTGGACTTGTTCCATCTAATGATAATGAAACTGACACGGTAAATTCAACATTATCTCCAAGTACAACAGAGCAATCTGGTGAATTTGTACGTACTAATGACAATAAATCAAACTCTGAAACAGAGTTCAAAACGGAACAATATGGGTTCGGCATACATTTTCTCGGATATAAGATTGAAAATAGCAGACATTGGTGGCACGTGTTCTGGGCCAGAAACAAGATAACAAATGTAGAACGGTGGTTTAGACTACCGTTCGATTCAACTAGCATTGACAATGAATACAAAATCCATGTGAAACAAAAGGGCGGGAAACTAGATTTTGATGTAGATTTGATTCTGTTTGCTGGCAATGAAGAGATAGTAAGCATATCGGGCTTTAAATATAACTCTGGTATGAAGTTTTCATATTTAACCTGGAACGAGAATAACTACCAGCCGACACTTGAGAACGTATTTCACCCTTACTATAGTGAAGCGGTCGTTAAAAAAGTTGACATTCCTGACAGTACAGAGAATCTGTGTGTGCATGGCAGAGGATTCTATGATGGTGAAAGTGGAATAAAGGAACTCTATTTAGGCGTATCTGATAGCAAACACAAGATTGGTAATATTGTTCCGCTACACCTTTACAAAACATTCTGTTTCCCATGCAATAAACCGTGCGATGCAATATGTGAATCTCCTTGCAACGACACGTTTTTGACGGAGAACTTTACATTGCTTCCTTTAGAAATAGGCAACTTGAGTTTAAAAGCTTATGGTGCAAATGACACTTGTTTCAATGCATCCAGTGGAGCAGAGTGCAATTCCACGGCATTCTACATTAATGCAAAAATCATCAATTTTGCTGGAACGGAAGCATTAGTATATTCAAATGGTGTACAACTGGATATTACACCACCTGAGTTTGATTATGTCAAATGTGTAGATCCAAAATACAACGAATACGCTCCTACGAGTTACATTAGTTCCAATTCAACCATCGGTGCATACTGGGATTGTAGAGAAGATAGTAGTCAAATTGAATATTATAAGGTTAAAGTGATATCAGAGTCTGGTCACCCAGTAATTAACTCTACATTGGTTGGTCTGAACACAAATGTCGAATTTGATGTTGACGATGGTATATTTGAAAACGAAAACGATTATATTGTTCAGGTCATCGCAATGAATACGGCAGGCTTGACAACGACATCTACCTGCTCTGTGCATGTGTATCTGTTTCCACCTGATGTGTCTTTGTTATCAGTCAGACCACTTTACTCAGAGCCGATTGGAAACATCACGATAGACACCAGAACATACTGGACTACCTCTCAAACAAGTATTGGTTTAGAATGGAGTGGCGGCACTGAGGATACGGAAGTCTTTGGTAAATTCTTGATGTAGCATTTTTCATTTACGTGTATTTTGAAATGTACTGCTAAAATGATTTAAGAAAAATGTTTAGTTGAAAATACTTACATTTTTAATATATATACGAGTATTTATGCATAGAGGATTACATTCAACATACATCAAAATTGTTTTCAAATACATGTATGTTCACTTCCTGGCCCAGTAAAAAATTGCAAATATATCTATATCTATAAGCACGCTGAAACATGTACTTGTTATATGTTATATAGTATATTAAGACCAGAAAATACAATAATTCTGATATAGTGTCCATGTCACACAGTCAATAATGACTATTGCGAGTATGTTCACAATCATGGTATTTTATCAAATAATGAATACGAGTCTTTCTAATATAGACTGGAAAGTTGGTACAGCCGAGGACAAAGAAGACATCTTCCCATTATTCACGGTTGGTCAAAACAACACAGGATCTGTAGCCGTTGCTAGTGGAAAACTTGAGGTCGGTGGAATAACCAGCAATACTACAATGGCTGACTACCGGGACAGGACTAATTTGACAACTGACGAATTGGCCGAAATTGAAGGTTCTTCAGATCGGGAGAAGGCTTTCTTCTTCATTGAGCCTGGGCGATGTATGTACCAGTCGCTGTATGCCGTAGGATATTCGCGTTTAAGAAGTAAACCTAAGGATATCACCGTGTGCATTAGAAGTAAGCGAATTGGTTCGACATACCTATCTATGTTGCTTAGAAGTATCGCATTGTACACGTCTACACTTCTCTATATATCGCTATGATTTCATCATACAGCTAAACATATAGCTTGATCCTGGTTTAAAACAATGCTTATCTGTTCAATTGGCAAGTTTTACCCCTTAATAAGAAAGATGATTCGATAGAATATGTCGTCTCATCGAATGTTTGTAAGGGTTAAAAAAGTCACGATACGCTTATCGGAAAAATGACTTGGAAACTGGTGAGAGTACGGTTTAGTCGATCTCTGTTTTAATACAGAATTAATGTCGTATCACACGAATGGCTTAGCAGATGACTTCTATATCAACGGCGATAGCAGAAGACTATTCTATCTGCACAATGGTGTATATTTAACTTAAAATGGTATCATTGTTCTAAGTCATTACTGTTTGCAAACAGAATATCTTAAGTACGTTTTGGTATATCTCATTTGTCGCCTTTGCGTTGTTTCTCAAGGATCTGAAGATGTCAGCATTGACATATCAGAACGGCAAACAATAAGGATGTCGAAACCTATGCACTCTGTCGCCTGGGCGAAGCATGTAGTCAGTGAGCCAGAAATAGTGATTGAATCAAAAGGTGAGTATAAAACAAAACCTAACAACAGGTTAAGCGAATGTGTGTACAGTAACTTATTTATAACGAACTCTGATAAATCGAATTTCCGCTTATAGCGAACTCAATTTCGTTCTCCGACCGATATCTTCATTAATCCTATACAGACTGTAATGTTCAGTACGAAGTTGGTTAGAGCGAATTTTCGCTAATTTCGAACTGATTTTCCGGTCCCTTTTTTCACAAAACGATTTTAAAATTCCTTCGTTATAGCGAAGTATCACCTTGCTACTGTCTTCAACCCCCTGTGTATTTCGCACGATTAACACCTTGCCTTATAGGTGTTAAAACACACACTAGTGCTGGGGTGAACTGTGAAGTGATCCGTAAACAAGTATTATTCACGGTGGTAGAGTATAATTAACATTGTGTAGTGGTAAGGTATAATTAAACACCGTTCGCTGCGGGGCAGATGTGCATTTAAAAGTATGTGTTATAGTTAAACATATCATTCAGTATTTTCCACTAAAAATACCGTTGGCTCCCATGGCGACACAGATGAGGAATATGTGCATATGCCCTCATACGCGGAGTCTTTGTCCGGTATAGACAATTTGCAACAGGAGCAACAACCAAATACTCCTTAGGATTTTTGTAAAACGTTGACATCTATGAAACAATTTTTGGCAAGTGTCAAGTATCAACGTGTGTTCAAAAGCAAATGACTGATTTCTGCCACAAATGAGTAAGCTGTACGATGGATGATAATGATGTACATTTTGGGAGTTAGATCATTGCGCATATTCGTTTGCTTGTCTGAATTACGGTATAATAAAGTTTTGAATAGTCTTGTGCCAGAGTCATAATTTATAGCGAACTTCGTACTATCAATATAGCGGATAATGCTTATAGCGAAGTAAATCCTCCAGTTCCTTGGAATTCGTTATAACAGAGTTTTACTGTATTTGTAAATGTGTTGTCCTTTACAATCTCATATAGGTTAACCCTTAAAAGCTATATTACGACCACTCTGTCCCAAAAGCGTTCTTCATATTCTGTTGTGAATTCATTGAGTGGCACTTTTAACTCTGCTAACGTCGAAACCTTTTGGTTGTTTTAAATTTTAAGATCTGGCCACCGGCCTAGATAATTATATGCTACCTGTCAGTTAGTGGATGGTTGCTGTCTCTAATACCAAAGTTAATTGCATAATCTGAAGTTATGTTTATGGTTTCGCTGTGGCTATATCCATACTCAACTTCAGCCATGCCTTTCAAATGTTGTGCAAGCAATGTTTCCTGCTCTTTAGAAAATAGCGGTGCACTACCAGGCTTAACCGCATCAATGTCTATCCTACCATGCTGTCTATCAATCAGTGTAGTTAGTGGAACACCATACATTTCAGCTGCACCTCTAATTGATAGATTGGTTTCCTTCACAGCACTGTTATCATAGGACCTGTAGGGACGTCTAGTGTTTCACTTTCTCTGCAAAATTAACAACGTTCCAGCGAAGGGATATACAGTAAACAAAATTTCATTTAACATCATTAAATATCAATCTACACACTGGATTTATCTGGGGCCGTAACTTTTTTGTTTACTATACTTTTCATTAATATCCGTATACCTAGGAATAAGGTAAATGTCAACCTAACGCAGCAGACTGACACCGGCATGAATTCACTCGCTATAAATTGCTATTTTGGGGAGCTTTTTAGAAGAAACGTTTAGGAATCAGAAAATGGCGGTAAATGAACAAAGAAGAATATATTTGATATATTTTGTACCTTTCTGGTGTCCATGCTTCGTTCGTAAATTTGTTTGACAGTTATGTGTTGTTTGTAAACAAAACAGCACGCGAGTTTGACATTTGGGGTTTGTTATTACGTCATATCCTGTTATTTTCGGAAGTGTTCGAAAAAATGTTGTGTTCGAATTCAGGTTGTCTCGCGATATAAACCACCACTAATATGATTAATATTTATCACATTTTACCCCGAATTGATTCTCAACAGTTGCTTTGACTACAGAAATGTCATGAAGTACATGTGTGGCCGATGTTAGTGTTACAGACCTTGCTTCGTGAAATGCGTGTGCTGAAATTATTTAATATAATTGTTCATGCTTTAATGAACATTTTATGCCCCAAACGGCGGGCAAATAGTAATCGCATTATCCGTCCTTCCTTCTGTCCATCTGTCCGTCCGTCCTTCCATCCGTCCGTCCGTCCGTCCCAAATTGCGTGTCCCTTCTACAACATTTTTATCAGTGAATAGATTTCAAAATAACCTGGCACCTGGTCTATTGGTCAAAGGTCAATGTCACAGGGTACAATTTTGTGGGCATTTGTCACGTGATTGTGAAAGCTCGTGTTTTATATATTAGGACGAAAAGGAAACGCAGGGTAGTATTTCAATGTAGTTTTAAGGTGTATAACTTAATACTTAATGAATATATTTATTTTGTTTACCACTGATCATTTTTAAAATATTGACAAAATTTCATAGATCATGAGAAGATGGCTTCTTATTGACAGTACCTCCTCTTAAGCTTAAAGTGACTTACTGCACATGTACTCAGGGAACCAATAGTGCCTACCGTGCACCCCCCCTCCCGACTTTTTTCATGGGTACCAAGCTAAATCCGAATCGCGAATGTACTCAAGTTTAAATACTTTTAAGCTATGTATATTTTAACTGTTTCCATGACAACCCCCAGTTTTCGTAATGATGACCCATACCTACACATTCGCCCATATCACAGCCAGTTTGTGTCCTAAAACTATAAAACTGGTACCAAACCGAAGGTAAGACATTGTGCTTTTATTTTTAGATTACCTTATTTGCATACTCATATATATTAATGAGAACATTAAAAATAGTAACAAAATATATATAGAAATAACGTAAACCGTTCAATTTTTATCCTACAAATATCAGAAAATAACTTTAAATGCCGTTTAACATGATGACGAACCCCCCAGGAAACAAAATATCCAATTTGATGCCCAAAGCATTAACCTTTTTCACCGTTTCCATGGCAACATCCCAGTATTCGTTATGATGGAACATACCTGCAAAATCGTCCATATCACAGACAAGTTTTGTCCTAAACCTATAAAACTGGTACCAAATTGAGATAGGACGATGTGCTTTTATTTCTAACTTTTTTTCTAAATTACCTTATTTGCATACTTATGAATATTAATGAGAACATTAAAAATATTAATACCAATTTATAAACAGCGTAAATAATGCAAACTATTTATTTAATATCCTACAGATATCTGAAAAAACTTCAAATACAGTTTAACATGGTGACAAGATCCTCAGAAAACAAAATATCCAATTTGAGGACCAAAACTTTAATTCTTAGTAATTTTTCAACTGTTTCCATAGTAACTATTCATTCACTCTGTTCACACATATTTTGTTAGTCGACACCTACCTGCAAAAATCTTCAATTTCTCAGACATTTTTTGTGTTAACTGTATAAAACTGGTACTGATTTAAAACTAAGGCCTTGTGCTTTTTGTTTAAAGGCTATAATTAGGAATTACCTTATTTGCATACACATGAATATTAATTAGAATAATTAAACAAGAGGGCCATGATGGCCCTAAATCGCTCACCTGGTTACTATAGACTTATGCATACACCGTATTTCTATGTAAAAATAAGTCAGCTTCAAATTGGGGCCAATATGAAACCAAAGGCCATAATTTTAGGTCTGGAGGTTAAAAATTGAACAATCTTAATAAAAGAACTTTAGATGCTGCTAGGGGCGGGGCAATTTTGGTCCTGGGTCATAATTTGAAAATCTTGGTAGAAAACCATTAGATGATACTACATACCAAATTTCAAAGGTCTAGGCCTTACAGTTTTGAAAATTAATCTGTAAAAAACTGATAAGCCATGGGGCGGGACCACTTTTGACCCTGGGGGTAACAATTTGATCAATCTTTGTAAAAAATCATTAGATGATGCTAATTACCAAATATCAGAAGTTTAGGCCATACACTTTTGGAGAAGAAGATTTTTAAATATTTTCCTATGAAAAACTGATAAGCCCTGGGGCTGGCCATTTTTGGCCATGATGATGCTACATATTAAATATCAATGGTCTAGGATATATGGTTTCTGAGGAGAAGAATTCTAAATATTTTCCTATGAAAAACTGATAAGTCCCGGGGAGGGACAAGTTTTGGTCCGGGAGCCATGATTTGAACAATATTTGTAGTGGGCCATTAGATGATGCTACATACCAAATATCAAAAGTCTAGGCCTTACGGTTTCAGAGAAGAAGATTTTTAAAGATTTTCCTATGAAAAACTGTTAAGCCTGGGGCGGGGCCATTTTTGGTCAGGGGTCATAATTTGAACAATCTTTGTAGAGGACCATTAGATCATGCTACATGCCAAATATCAAAGATCTAGACCTTATGGTTTCAGAGAAGAAGATGTTTAAATATTTTCCTATGAAAAACTGATAATCCCTGGGGCGGGGCCATTTTTGGTCCGGGGTCATAATTTGAACAATCTTTATAGAGGACTATTAGATGATGCTACATATTAAATATTAATGGTCTAGGACATATGGTTTCAGAGAAGAAGAATTCTAAATATTTTTCTATGAAAAACTGATAAGCCCTGGGGCGGGGCCATTTTGGTCCGGGAATCATAATTTGAACAATCTTTGTAGCGGGCCATTAGATGATGCTACATACCAAATATCAAAAGTCTAGGACATACGGTTTCAGAGGAGAAGATTTTTTTAAAAATCCTATGAAAACTGATAAGCCCAGGGGCGGGGCCATTTTTGATCCGGTAAAAACACAATTTGCATGTTCCCTTAATTTCAATAAGGAGGTGTGAAAAATCATGACATTGCCTAATTAAAGTTTTCTAATGATTTCCAAAAGCAACATCAGCTGCCTATACCCCTATTGTGGTTTTCACACCTTTGCAGTTTACATTGTACACAGACACAGGCAGCTGTCAAACACAGTAGGGGTCCCAAAATTCCCTAGTAAACTAAAAATATCATCAAGTCAGCAACCCTAACTGGCCCTCAGGGTATGTTCGGTTTTCAGAGATGATTTACAATGCAAATATAGGTTTATGTTCCAGAACTTGTGTTCGGTATTCGGAATTCAGAGAGTTCGGTTTTCAGAGAGATTTTCTATATAGAATATATAAGGAAAAATTTGGGACCAAAATATTTGTTCGGTTTTTAGAGATTTTCGGTTTTCAGAGGTTCGGTTTTCAGAGGTTTAGCAAATAAAATACAGAAATAACGTAAAAATCTCAAGTTTTATCCTACCGATATCAGAAAACAACTTCAAATGCAGTTTAAATTGATGACAAAATACTCAGAAAGCAAAGTATCTATATTGGTACTCAAACAATGAACTGTAAGTAAAATTGTAACGGTTTCCATAGTAACCGATCCTTTCACAAATTTTGGAAATTTGACATTTACCCGTAATACTCCGCTAGATCTGTTATTTTTCATGAATCATGAAATCAATTGTTACAAACATAGATATGAGGCATTGCTTTAATTGTAAATATTACGTTTTTGATACAAACTAATTTGCATATGTTTGAATATTTATGAGAGAACAGTAATAAATATTGAAATTTTCGACAAACACCAGTCTTTGTCTTATAAAGCAAACAAACATGCAAAATGCTTAGCTAAAGTTTACAATGATCACTGAATATCACCAAGATTGTTAGAAAAATAAAATAGGGACAAATTATATAGCACTGATGGTGATATATATGTTTCGCACATCTGATATTTGTAGGATAAAATTCTGAAGGGAGGTGATCCCCCGAAAGCAAAAATTGCAACACAAAAAAAGAAAATTGCGGACTCGGTTTTATTGAGTCTGTTCATGAGCAGTAATTGAAAGTGCAACACTGCTCACGCCCCCTAGCACCGGCTTAAGCGGTATTCAATTTTCAGAACAAGATGTACTGAAAGTCATGATCTCGAAGGATCAGAAGGTATAACAACACTGAGAATGAAGTACGAAAGGTTTACGTTATTTCTATACTTTTTGTTTACTATTTTCAATATTTTCATTAATATTCATGAGTATGCCAATAAGGTAATTTAACAAAGCAAATTGGACATAAACGCACAATGTCTTATCTTCCATTTAGTACCAGTTTATAGTTTTACGACAAAACCTGGCTGTGATATGGGCGAATTTGTAGGTATAGGTCATCATTACGAAAACTGGGGGGTTGCCATGGAAACGGTTAAAGCACACATAGCATTAAAGAATTTAAACTTGAGTACATTCGCGATTCTGATTCAGGACACTTTTCTGAACATTTTGGTACCCGTGAAAAAAGTCTAGGAGGGTGCACGGTAGGTACTATTGGCTCCCTGAGTAATGGTGAATCAAAGCTTGTTCAATATCTGGTATGGCCTCCTCGAGCATTTGTCGCAGCTATGACTCTCCTATGAATGCAGTTCATCCGCCTGTTAACTGTTGCCATAGGGATGTTATCCACTCTTCTAAGAGAGCGTGCCTCAGCTGGAACAGATCTATTTGGGCGTTTTTACGTCTTCTGAATCTTATGTCCAGTTCGTCCCGACGTGCTCAATAGGGGATAAATCATGACTGTAGACTGGCCAGTAAAGGGACTGGATATTCTGGTTTGTAAGAAAATCTTGATAAATGCCGGCAACATGCGGCCTAGCGTTATCTTGTTGAAATGTGAACTAATGCCTCTGTAACAAAGGCACTACAACAGGGCGGGGTATTTTATATATGTACCGTACGGCGTTGAGGTTACCGTCAATCACAATTAACTCGCACTTCAACCCATGAGAAATCCCTCTCCATACCTTAAACAATCCTCCGCCAACCCTATCGCTCTCGAGAACGCACACGTCAGCATGGCTTTCCCCCACGATATTGTTATTCATAACGTCGACCTTCAGAACAATACATAGTGAAGGGAGACTCATCGACGAAGAGTACCAGTCTCCACTGCCTCATTGGAAAGTTTTAGGGCTAACGTGCCGCTAACCACACCCTACGACGTGCAAGACGCGGAGAGGTAAGTTACAAAACAATTTTAGAATGCGGGCTAGCAGACCATTGACGCGTACCCGGTTTCATAAAGTGTCGGCATGGATATATCGACCATGATTGCCAAAGGTATTATCAGCGGTTTCACTTACTGTACGATGGCGATAGCCCAGTTAGATAGTTCCATTCGCAGTTGGTCTGCAAGCCCTCTCGTCTCTCGAGTACATCTGACGAGACGTTCTATAGTCGAGTCATGCACGTTGATCTGTGCAGCAACCTGCTGATGGCCTCGGTCCTCCAACAGTAGTGCAATAGATTGCCCACTCTGAACTTCGGTTTAGCGTACCATATTGAAAGCAGTTCCAACGTGAAAAGTTTCAATTTGACAATTGGAATATCTCGTCCTCACAGTTTTGCGCGGGTATTTTGCTTTTTCAGACTAACCCGCATACGGCGAACTTTTACAAGGTAGCGTAATTTTATCCACTCGATCTTGTGGACATTGACCGAGATTTTAACCTGATCGAATTTCATCAATTTAGGTCAAGCAATAATTTTGTTCATATTTTAGGACACAAGCGCTACCTTTTCGTCCTAGAATATATGATATATTGTATTGCGTGCATATCCACTTCTGTGGTTCTCTCCTAGATGACATATGTTTAGGTTTCGGATGGGTGATTACATGTGTATCTATTTATTAACACTGTTCGCCTCATTGGTTGACGGTTCGGTAAGTTTGAGATGGGACTCGCCCCCTAAACTATGGGTAAATTCCAAAGTGATAGTATTGCATGCGTGTGTGCATTCTTGGTGCGCGCTAAGATGTGTGCATTAGGTTGTCTGAACAGTTTGGTATCTATGAGAAAAAAGTCTAGGGGGTGCACGGTAGACCCCATTTGCTCCCTGAGTATAACATGATCCTTGCATATACTCACGCTTAAAGTAAAACAGGGAAATACAACGCGCCAATGCACCTGCTACGGTCGCTTCAGCGTTAACGCAACTGAATTCTTCGGATCATTCCGTTAATGTAGATAGAGGGTCTTATGAGTCAAATGAGGCATACTTAGCTAATTGTGTATGTTAAGCGGTTAGTTAATTCGATTTTCTAGTCTGTCTTAACCCTTCGCTTGTTATTCACGTCGATATACCTACCTGTAAATAGTGAAGACCCAGATAGGACAGCTCCTGCAGGAGCTGTCCCATCAGGTTCTGTACTATTTACAAGTTTATTGTGCAACCAGTGTACTCCACAGCAGTGATTGCACAGCGAAATACTTATACACAGTGAAGATATATTTAATTATACAACAGGTCATTGGTAAAGAAGAAGAAATGTATTATAAAATTCAGCAAGAGAAGGGTTAAATAAATAGATTTTAAGTTCATGACTGATCTTAGGTGTCAAGCCCAAATGCGTGTTCATTGGTGAATTCCAACCCTGTTAAGTTCCAGTTTCTGTTTAAATAGTGGTGGCTGGTGGCATTTCTTGTGGAACTTTAAACAAGGAGGATAAGACTGCTGAGTACGGCAGTGCGGCAACTGTAAACTACCAACCTTTCATTTCGAATCCTGGAGTTACGGTTTTCCAGACGTCTAGATGGCTCCGTAACAGGTAGTACAACCGTTGTCATATCTTTATTGTGTAAGTTAAGTCTTAGCATGTATTGAAACGCCACGTTTGGAGAGACAGTATTGGCATAGTGTTAACGAACTCTGATTCTTAAGAAACGCCTAGCTACTTGGAGTCTCTTCTGGGTCCAAGATTTTTGCATCTACGCCTCAAGTCGTGGATCGCGGGTAAGGATTAAGATGGTAAAATATGATCCTGTTAAGCTGCAGTTATCTAAAATCAAAAAATAAAAATGCGCATGGCAAAATGTTGCCAGATAAATGTTATGTTAAAATGAAAATGTGGTGCTACGTGCAATTCAAATCCGAAATAATGAAATCTAACATTCACGAAATCATGAAAGCCAGAATCTCAGAAACTGAGATACTGAAATCGAGAAATACATTGATACCATGAAACTTTAAATGTTGAGACATGAGACCTTTCAATGACACATCTGAATTACATGTATAGTTTTTTTTCAAAGCATCTATATCACTCCGATTATTTTTACAAGAGTTCTGGAACTTTAAAACTTTCTTCACTATATAATTTAAGTGCCAACTGTTTGAATTAGATAAAAATATCTCTAAGGGCATCCGTGTCCTATGGACACAAGTTTCGAGGTTTTTTTCTGTTTCAGGATACAGCGGTTCTGTAACATGTCATTTTATATTGCCCCATCACCAGCAGTGACATTTGAAGAAATTAATGTCAACGTTACAGTAACTGCATCTTGTGAGAAGGGCCCGGATTATCAACCAGCTTTAATATACTGGGATACAGGTAACCTATTACAGTGTTATGTGATACAGATAACTATCACTAGTACACATATAGTAAATGTTTTGAAAATAAATCCTTCAAACGAAGCCAAAATAAGCGTTTTACTAAAGACAGTAGCTTAATGGAGAACGAACATAATGCGGAAAATTGACATGAGATCTTTTTGTATTCTAACCTACCTATAAAATCATCCATGTTAATGTTAATAAGTGGCCTTATAGAAAGGTCCAACTGTATTGAGATCTAATAAATATAACATTATACATGCATATCTGCAGTTGCTCTGACAATTTAATTAATTGACATTTAACACTCAAACGCCTAGTCCGAAATTCGAACCACGGTGGTGAGGAGCTCCGTAGTTGTAAGTCGAAGGCCACAGATGTCTAATGCAATGGAAGATTCAAAAGATAAACCTGAATTTGATTTCAATGTAAATGAGAATTCCAAAGATAATTTTGAAATGAAATTCAACGATGGCATTCAAAAATAAGCAATAATCACAGCCATGTATGTTCTGCTGGAAATCTAAATCTTGCTGAATCGAAATTGCATCTTATTTATTCATGAGCGGTGTTAACCCTTCTTATGTTGAAAAACTAAATCTCTAATTTCTGATTTGAAATGACTTTGGGAGTAACTATTGACCGCGTTTCAAAATGATAGAATCCTGAGGAAGCCCCGACTTACTCTGCGCTACAACTGGATCAAACTGTTTGCAAATGCCAGTTATTCGGCGCTCAGTATCAGAATGGTCAAATACATAAAAGAAACTGCCCTGCCATCTTTATTACAATGTATACAGGGGAATACATTGAATTTGAGAAACATTAGATGTATCCTGCGCATACGATCATATTGAATATAAACAAATGGCAAAAAAACTGAAAATCAGCATGTCACTGTCGGTATCCCATGAAAATAGTTTGCATGTTCGATCTGCAGTTCCCCAATATTTTGGTATTGATCGATTAGCCGTGTATCAGTGAAAAGTATTATTCAATTAATCAATTAAGCATTGAAATATGTTCTCATTCTATAGCTAGCCAAAGATGGACCCACACAGACGAAGGATGTTTCGATTACCCTACCGCAGTGATGGACATCTCCAAAAACATCTACATGGCTAAGGTAAATACAAACTACTAGCTGAATTTTCAAACGGAACAAATTTCAAGCAGATTAAAAAGAGTACAAAAATGAGTCATGCAGGAAACACCACATACAGAACAAACACTCGCCCGAACAGCAAATGTATATAAGTAGAAAAAACAACAAGAGACGCACAAAGACAAAATAAACATACAATAGGAGGAAGATGGAAGTACCGCCTTGGAACGGTCAGTGACAAAAGTCACTGGGGGTTAAACCGGTTTATGGGCGCCCAACCTCACTCTTATTCCATCCCCACCCTAAAAGACAAACGGTGTAAATAAACGTATCCCCTCTCCGACTAATCTACAACAACCGCGACCGCAAATACAATGGTAAAGTGCATGTATAACGAAAAAACATTTAATTAAGTCTCACGTGAATATTCAGGGAATGTTTTAAAAAGAAGTGCAACATGACAAAAAGTGCAGACTCTGATATCTGGGTATTTGCTATTTGCAAAAGGACATTAGTAACTAGTTCACAGCACTGAAAGGGTAATCACTGAAAAGGTAATTATTGTTCAACATTTGACATGAAATTAATTTATGCGATCTCTAATGACCCATTGCTAACCACAACTTTAACTGAAAAGCTGCTTAAGCAAGGATATAGATATCATAAACTAAGAAAAACTTTCTCTAAATTTTCCTATCGATATCTCTCATTTATTGGCAAGTACCAATGTAATCTCAAGGCGCTTCTGTGGCACGGCATTCCACATCCTGAATGTTATGGTAAAATTATTAGACATACCCATTTTCTCACTTTATTCATCAAATATGTTAACAAATTTATTAAAAAGGGATATGATCCTATAGTACTACAACATACTGCATTTTTGGTTGTCAACCCTTTTACAGTTGGCAATCACGCTGGCCTTTTTGCATGTACGCCGACAAGAAAGATGTTGTACTCTATGAAGGAGGACGTCGGATATCTGTACTATTTCGTTTTTGTCGTACCCTTTATTACTTTTCTACAGTTACTCTGTTTGCAGCTCAATCATTGAGTACACTAGCGATAGGTGGATACAGTTTGTTCACTTAAATGTATTCGTTATACACTTTACCACTGTATTTGCCATCGCGGTTGTTGTAGATTAGTCGGAGAGGGGATACGTTTTTTTACACTGTTTGCCCTTTTCAGGGTGGGGATGTAATAATTGTATGTTTGTTTTGTCTTTGTGCGTCTCTTGATGTTTTTATAGCTATGTTCAGTTGGTTGCTGTTTCCTTGTGTTGCTTTTCGGGTGACTGTTTGTTCTTTATGTGGTGTTTCCTGCATGACTCATTTTTGTACTTTTGAAAATTGTCTGTGTATGTATATGCGAGAGTGAACATGTGTGATTCTGGATATCAGTGTGGCATCCTCTTCCTAACATAATTATTTTGTATTTGTAATGAAGAACAACTATATACCATTTTGTGGATAGTTGAAATAATGATCAAAATGTATGCACATTGCTGTGTTTCTGCCTGTGTAATATACATATATAGCCTATTTCACAATGATTTTCAGATCTAGTGTATTGAACAACATACCGCCTTAAATAATAAGCAGCTCGTTTTTGGTACTTTATACGTTTTAGGAAATTAAATGTTACAAAACTGAGGTACATATATGTAATAAACCTCAAATGTGTTGTCAATAACTGTAATATGTGTTTTACAGATATGCAAAGACACTTCTGCTGTGTCTATGAAAGACCCCAGAGCTTATGAGATAGCGCTCATTAGCCGCACTTTCCCCAATCATCCGCCATTCATAGTCTCAGACACTCTTATAACCGAGGAGGACAACTTCAAAGAGATAGTTGTTGAAACCAGAGATCCTGAAAATGATACATTGATTTTCGAGATATACGATCAACCTGAAAATGCGACTTGTGTGATAGGTAACACGTCAGGTCTACTAAATTGCACATTGGAAGAAGATTTCTATGGTGATAGTCAATTGTCTATTCGCGTGACTGAAATTGGATTGCCTGCCTTGGAACAAGGTCTCGCTGTATCAAAGAAGCTCACTCTCAGCATTCAAGAAACACCGGATAAGACTGAACGGTTCTTCATGGACACAATGGAGAATGTTTTCGAAGATATTCGACCTTTTCTGCGTTATATAGTGGTAGTCGAAGCCAACCGCACTGCCTCACTGGATGTTGGGACCGTCATTCTTGCAGATGTGGACGGTGGGGAAATATTCACCCCTCAAACCGATTTCGTTTCTCTAGGAATGTCTACGTTCACGATGACCAATGTTGAGCTTATAGGGAGAAAGCAGACAGTCCGGTTTAATCGATATCGAAGTGTGCAAGCTTATGACATTCGTTTTACATTTTCCCCTTACCTTAATGGGAACATGACATGGAACTTCATAGCCAAGACTGCCGATGATAAATACACGCCTAGCGTGACTGTTGACATGTTTGTTCTGAACAACCCATGCGTATTTGGAGCATGTACACAGCCTACCAATGGAGCGTCCGCTTGCGAGTCTATAGACAGAGCAGTATCGTTTGACGGCTACAGCTGTGTGTGCATGCCAGGTTACGAGGGAACATGGTGTGAGATGGAGGTAAATGAATGTGACACCGATTCTTGCACAAGCATGTATGACTGTGAAGATCTCGTCAACAGATACGAGTGCAAATTGAATATAGCCAAGCTCATGGCCATCCTGCTTTGCTGTATTGCTACCACTATTGGTGTTGGGTTTGGAGTGTTCAAACTGAGACAGAATGATCAGAAACGGAAGCAGAACCTGAATCCGTAAGTAATATTATTTACATTAAACGATACATGTATACGACTGTTTCAAGAATCCCTGATGTAGTCGATGAGCCAGCAGGGTTGGTCGGTACCATCTCAGGGGAATAATTCTCATTGTGATTTTTTACAACATATACATCTATAGAGTTAGAAAATATGTGATAGCATTGCATCGATGGTAGCTTTCTATGTATTATTGCGTTTTATATTATGCTATACAATATCCTTATTCCGAGACAAAATTATCAATGAAAAGTAAAGCTAACGATTTCAGATTTACAACATTTGGTATCATACGCTAAAAACGACATTATGATGGTATACCTGAATCAGGTTGTCAGTCTGACTGTCCTTCCATCTGCCCACACCATATTCCCATCCCTCTATCTGTCCGTCCATTCGCCCGTCTGCCTGTCTGTCCATTTATCGACACAAGTTTCCCAATCTACAAGTTTGCTTCAAACATTATACTTTTATTATTTTAGTAACCAATGCACCTGCTAGTTATGTCGCATTGTCAGTCCTTCCGTCTGTCCATGCGTCCTTCCATCTGTCCGTCCCAAATTTCGTGCCCATTCTGTAATTTTTTTTTTATCTGTGAATGGATTTCAAAATAACCTGGCACAAAGGCGATGTGTCGCGTTAAACTCTCTGGTCCATGGGTCAAAGGTCAATGCCATTCTTCAGGGTCAAAGGTCGCGGGCATAGTGTATCACAAACACATCTTGTTTTACATTGAAATTTTGTCCTTTCGGTTACTCCAAGACATGTTGTCGGATTTTCATGAAACTTAATAGGATTGATCAGCACTATGCCTAGTTCCGGTTTGACGAGTTTCTACATAATTCTAGAACTTTGAAAAATGTATATTGGAAACTTTGTTCGCGGGTGTGTGTGTGTGTGTGTGGGTGTGTGGAGGGACATCATCAGTTTGTATAAAAACAATACTTGTTTCATTTGGACCTGATCATTATTTATTCATTGGTCCAGTTTCCACTTTATCACAAAACAAATTAGTAGCCTTAAGATGAGATGTGGCGGGGTGTGGATATTTGTTATCATTAGCATTCGTTGTTTATTGTTTTTGTTAGACTGTATTTAGCTCTAAATTGTTTTATTATCATCATCTTTCGAATTTAAAGAGTTAAATATTGTAAGTAAGGATTAAAACATCCTCAAAACTTTCTGTCTGATGAAGGTACGAATGCGGGTATGGGCTTTCGTTGTGTTCATAATTTTCTTGTGACTGAATGTACATACAGTGTCAAACAAAATGCTCAGTGATTATTGAAGAATATGGATATTGTTTTTCATTCTGAATCTGCCACATTCAAAGAAATCACCATATTGGTCCGTACACAATTACATATTCCTAGATGAACTATGGGTCATTCTTGGTGGACATATGTGTCAATCTAACATACATGGTTTTAGTGATTTCAATTGTCACACGGATGTATCCAATACGGTTACAACACAATACAGATCAATTACATTTTTGCATTTATGGTCAGGATTCTAATATGTAGGCTGGGGAATGGCACATCTGAATGACATGTTGTTTAAAATTAAAACAAGGGACAGTTGAGTTAAAAAGCACAAAACTCGTCAGTGTCATTTCTCTGAAAACGTTCTTATTTTCTCTGACCGTGGTCACTGACACATAAGTTACAGTAAACATATTATCATATCATCGTTCTGCAAGATCTTCTTCAACATGATTCCCATTAGACTTTGCTTGAAGGGATTGCCCCAAAGGTTATTACAAACGTTTTATTATGATTCAAGTTTCACATTTGCTTTACATTTGGCATATGAGGGTAGCTCTAAGATATGTTAATCTGGTGTTAGGATAATGTATCGATCTGCTAATAATAATTCTGACCGGGAATGTTGAAGAACCAAAGAACAAGAGTGTTCTTCTGCTCTCCTCTCCTGTTGGATCATTAATTGCAAATTATGGCAAATGAATGATAAAACTAACGTAAAGCAAATATACATAACAAACAATTGCCCTACTCCCAAATACATGTTTTCTCACCAGCTACTGACATAATTGTAGAAAGGCATTATAGGCATTCACATATTTAAAAGACAGACATCCTAAACAATTCAATAATGTTCCAAAGTTGGTTGCCTGACCACCAATCCAATGCACAAATGTCATTGCCTCAGCTATAAAAATTTCGAAAATTTGGATTCTGAATTACAGTCTGGTCGTTTGTACTTTTGCGAGCGCTATGCAAAGTATTCGCTGCATAGATTGCCCTACCTAATCGCACAGCAAAGGTCGCTTCTGGCTTGACCTACAAATTTATGGTGAATGTAGGAGACAAACAAATGGCTGCACTTCATGTAACACTCTGAAGCAGATCTCCTACTTCTAACCAATTTAAGGACTTTTCTTAGGGGTTTTCTTTCCTGTCTGGAATCCTACTGCTTGCCTTACTATTATAATTAAGGGCGTGCCAATGCAAAGTTACACATGAACTTATATTTTAATAGTGATGGTAATCTTCCTGTTGTCACGGAGTCATTGCTCCAGTCCCGCATGTCTAATATAGTGGGACCCTGGTGTATGTATCAGCATGAAAAGCCAAATACATTACAAAGTATTCTGTGTTCTCTGACCAGGTTATAAAAACTTGCTTTATTACTTCAGTTGTATGGTCAGACGCTCATCTACTTCCATCCAGTTAGTACTGAAGTGCCGGGACCTTCTTACTGTCATTAAGATTGTTTGCTGTATTTTTCTATTGCCAATGCATTGGTTGACTCTATTTACTTAGAAACGTCCCAAAGTGATTCCTACTCTTTTTAATTGTTATACTTAGCATATGATGACCAGATTTTCTACTTCGATGTCATTACCACAGTTCTTGATTGATTTTTGCCTTTATAATTCAAACGTAATGTATATTCTATGACGGTCAAATATTTTATACCACACTGATATTTAATTTCTGTTTTAGCAAACTCTATCATATCTACTATTGCAGCACTATAACATGTACTTGGGCATTGTTTACACCAGTCAATTTCTTCTGCAAAACTTACTAATGCATATCATGGATCCCTTTAGCCATTATGTTTCAAATGGATAACAGATTGCAAAACTTTGTTTTGGAGGTTCTCTCATGTTTTGTCATTGCTTGTTGCTTTTGAAAAATCCATACTTAATATCACATTTTATGAATCCAAACGAATGTCGTGCAATGCATCATTCTGAAGCTTCTTTTAACCAGAACACACCTGACTTAACTCTACATCACTTGCAGATAACTCAATGTTTTAATATATTTTCACTTGAAAGATTATTAAGTCATTGACCTTTGCCATCATATGCTAATAGATGCATTAGAGACAGAATTGGATACAGCAACTGATTTCATTGATTCTTTAACGTGTATAATGTATAGAATTGAAAACTGCAACTCATACGCAGTAACATTTAACTGACATCGGGCCTTAGTACCATTTTGAAAGTCTTTGGTATGACCCGACCAGCGATCAAACTCACAACGTCCTGCCCGAAAGCGAATGCTGAACCGACTGAGCTAACTAAAATGCTGGCCTTAACATGTACCAATGGAAAAACTAACGGATGGTCAGACAAAATACGCCTTACTTCAAATTACCTTGAAGTGAAAACAGAATGTCTGTATAAGCATGCTTGATATGGTAATCACCATTTTATGCTCCTATATATGTCTCGCAACGTTTATGTTTCCAACTCCTCACTCACCAATGGGAGCTTTGCTTCAATCTTTTACAAATTGGCAACCTTTATGTGAAAATGACCGTTAAGAAGTAAATGTTTGTTCTGACCATTTTCCAGCGTTACAGGTCACTTTTTCACTATAAAGCATATATATGCATAAAACTTTCACAGATAAACAACTTGATGTGAAGATGTAAAATCGTGTAGTAAGCAAACGGGACTTTGGTATTTTGTGTTTTTTTTCTCACTAAAATACATACTTTATTAGAGACAATATCATCATGAGGAAGGAGGGGAGGGTATCCATTTCCTATAGGTCAAGTTGTAATACTTATGATGAATAATAAATATATAAGAGTATATCATGAATAAGCTAGCTCTGAAGTGGTTGATCAGATATTTATAGTTTACCTGTTACATACAAGTTTCATAAAGGGACACAATTTGGCCTAAACAATGACTAGGTTCTGGCTCAAAGGGTTCTCATCGTTATTTTTGTCGTTGATTTAATGCTAGTGAACTTTCATGGAGCTTACTCTTAAGATATTTCATTTTTTGCAAAATTTGAGTGTATGAAAGTTTTAAAAGGGACATAACTCTGACAATTTGCATTGAGATGTGCTTGATGTAAGGGTTCTAGTCTGAAGTCAATTCATTGCCATCATTACTGTGAATATACATAAGAAGTTTTATGAGCCTAGTTATAAAGATTATGAAGGTATGCAAAACTCCGGAGAAGTTTTACTTCTGCAAAATACATATGAATGTAAACATAATTCCATGTACATATGAGACAGATTTAACATTACATGTATATGAACCACTTGTTGTGAAATAAATATAAAAAACAACATAAATGATATGTGTGTAACTACAGCTACAAGCCTTTCAAATTTCAAGTAGATACAGGGTGTAACAAGAGAGATACATTAGTTTGAAATTTAATGATGTCTTTTCTTTAATGCTAGATTTAGAAAACACCATTTTTACCATAGGGTTAAAATTGGTGAAAAAAATACAAAAAGCTACCACCGATTTACTGCTATCACATATTTTCTGATTATAGACACTTATATATTATCAAAAAGCATTGATAGCATTATTCCCCAAAGATGGTACCGATGGCCAAATTTTGGGCCTCTGGCTCATGGCCTAATGTCAGTGTTTGACCGAATTTGATCGTGGTAGTGATTGAGAATATGTGATTACTACATGTATAATACTTTAATGAAACTTATAATATGGTAAATGCTTTGATTAAATCAAGTGAACGTCACACTAAATGTCACTTTTCATTCATTGTGATTGCTTTATGAGTTTCAATAATACACGGGTCACCATTCACCCGACCTGTTGTGTGTAACTGACGACAGATACATGTACAGTAAAACCCCGATCTCTCGAACACCTTGGGGACCATAAATTCTAGTTCGAATTAAGGGTGGTTCGAAAGATCCGAGTCTCATATTCGTTTGGTAGCAAAATGGTACAGAATTAGTTCGAACGTGAGTTTGAGAATATGTTCATGTTGAAAATGAATAAACAAACTTCTATAACAAAACTCACTGTTTTTGCTGCCTTTGCAATACAATGAAAATACTAATGCAACCCATAATTCTATAAAAACATCGTCCCATTATTCCAAATTTCGTGTTTCTGCCATGAACGTATGTATGCTTTGTATATATCTCGCCATTTTGGTTTGGTTAAAAACCGGCTCTGAACGACCTGTCATCATCGTCTCGGTTTATGTACAACGGTCTACAACCCATTTGAATATCTACGAGAACACACAAAATTTGTAAAATTCCGTTATTTAGATGGTTGCAATTATTTCTGCCATTGTGAACGATGAAGTTTGAACATTTCGATTATGTTATAGCCCTACGATATGACAGTCAATGTTAGCTCAAAACAACCTTCACAAACACACACATTTAAATTTTAACACCTTGATAAAACATCACACATTCACCTATTGTCTACCAATCACGTAATTATCGGCGAGCTGAGATAGTCACCTTAGAGGTGTGAATATTCGGTTCGACGCGCAGCCATACAGGTAAGACAACGGTTCGACTTATCAAAGGTACTTTGCACTGTTTTATTAATCAGCGGACCGGGAGATGAGTTCGAGAGTTCGAGTTTCGCATGGTCTAATTATCCGAGGTCGAACATATAGAATTTAAGAAGGAAGGAGTTGGGACCGCAGAATTAGTTCGAATTAAGGGTAGTGAACGAGTTTTCCGGGGTTCGAGAGTTCGGGGTTTTACTGTACATGTATATGAAGTAGACCCTTACACGTCTTAAATGCTGGCGAACAGATTTTATACCACTGACAAATAACAGCAATGTACTGAGTTTCAACATCTTGTTTTATAGCGATGTCATATACGTGTATGCACATAGTTGCCACTTTGTTCGTCCTTCTGTCTATTAGTCCTCCCATCTTCCGTCACGAGTTGTGTCTATTACTTGCGGGTCAAGCTTGAGTTGTCATATATGATGAACGCACCATATTTTCGATGGCAAGTATGCGACATGTCAAACGTATGCTCTTATTATGTGATGATGAGACGAATGCCCCGATTTATTGACCTGGCCAATGTGATATTAACCGATGCTGAATCGTATCACAGTACAATATCATTATCTATTGACATTTTACATGATATTCTTTCGTTCATGTTGTAACAATGCCTATTCTCACAATCCGTAGAAACCGATATTAACTGAAAATATGATATTGTTGAAATTAAATCCCGTCACTGCTCTGTGCAATTGTTTGGGTATTTTGACCAGATGTTTTTCTGTGGACTTCCCTAACCTTGCATTGACGTCATACGTAATATTGACGTGATGCTAGGCTTCGTGTAATATTAAACTTCGTTTAAGCACGCTAATATGTCTCATGCTTAACTTGGATTTTCTGGTATTTGCAATATTGGATCCAGATGAGAGGCCGAGAAACGCGGCATCGCGGTCCAAGTTGTTTGATTTTTGTATCTTTCTAGTTAGGGTTTAATTACGGCTTTAACGGTGTTTCAGTCATATCACCACGTTTTGACCCGTACTCGATAGTATCTCAAAGTCAGCGAACCCTTCAGCAAATCATTGAGTGAGCAGACATTACTTGAAATGGGTTTAGATATAATAAGGACCATTGTTAATTATAATGCGATAACGAGACTGAACTACAAATCTGGTGGTAGAAATTGTCGTATGATAAAACGGTTACTAAATGTGTCGGTGAATTTCCCTATCTGTGAACCTGGCCAATATGATATTGACCGAGACAATAATTGTACAATAACCTACTAATTGAATTTTAATCTTCTTTAACAAGCTTCCAGCCAGCAGATAGACCCGATATTGTATCCAATGTACGTCTTACTGCAAATCCTGCTTTACCCGACCGTTCAGACACAACGGCCAAGGTGCATCTGATCTTCTCGCAGGAGCAACACTCTTGGAATGAAATGGACAGCATTGCTATGTCCGACTTCACACCCAATACTGACTTGAAGCTTGACTTAAAACCCTACGCCAACCTGAATGAAAATGAGTCAGAACACCCTCAGTCGCCACAACCAGAGAAATGGGAAGAAGACGTCACTGGAAGTGGACTGATTGGCAGTTTTTCCGACGCACAACATAGACTGAGGTGCCCCCCTGCTGCATCGCAGAGGATAGTTTCGCCTCGCGATATTGATCACATTCTGATGTTCGAGAGGTCTGATAGTATGGTTGATGTTGATGTTTAGAGCCTACACAGGACAACAATCGATGGAGAATGACTGTTGACTACTATTTTGAAGATACGTTTCGTATTTTAAGCTGGTCACATTTTTGCACAACGACTAAACACGTGCTGCTGTATATATTGAAGCCTTTTCATTTTTAATGTTCTAGCATATTTGGTAGATTTGATGTGGGTTTATCTTCTATTTGATGTGTTTTTGTATACCTGAACGTTTGGGTTTTCGTTATGCTCTTCTTACCAATGTGTCTGTGCATTACCTTTAGT
Organism: Azorinus chamasolen; assembly: GCA_963576725.1. Taxonomy (NCBI): domain Eukaryota; kingdom Metazoa; phylum Mollusca; class Bivalvia; order Cardiida; family Solecurtidae; genus Azorinus; species Azorinus chamasolen. Next base: position 62,640,249 of record OY755245.1, read on the forward strand.
GCCATGTACTGACAGAATGTCTGACGATGTCTGACCAATGAGGTGATATTACCTAGCATAATACATAAAACAGTGAAGACAGTCGAATTAATACGCAGAGAAATAAATTCCCAAAAGTGTTAACTATTTTATATACATGTACCTTTGATTTGACCACTACGCATGCAAACCCCATTTCCTTTTATCGCTTTTAATCGCGTGTACTCGTACAATAATCTGCTCTAGTTGTTTAGTATATGAACAAACCATTCACATGAAGTCATATGTAAATAAGTTTTGATAATCGAGCACGCGTTCATTGAGAATGTAGCCATGATTGATTTATGGATAAAATCAAAGAACAAGGTTCGAGGAGGCTGTATATGGCCCCAGAAATTTATAAAAAAGAAAGAGTTTGCTGATATTTTGGAAGTGTAATATATTATTTTCATCACTGTATAATTGACCGAATTTTATGCAAATCTGAGTTTAGGCTACTTTTACCATTTGTGAACATTTGCTCCTCCATTTATGTATATCACGTACATAGTTGTTTGAAAAGTAATGTATATATATTAAATGTAACGTGTTAATGTGTTTTTCCATGTCTGTACTTTTGTAATGGTCCTAAGTAATGATTTTGAACATTTAATCAGTTATGATGTGTTGTGAATTTTATAGAGTGCATGTGCTGATATTATATTCTTCAACTTTGGGAAATAATAAGATAAGATATCTGACGGGAAATTACGGGGGAGGTGGGGTTCGCAGGCAACACTTTCTGCCCATTTCCTTTGTTTCCCCTTTGTTATTCTTTCTATCATCTTGATTGGTAAGATAAGCTTGATTGGGCAAGTCTAAAGACTGATAGCATGCATTTGGTAACAATTTATGTAAGTGTTAATGTACTCTTATCACCTACGCGTGTATATCCTTTGTTTTAATCATCACTCATCTTGTTTGGTTAGATAAGCTTGATTGGGTCAATCAAAAGTCTGTTTGCAATTGGTAACAAAATTCAATATATGTCTTGTCATTCCAGATTAGATCATTCGTTGAAATATTGTAGAATTAATAGAACTGTAAGGAAACAATATTTTTCATTTGATGACCAACATCACCAGAATATGTGCATGCGCACACGGAACCTTAAAGCTACACGGATGCACTGACGAACCTTCTAATAAGGTTTTTAAAAATTTGATTCATCTGTTGCTTTAGTTTCTAAATAGTTACAATGTTCCTCCTTTCATATTTTGTCCATAAATATTCAGTAGGTATTGCAAATTTAAATACATATAGAACATGAAAAGGGTTACAGTAAACCCTCTCTATAACGGCCACTAAATTGTGTCAATTAGTCTGTATTTAGGGCAGATGGCTGCTTAAAGCAAGGTAAAAGTAAAACAGAACGCTCCTGTAGGAGCGTTCTGTTTTACTTATACCCTGCTTTCAGCAGCCATCTGCCTTTAACACAAAATACTTGATGTAATTCGGTGGCCGTTTTAGAGAGGTTTTACTGTATTCCTATACTCCACAAAGACGCCTTTATAAACACACATGTAGCAGCCGGCTTTTCAGTGCCTGCTCTGTTTACTATGATATAAATAAAGATATGACTTTTCAGTTTCTGTCATGGCAAAACAATTCCTTTTTCCATGTGCTATTCAATTAATCTTATTAATATTCATTATTTCAAATATGAATATTCATGAAGTAAATGGTTAAATGTGCTTCAACTGCTTGTTCTATGAAATCAGTGACTGTTTTAGATTTCAGTGAGTGTGAAGATTTGGACCTTGAAGAATATGTCCCTGTAAGCAAAAGAAGCAGAAAACCTAACGAGTCATTTGGTCATTATATTCTGGAATGAAATTGAGACCTGTAGAAAGTGTATAAATGTATACATCAAATAAATTAATACATGTAGTGCAAACAGTGATCAATGCTTTAACAGATTTCTTTGATCGGGGTCAACATAGTTTACCACTTTTGCTAGAAAAAAGTGTCAAAAAAGTGTGAGAAAAGTCTGAGAATATTAACCCCTTCCGTGCCACAATGACGGGTTTATGATATCACATGCAAACAGTTTGGAACCAGATGAGACGCCGAGTACCTCAACTTACATAATGACTATATGTCATGTTACTTACAGAATATATTAAATAACAAACTGTATTAGAAACAGCACACATTTCATATTTTAGTTTTTGTCCGGTCCTGTAAAATTACACTTTTCCCAGGACCTCCTTTCAACTTTCGCATAGACTGTTGTTATAAACCAAAGTGGTCTTATCTCGACAACGATCACTCGCCTACAGGGGTCGTCTGATCTGAATTTACTCTCTTTTCAATGCTGTCAAACTGAGTCTCTATCGAGCAAATAGTAAATGTATGTGGAAGGCTAAAGCAGGACGAACGATATGCAGAAGAACTCCAAAGGAAAAGTGTCTGCGTTTTTCGGCACTAAGAGGCTACTTGCTATAAATGACGCCAATGTTTATTAATTGGTCCCCATAGAGAAGTACTACTACATTCTGCATATATGTACCTCAAAAACCACTTATAATACGAATACCCTTCAGGTGTTACCGTCATGCTCATTTTATCGTTTGTATCCTTTATTCTATAAACAATATGTGAATGTTTTGGGTTTTTTTAAATACGAATAGATTAACACATTGCTTCGAGAGATGTTGCTTTTGCTTTCTTTTTATAATCGTTACTTGTTTACATTTTTTTTTTCAAAATATAGCAAGACTAGTAATTTTTGTCATTGATTTTGTCATTTTTCATACAACTTTAGCATTTCTGATGATAGTTGTGCTATTCCTTCACCTGATAAATATTCATGTACGACATAATGACTGTATAAATAATAATTAGATGATATTTTAATGGATATGAACAAGGAAAACTTCTGACTATGGTTAAACCTGTAGAATCAGATCTATCATTTCGTGAGCAAACAGAGCATACCCTGGTCTGACAGTTTCTATAGGGGTTGTCTGTTCTGGATCTACTCTGTTTATAATGGCCTAAAGATGCGTATATATTATGTCACTGGTATTCATTTGCTCACTTCAGTAGGCTCATTAACTGTCGTCCGCGAATCAGTATCGCCTACTACAATTTTCAATGTCAACCCCTGCAACGTGGGAAACAAGTGAATAATGTCATTTGCAAACAGTGTAGACCCGAATGATAGGGCTCTTAGAAGAGCCCTTTTATTATGGTCTGCACTATTTCTCATGTTACACTTTTATTTAGAAAAACATCAAATATTCACCATAAGCTTGACCTGTTTGAATGTGGGAATAATTCAACTGAAAATTAAGCATTGTACGGGTTAAAGTTACATGCATTATCAAGATTTCAGTCCGCTTGTCAATGATGTCACCGTCTTACCCGGAGTATCATTTGGATACAAACTGTTGCATGTTATCACAATTTTGGCTAACGGTTTTCATTTGTATAGACGACTCTTTGAACATTTGCATTCACGATAGACTCCGATCAGACAGCACCTAGAAGCCTTCTTATCAGGGTATGCTGTGTTTGCTTTTGAAATAATATAGATCTAAATCTACAGTTCCTGTCATGGTCAAAATTCCATGTGTTAACATTAACCCATTCCCTGATATTGACGACTTTTGACGACTCTGTAAAAGTCACTTTGTGAAACCATTGTGATAAATACATGTAGAGCATTTGCTCCTATAGGAGCAAATGCTCTATTTATCACAATGGTTTCAAACTACAAAATTCTCAAATTTTCATTTTCTCTAGTTAATGCTGCTTTTCAGTAGAGTTATTCAAAGAGGTTGTATCTAAAATAGCCTATGAGGGAATGGGTTAATGTTACTGTCCGTCATAATGTGATCATTTTTAATATGGATGGTCATGAGGGAAAAGGTTAATCACGCACAGGGTTAAACCATGCACGTGTTAGATAATAATGAACGAATCTGTTTGAGGCTTATAAATACCTGCATTGTGTTTTAACCTGACTTGGCAAACACTGTTGATCCTGCTTTACAACACACAATGCGCAATCGCTGGCCCAACTTCAATCGCTGGTCTAGTTCGACATTGGTTACAAACTTGAACATACTGTTTCTGGTCTCGTCCTACAGGATATACTACGAGCTGCCAATTTTCAGAAAACGAAACTCTATTTCCCTTGATTCAATTAAACTATTATTTGCCTCATTTTGATTATTCTATATGTGTAGCAAACCGTTGGCCTTCTTTAAAGTTTAACTACATGTATTTCGCTGCCACACAATGTCGCCTGCAAAATTTAATTACTGCATTTTTCCGTTTCACTTTCTGTTTCTCAGTTTTCTTATATTCCTTTTCAAAACAAGAAACTATTTTAATCCTGATCACAATCTATAACAGGTCTTAACATTTTACTGCATAAATTTACACGCCTTTTCGTGCCTTTACAAACAGAGTAGTGCCAGATAAGACGGTGTTGGAGCTGTCGGATCAGGGTCTGTGGTTTTGTAATGAAATGATATACATGTATAATGTAGATCTGATTACACAGTATTTGCCATGTCCAAAACCTCTTGTGTTCATATCCCATTATATAATTTCAGATAATAAATTGAATCATGATGACAATATTTCGTAGATGAATATCCATGTACTAATGGGTTAAAGACCAAAAGTGGTATCTGTTTTAGGTGGTCGTTGTATAATATTTACGTTGTATACAGTGTACGGTTAGGTGGTCTTTCTATAAACAGTTTACAGTTAGGAAACCGTAAAATAAATTATAATCTACAAGTTATGCGGTCATTGTATACAGTTCACATTAAGATGACTTATATAATACGGTTTATAGTTACGTAAACAGTTTACAGTGAGATAGTCGTTGTATACAATTATTTACATCTATGTGACCGTAGTATACTTTTTACATCTCGGCGGCCGTTGTATGCAGTTTACAGTTATGTCGCCGTAGTACTATACTTTTTACATCTCGGTGGCCGTTGTATGCAGTTTACAGTTGAGTGGCCGTAGTATACTTTTTACATTTCGTGGGCCGTTTTATGCAGTTTTCAGTTATGTGGCCGTAGTATACTTTTTACATCTCCGTGGCCGTTTTATGCATTTTACATCTATGTAGCCTTGGTATACTTTTTACATCTCGGTGGCCGTTGTATGCAGTTTACAGTTATGTGGCCGTAGTATACTTTTTACATCTCGGTGGCCGTTGTATACAGTTTACAATTATGTGGCCGTGGTATACTTTTTACAAATCGGTGGCCGTTTTATGCAGTTATGTGGCCGTTGTATGCATGTTACAGTCATGTAGCCGTTGTATACGGTTTGCTGTTAGATTACTTTACAGTTTGTAGTTAAATACGCGTGTATACAAGATACACAAGAAATTTTATTTTACGTTTTATTTAGTAACAGATAACATTAGCTCTTGAGCTATTTTCCAACAAACGCATGTATAAGACATAAAACAGAAACAATAGAAAATGAACAAAAGGGAAAAGCAAATAAACAAACAAAATCTAAATAAAACGTAATTAAAACATAGTAAAAGTTTAACTGAGGCAACAGAAAACATAAATTCTTGCAAAGGGAGGTAATCATGGTTACCAAAATGTAGTTGAACCACAGTCGCCTCACTTCTCAAAGCAAAGACCTATGATAACACATGATCATAGGTCTTTGCTCAAAGTCAAGAATTAACCCATTCCCATTTAGGCAATTTTTAGACCTAACCTCTTCAAATGATTCTACCAAAAAAGAGCATTAGCTAGAGAAAAGGAAAGTTTCAGAATTGTATAGTCTTTAAACCATTGTGATAAATAGAGCATTTACTCCTGTGGAGCAAATGCTCTATTTATCACAATGGTTTCACAAAGTGACTTTTACAGAAGCGTCAAAAGGCGTCAATATGCGAGAATGGGTTAAGAACCTGGTGACTGCTGAGACAATTCCCATTTGAGATTACTACCTCCAAAGTTAAACGATTGTATACATTGTATACACAATTAAAACAAAATAGCATTTTCACAATATGTTTGTGTCTCATACGTGTCGTCACAAATGTTATAAATTATACATTAGGACTAGTATTACTGTTATATCACAGATAGATAAGCCAACTTGACTAAAAGGTTGGTACCTGAACAAAATGCCCAAGCAATGAGATCTGATCAGTCTACATTTAGGTTATCGTTGTATACTGTTTATAGTGAGGTGGTATACAGTTTAAGTAAATCTTCGGGTCATTCCACACTGTTCAAGACAAATGTTTTACACTGTTTGAGAACTATCGGCATTTGCGACCAATCATCTAATGTAACAGTCTTGATTTAGGATGTACACCTTTAAATAGTATTTAAAGAAAGCATTAACTAACTAACAATAGATCAGATACTTTGTTACAGTAAATGTCTCTATGGCCGCCACTTAATGAATTGATGTGGGGTGTTATAAAGCAGATGACTGTTTAATGGGGAACGAAAGAAAAACAGAATGATCCTCTAGTATTAAGCTTCCATCTCTCTCAGAAGTATACTTATAGAGAGCTTTACTGCATTTTACACATATTTGCTTTTGTGACAAGTTATACTTCACCCCTTTATTCCATGAATATTCATATTAGAAATAAAGGCACCTTGTTGTTGTTGTTGTCTGGTATTTTCCTCCGTTTTCTTCGGAGCACTCCTTGAAGGATGTCTGACAGTTCCCTTTGACGAGTGTGTGCATCAAATAGTCCGCAAATTATATATAATATTATCTACGTGATTTCATTTGAATATGTACTAGATGAACGTTTATAATGTAAAAGTTTCAAGTCAATTTTGCTTTGACACAAATGTAGAATCAGATCAATGCCATGACATATGCAAAGAGAGCAGACCCTAAACAGACAGATCCTAAACTTGCTAGAGGAGTTTGAATGAAGTGCATACCAAAACCAGAGGCTCCTCTAGGAACCCTCTGATCAGGGTCTGTGTCTGACCATTCTGATCCCTAACACTTACCTTACACTATTTGCGCATGCGTGTCCCGCATTCAAAGGATTACGGCAACGTTGATGATACATTTTGCAGCAGTCACCTCTGTTGTATGGCCTGTACGTACATGTGCACAAAAAAGTCTATTTTTGCCCCAAAATTCCTTGGAAGTCCACGTTTGGGCGAAACACAATATTATCATCTAGTCACTAACAATATATTGAGGTATTAGTTATACAGATCATTGGCGGGGTATCTGATTTTTTGTTTCCTGCTGAGGAAAATCATGTTGCCCGAGCCGTTAGCCGAGGGCTACATGTATTTTCCTCAGCAGGGAATAAAAAGTCAGATATCCCGCCAATGATCTGTATAACGATTTTATTATACTGCAAAGTTCAATACTTGTAGCAGTTAATTAGCGTTGTTAATGTAGGCGTCGTTTTGCTTCCCCTGGGGGCCTCATACTGTAAGGTAAGGGCTTATATCACTCTGTGACCCTAGTTCGCCGTGTATAATATAACCAGTTCATTACACTTGTGGATAGAAATGGATCTTCCAAGTGCATTAGTTTCTCAAATGATTGAAAGAATCAGACGTTAGTAAAACTTTCAGCAGATCAGCGGTTAAGCATACACTATTTTTCAGCATGAGAACGGTTTAACTTAATTGAGGGAATTTTGGCGCAATTCCGACGTCATTTGGATGACGTCAAACTGACGGTTTTATAATATTCAAACAAATGGGCGTTGGAAGGAGCGGCTATACTGCAATTTACAGGTACGTGTACTGTGCATGTGCATAAATAAAATCTGAATCGAATTGGGTGTGGATTGTCTTTGTAAAAGCGGGGTTTTTGGGCTAATCGGTACATGCACAGGCACTTTGACATATTTGCAGCATCAGATCAGAATAAGAACTTCGCCACGTATCGGGTTCATTTACATTGTTATACAACAACTATAACAAAAAAATGCTTCTCAATGGATAACTTTGTTCCGCCCCAAACTCTTGTTAGTTCGTTTGAGAGCGGTTGTTTGGATCGAATCGACGAAGTGAAGCTGGTCGGCCATTGTTATTTAATTATAGCAAGGAAGCGAGGCCCTCGACGGGGAATTCCTTTGTTGCTCATGACTCCGTATATACATCAGAATTTAGACGGATACTCGGCTTTTATACATGGCTAATTGACCAATCAAAATCGAGGATTTTACTTTGCATTATAATAAAAGTAATTATAATATCTTCATAAAGATTATTAATCATTTTAACGTTGTCGTTAAACAGTTTACATGATCCTTAACCCATTTGGGACCAGTAGAGTGTTTATAGATTGGATTAGTCCATTTTTATCTAAGGGGTGTCTGGCCTAAATTTTCAATTTCGTTTTGTTTTATATTGAAATTCCTATCAGCAAACAGTGTAGTTTGATGTTCTACTAATGTGTTATCAAAATCACGACAATAAAACGGCGAAAATACACTGTTTTGCAGAAATACTTGAATTGCTCTGATCTAATATTTCGACCACTAAGGGCCTTTTTCAAAGATTATCATGTCAAAATACACGTCACATATTTGTTGCATGCATTCAGCCATAAAATCAAAGAGAATAATGTTGATCCGGCGTCATGGTGACATTGGGTTGTTATTTTAAAATGTCATGACGTCATCAAATGACGTCATGAGCGCAACGAGGTCATGCATGCATTAGCGCATTATCCTCCTTGATGTTACTAGTGGCCTGTAAGTTCTCAGCCCCCATATCCAATCATTTCCATGGATCTGTCTTTCAATTCTACATGCATTGAACATCCGTTTAAAAACTACCAATCTCACACCATCACTGCTATGGCCACCGACTCCAAAATGTATGTTTATTCGCTTCTCTCTCTCATGCCTTACATCACTCAAATGTTAGTTCATTCTCTCCCGAATTTCTCTCTCAATCTCGCCCACATACACCATTATATCGCATTTACTGCATTTAATTGTATATACCACATGTTTTCTCTACAGTTAATGTTAGTAGACACATTGTAAACTGGTTGCCTATCTGTGTCCCTAATACTTGACATTTCATGAATACTGCAAGTAGCACAACCCTGTGAACAAACTGTATTGCTTAGCTTAACAATCCGGTTAGTTTTTTGAATGCACCAGTGTGTCACAAGTTTGTCCACCCTTACCAACTGATTTTCTAACATCCTGTCGCTATATCCTCTCATCCTCAACTGACCCTTGGGTTTATTTCTTTCCCTACTATAGTCGGATTCTCTTTCGCATATACGCTTAATTCTCAGTCCCAAACCATATGCTATGCTTTTCTTTGTACTAGGAGGGTGACAGGAAGAATTGTTATGGCACAGCTGTTTGTCTGTATGCTTAACATAAAGATCTGCATATAGATGGCCATTGTCTATTTTAACTAAAGTGCCAAAAAATTCTATCTGATCCAAACCATATCTAAGCTCTATCTTAATATGCATGTGAATACTGTTTGCATGTTTCGCAAATCATCCAGTTCTTGAACTGTACCATCCCAGATCCCGAAACTTATTACATCAGTATCAGACGAAGACTTAGCCTCCTGTTTTCAAGGGTATCTAGATACCCCTAGTTGTTCCCTCGTTCTTGTGATAGCTCCTGTCTCTCTGTCTTCGAGAACATGAATTTCAGTACTTTTTGTTCTGACAATTGAATACCGCTTAAGCCGGTGCTGGGGGTGTCTAAAATGCGGACGCGCTGTGCGGACGATATAGACATTATTGGAAAATGCGGACGAAATAGAATAAAGAAGGTGATCGGAAAATGCGGACGACATAGAACAAAGAAGGAAAACGGTTTCGCTTGTAAGACTGCTTGTATGACTGCTATCCACCTATTTTTAAGCATAAGAATTAAATAAGTATTATCTTTTACTGTAGTAGGATATCGAAATATAAATATGTAGAAATGTATTTGTATATTTGTTCAAAGTCTAGGTGTTAGCGTGATGAAAATGATTTCACAAGTGATGTTACGATGAATATGCATGATCAGTATTCATGATTGTCTGTATTGTAATTACTTTCAAATTGAGTTTGATTTTTATTAGCATAGTATCCGCTATATGGTATACATTTCACCGTAGATGCACTGTGAAATGTATAAACTGTCCACAGTGTCCTCTTAATTTCTATATCGTCCGTAGACTCGATGAACGGACAGTATTGGAAAATGCGGACGACATAGAACAAAGAAGAATATCAGAAACAATCGGACGATATAGAATATAGAAGAGGGTTGTGTGAATGAATTTGGCGATGCTGTCAAGGTGAAATAATGAATAGTGAGAATAAACTGTATATATACAGTAAAACCTCTCTAATGCGACCACTTTAAAGAGATATAATTCTGGAAATATAATTATGGGTGGTGGTAGCTTAATGCAGGACAAGGGTAATGCAGAAAGCTCCTAGATGAATTTCCCGCATTGACGTTTGCCCTGCAGTAAGCAACCCCCTGCGTATAAAGACACTCATGTTTGATTATTGAGTGGTCGCATTAGAGGGGTTGTACTGTAGTTGTTTTGTATAGTTGAAGATTGAACATATCTGGTATGGGCATTTCTGGTAGGGGCCTTTTTGGTAATGGGCCTTTTTGACCCGACACCTTCGAGATCATGAATTTCAGTACTTCTTGTTCTGAAAATTGAATACCGCTTAAGCCGGTGCTAGGGGATGTGAGCAGTGTTGCACTTTCAATTACTGTTGTAAACCGAGTCTGCAGTTTTCTCTTTTTGTGTTGCATTTTTGCTCTCGGGGGATCACCTCCGTTCAGAATTTATAATTCTTTTTTATGAATCTGATTGCGCGTTAACTTTACTAAAGTTAGAAACGCAATAATATTTTGTTTATGGATAACAGTAGTTGTTCAGGGGAATCTTCAAAAATATTTATTAATTATGCGATGCCTCTAAAGAACGCTAAAATTGAAAGACAAATTGTTGAATAAGACCACTTATTTCCTCTATAGCAGTGGTTTAGCCATATCCCGGAAGTTATTGAGAATCATACACATGTCAAAATGGCGTCCTTCTGCTGCAAAAATGTTCGTCTTTTTGCGTTTTTGTTTGTAATAGTCCAAACCGTCAGCACATGGGATACACAGGATTATCTGAAACGAGAACATAGCCTGGTCAAACCATATACAGGTAAAACATTTTGAATGTTTCAATTGTATTCGTTAAAATAGCCCGTTTTCTTTGTGAAAAATCTGTCAAGGTAGGTGGGGCACCGGCATTTTCTCTGAAAGGTGCTGGTAGTTTCGTGAAACTAAAAACTGTTACGAAACTTAATGCTAATTAAAGGTAGTGGTTTAGTTAAACCGAAAATTTCATAAGATTTTGCAATATCGCAGTGCTGACAAAACCTCGTAATGAGTCGTAGCATGGTCTTACCGTCTATCGAACCTCTTAACCTTTGACCAGGAACAGAAAACGTTTACCGTGGATATTGAAGAAAAAAATAAATCAGCAGTTCAAAATGATCTTTTATACATACCTTGAAACAATTAAGTAATTTTATTCTCATCTATTAATCCCCAAACAATCCAGTGTTCCCCACCACCCACATAACAAAAACAAAAATGGCTGCCAGAAAAATATCACCTGCTTATCGAACCTTTATTTTAGAAACTGTTTACTGTAACATAATACTCATAATCATGTGATTTCATCATGGGCACGCGACCTTTGCATAAGCTGAAGGGGTCAGAGCTGTCAATCATTATTAATGTGGTACACTTTTCAATCTAGGTTGATATTCTATAAAGTAGTATGAGTTTTCTCATGTTTAGCATAGTTGAAGGAAAAATAAACTGCATTGACCAGTTTATGACGTTTATTTCGTTTTTAAAGCTACGAGGCGTTGTTTGCAGACAAAGCAACGGTACTCATGATTTTATGACGTAGTATGCACTTGTACATGCGTAAAAACACAAAAAATGAAAGGTTCGATAAACAGGTGAGGTTCGATAGAAGGTGAGTCTACGATATACAGGTGTTCGGCGCCACAGGGGACCGTCACAATGAAGTATGAACGTCAACAGAAAAATAAAATATGAACACTAGATATATAGGCAAGGGGTCGAACTTCCTATTTACGAATTTTTACCCCTCTCCCAAGTTATGCCTCTGTTGACATTCGATCAAACGGTATATCAGGTAAAGCTTTTTGCCAATAAGTATCCTGCTGTAGGGTGTTTTTGAGGTAGGGGTGAAATCGAGGCTGGCCTTATTTCTTGTTTACAAGACGAAATATGCGCATGAGCAGTGGAGGTCGCATGATGTTTTTGCTATTTACGCACAGACATGTGACCCTGAGTGAAACTGCGAAAAATGAAAGTGGGAAAGATAAGAAAATGATTTTCCAACTTCTACACTGACTGACTGAGAATTTCATCCACTTTCACTAATCCCATACCAAATTATCACTTCAATACACATTTTTTTTTCATTTACTAACACTACTTTAACCCTTTCCCTGTTCTATGTTTATTTCATTTTTCAGTACCTAATGAATATTCATGGCCAAAATAGTTATAACGAAATATGGAAGGTGAAACATTTAGCCATTTTAGAGAGTAAAGACACAGATCTTTCAAATTCTATTAGCAAACAGAGTAGACCCTCTAGGAGCCGTCTGATCTGGGTCTACTCTGTTTGCAAATGCGTGAAAACATGTTTATATGAGGGAAAGGGTTAAAAGAGAAATATTTTGGGACTTTAACTGGTGATTTCCCAGCCTGGGTTGCCTTTACTTTGCTGGTCCCTGGATGTTACTTTGTTGCGTAAGTGTTGTGATTTCATTTGGTTGGTTTGCGCTAGTAAACAAATGACGTCATCTTGGATTCGCAACAATCGAAAGTCTGTTCGTTGTTAGCGGGGGTTTGGGGGCAGCAGCCCCCTAATGATATGTCTAACCATAAAAAAAGTGTGTAGAATCCGATTTTGGGGTCAAAACTCTTCATTAAATGGCTTAATCGGTCTCTCAATCGACCTCTGTTATACAGTAAATATACCATATTTTCCCATACTTTTCTGGGGACCGGCAAAGTAAAGGCATTCCCGCAGTCCTCTACATATTTAAGCACATGGTATCCATTCAATAAATCTATACAACAGACCAAAAATTATGTTCTTAAATTGGATAATTGCTTAACTAATTTTTTAAAGTCCGCCATTTTATTAAAGCTTTCTTTTTACAAAGTATCATCTCCTGATTTTCATAATTTGCTTCAAAATGAACCTAAACCACATGTAAGTCTAGTGTGACCCAAACACTTTAGGAGATGTTTTAACATCCTATAAAAAGAACATGTCTGTTGAGAGAGTTACAAATGAATTTGTTTTTGTTAAAATTCAGTACAGTTTGTTTTACAGTTGGGTTTTTTTCAGATTGGTTGACCCATATGACTGCCAGATTATTTTTTTTAACTTAATTACACATGTAGTTTACTGTTATGAAAATTACTTGTTAATATCTTTAAATTAGTTAAAAGCACTTGAAATTGTTAAACCCCATTTCTTATTATTTTTACGCACATGGGCACTTAATTTTTTGCGGACAGTATCTTGACCCAGTTCTTTACATCTGACCCTCGAAAATACCCTCTGTGACTGCTAAATGCTGGTCAGGTAAGCACCACCATTTTCTTACAAAATGTAAACAATCGGGAGACCAGTTAAAATGGCAAATATGAAGAAATGAAAGAAAGTATATCATTGTATTGAATTGCAAAAATGTTTTAAGTTTCAAAAGCTTTATGCTTCTATATTTTCACAATTTCTGCTTGCACCCTCGAAAATACCCAGCAAGAGGATAGTCTAATGTATAGCCTACGTAACTGCACAGCGAAAAACTCCTAGTTGAAATGAGCCACAAAGGAGAATCCTGAGAAACACTGCAATTTTAACAAGTAGGAAACGACCTGGCAACCGCCCGCTTACTGACTGAAACGGCTATTTGAACGCTTACCAGCGCTGAACCAGGGTTGCATTCAATAGCTAGTAAGCAACTGTGACACTTACTGTGAAAAACCGCGTTTTCAAGAAGTCAGTAAAACCATGTTTTCATGTAAGATCGCTGTAGGAAAGTTCTTTTCATTGAATATATATATTGATGATATGCATGAACACCAAATTTTACTGTGTTTGACGTATAAGTAGTAGTTTCAAGGCTGTCAACGGTTCGCACTCAGAGACGAGGTCGTGTCCGACTAACGAATTTTGGCCATTTTTCTCATGTTCCTGGTGCCGTGTTAAGTATGCAATTTATAAGTACATCAAGATACTGTTCTTTTTTGTCGTGGTGCTGTTCGGGCGACTGTGTGTTTTGTATGTGGTGTTTCCTGCATGACTCATACATGTACTTTGAGATGAGAAATAAGAGATTATGAAAAATCAATATGCCTCAGGCTCTCAATACAGCTTTGATTCTTGTCCATTTTATCTGTAGGATCAGGTATGAACATTCCCCTGTGGGATTTTTCTGGTACAACGATGATAACCAGCAACTATATACGGCTTACCCCTGATCGCCAGAGCAGCCAAGGGGCTATTTGGAACAGTGTGGTATGTATTGTATGAAGTTCAGGGCTTAAGCTGGGTTCAAATTTTAGGGAGAAGTGACTTCCTGGGGCTCAGATTAGGGAGAAGTGAGGAGTCTGAAGGAGAAGTGAACTGCTTCACTTATCGGATACTAATTAGAAATACGTGATATACCTTTTCTCTTTAATAATGTTTAAGTACATGTGCATACATAAAAAATGTTGGTGTCACTAGATCAAAGTGTATGAATGCAATATTGACTTCTTAATAGTGTCTACAAAATATTAATTAAAAAATGTTGAAATTTCAATATGCAGCATCATCATACAGCATGTATTTTTGAAACACTTTGCGGCATGCCCTTAACAGATGATTCAACATATCATTTTGACAATTGACTTTGAAGTGTGACCATGATATATGACATAGACATATCACCACTCAGAGGTTGCAGCTTTATAATAAAGACAAGCAGGCATGCTAAATATGAAGTCTCTATTTCTAATATTTAAAAGTTATGGCTAAATGAAATGACTTTTGACTTTAAGACGTGACATTGATATGGCTCCACTCAAACATTCCGGCTGCATGAGATGAGTATAAATGGCATGTTGGAAGTTTCTATAGATCAACATCTATAAAATCTTAAACATTATAGTCAAGGTTAAATTTTCAGAAAGAGAACTGACAGGCCAATATCAACGTTTGTTGCATAATATACACCACCCAAATCTTAGTAGATCTAGATTTAATATAGGTCTTGGAAACAGTGCATGAGTATTAATTAACATAATTTTCTTTTCATGATTATGAACAAGGGTTGTCAAGGAACTTGTGTACTTTTGCAGAATGAGATACAGTAAAACCTCTCTATAACGGCCACTTAATTACATCAAGTATTTTGTGTTAAAGGCAGGTAACTGCTTAAAGCAAGGTGAAAGTAAAACAGAAAGCTTGGGAGCGTTCTGTTTTACTTTCACCTTTCTTTAAGCAGCCACCTGTCCCTAAATACCAACTAATTAACACAAATTAGTGGCCGTTATAGAAAGGTTTTACTCTACTTTTGAATCATATATAAAAGCAAATAGAGTAGACAGCTCTTGCTCTGTTTGCAAATGTTCAAAAATGCTTTCCAGTTTCTGCGTGAACTATAGAACTTGTGTTATCTGAAGTTAGCTGACAACTGTCGTAACTGACTGCATTTACAGTTGGGTTTTTTCCAGAACATGACCCATGTTTTGTATTGTATACTTTCAGCCATGCAATGTTAGGAACTGGGAGCTTCATGTACATTTCAGAGTACATGGTCAGGGAAAAAGCCTTTTTGGAGATGGCTTTGCTGTCTGGTATGCCCGAGACAGAATGAGACCAGGTAAAGATAGCACTGACAGAGGCATCATTAGTATGATATAATATTGGTGTGTTTCAGTCAATAGAGGATTGGTTCTGATTTTGAAATATCTGTGTATATGTGGTACATTGTTCAAAACTACCCATTTAACCCTTCGCTTGCTATTCACGTCAATATACCTACCTGTAAATAGTGAAGACCCAGATGAGACAGCTCCTGCAGGAGCTGTCTCATCTGGATCTGCACTATTTACAAGTTGATTGTGCAACCATTGCACTACACAGCAGTGATTACACAGCGAAATACTTGTACACAGTGAAAATATATGTAATTATACAACATGGCATGGGTAAAGAAGGAGAAATGTATTTTAAAACTCAGCAAGAGAAGGTTTAACTTTATCCCTGTTCCTGTTGAACATCCATGTAAGAAATGATGGCATCATGAGTATATTAGCTTAAACTTTCCAATGACATATTATACAGGAGATTTTGGAAATGGTAGAAAATGCAGAGTCAGGTCTGTTATAGTCTCATAAACAAACAGAGCAGATCCTATTCAGATGGCTCATAAGGAACCATGTGATTTGGGCTACTCTGTTTGCAAAAGTGTGAAAATGTTTTTATATGCGGGAAATGGCTAAATACAACAAAGTAGTGTCTTATTTTTGGCAAACCATATTCATACATATTGTTCTCCATTGTTTATGGGTTATTATTATTATTAATATTCATGCAAGAAATAATGACATAATGATAATGAATGTTTATTAGCTGTCAGAAATAATTTTGCTATGTAAACTGTTTAAAGGTGTTGGAGGCAATGTGAGTAAGAATGTTTTATGTACAAAGGACTCCTAAAGGCACTGTAAATATTCATATGAGGAATAATGACATCATGTATATTAATTAGATGATTTTCTATAATAGTCAATGGCAAATGTTGGCCATGGCAGAAATTGTAGCTTCAGATCTTTATTATTCCATGAACGTAGCATACCCTGATCAAATGACTCTTACTTGAGCCATCAGATCTGGTTGTACTCTGTAAAATGCAATTTTAGGCATTAAAAGGTGGATGTGTGGAGTAAAGATTTGATTCGGCTAGATACATGATATAAGCCTTTTTTCCCCATTTCAGGACAAGTTTTTGGCAATGAAGACATGTTTGTTGGACTTGCCATTATAGCAGATACCTACAGTAACCACAATGGTCCACATAACGTAAGTATTGATGTTCTCTCAACTTTTCTGTGCAGTTAAATCTTCCATTAGAGAAAAAGTGATGCAGAAAATTTGAAAACTCTTAGGCAATCAAAGCTTTCTGCATTACTTTTGTATTCATCCTTCATTAAGATACCAATAGTTGTTTCTTTTTGGTGATGACGTTAGATAGGAATTTACTGTATTTTTAGCTCACCTGGCACTTTGTGCCAGGTGAGGTATTGTGAGGGGGCAGTGTCCGGCGTCGTGCGTTTGTGCGTCGTGCGTCGTCAACAATTTACTTAAACATCTTCTTCTCTGAAACCACAAAGCCTAGAGCTTTGATATTTGGTATGTAGAATCATCTAATGGTCCTCTACAAAGATTGTTCAAATTATGTCCCCCGGACCAAAAATGGCCCGCCCTGGGGCTTATCAGTTTTTCTTAGGAAAATCTTTAAAAATCTTCTCCTCTGAAACCGTCAGGCCTAGACCTTTGATATTTGGTATGTAGCATCATCTAATGTTCCTCTACAAAGATTTTTCAAATTATGACCCCCGGACCAAAAATGGCCCCGCCCCGGGGCTTATCAGTTTTTCATAGGAAAATCTTTAAAAATCTTCTTCTCCGAAACCGTAAGGCCTAGACCTTTGGTATTTAGTATGTAGCATCATCTAATGGTCCTCTACAAAGATTGTTCAAATTATGACCCCGGGCCAAAAATGGTCCCGCCCCGGGGCTTATCAGTTTTTCATAGGAAAATCTTTAAAAATCTTCTTCTCTGAAACCGTAAGGCCTAGACATTTGATATTTGGTATGTAGCATTATCTAATGGTCCTCTACAAAGATTGTTCAAATTATGTCCCCCGGACCAAAAATGGCCCCGCCCCGGGGCTTATCAGTTTTTCTTAGGAAAATCTTTAAAAATCTTCACCTCTGAAACCGTAAGGCCTAGACCTTTGATATTTGGTATGTAGCATCATCTAACGGTCCTCTACAAAGATTGTTCAAATTATGACCCCCGGACCAAAAATGGCCCCGCCCCAGGGCTTATCAGTTTCTCATAGGAAAATCTTTAAAAATCTTCTTCTCTGAAACCGTAAGACCTAGACCTTTGGTATTTAGTATGTAGCATCATCTAATGGTCCTCTACAAAGATTGTTCAAATTATAACCCCCCGGACCAAAAATGGCCCCGCCCCGGGGCTTATCAGCTTTTCATAGGAAAATCTTTAAAAAATCTTCTTCTCTGAAACTGTAAGGCCTAGACCATTGATATTTGGTATGTAGCATTATCTAATGGTCCTCTACAAAGATTGTTTAAATTATGACCCCTGGACCAAATATGGCCCGTCCCAAGGTTTATCAGTTTTTCATAGGAAAATCTTTAAAAATCTTCTTCTCTGAAACCGTAAGGCCAGGTGAGCGATTTAGGGCCATCATGGCCCTCTTGTATTTACTTTCTCTCATTGTAACACCGTTTAATGCCTTTACAAACAGAGTAGACCTAGATCAGACAGCTCCTGTAGGAAGCTGTCTTATCAGGGTCTGCTCTGTTTTCTTATTGAATAAGTAATAAAGAATAGATCTGGTCCTAATGTTTTGACTAGGCCAAATGTTCCATTAAAAAGGTTACATGATTATTCATGAAAAGGAAAGGAGCAGTTTGATCAGTGTCTATACTCTTTACTCTCCCATTAGTTTCAGTGAAAGTTGTCAACATGATGTCAAATTGACATAAACATTTCCCTATCGTATATTCATGTAAGAAATTATGACAACATGAATATTTATTAGCTGGGTTTTTATAATGGCAACTGTACAGTTGAATGTTTGGTATTGCTAGAAAATTTAGAGTCGGATCTATTACAATTTCATGAAGCAAAAGGAGCAGACCCTAATCAGAAGGCTAAGTACTACAAAAGCCATCTGATCTGGGCTTCTCAGTAAAAGCAAAGACATGAAAAAGCATTTGTATGAAGGAAATAGTTAGTAAACATTATAAATAGATGTGGAAGGGAGATTTGGTGACTGAATAATAAAGATAATGACATTAGTCAAGAAAATCGGGTGTTTGTATATATCTCTAACAATAGTTAACAATACCTAACAATACTAACAATATCTCTACAATATCTTTTCACATGATGCAGCATATGTATGTTATCCCCTAGTGACGCATTTTTGCACATCTATAAAAGTCACTTTTTGAAACCATTGTGATAAATAGAGCATTTGCTCCTATAGGAGCAAATGCTCTATGTATCACAATGGTTTCAAATTACAAAGTTTTAATTTTTTCCTTTCCTCTAGTTAATGCTCCTTTTCGGTAGATACATTCAGAGAGGTTTGGTCTAAAAATAGCCTAGGAGAGAATGAGTTAAGCACGACCTGACAGACATTTGCAGACAACTTGGATCCAGATGAAATGCCAAGTAACTTGGTTTCTTATCAGGATTCAAGCTATTTGTCTCTTTTTCAAAAGTTTTATTGAATAAAAAGTTTTATTGAATAAAAAGTAAGTGTTAAATGTAGCAGATTATAGTTGGGGCAGACATCATTTTTACAGCAGGCTAAGAGCTAATCTTCTTCCCACAGCATCAGCATCCATACGTATCAGCCATGGTAAACAATGGATCTTTAAAATATGACCATGATAGAGACGGAACCCATACTCAGGTTGCAGGCTGTGAGACACAGTTTAGAAACAAGGACCATGAAACCTATATGGCAATAAGATATGAAGGCACAACATTAAAGGTACTATTTGCTAAAGTGTTTGTAATGTTACAACATCATTCTTGTATTTGAATTTTTAGAGTAGAATGGTCCATCATTGTTTATTGGTACAGTCCATACAGTATAAGAGGGTACAATTTGCAAGATGATTTTGAATGCCAAGAAGTGTAGACCCTGGTCAGATGACTGCTCTAGGAGCCCTTTGATCTTGGTCCTCATTGTTTGCCGATGACAGTGCACTCAATAAGAGGAGGAGGGCAACAAAGAATAACATAACTTCATCACATGACTTCACATCATACATGTATATTGAAATTATGTTAATTCTTTTATTGTGGTTGTCAAAAAAAGATTCATAAGGTTTGCTGCAATGGGCAAATATGAGATTACCTTTACCAGCAGTTTGGATCCAGATCAGGCTCTAATCAGCGGTGTGGTATCAATATCGTGGTTTGGTGTTTGCTTACTAAAACTGTGCAAGCAGTATTTATGTGCATATAACTCAAGTTTTTATTATATATGTATAAATCTCATGACAAATTATATGATGTTGTTGATAATGATTTAGTTTATATTTATAATTGATGTGAAATTAAATACTGCATTATTCTGCAACACTGACCTAAGTTTATAACGTTAGGCAAATGAATGAATGACCTTTCTATGGCTATCTTCAGTTAATTTTTCTCCTTCAAGGACAACTTATTCTCTTTTTATCCATGCTTGGATGAAATCATCATAATCTTCATTATCCTATAATTCTAAAGTGCATTTGAGTTGTTCAGTACTTAATATGAAGACATATCTAATAACCTTTCAAGTAGAGAACAACAACATACATACATTTATGTATATAATTAGAGCTAGATAGTTAATGAGATTTTGATTGGATGAAACCTGTAATCCTCTTTGACAGACCAAATTTTCACACTCTCTTAAACAGTTTGACACACTGATTTATCTCCCCCGATGATTAAAATGCTTTTTCACAATAAACAATATAAGACTATTACGACTTGCCAGAAAAGAGTCAGGTGTTTCGTTAAACTGCCCAAGCATGTTACATAATAGGGGATTACAAGGAGTCAATGGCTCTAATCATTGAAGCTGCAGGTGGTCATCACTGATTGTTATTATACCCCACACAACAAAGTTGCACAGGGTATATACTGTTTGACCAATTTTTCTCAAGTTTGCTTTAAGAATTTTCAAGAATAAAAGCTAGGAAGAGTTTGATTTTCAGAGGAATCTGTCATGGAGAACCACTTATTTTCTCTGACAATGTGATGGCGTGGGGTAGGTTAGCTTGCTCACTAAAGTTCTTTAATTACAGGGTAAATTACTTCTTTATCAGTTATTTTGGTTAGTTATAGGTGGTCACATTATGGAATAGTGGGGTGGTCATTTTATTGGAGTTGACAACTATTAAAATAAAGAACAAAGAAACTCTGTTCTGTGTTAAATTGTCGGTAATAAGGTGGTCAAATTTTTTGTCGGTAATAAGGTGGTCAAATTTTTTGGGTATGTCATTTTGAGGAGCCTTACTATAATAATCATTCACTGATACATACAATCATGTACTTTAAATAATGAAAGTTCATTCTGCAGAGGTATGGCTCAGTTTCCACTGGAACAGTAGTATTGTATACTCAAACAAAGTACTCCAGATTTGACCATGCTTAGGGCTGTTCCATTTAAATGTGTATGGGGGTGCAGGAAGGCACTTTCAAATTCGACCACCCACCTTTAGAAGTTTTTTACTAATGCACAAACCAAATAGTACAATTTTTGCATGAAACCCACCCATGCATAGTTGGGTTTTTTAAAGTGCCTTCCTGCCCCCCAATACACATTTAAATGGAACAGCCCTAATACTGCATGATAATATAATTTTATTGATTGGCAAGTCTGTACGAAATATGCCATAGTCATACTTCACTTTCTAATGTTTTTACTGTTCTTAACCCTTTCCCTGTTGAGTATTCATGTTACTGGTATGTATATAAAGACATCATGAATATAACATGTACGTGTACATGAATTTGTAGTATTGATAGAGACTATAGAGTTTGATCTATAATAATTTCATAAGCAGACTTAATAGCAGACCCTGATATGATGGCTCTAATTTGGGTCTTCTCTGTTTGTGGAGCAAAATAAGTCTATTTGGCAACATTTTCGTAACTTTAAATTAGACTGGCATTGTAGCAAGTAGTGTAGACTCTGATCAAACTGTTCCTTCAGAGGCAGTTTGATCTGGGTCTGCATTATTTGCCAAAGTTTGCCAATCTGAATACTGATGTTCAGACTTTATGTTTGTAGGAAAGAAAGACAGTAAATGCTCTTATGTCCCCATCTCTGAAAGAGGCAAAATATTGAGCAGGTGATATAATCAACATACAGATGTTAACTATTTATATAAGCCTTTTCACACCTTCGCAAACAGGGTAGATGTAGATCTGATGGCTCCTGTAAGAGCCCTCTGATCAGGGTCTGCTCTGTGTGCTTATGAAATTATAATACTAAATAGATCTGGCTGTACATTTCCTACCATATATATGCCGTTAATATACTTATCAGTTGATTTTTTATAACGGTTTTAAAAAATCAACTGATAAGTATTCATGATGTCTTTATTTCTTACATAAAGTAAATATTAAACAGGGAAAGGCTTTAAATAACCCTTTCCTCCATAAATATACCTTTCTACGCCTCTGTAATAACCACTTCTTGAAACCATTGTGATAAATAGAGCATTTGCTCCTATAGTAGCAAATGCTCTATTTATCACAATGGTTTCAAACTACAAAATTCTAAAATTTTACTTTTCTCTAGTAAGTTCTCCTTTTGGGTAGATTCATTCAAAGAGGTTGGGTCTTAAAAGAGCCTATGGAGGAAAGGGTTAAATGAGGTTTAATTATTACAGGTCTCTTTAGACGTGGAGGATAAAAATGGATGGACAGAGTGTTTTAAGGTGGAAGGTGTCAGGCTGCCCCAGGGATACTACTTTGGAGCATCAGCAGCCACAGGCCAGCTAGCAGGTAACATATGAAAGATGATTATAATATTGTAAAAAAAAGTTTTAGTCATGGCAGAAGATTTAGAATTAGATATGTATTATTTCATAAGCAAACAGAGCAGAAACTGATCATATGGTTACTATAGGAGTGGCCTAATCTGTGTCTACTCTGTTTGAAAAATACCTTAAAAATTCTGAAGGGAGGTGATCCCCTAAAAGCAAAAATTGCAACACAAAAAGAGAAAATTGCAGACTCTGTTCTATTGAGTCTGTTCATGAGCAGTAATTGAAAGTGCAACACTGCTCACGCCCCTTAGCACCGGCTTAAGCGGTATTCAATTTTCAGAACAAGAAGTACTGAAATTCATGATCTCGAAGGATCAGAAGGTATAACAACACTGAGAATGAAGTACGGGGCGACGTTTTACGAAGTCATATTTATGGAGTAAAGGGTAATGGCAATCACGGAATTTGAAACATTGAGTCAAAGCAGGTGTTGCTTAAAGTAAGATGAAAGTAAAGTACTGTTGTAAGCTCATATTGGAGTCTCTGCATTAATTATACCTCCCACAACTAAGTTAACAAGGGTAAACTGGAAACGGCTTGATTCAGTTGGATCAGACCACTTCTATCAGAGTTATGGACCTGTTTCACAGTTGACAAATAAATATAGCCTGTTGGGGATATTCATAAGTATTGGGCTTAACAGTTCTAGTTTCATACTGCATTTAGCTTATTCAGAATATTCATGTACTTAGATATAATGACTCCATGCATATTTGTTAGATATATATTAATAATGGCCCATGAACACATCAATTTTTTGGCCATGGCAGAAACTGCAGAATTATAATCTATATTAATCTATATTATTCCATATGCTAATAGAGCAGACCATACACAGGTGACTCTTTTAGAGGTCATCTGATCTTGGTCTGCTCTGTTTGCAAAGGGGTAGAAAGGTGTATTTGTTGCATTTTGACACATCTGTGTTTGCTGTAGACAGGCTTGCTATATTTCGGTTGTCGGCCACAACAAGCTTTATATACATGTACAGACTCAGCTGATGATCAAACTGACTGAGGCACTTGCTGTAAAAGGCCAAGACATTTTCTTCTCTCTCGTTTTTAAAATGGGACATCATGACCTCGTTTATTCATATATATTCCTACATAGTAAACATAGTATAAACAGGTAAGGAACATTGATTGAAAGTATTGGATGATTTCATATGATGTTGGTATACCCATTTTTTGGAAGGTTTATAAAGATAGTACAGTAAAACCTCTCTATAACGACCACTAAATTACATCAAGTATTTTGTGCTAAAGGCAGGTGGATGCTTAAAGCAAGGTAAAAGTAAAACAGAACGCTCCTATAGGAGCATTCTGTTTTACGTTCACCTTGCTTTAAGCAACCACCTGCCCAAACTACCAAGTAATTAACACAATTTAGTGGTCGTTATAGAGAGGTTTTACTGTACATCTATGCAGTGGTTATTAGCATGCATATGCCTAAACCAATAAAATGGTAGATATATGTACACAGTGTAATTCTAATTTTAAAGCTTAAAAAAAATAATATATATATATATTCCATAAGGTGGGAGGCAATTAGCCCTGTCCTTCCGCACTTACATCCCCCAAATCTTGTGTGTCCAACACCGCATACACCCATGCACAAAATTTACTTCAAACTTTCACAGATGAACATAAGTGATGTGAATATGTATGTGATGAGGGAAAATTTTGGTGTCTGACCAATTACACTAGAGTTATCAGACTTTCAAATTTTCATCACTATTGCATATAGTGAAAGCGCTTGATTTAGAAACAGTATCTCTACAGTGGCAGCTATGTCCCATGGACACAATTTTCTACTTTATAAGTTGTGATGAAGGTTTGCCTTTACTTTCTAGGTACATGTACATGTATTGCGAAAAATGTTGACCCTAGTTTGCAAAAGTTTTTTTCTACAGCAGTTGGTCATCATTACTTGTATAGCAGATTTACCATATTTCCCCCATTCTAATAAACCACCCCTTGCTTCTGGAGGAATTTAATGATCAGTAAAATAAGCAATCGCCTGTGTACCGAATGCATGAAGCTCCTTTTAGAAATGTAATGTGCCCAGGAGTGTTTATTAGAGATAATGCAGTATGCGTCTTTTTTTTTTTTTCAGATAATCATGATATTGTTTCTATGAAACTTTACGAGTTGGATATACCAGAAGTTGTAAGTACTGTCAACTTTTTATCACAGTTAAAATACCAGAATCTTTATTTTATGTCCATGATAACATAGATGTGAACAGTTTTGTTCCAGATTCATAAGCCATCAGTTATTGAAATGTTATCAGGCTCATTTATGGAGGAACACTTAATGTTTATATTTGATAGATCTGTTTCTTTACTTTCTAAATTGTCTACAAAGTTCCACCTTCCATATTGCATTATAACTATTTTGTCCATGAATATTCAAAGAGATAATTCTAAAGATTGGTCACAACAAAGGGTTTGGTGGAGAATTGACGGTTTTAGTATTTGAGTATGCACCTTTATCTGTAGGTCTGCATTGAAAAACTATGCCATCTGTTGTAATTTGCTTCAGTTTTATTTCAAACACACTGAGGGTTTGACACAATTTAGATCTTGAAGAGATGTTGAATTCAGGTAATCAAATTTAATCCTGTACCTGAACAAAACACCTTTTGACTTCTTTGACTTCTTCTATATAATTTTCTGAAATTTATAAAGACATAATGGACAAGTGATATTTTGACCATGGCAGAAGCTGTAGAATCAGATCTATATTATTTCATAAGCGAACAGAGCAGACCCTGATCAGACGGCTCCTGAAGAAGCCATCTTATCTGGGTCTGCTCTGTTTGCAAAGATGTCCAAAGGTGTCCTTTGAGGGATAGGGATAAATTAACCTACCTGGTATATCTAGGTCTGCTCTGTTTGCAAAGATGTCCAAAGGCGTCCTTTTGAGGGATAGGGATAACTTAACCTATGTCCAGTTATTACCTGGCCTACAATGACCTTGTGCTTGCCACAGATATGAAGTTGATTCTGAAACAGACCTTGCAAACCTGTGTTAGCTAAGTTGTACCTGAATTAGTACAGCCACCCTGTTACATAGATTTTTGTTTTGTTTCAGGATTCCATGGGTCCTCATAAAGGTTTACCAGAAGCAGACTATTTTGCATCTCCAAGAGGTAATAGTACAGTCATATGAGTTCTAGGCCATATTTAGGAAGTTTCTTAGGATTATTTTAAATTTAGGATAACATAAGGAGAATCTGCCTGTCTATATCTTTTGTAACTGTTGATTCAGTGGCTCATGGAATATTGTGTTAAATATGTACTATATTAACTCTTTGCATGCTAGCGACGAAACTGTGATTACCTATGCACACAGTTTGGATCCAGATGAGACGCCGTATCATGCAGCGTCTCATCAGGATCCAAACTGTTTGTCATCTTGACCATATTTTTGCAAAAAATGAGAGAAAGTTTATTTTAAGAATTAAAACAGATGAAAAAAATTGTTGCAGACGAAAAACTACTTAGCGTGCAAAGAGTTATGCTTTATTTTCCAAGACATGTATTGATTCCATGAGGTTAAGGTTTACTTACTCAAGTTATAGACCGTGAAACTTGTTTCTAAAAAATACAGTACAGCCATGTTTTATTTCAGAAGTAGTTGTGCATAGATTCTACTGTTGTGTTGCAGTATTTGCAATGTCAAGTATTATCTGTCAGCTCACTTGTGCTTTGCAACTCCTGTATTTAACCCTTTACTCCTTTATCTGTCAGCTCACTTGTGTTTGCAACTCCTGTATTTAACCCTTTACTTCATAACCCCTTTTGGTGCCTTTGCAAACGGAGTAGACCCAGATCAGATGGCTCCTGTGGGAGCTGTCTGATCAGAGCTTGTTGTGTTTGCTACTGAATAATATAGATCTGATTCTATAGTGTCTGCCTTGGTCAGACATTCATGTGTTCTTGTGTTATAAATATTCATGATGTCAACTTCATGTTTCTCTGACAGTGGAGTAAAGGGTTAACCTTTTACTACATGAATATCTATGAAAGAAATAATAACATCATAGATATTAATTGAATTTTTTTCGATAATGGCACATAAACACAGCTAGTTTTAGCCATTGTGGAAACTGTAGAATCAGATGTATATTACATCAAAAGTAAACAGAGCAGACCCTGATCAGGCAGCTCCTACCGGAGTCATCTGATCTGGATCAGTTAAGCTTGCAAAATCATAAGAGGGCGTATATATATGGAGTTACAGGTTAAATAATCTATTTTCTGTCTTCCTTTGCAGATCATGTTGATGACGCCAAGGGCAACTTTATGTCAGGTGGAGGAGGCTGGTCTGGCTTGAAGATATTTTTCGTCATAATACTCATACTCATTGGTATTATAGTATGTGGTGTGGTTGGTTATGTCATATTCAATAAGGAAGATTTAAACAAAAGAAAAAGATTTTATTAGTCAGATTTCTTCATACTTGATCGCAAATATTTCTGATTTTGAAAAATTCAAGCTCTGGACCATGCATTGGTGATCATGTTGTGACTTAGTGCAATACTATAGTAATTACACCCTGGTGGCAAATTTCTGCTATTTTAACACATTCCCTCCTAGTCGCCTCTGTTAAAGTCATATTTTGAAACCATTGTGATAAATAGAGCATTTGCTCCTATGGAGCAAATGCTCTATTTATTACAATGGTTTCTAAACTACACAATTCTAACAGTTTCCTTTTCTCTAGTAAATGCTCCTTTTTGGTAGATTTATTCAAAGAGGTTGGGTCTAAATATAGTCTAGGAGGGAATGGGTTAAACCTTAACAATTCAAGTTGATTGTAATTTTGGTCATATTTTTATTAACCCTTACCTGTTGAATATGCATGTAAGTAGTGATGGCATCATTGATATTGATTAGGCTACTTTTATAATAACAAATGAACACATGAGATTTTTGCTTTGGCAGAAACTAAAATTAGATCTATATTATACCATAGGTCCAGATAAGATGCGTTAATTCAAACATTTTCAAGAATATCCTTATTTCTCCACCAAACCCTATACTATGACCACTGTGAGTGGTCACAGTATACGGTTTGGTGGAGAAATGACGATTTTAGAATTTGGGTACTCATCATTATCTGTAGCTCTTTTATACCATAAGCAAACAGAGCCGATCCTGATCAAACCACTCTGTTTTCAAAGGGATGAAAAGGCGTTTGTATGAAAGAAAGGTTTAAAAATGTATTGAGGGTCTATAATGACTCAAACCATTTGCAAACTTGCTAGGTTAACAAATGGACAAAAAATGTACCTTGAAAATTGAAGGTTGCAAGTTTGAAATTGTTGATAAAGTTTAAAGAATGTAGTTACAATAGTTTTGCACTATGATCTCAATATATATATCTTCATAATTGACTCAGGCTAAAGTAGCATTTCTTCTATAGTGTGCTTAGTAATGGCTGTCTGCAACACGTTTTGTTTGAATTCATTTCATACCTTTTTCAAAGCAAACTGCAATCATAATGATAGACAATTTGAAACTTTAGAAAGTTTTCATATGTTGTGTCGCATAGGTTATGACAAATTCATAGATGTACATAGACTTCTAAATATTGATTAGAGGTTTAATATGCTTGTTATCCCTTTCCCTCATATAAACCTTTTCAGGCATTTGCAAACAGAGTAGATCCGAATCTGACTGGTCCTATAGGAACCGACTGATCAGGGTCTGCTCTGTTTGCTAAAGGAATTTGAAAAATATGCTTCTTTATTTTCTAAATTGGCTACAATGTTCTACCTTTCATATTTTGTTGTAACTAATTTCATCCATGAATATTCAGTAGGTATTGAAATTTGTAATAAACATAGAACAGGGAAAGGGTTAAACAAGTATGCTTTAAATATTATTTTTGTGTAGTGTTATCATTTGAAATCAAATTTGATACAACAGAAATCATAGATTTCTTGGGGAGAGGGAATGAAAGATATTTGTACAACACAGAGGCCCAGGTGAGATGCTCAAATTAGAAAATGTTCAAGAACAGCTTATTTCCCCCCCTAAGCCCTGTGTTGTAGAAGTCCTTAGAATTGTCACTTTAAGATGATTCTAAAGAGTTGTCACATGATAAGGTTCAGTAGAGAAATGACATTTTACCAGTTGAAATCAAAATTTTGTATGACAGAAATCACATTTCTTGGGGAAAAGGAATGAAAGATATACCTGTGTACAACACAGAGGCTCAGACGAGATGCTCAAATTAAAACGTTTTCAAAACGGCTCCTTTATTTCTCCATCAAACTCGATGTTGTGTCACTTTTTTAGAATCATCTCTTTTGAGGCAACATAGGGTTTTGTGAAGAAATTATGATTTTAGTATTTGAATATGCACCTTTAACCCATTCCCTCATAGGCTATTTTTAGATACAACCTCTTAGAATATATCTACTGAAAAGGAGCATTAACTAGAGAAAAGAAAAATTTTGTAGTTTGAAACCATTGTGATAAATAGAGCATTTGCTCCTACAGGTCACAATGGTCTCACAAAGTGACTTTTACAGAGTCTTCAAAAGTCGCCAGTAAGAGGGAATGGGTTAACTGTTGCTCTATTTATCACAATGGTTTCCAAACTACACAATTCTAAAATTATCCGTTTCTATAGTTAATGCTCCTTTTCTGTAGATTTATTCAAACAGGATGGGTCTAAAAATAGTCTAGGAGGGAATGAGTTAACTGTTGCCCTGCAACAGATAATATTCTGATGTAATATTTATAGCTTACCAAACATTATTAACCCTTTACTTGATAATCCTGTTTGTAACACTTTGGAAACAGAGCAGACCCAGATCAGATAGTAGTCTGATTAGAATCTGCTTTGTTTACTTATATGTTTGCCATAGTAACAATTGTTCTCCTTTATTATTTTTGATACAAGAATTCATTAATATAATTGATGGGATGGAGATCTGCCTGGATATTTATCAGGTAAAGTATTAACTGTAAAAGTTTAAAAGTGTTAACTAAAAAAACTGCATTCTGCTTCAACTCTTTGAATTTGGTTTTCTTCTGTTTGGCGTTTTTGCAAATACAGTTGAACTTCGATATCTCAAACTTGGATAACTCATACTTCGGGATAACTTGGTCTAAAAATAATGTCCTTCTAGAACTTACAATACAGAATTGCTCTAACATGTAGTACTATGCATATCTAGAAACACATGTGTCAGCTTAATGCAGGTCTAAAGTAATACTGAAAGCTCCTACAGGAGCTTTCAGCATTACTTTAGACCTGCATTAAGCTGATATTTTAAGAAGTGATCTAGATCAGAAATCGTATAACTCGAACTTGTTATCTCGAACTTATTTTTGTTGTCCCTTCAAGTTCGAGATATGGAAGTTCAACTCTGTAACCAAAAGTTATTTAATATTTAAAATCCTTAGGGTCTGATTAAATCTCAACATCTCATTTGGAGTCAGTGTTTGTGTAGGTTTCCATTAATCCAAAGTGCAAAGGGTTAATGTATTGGTGCCAAAATTATTTATTTTCTCATTCCCTCATATAAAGCTGTTGTTAGACCCTTCCTCTTTGAATACATTTGCTGTAAAGGAACATTTATTAGAAAAAAGACAAAACTTTATAAAACCATTTATGATAAATAGAGCATTTTCTCCTATGGAACAAATGTTCTATTTATCACAATGGCTTCAAAAAATGTTTTACAGAGAGGATGGGTTAATCTATAGTTTGCTGAACAAAATATTGTCAGCAGAAAATTATTGTCTGCACAATTATTCAATGTGGTGTTTTCTGTCATTTCTTTCAAAGACATGATCAGTGTCAATAATGTTGGATCCGGATATGACTCCAAATTAGTGTGCAACTTTTTGAAGAAAAAAAAATGTAATCACATTAGCACATAGCAGGCTTAACCCTTTACTTGATGGAGAGGCATTTTCACTTCTTTGCAAACAGAGTAGGCCACGATCAGATGGCTAATGTAGAAGCTTTCTGATCAGTGTCTGCTGTGCTTGCTCATGGAATAACATAGATCCCATTATACACATTCTGCCAAAATAAATATTCATATACAAATGTAAAAATCCATGTAATGAATATGCATGATGTTATTATTTCTTACATAGATATTCATGAAGCAAAGGGTTAAGTTAAATATCTGGAATTGTATTACTTTGATACTGCCTATAGCACATGCTGCAGGTTTTTAAGATTTGAAAATATGATAGATGGAACCAAGAGGAAGTCTGGTACATATAAACAAATACACCTTGTGCACATCAGTAAATATTCTTGTATTAACCCTTTTCTTCTATAGAAAACTATTGGCACCTTTGCAAACAGTATACCCAGGTGAGACTGCTCATGTAGGAGCTGTCTAATCAGAGCCTGCTTGGTTAGATCCAATTCTGAAGTTTCTTTTCATCCTTGTTAATGTGTAATTCTAAGAATTGAGTCCATGAGTATTCATATAGTAATATATTATTAAATCAGTATGCATTGGGGAAAGGGTTAAGCCTTTGAGTGCTGTTTTATTTATTTTTTACAGTTTAATGATAGGGTCAATTCATGATGAAATGATATGATATGGGAGAATATTTTGAATGACAAACAGTGCAGATACTGATCAGAGGGGTTCTATAGGAGACTCGTGATCTTGGTCTACACTGTTTGCAAATGTCAGTACTATTGTGTCCTGTATTCAAAACATTACATCTGCAAATGAAAAATCTACACTCCCTGCTTTATACTTCAGTAATATTTCCAATACTGGTATCTCTTTTTTCCTCTATGTCAGTTGCTGATGTCATCTTTAGCCTGTGTATTGTTTTCATATTATTATTGTCTAACTTTAGATGCAATGACATTTGATGGCATCATTTTGATGCTTAGCTTTATGCAAAATTGGTCAGCAATCCAAAACCAAAGTGTCTGTCAGGCAAATGACTATGTTATTATAGTTATGGAAAGTGTAGGTACACTTTCATTACAACAACCTCGTTTGTTCTCATAAAAAGTGTTGTATTGAAAATGTCGTTGTAATGAACATTAAGCTATATATGTTTAAATAGCTTTGTGTCTGAAATTCATATCAGTAAAATGAATATTCCATTGTTATTATATCAAATGTCATTATAATGTATTTTTACTGTATAAGATGTTCTAGATAACAGAAGATGATACACAAAACAAGTTCAAAATTGGTGCACAAAACAGTTGCAAAATGTCTTGTTTCATGAGATGCAATTAATGTATTAGTATGTTTACAGTATTTTCCTAGTCTTTGAAATTTATAAAAATTCTAGAAAATACTGTTTTTGTAAATAAGTTAATAGTAAGGTGTCGTGCAATAGACCCACTGAAAGAATAAATATACTGAAGGGAACAAAGAATTGCAGGATTGCTGTTTTTGTTGGTATGAAGGAAGATTTAAGACATATTCTAAATCATGCTGATACAGGTTTTACACCTTCTTATGCTAAGCATGTCTCGGCAGGCATTTGCAAACAGCATGGATCCAGATGAGATGCCAAGTTACTCGGCGTCTCATCAGGATCCAAGCCTTGACACTCTATTAATAGTGTCTTTAAAGTTTGATAGAATTGGAAGTCATTGAAAAGTTCAGCAAATCATAGATCAAGAAGACAATGTACTTCCATCATTAAAGGGATTATGAATAGTGTTTGATAAGAATATTACCAATATTTTTGTCCAGTTGTTTCTCAGTAAATTAAGCATGAAGGAAGATACCCCAGTACCGATTGTTGAAATTTTTAGTATCTGGAATGTCCCCATGTAGTGCACTAGTAGAAGTGAGCTATAATAAGAACAATATACCTGCAGACAAACCTACTGCAAGTTATTCCTTACAGTTTTCATTTGAGTAGAAGAGTTATGAGTGCCACATGTGGACTCCCAGATCACCCAGAATCACTCAGACATCTGACAAAATGTTCTATGTTGGACAATTTCACTAAATGTCTAGGAACTTGTTGTTGCCTTTGACCTTGCAGTAGCAATGCATTTGTCAGGCCCTTCTGTACCTCTGTTACCCATGTGTACCAGTGAAGAGTGCCAATGAATATGAAGAATTGTTTTGCCAAATTTCTTATCATTGCATTGCACCTCGTCCTGTTTTTGTCTCTTTTTTATCGTCCTGATTTAGCAAAGTACACTTCAAGGTTGAATGACTGAGAATCGGTAGAACATACACAAACCCAATAACATTGACAGGCCAACTTTCCTAATTTTAGGTTCACCTGTTAACCATTTCCCTGTTGACTATTCTTGTAAGAAATGAAATCTTGATGAGGCATACTGTTTTTGCAAAGACATGGAAATGGGTTTATATGAGGAAAAGGTTTAACAAAATATTACCTGTTTTAGTGTGGGTTTCTTTTCCCTTCAGTAGATTTTACTTAATAGATTTAAAGTTAATGATATCCTATATGTTAAGTGTTGATGTTAAGCCTTATACGCAAATACATTCAGCCCTTTACCTAAATAGTTATTCATACTAAACTCCATCCATTATGAATATTAAACAATTTAATTCTTGCATTGAAAATATTGAATATTAAGGAAATTTACTTCAGTGACAGTCAGAATCAGATCTGTTAAACAAACCGTAAACAAATATAGCAGTTCCTTATTACAATAACATTTATATTATTTCCATAAGCAAATACATATAAAGCATACCATGATCAAAGAGGCTTAAACTCTTACAGATGTCTAAGCTGGGTCTACTCTATGTGTAAACCATTAAAAGATGTCTATTAAGTAAAGGGCTTAATGCTGATAAATGTTATGTTTTTGACTACAAGTCTTGCACTTATCCCTCAGTATGTCTGCCCTATGTGGTACTAGGGCATACCAGAATGTCACAAGAATGGGTACCACTGTTCACCCTTCACATGATCATAAGAGGGGACTATTAAGGGTTTAATGTAAATTGGAGTTTCTCCATCTCTGATTTTCCAGCAGGTGTTAAGTTTGTAGATCCATACCCCATATTTTATCTCGAAGTACATGAGATGTGGGTCAGGCAGCTTTTCTCCTGTCTTGGCGCCATGTAACCTAATTGTGCTGCAGTGTCGTAAATCCCAACTCACTCTGTATGTCTATTATTATTCCTCTGTTGTTACAAGTGTCACTTTTTAGAAAAGCAAGAATGTAGAAAGTATCATTAACCTTTAGCCTGCTGCAGGCGGATGAGTGATTACCTTTGCAAACAGTTTGGATCCAGATCAGAAGCAGAGTAGCTCGGTGTCTCATCAGGATCCAAACTGTTTGACACTCTGACCGTGGTTTTTACAAGAAATACAAGATCAATCACCTGTGACAACTAAAATTGATGACGTTTTCTACAAACAAATTTTGCTCAGCAAGCTAAAGGTTGATAATTTGGTACAGTTGATACAGACTGATTTCATGTGTCACTGACTATCTGCATAAAGATGTTTGCATTAAATAGGATGATAGGATGTCTTCCATGAGATACACTATATTTTTCTAAGAAGATGCAACAACAATGGGGGTTAAAAAATGTTTGATATTGTCTGGATAGGTTAATATGTATACTCTTTTGTAAATACACACAGTTTGAATGCTTATAAATGATACTGTAACAATAAATATGATGTGAAGCTACATGTCATAAGCCCATCATTAAATAGATACTTATTTTTAAGCCTTTGCAAACATAGTAGACCCACATTGATAGCTCCTATTGGAGCCATCTAATCAGAGTCTGCTGTTTGCGTATTGAATAATATAGCTCTGATTCTACAGTTTCCGCCATAGCCATAATTTCTTGTGTTTGTGTACTATGATAAAAAAATTAATCTAATTTATTTGCATGATATTATTATTTCTTAATGAATATTCATGGAGTGAAGAGTTAAGAGTCATTATTTTAAAGAATATTTGAAGCAAATCAAAAAGTTTTCTTTCTGTTCTACTGCTCAAGACAAAGATCACTCCTAGTAGTAGTAGTAGAGTAACTATACATTAAGCAATATATTATAAATGTAGCTTGCAAATGTTTTCAGCTTAAAGTTTACCAGCCCTTCAAAGAAATGAGTCTAGGTATTGCTCAAGCCAACATTGGAGGTGTCCAGCAAAATGTTAAACATTGGCCATAACTTCAACATTTTGAACCTTTCCTCTTCAATCAAATTCAATATCACAAAGGCCCTGAATTGAGCAAAGTTTTAATCCTAGAGTTCCTATTTATGAATTTTTAGCTCGTCTGTTTCGAAGAAATCACGAGCTGTTGTCGTAACTCCGGCGTCCGCATCGCTGTTGTTGTCGTCCAAAGTCTTAACATTGACCTTAACTTCTTCAATTTTTCATTTACAACCTTCATTTTTTGGTATGCATGTTCATCTTACAAGTAAAAATAATTCAGAGAAATAAAGCTGTATGTAAAATATATACATAACAAAATGTTCTAGAAGTCATTGAATAAAAATTTACTCAATAGTTTTGCAATGATTGTTGACAGAAAGTTTCTCCTTACATGTAAGTTTTCCTAAGGTTGAAATATTCCTAAGGAGCTTTATGAATATGGGCCCAGGGCTATAGATAAGGGGAGTACTGGTCTATCCAAGTGTCTTATTTCTCAGTGAAATCTTATATGTTGGTACTCGTAAGAGTGAGGATCAGTAAGATGGGGTTTAGTGGAGAAATATAATTCACTTTGATTTCCTAAATACTGTCCTTATCTAGATCTCAGATACACTTAGAAATCCAAAAAGCTGTCATTAGATTGAATTATGTGCTTTGATTGTGGGTGTAGGAAGTAATCATAAATACAAATGTATGTATTTTCACAATGTGTTTCATGAGGCATGTTCCTTAACTCTTTACTCCATAAATACAACATTCTACACCTTTGTAAACCGAGAAGATGCAGATCAGACAGGAGCTGTCTGATAGGGCCTGCTCTGTTTGCTATTAAAGTAATATAGGTATTATTCTACCGTTTCTGCCATTCACAAAAAGCCATGTCCATCTGACATTGTAAAAATGAATCTAAACAATATTTATGATATTATTTGTGACATGAATATTCATGGAGTAAAGAGTTTAACATATTTACTTTGTATTATGTTGTTAAAATGGTGAGAATTTGTAAATTGGGTTATACAGTAAATACCAATTACTGATTTCTTTATCTTTTATAAATAATAGTGATATTATCAAACCTCCACAGATTTTTTTCCACTTATTTTGAAAAGTGGGGGATATCAGAATGGACTACATTGTATACAGGTAAATATTGATGGGAAGTTCGACATTGAAAGAGTTAAAACTAGCCTGGTGTTGAGCCAGTTACCTTTAATAAATACACTGTGTAACATTTTGTGATTTTTCATTCGAAGTCCAGTTTGAAAGTAGTTAACTTGGCATCATTTCGTATATCCCATATTGTAATATGTAAATAATTTGTGAACATACAAGTTAACACATTCCCCCCTAGTGACGCATGTTGGCGCCCCTGTAAAAGTCACATTTTTAAACCATTGTGAAAATAGAGCATTTGCTGCATAGGAGCAAATGCTGTGTATCACAATGGTTTAAAACTAAACAATTCTGAAATTTTCCTTTTCTCTAGTAAATGCCCCTTTTCGGTAGATTTATTCAAAGAGGTTGGGTCTTAAGATAGGCTAGGATGGAATGAGTTAACCCATTCCTTCATAGGCTATTTTTAGACCCAACCTCTTTGAATAAATTTACCCAAAAGGAGCATTAACTAGAGAAAAGGAACATGTTAGAATTATGTAGTATTGAAACCATTGTGATAAATAGAGCATTTGCTCCTATGGCGCAAATGTTCTATTTATCACAATGGTTTCAAGAAGAGACTATTACAGAGGCGTAGAAAGGCGTATTTATAGAGGATAGGGTTAAGCTGTAACCATTCATTCCAACATTAGATCTGTGATATGAAAAAAGGTTTCGGAGGGTTTTGCAAACTTTTGTAGGACTAAATAATAACTACGATTTGCATACCTTATTACCTTAAGTATTCAATCAGACACAATTAGGTATATATAGTGCAGACTTTGATAAAACTGCTCCTCAAGCTCTATACTCCATTAGTTTCATTTAACCCTTTCCCTCATAGAGACACCTTTGCACACAGACTGGACTTGGATCAGACAGCTCCTACTGAAGTCATCTGATCAGGGTCTGCTATGTTTGCTTGTGAAATTATTATACCCCCACAAACGAAGTTTGAGAGGGGGTATATAGGAGTCGGTGTGTTGGTCAGTCTATCTGTTCATGGTATGTCTGTCCGTTGTATGTCTGCCCATGGCAGATTTGCGATCAAGGCAGCTGAGCGGGGGTATTCCATCACCTTTAGTTATAGTTCTAGATTAGATTTGATTGTACAGATTACAAACAGGTGGGGAGTTTGAATATTTAGGTAAATATGGTGAATCAGGATACAGCTATTCACATGTCAAACCTCATTTACGTAAGTTTTATTGCATTTACATTTCCATCACATATTTATCAAAGATTACATTTCCATCACATATTTATCAAAGATAATATAATCAGATGTGTTATAGTAGAGATCGTTTGAAGTGCTACATGTACGGTTTGATTGCTTAGGCTCTTTTGTTCTACAGTAAAACCTGTTATAAGCAACCACATACTTATCCCTTTCCTCCATAAATACGCCTTTCTGTGCCTCGGTAAAAGTCACTTTATGAAACCATTGTGATAAATAGAGCATTTGCTCCTATAGGAGCAAATGCTCTATTTATCACAATGGTTTCAAAACTACACAATTATAAACTTTTCCTTTTCTCTATTAAATGCTCCTTTTTGGTAGATTGATTCAAAGAAGTTGTGTCTAAAAATAGCCTATGGAGGAAAGGGTTAAATAGGAGGACTCCTGATGAAAAGGAGTCTTAACCCTTTCAATGCTGAATTTTCCAATGGACTACTCCAACATTCATGATGTCATGGATATTAATTAAGATTAATTTTAACCCTTTCCCCCATAAATACGCCTTTCTACGCCTCTGTAATAGTCACTTCTTTAAACCATCGTGATAAATAGAGCAGTTGCTCCTATTATCACAATGGTTTCAATACTACACAATTCTAATAGTTCCCTTTTCTCTAGTAAATGCTCCTTTTGGGTAGATTCATTCAAAGAGGTTGGGTCTAAAATTAGCCTACGGAGGAAAGGGTTAAGTGGCCTAAAAGCAATGGACTTTTTTGGCCCTGAAAAAACCCCTGTAGAATCAGATCTATATTATTTAAGCAAACAGGGCGGACACTGGATGAGACGTCTCCTGCAGGAGTTGTCTTATCGGAGTCTACTTTATTTGCAAATGCATTAAAAGGCTTATCAGTGAAGTAAAGGGTAAAGAGCTGCATGTGTTTAAAAAACCAGTGTTATTACATTTTGTGATGACCTTCGCCAAGAGATTGGATCGAATGGAGACTACAAGTTACTCAGGGTCTCATCTAGCTAATAAAAACAAGAGCACCAAGTGCTGGTGCCAACACACACCTTTTATTATAGCCCTTGTGACTGTGAACAAGTTTGTATTATGAATAGTAAAGATGTAATAGTCAACAATAAAGTTTCCTGGCGACATTGCGTACATCTGAGTTACAATAGCTCTTTTTCTCTCTTTGAAAAACATATCTGACAGCTAAAAACGCCGATTTTTATTGATGAAATAAAGTAGATGGGCTGTGACACTTGCAGTAGTTATGCAACAATGTGTTAAGACTTAAACTAGAAAAGTGTATTTCTTGCTTGGCAATAGCCTTGGTGTTGATCTTGTCACGAGCACTATCGTCATTGTGGTAGTTAAACATGTAGTTGCAACATCAGGACATATAACACTGTCAAACGTTATGCATTTGTACACCATCATTAGGGTTTATAGTCTGGGGCCATTACTCTGTAATAAATACTTAAAGCCATTGCCCTTTAAACATTGATATTTGCAGACAGATGAACATTGGCACAGAAATAATTGCTGTACCTATTATACCTACAAGGTGGCCCAACTATTCACCTGTGTTTTTAAAAGAAGTACAGTAAAACTTCGATTATTCGAACACTAAAATACGTATTATTATCGCTCTTTAAGACAGGTGGCAGCTTAATGCATGGTGAAAGTCATGCAGAAAGCTCCTCTAGGAGCTTTCTGCATGACTTTCACCATGCATTAAGCAGCCACCTGCCTAAAAGGGTCTAAATTCTTCCATACCGAAAATTCGAATAATCGAGGTTTTACTGTAGATGGTGGTGATTATGTATTGTCCTCAAAATTGAGTCTTAAACTACCAACCCTTTTTTATTTAAGAATGCATGATGTAGTTGTTTTTTTACCTGTGGGATATTTCATTTCTTGCTTTATAATTCGAAAATGTGTGGAGCTGGTACAGTGCAGACCCTGATGAGAGGGCTCTGTCAGGTGGGTCTACACTGTTTGCTAATGACATTAGTGACTCGTGTCCCGTGTAAGAAAGAAACAAATTGCTCAATATTCATATTTTTTTTTATATAAATGCATATTCTTAGGAAAATTTGTACGCCAGTGTATTAGCAATGTTATAACCATGTGACAACTAAATGTTAGCTTGCCAGTTGTTATATCACTCCACTCTCTACTTGATAATCCAATCATTTTATATCTTTGCAAACATAAAAGTAGACCCCAATCAGACAGCTACAAGAATTTCCTGACTTTATATTTTTAATACAAAAATTAAATCAATATCTTTGTTGGAAGAGTCTTGCTTTTAAAAAACTATCGGCTCCTAAAGGAGCGGTCTGATCTGGGTCTACTCTAATTGCAGTCAGGTGAAAAGTCTTTTATATGAAGGAAAGGGTTAAAAACAAAAATATTTTTCAGCTTAAACCTGTAGAGAGGGTTGATTGGGTGATGAATACTTAGGACACTGTATTCTCCTATGTAAATTTCCCAACTCAACTTATATAATAAACATCAACCCTTTACTCCATAAATATTCATGCAAGAAATAGTATCATCAATACTATAACAACACGTGGACACAGGGATAGTTTACCATGGCAGAAACTGTAGAATCATATCTCTATAGTATTATAAGCAAATATATAGGAGACCCTGATCAGACAGCTCCTGTGGTCTATTTATGGAAATTAAAGGGTGAAATAAAGAAATAGGGTGAAATAAAGAAATAGCTTAATGTGAACTTAAATCAATGCAGGAGCTTTCTGCATTGCTCTTCATTCTGCATTAAGCAACCATCTGAGTACAAAATACAAGAAGCTCCTTTTAAGAAATGTAGCATTCCCGGGGGCATTAATTAGATATAATATTGTGATTAGGGTATGTTTGGTACAAAATTTGTCTAGTTAAAGTTATTACTACATGTACATGTATTTGTTGTGGTTAGAAAATGTATTAACTCATTCTTGCCTACTGACGCATTTTGACGCCTCTGTATTAGTCACTTTTTTAAAACCATCATGATAAATATTTATCACAATGGTTTTAAAACTACATAATTCTAATTTTTACTTTTTCTCTAGTAAATGCTCGGTAGATTTATTCAGAGAGGTTGGGGCTAAAAATAGCCTAGGAGAGAATGAGTTAATTAATAGATATCATTTGTATATATCCATTGTCATTGGTTGTCGCATTTATGTATGGAAAGCTGTTGAGGGTCGTTTGTTCATGTGTACCATTGGAAATAAAAGTAACACTCAGTGTAGTTCTTTTCTTCAATTCAGTTTAACCCTTTCCCCTCAAATGGACAACTTTTGGCACTTGCACACAGACTCTTCCTGTAATAGCTGTGTGATCAAGGGCATGCTGTTTGTTTATGGAATAATATGGAACCAATTCCACAGTTTCTGCCATGGATATACCCAGCCAAAGATGCCGGGATATAGGTTTTATGTTGTCTGTCCCGGAGTCATATCTCAGAAACGGTGTGGAGTTTTTCTTTGAAAATGTGTGTAAATGTTTAGTACCATATATTAAGAATGTGGGCCTGCAAGTATCATTCATATTTGACCTTGGAACACCAGTGTAGTGGCCATTTGTTTGCGAAAATTGTAAAATTATTGACTATCCAGAGCCATTTCTCAGAAACTAGAGTTTTTCTATGAAACTCGGTGTTAAGTAGCACATGGAAATGCGGCCCTCTATGTATCATTCATATTGACCTTGGAACACCAGATATGGCATTTGTTTTGTGAAGTAGAACATCAGAAAGGACCCCTAATGGTGATCAAACTTGGCCAAGATTGTTTACCTATAAACATTCTCAGCATGTCTGGTGTATAGTAGATGAGAAATGACTGTCAGAGTTAAAGAGCAGACAAGGCTAAAATGACAAATTTGGACTAATTCAAGGGCCATAACTCAGGTGTCACAAGCAATTTGCTGGTAATTGAACTTGGTCAAGATGTTACAGCTATGAACATTCTCTGGAGGTTTTGTGAAAATCAGATGAAAACTATTTGAACAAGAGAGCAAATTTTGACAATCAAGGGCAATAACTCAGAGGTGTGTTATGCGATTTGACTCGGGTGTCACATGCAATTTGCTGGAAACCAAACCTGGTCAAGATTTTATACCTATAAACATCCTCTGCAAGTTTGGTGAAGATCAAATGAAAACCATTTGAGTTATAGAGCGAGAAAGGCTATAATGGCAAATGTTGGCTAAATCAAGGGCCACAACTCAGAGGTGTCTTAATGTGATTTGACTGGTAATCAAACTTGGTCGAGATTTTCCACCTATAAATAATCTCTTGTAGTTTGTTGAAGAGAAGATGGAAACTATTTGGGTTAGAGAGCAGACAAGGCTTAAACGGCCAATTTTGACAGAATCAAGGGCCATAACTCAGAGGTGTCTTATGCAATTTAGGTGGTAATCTAACATGGTCAAGATTTTACTACAATAAATTTTATCTGCAAGTTTGGTGAAGATCAGATAAAAACTGTTTGAGTTAGCGGACAAAAAAAGTGTGACAGACAGACTGATTACTATAGGGAACTCGCACCAAGGTGTGGAGTCCTAAAAATGTAACATTTTTGTCTGTCCGGATCCATATCTCATTGTTATAAGTTTTTCTATGAAAGTGTAACGGTTATATAGCACAATGAAATGCAGACTGCAAGTATTAT
This sequence comes from Azorinus chamasolen, assembly GCA_963576725.1. Classification (NCBI taxonomy): domain Eukaryota; kingdom Metazoa; phylum Mollusca; class Bivalvia; order Cardiida; family Solecurtidae; genus Azorinus; species Azorinus chamasolen. Next base: position 62,682,356 of record OY755245.1, read on the forward strand.
TCACATTGACCTTGAATCACCAGTTATGGCCCATTGTTTGCCAAAACACTTTTGTCTGCCTCTCAAGGTCTTATCTCAGAAACGAGTTTTTCTATGTAAATGTTTAGTACCATAAGGAAATTTCGCTCTGCAAGTATCATCGACATTGATCTTGGATATGAGATATGGCATTTTCTTTCCGAAAAACTTAAACCTTTTTGTCGGTCTAGGTCATATCTCAGACACTGTTCGGAGATTTCCAATGAATATGTCAAGTACCATAAAGAAATGGGGCACTGCATGTATGTATCACCCACATTGACTTTGGAACACAAAGAGTTATGGCTCTTTCCGTGAATATTCGAAGGGAAATGCCTAAAGTGATGGGACCCGACTCTAAAAATGAAGTGATGATAAACGGGTTGCTTTTGTATGAAGAGAGAAACCAGAAAAGCAAAATTTTAATACATGCATTTACCTATCTATCAATGTCAAAGTCCATTGTAGATTTAAAATTTACTGCATTTTCTCGGAACTCTACTTGACAATCCTTCTTTCGCAGAGTAGACCCAGATCAGAAAGCTGCTGTAGAAACTGACCGAGCAGGTTCTGCGACTATTTGCTTGTTACAGATCAGTTTCTCTGCCATTTGCATAAATTTTCTCAAGTTTTTAATAGAATCTTGCATGAATATTCTGTAGGTTGAGTAGTACCTGTAATAGCAAGTAACACGCAAATTCACTTGATACCACCCCCCCCCCCCCCCCCAAAAAAAAACAACCAAAAAACAAACCAAAAAACAAGAGGGCCAGAATGGCCCTGAAGCGCTCACCAGACAACCAGAGGAGAATATTTTCAAAGTTTTCACTATATGTTTCTATAGAAAACTAGCCAGCCCTGGGGCAGGCCAATTTTGACCCCAGGGGAATAATTTAGAAAATTTTGTAGGGGACCTGAACATGATGCTATGAGCCAAATATGAAAGCTGAGATTAACCTTCCAGTTTCAGAGAAGAAGATTTTCAAAGTTTTCTCAATATGTTTCTATTGAAAACTGCCCACCCCTGTGACAGAGCCAATTTTGACCCAAGGGTAATAATTTATATCACTTTTGTAGAGGACCTGAACATAATGCTCTGTGCAAAATATGAAAGCTGAGAGCCTTCCAATTTCAGAGGAGAAGATTTTCAAAGATTTAACTATTAGTTTCTGTTGAAAACTGTCCACCCCTGGGGCGGGGCCAATTACGACCCCGCGACCATAATTTATATAACTTTTGTAGAAGACCTGAACATGATGCTATGTGCCAACTGTGAAAGCTGAGAACCTTCCAGATTTTCAAAGATTTCACTATTTGTTTCTATTGAAAACTGCCCACTCCTGGGGTGGGGCCAATTTTGACCCAGGGGCCATAATTTATATAACTTTTGTAGAGGACCTGAACATGATGCTATGTGCTAAATATGAAAGCTGAGAGCCTTCCAGTTTCAGAGAAGATGATTTTCAAAGATTTCACTATTTGTTTCTATTGAAAACTGCCCACCCCGGGGCGGGGCCAATTTTGACACCGGGGCCATAAATAATATAACTTATGTAAGGGACCTGAACATAATGCTATGTTCCAAATATGAAAGCTGAGAACCTTTCAGTTTCAGAGAAGAAGATTTTAAAAGATTTCACTATTTGTTTCTATTGAAAACTGCCCACCCCTGGGGCGGGGCCAATTTTGACCCCAGGGCCATAATTTATATAACACTTGTAGAGGACCTGAACATGATTTTATGTGCCAAATATGAAAGCTGAGAGCCTCCCAGTTTCAGAGAAGAAGATTTTCAAAGATTTCACTATTTGTTTCTATTGAAAAGTGCCCACCCCTGGGGCGGGGCCAATTTTGACCCCGGGGCCATAATTTATATAACTTTTGTAGAGGACCTGAACATGATGCTATGTGCTAAATATGAAAGCTAAGAACCTTCCAGTTTCAGAGGAGAAGATTTTCAAAGTTTGCACTATATGATTCTATTGAAAACTGCCCACCCCTGGGGCGGGGCAAATTTTGACCCCAGGGCCATAATTTATATAACTTTTGTAGAGGACCTGAACATGATGCTATGTGCCAATTATGAAAGCTGAGAACCTTCTGGTTTCAGAGGAGAAGATTTTCAAAGTTTTACTATAATTATGTTTCTATTGAAAACAAGGCACCCCTGGGGCGGGGTCAATTTTGACCCCAGGGGCATAATTTATATAACTTTTGTAGAGGACCTGAATATGATGCTATGTGCAAAAGATGAAAGTTGAGATCCCTGTAGATTCAGAGGATAAGATTTTTAAAGGTTCAAATTGTTGACGACGGACGACGCACGCCGACGGACAACGGGCGATCACAAAAGCTCACCTTGAGCACTTTGTGCTCTGGTGAGCTAAAAACCCAATAATTTTTCCTCAGTACTTAGTTATTAACTATATGGACATTTTGGCAATGGCCATAACTCTAGGTGTTCCAGGGTCAATGCTGGGCAGCATTTCCTATATATGGCTAAACATTTACACAAGTTTCTGGAATGGAAGGAAGGGGTATGTTTTTGGCAAACAAAAGGCCTCAACTCTGGTTTTCAAACGTCAATGTGAGTGATATTTGCTGGGCCACCTTTCCTTATGGTACTAAACAATTAAAGTAAGTTTCATAGAAAAACCGTTTCTGAATTGACTGCAACAGACAAAAAGGTTTTGGCATGCAAAGTGCCTTACTCTGGTGTTTCAATGACTTATGTCAATGTGATACTTACAGGGCCGCATTCTTTATCGTGCTAAACATTTACATGAAGTTTCATAGAAAAAGTTAAAACTGTTTCGGACATATGACTGCAGATCTCACCGACAACACCAAAAATATACCCCTTCCCCTTCAGCAGGGAATAAGGTTGTTTAAATGATTGTGTGTCGACTTATGGCAGAAGTATGACGAAAAGTGCGAGACATGCAGTAGAACTTAGAAGCGATATAAAAGTTTAACTGCAAAAGCAGGTGATACAACAAGAGTCACGTGTGGAACCAACACTCGTCCAATTTGGTGCTGTTCCACTGCATACACTCCCAAAGAGATCTACCAACCTATTAAGTTACATGTTGACACCTTTAATACTTTTTGATTAATTGCCTACATTAAGTTTTTGCATGCCGCCACCCAACACCTACAACTATGCCAGTCGCCAACGCCTACAACCCAGTGATCACAATAGCTCGACATTTCTTTGAAACAGATGAGCTAAAAAGGAAAATAAATGTGAAAGCAGTTACTCAAATGGTTCTCCAATTAAAAGCAGTCCACTTAAAATACAAGCTGGGGAATGAAGAAGCTAGCTCTAAAGTTAGGAGTGATGTCTCACGACATACAATTTTGTATTATATTAACAACAAATGCCAAGGTAATTATTAGACTGAAAAAAAAACTGACTTCGAAAAACTGAAATCAAGAGATGGGACTTAATTTAAAAACAAGACAAATTGATGATTTTGTCCTTTATTTACAAAATGGCCATTAAAGAGATGAACTTAAAATGACGATAATGTTACAATGACAACATATTACTCGAACAAATACTCAAGAGACATGAGTATGAAATGAAAATATAACTCAATGATCCACTTACACTTCCAATAAATTGGTTGAACACTCATTTGTTCTTTTGCACTCGTCTCATAGAGATGAAGGGACCACTATGATCAAGAACAGCCCCAACAATTGAACAGTGCCAAAATGAACTACTATTATACAACATTATAACATGAAAAATGATTTCCATTTTTGAAAGGAATTCTTTTTAACGAGACCTGCATGACCAAAACCTGACCCTTTGAATGGGGAAACAAGTTGGCCGTCATTTGCAGAGTCTAGATCCAGATAAGAGGACTCCTAAAGGAGCCCCAGATCATGGTCTGCTTTGTCATTAAAAACCCTTTCACAAATTATACTCTTTCATACTGTCAGAATGAAATCTACTTATAAACAATGATGGACTATTCCATTTTGTATGGGTTTAATAGAATATGCTGAATCTTTTAACTCATTGCATGCTAGCGGTGAAACCGTGATTACCTAGATGCAAACTGTTTGGATCCAGATGAGACGCTGCATAATGCGTATCAGGATCCAAACTGTCACTTTGACTATATATTTGCAAAGAAATGAGAGAAATTCTATTTTAGAATTGAAGCAGATGACAATTGTTGCAGACGAAAAATTACTTAGCATGCAAAGAGTTAAAGTTTTGACATTAAACCCTTTTCCTTAGTGTCAAAATAATACTTATCTCAATGTCTCATCTGCTACATATTTAAACATCATTCATTTGACTAATAGTTTTATTTTGGGAAAAATTAAGGAACTATTCTTGAAAATGTTTTAATTTGTGCATCTTATCTGGGCCTATGATGTAAGTATGTTATTGTGTGACTGACACAACATGTCCATTGTCCCACGATTCTAAATAAAACCACCGGTCACAGAACAATGTTTCCTGTGTCCACACTTTCATTCCTACAGTTCACTGCCATCCATATATACAGTTTATTAAGAATATCGGTCTTTCGTCACACTCGATCCAGAGCCTCAAGAATTATGATGCTGTTTCCTCGGACTACCTGTAATTTAAACAAATATGAATCAATTAACCCTTTTCTTGCTATTAGCATACATATCCATATTTGCAAATAGTGTAGACCGATATGAAACAATTCCTAATGGAGCTGTCTCATATGGGTCTGCACTATTTGCCATTATCATTCAGTGGCTACAATTGATCCAACTTTAGATTGATTTCAGCTATTTAATATTCATATTGGATGAATCAACATTTGAATATTCAGCATGAGAATGGTTAAAAACATCAGTAAAGTACTCCAGTAATTGAACCTAAAAGTAATTGAACCCTTTAAAAGCTAATTTTTCAAAAATGATGCTGCACAGGGTTGCCACAAACCAGAGGAAACCAAATTCCCTGACATTTCATCGCGAAATTTGGTCTTTCTGTCATAATTTCTGTAATACGTAATGGATTTTTAAAAATATATAACATTCTAATGTTTTTAAAATTCCCTGACAATTCCCTGACATTTGCCTATATTTTCAAAATTCCCTGACAGTTCTCAAAATTCCCCGACCTTGAAATTTTTTTAATTTCCCCGACGCGTGGCAACCCTGATGAATGGTCCACAAGAGTCCAACAAGTATGTCAGAGTGGATTTTGAACTACAAACAGTGCCAATCCTGATCTCAGTGCCAACCTGATCAGAGGACTTCTGAGGAGCCTTTTGATCTAGGTCTACAATTTGCAAATTTCAGTACACCTGTTTCCCGAATTCAAGGGTAGTAAACTAGTCTCATGATACTGTAATATACTTGGGTGGTTTCGTGACAAAATGACTGATGGACAAACATGGGTAAATCTAAATGTCCCCAGCTCCACTTAAAGATTACTGCAGCTGCAAGTCTTAACAAGAACTTTAACCATACCCATTTCTATTCATTATACTTGAGCATTTGCATCACCTGCTGGCACAGATGACACTTGTGAACAATTCAAAACCTTTATAAATACAAAACTTTTACTTTTGATATTGCTTTTCGTTTTGTTTAAAATGTATTCAAACGATGCAAAAAATGTAATGGAAAGAGAAGTGATCCTTAAAGTGATAATCTCTACTTGAAATGTACCCTTTCCCTCATATAACATGTTTTCAAACATTTGTAGACCTATAGGAGCCGTCTGATCTGGGTCTACTCTGTTAGCTAAAGGAATTTGAAAAATGTGTTTCACTTCTATCGAAAATGACTACATTGCTCTGCCTTCCATATTTCATTATATACATTGCTCTGCCTTCCATATTTAATTATATAACTAATTTGTCCATTGATATTCAGTAGGTATTGAAATTTGGATTAAAACAGAGAACAGGGAAAGGGTTAATAATGCCTAAAAATTACATAATTCATTCGTTTATATCCTGAAAGGAAGTATATCTCAAGAAATCCAGTTGAATACACACTGAAGAAGACACAACTTTTATGTGTTTGATGTGTTATTCGGCAATGTATCAGCATTTATTCACTTCTTAATTCCATTAACTGTTGAACCAATGCCGATAATATTTTGTTGCAGAACAAAAATTATAAGTATCGATGAAAACTGCTTTATTGTATTACAGGGACATTTTTCCATACATACAGTAAGTTCAAATTGACAAGCTTCATAATGATTGAACATAACAAATACCAAGTCAAGGTTGCCACAAACCACAGGAAACAAAATTCCCTGACAATTCCGACATTTCCCCGACATAATTTCAAACTTCCCCGACACAGTACACCGCGAAATTTGGTCTTTCTGTCATAATTTCTGTAATAATTTATGATTTTTTAACAATTTATGACCTTCATTCTCATGTTTTCAAAATTCCCTGACAATTCCCTGACATTTGCCTATATTTTCAAATTTCCCCGACAGTTCTCAAATTTCCGTGACAATTCCCTGACCTTGAAAAAATTTCAATTTCCCTGACTTTTCTCCGACGTGTGGGCAACCCTGCAAGTTTTATGATATTATTGAAAACATGTGTTCATTGTAGGGACTTCCACCACTTTTATGCATCATCCTGCTAAATCAGGTTGAACAAGAATGTTTAACACCACGTACCACCATGCCAATTGCATGTTTTTCTCCTGTTTTTGTTTCTTCGACAGACTCATCAATGACCAGATTCATGAATGGATCAAACCCTCTCAGGATTCCACTAACTTTTCGTCCTCCATTTAGTTTCACTGGAATGAGAAAAGTAATGGTTTGTATCAATCATCTAGTAATGTATGAAGAAACTTCACTTTCCATCTAACATGAAAAAAAGCAACATTTACCTAAAATCTAACCTATTACAAAGTTTAAGTGTCAATCAACTTGAATAATTCATTTGGTGAATAAAAACAAAGCAAGACATAACAATTCCATGAAAGTTTTCCCAAAAGGTGTACTTTCAGCGGAATTTGGGGAAATAAATTGGGACCTTTTTGTGTACACAATTGATCTGGAGTGTTTCTTCAAGAATCTATTTACTCTAGAACAATAGCAGACAATAGTTGGTGCACCTATGAACAAACCCCCATACAGATGTTTTACAGCAGTACAACATGTATTTGCTGTTGCAAATATCTATTATCAAAGTTTTGAAAAGTGAACAAGTGTTTGAAGTTTCAAAATATTTGCATGAATAAATAAGTTATAGCCAACTTTAAAATTTCCTGATGACAATGACAACGCCGGAGTTGCAACAAGAGCTCGTATTTTTTTCTTTGAAGACAAGCTAAAAATGCTAATTCAAATCGTGTTGCTAATCTTTTAAATGAAACAAAAAACACCATGACACAGGAATATTCAGGAGGTATTGAAATTTGGAATAAACATAGAACAGGGAAAAGGCTAATTGGATGTTGTTTATACACATTACTACTTTTCGTTAACCCATTACATCATAAGCTATTTTTAGATCCAACCTCTTGGAATAAATCTACCGAAAAGGAGCATTAACTAGAGAAAAGGAAAATTTTAGAATTTTGTAATTTGAAACAATTGTGATAAATAGAGCATTTGATCCTATAGAAGCAAATGCTCTATTTATCACAATGATTTCAAGAATGACTTTTATGGAGGAAAGGGTTAACCAAACTGTTTTTATCCATTCTTACAGACTTGTAAAACGTGTCATTTGGACTCATTGCCATTCACCTTTTTCAAATAATCCACATCTAAGTAGTGTATCCAATTTATCGTACATGTACAAATTGGCAAAACCAGCCTGCTGTGTATAAAAAATGGATTTTTTCAACAACTTTGAATGATGACAGATAATGCAGCAGCCACTCCTGCCATTGGAATGCCTTCAATGGTGCACCAACTAAGTAGTTTTTCTGCCCTAAACTTCATGTGCAAAACATCATGTATTATATCATGCACTCTTCATCAACATTTTGATGCAGTATAATTCTTTCAAAACATTGTGTTGTAAATAATTCACAAATGAAAGTTACATCCAAAACAATTTACATGAACCTCAACTCTAAGCAAGCTGATAACAAATTTATACATGATTACAGAACAAATTGGATCCAAAGGATCCAGACTTGAAAATCTTGCTCAGCTTTTTCACACCTTTGCAAACTGAGTAGATCCAGATTAGAAGCTCCTCCAGGGGCCATCTTAATTTATAAGGATCTGCTGTTTGCTTATTTTAATCTGATTTTACACTTTCTGAAATTGTTGATTTGGCAAGTTAACATTTTTTTTTCAAATTCTTGTATCAATACTGATGGGGTAAAAGGTTAAGAAGAGAAATTATTCTGATGTGAACAATTCAGTTTGTCAAGATCTTACATGTATAAGATGATAAATGGCCGGGATCTATCACAAGAAACCAGACCCTTTGATGAGGGTTGCCACAAATGAGAGGAAACAAAATTCCCTGACAATTCAGACATTTCCCTGACATAATTTTAAATTTCCCTGACATGTTACATTGTGACATTTGGTCTTTCTCAGTTTCTGTCAAAAATTGTTATATTTTTGAGGAACTTTAATATATATAGTCTTGGTTCTCGCTTTTTTCTTTAAAATTCCCTGACATTTGCCCATATTTTCAAATTCCCCTGACATTTCACAAACTTCCCTGACAATTCCCTGACCTTGAAAAAAATCAAATTTCCCGGACGTGTGGCAACCCTGTTGATATTTGCAAACAGTAAAAAGACTTAAAGTACCTAATTATAGTCTATTTTCAGTCAGAAAGACCGCTCTGCCAACTGTACATTTACTCCCCTGGTCATTGAGTCATTCGCCTACAATATTGAGCACTGCTAACATATGGTGCAATCATGCAGCCGCAGTACTGACTGGCGACCCTCACAGGTACCCATTTTAACCCCTGGGTGGAGAGGAGTGCGGGTGGGAGACACTGAAAAGCGTCTCTGAAATTTCCGGGAGGAACCAGGATTTGAACCCCGGACCTCCGGTCAAATGTGTTACCACTAGACCACCACACCACAGTGTCTACCTCTAGAGATAAACTGAAGTGTTTGAACAGTTTGATCACTCTTCACTGTCACTTGTACTAAACAACAGCATTCAAAATATTACCATACATATATAACAAACAGTGTAGTCCCTGAACAGACACTATGAGCCTTAGCTCTATGAATAACATCCTGACACAGTAACTGACCTGATCATCATCTGCATTGCAGTAAGCCACCAGCTATATTTTGAAACACCTATATTGCTTTATTGTTATTATATAGGGTTTTATTTATTGGAACCCTTTTCTCCACAAATATGCCTTTCTACTCCTGTGCAAACAGTGTAGACCCAAATCGGATGCCTCCTATAGGAGCAGTCCGATCCGGGTCTGCCCTATTTGCTTATGATATAACAATGATTCTTCAAGTTCTGCCATGGCCAAACATTCCTGTGTCTTTGTGCTATTATAACACATAGTAAATATTTGTAATGCCATGTAGTAAAGGGTTAATGGTTATTATATACGGTTTTAGTTGGTTTATTGACAGTTTAACTAATAGATTAGTTTCCCCAGTTTACTTGGGATATTACAGACTGTCAAGAATCCTCCTCCTTCAGTAACACCCACCAATCAATTCACAATGAAAAGATACTCACATGCCAATCTCTTCTCCATGTACCTGTAAAAGAAGACAGAAATGTTGCAGACAATGATGTACAGATTCACTACATTAGTTTTTTCTCCATCAAAGAGACTTTCATGTTGTTGATGCCCAAAGTTGCATATTTAGCAAAGACATTTTAATTATTATTATTATTATTATACCACATTTATATAGCGCTCTTTTCACACAGGATATGTGCGTTCAAAAGCACTGTAAATGGATGAAATCAATAATCGGAACGAACCACAGTGCATTCTATACAACTGAAACACTATGTTTTTGTGATGGCTGCTTGACAACTATTAGCCATATGCCAATACAATTTGTTTTAATAAACTGTCAGAATATAAAATGTTCAGCTAAAACTTGCATGGTTGTTTTGATAAGAACTGATTGTTAAATTATCTGACTAAACTGCATCTCGGAGATATATTAGTTCACAACGTAAGTATTTGAGTTTAAATTTTGAAGTGGGGTACATTAATGCACATTCACCCTGTCATAGATTAGATCGTTGACAAAAATACTGGTTTCAGATCTGCGTCTCTGTCAGACGAATGTTGAGCAAAATAGTGTAATGTGTAAATCACGATAAATTGAACCGTGTCCGAGAAGTATTTTGGGCGAATCTGCAAGGGATCCAGCATTCCACAAAGTATTTAAATGCACCAATTATCCCTACGATAACAATAAAATACTGGCCATAAAATATAAACTGCATGCTTATTTACAAAATCAGCCTAATATATTGAAATATGCATATATCATATGAGAGAATGCAACGTTTCGTGGACGAAGTACATGTATGTTAAATTGTTGACAAATTAAGCACAAATGTGTTACATTTACAAAACCATTCGTTATTAATAATGTCATATTATGAAAGTAAAACTAAGTTAGTGATAACGAACTTCTTCAACTCTGGCGGATGTGCTTTACTCATTCTTGATTTTGATGGATACTTTTCCCTCCTATATTGTTACCGGCAAACAATGTAAACAAAATGGCTGCAATTAACGGAAGTGATCCTGTGGGATAAGGCTAATTCTGCTGCACGCCGGGCATGGGCGATCATTTGGATGAATTTCGGTGTTTTTTGTTTCATTTTCAGAGAAATGGTTTTGTTTTTCTAAACCATTCAGTTTTCACCTATTTTAAATTAACATGTGTTTATAGTTGTTTTATTTATTTTAAGCAAATTAATTTTCTTTGCGAGGATTGAGTTAGGAGCTTTCTGATCATGGAATAATATATATGTTACAGGACAGACCCCAATCCTACAAACCACACTCCGATCACAAATTTGATTATAATGTCCGTGGATTATAATGGCACCACTTTTTTAAATCAAACAAACTTAATTATGTGTTGTTTGTCATGTTTGAATATAAACTTGTGATCTTAAAATAATATATTTTCCCAGTGGAATTGTAATTTTTCTTAGTAACACTAATAATAAATTCTTCTAGTAGATTTGAAGATTTTCATATAAGAATTACAGTTTGTCCTTAGGACAGACTGTGATCGGAATCCGTACTAGCAAAATTGTTTATTGTCCTAGGATATATTATTAGGACCGAAGTCTGTTCTAGGAGAGATTGCGATCGCAATTTGTGCTAGGAGAATTGACGATTATCCTGAATCGCAGTTTCTACTGTGGCATATGTACATGTAGGTCTAATTATACAGTCCTGCAATGACCAAGAATCCTAGTATTCATATGCCATTACAAAAAGCATATACATGTACTTAATATTCATGACCAATGTCTTTATTTTGACTTGAACCTTAATCAGGTAAATGATGCATGAATACTTTTCAAGCAATTTGGATCAAGATTAGATGCCAAGTAACTGGATATCTCACAAGAATACAATTTTTCAGTGATTTGATTTAATCTTCTTTGATATCTGTATCAGAAGCCATTCCGTATTTACCCTAAATATTCGGACAACCGCACTGCCTTTTCCATCGATTTGTAAAACTGAATTTATAAGTCAGTTTTGCACCATTTTTATGATAGCTTTAACCCTTACAACGCTGAAGTTCAAAATGGACTATTCCAAAATTCACACAGGCCAAGCTTATTTTGAATTTTATGGGACTTTTTCTACAGAAATGTATAATGTGTACATGACAAACAGTTCAGGCCCTGACGAGAGAGTTCCTTTAGGGGCCCTCTCATCTCGGTCTACGCTGTTTGCAAAGGACATTAATTAGTGACTCGTGTCCAGCACTGTAAGGCTTAAATTAGACTTACATAGTAGCAAATAGTGTAGACCCTGATCAAACTGCTTCTGAATGAGTAGTACTTCGTCTTATTTTGTCTGTCCGAATAATATTCTCAGCTTATTTCAATTCAATTCAATATTTTATTCGGCATAAAAAAGTCTTCATTGCCAGGCAATAATTAAAGAAACAGCAAGACATGGCTTGTCTTTATAAGCAGGCGGTTGCTTAATGCAGGACAAAAGTAATGCAGAAAGCTCCTCTAGGAGCATTATTTTTATTCGCATTAAGCTACCACCAACATCTAGCACCCAGAATTATACCTCTTTTAGGTGGTCGCATTAGAGGGGTTTTACTGTATATTGATATTCACGAAAAAGTTGAAACACTATTATTATACATGTAAGTATTTCGAATATCCTGTATTATAATGTTGTTTATGAACAGTTATAAAAAGGGCTCACGTTTAGGAATCAACCCACAATATAAGTACTGATACATAAGCATAAACTGTATACAAGTTAAAAGGTAAGTCACTCGGGTCCAGCATTGTCAGCACTTTTCACTGTTACAAGTGTACAAAACCGTATACGAATGACTGATCACATCAGCAGATGTGATAGAGTCATTCTTGCACGGTTCGAGAATACAAGTACAAAACAGGGTAGATTCAATGCATATAGAATATTTAAAATAAAACATATTTAATACTTATATATAGATAAGAAAAATAATTTATTTAGAGCATAGGTAAACCAACTTCATCCATTCCGTATGTTTATCTGCCTGTGTCATATTATGCTCTATTATATTGTGTCAACACACTCAGATCACCAAAAAACTTGAATGTAACATTCTATGCAGAGTTTCAGTACGTCACACAAAACTTTATGACCCAGAACCAACAGACTTGTATACTTTTTTTGGGCATACAACACTACACATAAGATATTGCCTATTGGAAAATTGGGGAACAGAACATGTCAATTTGAAGTTCATGCATATAAACTAAGCAATACAAATAAACAACTGTTATATACGCACAATATGCAACCCCTCCAGTCAAACACTATTCGACCCGCTATGGCAATGAGGGAGTACACAAAGGATAACCCTATTTTAACGGAGTTGTAATAGGATATATTTAAATATTAATTACGGAGTAAAATATCCTATTATGGGAACCCGACAAGCCCAGCCAAAGTAGAGCAAAAGAGTGTATCCCGTATACTGTTCCTACAACATATCCCACCGGCTGCAATGGCAAAGGAATCATATCGGACAAATCGACACTGATTGAGACATGCAATGCTGCATCGGAACGTACAGGTTTAATCTGCCCACTGCCCATATATTACATGACCCACTTCACTGGTAAGCCAAAACAAGGAACATGTGTTAGCTTAACAGGAGTCCCTGGTATTGGTTGAGGGTAGGGTAGCATGTCATACCAGCAAGACTCCCAATGTATCAGCGCGGTATAGGGATGCACTGTTTCACTAATTACGTGTGCTCTCCGGCATTGGAACTGAGGTTACCAGAGGTACCAAGTATATAGGATAGCTCCGTTTGACAACAGCACTCCCTCGGAATCGAACACCTGGACAGTCGAATCCCGCTGACACAACACCCACGCGTACAACAGCAAGGAGATTCCCTAGAAATCCATTAAAAATATGTTCGTATTCTATAAAAATGTTTTTGATTTTGAAAATAATCTGAAATTTCACAGGGAACTGCATTTTTTGAGGAAGAGCAGAATGATGGATCAATTGGATGTTTTAGCAAATGTCACTTTGTAACTGTGATAAGGATTGTTTGTGTCAATTTGGTGTTATTATAGACATAACAAGAAATTGCCAATGTCGGTATGGCCGGATTGCCGATTAAAATGATATAGATGAGCAGTTAATCGTTATACATTTCTGCATCAGCAGATGCTGAATGCATAATAAATAGTTAAACATATTCCAATTGCATGTAATGAGGTCCTCATTATGACTCCACATGTTAAAAAGGTCAACCTAGAAATTCATTGAAGCGTAAAAAACAAGAGATGTTTGTAAAACATGTATACCCCACAGACCCCCTGACCTTTGATCTAGTGACCTCAACTATAGAGGTCATCTAGTGGTCATGACTAATCACCACAGCAACTTTGACGATCCTAAGCAAAACCACTAATCATTATTGGTCTGAATACATTTCACATGTTAAGGTCATGGTGACCTTGACCTTTGACCTAATGGCCTCAAAAACAAGAGTGCTCATCTAGTTGTCATGACCAACAACCACAGCAATTTTGAAGATCCTAAGCCAAACCCTTGATCAGTTATTGATCAGAAACCATTTTACCAGTTAAGGTCATGGTGACCTTGACCTTTTACCTAGTGACCTCAAAAATTATAGGAGTCATCCAGTGGTCATGACCAACTACCACAGCAAGTTTAAAGATTCTAAGCCAAACCCTTGAGCAGTTGTTGATCGGAAACCATTTCACCAGTTAATGTCATGGTGACCTTGACCTTTGACCTAGTGACCTCAAAAACATTAGTGGTCATCTAGTTGTCATGACCAACGACCACAGCAAGTTTGAAGATCCTAAGCCAAACCCTTGAGCAGTTATTGATCGGAGACCATTTCACCAGTTAAGGTCACTGTGACCTTGACCTTTGACCTAGTGACCTAAAAAACAAGAGGGCTCATCTAGTTGTCATGACCAACCACCACAGCAAGTCTGAAGATCCTAAGTCAAACCCTTGAGCAGTTATTGATCAGAAACCATTTTACTAGTTAAGGTCATGGTGACCTTGACCTTTGACCTCAAAAACATTAGGAGTCATTCAGTGGTCATGACCAACTACCGCAGCAATTATAATGACTCTAAGCCAAACCCTTGAGCAGTTATTGATCGGAAACCATTTAACCAGTTAAAGCCATGGTGACCTTGACCTTTGACCTAGTGTCCTCAAAAACTATAGGGGTAATCTAGTGGTCATGACGAACCACCACATTAAGTTTGAAGCTCCCAAGCCAAACCCTTGAGCAGTTATTGATCGGAAACTATTTCACCAGTTAAGGTAATTGTGACCTTGACCTTTGACCTAATGACCTCAAAAATATTAGGGGTCATCTAGTTGTCATGACCAACTACCACAACAAGTTTGAAGATTCTAGGCCAAGTCGTTGATTAGTTATCGATCGGAAACAAAAAGGTCAACCTGGAAATTCTCTAAGCCACTGAAACGTAAAAACTAGGTCACAATGGGTTCATAACAACCTACTAACCTATGACATGTAATGTGACCCTCATACTGAACCCACATGCCAAGTTTGGTTACTGTAGGTGTTATACTTTGGCTATAACTAACACAAACAAAAAGGTCAACGGAACAGAACAGAACAGATAGTTTATTAAAGAATTATTAGCCACATTAACCCATAACCATTTCCCTATTCTATATTTATTACAAATTTCAATACCAACTGAATATTCATGGCCACACTGTAGGTGGCGGTGGAGTAGTGGTAACGCGCTTGACTATCAGTCCGGAGGTCCGGGGTTCAAATCCCGGTCCCACCCGGAAATTTCAGAGACGCTTTTCCGTGTCTCCCACCCGCACATCCTCTCCACACAGGGGTTAAAATGGGTGCCTGTGAGGGTCACTCGCCGGTACTGCGGCTGCATTATTACGCCATATGTTAGCAGTGCTCAATATTGTAGGCCAATGACTCAATGACAAGGGGAGAAAATGTACAGTCGGCTGAGCGGTCATTAGGACTGAAAGTAGACTAAAACTAGGTACTTTATTTTTTTTACACTAGTTATAATGAAACGTGGAAGGTTAAACATTGTAGACAATTTAGGAAGCATAGAGACAGATCTATTTAATTCCATTAGCAAACAGATCATACCCTGATCAGACGTCTCCTATAGGAGCCGTCTGATCTGGGTCTACGCTATTTGCAAAAGCGTGAAAACACGTTTACATGAGGGAAAGAGTTCAGGGAATTCTCCTTGTTGTTTTTGTTATTAATGGAAAGTTTAAATAAAGTTCATAATCATAACTTTGTAATCGCTCGTTTGGAATTTAGTACAAGAGTAGAACCTGTCTTGAGCGGCCATCCAAAAGAGGTCTAATAACGGGTCTGTAAGACAAGTGGTAACTAAATGCAGGCCAACAGTGATGCAGGAAGCTCCCATAGGAGCTATCTAGTGTAATGTACTTCCAGATACTTTTTGCACTTGACGTCTGCAAATATTGTTGTCTGCTGCAATTCTAAAAATACGTTTCTCGTCCATATCTTTTCAAAACAAATGTCAGAATGACAAACAGTTTGGACTCTGATGAGGTGCAAAGTTACTTGGCGTCTCATCTGGATCTAAACAGTTTGCAACGGTTATATCCATTATAAATGTTAAACAAAGCAATATCAGCTGGAACAAACTCGTGAACCTATTTAGGGGAACACTTGCTTATTTCAGAAATCAGTTGTACAATTTATTTGCTATGTTCAAGGGTTCACATACACCATTCATAACACTTTCAGCAGATGATGTCTTTAGCCAGAACTTGGTATGTCTTTGCATAACATTTCTTTTAAAAATGCGTATCAGCGGGAAAGTTTTGTATCAGAAATAAGAAAATATCTTTTAATCGCAGCTTTTCACACTAGCTAAAGTCACCAATCAATAGAAGTACAAAAATTTAATATATCAAACCGTAAATCACTGGCATATGCATACAGCAAAACCACATCCAGATGAAATGTCAATGAAATTGAGAGGATCGCTGGGTTCAAGACTGGGTTACCAGTGTATCAAAGCTTGAACAAAATCAGAAATAAGTAAATATTGCAGTGTATAACGGTTTGAGGAGACTGCATTTCTATTCATGAAGTGACAAGAGATTTTATTATATTTTATTTTATTGTATTCCTAAAATTGGAAACTGTTCATGACTGAAACAGTGCCCTGCCTTACTTTGAATCTCTGTACATACGCTCCATGTCTCTAGTAGTTATAACACAGTATGTTAACAATTTTACCTGATGTCTTCACTAATAATGCAGATGCAAATCAGGTGACCCTTGTAGAAGCTGTCTGACCTGAACCTGAACCATAATTAAATTATTATTATTATTATTATTATTATACCACATTTATATAGCGCTCTTTTCACACGGGATATGTGCGTTCAAAAGCGCTGTACATGGATGAAATCAATAATCGGAACGAACCGCATGATTATCTATCCAGACAATGAAAGATTTACAATAGATATGCAATAAATATAAAGTCAGTGATTATTACAATCCATATCTATCGGCTAAATAAACCGACCGGCTGGTTAACCGACAAAAATGAAACATGAAACAATGTTAAAAAAAAACAAACAAAAAAACAAAAAAAACATTATGCATTTCTATCAGCCACATGAACCGACCGGCTGGATGGATGATAAGAAAGAAACATGGAACAGAAGACATTGCATCTTTCCATCAACTACTTGAAACCGACCGGCTGGATAGATGATAAAGAAAGAACATTAAACATAGAACATATGGACATTTCTTATCAGCTATATAAACCGACCGGCTGGATAACTGACAAGAATGAGACATAAAACATATCAGGTATATAATGCCTATCTATCAGCTATATAAAGTCACTAGCCGGAGGGTTAGTGAAGGATATACAAAAGATATACAATAGATATGAAATCATAAACCGGAAGGAACGGCATGATCGTCCATCCAGTCAATGAAATGTTTGCAATATATATACAATAAATATAAAATCACTAACCGGTAGGAACCACATGATTATCCACCCGGTCAATGAAAGATATGGAATAGATATACAATAAATGTATAACCACTAACCGGTAGGAACCACATGATTATCCACCCAGTCAATGAAAGATATGCAATAAATATACAATAAGTATAAAATCACCAACTGGTAGGAACCACATGATTATTTATACCAAGTCGGTGAATTATAAGCAATATATATACAATAAATATGATATACAATAAATATGAAATCACTAACCGGTAGGAACCACATTGAACCACTTGAAATTATGCCTGAATTGTGATAAAAACGCTTTTCTTTTGTGTTTGAAATATGTGTGCTTCTAAATGCCTTTTTGTACATTTTTCTCAAATTTATAAAACGTAGTACATGTATTCCTTGTTTTAAATAATGTGCAGGTTATAATCAGACTCTGCATATTTTTAAAACAATTACTATATAACAACTCCTTAACTGAAACTGAACTTCTTAGCTTTTTCTTGTTTTTATTTTCTTTCTTATATATCTATGTTTATATGTATGTGATGTATAACTTAGGTCGGTGTAAAAAGCTCATTAGAGCTTATGTTATTTGTTATGATCATCCGACTGTGTTAATAAAATTTCCTTGACTTGACTTGACTTGAACCTACTAAGCTTAAATGAACCCCCTTATATAAATAATATATGTGTAAAAAATCTCGTAGAACTTATATACTATGAAAATGCTTTAAAACGATAACCTTATAAGTTTGACATAACATAACATGTAGATTTTGACTGTCTTATATTAAGCCTTGGAATATAAGTAGTTCGTATTTCTTGAAATATATGAAAACTAATTGTATTTGTTTCGTAAAAGGTACCACATTTATTTATCACAACCCTTTGATTTCAAAGGGATATATTTCGTAAAAATATATTCAGCAATATAGTCATTAAGTATATAAACTACTTACTTATGTAGTATGTAAAAGGAACTTTATTCTTGTTAATATACAATGTGTTCTTTGCAGTACTTTACATTAATTATAACTTAAAAAATCACAAATAAATATATTTTGTTTAATATAAACCATCTGCCTTATACAAATATATATCGTATTGCATATTTATAATTCATAAAAACTTCTTTACATGCATATTAATTTTCATGCAAATGCAGAGAAAACATTTGCTTACATATATTACATAGGTTTTAAATTAAAAAATTCGATTCAAATAAATATTAATCTTTATATAACTACACAGAAAACGTTTTTTTAAATATATTAAAGATACCTAACTCCTAAAGTTTTAGCCATATTATTGCATACAGGGGGGGGGGGGGTCCATTTAAGCTTCTGTAACCTTAAGAGTGATGCTCTTTGTAAGTTATAAGATGCAACTCTGCTAAAAGCAGTATATATGTAATGAACATTTGAAGCGCCTAAACGCCAAACGCTCAACTAAACGTTTCAATTGAAAATTCAAATGAATAGAATTACCATGTCTGAATTTCTATTTTATTTAAATCGTCAAATTCGTAAGAAGCGAACCCTTACCTGCAAAATATACTATTACAACAATTCATGTTTAACGATATTTGTTAATCTATTAGAGAGGAAGTACAAAGAGAAAGACGGGAAATTTGAAAAGAATTAAAGAGAGTCAAAAAACTGAGAGAGAAAGAAAGACAAAGAAAGACATATATCTTAGCTATTAGACTATTCATCCATCCATCTATCCATCCATCCATCCATCCATACACACACACGCGTGCACACGCACGCACGCGCACGTACGCACGCACATATCAAACAACCATCCATCCATCCTCAATCAATCCAACTTTCAACAATGCTGGTCGAAAGGAATACTGAAAGTTCCTACAGGAGTTTTCAGCGCTACTTAAGACGTGCATTAGATAGAGATAGATTCATTTCAGCATAACACCTGTGTGTTTGTGTCCATTAAGCTGTGAACTTGAGCAATTGTTCAGTTTAAAAATCGGATGACACGAACCTCTGTTATATGAAACAATTTTTATGGCACATTGAAGTTCGAGGTATCGAAGTTCAACTATATTTGTAAGCATACTCGATCTGCATTTGACAAGTATCTATAATATGATTTGGCTCTCTGCGCTTGTATTAAAAAAACCGAATTAAGTACGGTATGCATATTTGGACTGTTATCACTGTCATCGGTATGTGAATAAAACTAACATTTATGATGTGTAACTTTAATGGGCAGTTTATTGAACGTGACCTAAAGTGTACACAGCTTTACAGTACACGGGTTGAACATTCAATAATGTATGTAATAATCGGGACCATTCCAGACTGTAAACTTTCAAGTTTGATGGAGATATTCCGCACATGCATGCCACTGTCTGGCATAATTAACCCGTTTTCTCATAGGCTATGTTAGGCTATAGGCTAACCTCTTTGAATAAATCTACCGTAAAGCAGCATTTACTGTAAAAAAGGAACATTGTAGAATTGTGTTATTGTGAAACCATTGTGATAAATAGAGCATTTCTCTAAATGGAGCATCTGCTCCTATTTAGCAAATGCTCTATTCATCACAATGGTTTCAAACAGTGACTTTACAAAGGGGTCAGATAGGATAACTAAAGTTATATCAGGGACACTTTGTTCAGCAGGCTAAGTGTTAAAAACACGGAAGTGCAATTGGAAGGAAAATAATGTAGACCTTCATTTCGTGACGTTGGTCATACGAATGCTTACGACATCCAGCTTTCTTTGCTTAGTCGTGGGTTCAAGGACGCAACTTTCCTGTTGTTAGAAACATATTACGCTTCAAATATGCGACTTAGAATCAAAATGCTCGTTTAGAATGTTAAATATTAGACCGAGGTTTATGCAGAGTTTTGTGCTCTTTGTAAACTTTACAAATTAGGTGGTGCCATATTGCAATGATAAATGTCAAAAAGTGTAGGCCTAGCTTATAAAGCGCATTTAGGGCACATCATTTGCTCCTAAATTAAACTGTTTTCTAAATAAACAAAGCACCTTCCTTTGAGTCATTTTACTAGCTGAATAAATAAATACAATTAGATGTAGAGAAAATATTTTTCTAGAAGTAATCTGATTGTTTAGCCTCCCCCCCCCCACACACACACACCATCACCATCCACCAACCCACTTAGGTCAGTCGAAAATATGTAACATATAGAATATCGTAATAGTAAATCGTATATCACAAACAGCAGAAACGTATATCTAAACGTATATCTGTTTGACTGTGTGTCTGTTTGTCATTTGTTCATCTGACTGTCTGAATCTGCCTACATGTATTTATCTCTCTATATATCTACCTACCTACCTTAAATATTACAATCGTCAAAATTATCATCACCATCATCATACATGATGATGATAATGATGATAGCAAATCTTAAAGAATCTGCTAATATAGATATTTCGGGACGACCGTTGCAGCGTTTATGAGCTGACAACAACTTAGTTTCTAAACTGCTTAAAGGGGCTGTCCCTACATTTGGCGCGTTTCATAAACACTTAAAATATACAAAACTCATTTATTTATATGCTGAAAAGTAGTATATCGCAAAAAGTCCCATCCAATTACCGTTTATAATGACAAAACATCAATGTGTTTGATATCGCCGATCCCGTTTTTACTACCCGAAGTTTCAGTTTTATTCGGGTTGGGTTTTAGTTTCGTAACTGTTCGCCCTATTCGCGATTCTCCGACCACTTCCGAGAAAGCTATTACGTAAACAATGGGGGGATCGGGGTATCATCGGGAAAACGCGGAATAATTTAACGGAAAAGGCAGATAATATTGTGTTGTAGAACAAAAATTATCAGTATTGGTGAAATCGGTTTATTTGTATCACAGGGGCATTTTTCGATATAAGTTCAAATTGGGAAACTTCATAATAATGATAGAGCATAACAAATACCAAGTTTTATGATATTATTGAAAATATGCGATTATTGTAGGGACTTCCTCTTTAAGCGTTATTTATAAATGGAACATTCGCTGATACAAAATGAAGATGAATGGGAATGTAAACTTTTGAACGCTTGGATTTGCTTACTTGATATGAATTGTTTTTTATTATGCTATTTTATCCTTTTGTGAGGAAGTTACGTCATGTGCCTTTTTGATATTGAGAAGGTTGCGCAGGTATGTCTGTTTCATAACGAAATTGAAATACCGCGACTTTAACTATACCGCGGGGATATCCGATTACAGTATAACTACACTTCACAAAGAAAATAAGTCTCCAAAATCAAAACATAGAAAAGATTGGCTTGTATAGAAACATAGGACCGCAGAAACGCATGGTCAAAATACAAAGCCGTATGAGATTGGGCTGCGAAACCAATTAGGAGAGTTAACTTTGACATCATCTGTATTTCCATTCGCTCAATTCTACGTCCGGAGTTCTATCTCTACACGCATTCACGGACATCATTTGCTTAGTGCTATAGTGTCCGCCCCAGTCAGAAGGTCGCCAGTTCGAGTTGTTGCGGGAGGATCACACATTCCTATCTTGTATTAGACGAAATACATGGATCGATAAAGGCACGTTTGCTCGATACTTTAATATCGTCTGTGTGTCCATACACTTAGTCGTCCATCCGGCTGGGGCACTATCTAGGTACTCATTCATATACAGTAAAACCTCTCTATAACGACAACTAAATTACATCAAGTATATTGTGTTAAAGACAGATGGATGCTTAAAGCAAGGTGAAAATGAAACAGAACGCTCCTAAGCAATCCTAAGCTTTAAGCAATCACCTACCTAAAAACCAACTAATTTGGACAATTTAGTGGTCGTTATAGAGAGGTTTTACTGTATCACAGAAATACTTGTACGGAAATACCGCCCGCAAAATGACAATGTGATGGTTAAATTGTTTATATTACAGTTGTAGCCATTGGTTAGTAACCACCAAATACCACTGTTTCACCATATAAACACATGGAAATTTTCTACATCAAGGTTTTGAGTAAATATGGACCAATCATGACGATACAGGCTATGAATAAACGACTGACGAAGTGTCAAACAGGTTGGCTCCTGATGATACGCTGAGTTAATTGGCCAAGCAGTTTTCTATGCGACTAATGTTAGCAAGATAAAGATTAGGAATAATATGTCCCAAATTCAAATTATCTCCCTCTTTCAATATGGTTATAATTATTGGTCTGTTTTTCTCCTGAATGTATTATTAAACATAATACACGAGTCCCTGTCCATACATTATGAATAGGAATCGAGATATATATGACGCGTTCCCTCATTAAGCCTTTCCATAATTATAGATGCCGGTTAGTACATACATGTATGCAAACAGAGTAGACTCACATCAGTCCTGATGGAGTCGTCTGCATGGGTTGCCAATGGAATAATGAGGATACATTGTAATTATGATTCTACAGTTTCTGAAGTGGCACAAAGTCCATTTTTCCATTGACCAATATACACATTCCGTTAACTATTCAGATACTATTATTTTATAAATATTCATGAGGGAAAGGTTGATGCAAACATACAGACAGAATTGACCAGTACTATGCTGAACAAACTCATATCTTCTCAAATTCTGTCTAGGGACACTTTCCACTTAATTACTATTTGCTCAAGCAGTTGAGACACTGTTGGCCGAGTTTCAAATACATTGGATCATGATCAGAATTTGCCGAGTATTTTGGTGTGTCATCTGGATCCAATATATTTGTAAATACCAGTTAGGTGGCGCTTAACATGCTAAAACATTACTACCTATATTTCAGTATATTGGTCTCTTTCATGGACGTGATTATTAGGCGTGCAACTAGCTCATGACCTCCTATATGGCCAACTGTGAGTTTCGCGTTGTCGAATTTATGATCGAATCGAACACAGATAAAAACATTGCATTTTTTTTATAGACTTTCTATTGGTAAAATAGTGATTTAAGAAAAGGGAAATGTGGAATTTTGTAGTTTGAAACCATTGTGATAAATATAGCATTTGCTCCTATAGGAGCAAATGCTATATTTATCACAATGGTTTCACAAAGTGACTTTTACAGAGTCAAAAGTCGTACTTTTAATAACGCTCAAGTGTTCCGTGAATGTAACTTATGGTATTTTGCAACTTAAACCTCTGATGCCTGACTTTAACTAATTTAAACGGTGTAGTACGCAACGAACCGATACATAGACATTTTTATGCAAGTATAATTTTATATATTTTATATATTTTATTAGGTAATTATGTCTATGTGGTGATTTGTAAGTTATAGACGAGGGTGATAACACATCATTGCTAACAAGCAACATTGCTTTCAACACCAGTATCAACGTTGAGGATAATATATTTGCATGTGAGTACGTGATCTATTCTCGTGTTTGGGTAAACTTAACAAATTGCATACGCACTAATGCAGTTTTGGTATTAGTAGAAACTGCAAAGTCAGATATATTGCATAAGCAAACAGAGCAGATTCTGATCAGACGACTCCTACAGGTGCTGTCTGATCTGGGTCTACTCTGTTTGCAAATGAGTGAAAGGATGTTTCTATTTACCTTGAGGTAATCCTTCTGAATGCTGTTTTTTTTAAAGTTGACTGATCCATCACTGTTTAACAGAAAATTCCACTCAGTATGAAATGATTACATTTGCTGGTGGAATAAATGAGAAACAGTACTGACCATGATCAGAAAGCTACTCATGTAGCCTTCTGATCGTTTGCCAGATTAACGCATTACCTGATATGCTATAAATCTACCGAAAAGGAGTATTAACTAGAGAAAAGGGAAATTGTGAAATTTTGTAGTTTGAAACCATTGTGATAAATATAGCATTTGCTCCTATAGGAGCAAATGCTATATTTATCACAATGGTTTCACAAAGTGACTTTTACAGAGTCAAAAGTCGTCGATATCAGGGAATGAGTTAAAGGGATTGTGGTGTTATTCACTGACATCAAAGATTTACGACACGCACAAGGAAGTGTCTTCGAAACTTGCAAACGGTGCAGACCAAAGTTGAGATTATGATACCCATTACAATGTGTATTCGATGCTATTATCATTGCAGAACCTAAGCAATCTTCACGCTGAAAACGCGTAATCCAACTCTATTCCAAACTGTGTGCTAAACAACACGAATATGAAGCGCAAATGGGTCAATATCGCTTCCTTTATTTTTGCCGAACGCATATTTGCGCAATTGCAATTACAGTAAAACCTCTCTATAACGGCCACTACATTACATCAAGTATTTTGTGTTAAAATCAGGTGGTTGCTTTAAGCAAGGTGAAGATAAAACAGAACGCTTCTATAGGAGTGTTCTGTTTTACTTTCACCTTGCTTTAAGCAGCCACCTGCCCTAACATACCAACTAATTAACACAATTTAGAGGCCGTTATAAATAGGTTTTACTGTAGCAGACTCAAACCGGGCATTTTCTATAGGAACTGTCTAACCAGGGTCTGCTCTGTTTGCAAATGATACTCTAAAGTTTCTGCTACGGCTGAAAAAAATCCTGATGTTTATGGGCTTTTATATAAGTGTGTGTTATCATAAAATACATTTAATGATTTTGCTGATATTCATAAAGTCAACATTTCCTACATGAATATTCATCAGATAAAGGATTAAATGACTTTAAAACATTATTGCATGTACACACTTATTAAATGAGAAACTCTTTCGAAAATACTCGATTTCTTTGCCGGCAGAGCATTAGTTTTCTAAAAACAGTAACCCCCCTCAAAACCGGATCTTTAGTGAATAATAATTTAGATATTTTTGACAGGTGACTGCTTAATGAAGGTTGAAAGTCACAGAGAAAGCTTATTTTGGAGCTTTCTGTGTGGCATTCAGACTGCATTACGCTGCCATCTGTCTTACAGACCGGCGTTGCTATCAATTTGGACATCCGGTTTAGAGGGGATTTACTGTATAAGCAGGATGCCGTCGATCCGCTATCGCTATGGTCAATTTCTGTTCTGCCTACTGATGGTACAGTAAAACCTCTCTTAACCGGCAGTTACATTTATTTTTTTTATGAATATCGGTCTTGGAGACAGGTGGCAGCTTAATGCAGGGTGAAAGTCATGCAGAAAGCTCCTAGAGGAGCTTTCTGCATGACTTTCACCCTGCATTAAGCAGCCACCTGCCTAAAAGTATCTTAATTATTATCTACTAGAATTCCGGTTAAGAGAGGTTATACTGTATATTATAGGTCTGATTCCACCGTTCCTCTCCGCTGTACTAGCAGAGTCTTACGAATACGTAGTTCTGTCCTACAAGAACACCTTTGAAGTACTTACAGTTGGTCTCCTCTTTGCGTAATCCAATATTAATAGTAATATTTACAACAACATTTGATGTGTATGTGCTGCCCACCAGGCCCCGAGGTTATAAAATTTTTGCTTGAGTTTGAGATCATTATCAAGCATCTGATTGGTCAGATTCTGAACTTACTCAGAATCTGACCAATCAGATACTTGAGAATGATCTCAGACTCAGAAGTTTTATAATCTTGGGCCCAGGCCACGATTTCCGGCTGTTGTGTGAGACTTGCAACTCCTTATTACTTCCGGACATCAAGTCGTATGTTCTTTGACATTGAAAAGTGAAATGTCCACGATGCCCCGCCACACATACGTAATAGTTTGGACTGAGTGTATTTGACATGCTTAATATAGGTTTCCTTGAACGTTATACGCCTTTCCTCGTTCAGTATTTACAGAACCTAGATTCTGCCCAGGTTATTGTGTAGCCGTTGAGATACACAATTATTCCCAACACTGAGGGTATACATGTATCTCCGAATCATAATCTCTTTTAGGATCCGGTAATTAGTAAGGCAAGTACATCGGCATTGGTCAGATGTTGTCTACATAGCTGTCGCTACTTGTCGAATGTACATGACGGAATTATGAATAGTGATTGCAACACTGCGCTGATCCTGAAAGACCCGAGTTTAGAGACGAAACCCAATGTATCTGTTCACAATGTTCCCGGTCTTATCTGGCGGCTGTACGGTCTAAAGGTGAGGCGACCAGATGGATACACGCAAGTATGTAAAACAATCTTATGTTTGCCACCTGCAAGATGATCAAAAACGTTTAAGTAGTGTCAGTGTTTAAGACCTACGGCAAAGAAAATGGAAACTGAGACAGCCTTTGTCATGCACTGAGCTCCCATCTGTTTTAAATATCCAGAATTACTTCCTTTTAGTGGTCGTATTAGTTAGACTTTACTGTAACCGGCGGTTGAACACGAGTCTAATTACCTCTAGACATAGTAAAACATTCAATGCCTGGCAGTAGCAACACAATACAATCAAAGTATGCAAAGAGTAGAGAGCAAATTTAAAACAAAATAGGCCAAGCAGTAAAACGGTACACATAAAATTTTAAGGTATATATAGATTTTTTTTCCATGGAGGTATGAAAAAAAAACCACATTGGCCACACTGTTTGAAACCGCTGAGTGGTTTCATACGAAAATATGACCCAAGTTGTTTTTCACACCTCCATGAAAACCAAAATAGCCTTTATAGTACTTGTGATTTAATATCACTACTGAATGTAAGACATGAATTTAAACAATATTCAAAAAGTATTTGTTTATTCTCAACATTTAATACCGATTCATATAACTGCGGGCGAATACATTGATAGAAAGTAGTCCCGGCAAGGAGTGGCCTAATTGTTTTCATGAGAGAGAGGAGGGGGGGGGGGTAAATCTACGCAGTCTGAAATTCATTCATACCATACCTGGATTGCCTCTTATATGAACGATTTGTATTTAGACATGTATTCTATTCTGATATGTTAGCATTCTTCTAAGCCCTTCGAATGCGGCACACGTGCCCAATGTCATTTGTAAACAGTGTAAACCCATATAAGAGGACTCCTATCAAGATCTGCATTCTAGGTCATTCAAAATCCTCTTGCAAGTGTAGGCCTTTCATACGAATGGATTTACTCTAAACATTGATGGGTAATTCCACTCGGATATTTCAACACTGAAATGGTTAATAGAAATAAGGGTTAATAGACACTTATCTGTATTTATTTCAGGTACAGGAAATTACTGGCCTGCCAAGTTATGACGACCTGAACTTCTTTTTCCGAGCTGAAGAAGACAATGGCAATCAATACATCTCAAACATAAATCCTGACGGATATGTCCTGAAAATCCTCAACACCCTCCAGTCTTCCAATCCACAATTTGTAGGTATGATTAAGTTGAATCTTCTACGAGACGCCATTTAATCAGAGTGGACTTGCCTATCTATGTTGAACTATAGAGTCAACTAAACTAAGTATGCAAGGGTTTCACAAAAGTCTTGTCAAAAGATTCTAAATGACAAACAGTGCAGACGGCGATATGAGGGATCCGCTAAGGGCTTTCTCCTCCGGTTCTATACAGTTTTCTGAAGACAGTAGATGCACGCATCGGTTTAAAAGTTCATCCAGATCACTACTGTTTGCAAATTTCCAACATTTATCATAATTTCTCTCTTAACCCTTTCCCTCATGTAAACGTGTTTTCATGCATTTGCAAACAGAGTAGATCCAGCTCAGACGGCTCCTAGAGGAGCCGTCTGATCAGAGTCTACTCTGTTTGCTAATAGAATTCAATATATCTGTTTCTATACTTTCTAAAATGGTTACAATGTTCTACCTCAAATGTTTCATCATAACAAATTTGTCCATGAATATTTAGTAGGTATTGCAATTTGGAATAAACATAGAACAGGGAAAGGGATAATGGACATGGAACTAACCATTTAAATGTTAAATATTAAAAGTGGACTGGCCCTATCGGTATTGTCAATGACCATCTGAATACTGAAGTTTCAAAGTGGAACAGTCCAATCGTGTTTGGCTATATAGTGTCCTTTCAGTATGAAAGGTTAAAACTCTGAATGATAAACTGTATAGACCCTAGTCAGAGAGCTCCTCAATGATCCCGGTCTACACTTCATGTATTTGTAAAGGTCATTACACGCGTTATATACATTCAAAATGTCGACATAAGGCTTTAGTACTTAACCGTTCTCTTGCTGAATTTTAAAATGCATATCTCCTTCTTTACCCATGCCCTGTTGTATAATTACATATATCTTTACTGTGTACAAGCATTTCGCTGTGCAATCACTGCTGTGGAGTGCACTGGTTGCACAATCAACTTGTAAATAGTGCAGACACAGATGAGACAGCTCCCGCAGGAGCTGTCTCATCTGGGTATTCACTATTTACAGGTAGGTATATTGACGTGAATAGCAAGCGAGGGTTAACTCTCTCCATTCTGACTTATAAGAGTGGAATAACCTATCTGTGTTTAGCTATCGAGTCCGCTCAGTATGAAATGCTTAACTTGATGGTCTGATCTGGGTCAACATTGTTTGCAAATGACAGTGCATCGTGCCCCGGGCTAATTATAACAACATCACGTCCATCTTCATAGTATAAATTAAGAAAAGGAATATGAACATCAGGAATAATGCCAGTAAATGCATTCAAATGAACATTTATAGAGATTTAAAACAGTTAGCGATATTTTACGCAACCCAGTGTAGATGATTTCTTCTCACACTTCACCAGTTTCAATGCAAATAGTTGTAATTGTTCTCTAGTTCTGTGTTTAGGGTATCAATGCAATTATTTTGAATTGAATGAAAGACTTAACATATAACTTGCTACAGAATATCTGTGGATAAGTTATTCTGTAGGCTTATG
This sequence comes from Azorinus chamasolen, assembly GCA_963576725.1. NCBI lineage: Eukaryota > Metazoa > Mollusca > Bivalvia > Cardiida > Solecurtidae > Azorinus > Azorinus chamasolen. The sequence continues at coordinate 62,711,822 of OY755245.1, forward strand.
ATGTCAATGGCTATAAACTCATCAAAACTCTAAATGGTGACTGTAACGTTTTTAAGTTTTATGACTTCAGATTTTATTCGTCATTTCAGAGGCACAACACGCCATGATGAACTATGCAAGGGAAAGGGGCGTGGTTACTCAAGCCGTCATGCCCAACAAGAGTGGAGCAGATTACAGTCTTGAGACATTCACGGATGAAAGTAAAGGTGACAGAAACATTTGAGTTCCCGTCTCTCCATGTATTTAAAGATCGTTTTGTAAAACGAAGTGTAAATTTTTCAAGTCATTTTTCTTACATACATATTCATGGAGTAAAGGGTTAAGAATGCTTCAACCTGGTAAAAATGTGGGTCATTGGATGAAGAGAGATAAAATGGCTCAACAATACGAGGGGTGATTGATAAGTCCGTGGCCTGGAGTAGAAACAGACGACTCATACACATACCATTTGATGTTCATGTAGAAAAGGTGTTATAATCACTCTGCAGAGAAGAAGGATTTTTTTTCTCTCTGTTGTTTGCCTGAATTTGATTCTCAAATATACTTACTATGAGTACTTCTAAGCAAATGGACAACGTTGACCTTCGCGCGATTATTCAATACATTGGCCTCAAAGGCTTATCACCTAAGGAGATTCATGAGGACATGGTAGCTACATAAGGGGAGCATGCCCCATGTTATAGCATGGTGAACAAATGGACCGCTGAATTTAAACGCGGTAGAGAGAGTCTTGAAGATGACCCCAGTCCTGGCAGGCCAGCAACTGTCACCTCAAAGGACATCATCAATAAAATCCATGATATGATTATGGCAGATCGGCGAATTACACAGCGGTACCTTACTACACAGCTGGGTATATCACAGGAACGAGTCCATGCAATTATCCATAATGATTTGCAAATGACAAAGGTTTTTGCCATATTATGATATGGGTCCCATAACTTCTCAGTCTCGACCAGAAACGAGTTCGGTGCAACATGTCCAGGGAAAACATTGCCATGTTTGAACGGGATCAGAAGTTTCTCAAGCAGTTTGTAACTGTTTATGACATATGGGTTCACCACTTCGAACCTGAGACAAAACAACAGTCAAAACAGTGGAACACCCAGGATCACCACCCTCGAAAAAGGTCAAACGTGATGACGTCAAACAAGGGGTTGAAGCATTTCTTGTGGCCCAAGATGCCACCTTTCACAGGGAAGATATCCAAATACTCCAACACCGTTGGGCAAAGTGTGTAAGCTTGCAAGGTGACTACGTTGAAAAATGAATTAAAATATTGAGGTCACACTGCTTCTCCCTGCCTCAGGCCACGGATTTATCAATCATCCCTCGTATATAGGATGTCAATGTGTGCTATGAATTTTTAACTCTTTGAATGCTTGATAAGAATGCACTGTCTACCTTACCTTAGCCTTAGTTTACTTTAGTTGAATTCTGGTAGAAGGTAACCATCCCCTGAAATCAGCTGTCGGTGTTCAATATTTTGTCCGTTTGTTATTTTTGCTTCAAAGTTGTAAACAATTTCTTTCGTTTTCCAGTAGTTATCAAGTCTTGTCTCAAATATGAAGTGTTCTCGCTCTTAATACACAATCAGGTAAAGAGTTCCAAATGTCCACCACTCTATGGCTGAAGGCACATTTCCGAATGTCCAAATGGGGTCTAGATTTAAACAGTTTTTCGAGTTTCCTCTGGCTTTGCTGTGTTCATTTAGAGTTAAGAGTTCCTTTTCATTGTAATAATATTTGTTGTTCAACAGCTTATACACTTCATTCATATCACCTCGATGTCTCCTGTAGTTTAGAGTTGGCATTTTAACACATTAGCCCCCAGCGACGCATTTGTGCGCCTCTATAAAGTTCACATTGTGAAACATTGTGAAACCATTATGATAAATAGAGTATTTATCACAATGGTTTCGGTACTACACAATTCTAAAACTGTCCTTTTCAATAATTAATGCTCCTTTTCGGTAGATTAGTTAAAAAGGTTGGGTCTTAAAATAGCCTAGGAGAGAATGAATTAATTAATATACGGAGTCGTTCCTCATATGTGAGGTGTGACAACCCATGGATCATTTTGGTAGATCTCTTCTGTAGGTTTGCAATCATCAAGATATCGTTTGTTTTATAGGGGCACCAAATGGGATGAGCATATTCAATGTGTGGTCTAACTAGGGCAGTGTACAGTTTCTTAAATGTCTGCATGTCTAGATCCTCAAACATCTCCTCATTGCTCCCAATACTGAGTTTGCTTTGTTCACTTTTTCAAATATGTGTTACTAAAGGATAGCTTGTCATCAATGACAACACCTACAATGTATATCTTTTTCAGTCTTACTTCTTTCCATTCATTATGAGTCAGGTTTGAGTTTGTAGCGCCTTCCTGTTTCTTTCTAATTTCTAATTGTCATTTCATTGTCTTACATTTGTTTCGGTGAAAATATAAAAGCCGTTTATCAAACCATTTTCTCATACTATAGATGTCTTTTTGTCTATTAAAAAGCCCAATTATGTCTTCCTGTAGTAGCTGCTTATCATGCTCAGTAGATATTTCTCTGAAGAATTTTGTATCATCTGAGATTTTTGTATCATCTGTCGACCCAGATTGGAGGGTGTGCGGTGATCTAGTGGTAACGCGCTTGACTATCAGCCCGGAGGTCCGGGGTTCAAAACCCGGTCCCACCCGGAAATTTCAGAGACGCTTTTCCGTGTCTCCCCTCCGCACCTCCTCTCCACACAGGGGTTAAAATGGGTACCTGTGAGGGTCAATCGCCGGTACTGTGGCTATATGATTTAGCCATATGTTAGCAGTGCTCAATATTATAGGACAATGACTCAATGACCAGGGGAGTAAATGTACAGTCGGCTGAGCGGTCATTTGGACTGAAAGTAGACTATAACTAGGTAGTTTTTTTCTAGTGAGTGTTGAAAGGGTTAATGTTTGTATATTCTATTTCCGTTATGTTAATTTAGCGAGATGGACGCCGTAGCGAATTCATCATGACGCGAATTAATACAAAATCACATTTACGCGAAATAATCATGACGCGAATATAACCTGTTTTACAGTATAAGCAAACCTATTTAAGCAAAGCTTTATACGCGTGACCTTTGAAAAACAGTTTAACCCTTTCAACGCTGAATTGTCAGTCCATCATTGTCCATTAGTTGAGTCTATGCAGTATGAGAAGTTAAATACTGCTAGAGGAGTTTGAATGACAAACAGTATATATTTAGAACATAAATGAAAGACAACTGTAATTTAGAATTGTAACCAAAGGAGAAATCGTTGACGAAAATAGGTCCTTGGTGTTGAGAGGGCTTAACCATTCGCTTGCTATTCACGTCAATATACCTACTTGTAAATAGTGAAGACCCAGATGAGACAGCTCCTGCAGGAGCTGTCTCATCAGGGTCTGCACTATTTACAAGTTGATTGTGCAACCAGTGCACTCCACAGTGGTGATTGCACAGCGAAATACTTGTACACAGTGAAGATATATGTAATTATACAACAGGGCATGATTAAAGAAGGAGAAATTTATTTTAAAATTCAGCAAGAGAAGGGTTAAAGCATCACTGTGTTTTTATTATCTATTGCAGGTACCAATGGGCCATATGTAGTCCGAGTGTTAACGTTCATTCCAGGGAAAACGTTTCATCAAATACCATACGTGGCCGGCTCGTTTAGGAATGTTGGAGAGTTTGTAGGAAAATTCCACACTGCCATCAGAGTTCGTTTGTATCTCTTAAAGTGATATTCTCTACAAATACACATATTTCCAATAAAATGATAAAACATGCTGATCGTTATGTTCAGTTTTTCTTATGAAGATTGTCACATTGAACACGTGTATAGAAAATGCCCTTGTGATATCGTTTTGTTGTACAACAAAGTATTATTGGAATATTTCGAAAAGTTACGAAACTAAAATGAAAGCCTACGAAATACTAACTAAATGGCGAATATCATCGGGGTATTCGATGTCAACACATGAACGTTTTGTCTTGGAAATTTATTCGACCAGTTTCCTTGCGTTCTATTTCATTTCAGCATATAAACAAATGATTTATGTAATCGTTAAAACGCGTTGAAAGTGGATGCTATCACGTTAAATAGTTAAAAGTATATTTCCTCAGTTATATTGTTTATTTCCCCATCTGAATTTCAGGAAAATGTGATTGGCAATGAAATGAATTGAATTATATGTAAATGTAAATTATATATCTATTTGCTTTCTTTTAATACTGTTGCGATTCCAGATCCTTTTTGCTACTGAAAGAATAAACTTCGATTCCTACCCAATAGTAAAGAAGATGGAATGGTCTATAAACTTGTATGCCTTTGATAATGAGACACATGCAGACAATGTAGATCCAGACCAGACGGTCCGGTCTGCACTGTTTGCTTCAAAACTATATTACCATGGTCACATTGGCAAACAAACTATTACGAATCCACTGTGCCTCAAAATGAAAACTAATGCATAATGCATATACAGTAGAACATGTCTCTTAAGCGACCATCAAAAGCAGGTCTAACTATGGGTCTGTAAGACAGATGGTAGCTTCAAAAACAGGTCAAAAAGTAATGCGGAATGCTCCTATAGGGGCTTGCTGCATTACTTTTGCCCTGTATTATGCAACTGCCTGTTTTTCAAGATTCCTATGTCCAATTAATATACAGGTTCTACTGTATGTATGAGTTGATGGGAAATGCAAATTTATTCCTTTACCTGTTCATTATTAATGTAAAATTTAAGGACATTATGAATACGTATAAGCTGACCAAATTTGTATTGTATAATAGAACATAAGTATAGGATGTTTTCACGTTGGCAGAAACTGTAGAATCAAATATCTATAAGCAAATAAACAGATCCTGATCAGACGCCTCCCTCAGAAACCCTCTGATCTGGGTTTACTCAGTTTGCAATGAAGTGAAAGGCGTTCACATCAACTTAAGTGTTAACTAGATTGACTAAAGAATAAGTTTTAATGGGCAATGTTAGAATATAATAGTTTCTAATTATAAATTAATTATAATAATAAAAGAAATATAATAGATTAATTATGAAACATTGAAAGTGACTGTGTCATTCATGAGCAATAAAGGAAATTTTAAAGGAGACATTTTTTCACATTCCAATAGGGGTTTCATCATCCTTTCTACGACGCCTACACCTCAATCTGGAGCTTATTGGAGACTCCGGTGTTAAGAAAGTGTTTACATGTTATCAGTGAGAAAGACAAGCTCATTGTTGAAGAGGTCATCAGCGCTTTCGAGAGCACCGTCGTGCCAGAACTTAGACATTTTTGAAAAGGTAGGTTCTGACAAGTTCTTAACCCTTTCGCTGCCAAACTCTATCGTCTGCTGATTTTGTCGTCTGCTACAATTTTATTTTTTTTGAATTTCTTCATTTTTATTTCAAAAACATAGTAACAGTAACATACAGTTTGGATCCTGATGAGACGCCGAGTTACTCGGCGTCTCATCTGGATCCAAACTGTTTGCATGGGTAATCACAGATCCGGCATTGGCAGCGAAAGGGTTAATCCATTCTTCTGTACAGACTCTACAATGTTACTCACCTACGATTTGTAAAGCCCTTGTAAAACTGTTGGCCGTGTTACAAACAGGTTGGATCCTGGTGATAGGCCGGTCTACTTTGCGTTTCATCTGGTGTTCCAAGTTGTTTGCAAATGCAAGTCGAGTCGAGCTTAGCGGGCGAAGGGTTAAGTTCTATTAACGTTATCTTACTCCATGAATATTATATGAAATATGTACTAACTGTATTTCTATAATTCCATTATGTTTTCCCATGGCAGAGACTGTAGAATCATATCTATAATTATTATTCCATTAGCAAACAGAGCAGACCCTGAACCTACAGAAGCCGTCTGATCTGTGTCTACTTTGTTTGCAAAGGCACAGAAAGACATATTTATGGAATAACGGGTTAATCAAATGCATGACTAATATAAGCCAAGCTAAGAGGACATCAAAGTATCGAACATAAACGAATGCAGATGTGAAACCTTTTCCAGTATTGTAAACCCCAAGAGGATACAGGTTATGGTCTTAATCTACACCGCTTGCAAACCACCAAATGTACCTTTCCATGTGATGCAACGTTTAGTTTTCTCAGTGTGACATCTTTTGTGTTTTATTTCGGTTTTTTGTCAACCTCATATTTATTTAGTTTAAGGAAGATACATTCTTCAATACAGTAAAACCCCTCTAATGCGACCACTGCATGAATCAACATGGTTGTCTTCATAAGCAGGTGGTTGCTTAATGCAGCACAAAAGTAATGCAGAAAGCTCCTCTAGGAGCTTTCTGCATTACTTTTGTCCTGCATTAAGCTCCTACATTAAGCTACCACCTGCATATATCAGCCAAAATTATACCTCTTTCAGGTGGTCGCATTAGCGGGGTTTTACTGTACTTTGAAAATAAAATGCGTTTAAAAATTTGAATACTGTATTTTAGAAGTTGAATGTTCCCTTACTGTTAACAGTAAACCCCATTTATCATAAGAGCTACATGTATCTTTGCTGAAATGAGTTTGAATAATAAACAGTGCATACTCTGATCATTGGACCCCCCCCCCCGGAATCCTATGATCTGGGTCGACACTATTTGCAAATGCTAGTTAACTCAGTTCCAGTATTGAAATGTTACAAATAAATACAGCCATTTGCATAACGTATGGTAAAACTAAAATCCCTTGTAAAATCAAAACAAATACAGTAAAACCTGGATATTTTCAGAGGAATAAATATTAAGTGATATTGTATTCAATTTCATATCACAGGCATGATTCATGGTGACATGAGCGATCAAAACCTTATAATGAAAACTATCCCCTCAAAAGAAGGAGAAATTGATCAAAGAATCCACGACGTGGCCGCCGTTTTGGATTTTTCGGCCACCAAGTCTTACACGGCGATGGATGTGGCAATTTCGATAGCATATTTATCCATTGATTGTCCACATGAGACTCAGCTAGACGTGGGTGGTCATTTCCTATCGGGCTATACACGACACTGTTCTCTGAACGACGTTGAGATGAAATGCATGAGGACGCTTGTGTGTGTTCGGCTATGCCAGTCGCTTGTTTTTGGGTCACATGCTTACGCTCAACAACCATTGAATGATTACATTCTGACAAAATCCAAACGAGTCTGGCCTTTATTACACGAACTTTGGAAAATTGATGAAAACGAACTATACACTCGCTGGGAAACTGTTGTGAAATCATATGACAATGAAACCAGCAAATGATCAGTTATTGTTGTAACAAAAATGGCGACACAGGAATTCGATCTTATAAACTGTTTTTCCAAATGAATCAAACTATATACAGTAAACCCCCTCTAAACTGTGCGTTTAATTCAGTATAAATACCACCTGCCAAAAGGTATTTGAATTCTTCTCTACTAGGATTCCGGTTTAACGGGGTTTTACTGTATATGAAATATGTTTCAGTTAACATGGATTCAAGGAATAGCCGATTGTTAAATATTTGCTGGCAGAGGATTTCACCCTCTGCAGGCAAGTATTTAATAGCTGATCATGTTTTTGTAAATAGTCTGAAGGCTTAAATGTGCTAGCTTTTTAAATGGCAAGCAGTGTTGGTCATGATCATTTGTCTCCTCAAGGAACCCTCTTGTCTAGGTCTACACTGTTTGTATATGCAAACACAAATTCGTCATTGTCAGTAAAAAGTAATTAGACAAACGATTTATTGTTTTAAACTTATCGCCCCATTACAAAATATGTATACAAACATAGAACTTTAAGAAAGAAACGTGACACAATTGTGCATGAGCAAATTGTGAATAGGTTGGTGTACTCTTTAGGTGAATCTGTTGTGTGATTTGACAGAAAAAGTGAATTTAATAAAAACCATTCTGTGCCATATTGAGTTGTTAAATTCAAATGTGTAATTGTCTCAGGCATCATGATACACAGGTGCAGATAAGAAACGGATTACTACATCATAGCTATGTTACTCCAGGTGTGATCTTTCTAATATAGGGCAATTATCGCCCATTTTAAAACCCAACCACCTATTGTTGTGTAGGTTAAAATAGCTAGGGCTGTTAGACTTCGGGGAATTTGGCTTACCTAAAGTTAGGGGTTCTCGAGGGGGCAACTCATAATCAAAGCGTATTTGGGATGTAAATAAAGGTATTGACAAATTAAGGGAAATACATCAATCAATTCCTATTGTTTCTGAAAAAACGTCAGACCCAGAAGAAACACTTTCATTTTTTTGTGTAAATAGTCTGGAGGCTTAAACGTGCAAGATTTCACTTTGCGCCTAGTAGTCATTTACTGACCACCACTATCGCGGGGAAACTTAGTTTCGTCTGCTGGCATAAATTTCAATACCTTAAAAGAGTTCCCCCAGATAATCCGATTCATTGTTTCAAAACCTCACCAAAACACTGGTTAACCCTTCTCTTGCTGAATTTTAAAATACATTTCTCCTTCTTTACCCATGCCCTTTTGTATAATTACTATCTTCATTGTGTACAAGTATTTCGCTGTGCAACCACTGCTGTGGAGTGCACTGGTTGCACAATCAACTTGTAAATAGTGCAGACCCTGATGAGACAGCTCCTGCAGGAGCTGTCTCATCTGGGTCTTCACTATTTACAGGTAGGTATATTGACGCGAATAACAAGCGAAGGGTTAATTCTCAGCAATGCCCTTTTCAAAGGAAACGGATTTTCTTTACTTGTCAAACGCGAAACTCCGACGCCAGTCAGAGTTCAGACTTTTTTAAAAGTATGCAGTATAAACCCTAGATCAGTTAAAAACAAGACTCTTTGTGGTAGAGATGCAAGGTCGCTGACATGTTTCAAAAAGTGTCTGAAAATGCACTTCTTCAACACGCATTACTAGCATAGTTTAGGGAACGGTATTTTACATACATGTATCTTTCATTCACCGGATAGACAATCATGCAGTTCCTTCGGGTTAGTGATTCCATATCTACTGTATATCTATTGTATATCTTTCATTGACCGGATAGACAATCATGCAGTTCCTTCCCGTTAGTGATTTCTTATTTATTGTATATCTATTGTATAGCTTTCACTGACCGGATAGACACTCATGTGGTTCCTTCCGGTTAGTGATTTTATATCTATTGTATATCTATTGTTAATCTCTCATTGACCGAATAGACAATCATGCAGTTCCTTCCGGTTAGTGATTTCATATTTATTGTATATCTATTGCATATCTGTCATTGACTGAATAGACACTCATGCAGGTTCCTTCCGGTTAGTGATTTCATATCTATTATATATATTTTGTATATCTTTCATTGACCGGATAGACAATCATGTGGTTCATTCCGGTTAGTGATTTCATCCATGTGAAGAACGCTATATAAATGTGGTATAATAATAATAATAATAATAATAATAATATAATAATAATAATAATAATAATAATAATAATAATAATAATAATAATAATAATAATAATAATAATAATAACAATAATAATAATAATAATAATATGGACAGAAAGAGAAAGAGAATAGTCAGATCTATTATAATTCCATAAACAAAGAGAGTAGACCCATATCAGACGGCTCATGTAAAGCAAACATAGCAGACCCTGATCAGACGGATCCGATAGGAGCCGTTTGTGATGGAGCCGTCTGATCTGGGTCTACTCTGTTTGCAAAGACATGGAAAAGTGTTTGAAATGGTTTACGTCATAAGTACACACGATAAAGTGTTCTTTTTGTAACATGGTGAAAAAGTTGTGACTCGACTGGCACTCGAACCCAGGGCCTCTGGCTTACTATGCCAACACTCTATCGACTGAGCTACCAAGCCACACAGTTAAGACTATCAACCTATGTCACCACAATCTCTACCCGGCTACACATACCGTCTTTACACAAGAATGCGTCCCGAATTTGGAATTCTTTCTCAAAGAACACTCTACGAGTCCTTATTATTACAAATTACTTTCATATAAAACAACCTGTGTTATTTACTTTAGTCCCCAAATGTAACATGGTGAAAAAGTTGTGACTCGACTAGGACTCGAACCCAGGGCCTTTGGCTTACCATGACAACACTCTACCGACTGAGCTACCAAACCACACATTTAAGCCTATCAACTTATTTCATCACAATCTCTACTCGGCTACATTTTCATATACCTTATGTGATTTGTATTGCATGCTAAGAACACCTTTTTATATGAATACAACTAAATGTTTTCATAGTACATATGCGTTTTGCTTACGAACCTTCAGATAAATGTCATTGTCTATGCGCGTATTGGAGAATTGGAGAGAGCGCTACAATAGTTCCATTTTCTCGTAATACTACACAATCGCAATGAATAAATTAATCATTTAATTTTCCTGCACAATATATTAAACACGTTTGCAGCACACACTGTACAAGTAAATAGTTATGTACAGTAAACCCCACTAAATAAATTTAGTGTAAATATCGGTCTTGGAGACAGGTGACAGCTTAATGCAGTGTGAGATTCATACAGAAAGCTCCTATAGGCAGCCACTTGCCTAAATGTATGTAGAGTCTTCTCTATCAGAAGTCCGGTTTAGATGGGTTTTACTGTATTTTGAAAAATTGTTGATAAAAAACTATTCTGAACAATAAGAATATCCCAATAAGAGGCCATCCTAGAGATGCAAGTCTCCTGAGGTGGAGGTAGATGTTGGCAATCCTAATATCATTCGGGAGACCGTCTTTGCAATTTCCCATCTATATAATATCTCATTATATACAATGTATATTCAATTGTTCTTAGTTACTACATATATGCGATTAGAATGGCAAATAGTTTTGACCCTGGTGAGATCCAAGTAACCCGTGATTACTAGAGAAAATTATGTATTTAGAATTGTTTAGTTTTGAATACATTGGTATAAAAAGAGCATTTTTTTTTAAAAAAGTGCCTTTAACAGAGGCATTAAATTGTATTAATGAGAGGGAATGAGTTAAATATCTTAAACATTTTACTCGGAACAATTGTGTACGTTAATCCTGCTGACGCTGAAACAAATAATAGCTGATGAACAAACCATTGCAATTAATTTTTACAAATGTATCCAGTGGAGTTAGTTGTTTTAGAACTTATTATTCCATTGTTAACCCTTTCACCACCGCAGTCGCATAAATGCACCACGACAAATAGTGAAGTCCCTGATCAGACGCCGCCTTGAAAAGGCGGCGTCTGATCAGGGACTTCACTATTTGTCTCTATCTCTATTTTTATATATGTGCTTTATTCCTTTGAAATTTGCATTTATTTATCTCATTTCCTTATTTTACTGAATGATTTAACAAACTTGGATTGCAGACGACAGTTAGAAAGTTGACACCGAAAGGGTTAATAATGCCAATATAAGACACCAGCTAATTTATATTCATATTACTTATTAGGAGTAAGCGGTTTTTATCAAGGATATTATTAAATGAGGATTTCGTTACCATGGTAATAATAAAATTGAATTAGATGGACTGAAAACAATATAAAAGTAGTAAATGAAAAAGTAGTAAAGTCAGGCAGGAAAAGACAGACACTAAACGCAAAGACAAAGGTCTCATGGTAAGTGATACATTGGCCAAATACATACATTTAGATCAGTAAAAACACAGAGATACTAGAGTGAAATCAAGGTTATATTACATTTTTGTCCACATCACGGGCACATACAGGTATTTATGGCAGGATCATGACACTGTACATAGCGGTGTGTATTAGTTTTAATAGTTGAATACGAACCCTTATCTGTTGCTCTGGCTTATAAAATGTGTGTATTGACTATAAAAACAACTTTTTTTGTTGATGGCTTTCTTTTATATAGTATAGAATTGTTAGATATCGGTTAGCAGTGGATTTTCCTAACGCGATGGCTACTCATCATATTTCAAACAAAACCTCTTCATTTTGTGAGTGCAAAAATTTAACTCTTTGCACACTAGCGGCGAAATCATAATTACCAATGCGAATATTGTGTATCCTAATGAAACGCTGCGTAATGCAGCGTCTCAACGTGATCCAAACTTTTTGACACGCTGACAATAATTTGCATAGATCTAAACGAGTGAATTTTTACTGTAAAGAATGAAGCAGACGACAGTCTTTGCAGAGGAATAAGAAAATGTGCCTGTAAGCGTTTTCAAAACACACGTTGTTTATAGACACACTACGTGATACCTTTAACTCGTTTGAACCCTTCTCTTGCTTAATTTTAAAATACATTTCTCCTTTTTTACCCATGTCCTGTTGTATAATTACATATAGTGCACTGATAATGGAGTGCACTGGTTGCACAATCAACTTGTAAATAGTGCAGACACTGATGAGACAGCTCCTGCAGGAGCTGTCTCATCTGGATCTTTACTATTTACAGGTGGGTATATTGACGTGAATAGCAAGCGAAGGGTTAACTTAAATGTACATAGTCTAGCCTAGGTTAAAGATTTGAGTGATGTTACTCCTGATGAGAAGTGGTTAAATGGTCATCCACTCAATCTTTCACGTACCGTGAAAACAGCTCGATTTTTCCAAAACTAAAACAAGTGTCTTTATCGGTCTTTAAGACAGATGACAGCTTATTGCAGGGTAAAATTCGCACAGACAGCTGAATGACTATCACCCTGCGTAAAGCAGTCACCTGCATAAAAAGGCACAAATTCTTTATTACTAAAACTTCTAAGTATGGGGTTGTTACCTGCATGGTAATGTAGTTGTTTTATGTATATGTTGTATGTGATCTTCAGATGCATTTCAAATAATTTACGCATGACTTGCGACCTTTACTTTACGAATGGTTATGTATGACTTTATCAAGTGTAGTTTTATATGGACCATAAAAATTAATAATTTTGCCATGGCAGACATAGATATAGAGATATAGAGATATATCATATTATTTAACCCTTCTCTTGCTGAATTTTAAAATACATTTCTCCTTTTTTACCCATGCCCTGTTGTATAATTACATATATCTTCGCTGTGTACAAGTATTTCGCTGTGCAATCACTGCTGTTGAGTGCACTGGTTGCACAATCAATTTGTAAGTAGTGCAGACCCTGATGCAGGAGCTGTCTCATCTGGGTATTCACTATTTACAGGTAGGTATATTGACGTGAATAGCAAGCGAAGGGTTAAGCTCCTTAAGGCTTTCTAATCCGAATCTACGAATCTACTCTGAATGATTATGCAAAACCAAAACGGCATTATTTTCAGGTAAATAACTGTTAGGGCCTACTTGCTAGTATATTGATTCCAGATAAGGTGATATCATCATGATCTTAACCCTTTCCTTCAGATAAACGTGTTTTCACGCATCTACAAACAGAGTAGATCCAGATCAGACGGCTCCTTTAGGATCTGCTCTGTTTGCTTATGGAATGTGATAAATCTGTATTTTTTGTTTCTAAAATGGCTACAGTTTTCCAACTTCCACATTTCATTATAACCATTTGTTCGCGAATATTCAGTAGGCTACAGTAGGTATTAAACTTTGAAATAAACATAGAACAGAGAAAGTGTATAATAATGTACTACATACTTGATTTTTTTCAACAGTTGAAAGACGCCTAATTCTGCAAAATTCACGTGTTGGCTTACCTGGTAAGTCATTATGTATTCCTAGTACATGTATGTGTGCTCGCACATGATTGATCTAACTTAGCTAAAAATATATCGCTGGGAGTTTTTGCATGTTATTCTTAAAGATATAAAGGGATTATTTTATTTAACCATTCTCATGCCTAGCGCGACTGCCAACAGTATAGATCATGACGAAAAAAATGGATTACTCGGCGATCCCCTATTATCATCAACTGTTTGACATTTTGACACTTGGTCAACAGATTCCAATAAGCTGTTTGACACTTTGACACTTGGTCAGCAGCTTCTAGTCGGCTATTTGACACTTTAACACTTAGTCGGCAGCTACTCATAGGCCTGAACGAAGCTGAAGTTGGACATTAGTAAAACAGTGAAGTAGATCCGAGTATTCGCAGATAAATTGTTAGCATGATAATGGTTATGAATGAGCACAGCATGTGGATGGAAGTATTGTTTGTAAGTACATTTTATCTCACGCTTCATCTTTTAATTATTTCGCTGCCAAATATCGTCGTCAGCAAAATATGTGTTCGGTTACAATTTCGTTTGTTTTTCGCCCAATTTCTTTCAAAAACATTACCCCAGTAGCAAACAGTTTGTATGTTGATGAGACCGATTAATTCGGCATCTCACCTAGATCCAAACTGTTTGCATGGGTGATAACAGATGCGACATTGACAGAGTCATGGACTTGAATCGTTCTGTTGATCATCTAGAATGCACTGTCTGATGCGGCAGCCGGCTTAATTATTGTCGGTTAATAGAATAGCCTGGAGCCGAGCATTTGGTCTAATAAGGTTGCAAACAGGCCACCAAATTGAACGGACGATCTCCTTAATATACAGTATAACTGACTTAAGATGGTGGGGTCTGAATTTGGGTTTTGGGGAGCGATGAGTGTGGGGTCCAAATATGTATATTTATATATATATGTATATATATGATTTCTAAGGTTGGTAAAAGTTGTAGAACAACCCTTTTGCATAGTCACCTATACCTTAAGTAATGTTTACATGATGTACTTATATCTTGTCTTGTTGTATATATGCCTTCTGTTGACACATTACAATAAAATATGATTAACTAAGTCCAGATATATAAATACGCATTTCAAATGCGCCTATTCCTTGTTATGCCCATCTTTATATTATTCTTTCCTTTTTGATTACATGCGGACCCAGTATACATGATGGTTGTATCAGTTATACCCCGTTCCAAGGATATGCCAACGGGTCTTATATAGTATTATTGTCTCTTCTAAGTGAAACATAGTAATTTCTATGTATAGCACTATTGTCGTCATGCCGTCATTCATCTGTCGATTCGCTTTCCCATTTTTCACTGAATTGCTTGCCTACATTCTGGCTTACAAGAGGACAGATTAAAGCACATTCCCTATTTAGAAATATAAACATAACATCAACTATCAGATCTCTAACAACTCATACGGTTCTCAAAACGTGCTAATTTACGTACAATTACGAACGTACACACGGACGTACAAAACGCACGCATGGACGAACAAAGGCAGCACTATATATCCTCTTCGCTGCCAATTTTGCCGTCTGCAAACTTTGTCATCTGCTACAAATGTTTTTTCTATATTTTTACTTCATGAAATAGTAACAGTTACACTTAACACACAGTTTGGATCCTGGTTAACAAACAGTTTGGATCCTGGTGAGACGCCGAGTTACTCGGCGTCTCATCTGGATCCAAACTGTTTGCATAGGTAATGACAGATGCGACATTGACAGCGAAAGGGTTAAACCAATTCAGTGGCGGTACTATTTATTCCAGATTAATGTAGCGGAACACATTAATATTTTGTATATGTAAGTCGATTTGTAAATTTATCACTTTTTAACGCTTATCATTTTTAGCCGGTCTTGACTGGTTCAGATCCAGATGAGACGCCGCGTATTTCGACGTCTAACAGGAATTCTTGAAGCTGTTTGACACTCGGTAAATAGTTTCTCAAAAGTTTGATCGAATCGGAAATCAGTGAAAAAAAGTTTAGCAAATCAGAATTTTAACAGACATTACTTTTTTCAGAATGAGGGTTTATATATTTGTACACATATTTTTTGCTGATGGTCATAGTTATCCTCCACTTAACACCATAGCTGTGCTTATTTGATATCAATTTAGTACAGTAAAAAACCCTCTAAATCGGACTTTTAATAAATAATAATTTAGGTCCTTTTAGGCAGGTGGCTGCTTAATGCAGAGTGAAAGTCTGGAAGCTTTCTGCATGACGTTCACCCTACATTAAGCTGTCATGTGTCTCCAAGACCAATATTTACACTAAGCTGAACGTCCGGTTTGGAGGAGTGTTACTGTATCCTGTACGGGTAATATTTTTATACTGTGTAGACGTTGGAGAACGCAACGACACCACACTTATTATCTGAATAATCTACGGTTGCTACAGACGATGTGGAGAAATCTTTGTAAAAGTGAGTCTAGATGAGTTTTACTTAAATGGCTATGTATTAGTGCGTTAAATTTGGATTTATTGAAAAAGCAAGCCGCGTTGTCGAGTATATCGGAGACAGATGGTTTGTAGGCTAAGTTGTGTATGCAGTAGAACATGTACTACTCAACCATTGATTTATTGAACATAGGTGTCTAAAAAGCAGGTGATTCCATGATGCAGGGCAAACGTAATGGAGCGCGCTCTTATATATGAGCTTTCTGCATTAACCTTGACCTGTATTAAGCTACCACAAGCCTTGCAAACCCATAATTAGACCTATTTTTGATGGCTGTTTAAGACAGGTTGTCATATATTCCCAATATACAATTATTCAATAGAGTTTCGCTACTTTAAAAGGCGACAAAATAGTGTACTAGTATAACATTATTTAAAAGCAGGTGTTCGCTTAATGCAGGGAAAAAAGTAATGCACACACCACCTATGGGAACTTTCTGCATATTTTTTGTCCTGCATTAATCTTTGACTTGTTTCAAAAATCCAGAACAATACTTTTTGTGAATAGTCATAATCGAGAGTCTTTATTGTAACCCGTATTACCCGTATATCTAAGTGGGTTTGCCTATATGAATATTTAAGCGGATCTAAACTTCATTCATTGGGTAGATTCTTTAAGATATATTTTGAGTAGAACGAAAATAATGAAGATCCTGATCAGTGAATTCCTCCAGGAAGCATCTGGTCTGGGTCTTCACTATTTGCTTATATCTCATTTAATCATTCCTTCCTTTTCAGACATTTGCAAACAGATTACACCCAGGTCAAGCGGTTTCAATACGCTTATGTATATATAAAAGGTGTGTACATTTGCAATTACACATGTGCATTCAGCCAATAAATATTCATGATGTGATTATTTCTTACATGAATATTCATCATGGAAGAGTTAAGAGATACCTGACACAAATTGGTGAATGTCTTACTCTGTGGTATTTGATACGGATGTCGTGGGTTTTCTGTGTTTTACTTGGCCATTTGGGGCATTTTAGATTTATTTTTCGATGATTGTAGGGTGCTATTTTGGTTTCTGATCGTCGGCGTTGGCTGCAGCTTTCGTTTTTGTAACACGATCTTGTACCGTTTGTGCGCAATGTTACCATGCACATTATACCGTATTATCTGTAATAAACGATCCAATGTGGGCGTTACAGTATTTAAAGGTAGCTTATTTAGAGGTTCAGATTAATAGAATCAAGCATGGGTTTTGTTAAAGACGGGGGTTTCTATACCCGAGGTTGGTCTGTTCCAGTCGGAAACGAGCTTTAGCGAGTTTCCGATAGGAACAGACCAACCGAGGGTATAGAACCCCCCAGCTTTAACAAATCCCATGCTTGATTATTTTTCTCGCTGAAATACGCCCTAAAACCAAGAAAATTAACGAATTTTGTGAAGTACTACTTTACATTGCGTAATACGACTTCCATATCTAATAGCAACAGACCGCAGCATAACTTTAGGCGTGACACCAAATTCTTGCATAAAACGTGCTGTTGTAGTCCCGCTAGACCATGTATTAACAAGGCGATTCTCGTGCTCACGCGCTGTTGTTGACCGGTTTTAATTATACCTATTACGGGCCTAAGGTAAACAATGGACGCGAATGCTACAGCGTTTTGGCCTAAGCTAGGTGAACGCCGGGGTGTGAGTGTTTCCAGGAGCGCAGACAATGAACTGTTTTTAGTGATATACATATTGAGTGAAATTCCGTGTAAACGGTATTTAATACAATCATGAATTGACGTCGAAAAGAAAACAGTGGCCCGGAAACAGCATAAATCGACGAAGTGTCAAAGAAGTGTATAGTTTTGCTGCCGTTGTTTTGCTTGTATTTTGAGGAATTAAATTGATGCAGGAGAGCAGAAAAATGGTTTTATGCAAGAATAGCGTTAATACACGTTTGTTTTCGGGCAATAACATCTGCAGTGTCCCTCGGGAATGTTGTTGCCCTTGCCCTTCGGGCTCGGGCCAACAACAGTCCCTCGGGACACTGCAGATGTTATTGCCCGAAAAAACGTGTATTAACCCTCTAATGACGTCATTTGTTATGACAACCACAAACGTTACGTTTTGGCGTAAATATAAATGACTGAGTGACTACAAAACAACGTCTTCGGTTAATTAAATAGGCTTTTAAAGTGTTTATATGATAAGAAGAATTTCATATTCGTGCTAATTACTTATATTAATTTCAATTCATAAGGTTGTTGCCTATAGAAAGGTTGGTATAATTCTGTAAGAAGTCCTTCCCTTGTATTGATTTTACCCAATCGCGCGTATGAATACACTAGTCACGGGGTGTTCCAGATAAGGATTTCTAGTACGGCTATTTTTAGTAACTCAGCTTATCTAGCACGACTGAGAAGCGAGAAAAGATGCGTAAATTAACCCTTCGCTTGCTATTCACGTCAATATACCTACCTGTAAATAGTAAAGACCCAGATGAGACAGCTCCTACAGGAGCTGTCTCATCAGGGTCTGTACTATTTACAAGTTGATTGTGCAACCAGTTCACTCCACATCAGTGATTTTACAGCGAAATACCTGTACACAGTGAAGATATATGTAATTATACAACAGGACATGGGTAAAGAAGGTGAAATATGTTTCACAATTCAGCAAGCGAAGGGTTAAAATATTTTCAAGAATAACTTCATTATTTCTCCACCAAACCATACATTGTGACAACTCTTTAGAATCTTCTCGAGTAGACGATTCTAAAGAGTGGTCACAACATAGGATTAGGTGGAAAATGAAGATTTTAGTGCTTGGGTACGCAAACTTATATGTTGCTTTGTTCATGAATTAGGTACGCAGATGGTTGCTTAATGCAGAATTCAAATATTTTCAAGAATGACTTCTTTATTTCTCCACCAAACCCTCTTGTTATGTCCATTCTTTAGAGTCGCCTCGAAGAATCGATTCTTAAGAGTGGTCACAACATAAGGTTTGGTAGAGGAATGACGATTGTCGTTCTTGATTACGCTACATGTTGCTTTGTTTTTTAATTTTGTACGCAAGTGGCTGCTTAATGCAGAATGAAAGCACTGCTTTCAATCTGCATTAAGCTACCATCTGTATTCTGAAAACCCTATATTTCTTTATTTAATGGTTAGTATATGTATAGCGGTTTTGCTGTTTTATTGGGCGTTGGTTTTCCCAAGAAGTAAGGGGTGTTTATTTGAGAGGATTGTATACTATGGAGAACACAATATCTCAATAAATCGTACTGTAACTTTCTGTTTTATTTGGCATGTTCATCTCTTAGAAATGTTTTTTTATTTAATTCAGATTTAAAGCAACTTGTCTTTCATTTATTTCATGGTGAAAACCAGTGTAAAACTTCTAGGATTCTGGTGACGTGCAGTGTTACTCATCTGGATCCAAACTAGTACTTACTTATGGATACTTATGGATTTCTTCCAACACAGGTTTTCAGTCCTCTTCGCCGGATTCCAAATCTTGGTTTTCTTGTTCACGACTATTGTAAACTGCGGCTAATAATTCAAGGGCATCCAATACTGACTAATAAACCAATCACATATATTCGGTTAGCGATGTGAGAATAAGCTTAACTCTTTAACCCATGAATATCCATGTAAGAAATAATGACATCATGCATATTAATTAGGTGTATTTGTATAATGTACACTTTTTAAGAATGTTTTTGCTTTGAAAAAACTTTAGAATCAGATCTATACCATGACAAAAGCAAACAGAGCAGACCTGATTCGACGACCCCTCTGTTTGCAAAGCCGTAGAATCAAGGTAACTCTGGATTGCATTAATACAAATTATCAACCCTGTTGACATAGATATTTTTGTTAAGCATTTACCTCATAGAGAGGCCTTTAAACCATTGGGGTCTGTACCGTTCCATGAGAGTCTATAGAGACTACATAATAACCAAAGCTTCCAACTGACAAAACGGAAATCCGTGTACCTCCTCAAGTACAAACAAGTCTGTAACTCTTACAATTTATAAAATTAATATGATACTTTCTTAATTCTTTTGACTATTTAAAGCCAAGATATTTAACTACCAAATAAGTATAAACTTCTCATGGTATCTTATGTATTATTATAAATCAAGCAATTATTTTCTCAAAATTGTACGTCTTTGTGGGTCATTGACAAACGTTCGTTCACCCCGGTTTCACGCTATCACAGCGATAAGCTGGCGATATGCAGTTCAAAAGATGGCGTGATTCAATAAAATTCGTTCTCCACATAAACAGAGGCAATGCAAATTGAACTAATGTAAACACTTGTTTTTGCCGAATGAAGAGGCTGTCAGTTAGGATCTTTCACTGTAAAATATTTAATATTCTTGTAAGAAAAAATGACATCATGGCATATTTATTATGCCACCCACAACGAATTTTTTTTTTTTTTTTTTTTTTTTGGGGGGGGGGGTGTATACTGGAATCAGGTTGTCCGTCTGTCCGTCCGTCCGTCCGTCCGTCTGTCCGTCTGTCCGTCCGTGGACACAATTTTGTCCGGCTTTCTTCTTCTACAGTTTTGCTTCAATTTTGTTGAAAGTTCATGTATAGCCATATGACCATATAAACCTGTGCACCGCATATTTCCATTATGATCAGACCACTACTTCAGGAGTTATCTCCCCTTTTTAGTCCCCTACCAATGTTTTCCGGTTTTCTGGACTTTTTATGGAAGTGACTCAAGATATCAACTCTATATTTAGTACAAAGCTAAATCTAGATCAGTTACAGCTTATGTTACAATCTCAGCCAGGTTGAATAATTATTTCCAGAGTTATTGCCCTTGAACTTTAATTTTTTTCTTCATATTTTGGACTTTTCAGACTTTTTTTGGAAGTTGTTGCAGATATTAACTTTATATTTGGCATAAAGCTAACTCTAGATGAATTACAGCTTAATTCCCAATCTCAGTCTGGTTGAATAATTTTTGACAGAGTTAAGGCCCTTGAACTTTAATTTTTTTGTCAAATTTTCAATTTTCCGGTCTTTCTTTGGTTAGAGATATTAACTTCATATTTGACATAGAGCTAAATCTAGATGAGGTACAGCTTAAGTTAAAATATGGGTCTGGTTGAATCATTTTTGTCAGAGTTATTGTCCTTGAACTTAATGTTTTTTCTGAAAAGGTACCTAGCTTTAGAACTTTGGATTTGACAAAAACCTCATGATATGGTCTTGTTTCTCTGAATTATTCTTCATTTTTATTACATAAATTAGGTTGGGGCATGTATTGTTTTTAAACCTCTTCATGTTTCTGTATGTACATATGTTCATGATTGATGATAGGTGTTCTGACAAGCAGACAGGTGTGTGTGTGTGTGTGGGGGGGGGGGGGGTATTCGTTAGCCTTTGGCTTTCAGTTCTAGTTAGCTGAAGTTTTATCATGTTAACTTTTCTAGTGATTTTTTTGCCTTGACAAAAACTGTAGAATCAGAGCTATATCATGGTATAAGCAAACAGAGCATTCCCTGCTAAGACGGCTCCTATAGGAGCCGTCTTATCTGGATCTATTCTGTTTGCCAATGCTTGAAAGGGCTATTATATGAGGGAGAGGTTTAACGAGACATGGGGTTACTAGTTGTCTCACCTGTATCCGAGCCATTTTAAAGGTATTCATAATTCCTTCGCTAAGTGTTGGTATAGCTTCAGTAAGTACATGTAAACATTAATTGTTTTAACCGTTTGCTTTTGCTCTTATTACAGACGAACTTAAGCAAATAGTGCCGACCCACCTTAAACTGCCGTTGAAGAAGCTGCTTGTCCCAGATCTACACAATTTGTTACTATGTCAGTCTAATATAAAGTAATCTAAAATGAATTCAGAACGACCTTATGAGCTTTACAAACCCATAGAGAGGGTATGTTGTGCGTTCGAATATAGTCCAGTTATTTCCTCGGCAGTATGTTTGCATTCTTTTCATGTTTCATCCAGATAAAGAAAATCCGAGTGTCAGCTTCGTTATGTTACAATTCCAGAAAACTAAACCCTCCAACCGTTTTACTTCCTTAATTGTAATTAGGATGTACCTAATTTAGCCCACACTTGGTAGCTTGCTGATAAGGATATGCTATGCCATTTGCTTACATGTTGCATATTGGATTGTTTACTGCTTTCAATGGCTATGAATTTCCTTACTAATATTCGTCATTTAAGAATTATGTTATTATAATATCTGTAATAAAATATAATAAAGTAACAACTGAAATCCCATATACAATTGATCCTTTCAATGGAGAGCCTGTATGTAAGGCAGGGGATAGCTTAACGCAGACGAAATGCATTGTCGACAGCTCCCACCAAAGCTTTCGTCGATTTAATTTTCAGTAAGTAACCATCTGCTTTAATATATAGCCGTAGATTAATGAATGCGCCATTTACACAGAAATAATTTCCGTTCTGCATTCAGCTACCATCGGCCTATATAGACATTCGTGTTTATTCATAATTATAGGAGTCATCTTGGATATGTCATTCCGTATATCTATTTCAGCATTTCAGAAATCTACAGACTGTTATCGACGTTTACTGACATTAAATAATAAAACCATGAGCAATAATAACAACACAATAAGCCTACAGGATCCCAGTAAAGAGACCAAACCTAGAGTGTCCATGGACAAGGCTGTTGAAACGATCTGGCGGCATTATGGCCTAAAAGTGAGCGTTAAGTGGAGATTGTACAGTAAAACCTCTCTATAACGGCCACTACGTTTTGTTAATAAGTTGATATTTAGAGCAGGTGGCTGCTTAACGCAACGTTAAAGTAAAACAGAACGCTCCTACAGGAGCGTTCTGTTTTGCTTTCACATTGCTTTAACGCAAAATACTTGATGTAATTTAGTGGCCGTTATAGAGAGGATTTACTGTTGTTGAAACATTCTACTAAATAAAACCTTAGCCCCGTTAGCTTCCTTTTACAACAAAGTCTCGCTAATACGAACACTCACAAGAAGTATAATTCTGGATTTTTTAAAAATAATATAATAGGAGTTACCTAAATGCAGGACAACAGTTATTCAGAAAGCTCCAATAAAAGTTTTCTTAATTACCTTTCCTTTCTCTCTAACGTCTGTATTATTTTAAATTTGTGAGTACTGAATGTATCGTAAAAGTGGCGAGAACTATATTGACATCATGAATTTTGATTAGATTAATCTATATCATAACACAAAATCTCAGGAATGGTTGGTGATGGCAGAAACTGTAAACTTTCTTTTATATCAGTCCATAAGCAAACAGAGCCGACCCTGATCAGGCTGCTCCTACAGGAGTTGTCCGATTTAGGTCTACTTTGTCGGCAAAGGCATAGAAAGACGTATTTATGGAGTAAAGAGTTGACTTGTGTATTTGATTCAATGTTTCTTTTTCATGTGTATACAGAGGCATGTTCATGCAGGAATATTTGTCTCATTTAAAGGTGCTGGAGACAGCAGAACTACCAAGTTATGACGACCAAAACTACTTCTTCCGAGCCGAAGAGGACTATAACAACAAACACATATCTAACATTAACACTGATGGTTATGTGTTGAAAATTATTAATTCCTTACAGTCATCTGATCCAACCATTATAGGTATGTTTGTAATAATTCGCTGGGAAATGAATAAACCGTTGGAGCGAGTTTGTGAAAGCTTTCAGAATTAATTCATTGTGTTGCATTGACTTGTTTGAATTTTGGAATAGTCCATTTGAAACTTCGGCGTTGTAAGGGTTATGCCAATAAATTCCACATAAAGAGAGGAAATGCAAATATAACTAATGTAAACTACTCATACACATAGACGCACGCATTCACACATGTACGCATGCAAACATGGAAAGACACACGTACGCACTCTATTAAAGCATGCACACCAACATACACTTACGCACAAACAAACACTCGTGCACCTTTATGCCTAGGTCACGCACTCACGGATTTGATGCCGGATAAGCTACGTACGATCAGGCACCATTCGTGGCAATCTGTACTGGTCCGTAGCTTTCTATATTTTAGTCGTAATCATACGTAGTAGTATTTGTATATCCGTATCTTTTTATATTTAAGCCGTGGTGTTACGTAGTAGTACTTGTATATCCGTGACAAAATGTGTCTACGGATCAAACAACCGTAGTACATCCGTGCTATTCCGTATTAGACTGTTCTTATTCGTACTAACTCTTACTTATACCTAGCAAACCGTTGTTCATCCGCAATGCACACGCCCTGACACGTGTCGTTCCGTATTAAACCGTGTCATTTCCGTATTAACGCATATGCCACACATTCACGAATCACATCGCCGGTTCCACTACAGATTAAATCTCACAGATGACCAAGGAAATGCAAATTTCCGTAGTCCGATTCGGATGCACACAACGATGTTGTTAGGGATTTTGACGTACCTATGGTAAGATAATGTAGGAATAGGCCACGAGGGATACGGATTGTTCCGTTACGACACGGAAATGACACTGTTCAATACGGAAATAACAAGGTTTAATACGGAACGACACCTGTCAGGGCCTGTACATGTTGTAACTAGTACGGATTAATACGGTTTAAGTACGGACTAAAACGGATCCATACGTTCTAATACGGTTTAGTAAGGATGCGCTACGGTTGTTTGATCCGTGGTCAAATTTTGAACATGTTCAAAAAAATTCACGGATATACAACAGTTTCTACATGTACTACTAAGTATGACTACGGCTAAAATACGGAAAGTTACGGACCAGTACAGATTGCCACGAATGATGACGGATCGTATCCGTAGCTAATTCGGCATCAAATCCGTGAATGTGTGACCGTCAAAGCCCGTTGTCACACCATTGTATGCATCCGTAGCGCACTACGGAAATTGGCATTTCCAGGATAATCCGTGAAATTTTATCCGTAGAGGAACCGGCGAGGGGGTCCGAGAATATTTGACCTAGGCATTACACACACTCCTTTGCATTCCTTTACTCCAAATACGCATTTCTATGCATTTTCAAACAGAGAAGACCCAGATCGGATGGCTCCTTTAGGACCCGTCAGAGCAGGGTCTGCTCTGTCTGCGTATAGAATGATATAGATATGCATTTTTTTGCTTTGGCCAAACTTTCCTGTGTTCATGTACTATTATTATAACAGATATTCTAATTGATATTGATGATTTCGTTATTTCTGATATGAATATTCACGGCTATTCACTCAGTCCAAATATTAGGACGGAGTCTAATCTGGCTCCATACTGTTTAGCACGTCTCGCATGTACCCTCATCCGGTGCCTCTGATAAGTCGGCGATTAATGAATTACAGACGTATAGCGAGGCAATGTATGATAAGCTAATGTGGCTGCCCATTTATTCACGCTTTCTTGGCCAAGAGATTAGCAATTAAGAGTTTCATTATTATTATTATTATTATTTTTCAAATATATCTAAACAATCTGTAAATATTTCCTGATTGTGTTCTTTGCAGAGGCACAACTCTCCTTTATGAGCTATATTAGGGAAAGGGGCGTGGCTACTCAAGACGTCATGCCGAACAAAGGAGGTGCAGCCTACAGTATTGAGACTTTCAAGGACAAAAACAATGGTGAAATATATATAATTATATATAACGTTAGCTTGTGGTATATTAAAACATCTTAAATGAAAAGAACAAACACATGATGTACATACTTCTATTACTAACGATAATAAATGCAAACATCAGAGTACAATTAGTATTGGAATTTGAGGTTTTACCCATGCTAATAGGTGGTACTGGACGCCTGGAAATAAACTTTGGAAGAATGCCCTTTAAGGTTCATATTTCTTACAATTTCCAAATATATAATAGCTGCGATGCGATGACACGTGACTTGGGGCTGGTATATACATGTATAGTAATTTCGATGCGATATGTTCATGTGGCTGATAAAGTAATTGCTATGCGATGTGTCTTTTGGCTGATATAGTAATTTCGATGCGATATGTCATGTGGCTGATAAAGTAATTGCTATGCGATGTGTCTTTTGGCTGATATAGTAATTTCGATGCGATATGTCATGTGACTGATATAGTAATTGCTATGTGATGTGTCTATTACCTGGTACAGTAATTGATATGTTGTATGTCTAGCAGCCTGTACAGTAATTGATATGCGATGTGTCTAGTAGCCTGTACAGTATGCGATGTATCTAGTACCCAGTATAGTAATTGATATGTGGTGTGTCTAGCAGCCTGTACAGTTATTGATATGCGATCTGTCTAGTAGCCTGTACAGTAATTGATATGCGATGTGTCTAGTATTCTGTACAGTATGCGATGTATCTAGTGCATATGTACCTAGTATGATAACTGATATGTTGTATGTCTAGCAGCCGGTATAGTAATTGATATGCGATGTATCGAGTAGCCTGTACGGTAATTGATATGCAATGTGTCTAGTAGCCTGTACAGTAATTGATATGCGATGTACATGTATCTAGTACCTACATGTAGTATAGTAATTTATATGCGACGTGTCTAGCAGCCGGTATAGTAACTGATATGCGATGTACATGTATCTAGTACCTAGTATAGTAATTTATATGCGATGTGTCTAGCAGTCGGTATAGTAACTGATATGTGATGTGTCTAGCAGCCGGTATAGTAATTGATATGCGATGTGTCTAGTAGCCTGTAACGTAATTGATATACGACATGTCTTGTATTCGGTATAGTAATTGATATGCGCTGTGTCTAGTAGCTGGTATAGTAATTGATACGCGACGTGTCTATTAGCCGGTATGTAGTAAATTGATATGCGATGTGTCTAGTAGCCAGTATAGTAATTGATATGCGATGTGTCTAGTTGCTTTGTTTTAATTAAGGTACCATCTGTTTCAAAGATCGTCAATTAAACGTCCGCTCTGAGCAGTCTGTAAACATAGTACAGTAACCACTTCGAGGATAAACACTGGGTCTTTGAAAGCATATGGCTGCCTACAGCAGTCCGAAAGTTGTGTACGTTTACATTAAGTTAGAGCTTATCATCTGCCTTCAAAGCTCGTGTATACTGTATGTGAATGGCAAACCAAATGTCATTCGTAAACTAATATCGATGTTTTTCAAAAAGAATATAGTAACTAAACCCATTACCTCAAGGGCTATTTTTAGACCCAACCTTTTTGAATAAACCTACCGAAAAGGAGTATTAACTAGAGAAAGGGGAATTTTTAGACTTGTGTAGCTCTGAAACCATTGTGATAAATAGAGAATTTGCTCCATAGGTGATACATAGAGAATTTGCTCCTATGGAGCAAATGCTCTATTTATCACATTGGTTTCAAAAAGTGATTTTTACAGAGGTGTCAAAAGGCGTCAATATGAGGGAATGAGTTAAACGTCAAAAAATGTCCGTGATAAAAAGTAAATGATGAAATATCATTTTTCGCAAAATAATGTATTTATAACGAAATTTAAGAGAAAATGGGACACTTTTGTATAGACGATAAAACTTGTTCATAAATGAACTGACTGCTGATTAGAGCTCAAATGAAGGGACTTCTGTAAATACATTTTACATTTTATCTTTGCTGCTGCAACATTTATCATCAAAGTTTTACTACACGACAGGATGTACAGTGGTCAATACGATACACATTTTTATGGATAATCAGTAAAAAAAAAACCAAGACCATAATATGTAGTTATGTACGATGTATTAAGACTAATGGTACAGTGTATTTAAAAGAATAATGTAAACAATGCAAGTTTGAATCACATTTCTATTTTTAAACGCCAACAACATACATGCAGTTTGACATCCGAAGATGCTCTGAAAGATTGTATAATTCATTGCTGTATATTCTATTTGAGTCACCTATCAGTTGAAACGAACCGATCAATTTACTGTGTTTTTAGACTTCCTGTCCTATTGATGACGTTTTAAATAACCCTCTCAACCCTGCATTTTCAGAATGGAAAAGTCCGTCATTGGTTATTGGTAGCGTTGATACAGTATCAAAGGGTAAACTTTGCGATAGGGTTTTGAAAGACAAACAAAGCAGACTCTTGTCAGAGAGCTCCTCTTTGAACCCTCTGATCTGGGCCTACGCTGTTTGCTGTGCTCTCGTTTCCCGCATTCGAGTGATTCAGCATACATTTGATTTTAAGCTATATAATAGGTACAGCCAGTCTTATCGTTCGGCAAATTACAGCACATCTTTAATCCTTTCCCTGTTCTATATTTATTCCACATTTCAATACCTATTGAATATTCATGGACAAAATAATTATAATGAAACATGGAAGGTGGAACATTGTAGCCATTTTAAAAGATAAAGAAACATGTCTTTCAAATTTCACTAGCAAACACAGCAGACCCTGATTGGACGGCTCCTATAGGAACCGTCTGACCTGGGTCTACTCTGTTTGTAAATGCTTGAAAACACGTTTATATGAAGGAAATTGTTAAATAATCAATACGAATAGTGTATCGAATTGGTAAGTGAAACTCACCTATTGTTTAGTTAAAAATCGGAAACACCAGAGCTGCAACAACCACTATTTATGTAACATGCATCTATGTAGAAGTGGCTTTATAGTTGCATCAACTATTGCTTGTCACTTGTTATAGAAATCACTGTTCACTTATGAACTACTGTAATTGTCTGTATAATACGGTCCAGTTTTTAATAATATTTCTCTGAAAGTACACAAATGGGCAAAAGATGACATTTCATCGTGTACATCTTGTCACCATCAACATGTTGATGTATGGTTTACTATAATTTCTTCAGAGCATTGTGATTAATTACAAATTATTTTTGTCATTCAAACAGCTTACATACACCTTAACTCTTTCGCTGCCAACTACAGTATAACCCCTCTTAACCGTAATTCTAGTATATAATAATTTAGATACTTTTAGGCAGGTGGCTGCTTAATGCAGGGTGAAAGTCATGCAGAAAGCTCCTCTAGGAGCTTTCTGTATGACTTTCACCCTGCATTAAGCTGCCACCTGTCTCCAAGACCGATATTCATACTAAATTTAACTGCCGGTTAAGAGAGGTTTTACTGTATTGTCGTTTTCCAAATATTGTTGTTCGTTTAATTGTCTTCCCTTTTCTTTAACCCTTTCCCTGTTCTATGGTTAATTGAAATTTCAATACCTACTGAATATTCATGGACCAAATAATTATAATGAAATATTGGAGGTGGAACATTGTAGCCATTTTAGCAAGTAAATGAACAAATATATCAATTCCATTGGCAAACAGAGCAGACCCTGATCAGACGGCTCCTCTAGGAGCCGTCTGATCTGGGTCTACGCTGTTTGCAAACGCGTGAAAACACGTTTGTATGAGAGAAATAGTTAAAAGCAAAAATCATAACCATAGTAACAGTTTGAACCCTGATGAGACGACGACTTACTCCGTATTTCATCTGGATCCAAACTGTTGTATCAGTAGCCACATAAAATTATGCGAGAATAGCAGCAAAATAAAAGAAATGGTCTTGTTGAATTATTCCGTGTGATCACTCTATCATTGTATACCATTCAGGTAAAACTGGACAGTACGTGGTGTGGGTTCTTACTTTTATTCCGGGAAAAACGTTCAATGAAACGCCTCACGTGGCTGGTTCAGTAAGAAATATTGGAGAATTTGTTGGAAAGTTCCATAATGCCGTTAAGGTTTGTCTATATACAGTGAAAACTCTCTAAACAGGAATTCTAGAAGAGAAGAATTAAGATTTTGTGGCAGATGACTGCTTAATGCAGGATGGAAATCATGCAGAAAGCTTCTAAGCTCCTAGATGAGCTTTCTGTATGACTTTCGCCCTGCATTAAGCTACCAACTGCCTCCAAGACCGATATTAATACTAAAATGAACGCCCGGTTTAGAGGGGTTTTACTGTATTGTATTTTGATTTGAACTCATTGAAGGTCTTTTGTATGAATATCTACCTTATTTGTAATATGTAATAAAATGAATACCGGTAATGGATCCTTAGGGATTCACATCATTCAATATGCGTGTCTTTCTCTGACAACTTAAACTCAATCAAAACAAGTGATTCCTTAAAACTAGCAACCATGCTCTTGTTCCAACATTATAAACTGTTTATGATTGACATGATTTAACCCTTTGTGCACTATGCATATAGATGAAACTCTACGTAACTCAACGACGCTGGATTCAAATATGTTACACTTATTTCTGGAAAGGTACTACGAGAAATGTATTTGTAGCTGACAATTTACACACATAAATGTGTTGAAGGGCCACAGCTTACAGTAACTCCTCTAATCCGGAATTCTAGTAGAGAAGAATTTAGATACCCTAAGACAGGTGGCCCCTTAATGCAGAGGAGCTTTCCTAGAGGATATATATCACGTTCACCCTGCATTAAGCTGCCACCTGTCTCCAAGACCTCTATCTGTACTAAATTGAATGTCCAGTTTAGAGAGAGTTTACTGTACGTATATATCATTACTAATTTCGAGCGACTATGTAAGTTAGGGATGAATTATTAAAACATTTCGTCAACATTGATATTCTTACTCCTGGGAACTACAATAATTGAATAATTTCTAATAGGTGTAATAGGACACTCTCCCATTGTGTGAGCGATGACATCAGAATACATAAATTGAAATACATGCATGTCACCTTCCAATCAATGTAATAAGCTTAGCCTGACGGGCATTTCATTACATGAGTTATAGACGTTCTAGTTCTAAAGCAATGTATACGCAAGAAGTATGTAGCGACAACCGACCAGCTTGATTTATAGAACATTCTCTGGATAGTATCGCTTTGCTTAGACACATTAACAGCAAACAGTTTGCTGATGCTGTAATTCTAATTCTAAAATTACAAGGAAAACAAAACTTCGATTTTTTATTTGATTATCGATTGTTCTTAATTTTATTTTTTATCTTATACGTTGACTATGACGAGGTGTCAAGCTAGAAAATATCGACAAACCATTTATGAATGAAAACAATTACCTGATCGTTTGATATTGTCGGCTTCAAATTGAATTGAACTAGTTCTTACACAATGCAACAACTTTATCAGAAACATACCCTCTGCATGTCAAGACGAGTGTTACTTTTACGATGCATGCCTTTGAACCCTAGACACACGCGCACTATCATTTGCAAGCATTGCATACCCATATCAGATGTCTTCTAGAGGAGCCATATAATTAGGGTCTACACTGTTCGTCATTCACATCCTCTAGCAAGTTTAAAGCAGTTCATACTAAGTTGATTCTGTTGTTAAATACTGATGGGCCACTCCACTTTGAATAATCTGGGTTGACAGGGTTTAACAGGCGACAGCTGTTAAATTCATTCTACTTTAACACAGGGGTTCCATCATCCATTTTACGATACCTACACCAGTAGCTGGAACTTGCAGGAGACACCATTAATAAGGAACAAACTGCATATCGTCAATTGTAAGAAAGACCGAGCCATAGTAGAGGAAGTCGTTGACGCATTTGAAAACAGTGTCATCCCAAAGCTCAGCAACTGTCAGAGAGGTATGGGAATTTAGTTGTAATAAAAAGCTTCTCCGGTGCTTTAACCCTTTCCCTGTTCAATGTTTGTTCAAAATTCCAATACCTACTGAATATTCGTGGACAAAATATTTATAATGAAATATGGAAAGAGGGAAAATGTAGTCAATTTAGAAAGCAAAAAAACAGATCTTTCAAATTTAATTAGCAGAACATTAATAGAATCAAGCATGGGGTTTGTTAAAGACGGGGGTTTCTATACCCGAGGAACAGACCAACCGAGGGTATAGAACACCCCGGCTTTAACAAATCCCATGCTTGATTATTTTTCTCGCTGAAATACGCCCTAAAACCAAGTAAATTAACGAATTTTGTGAAGTACTACTTTACATTGCGTAATACGACTTCCATATCTAATAGCAACAGACCGCAGCATAACTTTAGGCGTGACACCAAAATGACGTCATTTGTTATGACAACCACAAACGTTACGTTTTGGCGTAAATATAAATGACTGAGTGACTACAAAACAACCTCTTCGGTTAAATAAAT
Source organism: Azorinus chamasolen (assembly GCA_963576725.1). NCBI lineage: Eukaryota > Metazoa > Mollusca > Bivalvia > Cardiida > Solecurtidae > Azorinus > Azorinus chamasolen. The sequence continues at coordinate 62,743,993 of OY755245.1, forward strand.
AGATTTTTAAAGTGTTTATAAGATAAATAGAAGTTCATATTCGTGCTAATTACTTATATTAATTTCAATTCATAAGGTTGTTGCCTATAGAAATGGTGGTATAATTCTGTAAGAATTCCTTCCCTTGTATTGATTACCCAATCGCGCGTATGAATACACTAGTCACGGGGTGTTCCAGATAAGGATTTCTAGTACGGCTATTTTTAGTAACTCAGCTTATCTAGCACGGCTGAGAAGCGAGAAACTCTGATCAGGGTCTGTTCTGTTTTCAAATGCGTGAAAACATGTTTGTATGAAGGAAAGGATTAGATACAGTATTCATCTAAATTAGCAGCTTTGTCATATCTCTTTACTCTAAAGATGCCCATTTGCAAACAAAGTAGACCCAGATAAGACAGATAATTAGGAGCTGTCTCGTCAGGGCCTGCTATGACGTCATGCTTATGCGTGGAGTTAATATAGTTCTGATTATACAGTGTCTGCCATGACCAAAATTCCCTTACACGTGTTCATCCAATTAATGTTCATACTGTCATTATTCCTTACATTAATATTCATTGTGTAAAGGGTTGATGAACGAAGCGCCTGATCACGGTTTTGAGAAACTATTGACCGAGTGTCAAACAGCTTGGATCCTGGTGGGACACAGTTCAACCCATTCCCTCATATTAGTAGTATTGGGGACGGTTTGCAGGCAAACAAAGATGACGTAATCTTGCGTAATCGCGGCCATTTTGTTTCTATATATAGTAACACGAGAGGAGCTCATTTGCATATAAGGAGATTGTAGTTTGTCACGGGTATTCGCGGATAACAGTCGGTCATGTATGACGTCACATTTAAATTGTGAAAGATCTGGAGCTACACGGTATACAGAGCTGACGTGTATACCTCGATCTGGTAAGTACTCACGGGCATTGAGGGTCAGGCCCTTTCCTTATCAGACCATGTATTAGAGACACACAAGTCTAATAAATAAATATATAAATAAATAAATAAATAAATAAATAAATAAATAAATAAATAAATAAATAAATAAATAAATAAGGTACCTCTTTCTACCATGTATACTCTTCGACGTCCTCAGATCAAATGACTGAAATGATCAATGTTGTTTTCCTTCAAGCGCATGCGTGGGTAGAGGGCGCTGTACGCGTAGCTATTTTTAGAATGACATCATAGTTATTTTTAGTTACAGTATTTCACCATCATTGCATCAGCCAAGCCTAACAATGGTCTTTTTAAACCTCGGAGTTAATCCCCTTAAAGGCTCCATACAGTCTGGGGATCTATTGTTAGAGGACCGGAAGGTCTAACAATGGTCTTTACAAACCTCGGGGGCTAATCCCCTTAAAGGCTCCATACAGTCTGGGGATCTATTGTTAGAGGACCGGAAGGTCTAACAATGGTCTTTACAAACCTCGGGGCTAATCCCCTTAAAGGCTC